>CM076080.1:23812500-25211250 GCA_038088235.1 Zacco platypus | reverse complement strand
ACTTCATCCAGTTCCTCTGCCCAGTCGCCGCTGTCTCCCGTCTGTTTCTCCCTCACCAGCCCTCTGTGGTATGGATCAAGGTGTTTTACAGCACCGTCTGGATGTTCAGATCTCCTGGCTGCGCCACCAGCATCTGATCCTGTCACTCCACCTCGGCTTGTTGTCCAGACTCCTCCGCCCTGGCTCCTCCCCCCTCAGCTTCACCATCAGCCACCAAGCTCCACTGAGCTTCCTCGACCCTCTGGCTCTACCTTGGTCAGACGTCGCCACGGACTTGCGCACCGTATCTTCTCCCCTATGGCTATGTATGGATCCGCCCTCCCTCCAGATCCGCGTCAGCCCTCAGTTGCTCGGGTTCCGTCTCAGACCTCTGGTACCCTGACTCCACCTAAGGGAATCATCGTCACACCTCCCTAGTTTCCACCGAAACGTGGTATCTTCCGTCTGTGCTCTGGGCTTTGTCTCCATCCATCATCCCCATGGCCTCGTCGAGGAGATTTACACATGGGGCTTCATCTTGGTTGGACTCTGGATTTCCATAATGTTACATGTATGCTCTGTCTTGTTTCCTGTGACCTAGTTTTACTGTCTGTGTTAATTTCATTCACCTGTTCCTTGTTAATTTACTCATCAGCTCCCTTTGTTTGCACATGCATTTATACCCTGTGATCTTCCTCATTTCTCGTCTGTGTTATGCTGTGTTACTGTTTCCTGTCCATTCCCCTGAGTTTTGTTAAATACTATAATTCCAGTTCTCCTTTGTCATTGTGCTTTTCACTACACGACGTTACGTGACGGATACAGCAGTTCAACAAGGAGAGGAGCTCGCACACATAATAGCAGAAGATTCCTTAGGGAAAAAATACTTTATTTAGAGGCCAAATACAAAGATAAAACATATGATTCACTTCGTCATCAGTTGAACTTTGATACTGCATATTTTTTGAGATTACACACCATAGTAATTTTTATCTACAAACTTTTTCAGTATTTCGCGTGGACGTTCTACAGTTTTTTGGTTTTTCTAATTTCCCAAGCTAAAATTTTCTGGGGGAACAATTGGTTGAAATTAAAAGCACTAGCTGACAATGTATGAGACTGCCTCTTTGGAAGAGGAAATATATTTCAAGGGCCTCTTTCTCATTAAGTCTTTTCGCTTTCATCAAAGAGGCTTGGTGAAAACACCATGCATCCAGTATCGATTTTCTCAACTAGCCTATTTGCTTCATATGGGCAAATGCTTCTCCCTATCGCTCTACCTGCTGGAAGTGTGTATTTGTGGGCCAGGCATTGCAGGATAAGTGCCAAGCATGAGGTTTAGATTTAATGCTTGTCTTTAAACATTCTCCCTGCTTCTTGAGACAAATCACATTGTTTAATTCATTTCAGTCTGAAATTGTCTTATGTTTAAAAGTTACTGCCAAACTCAGATTGAAATAAGATAAAGCAAAATATTCTAGAAATTATAGAAGATTATTATAGTGTTGATGAGGAGGATGATATTATCTTTGGCATTTTTTTCATTCTGTTTTTTCTCTTCTTTTAAATGATTAGTTCAAATTAAAATGAAAATTACCCCATGATTTATTCACCTCAAGCCATAGGAGTAGGCTATATGACTTCTTTCAGATGAATACAATCAGAGTTATATTAAAGGCAAAAATTGAAATTTGTGTCATTAATTACTCATCCTCATGATGCATCGTGAATCAATCAAGAAATGATTTTGGATCGATTCTGATATTTTCTGTATGTATAGCAATTCTCTCTCAAATCGATTCTGAGCTTAGTTTTCAACAACAGATGGCACTGCAGCCGTACTCTGCTTCCTTCCAATTCCTTAAACACACCACTTTAACCTTCTATAAAATAATCATTCAAAGTTTGAAAAGGTTGAAGCGAATTAGAAGGGTTTTTGCGGTGGGCTGTTTACATTAATCTTGCATCATAAAAGCATTCTGAGGCACCAATACAATGTTTCTCAAATGGAAGGCCGCAGCCTACGAAGGCTGCATTTCTCGGCTGCTACGACATCAAAAGTAGCTAAAGACCATCGCAATCTGAAGAATAATTGAAAATCAGCCTTTGTTTCAACGTCCTTCGTTCAGCTGAATTTGCTGGATGTATGGGATGTAGCCTTCGCGACATTCAGTCTCCCACAATCCTTTGTACACATTCCAATTCATGAAAATAAACTCACAGAAATTGAGTCGGTATTGAGCTTTTCTGAATTTATTATGTTTATATATGTTATTATAATGATAATATGTTATTATAAATAATGTTTTTGGACTTGAAATCATAGATGTTATCTTTAGTTTTGGTGTAAATTACTCACTAAACTCCCAATAATGTAAGCCACTGGGATACTGCACACGGCTGTGATTCATTGCATTAATAGAAAGACAGATAATATTGATTTGTAGTAATACAATGTAGATTTGTAATACAAAGTATTTTTCCAACATTATGTTTTATAAGTATTTTCATGCCGTGACGGTGGGGGCAGAAACATGTAACGTTGCCATGAGCATTTACTAGACTGTCTCATTCAAGTGTTTAATGCTGAGGAGGATTCGAGCCTACAAGCCTCTGAAGGACTGAACTAGGAAAGACACAGCCTCAGTAGGATACAGCCTTCCATTTGAGAAGCGCCCATAGTCAGACTTGCGTGATTTTTTCCCCCAAACGATAAAAAATCTCACGAGTGGTCTTCTTCATGAGCATTTTAGCATTCGGTTAAAAATAGCCTAGAGCACCATCTGCTGTTAAAATCTAAGCTTGGAGTGATAATCTTTTGTGCATAGATCCTAGCAGCAATGCATCACACAAAATGTAACATAATAACTACAATTACACACACACACACACACTAATAATAATAATGCACTAAACATACAATAAATACACTTCACACAAAAATACAATAAGACAGGGTTGCAATGTAAACGGTAACCAGAATTCAGTAAACAGAATTTATACCATTCTTACAGTCTTATAAGGATACCAACGGGCATCAGGACAAGCTGAAGCAGTACAATGATGAGATAAGTCTATGCAGATATATTATTCAGTCCCCTAATGGCCTGGATAAAGAAACTATCCCGGAGCCTACTAGTCCGGGCCTTAATGCTACGGTACCGTTTCAGCGATGGAAGCATTGAAAACATTTTGTGCACAAAATCAAAACAAAAATACTAACTTCATTCAAAAATGTTTCCTCTTCCTGGGGGGTATTCCAAAAAGCAGATTATGTGACACACCTGGGTAAGTTTAAGGGTAAGTAGGCGGATAACCTTAGCTTTCGGTTCCAAAAACAGAGGTAAGTTTCAGGGTATGTAAGTAGCTATAGCAACTTAAGCTCTGAACATATCCTGCTCCGAGGCAGGTTTAGTTTCAGGGTTAGTTTGTTTCAGAGAGGTGACGGAGCATGGCATGCCCTTTTGAAGACGATCCAGTGGATGTGGATGCATAGATTACACGGAATCTTTTCCGCCGTGAGAGGGTGATAAGTTATCGTATCCAAATGGATATTTTAGTTAGTAAGTATGTAAGTAAAACCTTTATTTGTCCCGCAGTGGGGAAATTGCATTTAGCAACAGCAGGGGTACATGGTAAAAAGTAGTTCACACTAAGATAAAAACAGAAAAACTAAATAAATTTGCAAAATAGAATATACAAAAAAAATATTGCATGTTTTAGAAAATTGTACAGTGAAATGGCTCAATATATGGCTCAATATCTTTGCGGGAGCGCTACCATTTTTCTCGTTAATTTATTTAACGAATCTTTTGAAACCTTAAATATCAAACGCGACATCGCGGATCAGCACATGACACAGAGCACATTTTGTGCATTGAACTTCGTTTTTTTGCGACGTTTTGTATAACGTTGGCGATGCAGGGCATGTGGGAAAGGTAACTGTGTGTAGGGCTGTTCATACAGTATGCCTTGCACTACGGTTCCTACACACTTTTGTGCAGTTCCCTGACCATAAACCACGAGAGTCATTAAAGAGGAATTCCACAGAGTGGTGGGTTTGTCCTTTCTATGATATTCTGTGAGAGACCATTTTAGTTACATAGCACTACTTAATCTATCCATATATCAATACTGTATACAGCCACAGTCATTTTAAAATGTTTCTTACATAACTTTCAATTTCAGGGTTCCCAGATGTGATGGGTGCATTGATGGAACTCTCATTCCTATTAAACCTCCTTCAGTCAATGAAGGAGATTATGTTAATAGGAAGTCAATCCATGTGCAGGTAACAACAAATTTTTGGGTGCTAAATCTTTAGGTGTTAAAACCATTAAATCGCCCTCATTACTGGTCCCCACTACACTGTAAAATCTAATTAGTTAGACTTGCAAAGCATGCAAACCGATTGCCTTAAAAAACTAAGTAAAGTGAAATAGGAATAGTATGTTGTACTGACAAAAGCTTAGTAAATATAGTTGACTTACACATGAGTTCTAGTGACTAAAAAAAACTGTACTTGATAATTTACTTTAAATAAAATTTAATTGTTACCACTGTTGTGTTTAGCATGCTGAATATTGAAGTCTGTGTGACTCTAATATAGTCATTTTCAAAATATTGTCATAAACTTAGAAGAATTGGATCAACCCACTTAAAAGTGGGTTAAAATAAAAGTTGTTTATACATGCTACCGTTAACTTTATAAATAATCATTATTCAGCATAAAATAAGATGGTTATGTTATACATATACATAATTTTATATATGAATTGTGAAATTCAATCACTTATGAATATATGAAATGTGATTTCTTGTTGCATCACTGCATCAACTCAGAAGTACAATAATATAAATGAAGTGCCCAAGCAAAGGAAACACCATCCACCGTAATGGTGAGATCAAAATAAAGCATTTTAGGAAAATCAATGACAATTTATGAAGTCAGCTTATGTGATGTTATCTCAAATTTTTGTACTCCCACCTGTTTTAGGGCCTCAGCCTTCTTCCTATTTGCTACATAGAAAACTAAATGACATTAAATACTCAATTACATGGCTTCATTAACAGTTTAGTAAATTTAGAAAATATCACCTTGTTGGAGAACGTATTTATGTTTCATTTTGAGTCGGTTCATAGTTCTTCAGGTTCCAGAAGGATTACACCTGATAAAACAAGCCAATAAATTACACTTTTTTTTTTTTGCCAACATATTACCAGCCAATTATGTACATCACTACAGTGATATTAAGAAATTTATGAAGGCCAAAAAGTAAATGCTTGTAAGTTTTTACAACATGCCCAAAAGAATTTTGCATCACAATGAAAGGTGACAAATATATAAATATATAATCTATAATTTTATAAACTGACGCATTTACTCTGTTATTTTTTTGCCAAGCCAACTCTCTCTCTTTTGCTGATGCTGCAGTATTGCTTTTTTTAGTTATAATGGGCTTATATTCTTCATAAGCAAGCATTAAAACCTCCAACTCCATCTCGCTGAAATATATCGCACGCCTTTTTTCTCCACGCGTTTCTATGGTGATTCCTGAAATCGGCGATCCATTGAAAATGCCTTCATGTACTCGCCGTCCGTGTGCATTAACTCTCGGTTACCAACAGTAGGTTGATTGAACTAACTCCTCACAGGTGTTTTGGAACCAACATCCCCAAAGTAAGCAAGTTTTTGGGTTAATAAACCGAGAGTTCGGGGTATATGTGATGGTAAGTTAACCTTGGTATATGTGATGGTAAGTTTGTCCCAACCATATCCCTACCCCTAAACCTAACATAAGCTAAAATCAAAGTATAGCCTAAACTTGACATAGACTGTAAACTTGTTCCTTGAACCTGATTGGTTGATTATAATGTTGATCCAGGAACGTGTTGTGAAATCACATTACCCATTCCTCTTGACACCATAACTAATTTAAACATTATCTATAATCTATTTATGATTAAAGTTTGAATCTGAGCCATCATCTCTTTGTCATAGCAAATATTCATTGGAGTACTGGCAACAGGATTTCTTATATTGGTATTCCCAATGGATAGTCACAAATTCCCACCTTAAACCACTTCCAGCTGTTAGAAAAATTAATTAGATGTGACGTCATCATATAAGCTCTCCGCTATGTCACACGCCACACGACTCTTGTGTAAAATGCTCTCAAATTCCCAGGCCGCCCACAACTGGCCTCATAAATATTCATGTGGAGATGTGACATCTCATCAGCTTGCTGCTGAGGAACTGAATCTAGCTCTCATCTCTCTCAAATGCCCAGTTGCTGGTGGCTGGCAACTACAGCGCTTTTCAGATGCTAATACTGGATATATTTTGCTCACATCACAGACGGGTTGCTTCTGCATGTCAATCCACTAGCAATTTTAGGAGTAAATTGTTTTGATTATGGGAGCCAGTGCCATTTATCGGGTATTTCTCTTTGAAGCCTGAGACGTATTATAGAGAAAAACACAGCTTGATGGGAGTTAGTGTCACTGTTATTATTCTAAGGTTATTACACCAGAAATCATTTCACATCTTTTGCATTTTTGTAAAAAATAATATATTGCCTGTAATTATAATTGACAAATAAAAAACTTTTAATTAATAACGCTTTAATCTTTTAAGTTGTTTTGTTGTTTATTAATAAAGAAAAATGCATTAAAAATAATACATTATTTGAGATGTGGTAGGAAAAAATCTAGCTAGTTGGTTGCAGGTGGTATTAGGGACGGGACATTCTTGTTTAGAGAGCATCTGATTGGACAAAAATGTGTCATGCTGGGTAAGTCATCAGTATTTTACGGAGCCCCTAAAGGGACGTGGTGGTGGAGAAAAAATGGCATGGGAGGAATTTAAAAAAAAAAATAAATAAAAATCTTTTGCGTTTCCAATGCAAAACTTTGCGTTCCCTCGCAAAGATATCGTTCCCTTGCAAAACCTGTTGTGAGCTCGGACAAACACTTCCTGTTTAGTGTTTCACTCAGCTCCGTGCATTAATACACACAAATAATGTGCGGCTCATATAGAGTTTGAACTTGTTGGACTCAAATATAAATAAATTCGGTCAGTGCTTAAGGAGTTCAGTAAAGTTGGCAATATATTCATAGATTCGAACTTCCCGGATCGATAACTCATGAACTAAACGTTGTTAAAACACAAATGCAGCTGTTTGCAATCATAGTAACCTAGAAAACGAGCTACAACAACCCAATTTCCCTCAAATTTGCTTTATAATATATAAATTGGTCTCTGCGCAGGCGGCGGAGTGACAAGTCTGAAAGTGCAAAACCACGTAAACACATCACCAAACATAATGCACAAGTGGGATGTAACACCCCCACTGGATGTAAACATACCAACTTGTATGTAGGACTCAATCAACCTAAGTCACACTGTCCAGTTACTCTGATGCTCATCATCAAGATTGCATGCTGGTGCAAAGACTCAAATCAGTTATAGAAACTTCAACTTTGAAAAGTGAGTCAGTATTAAACTCTTTTTAACACAAAAATTCTGTTCCCACACATGTAGTATAAGCATCCACTGTCCATTTGAATGGCAGAACACAATTAGGAGCAGAGATAACACCAAAGTAGAAGAAGAAGATTCTCTGCACGTTCACACTCAGTAGTTCAAATACATTTTCTGTAAACACAGAGCACGTTAATAAAAGGAGCAACAACAGAAAACTCCTAACTAACTCCTTGGTGTGAACCATACAAGCAGCAATGCAGATCATTTTAAACTGCAGATGTTTTATTGTATATTTTATCAATTACATCGCTCAGTTTGCCCATTCTTCCATTGTGTGAAACTACTAAAATATGACCTTTATCATTCCTATCAGTTCTCATGATGAATAGATATAACCATGTACGAATAGATATAGCCTTTGATGAATCAGTGTTCCCATGGCAACTTTCTGCAGGAGGAAGCCCATACCACTGTATTTTTATTTTTGACTCTAAATTGTTATTTGGACTCACTCCAATTTAATCTCTCTAAAAAAAAAAGAAGAAAAAAAAAAGATCTGTCTTCTAAATTACAGATGAAGTACCAATAAATGTCATGGGAAATTGACAACGTTTTGAAGGTTACTGACCTTATAGGACAGATTGAGATGAATGGGGTTGTTACTGGTTCTTCTAGAATCCATTGGAACAGCACACATTCGGTCTATTTGCAGGCGTTGAGAGCTGAACCAATTTTTTCAACTGACCTAATTTATTTTTAGTATGCATTATATATACTCCATAAGCATGCATGTAGAATTAAACCAGGGACATAAGACTTCTGTTCCAAAATCTAGTGAACTGCCTACTTTAACAGTATTTTAAGACATCATAGGCAAGCTCCCAGTGTTTCAAAATGTAAGCAGCATATTATACACCCTTCATGTATAAGACAATCCTGGTAAGCACTGCAACAAGATCAGTGAAAAAAATCAACTAAATGACAGACATGACAACTGAACGGAAAAATAAATGCATTATGTATAACTATAATGTCATCCAGTACCAAATAATATTGAGTAAAATAGTCACAACCCTAACCCTTTAAAGGGACTTTGACTCATGACTGAAATAGCAGCCCGAGAATTGTTTCAAAGATGGCCGCCTAGTGACTTGCCTTTAAGGGTCTTTGATTGTGAGTTGAGTTTGTCGTGAAGCTCAGTAGATTTAAGAACAGAGCAAAGGTGTTAGACCCTAAAACAAAGTCACAACCCAAATAAACATGATTTCACAAGCCAAAATGGATGCTATGTATGCTTCAGCCTGTTGAGCAGTCTGGCGGAGCAGGCTTTCATTCTCCGGTACCGTCTGATGGTAGAAGTCCAGGAGAGGTCCTCTGTCATATGCACCCCAAGAAACTTGGGAGCTTTTGACTCTCTCCACAGTTGTTCCATTGATGTGAAGTGGTGAGTGGTTTGCTTGGGTTCTCCTGAAATCGACAATCATCTCTTTAGTCTTATCATATCTGGTCTTTGGGTCTTTAATTGTAAATTACTCTACAAGAGCAATAAGATGTGTAAGAGAAATCAGTTTAGCACTCACAGGACGTTTGGTCTGACAACCAAACTTCCACAGTGCTCAGATCCACCTAAGCCATTTTCCAGGAAGAGAAGACAAGTAAAAGAGAAAAGTACCATAACAGGGCTTTAGAACATTGCAAAGTTTTCCGGAGGGGTTGTATTTCCATTTCTCTTTTTCTTTTTTGAATCCATCCCACCAGGTGCTTGTTATACAACATACCAGGGATACCAGGTCATTCTGGGCTACTCTTATGAAATATTGACTCCCACCTGACTTGAGTGGATATTTTTTACCTAACTTTGAAAACAAGCCAGAACATATTAAAGTATCTTATGCATATTTCATGCTGGTAATTTCAGCCTCCCAGTAGGAAGTTTTAGACTTCAAGACAGATTGCGTATAACTCATATCAGAGTGCACAAGTACGCTGCTTAACAGTCCACCAACATGTTTTGGTTTCCTGTCAGACATTGTGATTATGTTGGACACAGTTTACTCACTGCATTTTAAGTGGATGCTTACAATCACACATCTCGGACTTAAATATTAGAAATCATGCATGAAATATTTGGTGTTATTCCACCTGCTTGCATTACAGATATAATTTTTTTACAGCTAATTGGTTACAGAATGCTTTTAAACATATATTCATATACTTGTAATTAACACGCAAAATTGTCTGTCTGTCTCACAGCCTGTCTGTGGAATTTTGCCAATTGAAAATGATACTGAGCACCACTGCCTAGAAGGTGATGGTCTATCAAGTCAGTGGAGGGGCAAATGTCACCAAGAAAAAGTGTGACTTATAACACCATTGCTCTTTTCAGATAAGTCTCAGGCAGGGAGGCAGGTAATTTAAACTTGCGGTCAAGCATGGCAATAACCTTTAGTATTATCAATGACACAAGTATTATTCACAAAGATAGAGGGTCTGAGTGATGCACCTCAGGCATTATTAAAGTTGAGTGAGTGTCCTCACTGTCAAATCATACCAACACCGAAACTAAAGGGCTGGAGAGGATAGATTAGATTTGAAAGGAAAATTCAACATAAAAAAAGAGAGAGAAATGTAGTTTTGTTAGGACTTCAAGGGATCTGACTTTTAATGCTATTTAAATGAAATTAAATACACTTGTTTAATAAAGAAATTAGAGGCCTATAATAAGAACCCTGCTACTGAATAAATCATCAATAATTCATCCACGAACGCTCGACTAGATGTTTTTATATTCATTCTTTATTCCTCACTTATTTAAAGGTGCACTCGGTAATTATTTCCTCATTAAAAAAAAGTTTTACCCCTGGAGCTTTTGAAAAAAATTGCTTAAAATCATGTAGACTCGCATGGGGTGAAGGCACCAATGAGTAGCCTATTAAAAGCAGATTCATTTTAAATGGAGCGGGTTGCCTCATGAGAGTTGATATTTGAGATCAAATGACCAGCTGAATATTACTCATTTTATCTTGGTATTCCCCTTTTATCTGACAATTTCACTTTAATTAATCATACAGGCTAATGCACGCTGCGTTTCTATATCAGCATCAGTAACTGGAAACTACTATTGGGCTTGTGATGCTATTAGTGCAACATGAACATGAAAAAAATATGATCATCAAGATTTGTATAGTAATGTTTTAGCATCATCATAATTTTTTTTTTTGTTTTTAACTGGACTGCATGTAATTGTCTCACAATATAAGCACTGTTTCACAATTGTCTCACAATATAAGCACCCATAAGCATGTGTGGGTGGGTCCTCCACCCCAAAATTTTTACTGGGGTAGATGGTATAAATATATATTATGGTATAAATATATATTATATAAGATGCTAAGATGCTTTGTTTGCTATGTCGTGGTAGCACAGCAGGCGTGAGTCATGAAAACACGCAAGGTCACAAAATATAGTTAGCTAGGGGTATAAGTAGGGGGGTTTGGGGCCATGACGGCTTCAATATTTCTTATCTCGTCCCATTGACAGTTATGAATTACAATGAATCAAATAGCCTATTTCAACTAAAAATTGCGAAATTAAGCACAAGTTTATTAGTTTGCATTCCTAAATATTCCTGTTGGTGGTTTAACATTTCTATTGTAAAACAGCTGAGAAAATTGAGGTTATCTTGCGCTTTATGACCGAAGCGTCGTGCTGGATTCATGATCATCATTCAGCAGCTTCAAAAAGCCCGCCTACTTTGATTTGATTGGTCGTTTCAAACATTTTGACATTAATGAGTGGTGTTTGACCGCAGACAGCTCAGATGAGAAGGTCGGTAATCTTTGCTTTGTGCAATATATCCGTAGCACCAAAGTAGAGTAAATATTAGGCAATTATTTCACAACTTTTCTTATATACATCGGACCTCAATAGTGGGTTCGGCTCTGAGTGGAATGGATTTGACTGACGTGCTCTGAAAAGTGAATAAACAAACGCTGAATAAGAGACGGTAAAAGTGAGTGGGTCCAATATCATTGGTCTTAAAAAGTGATTTATGTCCCATCCACATACAATGGTTGAGTTAAAGCGGTCATGAGTTCAAGTGCATTTGGATGTGGCTGGTCTTTTCTTTTTTTTTTGCAACTATGTCAACTTATTCTACTAACCCTAACCCTAACCTTACAGTGAGTTAGTTAGTTGACATGTAGTGGCAAAGTTGCTTATAGAATGTCTAAAGTTGACTTTCAAAATAAAGTGTAACTGTGTAATAAAAGTGAAATAACACTGGACAACATTCACATTCATTGTATGCATAAAAAAGAAAAAAATAAGAAAGTCAAGTTTGGAACAAAATTAGGTTGAGTAAATGACAGAAATTTCGCTTTTGTGGGGAGGGTGCTTTGAGGAGCTTCACAGTATTTTAAAGATGACTTAGAATGGCTTCAGTCTTTATGGTAACAAACACCAGCAGTGACCATAACGCCGTTTTTGGAGGGGTAAAAAAGAAAGAAAGAAAGTACCCTCTCTATAGGTAATGAATGAAGTGTTGATTCACAAATATGAAGCATGATAGAAGACACTTTTTGGATATTAAAGCATGAGAAATGCACTGTGTGTGAGAGAGAAGAGCTGCTGAAGCAGAGCAAATTAGGCTATTTGAAGTTCACTTGTCATGAAATTTTCTCAGGTTCACGTGTCATTTTATAGATATATTTGGTAATTTGCATAGAGGGAAAGTCGATTGAATGGTTATGCAAAGTCTACATTACTGTGTGCTCTTTCATCACTTCCACTAACAGGCAAGGCCTCTGATCTTATGAAAATAGTGAAGTATTCATAATAGTGCGCAATGGTTCATGTGATACACTATTATCATAAGTGAGCCTGAGAAAAACATTTCGGTCATAAACGTGCACTATATAGTGTTAATTCTAAGTGACATATTTATTTGGGCAAGCTCTTGTTTACGTTTTGCTTGATCTTCTTGCACAGTGACTTTTTAAAAGACACCTGCAGAGATTCACAAGGTTTCAGATAGTTTGTTTTACTCCTTATTGTCTGATTTTCTTCATCTTATGTTACATACATCTATAAAATGGACATTTTTAGATTCAGTCCCAACTCATTTGTGCATGTTGTTGGTGGTTCATGCTGGTACGCAGCTGGCTACTGCATTGCAGCGTCACCGGACAGCCTCAAGCTGCATCTTTTACGGCGTTTGTGTGTCATAGTCGCTTTTGTCCTAAAGCTCTGTAGGGACTGCGCATTAGAGCATTTCATTCTGTTTGCACTGCGGACTGCACACATGCTGAGAAGTCCTGTCACTCTACATTATTTTAATTATATTTCTCAATATGACTAACCTTTTCTTTAGAGGTCATTTTTTTTAATTAGCAAACATGAATGAGTGCACCTTTAAAGACAGAATAGTTCTTAGTTAAACAAAAGAGTTAAATATTTTACATTTATATAACAAAATATGATTTTGTCTATCTATCTATCTATCTATCTATCTATCTATCTATCTATCTATCTATCTATCTATCTATCTATCTATCTATCTGTCTATCTATCTATCTATCTTAACATTTTTTAATCCATTTTAGTGTCATAGTTGCTATATGTATAGTTCATTCCCTCAAGATATTATGTCAGAAAACAACATTATTTTATTCATTTAAATCAAACTATGAAATTTTTAATAATTTCTGATAACATTTTATTCACTGTAGACAGGATTGGAGATTTGTCTGACTTCTCTCCAGTAGCTTAGCAGATATTATTATTTTTATTATTTATTGATTTGATTGACACACAAATTGCTTGTGAGAATAGTTTGTTGTTGTTTTAAAATTTCTTCAATTTTTAGTATTGTTTGTTGAAAAAAAAAACTAATAAATTATACATATGTTTTATTGATGTAAAACATAATGTATGCCTACAAGCATCCATAATTAAATATGCTTATATAAATATGTAATAAATAAAAGATTTAAATTAACTTAAATATACATATTTAACTAATGATACAAATAATTAATTGTATTTTGTAATAATATTTTTGTTATATTTTTTTGTGTAGTTGTAGAAAGTAAAACTTGAATATCATGTCTTTGAATGCTAGATCATAATATAATAAACTTTGTAAATCAGTACCCAAAAAAAAAAAAAAGAAAGAAAAGAAAAAGGAAAAAACACAATGCATTACCTTTTCTCCATCATTTCTGTCCACCTTCAAATAATCTTATTAGAATTCAGTCTGGCAGTTTTCAATTATATTTTCTGTTCAGAACATATATTTCTTAGGGACCTGTCACTACTTTAAAGAGAGCTTTCTTTGAACATCCGCAACAAAGTTCACTGCAACTTTGATCTTGTCAGTGCTGTAGATAATCTGCCAATAACTTGACTTTCTAAAACAGAGCATGTTTGCACAAATCCATGCTCATTTCAATTAAGCTAGTGTTTATATCCTGCAGGCCTGCTTCATCGGTGCATACCCTGAATCAATCAATGTTCTCACTTCAGGAAACACATTTTTCACAGCATACTTTTATTCCAGAGATTCCCATCCATGTCCATCAATATGTCACCATGAGGCTGAAGCCAGCTCTAATTAGTAGCAATGCTTTAGCTGGGCTGTTCCTGTCCTCAAGTGAAAGCCTTGCATTAATGTCTCATCTTCATCTTGACATTTATGCCAGAGTCTCCAACTATAATCAATGCATATAGTGAGTAGTTTATTCATGGAAGAAGAAAAAAATAATCCTATTTTAAAAAAATCAATGCGTCCATTTGGGGGAAGTTTTTCATTTGAAATTTAAACATTATGTGTTATTGCCACTCTCACGTTCAGATGGACGGCAGAAGGTCTGGACTCTATCTCAGCTTTCATTGACCAAGGGGATGTTTGACTGACATGTAACGCAACCAATCACAGTTCGTTTTGTTCCACGTCATGTTTAGGGGTGTGAAAAGGTCAAATCGATGTCCCTACAACAACAGACCGACGTGCATCCAACATTCAAGGATGTTGTGTAAGTTTACTGCAAAAACTGAGTCGCGAGCTTCACATACTTTTGAAAATCCAGCGTTTAGTTGATCAAGCGCTCATTGTCACCGTTGTAAATGCGATGGCGTTCTTCTTCTACAAGGGGGTTCAGCATTATGACATTTGTTTGCAGGCGGACCATTAAAGAACACTACACACGCGTCTCCCGCAGATCCTGTAGAATTCAATCAGCAAGATGACGACTTCGAAACACTTGGAAAGTGTTTCCAGATAAGTGACGTCTAAAGCCTCGTGCACACCAGGGCGATTATCGTGCACACTTATCACCAGCGGTTTTGAGACGTTTTTCGATGCATCTTTGTGTTCACACCCAAGCTATTTTGACTGGTGATGTGCCGAGTGAACGTACAAATTCACTCCCTGACAGCATGTGGCACTTGTGCCTAGTGCATGTGAACAGTAGTACAAATAAATATATTTATTTGTATTATTATTTATATTAATATTTATAATATATTTACATTCTAAATGATATTTCTGGAATGTTAATTAAACAATAAAATACAGAAATAAAATGGCATATACATGACATGAGGAGATGGTAGTCAGAAACAGTAGTGCAAATAGCTCACAATGACAGTAGTGCAAATGAATGTTAATGCAAATAAACATTTATGAAATAGACATTCTCAACTATATTTCTTGAATGTAAAAATAAAGAAATGAAATAGCATATATTACTCATCTATTGGTGTGGCCAAGAACTGGCAGATTGTGGGCCTTTTTCATCGTCTTCTTTTACTGTAAGCAGCTCCAGGCAAGTGAACAAAAGCGCACTTTCATCGGTCGGCCAGTTTCAACACTGTGCGTCAAACCAAAACCAAGAAAACAAAAACAAACAAAAAAACAACCCGAGGCGTTTTATTTATTTATTTTAAATGGCGCTTTTTTACGCCTGGCGTTTTGCACGTTGGTGCGCACACTTACATTGGCGCCCAGTCACGAGGCGTTAAAAGTCAGGGATAATTGACCGTTGATTGACAGGCGATCTAACCAATCATAACACCGAATCCGTCAGGGAGTAGCCTATAGTAAATTAATGTTGGTTAACTTGAAATATTGTGTGACTGTTGTCTATTCATGTTTATGTGATGCTATAAATGAACTAGAATGAAGAGATGATCAGTTCAGGAGGCGTTTGAAGGATCTGTCTCGACACATTAAGGAGCCACTATACGATAGTGTTTAAACTGCTTTAAAAAATTACAATATTTTAAATATGAAACTGTTTCATGCGTTGTCAGTGTCCTCTTTGCTCCGCGTACATACTTTTCACTGAACATGATGTGTGGTGTGAGAGAGCATGGGTTGTTGGGCATAGCAACAGTAACTAAAGGGGGCGGGTTCATATACTACTATAACCGTGGTGCAAGATGGTACGAATTTATGATTCATAAAACACTTTTTTTTTTTGCCATGAGATCGTCTTGACCACTCCAACAAAACAAAACTTGTTTATTATAATTCCTTGCATGTTTAACACTTTACTGGATTCTTAGGACAAGCAGGAAGCCGTCGTGAATAAAAACTAATGGGGGTAATTTAGCTGGAGATACTCACTTGCTGGGATTTGAATGGACACAGTTAGAATCTCTTTTTATACATATATTTATGCAGTGTTCCTTTCAGAACTGAACCGACAGGAGAATCCATGCAGACTGAACGGAGAGCACCCCCTGCTGGACCCTCAAACACTTAAACACGGGTCTCCCATGCAGGTACTGATCATCATTAGGCTCAACCCTGCTGAGCTTCAGAGGGAAACCCGTCAAGAGGTGTAGGGTGAATTGTTTTCCCACACAAAAACATTGAGTAATGCATTATTTAAACGGGTAGCTGTGATTCTGCTTAAAGTGAAATATCATGTTTGGTTATCATTTTAAAATGGATGATCAAGCATACAGCACTTATATGTTACTGTATTACAGAGTGAAACTCCACTGAGAAATGAGTGTTATTTTACAGATTTGGAATGGTCTTAAAAATCATGTACTTGTGAGGTAATACTGCCACCCAGAGTTCATCTGTGCTTATGTTGCCTTATTTTAATTTGTAATATAAAATGTTATGAACTTTATATGAAACCAGGAATGCTTGTTATATATGTTTTTGTTGTTTTTAATTTAATATTTTTTAAACAATAACAGTATGTTACTGTTGCTCTGATCTGACTTTAGACGTTGCTCTCTGTTCAATTGTGCTTACATATTGTTTAATGATTTTATTATTATTTTATTAATTAAAAGAGAATATTGGAATTGAACGAGAACTGGGACTGTCAAAGAAATAGATGTAAACAAACCATTATATAGCAGCCATTACTCTGGTATTCAGTGTCAGGGTGATTTTATGCATCCTTGCTAAATAACATTTATATCTCATAGCATCAGTAAACCAAGGCAACGACTGATGATTTATATTCCAAAGAGTGGTCGTTATCAGTCCCACAGTGGACAATTAAACCATAACCACACCTGCTGGCACGGATCGGCACGGAATGGAGCAGTTAGATGGTGGAAAAACAGCTAAAGATTCAAGCTATTTCAATAACTTCTCTAGATTTCTTACAGAAATAAAATCAGTGGTTAGTAATCAGTTAATGCTGTTTGTGGAGTTGTTTAATCAGATCTTGAGAGATTTAATGTCATCTTTTATTTTCAGTTGATTTCATCTAAGGCTGTGTCCAGAAGTCAGTTATAGCTCTTGTGTTTCTGTTTGTCTCTTTTTTCTGTTTTCCTCTTTCCTTCAGTGATTCTGCTTGTTAACAGTCTTGTTAATGCTGAAATGGTTCTATAAATGATGTATTAAGATTTTCTGGCTCAGATAAGGTCCAGTTCTGGCTTATATCTTTGCTCTTCGCTGACATGTGGCATTGTTATGGCCTGCTTGTGGCAGGAGCATAGCAGGAGTGAAATACAAATGAAATAGTACTTTATTTAGTTCTTACAGCTCATATGGAAGCACTCTTTTTTTTCATTACTATTTTTTAATGTTTTCAAAAGAAGTCTCATATGCTCATCAAGCCTTGATCGAAAAAATAGAACTACAGTAATATTGTGAAATATTATTAGAATTTAAAATAATTGTTTTCTATTTTAATATACTTTAAAATACTATTTATTACTGTAATGCAAAGCTGAATTTTAATCAGCCATTACTCCAGTCGAGTCACATGATTCTTCAGAAATGATTCTAATATGCTAATTTATTGTTAATTGTGAAACAGTTGTGCCGCTTAGTAATTTTTGGAACCTGTAATACTGTGATGCTTCTATAAATAATGTATTAAGATTTTATGGCTTATATAAGGTCCAGTTCTGGCTTATTTCTTTGCTCTTGGCTGACATGTGGCATTGCTGTGGCCTGCTTGTGGCAGGAGCATAGCAGGAGCATCCATGCCGCATGGGCTGACACAAAGTTGCTGTCTGGGGACACACTGACAGATACTGCAGCTGCTCAAGTACTATCACACACACTCAACAACAGACACTCATACAACAAATACGAAGAGACTCTCTCAGAAAGCTTTCTTTAGATAACTGTAAATCAAAACATGATCACAAAATTTGAACAAATTTAGCTGTAAACAGAAGTTCGGCTGTGCTTGTTCATCACCTGTCAATCATAACTGCTTACATCACTCCAGTGAGATTATTCTTCCAGAATCACTTCATCTCCAACTTTACCCAGCAGGCACAGGATGTGGACTCCAACATCGAGCAGACATTGGATCCTTCCTTTAACAGTCGGAAGCAAAGCATGCTGGGAACTAGAAATCTGCTGTAACTCATTCCGTAAATGTGTGTATATACATTCACATTTATATGGGAACATATATGTGGAATATATATGCACAAAAAAGGATAAAACTTTATGACTTCTACATATAATGCAATTTTGTCTTCATGTCTAAATATTTTATCAATATATATCCATATACGGTCAGTGTATTTATTGCAGTACATTGAAAGATGCTTGAGAAGCCATGCAGTGGTCAACCTGAAGCTTTCACCTGCACACCCACTGAAGCGAAGCAGGGTTGAGCCTGAGTGGGTCCTAATAAGCTGTACTGTATAAAGGGTTAACATAGACCCAGAATATAAGGGGTATAACCAAAATAGTCCATATAGCACACCACATACCATGCAGGTAGTAAGTTAATATGAATGAAATGAAATAGTACTTTATTTAGTTCTTACAGCTTATATGAAAGCACTCTTTTTTTTTCATTACTATTTTGTAATGTTTTCGCAAGAAGTCAAGTCGCATATGCTCATCAAGCCTTGATCAAAAATATAGAAAAAGAGTAATATTGTTAAATGTTATTAGAATGTAAAATAATGGTTTTCTATTTTAATATACTTTAAAATATTATTTATTACTGTAATGAAAAGCTGAATTTTAATCAGCCATTACTCCAGTCGTGTCACATGATTCTTCAGAAATCATTCTAATATGCTGATTTATTGTCAATTGTGAAACAGTTGTGCCGCTTAATAATTTTTGGAACCTGTGATACTTTTTTCAGGATACATTGATGAATAAAAGGTTAAAAAGAATTTATTCAAAATAGAAATCTTTTTTAACAATATAAGCCTCTACTATCACTTTTTATTAGTTTAACACATCCTTACTGAATAATACTTGCTTTCAAAAAAGAAATAAAATAATGACTGACCCTAGACTATTGAACAGTAGTGTATATTGTTACAAAATGTTTCTATTTTGGAAAGATTATATAGTGTTACAAAATATTTCTAATCGCAGGAAGATTTAAGAAACACCATGTTTTAAATGTATGTCTGTGACCTGTGCAGTTTGAACAGTTGCAAGCGGGACTCGGACCCGGGTCGCTGGCATCGGAGGTGGGCCCACTACAAAACAGACAGTTTTTGAGATCTCATAAAGGAAAAAAGGGGAAAAAAAAAACAACGGTCATTGAGATCTCATGAAGAAGTAAAACCGACCGTAATTAAAATCTCATAAAGAAACAAAACCTACCGTCATTGGTGGGGTGCAAACCGAGCTCAACATCGGGCTGAAATCTCCAAGTTTGTGGTCAACCTAAAGGAACAAAACTAACCATCATTGAAATCTCACAAAGAAACAAAACCGACTGTTATTGAGGTCTTGTAATGGTAAAAAACCCAACTTACATTAAAATCTTGTAACAAAACAAAACTGATATCTCATAACTGTTACGTGATGTGTAGCTGAATGAACGCACGAAGATGAGGATAACTGAAAGTCTCTTTTAATCAGGGAGACAGGGAGACAGGGAGACAGGGAGACAGGGAGACAGGGAGACAGGGAGACAGGGAGACAGGGAGACAGGGAGACAGCATAAACGAGAACGGACCAGGAGTGAGGGAAACACAGGGAATATAAACAGTGACTCATGACGAGGACACAGGTGAAAGATATAACTAAAAATGACAAACAGCTGAACGGAATTAACTAATGAAAACACAATGATGAACTGAAATACAAAACAAAGACCATGTGACTTAAGACAGGACTAGGGAGACAGATACATAGAACATGAAACTATTACAATAACAGAACAAAACTGACTGACACTGAAAACTGATCATCATTGAGATCTCATAAAGGAACAAAGGAACAAAGCTGACAGTCATTCAAATCTCATAATGAAATAAAACTGACCATCATTGAGATCTTGTAAAGGAAAAAAGGAACAGAACCGACAATGATTGAGATCTCACAAAGGAACAAAAGTAAGTTATTGAGGTCTCATTTAAAAAAAAAAAAAACTGACCACAATTGAAATCTTGTAGAAGATCAAAACCACCCATCATTTTGGTTGGGTGCAATTCTGGCTGAATGAACAAATCTGACTGACAATGAAAACTATCTATCATCGAAATATCTTAAAAGAACAAAACTGACTTTCACTGAGATCTCGTAACCAAACAAAACCGGCCGTCACTGACATAACCGAATTAAACAGGTGTCACTGAAATCTCATAAAAGAACAAAACTGTCCATCATTGATATCTAGTAACTGATTAAAACCGACCGTCATTGAAATCTCGTAACAAAACAAAAGTGGCTGTCTTTGAAATCTCATTACAGATCTAAACTGACTGACAAACTAAAAACTGACCGTCATTGAGATCTCATAGAGGAAAAAAAGAACAGAACTGACAGTGATTGAGATCTCATAAAGAAATAAAACCGGCCATAATTGAATTCTCTTAAAGGATCAAAACCAACTGTCATTTTGGTTGGGTGCAAATCTGGCTCAAAATCAGGCTTAAAATCTTTAAGTGTGTGGCCAACCTAAAGGAACAAAAACCGACCATCATTGAAATCTGATAAATAAATAAAACCCACTGTCTTTGGAATCTCATAAAAGAACAAAGAACACAATATTCAGACAATCAGATCAACTCTGGACATCACAAAAATCTACTTAAAGACATTTAAATCTCATAACAGAACAAAATGGACCGTCTTTGAAATCTCGCAAAGGAACAAAACTGACTGTCACTGAAATCTTGTAATGAAACGAAACAGACCGCCGTTGAAATTTCATAATGGAACAAAGCTGATCACCATTGAAATCTCGTAATGGAGAAAAAACAATGTACTATCATTGAAATCTTGTAACCAAATTAAACCGACTGACACTGAAAACTGACATTCATTAAAATCTTGTAACGAAAGAAAACCAACCATTATTGAAATCTCATAAAGGAACAAAACCATACAGTGTGATGTCATGTTGCAATAAAAGAGGGTTTGTAATTCAAATGTATTAAGAGCACAACACAATTATTATGTTCAAATAACATCAATGATTCAGACTATACACAATGATTATAAAATCATCAGAACTATAAATTATCATCTGATCTCATTTCAGCTTTCTTTGCTACTGCAAATTTGTTTGATAAACACACTGTCACAGAAGCCAAACATATTATAAGAGCCCAACTAATGGAAACACCCATCATCATTATGGTGACTTCAAATGAAACAAACATGAGCGTTAAACTTCTGTTAATTCTTAATAAGTACTTCTGTAGATGAATAACAGAAATAAATTGAAAATGGTTAGTAATATGTGAAGCTGTAATGCTGTTTGTGGAGTTGTTTAATCCTCATCTGCTGAGATCTGGAGAGATTTAATGTCTTCTTTGAGGCTGAAGGCTGGCTGAAGTAAGTTGTAGCTCTTGTGTTTCTATTAGTCTTTTTTTTTTTTTGTTCTTTACCTTCCTTCAGTGATTCTGCTTGTTAACAGTCTTGTTAATGCTAAGATGATTCTAGAAATAATATATAAAGATTGTGGGGCTCAGATAAGGTCCAATTCTGGCTTATTTCTTTACTCTTGGCTGACATGTGGCATTACTATGGCCTGCTTGTGGCTCAGATCTGGCAAACAGGAGCAATCCGCCCAAGAACCATCATTCCACGCCACATGTGGCCCAGACCATCATACCACGTGTGCCAGATGTAGGCCAGTGGGTCTGTGGGTTTGCTCTTCCACCATCGACACTTGCTGTGAGAAATGCTGCCAGAATTGATCTGGCAAAAACAAGTAGAGTGATATAAACTGTGAAATTGTTACCATGTGATATTAGCAGAATATCGCATGGCTGGAAAAGGCTCTAATTTAATCAGATTCGAGAAGTAATGGAAGCTTGTTTCTGCCACTGAATAAAAAATAAAGGCAATTGTGATTTTTTCATCTCGTTGTTCTGTTTTCACTGTTCATAATCTGTTTACCTCTAAACTATTTTTTTGTAAGGTCTAATATTCATTCACAGTCCAAGAAAATGAATAACTGCAAACAACTAAATATATTTATCTAAAGTTGCTGGAAAAGAACTTTATAAGAACTTTTCCCACTCACTTTAAAAATTGCTTTAACCTTCAGCATTTTGCAAATTAATACTGTAAGTCCCAGTATATGATTATAGCATTGTGCTGGTAGGTGCAGCTTGTACCGAAAGTTTGTGAAGGACACTTCATACAGCTGAAGAGTTTTATTTATAGGCATCGTTTGAAAGAGAGTGAGGTCCATCCCTCCTACAGCTCCTCAATTACTGCATTTTTCTGAAATGCCCTGCCTACATGCTGTACAGCAAAACTGTCATCCACAGATATTATAAATGATCCTACTCTAAAAGGTTTTGCCAAATGTTGCATTGCTTTGAAGTGGTCATTTGGATTTCAAGAGCAACAATACGGTACTCCATATAATCAGACGTAGTGATACAGTATGTTTGTGTAGTCCATTAATGGAGATTACGCAACATGTTCTGGCTTTGTACAGTAGACTTCTAGTGTAATGCATTACATGTAATGCAAACCATGGAGTGACATATCACACAACATGATATTTTAATTCAAAAAAGAGATAACATTTCCATCAAACCAGCCACTCGACCACTCTATAGTTTAAATTAACACACACACACACACACACACACATATTGTGTTTTCATTTTTTATGGGGACATTCCATAGGCGTAATGGTTTTTATACTGTACAAACTGTATATTCTGTCTACACTACCCCTAAACCTACCCATCACAGAAAATGTTCTTCTATTTTAAATTTTCAAAAAAGATAATTCTGAATGATTTATAAGCTTATAAACAAAAAAATGTCCCCACAAGATCAAAATTTACTAGTATCACTATACCTGTGGGGACATTTGGTCCCCATAACGTAGGGAATACCCGCCCACACACACACACACATATGTGTGTGTGTTAATTTAAACTATAGAGCGGTCGAGTGGCTGCTTTGATGGAAATGTTATCTCTTCAATGAATTAAAATGTCATGGGGATGAGGGTGTGTGTGTGTGTGTGTTATTATATATGTTTCCCAACAAAATACAGCCAAAAATATTCCTCAACAAAATGCTATTTATGTGGCTCATGAGGTGAAGGGCAATTAATTACTTTTTTAATGGTTTTGCTAACAAGCTAGTCGACAACATGTTAATTGCTTACTAAGATAGAGCGAAGTGGGAAAGGGATCTTTATCGCCCGTGGTGAGGTCACGTGACCACAGATACTGTTGGATATAAAAGAATGATCAGCAGGCCCAGACTGAATCTATATTCTTTATCTCCAGCTTTCACAGAAGTACTATTTTTGGGCAAAATCTGTGGGATGAACATGGAAATGGTGGAAAATATGCAGAACTTTGTGTCTGCTCAGCTCTCTGCAGAGTTCTGTGGGTGCAGATTCTGTGTGGGCCTGTTGATCAATTTAGCTGACCAATATTGTAGGCAGATCCACCTTCTGTACTGTACAGACCATAAAGAACAAAGACAGTATTGCTTGAGAATTCAATTCAGTGAACCAAACACCTCTATTGTATCATTTATAAATGTTCCCTAGTTCACACAGACAGCGATTTGATTCCTGGAGATCAATTGTTAGTAGATGTTCATAGTGCTGCAGGCGCCAACATCTGATTTCAAATGAGTTGTATTGACAGTAAAAATAAAATGTAATTCTATTTTGACCAGTGTTGGGGAAAGTTTCACTAAAATAATGTTACAATATTGTGTTACTCCCTTCAGAAGTAACTAATTGTGTTACTTAATTACTTTTTATGGAAAGTAATGTTACGTTACTTTTGCTTTACTTTTTCTTTTATAACTCGCATTACTTGTAATGCGTAACCCCTGACACTGATTATGACAGAACATGCTTCAGAAGAAAGCATTTTCAGAACTACTGCACAAAAATTGCAGTGATGCATTATACATCATATCATGAACAAGATTGCAAAACTCCCTCAGAATGACAACAATTTCTGATTCAGTTTTCCATGGTGTTATTATATTCAGTATGTGGGTAGAAACAAATCATATAGAACAGTGAAATTACTCACTGTAACATTGTCTTCTCCATCTTGCTGACACTCTGGTGTCGCACAAGAGATGGATAACTTGAGTGCTATACTGTCTTCATTCCTGTGACTATTCGCTGCTTTGAGGAACTACTCATTTGCATAAAGTGGATCTTTTATCTACTTTGTTGTGTTGTTGGACACAGCGCCATCCTGTCACTAATGCTTATGCTGCTGGAAACCCTCAGGTTTCATCGAAATTTAATGAGATCTGGTCGCTTTGTCACCTCAGATCGATGCCATTGTGAACACTGCTTCAGACATGGGAACCTGAGGTTCTATAGGTTCAAACCCTGGAAAAGGGGCATCATTTCATTTTTTTCTATGGTTTCCCATTATCATGACCTTTTGTTTATTACTGAGTAGAGACATAAGAAAGAAAAAAAGTTCAAACTGGAGAGAGTGCCGTTTCAGGACGCATTTCTAGGACTCTAGTTTTGTATGTAACAGTTTATCCAATTTTATAGCACTTACTATTCAGTTCTGTATTTGTACTATTAATTTTCTAGAATTATTTAAAGTTTTAATTGATTTATAATCCTAACTAACCCCTAACTTTAAACATAACTGTTGATAACCCTCTTGAAAATTTTTACCTCATTTGTTTTAATAAACAAGCCCCTAATCTGGTTTTAAATTCAGTTTTCTTGGGAAGAAATACCTTACTTTTCAGCTTATACAGAAAATAAGAAGTTATTTTCTCTATATTTGCAACTGGCTGAACAAAGTGCAATAAACGGTATTTGCGCTAGAAACTATTTTTTATGAATTAGATAATAAATTAAAATATGATAATAAATACCATTTTGCAACATCAAGCAGCATTATGAACTGTTTTTTGCACAGATAAATAACCTGAAGCTCCTGACACTGGAAGACTTGGCCATGCCCACTCTTATGTAAAAATTTAAGGTGGAATGAAAATAAAAATTAGAAATTAAATAATTTTCACGGGTCTAGTCTTTGCACCTGTTTGATTGTGCAGAAACAACTACGTCCTAAAAACGAGGTCCTGAATCTACAACCTCCAGTATTGCAGGATCAATAATAATAATGTAAACAAAAAATGTGCAAAGTCTCATTCAAAGGCTATGCCTTCTGGAGGTTGCATTTGTTGGCTGCAGATGTCATTGAGGCTCTTTCATTTAAGAAAAGAAACATTACATTGCAAAGTTAGAGGGAAATGACAGTAATTTACACCTCATGCAGAATGATAACGGTCAATTTTATAATGGTTACTTTTCTTAAAAAACAAATGCGGCCAACAAATGTGACTTCCGGAAGGCAGAACCTTCAAAATGAGACATAGCCATAGCTATATGTTCTTTGGGAAACAGTCTGTGTGATCTGTAAGAGGTCTTTTTTCTGGATATCCAAGAAAGTTAAATTTACCACAGCAATGTAACTGCTTGCAGCACTTTAAATATTATAAAAAATCTATTATTCTACCTCTAAATGAAGTCTGATTGTTGAAACAGAATGATATTGTGCATGTTGTTTCTTTCTATGATTAACCATCACAAATAATATGAAAGAATATTTGATAAAAAAGAGATCTAGCTGTGTTTTAACTTGGCTATATAGACACAGAACAAAAGCATTTGTGAAAAATTTGGCGACACAAAAGAATTATTCCACAGCAAGCAAATTTGGCATTAAACATTTGCAAAAACTCTGCATTGAACATACAATAAGTGCTCCAGACAATGCAGAAACTGTTAAGTTTCCATTAGGAAAATTAAAATGAAGATCCAGTTTAAGCCAAAGTGACAGACTTTATGGAAAAGATTTCTCAGAAGATCCCCAACAGTGAACCCCGGTTGCCTATTTCCCAGCATTATCTGTTAACCTTCAGTTATTGGCTTCTGTGAGTGACAGAGATGTAATGACACCTAAACAAAACAACTGCAGAAAAGAAAGTTAAGAGACCAGAGGTGCATTCATATTTTTTATTAAAATATATACTTAAAAAATGTGGATATAAAACACTTTGACAACATTCATTCACACAAGCTCAGTGTTTTGCAGCATTCCTTGTGACACTTCTGTTTGATTTCAGTGTAATCTGCAGTTTTGCAAATTAAGCAAACTTCACACAAGCAAATTAAGTTGAATGGAACTACGTCTCATACAGATGTAGAAATACTCCCCTGTTCCTCTGTAAGCTTTCGGTGCTGTAATGATAATGCTGCAATTGTTTCAACAAGAGAGAACTTAACAAGATGTGTAGAGAGGCAGAGTCTGTGATGAAACATTCTTCCACTCACATTCAAATGGAGCCAATATAACTGAAATCCCTTAAAGAAACAGTTCACCCACAAAAATGAACATTCTAAATCATTTACTCACCCTCATATCATTTAAAACCTGTATGACTGACTTTCTTTAGTGGAACATAAATTATGAAGACTGCCCTGATTGCTCTATTCCATACAATAACAATGAATGAGAACTGAAAAAGAAAGAAAGAAAGCAAAAACAACATAAAAGAATCCATACAACTTGTGTGTAATAATCCAAGACTTCTGAAGTCATACAATAGCTTTAGTGTGAGATATACACCAAAATGTAAACATCAGCAATAATCTTTCCCTCACCAAAGTGTACGTGTGTTGCGCATTTTACTAAAGCGCTCTGTAAATAACAAAAAAAATATTGCAGCATTGATTTTAGACCAGATTTCAGTTATTCAATGGCGCAGTCTATTTCAGTTTCCTCAAAATAGCAACGCACCAGCAACGCACCAACAATGCGCCTGAACACACCTCGTTTTCAGACCAGCACGCGCATGGGCGCACAAATGGGCGCAAATGCATTTGCTATTTAAACAATGTGGCGCAGGACGTCGAATGCTAACTGTGTCGGGCTGAACCTAGCAAAAAACACCATGCGCATTGCACCAAGTGTATGATAGATGCTTAGTCCACACGTACATGGATATTTTTATATACATAGTTTTTCCTCCATCGTCCAAACAACAACAAAAAAACGTGTCCACATGAAAATGCAAAAACATGATATGAAGTGCTGTCAATAGCATATCAGACTAACAGGTGGTGGAATAACCCTTACGTAAAGCCATGTTGGCCAATCGGAAGCCTGGCATAAAGGTTACAACCAGCTTCTGACATCATAAGCCAAAATCTTCGGTTTCACCATCTACGTGACAACACTGCACCTGAAGTTTCCAAAAATCTTCACCCTGGTTTCAGTGACCGGATAGAAAATAATGGAGCAACTAATAATTTAAAAACATCAAATGAAAAAGCAATGCAATTGTAGAACTTAAATATACCATTTCAATTTTTTCCATGAAAGCACAACATGTGTGATGCTGAATTCCTGGCAACGCCACCATCTTCAAAGTATGGCCCTGTCCCAAATGGCACACTTCATGTGCACTTGCGGTCCTGCGGACTTACAATGGCTGCTGCATACGCGTGTCCGTAGGTTGTCCCATTTGTCATTTTACGTTTCAGAAGAGCGTCCCCTTTGTGGTTGACATGCGTCCTTGATGTGCACTTTTGCCGAGCCTGCACTAAAGCAAGCTCCACAGCAGACGTCTATCTGACAGTCAAAGCGGCTTTACATCATGAAAGTGTGACTTGGAGGAAGATCGCAAGGGATTAGGGTTCCATTTGGGACAGGGCCGAAGAGGAACAGGGAAAAGTCCTTTACAATCTGTCATTAGACGAAGGCAGTCTTGTCACTGTCCATGTTTTTATAGTCACAAAATCATCCATTCATTTTGCTCCTCCGTCAAGTTTTTTTTTTCTGCTAGTGAACAAAAAACAAAAACACCATCACTTCTCTTATTAACACAAAGTCACCTTACCACAACACTGTCCACACAAAAAAATCCATCATAAAAGAGAAATTCAGCTTGTGTTGGTAGAAAACAAAAGAAAAAAGACTTCATGTGTGAAGTATCCTTTTTTGTTCTTCTTTCAAGTTATGCCTCACAGCCCAGAGTGAGATCAGACATACAGAGAATATGAATGTCATTGAATGGCAGTCTAGTTGGCAACTCCCGTATCCTTTCCGATGTACATGTCAGCGAGTTTTTTAAACTGCGGCCCCCAGTTAGAGAGGTAATCATATTCATGGTCTCCCTCGGTCATGGAGGACTCCAGAGAGCTCAGTGACTCAGCGATTGATCCATTGCCCTCATAAGCATAAGTGGCGAGAGAGTCATAGGGAGGTGCGAAAGGGTCTGTGTCGTTTTCCTGCAGTCTGCTAATAATGAAGTCTCTGACATCTGAGCACTCCTTCATGGGTGAAGGTCTGTGATAGGGAAACAGCATCTCGGGGATGATGTCGCGCCGCAGCTTGTTGCTTTCGATCACCTCCGGGTGGCGCAGTGTGCCAATGTCAAAGGCTTGCGTGTCCTCCTCGCCACCCCCTTCGTCGTTGTAGCTGACTACATTATCCCTGACGTCCTCTTTGGAGATGATCAGCGGTTCCTTCCTCCTCTGCTTCTTTAAAGCTGAGAACATCACCACAATCACTGGAAAAGAGTGAACAGATATGCCTTGGTCAGTGTTATTATAGTTAAAGTTGGCATGAAATGAAAATTCTTTTTTTCTAAATGCATGTTATTGATCTTATTGTGAATGATTCATGCATGCATATTTATTTATTTATTTATTTTATTCCTAACTGGATTGTCTGGACCAATCATTTAGTATGTTTAAACCCTGCAAGCTCAATAGACTGAAAGCTCGCATTCAATCTGCCTCTATCCAGTCAACAACAAATCAACAATCAGATGTACGCCACAATACAGATAAAAAGATCTACTTCTGTTATCAGTGTTGCAGTAATGCATTACAAGTATCGTGAATTTTGTAATCGGATTACTTTTTTCAAGTTACAAGTATTACTTTTAAATTTTCAACCAAATATCTTAGTTACTTTTTCAAATAAGTAATGCAAACTACTTGATGGTTATTGAAGTTCTAGCTCCACCCTCGACTGGACAGGTGTGAATTTGCATTTTTTTCAGCCTTGCTTTTGGTGTGAAAAGGCCTTTACATTTGCCAAAAATATAACTTTTTTGTTACTAAAAAACAAAGAAGCAAGCCCCACCGAGGTAAGAAAAGGTAACACGAAAGTAACTTAACGTTTTACTTTCATAAAAAGTAACTAACACAGCTAGTTACTTTTTTTTTTAGGGAGCAACGCAATATTGTAATGCATTACACTTAAAAGTAAACTATGCCCATCATAGTCCGTCACATTGTAACTTTATCAAAAACTACGATGAAACCTAAATTAAAACATTTTCATTAAAAGAAATAAAAACTAAACCAAAATTCACTTTCACGGCTCAAAGCCAAAATAAAATAACAGTTTTTAATACATATTATAAAACTTAAAACATTTTCAACTCATTAAACACCACTAGAGTGAAATAATACTAGACTAGATGCTGAGCATCTTAAGCATTTTTAAATGATACCAGTTAGTGCATTATCTTTGGCAGCCCTAAAATACTAAATCCAAAATAATAAAATACTGAAAAATTAAATAAAAACTAAATAAACAAACTAAAAAAACAAATTGAAAAATAAATAAATAAATAAAACAACTATAATAAGGTGGCCATAGGATGCAATGTGGAAAAAAAACAAAAACAAAACAAACAAAAAAACAAACTAGGACTTTGCTAAGCAGGATACAGTTCAGTCAGTGGGTATAAACTCACTAAGCAGGATAAGCATGCAGAGAAGTATCGCTACTAGCGCCCCAGTGCTGAGACCAGCAGAGAGCAGCAACGCATCGACACTGCAGGAACGCATGTTCCCGGTGGCGTCACAGCTGCACACACGGATGGTCAACGTGCTGGTGCTGCTCTGGATGGGGTAGTCGCTGTCGGAGATAACTACTGGCAGATAGTAGACACTCATTTCACGCCTGTTAAATCCACTTCTTCTGGTCAGGATTCTGGCTGTGTTATCTTTGGGAGAGGTGGGGGTTAAGAGAACATTCAAACAGTCAGAGCTGAAGATATTATCTCATGCTGAGTCAAACAACAGGAAAAATAAAGCTGTTTTTGTTAGTGCCAAAATAGAAAAAAAGATTGAACATGCATTTTCCATAAGCTTCGAGATTTAAACGTCAAAGGAAAGATTTATTCACCTTCATTATCAAAGATGGTGAAGTTTGGATTCAACAAACTCAAGCTGAATACAAATTTGTGACCCACTAGAGGATCGTCTGTGTCGATGGCACTGATAGTCTGTATGAGCTGGAATAGTAGACAAGTTTTGAAAATGCAGAATAATATGTTCTGTTTCCAACCATTTTATAATATATAGAGAACATTGATAATTTTATGAAGAATTCATGGTCATACAGTCAAAAGCACATATAAAGTATAAGTACCTGCCCAACTTTGACATTCTCACACACAAATGTCTCATAAGTCATGGCAAACTCTGGCGCATTGTCATTCACATCCAAAACTTTTATCAAGACAGGAACACGGCTTCTTTGATGGGGATTATCTGGTGAGAGTATCACAGTGTAAAATAGCCACGAAAGATATTTTCATTTTTATTCCAATTTAGGTTTAAAGAAACAGCTTTTCCTGACACATCATAAACATACACACACACACATACACATGTGTGTGTACATATACACACACACACACGATGTGTCACCAGGCAAAGCTATTTCTTTATGCATGTATTTACTTACTCATCTCACTGGCCAGGACTGAGATGTTGTGCCATTTTGACACTTCCCTGTCAAGAGACTTAAGAATTGTGATGGATCCATTCTTGGGGTCGATGTGGTAGAGTCTCTCTGGGTCTGTGTGGTGATCTATTGCATATCTATGAGCAGGTTTAAGAAAGAAATAAAAATAAGTTGAATAGTCACTGACATTCCCTGAAGTGTGAAGAAGGGGTGGCAATGCATAGTATATATATATATATATTTGCAAAAATATATTTCATTTTATAGCACTGTCCACTATGAACCACATAACCTCTACTTTATTTCTTATTATAGCAACTTTCTCATAATTGAATCTTAATTAATTCTGTAGCACTTTATTTTACAGTCCTGTTACCCAAGTACATACAAGTACTTATTACAAAAATTATAATAACTGGGTAATAACTAGGTTCTAACCCTAAACCTACACCTAAACCTAACCTTAACCACTGTAGTTACTGAGTATTTTAATAGTCAAGTGCACTATAAGTACATGCAAGCACACGAACTGTAAAATAAAGTGCATCCATTAATTCTTCAACTTTATGTGCACTGTGAATATATACAATGACTTTATATTTCACCTCATTTGTTAAATTTTAATTGTGACTTTGTCCCACAATTTGATTTATAATTCAGATTTTTTTTCTCAGAATTGCGAGTTATAAAGTCAGAATTGTGAGTTACAAAGTCAGAATTCCATGATATAAACTCCCAATTGCATGTTATAATGTCCAATTGTGAGGGGAAAAAAGACTGATGTTTTTTTTCTCAGAATTGCGAGTTTATATCTCACAATTCTGATTTATAACTCGCATTTGACCCTTCGCAAACAGTTTGATTGACACGCGATCTGAGCATTCATAACCCCGAATCTGGCATTTTGTCCGACAAAGCAGTCAGGGGAGTTAGTAGATTAACCTTGGTGAACTTGAACTTGAAAAATTGTGTGTACTCACGTCTTTCCGCGCTTGAAACAACATTCCTTCTGATGTCCATTCATGTTTATTTGATGCTATAAATATAGTATGAAGAGATGATCGGTTCACGAGCCGATTGAAGGAGCTACAGTGATCTGTCACGACGCATTAAAGAGACACTATATGGTATTTATTGTTTAAACTTCTTTAAAAAATTACAATATGTTAAATATGAAACTGTTTTGTATATCTGTCAACGCATTGTCAGTGTCCTCTTTGCTCCGGGATGTATTTTTCACAGCGTGAGAACATGATGTGTGGCGTGAGAGCGCATGGCTTGTCGGACAAAGCAACAGTAACTAAAAGGGGACGGGTCTTTGCGAAGGGTCAATTACATGTTATAAAATCAGAATTGCGAGATATAAACAAATCTGAGAAAAAAGTTAGAATCCCAAGTTGCAAGACTTCATATCACGTGATTCTGACTTTATAACACGTGGTAACTTCATATATAGTACTGTGGCATGTGTATTTAAATTGTCATTCTTTTCACTGCACACAAATCTTTTCTATGTAAATTAGCCTTATTACAGATTGTGCCTTATACACCAAAAGTCAGCACTATTGACGTTTGTGTACATTTTCTAGACATCATCGCTCCAGTAATTCATTAAATGATAATCAAATGAAGAAGAAGAGCATAAACTGGGCATATGTCCAAACACACTGTTTGGATAAATTTTTTGCAGTCAAGTGCATTTTTGTCATTTTAAAGAGTCGATTCAGGCACTGGAGCAATGCAGCCTCAGTGAAGTATGTCAGATCCCGGTAATGTGCTGTATCTTCCACAACCTACAGCAGAATCAGTTTGCAAGATTGGAAATTGCAGCATTCAAATTGCGTTCAACAGATTTTTTTTGGGGGGGACGAGTTTGTGCCGTTATCTGATTTGCATAATTTATTTAACGATTCGGATGCGGTGCAGACAGTGTGTGCAAATAAACTCCTGCCAGCAGGTGCAAACCATTTTAGTGAATTCCCTGCAGGAAGTGTTAAATTATTAAATATTTCAAGTGCTCACAGGATTGGGTAATCTGTGGCATCGGGGTCCCAGGCTGTAATGGTTCCAATAGCTGTTCCTTTTGGTGTGTCCTCATTGACTTCAAAGACATACTGAGGTCTGCTGAAGATCGGAGGCTCGTCCACATCTTTTGCTGTGACCTTGACAATGGCTGTGTCTGAGAATGGGCCCAAATGAAAGAAGTTGGGGTCCTGGTGTGTGTTAGTCACCTCGACTTTCACAGTGTACACGCGCTTGCTTTCATAATCCATTTTCTGGATGAAAAACAAGAAGAGCGGTTGTATATAATTTTACAGTGTTATAAGTCATAACACTCATAAATACTGATACAGGGTTTTACCTTTTTGACAACGATAACACCTTCCTGGGATATATCATCTGTAATTATATCGAGATATTCTTTGCCGTCTCCATCTACAATTCTGTATTTCATTTCAGCATTTTCTCCCTCATCACCATCATTGGCTTTGATTCGACCCACAGTTGATCCGATTTCTGCTGACTCATAAGTGCTTAGGTGGTAAGAACCTTAAAAAGGAAAGAGGTTAATTTCAACAATATGCAGTATTTTTTTTGCAGATTTTAGTCTTAATTCTAAGGCTTTCATGAAATTTCTGTCATTAAGTTCTCACATTAATGTTGTTCCAAACCTGTAAAGACCTTTGTTCATCTTCAGAATACAAATTAAGATATTTATGATGAAATCTGAGAGGTGTCTGAACCACGCACAGGTAGCAACAGGATTTCACTTCTCAAGGTCGAGAAAGGTAGCAAAGACAACGTTAAAATAGTCCACGTGACTATAGTGGTTCAACCTTAATGTTATGAAGCGACAAGAATACTTTTTGTGTGCAAAAACAAAACAAAAATACAGACAATTCAACAATTTCTTCTCTTCCATGTCATTCTCCTTCGCTGGTTGTGTAGACAGTGCAGCGCATGTGGGTTCCACGTCAGAACACCATCTTGAAAAGTGCAATGACATTGTTGCCTATGTGTGGTTCAGTTTCCTCTCGGATTTCATCAAAACCATCTTCATTTGTGTTCTGAAGATGAACGAATGTCTTTCGGGTTTGGAACTACATGAGGGTGATTAATTAATGACAGAAATTTCCTTTTTGGGTGAACTAACCCTTTACGACAAAAATGACCCCCATTATATTTTAATCGAATTCTAATAAATTCTAAAACTTGTTGTTTTTTTTTGTTGTTTTTTTTTGTTTTTTTGCTGATGACACTTAGGCAAGACTAATATGTTAACCAATAGCAGAGTAAATAAATAAATAAATATATCATCTTATGATTAATTGACATTCCATTATGCTATTTAATGCAAAATTTTTACATCAATCCCAACCATTAAATATGTTATCTTACTTGGAAATATACCAGAAATACAATTCACAGTTCAAGAAGCACACTACTTCGGAAAATTCTATTCAAACAGTAGATGGGCTGCAATTGACTTTGACTTAAAAAGCACTTATAAATGAATGACATCTTACTGTAAGCAAACCGTGGCGGGCTGTCATTAACATCTGTAAGGGTAACGTTGACCATGGTGGTTCCAGACAGACCACCCATCTGTCCTGCCATGTCTTTGGCTTGGATAACCACCTGATACTCCTTCCGTACTTCCCGGTCCATATTGGAAAGGGCTATTCTGACAATTCCTGCATAGAAAAACATTGATTAACCATCAAGCATAGAAACATATCAATAACATAACATATATATATTACATTAATATTAATGTATTTTTTTTAAATGTATGCTTTTATAAAGAAAGGACACACTAAATTTGTGAAAAGTGACAGTAAATACATTTAAAATGTTCTATTTCAAATACATTTTGAACTTTCTATTCATCAAAGACTCATGAAAAAAAATATGTATTACTGCTTCCATATAATAACATATTTGTTTATTTGATTCATAGCGCTACTTTTTCTTAAAGGGCCATTATTTCTATCCCTGCTTAGGTTTGCGATTATACCTTCATCTTAATATTTTGCATCCATAACCTTTATATTGCTGCATTTATCAAGCTTGCAGTTTTCTCAGCAAAACCAATAATACAAGCCTAGCATAATTCTTTCCATTTCAGAGTTTTATTCCATTTTGTGTAAAGAAAATATTCTAGTAGTAGCTGGATCTGTTAAGCAGGCACAGCGGTGTGTGATCTTCGTGGTTCAGACATTCCACATAAAAAGTCACATCCCTGCTTCACCTTGTCAAATAGCCTTAGGCGTACAACATAGTAGTTTGTCAGCAGAGAATATGTTTTCAACAAGATGTTTGGAGGAGTCACCCGTCTCAGGATCCACAGAGAAGTAGGGCTGCCCTTGCAGGATACTGTACACGAGTTTAGCACTGTTTCCATATGTGGCATCATCTGCATCAGTTGCATTGACTTCTATTACAAAAGTACCTATCAATAAATAAGAAAAAACGTAAATGAGTTTTGTGAATGGAGATGAGAGAAAATGGATATGCCCTCAGATTTGCCAAAAAAACCAACAAAAAAAAACCCAAATCAGTAACATCACCAGTATGAATTCTAATATTTTGCATCAAATTATTCCAAAGCCTAAATACGTTAACTTTATTGACCTACTGCATGCCGATATTTATTTCTTCTTATAGGCATTTTAGGATAAACATCTGAGACAAGTTAATATTTCAATCAAGAATAATTGAGAACATAACTGAGTCTGTAGAATTACAACAGACCAACCTCTGAGCAATAAAATATTCCTCTGGGTAGCAGAGGAGAAGATACAGTCACTTTAATATTAAGATTAAACTGATGAAGGATTGTGTAGGGAAGGATTGTGTTTGGCGATATATTTATATAATACCACATTTCTCAAGTGTAAATAACTAAGCTCACAAAAAAAGGGGTACAGAAAAAGAAATAGTTGGGTTGTTTTGTTTTCAGAACCGAATTATTAGCATTCATTATGGTTCAATACAGTGCCTCTTTACCACATTCCTTAAATTAGAAAACACAGATGGAATTGGTTTTGTCCTAGGGTTGTGTGTCAGAGGGTAATGAGCGCTTCATAATTTGATGACACTTTCACTTTGATTGAGGGCAATAATTTCATAAATACGATGTACAGTCCCTTATATTAGATTCCAGCTGAACACGAGAGCCCATATCAGAGAAGGAAGAGCATCATTAGATTTTCTTTGGGGAGACGATACCAAACAGACTGCTTCACTGCTTGACGACTGACTTGATTGGAAACGGGATAACCAGAGGTTATTATGATATTACTGAGAAGCAGCATGAATCTTCTGAATATTCATGCGCTGTGAATATGTATGGTGCAGTGTCACTGCTAGCACGGAGCCACTGATTGTGCGAGACAGTGGTGATAGATGATGTGCGAATGGGAATTAGATGTAAATAGAAAATGCGATAAGATGAGCAAATAGAATCTCTTCCATCAGACACTACATCAGGACTCAAGAGAGGCAGTGCCTTGCGGGCACTGCTTTTAGTGTTTACATATATTTGCATTTTACTACCTGCGGTACGTATTGTCAACTGTACATTCCTAGAAAACTGCTACTTTTAGGTAATATGGTTGTTTCACATTATTAACAGAACCATTGTACTAGTTTCATTTGCAATGCATATTTTCAGTTACTCACATGCAACAAATACCAAGTAATACATGACAATACTCAATTGAAGAAGACAAAAACCCTCTAGAAACCAATAGTACGGAGCCATCCTTGACCTTAAAACACTGCAGTGACAGGAATATCACACCCTGGTGAAGTTTTCCAGCATGACAGTAAATGCACTTGAAATAACAACAACGGGAGAAAAAAGTCATTTTCATTCACTCACCGACGTCTGACATTTCAGGTACACTGGCAGTGTAGACAGCCTTGGTAAATTTGGGCTCATTGTCATTGATGTCATGTATCTTGACAATGAATTCAGTGGCAGGCTCCAGGGGGAGGCCCGTGATCTTGTTGAAAGCCTGGGCTTGCAGTGTGTAAGAGGCCTTTTCCTCTCTGTCCAGTCTCTGTGTAGCATGTAAATCCCCAGACTTCTCATCGATACGAAAAACTGTGCCTGCTCCTTCCCCGGAGAGAACGTATCTGGCAGTTCCATCCCCTACGTCTTTGTCTGAGCGAAGCTGCATGGACAAAAAGGAGACAGTGACTTAACCACGTCGCACTGCACAGATTTGATATTTGGCACATCATTTGTGGATATTTTTAAATCAAACACTCTAATCTCCACAGAAGAGTAGCTTAAAGTCCTTCCTTCAGCAAAATGGTAATATGATATGCTGCCATGTTTTATTAACCAGTGGACTTCAGCTAGTCTTGTTTTCAATCATGGTTAGAAGCTTAGAAGAAGAATCTTTTGGCGGGAAAGCTCTCTAGGGACAATAGAAACTCATAAAAGCCTCAGAGTCTTAAATGTACAAGTCTTCAGAACATATTCCATTAAATACTAATGAAGCTTTTAGTCCGATTTTACCACTGTGTTTTTATTGCAATTCCATTTGAATTTCAAAAAGTATGAAATGTTTCTAGGCCTATAGTATATGAATGATTTCCATGACTTTTCATTTTAGCAGTAGTCAGAATTGTAATTATTGCCATCTTTTTCCATACTGTCATCCTACCACTTAGAATAAACTAATATAACTGGATCTTATAGTGAATGGATGCTATTTTTTAAAGCATGCTCATGTAATGTTTTGGGTGGGGAAAAAAAATAGAATTTTTATTTTTTATTTTTTAATTATTACATTTGTTATGAAGGGAAGTTTAAAAGTCTAGGTATGAGACCAAGCCTAAAATAGAACATTTTAATTTCAACACTATTAAATGTTAGGTAAAAGTCATTAAAATGAGAAAGTCTTTTCTCTCTCTCTCTTTATAATCTTAGTAGGGGACAGAAAAGTTCCCCTAATTGAATAATCACCCTGATACATCCCACTAGTTGGGTCATTCAGTTTCCCTTAAATGAGTTTATTTCCCCTAAAGCTGTTCAACTGTCACCGCCTGATGCTTAATTAAATTTTAACCGGTGGGATGAGACAATATGGGTTCTAACAGGCTTCAGTGGAAAGGAAAAAAAAAAAAAATCAAATAGCCAGTTGTTTCATGCATTTATGAGTGCAGAGGCAGGTCCAGCATCTGGCCAGAGTCATGGCCATTTAATGCATTTATCCTGGACTCTAAAGGCTGTTTTTAGAAAGAGCCAGTGGTCTAATTCCACCAGCTGACCCCTCAAACACACTCAGCACGATCTCATAACAAACACTTTATTTCATTCACACTAACTGATAGAGAGTTCAAATGAAAGACACAGGAAAAAACCACAAAGCGAAATGTGAATTACACAAGCCGCTTTGTATTTGCCCTAAGCTGTTCAGATTCACATGGTCCCTAAACAGTGTTCACTGCATAAAACCTCCTTACTACTCATACTACCCCTCAATTTAGAATAAATGTCTGTTGCAGTGCACTTATTTATTAAATAAGGCATTAATAACTACATGTAATTTGTTCATATTACTTCTAAACCTCTATGAATCTTCTTTTTGTTTCTATGCTTTGAGTACGTACCAGACTAACTTATATTGCTACAAAATAATAAAATACTACATATATACTATTTGCAATGCAATAGGTTAAATTGAGTCTATTTCTGAGACCGCAAATCTCTAGAACGAAAAAGGCATAAACATACATTGCAATGGAATCTAAAGTTTCTATTATTGCACAGGTGAGTGGCATTTTGCGTACTGTCAGTTGTGCCAAACCACATCTGTCACCGGATTGCAGTCGGAACTCTGTTTTGACAAAAATAGTTAAGTTAGCGTTTAGTATTTAAACGGCAAACGAATGAATAGGAAACAAACGTAACATGACTCCCAGAATCTGATCGAATCGTGAATTAAATATAGGCAACTTCATACATGTGTGTAACTAAAGAGAAACCACACGATAAAATACCTGAATCCCTTGAATCCGACTCCCTTACACTGCAGTAACTGTTCGGTAAATTCTCTCTTCAATTGACCCTTCGGAAACAGTTTGATTGACAAGCGATCTAACCAATTATAACCCCCGAATCCGCCATTTTGTCCGACAAAGCAGTCAGGGGAGTAAGTAGATTAACTTTGGTGAACCTGAACTTGAAAAATTGTGTGTACTCACTATAAGTGAACTAGTATGAAGAGATGATCGGTTCACGAGCTGCTTGAAGGAGCTACAGTGATCTGCCATGACGCATTAAAGAGTATTTATTTTTTAAATAAATATGAATATTTAAATAAATATTTTTTAAAAATATGAGAGCGCATGGCTTGTCGGACAAAACAATGGTAACTAAAGGGGGCGGGTCTTCACGACAGTTTGATTGACAGGCGATCTGACCAATCATAACCCCGAATCTGCCATTTTGTCTGACAAAGCAGTCGGGGGAGTTAGTAGATTAACTTTGATGAACTTGAAAAATTGTGTGTACTCACATTCCATGCTTGAAATAACATTCCTTCTGATGTTCATTGATTTATTTGATGCTATAAATGAACTAGTATGAAGAGATGGCTGGTTCACGAGCCGATTGAAGGAGCTACAGAGATCTGCCATGACGCATTAAAGAAACACTATACGGTATTTATTGTTTAAACTTCTTAAAAAAATTACAATATTTTAAATATGAAACTGTTTCATATCAAAATTAACCTGCTCTGTCTTGTCTGATATTAACGCGCTGTCAGTGTCCTCTTTGCTCCGCGATGTATTTTTCACATGATGTGTGGCGTGAGAGTGAATTTATATGCTCCCTCCAAATCGATTCTGAATTCACTTCTCTCCTTGCGCTAGCCAAATACAGCGGGCCTGTCCAAATACCCACACTTGCAGTCTTAGCATTTGTGCACTTGTCTGCGTACATGATGTATTTCCTTTATTTGGCCCAAGTGTTCAAGTAAGTGTGAAGACTGCAAGTGTGTAGAACTTTTGATTACTAATATGGGACACCTTTATAGTGTTGCAAAAATTCCAGTGTTTACAAAGCTTTATTTTGATTTTCAGTGCTTAATAAGCTTCTAGATGTCTGTTCAGCAGTCCCTATGTAACAGAAGACACAATTTAGAATTGTGGTGCTTCTAATGAAGTGATAAAAAGCAGTTGCAAATGTAGTACAAAATACACATAGCCTACTCATGTTTGCACCAATAAAATGAGCAACACTTTATGTTTTGCTAACAAATGATATGTAATATGTAATTAATTTAACTTCCTCAACATCTCGTGACTTCAGGGCACATGATTTCCCGAACATAATGCATGATGGGATACGCTTAGCTTCAAATACCGCTTTGGATAGTGTGGGTTTAGTGAGCGTTCAGTGCACTGTACTTTGGCATTTTTTAAGATATACGCACTTACTTCCTGTCGCGTGCACGCACTCTCAAGTGGCCTAGACCGCAAGTGTGAGTATTTGGACGGGCCCAGTAATTACCCCATCATGTCCACTTAGTCCAAGTCAAAGTGGCCAAAGTTTAGTAGACACGTTCCAGTGGACAAGTAACCTTTTGACCAAGTTATGCAAATGTACTCTTTTATGGTGGCATCATTAGTATGTGCTGTGTGTGCTAAACAATAATTAAATATTGAAATGAAATAAATTGTATGGTTTTAAACCTATTTGTCGTATTCTATACATTTCCACAGGTTTGTTCGTATACAGCACAGTCAGTGTTTTAATAACAGGGACTGTGCAGCTGAATGTCAGTATGGACTCCTCTTTCATGTTTAATGCGGCATAAATATAGCATGCCTCTGAACTGCGACTTGATGAATTGCAGTCCCTTCCTTCACACAGCCACTGCAGATGGGTTGGAAGTCAATGGGGGGGAATGAAAAAGAGTGAGTGAAATAGCCCATAATTGTTGATTCCTGTCAGGTCTCTGCGGAGCCACTTTGTCCTGGAAATGAGAGCGGTAAAAAACTAAACCCTGGTACAAAGTATTCTGTCTCGAAACGACTCTCTCCCACTCTCATTCGCTTTCTGTCTCTCTGCCTCTGTGAATATTCATGCCTCAGTGAGTGTGTAATTCATATTTGCGCTACTTTAATGTTCTTTGATGATGGCATCAAGTTTTTCGAAGTGCCTGCCACACAGCACCGTGCTCAAATCCAGTGTCAAACCATATCGAGTTCAGGAAAACGAAAGAGGAATGCAAAAATCAGGCATTTGCATCTCCTCCACACCCTGTTTTGCTAAACAAGGAGGCATGTTCGTTCTGAGCTTGTGTTATCGTGGACTCTCACCTTGCCGACATACTGATAGTTACTTCCTGTGTATTCCTCCGACAGGAAGAACTGCCTCCACATCCAGTCTCTTTTGGATCTGTGCAGTACCGTTTTATCTCCATTCATCAGATGGTTCCAGTTGTGAAAGAGATTCCCATCGTTCCTCTCTAGCAATATGACTGAAGAGCTCAGGTGCGGAAAGACCAGTGGAAGCAGCCAGAGGAAGTGATTCATTATCATTGCAGCCAATCGATCGTCACGATGACAGCGACTCCTTATGAATAAGCTAAGTATGGTGGGCAGTGCTGAATTGAAAGCGATGTAGATGGCAACATCAGCAACCCTGACATTGTAGAATTGCCTTTGATCTTCCTTTGATTCCCTATAAAAAAATAATCAAAGCAAAAAAGTTACAGTGTGTTGGAGGTCACTGCAGCCCTTGTCAAGATGCAACACCCGTTTCTTCTACTGTAATCCTTTTGTTGTTTGTGGAGTATATCCCACAGGGCCTTCATGTAATATTCTATTCACAGAAGATCAAACATGTAGCCTCACACAAAACCTTGCATACTGTATAACATGCCCGTATAATTAACCGAAGTGATTCCATCGGTAAACACAGCTAAGATGGCATTCTTCACCAGGTCTGGGTTAAGGACAGGACAGACTGTTATCATGGGTTAACCAAATATGTTCTGTTATTTTCGCAATTTTAAAGTCGTCCACGATGGGTAAATAAAAATAAAAGTCTACATATAGATATGGGTTGGAAATTGAAAAATCGGATACTTGAAATGATTGCAATTTTGATTCTGCTTATTGATTCTTGAACTCAATTCAGCGTTTGCTCTGTTTTCTGTATTGTGCACGAATACTAAAACAAGAATGCTTCTTGTGCTTAAATGTACAAATACACAAAATAATATCAAAATATCCTTATAAACAGTTGTTTATGTCTTAAGTGAACGTAAAGAGTTAAAGAAAACACATGTATAACAGTATAATGGATCTGTGCATTCAGTCTTAAAATGACTGTTAAAGTATTTAAAATGATTGCTAATGTTATTATATTTCACTGAACAATGTTTTGTAATGTAACTTGTGTTTCACCATGAAATCAAAATAATCAAAATATAATATTTTTTTATATATTGTTACTAGTGGGTGCAGGGCACTATATGTAAATGTTTATGTAAATGAGCAAAATAAAGTAAACTCTGACATATTAAACCCAAAAAGTCTTCATACAGTGGACTACCAGTAAAATTGATAAAAGAAATTTGGGACCAATGACCTAACCATGTTTTACTTATATGCACATACATTGTTTAATTTCACGTGCCCTCATAATCTTTAATCAAACCTGTCACTAACATGAGATCAAAGCAATAGCAAACCACAACAATCCAATCAGTTTCCAACGGAAAAAATTAAGTCCCTCCTGCCCTACATTTTTTCTTGTTCGAGAAGCCATTTCACTCAAATATCCACATCACAATAGGGAAGAAAAGACTATCGCAACATTTGTTTCATGCCGACTTTAAATGAAAATTAACCTGCCAGCAGATTGTGATTGTATATAGATGATTAGACTGTCCGTATTCCTGCATGACCAACATTAAATGATAATGACCAACAATAAAAATTTCCATGAGTTAAAGGATTAGTTCATTCAAAAATTAAAATTCTGTCATCATTTACTCACCCTCATGTCATTCCAAACCCATAAGACTTTTGTTCATCTTCGGAACGTAAATGAAGATATTTCTGATGAACTCTGAGAGCTGTCTGTCCCTGCATAGACAGCCAACGCAATTGAAACTTTGACACTTCAAACGAATGAAAGTCTTACAGGTTTGGAATGACATGAGGGCGAGTAATTATTGACCGAATTTTTATTTTTGGGTGAACTAGCCCTTTAATAAAAAATGCCAAAATAATGATTAGGCTAATTGAAAACTAAAAATGATGGGGGGAAAATGTCTTGATGGAAATTGTACCACCCACTTTTTTACGGTAAAAGAGAGCAATTATTTCCAGCGCAACCTCTGACTGGCATTCGGTCGAGACCCTCAGCAAAATTATTGATCGAGATAACATTCGCATCTCATGTGGATTTATTTCTGCAGTCACAAACAATGATTAAACAAAGTCTGCAAGTGAATGAAGTAACAACCTTCACAAATTCACAAATTGATTCTTATTCCAATGTCATCTTCTTATTCCCTTGTCCTCTTAATATGTTCCACATCCAAATCGATTTCCAGAGGGAGTACTATAGTAAGGGTGTTATAGCTACATCAGAGCCAAAAGAAATAAACGTACGTAACGGGATCAATAGCAGACCTTGATTATATGTCACAGAATGACTAGGGTTGGATTCAAATGCTAGTCACACGAACTAAAAGCTCTTGCTCGCTGCCTCAAATAGTGATTGCTGCTGGCAGAGTGGCCTGCCGCTGTGTTTATTCCTGAGCTTTCTGAGTGTTTAAGCATGACAGCCGATGTGAGATACATTCAATTAACTGGGACTAAGTGAAACATTACTCACCTCCTTTTCACCTTTTAGAGGGGATTTTTCACTAGCATCTCCTTAAATGTAGCAAACAGAGTTTTAATGTCCTTAAATGTTTGAATGCCTGTCCCGAGAGATATTTAACGCTGCTATTATTTCTGAACTGCTGTAAGCAAACACATCAGTGTTCAACATGGCCAGCAAGCTTCAGATTAGCTGTCAAGTTACACAGCTACACATCAGATAAATAAATAAATATGTGTAAATATTGATTTGGGTTTATCAGCCTAGCAACAATACAAACACAGCAACAATATTATTACTTTATTAACATTAATACTAAAGTCCTACAATCGATTACTATGGCAAGATGATGCCAGTTGCATTTGTTTTTAATGAGAGAAAGCAAGCTTGTATTTTGTAGGAATTGTAACCAGGTACTAAAGAGAATTCTTTGAGCCAATGAGATTGCTTGGGTTGACATGATTTGTCATGACAGGGGAAGTATTTTGAAAAAGTATTTGAAAATCGTACAAAAATTTAAAGGTAAAAGACTGTACTCAATGGTTTTAATGTGTAATGAGGAAAAGAACTGCAATCCCATGAAGCACTGCGAACAATTTAATCGAAATAAAAATGGATAAATATAAAACTTTTAAACTTTTAAAGACTTTGCTTTTAGAAACAATATGTTTATTGTGAATTGCAATGCATACATATTATATATTATGTCATATTATATACATATTATATATATGATACACACACAAACACAACTATTTAAGTAGCTTGAGAGCGAAGGGAGGCTTCTATTATACGTTACTGCAACGTGATTTCATGAGAATACTTGTGGTTTTTTTTATGTAAAGTGTGGTTCTACCATAAATTTACTTATTTTCATACACACAAAAATGTACAATATTGACGTATTTATAGCACTAAAACTTAATACTTGCGTATTAATAGCAATAAAACGTAAATCATTTACGTATCCAAGTGTGAATTCCCATGTGTTAATATTAAAATTGTGGCATTAATGTTTTAATCTGTTGAATTCAATTATCATATCAATACATGTTTTTAGTCAAATGTATTGAATGCAGTTTACTTATCTACTTAATATGAAATAACATTTCTGTTTGTGACTTAATTATGTAATTGTTTAGGATTGTTGAGGATTACATAATGTTAAACAGGACTACAATCTGAAACCTTAAAAATGAATACAGTTTCTGTAATTGTTTAACGTTAACGTTAACCATTTCGTAATATTTAGTTTGTTTGCTGTGAGACAGTAAGTGGATTGACATTTGAAATGAATGCACACCTTCACGGAGAGAAGCCGGATTCATATTTCCATGGATTCAACATAAATTCTGCTCGGTACTCTACAAAAAAAAAATATATATATATATATATATATAGATTACTGCCAGAGAGGAATGAGACTGCAATTCCCCATCACTTGAACTATTTTTGGTACCACTTTTGATATTTTCGCAACAAATAAATTGATTGTTTGTCTGCTATTCTTCTATTTATAACAGTATAGTTTTAAGAAATGATTATGGGTAGGTTTAGGGGTAGTTGTTGGATTAGAAGCTCAAAGCATTGTTTTAATGTTATATTTTTACTCAAATTTTCCTACACATTCCTGTCCATTATGTTTTATTCTTTTAACATAAAATGGGGATGTTTAGGTTCGGGATGGGGTTTAGGGATCTTACATTTATCAGTTGCACTTTAATTTACAGTACGTGTACTTACGTGTACTTACAGTGTACTTACGTAAGAAAGTACTGTGTAAGGTAACTAAATTGGTTAGGGTTAGGTTTAGGGTTATTACATAGTTATTACACAGTTATTACACAGTTAGTGATATTACTATAATAAGTACAAAGTATGAACATGGGGAACAGGACTGTAAAATAAAGTGATACCCATTTATCTACATAACGATAAAAGGAAAATTATACATATATATTTATGACATGAAAGATTCGTAAATATTTTGTTTTTTCGCTGAAAAATCGTAAATATTTTTAAGTTTTAGTGCTATAAATACATCAATATTGTACGTTCAAGCACCTTTCTAAACATACAAAAATGTGTACATTTTGTGTCTTTGAAAGTTACGTATTTATACCTACGTATTAACAATGAGACCAGGCCGGTTATTCGTAGTGCTTCACAGGAGTGGGTGGGTACTAAAGAGTTTATGTGTATGTAAAGACTTTAGGTTTGATTTGCTTGTAGCAGATCTCTGATTTGTGGACATTTTTTTTTTTTTGAAGAATCATGATTAATGTAATTTTTCAACCAAGAATTACACTGTTAAACATGATTATTTAAAAAAAATAAGTTAAAATAATGTGGCCTGATGGCTTTAACAAAAGCATACGTCTGTAATTAACAACATTGAAGCTCACAATGGGTCTGTCTTAAAAGGTTTATTTTTAACAAATTATTGTTAAAAATCAATTCCCCTACATATTCATATTGAAAATGAATGTGATTTTTACTTAAGGAACCTGGTTCCTGCTGGACTGGTAATGACAGTCCTCTGAATACCTCAATTGACCAATCAGAATCAAGTGTTCCAGAGTACCCGCTCTTTTTCTGAACTCTACCACTTCAGAACATTCATCGCATTCCATCTTTCTTTGTCTTTGTACACAATAATTTCAGATCAACTAATTTTCTGTCAATCTGAAAGGAATTTTCAATAAAATACCTTCCAGTTTAACATTTTTGCAGAGTGCTTGCAATTACATGTCATACTCATCCTTCAGCATGACAACAGGCTATATGGCTGTTTGTGTAAATATCTTTTTCACCGTTTAATATCGTTTATTAAAGTGCTGTGCATTTCCTTGTTAATTCCCCGTCTTGCCCCCGGCTGGCATAAAAACCATTTCTGTTTTGTAACATGTAATCCACTTTGATTATTATTATGATTAAATGCTGCAGTTATAATTTAAACTCTTTCCATGAACCTTATTAGAATATTAATCCTAGATGTGCGCTGCATTATAAGCAGCCTTTGACATCTCATGAATTTTAAGGTATAAGTGGTCAGTGAATTGGCCAGCGAAAGAGAGAGATGGGCATTAGATACACTCTCGGGACGTGCCATATATCACCTATTAATTAGAGAATTAGCATTAATGCCTGCAGCTCAAAGTCAAGTACACTTAGTCCTTGTATCTAAGCTATCGAGGAACTGATTCTAGGCTCCCTAATGACACATATACCTTGTTTTTGTTTTGTTTTTTGCCTGAATTCTGGTGCTATACAGGTGCATATGCAAATCAAATGCAATTTTTATGTCCATGACTGTCCTTGCCATATGTTCAGCAGTCTAAATCACCTACATAACTGCATACATTTAAGCGCTAGTAAGAAACATTTACATTTCTAGAGACTGGAGGCACGCTTATCCAGTATACATTTGACACCAACAACAAGCCACAGATACCACTTGGGGGAGCTCAAGACCTTTTTCTCTCCTCTCTTCCCTGTATGAATCTCCCCATCACTCCATACCTCATCCTGGACGGCTCTCACAGCTGGCCTCTCCCTTGCAATATTAATGCCCTGTCTTCTTTGTTTTGAAACTTTGGTACAGATCAGATATGCACCATGTTGATTGCCTGCCTGGAGGACCGGCTTTGATTCTGCCAGGTTCACAGACTCAAGGCAATCATTTATACCGTGAGTTATTAGACAGAACACTTTCTCTGATTTTGTGTGGCTCTGAGAATCTAATGAATTCAAAAGCAGGAGCTGACGGAGGTCCTGTCTGATTAAAAAAATTATGTGTGTTGTCAGAGAAGGGCAAAAAGGAAGGGAGGGCTGTTCTATACACAGTTGCGGATACTAGAAATGCTCGCTAACAGTGCTAGAGGTTTAACTGTTATGACATTCCCACTTCAATTCAGATGTATTCAGACTTGAAGAACAGTCCTTGACCTCCTAAAATGCTTTTTTACAGGTCACTTCCTCAGGTCAGGGCGTAAATATTATTACAGTACCTCCCTGAAAAGAAATACATTGGTTGGATCTTTCACCTCATTATGAGGCAAATTGCCTCGCATTTCAAGGCGGAAAGAAATAGAGGGAGATGATATCAGGAGACAGAAATGGAGAGAGAGAGAGAGAGAGAGAGAGAGAGAGAGAGAGATGCCCTGAGTAGAAGCATGTGAGGCTTTATCTCATGATTTATCTCTGTGTTGAAAGGCAATTATACATGTGACACTGGCTCAGAGGAAGCGTGCGCTTTAATTTGTGTGAAACAGTCATGCCTTTATGTGTTCGCGTCAGATGTATAAATCACAGTTTGCATATTGGCTGGAGTTCAGAAGCACCAAAACCTAAAAAATCTGATCTAAACTTAACATCTAAACTAAAGTCTAACAAAAATGGTTCACATAGTGAATGTGCAAGGGCATTTTTAGGTAATAACACAGACAAGAAACAATCCTTATTGGCGATACTGCACTTCCACTGTCACAAGTGTTACAAACAATTGAAACGAAAGCTGCAAAATGCTCATGGCTATCCATCCCTACGTGAACACTTTGAACGCAGAGGGCTGCTTATATGCAGGTTTAGTGTTACAGCTTTGCCAACATACTCCAGAATCTGCACCGCTTTAGCTAAAACCCCAGGTTAAGGATCACAAACAGAGACAGTGGTGCATGAAAGCAATTTCCTTTCGTCGGCTGTGATATGTTTTATGTCAAGGATCAAACAAGCACGCAGACCTCTTAACACGTGTGCAAACCTCCTTGTAAAAAGCGACAGGGCGATTAAACGCATAAGGATAGAGGGAGGATTTTAGAAACTTCAGCTGCAGTGATGACTCCTGTGGGTGGTAAAGTTAAACTAGATATGGTGGATTGGTTTGAACAATGGCACACTTTGTGTACACATAAGTAAATGTATATATATACATTTGTAAAAATTATTTACAAAAAAGTACAATGACAAATTAAACAGTTGGAAAACAAAGATAGATGATAGATAGATAGATAGATAGATAGATAGATAGATAGATAGATAGATAGATAGATAGATAGATAGATAGATAGATAGATAGATAGATAGATAGATAGATAGATAGATAGATAGATAGATAGATAGATAAATACATAGATAGATAGATAGATAGATAGATAGAATAAATCAAAGTGACAGATGGCTTTTCATGCAAGATTATACGACATGTAAGATTATATGGCAAATCTGTGGCATTATGACAGAGGGCAAAAGTCATTCAAATCTTTTACATTAAAAATCTACTCCATGATGAGGCTGAGTTTGTTACAATGCAAAATGCAATTCCATGCAGATGGAAGTGTTCCAAAGTATTTTGGTTTACATTTGAGTTTCGACTGTTGTCAGTTCCACAGCAACAATTTGGAACTAGCAATAAAATTGCAATGCTTTTTTCCATGCTATTTAGATTAGCTGGTGTTATCTGAAGAGTAAAAAGCGTAAGGCTCTTACCTTAACAAAACAGCCTCCTGTGCTCTTATGAGAACATGTCATCCTCATGGAAGTACGACGTTGGCTTCTATGCTCGCCTCTTGGCAGCGCTCAGATTCCAAGACTGACTACAGTTGTGTGTGAGACTCCAGCTGCCTCCTTCTCTCCCTCTCCCTCGCTTACACATAAAGCGCTCTCTCTCTCCAGCTCTATCCTTTCTTTCTTGCTCTGCTGGACAAGGATGCAGTTTGCAGAGGGGAGCAGGCTCTGATTGGCTGCCATTCATAAGATTGTGATTGGGGATGGAGTTGGCTGGGGGGAGGGAGTGAGGGGAGAGAGACCAGTGTTGGCTACAGACCAGGGCATTGAAATGAGGACAGTGGGTTTAACACAGCAGGCATGATGACTTTCAAGAATTAAAACTTGGACTAAAACATTGGTAAAGAGCAGAATCCCGAGGCATATCCGTGACACGCTTAAAATGGCAAATCCTAAATCAGCCTAACAACGTTTTATAGGGGCAGTTGTTTTCAGTGCATGCATAAGCGCAAACATAAGTGTTGGATTTTTCTGCTGAATACATAAATCAGATTGCTGAGAACGCAGAAAGGGTAATACATTCAGGGGATTTATATATATATATATATATATATATATATATATATATTTGTCATCATTGATGATAATAAGAAATGTTTCTTGAGCACCAAATCAGCATTAGAATGATTTCTGAAGGATCATGTGACACTGAAGACTGCAGACTACTGTAATGATGCTGATCACAGGAATAAATTCAAGTCAAGTTCAAGTCAAGTTGAGCTTTACTGTCATTCCGCTACATGTGGGGACATACAGTGGAACGAAATGTCGTGCCTCACAGGACCACAGTACTACATATACAACAAAAACCTATACATGATCTATCGTACTGATTTAACTATAAATATTCTGTATATAAAAACTGTTTACCTATACATACCTATACATACACTAAGATACTAAAAGACTAAAGTATAAACTAGACAGACTTTACAATGCTTCAGATAAATACTGTACATGTGCAAAGTGAAACATTGTAAGTCGAGCAGCTGGTTGGGGAACAGTGTAGGATGGTCTGTAGTGCATGAGCATGTAAACATGTATATAATTCTGAGTCTTTTATTTTAAGAGTTGTGTACACAGCAGTGTGTCTGAAAAGTGTCTAGTACCATAAGTTCTTTTCTTTAATGTGGAGTGAGGGCAGGGGGGGGGGTTCAGAGAGCGACGGGGTGGTTCAGGGCTCTCACAGCCTGGGGGAAAAAGCTGTTGAGCAGTTACATTACTTATATTACATTACATTACATATATGTAATTACATTACTTGAGTTAAAATAGAAAACAGTTATTTTAAATTGTATTAATATTTCACAATATTACTGTTTTTACTGTATTTGTATCAAATAAATGCAGCCTTGGTGAGCAGAAGCAAAAACATTAAAAATTGTACCAAGCTTAAACTTTTAAAAGGTAGCCTGAAAAAATGAAATGCTTGATGAGATGTCAAGATGTTGTATTGATAATGCAAGAGTCGAGCACTCTGTAAAGTCTGCTCGAGCACATCCCAAATACTTTCAATGCATTTAAGGTCTGGACTCAGAGGTGCCAAATCATGTGTGAAAATGATTCTTCATGCTTCCTCCCAAACATTTTTTCACAATTTGAGCCTGATGAATCTTGGCTTTGTAATTCTGAAATATAGCCATGCAACGTCCTTCTACATGGTTGTTTAAGAAATGAAAAGCTACACACTTCATAAATTACAGAACTGTTCCAAAACATGCTATAAACATAATAATCACAGGAATAATGATCCAGTCAGACTCTTAAGTATTTGCCTATTTAAATCCAAACAGTGATTTTTTTTTTCTGTATGAACAAAGGGTGGATAATTAATCATGTAAAAATAAAGTATGTGTTTTGGTGCAAAGCCAGATATTATAAAAAAAAATCTGAACAGTTGAGCCTTTAGCTCGACCATTGGTTGATTTTCTCCAGGGAATGCATGAACTGATATAAATGTAGGCAATACCAATCAGATAAGAGCATCTGCCAAATGCTTGATGTGAAATGTCAACAATGTCAACATGTGTGTAATTTTATATAATGTAGAATTCAATCTGAGCTGCATATTTCTAGCATAAAACTGAGGATAATATCTAATACTGAGGTGATATAAAAATTCTGAATTTAAAATTGCAAGAATGTTGCATCAATCGTGCATCTATGTTGATTTTCTCCAAATATACAGTATAATTCATACAGATCCACGTTTCACTTTCTTTGTATAACAAAATTGCTTAAATTTCACATACAAGTCCTCTATTGTATGTATAGCATGCAGTTTGAGGATAAGTGTCACCGTGGATAAGTGGTGGAGATGAGAGCGCATTGAATACATTCTAGTCTCTGAGCTAGAAAGAGTCAAGGTGGGGATGGCAAATAAAGCTTTTCATTTGAGCCCTGCTTTGATGTACTATATGAGGTGGATCAAAGACCACACTGATGTGCCTGTCCTACAGCACAGATGTTGGGAGAAATTTCAGTCAGTGTATTGCGAAAAGAATAAACAAATACGTCTGTAATGTGCCACATGAGCCAAGATGAGCGTTTGTTTTGACTTTTTTAACAGTCTCATCATTTAAAGTTCAAAGAATGCGTGTTTTGGCTGAACAGGGCTTGCTCGTAACAGAATATATATTATATCTAATCTGAAAGGGTGAAGATGAGCGATCATAATTGGTGTAATTAGATCTCATTGGTTTTTACAATAACCTGTTTGTTTCTGTTTTACTTTGCAGTTTACATCTATAAGAATCCTTGTATGCTCTTGAGGGCAGATGAACTGTAATTGTCACAGGTGCTTCAAGGATGCTAATGTAACTGATTTAATAGATATGATTCAAATGGAACCTTGATCCATTTTTATTTTTTCTGCTTTAGTACATTGATTTAACTTTATCCAAGTACTGTGTCAATTCAATGGGTTACTCACCAAGACATGCTTTGACTTTGTCAATGCACAGTTGTAGTCTCAAGGTTTTGATGTCCATTGATCCTTCAGAAGTCATTCTTACATGCTATATTTGGTGTTCCAGACATGGTTCTTATAATGAATGTTGAAAACAGTTGTGCTGCTTAATATTTTTGTGGAAACCGTGATGCATGTTTTTTTTTTTCAGAATGAATAGGTTCCAAATATTTTTTTTTTAACAATGTAAAAGTCTTAATGGTCACTTTTGATCATTTTATGCATCTTTGCTATATAAAAGTATTATTTTCTTTTTAAAAAAGCATACTGACACCAAACTTTTGAATGATAGTAGTGTATACAGCTTATGTTTCATAATATCCCTGATCATTTCAGACCACCCACAACAGTTTTTCTAGCATATTTGAGCACCGATTGCATTGTGGACCTACTTCAATGTACTAAAGGATGGAGCAGTGCCAGCTACTGTTTACTGGTCCCAACGGCATACTGTACCTGCAACCTGTGAGTAAGTGTTGTTACTCATTTCAAATATGAAGAGAGTGATGCATAAGACTCTTAACATTATCTTAGTAAAATTGTCCCCTTTATTTCTCAAGGTTACAGAAATGGTGGAATATTGTGCAAAACTAAATTATAAACATATATTGTGTTGGAGAAAAAAAAAAGAAAAATGTTCACATATTTGCAAGAAAATGTGATATTTAAAACATGCTTTCCAAGTTATGCACACTTTCAAATAAATCTCATTGATACATGTGCTTAATAATGGGCGCCGGTATCACCAGGGGAAAAAAAAAATTAAGTTATTAAAAAAGGTACATTTAAAAAGTAAACTTTAGAGTAAATGGTATAGTATATGTTTCTCAGTTCAGCATATTTCCTGAAAGTTTTCTCTATTCAAATATCATTGCAGGAAGCCTTACCTGTTTACATCATCTCAAATCCACTAGTGTATAGCTGTCTTCTCTTACAGAAAATACGTTATTTATTTTCAGTGCAGTGTGAAGTATAAATCATTTTTATTAGCTTTGAGGACAACTAGTCAGTCTGGTGATGCATTGCAACTGCAAGATTCTAAAAACATCTGAAGATCACTAATCAATAATTAGTTTTAAATAATATTATATTTAATTTAAATATAAACAAACCCAAGTCTTGTGCATTTTTGGGGAAGCTACTTTTTTCAAATATAGTCTTATTTCTAAATATAATTATTTAAATTAAATTTAATTAGTGAATTGGTTCATATATAGTTTAATGAACTGTCCAGCTTGATTAAATTGAATTGAATCAGACTTCAAGTGAGTCAAAAAGAAAACAAATGTGGAAAAACAGCTGGTAAGGCTACATCATTTTGAAAACCGCCGTAATGTTACTGTATAATTGATTTAGGATTAGTTTTAGTCAGGTGCTTGTGGTTAAGCTAGATAATCTGCAACTCTGGTTTGATGTAACTAGCTCATTTTCTCTTGGAAGTGCAGTCAACGTAGAAACAAGCTATCAAGAATTGACGACAGATGGATGGTGAATGAAATGTTAATGGATTCAAACTCCTTACCCCATGTCTGGGCACCATTACAGAGATAGCAATGTGAAAACATCAACTGCTAAAATGATTGCATGTCACAGTTAAAAGTCAAAGTAAAGACAAAATGTGCAGAGAAAACAAAAGCAACATAACTATATCCCTCCTTATTTTGGTGCTTGGCACATTGCATTGTTGTAGCATGTGTTATTTCATACAACGCCTCCTCTTTTTCCTCTTAACAGTACCACGCCTCCACCTCCCTGTCTTTCTCCCTGTGTGCCTTCCCTTACATTACTCTTGGCCAGTTCTCCTGCCAAGACTAATGATTGCACATGGCCAGTTTTTTCACACCCATGGACCTGTTAGCATTTCAAGCCAATGCATAAATATACAGTACGTTCATAATATTAGCATTCTGTCAAGTTTCTTGCGCCTTTTGCAGTGTTTTGCAATGTCATTGTAACCACATCAATATTGTAAGCAAACTCATGAACAGCTTCACTAACACTGCCTTAAACTGTTCCCTCAAATGACTGCTGGCCAATGTATATTTTCACAATTTGTGACGAATGCACTAAATTATGGGCTGCCAAGTGTAACTTGAATAATTTTGTGGGCTGAATTAATCATTGCACTTTAATGCATTTTCAAACACAGAAAGACAAAAGGCAGTTACATTTTGTCAGCAGAAATGTGAAGTCAGCAGTTCATTTTCTGTATAAAACTCTAAAACTAAAAGTGATTTTGTAAATTATTTTCATTTCATGGACATAAGGGAGAATGTACTTCATATATAACAGAACAAAAACAGCTTTAGTGAACAAAAAATAGCCATCACATTACAAAATGCTTGATCTGACATAAAATGAGATACATATTTTACCTAGTAAAGTTGGCATGAAACAGAAGTTGGCAGAACCTGATTTCACCAATCCAAGTGCAATCCAATCAACCAATCAGATTTGAGTTAACGGTTTGCATAAAGCCCTTTCATTTTAAGCAGCTCATGTTATGAAAATATTCACGTTTTGGAGTCCTCGAGTAGGATAACAAAACATTAGACCGGCCTTTTGTCTGTGTCGTCTTGACTTGCTTTCTTTCATCACTTTGGCTTTAATTATCGTGCACTGACTCGTTCGCTAAACTGAACATCCAATCAGTGCTCTCTCTTTCACCGATGGCCCCAACGTCGATTAAGCATTCAAAATGGGGTAAACTGCCGCAATCAAGAGCCAACGTGTGGAACCACAAAAACTAGCCCGACAGACGCTCGTCGACGGCCGACCGTCGCCTTGGTGTGTCCCGGCCTTAATTCACCTATCATTTTCCTCTGATTTTAGGATTAACTTATGGGTAGGTTAGGTTTACGGATAGAGATATGGTTAGGATTAAATCTTCAGACAGGAATGTTGTTCCAGGATCTTCTAATGCATCTAATTCTGCAAATTCAGGACGTGCCGGAAGTTTTTTTTTTTTTCTCTATTGTGTCATATCTGAGTGCAACTGATTCTAGAACAAGAAAAACATGTAGGCCATGAATTGATTTTGTCCATCGGGAATTGATTGGATCCTTGTCATTTGCTTTTGGTCTGACCTCATGCGAGTGACAGGTTGTCTTGCTCTCGCACTGTATTTCATGATTTCGACCAGGGGTTTTTGATGCCAGTGTGATGATCCTCTTGCAAGGGATCCTAAAATATAATGGCATGTATAAAAACCCATTGCATTCCTGCATTCTCCATATCTGTACAAGATGTACACTGTACAAGATCAGGACTTGCAAAATTTCATTCAACACAGATTTTAGAGCCGCGGTTTGTGCCATTACCTGATTAACCTTTATTGAAATGGATATTACAACTTTGGAGAGAGCATACATGCAAATAAACATTGTTTATTTGTCATCGGCGCAGTTCATTCTCTTTGAATTCCCCTTATGGGGCCGTTTCGACCCTACATCTATCATTCTTACTGTCCAACATTATCTTTCTAAAAAATCAATAGTCTTGACTTATCAGTTTAAAATTGAGCCGAAATGGAAATGAATGCCCTCATGTGACGCTGAGCTTTTCTCGTCAACAGGTTGTGGCAGCTTTGCATAATAAATCGCAAGGCTTAGCAGACATGGCCAATTGATTAGCAAATTAAGAGGTGTTCGGTTATGTGTGCACGGACAAAGGCGTGTTTGGCGCCTGGCGAAAGCTGTCGAAGATTTTGACTGATTATTATTATTAGTGAATTTCAGTCACGAAGCACGATTTATCAGCACCGCTGTAGCATCCTGCTGACAGGACCTCTTCCTCTCCAGAAACACAGCATTAGCAGTGGATCTGACTCACCCTGTCTCTCCCTCCTGCAGGGCTTCACGTGAGGCTGTTCCGAACAGACTGACTGAATGTTACTGCCAGATTACTTCTGCTCGATTTTCATATCCATGCCATAATGTTTGCCGTCTGTAAGGTATTTTAATATTTAGTGTGAATAGCCAATTACAGATGTAAATTCTTAAATGAGTCTGATGTGCATCAGGGTACATTACGTTTGACGTTCAAATTTGACATTTCATGCCAGTGCTTAATTATATAAGAATCTGAGGCAATCCTTTCACCACAGAGGAACCCCACTAAGCTCCCAATACCCCATTGATTGAAATGATAATTGTCTGTTTGCAGAAAGAGCCCAGGTGCAGTGACATTCTGCTGGTTTACCATGAGCATCAGATTTGCCCAATCAAGGCAGTGCTCCAGCTGACAGACCTGGTGAGGAAATTACTAACACTTGAGCAACAGATGGCTTTGGCCTCCACACAGTCTGAGTGGCCATCATGGATGCTGCATTTGGGAGGGTTTTGGAGGAATTCTCTCTGTGCTGCCAGCGCTGGCTTTCTAATACAGATTGTGGTTACAGTTTCATCAGTGAGGGGTACAGTAATTTGATAATAAATCTAGTCGATATTGTTGAAAATATGATGGAATATTGCAACACTTCACACACATCAGTAATATACTAAACTGTTGCTGTTCAGTTGTATGCTTCAGTAGACATTGAACATATATTATGTATTTTCCCTGAAATTGCTGGAAAATGTTTGTAGGAGATGAAAGGACCTGGCAGACTCATTTTACTCCCGTAATCTGATATATTTCTGAGTGGCACAGGATACTCAACAAGAAAAAATATAGAGCGGAACTGTCTGCAATTGATTGAATCATGAAAAGTGGGCTTACTTACCAGAATGGAGCCAGGTGGTTGGAGCGGGTGGCTTGAAAAGGATTGGTAATGTCAGCCCAAAAGGATCAGCATTAAGAACTGAAGTACATTTTTTAAGAAAGATTACAATGACGAGCATTGTAATTTTTTTTTATTATTATGAATTATGAATTATGCACAATATGACCTGTTAAGAGAGTAAATAGGGCTACTATTATGTTGATTTCCAGTATTGCTCTTTGTTTATGGACACTGCAGGAAGTGCAGTACTGGGGACTTTTACTTTGGTGAATCTGAAAGGAGGAAATGTGTAGACATTTTGAATGAATAGAGAAATACTGTGTAGGGGAAGACCTGCAGGTCTTTGTTAAACAATTTAAACTTATAAAAGAGGATTGAACTTTAAACTCATTCTGGAAACAAAATGGTGGATTAAAGACAAACGAACAAGGTGAGATCAATCTTTTGGATGCAATATTGTGACTTCTTTCTAACATATGTTTGTATTAATATTCATAGTTTAATTTATGAATATTCATACAATTTTAATTCTTATATATACACTACCAAAGTAATAGTTGCTGAAAATGCATCTTTGCCATTAAAGGACTAAATTAAATTTTATAATATATTAATAGAAAAGTTCTTGTAAATTGTAACAAAATGTATCTATCTATCTATCTATCTATCTATCTATCTATCTATCTATCTATCTATCTATCTATCTATCTATCTATCTATCTATCTATCAAGAACTATTTTTTCCTGTAGGTTTTGTTTGCCTGTACAATGTCTGAAATGCAGTTATTTGTAATAGTATCAATTTGAGACAGTGGTTTTGAAGTTATGTGTGGTAATTGCTTTTCATTTGTGTGACATTTACCAAGTGTTAGGACAATCTGACTCTACTGTGTTCTACCCAAGGTGCAATAAAAATGTAATGTTTAAAGTTGTAGTATAGCCATCATCTCTGCCCTTGTGTTGTAGGGTAATGTGAGCTGTGTGTAATGTAGTGATTAAATCAAGCATCTCTCTTAGTGGTCGATCAATCCTCTCTCATTTGCCCAGCTTTGAATGTGATGCTAATAGCTATTTTTGTCAGATAATGTCCACTGCTGTTTCTTTATAGTTCTGGGCTGATGGTTTGTTCTATCTATTGATGCACTCAATCACAGCACTCTAACTTTTTGCAGATACAGGTACTTCATGGCAGGAAAAGAGCAGAATCAGTACAGTATATGATGGATTTTTATGGAGAACGCTATATTACACAGCATAGGCTTATTATTAAAAAAACGTGCCTCTATACCTAAATTTTTGCACACACACACACACACAAAAGAAATTTTACAATTCACTGCAATTTCCAGGTGAAATGAGCACTTGTGGCAGTAAAACAGCAGCAACTTTTATTCATATTCACGATATTCATATTATCAATTAATAAAGACTTTTGCGTTTTTATCTCATGTTTGTTATCACTATCAATTAGGTTTGTTGTAAGGTGTACATTATTTAAAAACATAAACCCCCAGTTTCACAGACAAGGCTTAAGATAGTTCTGACTAAAATGCAAATTTGAGCTGTTTTAACTGAGAGCAACTTGTACTGACATATCCTAAAATATGTCACTGCCATTGTTTTGTCTCAAGATACACACCAGTAAAGTTTTTTTTTTCTAGTGTGCATTTATAAAAGCTACTTAAATATCCCAACTGAACTAAAACCTAATCCTGGCTTAGGTTAAACCCTGTCTGAGGAACCGGGCCAATAGATCATTAACTTTTCAGCGCCACTTAGCGGCCATTTCATTTACGAACTGCTGCGATATGTACAATGAAACATCGGCACATTCATATTCATCTGTTTTGGAGGAAATTGACCTTTAATTCCACTCACTGGACATTTCACTTTGAACGTACCGTGAAACATGCAAAAGGGAGCATAATATCATTTTGCAGAAATGTTGCCACAGGCGCATTATTGTTTCAGCTTAGATTAAATAAAAATGACCTAAAAATAATGCCTGTCAAGCAATTTTGAACTTGTTGATAATATTCATAACTTAATGGCAATTCTTTCCTAAACCAATTACTTTTTCTTGTAGCAACTATAATTAGAAGAACACAGTGAGTGAACAGAGCACACAAAAAATGTAATCATTTGTATTGGTTCACCTGTTTGTGTGGAGTTGGAATTATGTCAGCAAAGATTTTCCTTGGTATCTCACATGCTACCGCTGATGTGGGAGCTCAGAGAATTCTGGTCATAGTCACACGGTCAGGGATTAAAGTATGTGTACAGCTTAAGGTTAAGGTGGGCCGCACGTGGGAGTGAAGAAAAGGCCTCATGTGTGAATTTGTGAGAACTCCAAGGGCACTAAGGCAGGTAATCCCTCAGTGGTTTCTCTGCTGGTTCTCAGAACCTTGAAAAATCTTTCAATCTTTCAGGGAGTCATTGGGAATTTTCATGTTCTCCCAGATGGAGGCGAGGTGGTGCAGCCTGGCAATCACAACATAGCCCACTTACACCAGGAGCTCTGGGGGATATTGTGCACATCTGCTGTTCAGCAAAGCTTGCCTTTGCCCTAATCGTCCTTCACTGCATGCTCTGATGGTGGCTCGTGTAAAATGCGGGGGTTGTCCAGTATGGAAGATGCAACTTCCAGTTTTGAAGAGGTGGGAGGTATCTACTCTAGTACCTACTCTAGTGCAATTACAGTAAGGTCAGACCCATCTTCATGGGTCATGGGGGTCGTCCAAATGCATAAACCAATGGCTTTGTAAAGGGTTCTGCAGTCATCTGTTCCTCAGCAGACTCAGGCTTCTAGACAAGGTTATTTTGTCAGTCACTGCGTAGGATGATAAAAAGCCTGTCCTCACTTAAAGCGAACCACGGGCTCTGTCGGCAATGCTTGCCCCCATTATTATGAGAGATTCCTCAGAGATAGAATGAAATCTTTCGTTATTGACCTTTTCAGTCTCTGAATGTTCTATGATGTTGTGCCGTGTTGTGATGCTTCCTTGAAGGCGCTTCAAATGCTCTCTGGCTAAGCTGAGGTGTTAGGGGTCAGAACGGAAAGCCACTTTATCATCTCCAAGGCTGTAATTTATGTGTCTTTGTCCTTAGCAATATATAAACTTCATTTATGAAGAGTTTTCATAGAGGGAGTTTGAAGATAGAAGCTAGATGACAGATAATGTCTACTTATTTCCTGTGCTTGTTATTGTAATTTCTGTTTAAATTGACACAGGGTCAAAAGCATATAGGAGTGTAATTTACAAAGAATAAATCCAATTTAAGACACGTGGCAAGTTCTTAGAAAGTACGCTTTGTATTCGTGTAGCTTTCATATGGTTTCGAAAAAAAAAAAAAAGTCAATGTAATGACTAAGCAACAAAGTTGCTTTTGAAAATTTGAAGAATGTGGGTAAACCAAAGAATTGACCTTAGCCATTGACTTCTATAGTATTTTTTCCATGCTATGGAAGTCAATGGCTACTGCTCGAATACCCACATTCTCCAAAATATCTTCCTATGTGTTCAACAGAAGCAAGAAAAACATACAGGTTTGGAATAAATTGAGGAAACGATAACAGACTTTCTGTTCTGACAGTCCCTTTTAAGAGATTTAATGACCTTGAAGGTCTTTTTTCCTACAAACTTTCAAAACTAATTTTTTAATTTGTAGGTTAAAAATTTGTTGCACATTGAAGAAGTGTATTCTGTCATGTTTTTTAGGAATTGCTTTTTTAATGTGAGTCTTTTTTTAATTAAATTAATAAGACATAAGAATGTGCGCCACATTATTGACTGACACCTGTCCTTAAACAGAGATTACAGCAGAAGTCCAAAAGTATGTACCAGTTGCTCATGTTTCATGTACTGAATCTAGACCAGTTAATGCCTTTGACTACATCAATATTTCACACAATGCATGCTATGTTTAATAGTGAGCTTCACCACATAATGACCCTGGAAATAATCACACCATTCCAGTCTTAGTCCAGCTGAGAATGAAATTGCTTGCACCTCCAAATTACTCATTACTGAAATGTAGTTTTCTCGCCTAATGGAGGCACAAGGTCGGACATCAGGAATGAACTATGTTGAAAACTCAAAAGGTTTTATAATAAACTTTGCAAATGGGCTGCTTGCTCGAAACCCTGTATATATTTCAAGGTTAGCATGTCTAAACAGATTTTTACGTTCTGTTACCTAAATAAATAACACAACTGGTCATAATAAGTCCTGTGGCACATTAGGAAGTAATGCAAGCAGACAACATTTGTTCTCTTCCACCTATTACTTTAAAAATTAAATTATTTTTTTTTTTAAAAAGCTCTTCTCTTGCATAGCTACCAGTTTTACTTAAAACAGCTTCAAAGTATAAGTATTAATTTAATATCTGATTACTGTATGAGGCTAGTAATGATGAGCCCAACATCTAAAAGTGCTATAAAAGCCTAATTATAGATACATGAGAAATTGCAATAACAGTGATGTGATTGCAATGCGTAAAATAAGCTATACAGTAGAATCCTTTATTTATTGTTAACTTGATGAGAGAATTGCATTTTTATATATTGCATAAGCTTGCATTTTATTAGTTTCTGTCATATTTTTCCTAGTAATTAATGGTTTGCATCATGCAGTTCAGATATTTGAAGATCAGGATAAAGTTATTTAACTTTATTATTTTTCTTCTTCTTCTTCCTAATCTTTTGTTTTAAGTACACCCTGAAGTTTAGGCATTATTTAGCTGAGGCTTAGGGTATGTGAAGATCAATACAATTAATTGCATGAGTTTCAAACATAAGGAATGTGGAGGTTTAAGTTGCCAATGTGGAAAAAAGAAACCAACACTTGTTGGTCCATTTTTTTTTTTTAATAGACAATCCTTAACCAACAAGCCTGATAGGTCTTTCCATGGCTTTATTACTCGTCATTAGCCACATTTTTTCATCCAAAGTGACTTACATTACAGTAATTGCATGGACACCACCTCTGGAGCATCCTGCGGTTAAGTGCACTTTTCAACACCACAATGGTGATAGGAGATCTCATTAAGTCTCCGGTTCATGGACGACGCTCCCTATCAGCTGCACGCTAACACGTGTGTGCACTTCTGATGTTGCTCTCGCATAGACCTAAAGACAATCCGTGCAGAGGACAGACTCAGAAATGTGTGGAAAGAAGCTTTCTTGAGCTTGAGATTTTTATTAAATTAGAACTAAATGAATAGGCAGCGTTTCAGCTGGAGTCGATCCACATGTCTGCTAATTTTCAGTATGGAACTGAATCTTTGGGAAGTCTTGAGCGTGGAAATATGCAGCACTGATTAATTTGTCAGATAAGGACAATCCTAGAAGTGTATGGAGACTTTCAGTTCTTACAGGCAGCAAATGTCAGGACGGGTATAATATGCATGTCTGTATAGAGGGTTTTTGAAATAAGTCTCTCATGCTTGCTGTTTTTATTTGATCCAAAATACAGTAAAACCGTAATATTGAAGTATGGTGTCCCATACTCTGAATTTTTGCTCTGCTTTTCACCCGTCCAAGTGCATACACAAAGTAATGAACACACACCCAGAGCAGTGGGCAGCCATTTTTGCTGCAGCACCCAGGGAGCGATTGGGGGTTAGGTGCCTTGCTCAAGGGCACTTAAGTTGTGTAGGTAATGAGAGTGGAAGAGAGTGCTGTTCATTCTCTCCCCCCCACCTACATTTCCTACCAGTACCGACACTTGAACCCGTGACCTTCGGGTTACAATGCCAACCCTCTAACCATGATGCCACAACTGCCCTATTTATATGAAATATTAGCTCAATTTAAAATAACTTTCCTTTTTATATATATTTTTAAATGTAATTTTATTCCTGTGATGGAAAAGCTGAATTTCCAGCATCATTACTCCACTCTCGACTCTTTAGCATGGTCCTTCAGAAATCATTCTAATATGTTGATTTGGTGCTCAAGAAACATTTCTTATTATTATCAGTGTTGAAAACAGTTGTGCTGCTGAATATTTTTTGTGGGAACCATGATACTTTGATGAATAGAAAGAAAAAGCATAAGAGAACAGTGTAAATCTTTTGAAGCATTGTAAATGTCTTTACTGTCACTTTTTAGTCAATGTAATGCATATTTGCTGAATGTAAGTGTTTTTATAAAAACATTATAATATACATTATAACATTAAAAATTATAATATAAAAAAATATATATTATTTCTGTATTATTTTCCTCAAAATGTTTTATTATATCATGTTGCAATCATGATTTTTTTTTTTTTTTTTTTTTTGCTCAGAAACAACAAAACCTTAGAGGGTACACTGTTTAGGAGTCACTTTTACATGCGACATTGTCATTATTAGCCTCTAGGCCACAATCATCAGAAATAACGGATGCTATATTATCGATTGTTTTCATTCCCTTATTGAAACTGCAGATAATTCATTCAAACATGCATTTGATTTTGTTTTTGTTCAAAATGGAAAGAAAAATATTTCTATAAACAAGGCCTGGCCTGGAATTTGCTGTTTGATGTGAGATTATAATTGAGGTAGCCAATCAATGATCTGAAGTAATTAGAAATCACAATATCCTCGATTTGATTAGAGGCACTTACTGCCGTTTTTCAGCAGCGTGAGCAGGGGGAGAGAAAGGAGGAGAGGGAGCAAGAGAGAGGCAAAGTGCTTGGCTAAATTGTGCTTTCAGAGCAATGGGCTCTGCTCGAGAGGCTTGCCAGCGGAATTTAATGTCTGTAAAAATTTCTTTTGATATCGCTCTCCAATACAACATTCTACTTTCATTTCTTCAAAGCATAGCATAACTGGGACATCTTGGCATTAAATGCCGAGATTTTTGCTGAGCAAGAGTGCAAAATCACAGGCTTTGTAAAGAGTGCACGGTTACCAAAACAGACTCACGACAGCTTCATCAGAATTTAACAGTCACACACTGTCATCATTTCTTTTTTTTGCGTGTGTCATTATTAGAGAAAGTTTTTTTTTTTTCTCCCAAGCTGAGCAACTTTTAACTTGACTGTGGTTAAAAATGCTAGACAGTGCAATGAAATAGGGGGAAAAAACTTAAGGTCTAGAGTAGAGTTGTCACTGTACCAACATTTCTGTAGTTGTATCATTACCAGTAAAAATTTGTGGTTCTCTGTGACCAATTTTAGTACCAGAGCAAAAACTGTTGACCTAAGTACTTTGAAGAATTTTCTCCCATTTTATCTCATCAATTGGTTCATGTTGGAGAAAGTTACTTTGATGCTACTTTGATAATGCTTTACAATATTGCATTACTCCCTAAAAAAAAAAGTAACTAATTGTATTCTTAGTTACTTTTTATGAAAGATAATGCATTACGTTACTTTTTCTCACCTGGGCTGGGCTTGCTTGTTTGTTTGTTTTTTAATAAAAAAGTTCTATTTTTGGCTAATTTAAAGGTCCTTTCGCTCAAAAAGTGAAATGAATGAGCCTCAGGCTGAAGGAAATGCAAATTCATGCCTGTACAGTAGAGGGCGCAGCTCAAACACACTTTTCAGCTGAGCTGCCATTCTGGATTGCAATCATTTTTGATCATTAGTGTGGTTGAATTGAATCATCAAAGGTCAGCAGCAAAGGCGTTTATTAAGAAAGTGATATTAAAGCTGCAGTTCGTAACTTTTGGCGCTCTAGCGGTTAGTAAACGGAATTGCATGAACATAAGAACACTGGAGCTACTTCTCTCTGTTTTTAGTTTAAAAGTTTTTAGTTGACCCCTAACTTACTGACTAAAGCACCTCTAATAGGCCATTGCGTTCACATGCTCAACAGATATGACTACAGATATGATTAGGCTACAACGCTCAACACTTGTAAAAACATGCTGTAAATAGAAACCTTTGACGCTCAGAGAGTGCTAAAACAAACATGAACGGGAGCGTTTAAAAACAGCATCTATCAGCAGGTACAGAATACCCACTACTTGGTACTAATTTTTTTTTTTTTTGTACGGTAACCATAGTCTGGAGATGTTATTTAAATGTTGAACTTTTAACTTCTGCGGTGTGTTTTTAGAAAGCTGTGTCATGCACATCTCTGCAAAAGATGCAAGATGGGAGTGTAACGGTCAAAGAAGTCTGTGTAGTACATTAGCATAGAAAAACAATGGAAAAGCAGAGCAGTGGAATGCAAAAACACATTCGCGAACAGATCCTAATTCGTCTTTTCACACTGTCATGTAAATGCTTTTGTTTGTCTTTCAATCTGGTTTTTCCAAAGTCGAGCTGTATATAGATGATGCAATTGTTCCTTGGATTCATCCAACGTGTTTACAGATTAATCACACAAAACAGGCCTTAATGTTTCATGTTGTTTTCAATGTTGTGTCTCTGTTGAGAAACTAGCTAGATACCTTTTTTGGTTTTGTGCGCTAATGTCAGTGTGGTTATTGTTAACTGAAACTGTTAAAAAATAATGTTGGTTAATTGAAATAAGGATGAATTGAATTGAATTAAATTAAATTAAATTACATTACATTTACATTTACATTTAGTCATTTAGCAGACGCTTTTATCCAAAGCGACTTACAAGTGAGGAATACAAACAAGCGAATTAATTAAATTAAATAATTAAATGAAATGAAATTAAATTAAATTAAAAACCTAACTTAAAAAAAACTTAAAAGAAAATGATAAATGTTGCCTTGGCAAGTAACTGAAATAAAATAACAACTAAAAATAAATACTATAATATACAAATAAACACTGATGTAAATAAATACTATTATAGTATATTAATAATACTGAATCACACGGGCTAATATGATGCAAATGGGCAAACAGAAAGCTTCAAATATTTGACTACACATTGTGACGCTGTGATAGGGTGCCAGAAAAAATGTAGCGTTCTTTCAGTTATCCTTAAATATTAGCAAGATATGCAATTCATTTGATTGATTAATCTGCATGTCATGTAATTAATGTGATTACAAATTTGAATCGATTGACAACCCTAGTTCAAAGACATTATACTGCTAAAGCACCATACAATATTAGCTGATAAACAGATGTTTTGAAGTCAACAGCAAAGGCAATCTTTTCAGTCACAGCTCTCTCTCCAGACTGACATCTGACAAGCTTGTCAAAAGCCGCTGTAATTCTAATCCTCAGTCGTGGCTGGCACAGTGTGTCAGGTGAAAATTGGGAAGCCCAATTGCTGCATTGAGATGAAAAGCCGCCCACCAGCTGCGGCCACTGGATCCATGCATGTTCGTTGAGACTGACAGTAGTTACATTGTTTACAGGACAGTGGAGCCAACTGCTCAGTCCTTTGCTGAAGCAACAGACGTGAAGTGCCTTTGTGTTGTTGCCTCAGAGCTTTGATTCTTTGTGTACCTAAGCCTTGATCTTAACGTATAGATTTGTCTGATAGGCATCGAGGAAGTGGCAGCAATGTAAATGGCCCGTTCGTATTCGTATTCAAATCACGTATATGTCCAAGACAACATTAATGGCATGTATAAATGCCATGGGCAGCGGGTTGTTTCTTTCCACTGGTTGCTAAGTAACCTTGGTGCTGTAAGTGTGTGATTAGGTTCTCCTGAGCATCAAGTGAAAACTCACTGGATGCTCAGTGCATTTCATATTCCAATGTGAATCTCTTTATTTATTCTGTTGTTCCATTTAATTGAAGACTACTTTTTGTAAATAGAGTGGGCTACAAATGCTTGAGTCATACAAAGAAGATTTAAAGAAAAATAAACCATCGCTCACCAACCAGCATGACAAAAACTTTGGCTTGTTTATTTTATTTAAGTGGTTTTGGAAGTAGTTTTTTATTGTGACAAAACCAAAAAATAAAGTGTTAAAATGAGTTTTTCTGTTATGTTATACACTGTTAAATGTCGCTGTAGATTTAGCAGCACATTACTGTAAAAACCAACAGTACAATACTGCATTTTATAATACAGTACAATACTGTATTATTAATTACAGCAGAAGCAGACTAAAATTAGAAAATGCTGTAAAAATACAGTAAAATACTTTTTTGTAGAATTACAGCACTCTTCTTGTGTACTGTAAATTAAATTATAGTACGATTACTGTGTATGAAAAATACAGTAACGTGCTGGCAACCGTGGTGCCAGTACTGTACTGTAAAAATACAGGAAAATTGTTAACAGTGTATTCTCATTATCTCTTACAATTATTTTTTTTTTCTTTTCAGTGAATTTGAAACTGAGCTTCATAAAGGAGGCAAAAGATGTATATATTGTCTTTTGTAGCCTTAAAACTACTTTTTGTGAGAATATATAAGAGAACAATCATTTCTGAGTTGGATCTTTTCAATGAATCCGTTGTCTGAATGATTCAAATCAAATCTGACTGCTCTGGTTCTCAGACTCACTGAATCAATGATCAGGTCACAGTGGTTACGATTATCAGTGAACAATGACTTAAATTTCCTTCTTTTTCACAAGCAAATCTTGACTTCAGAAGAACTGGAATAGAGTGTTTCTGCTTTCTCAAGACTGTGACAGAAAACAGCAGTTGTAATGGGATGAACTGTGTTTAAACACAGCATGAGGCTCTAATTATTTGTTAATGAACTTTGTGTCATGTTATCTGAATTTTACAGCAGCCTGAAAAAAAAACTAGAGCTGCAGTTGAGGAAAAAAGTCATGCTGTTGATAGAAACACAACACTAGAGGATAAGCTCAGGATTCATGCGAGTTTGTTCGGCAGCAATACAGCAAAGCATAACTGCAAGACTACAAACCCAGGGACTTTTAAGATCCATTTTGCTTTTTAAAGAAAAGGGTCATTTCAACAGCATTTATTAGTCAGAGTGACAATTCTCAAGAGAACTGCGATGCAATATCAAGACCTTTTATCAAAGCTTTCTTCAGTTCTGGGAAAGCTCTTGTATTGACTGCTGCATTGTTTAGCGACTGTGCGCGTGAAGGACACAGCAGCCTCTATGAGATCTTGATCCTAAACTCATACCTTGATCTTCTCAGTGACCTCAAGCTTTATCCACACACAGACCATTAACTATTCCCCTTGCTGTCGAGTAAACAAAGTTTAAGACAGCTTTTCAAAGTCAAGAGCCTCTATTAAGTCAATCATTTGAAGTTTAAAGGTCATTCAACGTATTTTTTATATATATATATATATATATATATATATATATATATATATATACCTATATTAAACTAATTTGATGTTTATGTATTAATATTTATTTTTAAATTTTATTTGCTTTTATTTTTCATTGTTTTGACATTGGTAATTTTGAGCACTTTTGCTAAAAATAATACATAATTTTGTAACTCAGATAATATGTCATGCCATAGAGAGGAGTCATAGAAATACACTTTCAACCTAATTGTTTGTCCCTAGATTTTCCAAGTTGTGTCTTTTTTAATATACTTATTTACCATACCAAATTTCAAGTTCAGAAGCTCTCACAGTAGTTGAAAGTATTTTCTAAACATAATTATATATTTATCAGTATTCAACAGATTTCTCAATGTTGGGTTGGGAAGGTCAAGGTTATCATTTACGCTGAACAAGACAGCATTATAATTACTTTCTACATGTTAAAAGGAGGACAAAATGCTAACAGGGGCCATAATGCATCACAGAGAGATTGATAAGAGATGAGATTGTAAAGAGCATCTGAATAATATCCACTAAATCACTGAAGAGGTTAAAAGTGAGAGGCCTGTGCTGTAGAAAAGAAGGATGATAGAATGGCATTAGCATGGCCTTGATCGCTCTGATTATTCTGATCCATAATGATGTTAAAGCAGACTGATCCCCTGGGAAGGTTGTAGGCAGGGGCCAAATTTAACAACCGCTAAGCGCCGAATGCAAGTGAAAATTGTCTTTGGCACGCAAATAATACTTTCCATTTGGCCGTTAACTTTATTTAGAACTGTGGCATTGTAGAGTGTACTCTGAATTCAAAGACAAGAACCTTGCTGGGAAATCAACCATCAAGATTTTTGATTTTTTTTTTTCTCCAGATGGCAACACGCATTGAATATCCCTTGTGTTAAACAACTAAAACAAAAATATGAGAAAGAAAATAATGTGTTTTTATGACACTGACACAAATATGAAAGGGAACAAAAATTAATGTAATAAGGCCAATTTTCATGGCTTGTAAAACATTTGTTTTTATTTATTGATTAATTTTATTACGTATTCTTTTATTTTTAAAAAATGTTTTGTTTAACTTTTCTCTTCATCAAAGAATCTTGATTTTTTTTTTCAAAACAATTGAAATGTTTCTTATATTAGAATGATTTCTGAACTATCAAAGTGTTGGGGGTAACGCGTTTCAAGTAATGTGAGTTACGTAATCAGATTACTTTTCCCAAGTAACCAGAAAAGTAAAGCATTACTTTTAAATTTACAACTAAATAACTAAAGTTACTTTTTCAAATAACTAAGCAAGCCCCAGCCCAGGTGTTCATGCAAACAAGTTGCTGAATTGTCTTTAAAGAATAAAGATGGTGGTAATTGGTGATAATGTTGGTTGAATGAGCATATGTACTATAACACACTTTTGTATTGTGACATTCTGTGACAGTAGCGTTGTATTCCACATCCCATGGTGCATGACACCTGACATAGCAATTTTAATGTCAGAAAAAACCCTGATCTTAGTTAAGGTTTGTTTAGATAACTGTGATTGGTTTCCTTGAATGCATCAGTGCATTCATTCATTTGTAAATCAATCTCTATGGGGAGATATCCACTCCGCATAGCAGCACTGTCCAGGTGTGGAGAACCAGATAGTAATTGGACAAAATTGAATTTAAATTATGTGAAATTGAAGTAAACAGGGGGTGTAAACCCTGTGAGTATTAATTCAGCTCTATCTGGTGGATTTCATCGTCAATTTTGTTCACTACAGGGACACAATTATTATCTCAAGAGCCTGCAGATTTGACTGCGATTAACTCTAATTCAACCTAAAGCCTGCTTTTCCCAGCCACCAATATGTTTACTCTTATTCTATTGTAATCAAAAACAGCAGCTTGTGTAGGTTCAGGCCGTTTCAGAACATTGCAGCATCAGTAAAGAGACATCGTATTTTGCAGACATCGACTTGATGTCAGATGTCGATGCTTTGATGAATTAATTGTGGCAAAACAAAATCAACTAGAGCTTCTCGCTGAATTCTTCCTGCGCAGGTGAATATTTCTGGTTTGTTTTTACCATCTGGTTACCTTCTGAGAACAGCTGGATGTCAGGGATAAATGCTAGCATCTCGCTTGTCCTGCGAAATATTGGCAAATGCTCAGGGATCTTCTGTACCAGGCCAATTAAGACTTGTGTATTAGTTGCACACAGGTAGCTTGTGTGACAAGTTATTGACTTGTTTACATCTAGCTGTTCCTTTTCCAATTATATTTTGCTCATTCAATTGCTAACAATTTTGAGACTGGTCAATTACCAATATCACACGACTGTACATGTGGAGCCGGAGAAGCAGGGCACCACGCACTGTACATTTCACATGTAATGAGACATGCTCTCCTCCCTGTCTGCTCATTTTACCACCTTTGCTTTTGTTTATAAATGTCTCCTGCCAGCATCCTAGTAACAAAACAAAAGTCCATTTCAGAGGTTGAAACATGTCAATACATGTGTCAGACATATCAGTCACTGATGGAGGTGACACCAGGAGATTTATTGTGCCAGTTGAATAAGTTCTGCTTAACTCAGAAACTCAATGTATTCAAATTTGGACTTTCAACTAGGAAACCTGAAAATTTGGAACTGCCTATTTTGTGTTTATTTCCTTAATATATTTCCCCGGCGTCGGAATCAGGCACATATAAATGTCAATATCTATGGATTACTGGATCTTTGGTAAGTTGTAACAGAAACACTATTGAGTCCAACCTTTAGTTTAATTGTTTGATTTACTCGTGTTTTACTTGCGTTTTCACAGTTTCCCTTATTAAATCTAGTCATGCAGCAGGCTCTTTTGCCACTCAATCCGGCTGAGGGGACGTGCTCCAGCGGGAAAGCGATGCCAATGCATACTCTCTATACTAAATTGAGTTCTCTTTCACATCTTCTTGCATTTAAATGGATAAATACACACAAAATTGACATAATATGTCTTTGTCTTAACCCTCTGGTGCTGTTAAACCACTATGTGAACACACACACACACACACACGTTGTGTTTTCATTTTTTATGGGGACTTTCCATAGGCGTAATGGTTTTATACTGTATAAACTGTATATTCTGTACCCCTACATTATACCTACCCCTAAACTTACCCATCACAGAAAATGTTCTGCTATTTTAGATTTTCAAAAAAGATAATTCTGTATGATTTATAAGCTTGTTTCCTCATGGGGAACAAAAAAATGTCCCCACTAGATCAAAATTTACTACTAGTATTACTATACCTGTGGGGACATTTGGTCCCCGTAATGTAGGGAATACCCACACACACGCACGCACACACACACACACACACACACACACACACACACACACACACACACACACACACACACACACAAGCATGGACATTATTCTAAAATGTTAAATGGTCCTGAAATAAAGTGTCACATTTGTTGTACTCACGATCAAAAACGACCGCATTGGAAACGAATGGTAAGCGAGTTTCATCTAGTGGAAATGTTTGGCGCTGCGCCCAAACAAAATCTTACTGAAAGCTAATATTTTGAGATATCAACCTCAAATTTGGAACACAACTTGTTTAGATTTATGGCTTTGATTTTCTCACACTTTTAGTGTCAAACATGTTTTGGAAAAAAATTACAGTATTTCACATAAAATTTAAAAATAGTATTTTTATGTTTTTTTAATTATAATAAAGTTAAACCTCTTTTTTTTTTAACTTTTTTCACTTACAGCAATAATCTGCCAATTGTCTTCTTTAAAAAGAGACCAAACTTAAGTCTGTTCTCCATCCATAGCATTCAAGATGTGTCAATTTCATTAGGTGTATGATCAAAAAGTGATTAACAGGTAAAAAATGGATCATAATTAATAATTACTCACTGATCTTGACTAAATAACTTTTGTAACTTTAAGAAGGATTGATTTTGTTGTTGTTGTTGTTGTTGTTGTTGTTATTTATAAAAATAAAACCATGCAGTGTTATGTTACATTTGATTTAAATTTCTGAACTTTGTGCAGCTTATTTGCTCTTATTGTATTACTGACTGTATTGTCTGTAATGGTGTTTAAATTTATATTTGTCTATTTGTCTGTTTATTAGTTAGTTGTTACTTAGGTTGCTTATTTTTGTTCATGGTATGCAGCAGCTACATAATGTTTTGCAAAATAGTTCGATATCTAAATGTTTGACTTAAAACTGGGAATCGTTAAGAATCTGAATCAATAAGCAGAATTGGAATTGGAACCGGAATCACTAAAATTCAAATAATATCCAACCCTAAACAAGACCCGAACAACCATTTACAGCACCCTAGCAACTGTATGGCAGCCTGACTACGTTATATCTCAGCACCAGAACATTATAGAGACACAGGGGTTGGCTCTTTTCATTCGGGTTGGTATCCAGACTTTTAAATTTTATATTCAAAATTAATACTGTTTTTTTCAACATCCTATTCATCAAAGAACCCATAAAAAATCTTGGTTTCCACAAAAATATTAAGCAGCACAACTGTTTTCAACATTAATCATGATGACAAATGTTTCTTGAGCAGCAAATCAACATATTAGAATGGTTTATGAAGGATCATGTGACATTGAAGATCGGAGTAATGATGCTGAAAATTCAGCTTTGACATCACAGAAATAAAATATATCAAAATAGAGAAAAGTTCTTAATATTTTCCTTTTCTTTTACTGCATTTTTGATCAAATAAATGCAGTTTTGGTGAGCATAAGAGACTTTGTGTCATGTAAATGATACAAAAAAACAATGATACAGATTTCCAACTGTAAAGGGGTTTTAAGGAATATTCGAAAGCAGCAGTTGAAATGAAAGTTCAGAATGTTAATTTGTGTCCCAGTCAGAAGTCGCATCTTCTGTTATCACATCCTGCTCCATCAAGGGTGTTCACTTCCAGTTAGCCTGGGTTTAGATGTATAATGAAAATGTTTGTATGAAGTTCATATGCCAGTATTATTCTAACAGTCCACTGTTCAGTGTCTGCGCCCCTAATCCTACCCCACAGGCTGCAATCTCCCCAAACTAATTATGCCATGTCTCCATACTGCGGCTGCTCCTTTTTCAAACACGCCACACTGTGCTGATACAGACACACTTCTGTTCACCAGTGCCTCTTGCTTTCCTCATTACTCTCTTTTTCCTTCCTCCCTATTTCTGTGAATTATGCATGCTGTTTCTATCACTCATACTCTTCCAAAGACTTTTCTGCTGGCAATTAGCGATATTGAGGAACTGCAGAGAGAGAATACGTCCCTTCTGAACAAGAGATTCACTTTTGATTTGGGAAAGAAACTGCAAATGCGTTTGTAGGTTTAAAGGAGTTTACTTTGCGTCGTGATTAAAAGCTGGCTTAGATCGTGTTAAGTTGCCTTATGATTATTCTTTCTGATTCATTTTTTGTGAAATCTCATTTGAAAGCAAAACATACCTAGTGGAGCGCAAGCTTTATGGAATCATCCTCCCAGTGGTGTTATAGACACCAAGTGACAACTTGCTGTCAAACCGACATTGCCTTCAAACAAACATGCATCTCACCCAAATTGACAACTTTACAGCAGGCGTAATAAACAGATGCTTGAAGTTTGTTTGTTTGACATAACAGTATTTCAGTGGACTTAATATGGTTGCGTTTTTTTAAATACATGAAGATCACTTATTTTTATGCTCAGTTGAGTATTCCAAATGTTTGCTCAAGCATGGTTCATCAGGTGTTCAATAGCAATTTGTTTTTACCCAGTGATGTGCCTCTGAGAGATTTCTGTCCCTCCATTGACCATCTATGCGACTACCACTTTGAAGCTTCAAAAAGTTCATAAGGAGGTAAAACTAGTCCATATGAATTAAGTGGTTTAGTCCAAGAGAATTTCTGGGTGAACTAATACTTTTAATGGGCTTCTTGACATGCCCTCATCTTAAAAGCCACAAAAAAAACTATATAAAGTAAAAGAAACCAGTTAGAATAAACCTGAGGCATGTTGACCACAATGTGTGAAATCTATTATTGGCTCCCGAGAGCATGAAACCATTAAAATTCAACTGACCTTTAAAAACTAAATGTTTTTTTTGTTTTTTTCTCAAGATTTTAGTTTTTCTGTTCAAGTCTTGTTTATGCTCATGGTGTAATATTACTGCATTTCAGTTATTTGATTTTAAGAATTTCTTTTTATTTATTTACATTTATACACAAAATAATTCTGGCAATTTTGATCATTTTAAATTTTTCAAGCAAGTCATTTTAGGACCACTGCTGAACAACGCAAATGTAGATTTCAGGAGTAAATTAAATTGGACCATCTTTTCATAGGCTCTGTTGAATTTGTAGTAATTGAATCTTCCACCTGAGGGCAGTGCTAAATAATTTAAGAGTATTCAATTATAGTACTATCAATTAACAAAATTAATCATCATATCAGTTTCTTACTCTGTTACAGCATGAGGAGAACAGAATGTATCTGTAAAGGTAGAATTTGTTGGACTCAGATGATGTAGTATTATTATTTTAATTCTTGTGCATTTTTTTTCAACCATTGACGGTCTCTTGGATACTGCATACCATCTCTCAAGGCTATCTGGATGAATACATAAAATAGTGGTAGAAGACATAAAACAAGATTATTTTTAAAAAATCAATTATCTGGCCCCTGTCAGCAGGATTTTGACAGTGTAGCCCTCGGCAAGTCTCCTTTCTATTGCTTATAGCTTTGTTATTTATAAAAGAAGAGGTCATGTATATTGTACTGTGTTGAAAATGAGTCTCTAAAAAGAGATCGACGGAAGCATAGAATATAAAGCATGACCCAGGTGTACAGAACACATTTGAATTCATTAAAAATGCACAGAGTGCTAATGGTAAGTCAGATGAAGAAAAGTATGTTAAAATGAATTCTGTCATCATTTACTCACCCTCATAATGGTCCAGAACTGACTTTTCTTCTTCAGTGGAACACACAAGGAGAAACTCTGAAGACTATTGGTGGCTCTTTTCCATGCAGTTACAACAGGGACTGAAGCTTTCGAACTTTAAATAGTATGCTGAAGCACCATAAAAGTGCTCCATATGACTCATTCTCTATTCTTCCAAGTCTTGTGAAATATTTGATAGCTTTATGTAAGAAACACTGAAATTTAAGTCATTTTTTTATGCCAGAATGACAGCCTTATGTTTTCTGGCACGTTAATTACTGAAGTGATATCAGATTAATCAGTGAATCATTCTTTTGAGTCTGATCTTTTTAATCATTCAGTTAATGCATTTCACAAAATGATTCATTCAAGAATTTGACTAATCAGTGACGGTAATTATTTCTTCTAATCATTAACTCTTTCCCCAAACCAAAGGGTTAATGATCGCAATCGGCATGTTTTCACTGTTAAGTGTAGGGGGTGCTATTACGCATCTTTTGAAAGACTACGGAATCTCCTGATCAAAACACAGGCGAAAGAAGCAGAAACAAGCGATAAACGCATAAGCAATGCTTTTATCGCTTATTTCTACTTCTCTTTTGAACATTTTTGATGATTTCCACAAAACTATCAACCCTCTGGTGACGAAATAGTTAATTATTTCCTCTTTTTTTGTTCCATTGCAGAAAGTCATGCAGAATGAGTAACTGAATTTAAATTTTTGGTTGAACTACTGCTTTAAACTGACTCTATATAACATTATCATTCATTTCTCTGTAGGTTAGCCATTTCTATAAGGGTGCAATGAGATGAAATGGGTATTTTGTAGAGCAGTTCACATTAAATGCAGTATTGATCTACACCCAGTACACATGAATAAAAGTATGAGGGAGAGAGTTGGAAACTCACAAATGATCCATAATTAACTCCTCTCTGCCTGTCCTCTTCCTCTCAGCAAATGATTTGCACTAGATTTCCTGTTGTGCCTGTAAAAGTCTGAAAATATGGACCATGTTTGTGAAACATACATTGAAACTGAAATCAAGACGCTCATAGAAGATGCCCCGCTTTATTTAACATAACATAAGTGTATGTTATGTTAGTTTGTGAACTGATTGTTTTTTTTTTTTGTTTTTTTTTCAGATCTGTATTAGCTCTTTTCCTACTGGTTCACTTGAGATATAAAATTGTGAATTTCGACACACTATTATGTGGAGGTGTCAACATTAGATGTTTATTTGTTAGTATAATTTTTTCAGTCGCATCAGGATTTTATTAAAGAACGTGAAACACAAAACCCATCGGGAGGTCCCACCATCACACAATGCCACATGGTAAATAAAGATCTGAAGCTGCGATATCAAAGCCTTCCCTCGCCGCAGTCTGCATTACCATGGGACATCTACATAAATCTACGCAGCGCTTACTGTGAGGAAACAAGAGAGCCTCATTACATTTTTTATATAGATAGATATATATTTTTTGTTACTTCTCTACACTGTAGGTGATCCCATTTGCCACAATGATCTCAGGGCTGCACACAATGCAAACAGGTCTCGCAATTTCTCAGTCTGTTGAGTTCTTCTCACGCGCTCATTTACGTTGGGTTTTCATATGCTCTCATAATGTAACAGCTGGCCCAAAGGTTTTCATTTTTTATTGATGTGCTTTAATAACATATTCCCCACTGCATGCAGTAGCATAATTTGTTCCTTTGGTTTGAAGGCATCTATCAGTTCTCTTTGTCCCATATGTGCAATGCTTTCCCCCTTGAGAATGCTAAACCTGTTACTGTTGACTTTAATTCCAGCACCTCGGGCTCTATAGTTCACTCTTGAACTCTCAAAATGATCATCTCTAGATACAGTATGAAGAGAAGTTGTGTTGCTGAAAGAGTGCATTGATTCAAATTACAGTCAATATTTTGCTTTTGTCTTTGAGGTAAAAGTTGTCTTGGTGGTGAATGCGGATAAGGTTCTAAGAGAGAGAAAAAACCTTACGGGTTTTGGGCATTTGGTAAGGCTGGGAAAACAGTTCATGAGACACCAGCTGTAGAGGGCATGCGCCTTAAAAGGATCAGTTTACTTTAAAACGAAAATTACCCCAAACTTTACTCACCCACAAGCCATCCCACAAAACATCCTGACGCATCCAAGCTTTATAATGGCAGTGAACGGGACCAACGAGTATAAAGCTCAAGAAAGTGCATCCATCCATCATAAACGTACTCCACACGGCTCCACGGAGCTTAATAAAGACCTTCTGAAGTGCATTTGTGTAAAAAAAAAAATATATATATATCCATATTTAATAAGTTATAAAGTAAAATATCCAGCTTCCACCAGACCATCCTCCATATTCAACTTATGAAGAAAGTGTAACCCCTCTCGCAATTCAAAACGCTTATGCATCAGTTGTGCTTTTTTCCTAAGTTGAATACGGAAGGCGGTCTGGCAGAAGTTGGATATTTTACCTTATAACTTGTAAATATAGATATTTTTCTTACATAAACGCATCACTTCGCTTCAGAAGGCCTTTATTAACCGCCCTGCACTTTCATGAGCTTCAAACTCGTGTCCCGTTCACTGCCGTTATAAAGATTGGATGCGTCAGGATTTTTATGAATATAACTTCGATTGCGTTCATCAGAAAGAAGAAAGTCATATACACCTAGGATGGCTTGAGGGTGAGTAAAGCTTGGGATTGTTTTCATTTTAAAGTGAACTAATCCTTTAATCATCATCATCAAAAAAAACTAAATAGATTTTTCAAGGTATTTTTAATGTTTTCATGAATATTTCACACATATTACAATTAATGAATTATGAATTCATAAATATTCAGTTTTGAGGATTTATGACACATGACATTTTATAACCTTGAATTGACCTTGCCTTTATGGAAAAAGGCAAAAAATATATTTTTTTCTTTCCCTGCATATTAATTGGGCCACACGACTCCAATTTGGACCTTTTTTTTTTTGAATATTAATAAGTATTATTTCTTTCTTTCTTTCACTCAGTGCAGTAATTGGATTCAGTGTTCTTGTTGCATTTGTCTCCTCTGAACCTTTTTTTCATTTTCTGATTCTTGAGATATTTCAATGAGGTAGTCTATAGCATATGTATTGGAAACTTGCCTGCAGATAGAGTCCGCCCTTACGGATCACTTCTTAAACAAATTTATTATAGGCCTGAAGGGAATGAAAGCATGTCACATTGCACGACCAACCGATTCTTAAACCTCAGCTGGCAACAACAGTAGACACATTTAGGTGGGCTGTACCTGATGAAACCTTTGTATCTGAGTCTTATCACTGCACCGGAATCAGAGCAGAACTCTTCGTGAGGAATATATCAGGATCTCTTCCAACTCCTCCCAACTGGAGCATCCATGATGGCCACTCAAACTGTGTGGAGGCCAAAGCCATCTGTTGCTCAAGTGTTAGTAATTTCCTCACCAGGCCTGTCAGCTGGAGCACTGCCTTGATTGGGCAATTCTGATGCTCATGGTAAACCAGCAGGATGTCACTGCACCTGGGCTCTTTCTGTAGACAATTACCATTTTTAGTCAATGGTGGCTCAGAGAGATCACAGAGTTCCTTTTGTGGTATAAGTGACTTCTTCCTATGATGAGTATGTTAATTCCACTCAAACTGCCAACTTCAAATGTTAGAAATTGAGATGAAGAGTAACATTGCTTTTCAGTATTTCAGGAGTCAATTACTACATTATTATTGTTGCTGTTGCTGTCAGTCTTATTGTTACCATCATTGCGTAGGCAGTGAGAGATGTTTCTGTTCACAGTGAAAACAGTGGGTGCGTCTCAATCAGTTCCCTAGTTCAGTAGACAGGGCACAGATCATGGAGTCAGACATTTTAAAAGCTGCCTCAATCGCAAAATCCATCAAGTGCACTGAAAAGTTTGCTCCCTAATATGTCCCATAATGCACCGTTCATCGATGCTTATTATGTTCCCTTAACGGATGATATGAAGCGCAAAATATAAATCACGTGAGCCAACTTACTACACATAATGACACCCGATAGATGTTTTTTTTAAATAAAAACTATTATATCTCAGCATATAATAAACATAATCTAGCAAACATTTAATTCATTTATTTCTGAAATGTTGAATGTATATTTAACAAGTATTATTCATAATGACTAACAAATAATGTCAGAATGATATCAATTCTGCTGTTGTTCAAAAATACCAGTAGAGATGTTGTACAATGATGTCATGTCGCCGGAAATAGTCATCAGTGTCCTAATGTGTAGTGAGCCTTATTGACCTTACAAGTGCCCAAATTTTTCTACTTGATACGGATTCACAACCTAGGTAGCTGATTAAGACGCACCATGTGTATGCTGTGCTTTTTGAGTGTGTTGAATTACAGCAAATACCCAAATATTAAAATTTGGTTGTCATTTACTAACCCTAATGCTGTTCCAAACCTGTGTGACTTCTTTTCTTCTGCAGAACACAAAATATATTTTCAATAATGTTGCTGAGAAAACAGTTTTGGTTCCCATTGGCTTCAATGGTTGTATAAACAGGAATTCAACTGAACCGAAATGTATGTAACTGAAATATTATCTTTTTTCTGCGTTCTGCAAACCTCACAGAGGTTTGGAATGACATGAGGGCGAGTAAAGATGAATTTTCATTTCTGGGTGGATTATCCTTTTAAGAGATTTACATATAACATTTTTATATTTAAATTTATAGAATAATATATTAAATGTGTTTATTAAATGATTAACTTTATAGAATAATGAATTACATTTGTAGTATAAATAATATAATATTTCTTAAATAATAATATCTTTATATATGTATATATACAATCAGATTTTATGAAATGGTTTCGCTTCTTAGTAATTTTATTTGTTTTAAGCCCCAATTGAGGTATGAAAACTTTTTTGTAGATGAACAATAATTAATATATCTATTTCTTGCTCATTCATTAATTTTATTTATTCTGATTCGTAATACAATGACATACTCTGACATGTGACTCTGGAACTTCTTCCAACATCTGTGCCTTAGGACAGCTACATTGGTGTAGTCTTTGATCCACCTCATATAGGACATCAAAGCAGGGATGAAATGAAAAACTAACCTTGAATCCATCCAGCTCAGAGAAAAAGAGGAATCTATCAATTCTCTGCACTCCAATCTGAACCACACGACCACATATGACACTTCTGCTTAAGCACAGATGTATACAATGCTAAATGTGCAGAAAATCCCTCTCAATAACTTTCGCAGGGTGACAGATATGCTTGATAAATCATTACAGGGTGTGGACAAAAGACGCTTCAAATCTGACCTTGCAGATATTCATTAGGAAAACAGTTTAAATTGTAGTTGTGCTGACAGAGCACATGGTTGGCACTGAGCAAGAATAAAGGTCAGCTTTACTATGATTGTAAAGATGATTCAAGGCATCCTAAAATGACAATGTGTGCAGAGTTTCAGCTGAATAGTGTTTCTTTTCAGAGCTTCTATTCATAAGGGAAAGGCACTGGATGAGCCTTTTGTCATTGGATTCTGAAAGTAACTTATTAAATAAACAGAAATTGTAATAAATATTACATGCAACAAATCAAGGAATTAAAAAAAGAAAATGCATTTTAAAGTGTCTATGTTGCTTTAACAGTCAGCAGATGTGCAGAATTAAAGATGCAGTGTCTCATTTCTTTGCTAATAACAAATGAATTAAAAACAATCGTTGCATCTCAAACCACACACTACAATTGGTTTGAAACTTGCTTTGCGACCAATAAAAAAAAATCGGACATGAATGGAATTCGGACATTCTATATCCGTCATATTGTCACTGTCATGTGACCTACGACGCCAGTTGCCATTCACAAATCCTCTCTCGTGGCTTCATGGGATAGTAAAGTGTTCATCGGATGCACACTTCAGAATCTTGCTGGAAGATGCAAGTCATCCGGGTACTTTTTGCCCACTCTTTTATGATGATATGAATTCAGACATACTGTTCTGCTCACATTTTTCGCCTCTTATGCAAGTCGGCATATCTGGACGAAGGGAATAATTATTTCAAACAGGCTAGTACACTCCCCATGTGTGCCATTGGTTGGTCAACACATAGTCCCACTCCAAACTCATCCGGTTGGTTGTGCCATGGTGTTTACACCTTTTTGTGGACCAAACTAATGCCTTACTTATTTGTCTCTGCTCCATTTTTGCCATTTGTTTTATTTCACATTGTGCCAGATACTCACTTCACCAATCTCTTTCAGTCTCACATCTTCCTCCTGATCTCACTCCTACACTATTTCAGCCAATGAGAGACTACGATGCAAAGTGTCTTCTTATCTAAGCCAAGAGAGGCTGGAAATGGGGCTGATGGAAGGAAGACCATGGAATTGTGTGACAAACGGAAGCAGATAAACCTGAGATGCTTAGAAAGAGTTGGATTATCAAATTAATTCGAACACAAGGAAGGAAAGCAATCAATCCAAAACTAAGGTAGGCACTGCAAGTAATTGTTTCTTTCAGTTGCATGTAAGGGGGGGGGAAATGCTTATTAGCATAACAGAAACGTACAAGAGAATGCATATGTTAGAAAATGTAACTTTATTCATTCACTTGCATAAAACACTGAATTCTCTTTTGAGAGTATTTTCAATCTTAAATACATTTCTGACCAGCACAACTTATGGTAAGACATACGAATGATGAGTTATAATGTTTTTAGAGTGATTTGTCAAAAATTATTCTAGTTCTTATTGACTTAAAATGGCTTAAGGCCTAACTTTCCCTTCCGTCTGGTTTCACAGCAAACTAACCCTTAAAATATAAACCTAGCATCAGAATGAGATTCAGAATGAGCATTTGAAGGGCTTATGACTGAATAAAGTACTTCACAAGGGGTAATGGGGGTGATTTCTGGAATAGCCTGTGTGCACTTAACCATATCAGGAGCTCACAAATAGAAGTTAATGGACCTTTGGCTTTTGAACATAAATAGAAAAACAAAGAAATAGACTAAGCTGGAATTAATGAGAGTGCTAATGCAGCCATAATTCTTGGAGCCTTGGAACTATGATGAAAAAAACTCGATGAGTGAGTGTATGAGTGGCCTCGCAGGTTGCTAGAACTATATCTGCATTTCTCTCTGAGCTGAATGGAGGATGTGTTAAAATCCAGTATCACTATATTATCATGTTTTGCATTTAATAGGAGTCTCTTAAATTTAGCATCTCTTAAATTAGAACAAGTGTGCTGTTAATCATCAGTTTTAGTTTTGCTATACATATACACATCCTTAAACATCTTATTTTAGTTTTTTGTACTAACAAATTAAATAGTAACAAACTTTTCTTCAGTCATAACCTTTTTTGTTCCTACAATGAATCAAAGGACAATTAAGGCAACAGCTACGATATTAGAGCTGCTGATTCAGCCATTCAGATCACTTGACATTCAACACACCTGATTAGATTATTCAGATTATTCATCAGGAGATGTGGCCGCCTCAGGGATCGATTAGGAACAATGATGATAAATCACTTCCTCTGGCTGCTTCCCCACCTGAGCGCCATGGTGAAAAAAGTTGCTGCAGAGGAGCTGCGTGAAAGTTTTGTACCAAACCGATCCATCTGATCCACTACAATGGAAAAGTAGAATTTCAGACAAGTGCACTGTGCTAGCCAAGCTAACCATACACCAGCTCTTTACAGGCAACCTGTTTTGAAGAGTTCTGTGGCTCTATTTAATCAGTTATTTTCTCCCAAATGCTTCTACAACTCAACTACCACTAGACTGATTTCAAGCTTGACAGATTTCAATTTATTCCTTTGATAGATTTCTTTCATGCCCACAGCAGGAGCAACACATGTCTATATCTAATAAAGAACCTTGTGAAAAAAATAGGTGGGATTCGTTTTAAAGGAAGGGGCTCGACATAATGTGAATGTCCAACGACAAAAGGTAGCAAGCAAAGTGCTGTGTATTGTACACATGTAACAGCTTGAGGGTCGAAAAAATTAAATGAATCTGAAAAAGGATTTAAAACCACAGACAAATGTCATTTAAGTTGAATCTCAGATTTTCTGGCCGAATCAAACACCCTTTTCTGTATTATTGTTAATGAATGCATCCAGTTTTATGAGGTGTTTGGGATTTCCATTGATCAACAAGATATGACGCCCAGATTTCTTATCTAAACAAAGCTACTTTTATTTGATCAAAAATACAGTAAAAACAGTAATATTGTCAAAAATCTTTGCAACTTTTCTATTTCAGTATATTTTAAAATGTAATTTTTTCCAGTGGTGACAGCTGAATTTTCTGCAGCAATTGACCCTTGACCCGGCAGTTTGATTGACAGGCGATCTGACCAATTATAACCCTGAATCCTCCATTTTGTCTGACAAAGCAGTCAGGGGAGTTAGTAGATTAACGTTGGTGAACTTGAACTTGAAAAATTGTGTGTATTCACGTCTGTCCACGCTTGAAACAACATTCCTTCTGATGTCCATTCATGTTTATTTGATGCTATAATTGAACTAGTATGTAGAGATGGTTGGTTCAAGAACCGCTTGAACTGAGGAGCCACAGCGATCTGTCACGACACATTAAAGAGACACTACATGGTATTTATTGTTTAAACTTCTTTAACAAATTACAATATTTTAAATTTGAAACTGTTTCACATCAAAAGTAACCTGCTCTGTCTTGTCTGTTGACGCGTCATCAGTATCCTCCTTGTTCCACAATTTATTTTTCACTCCGTGAGAACATGATATGTGCCAAGAGAGTGCATGGCTTGTTGGACATAGCAACAGTAACTAAAGGGGGCGGGTCTTTGCAAAGGGTCAATTACTCCAGTCCTCGGTGTCACATGCTCCTTCTGAAATCAATCTAATTGCTGATTTGTTGCTCAAGAAACTTTTTTTATTATTATCAATGTTGAAAACAGTTGTGCTGCTTAATGTTTTTTCAGAGTTCAAAAAACAGCATTTATTTGAAGTAGAAGTCTTTGTGACATCATAAATGGCTTTACTGTCTTTTTTTGATTCATTTAATGTGTCTTGCTGAATAAACATTAGCCTAATTTCTTTTACAATAATCTTACTAACCCCAAACCTTTGAATGGCAGTGTCTATTATTTTTTTTATTGAATTACGTTCTCATATACGGTTAAAGAATTCAAATCAAGTCCTGTTCACCATATAATGTGACCATTAACAAATTATACAGATCCTTGTGCTGTACTGTATAAATCCTATATTAAGGGATTTCCTACAGTGGGAGCAATTCAAGCTTGAAGCATGTTTTTGTGAGTCCACAGCAGTCAGCACAACCCCAGCTGAGCAACAGACACTGTGCCTCGCCAAACCGCACTGACGGAGAGCAGATAAGACAAAATGAGTGAGCATTTTTGAAGAATATTTTCAGTGCTTGATTTATCCATCCATGTGTTTAAAGTGATCTTAACTTGATGTGTTTTACTTCATAAATATTGATACATGCACTTACTTAATTTAATTGCCAAATATAATTAATTAAATAATTTATTGTAAAACATCCAATTACTCAAACCACAATTATGACAGTCAGAGCAAAATCCGATATTGTACCGATATCCGATATAATGATTTATCTGGAGTGGTTGAATGTGGAATCTACGTATATATATCTACGCTTAAAGGGGCAATCTTAAAGGGACAGACCACCCAAAAAAGGCAAATTCTGTCAACATTTACTCACCCTCATGATATTCCAAATATTTATACAAATGCAATAAATGCTGTCATGTTATCTTGCATTCGGATTCCTGGAGTTTGGGAACACAATCGAGAGAGACAGTTCTGCGACGTCATTATGCCAAATTTTTTTGATAACTTTGGCTGAGGCATTACAGAATGACCAAACCAACATTTGAGATGCTCTGTGATTAAATTGATTAGTCCAGTTATCCAATCGCATCCATTGTTGAGGCAAAGTCAGGTGAGTTTTATGTTGCGCATCAATGGATTTTTTGTTTCCATTGCAGTTTATGCGCATGTCTTCTTGTTTGTCTTTGTGTGTGTGTGTGTGTGTGTGTGTGTATCCCAGAATGCGCATAAAAATAGGTGGATGGAAACATAGCCAATGACTGTGACTTTCATTGTGTAGACTTTTTTGTTTGAACCATCTCTTTAATTTATAGTTTAGCATTTGTTTGTTTTTTCCTTCTATTTTCTTGCAAATGCAATCATTTGTTATTGAACATGCTTGTCAAACAGCCGTGAATCACTTTGTTCTTCAATAATGGTGATAAATAGATAGAACGCAACCTCTCATTTTAGCAGCGTTACGTTTATTAGGGTAAAGTGACAAATCTTTGCTTCCCTCCGAGATTTCAAACACCACCTTGCACTGACACTGATGCAGTATAGGGCACGTAATGGAAGCTTCCTTTCAGAATTGCAGCCGTAAATCACAGTAGTGATTTCTGTTTAATTACTTAGTAAAACGAGCCGTTATTATCGCAAATATTAATTTTAATAGCACAATCAATCTGTTTCGCAAATATATACGATTGTGTTTAAGCAACCTACTCAGCCGAGAGAAAACTTAACAAGGCCGATGATATGTTAATTTGCTTTTTTTGCAGCTGGCAGGCTTAATTAAGCTATATTAATGAAGGGAATATAGCCACATATAGTTACTGTTACAGTCGTCCTATGCGAAAGGTCAGGCGCTCATGCGAATTTGCCTCAATGAGAAGGCTTACATTGATTGCTTACATGTGGCATCCTCTGAACTGCACAAGGTCGACATGAGGATCACGTGAAGTTGCAGCTCTGGGCTGAAGCCAGAAATTCATCATGCATTTATATGACCCTCATCAGGGCACGTGATATGCCGCGGGTGACTAGGTAAACTTTATAGGGCTGTTAGAAAGGTCTTTTTTTGGGTACTCACTCAAACTCTGCAGTTATAGACCACGCGGACTGTGATTTCGTTATGCTGATGGATTTTGCTTTCCTTGGGCAGTTTATGTACAGCAGTGAGTGACATTCATTTGGTCTGGCACGCTGTTCGCTGTCTCCTGCTTTGCTGTAGCACTGCAGCGAGAGTGCATTATTTGATAGATGTGCCGAGGAGAGACTGTAAAAACATGAGTTGTGACAACATTTAACTGTCATTGCTCTTAAGTTTTTCCTCCAAGACAGGAAAGAAGAGAGAACGAATTTCCCTGAGCAGATTTTGAATTAAGTGCCTATGTGCTTATACAAAGAGATGCATCCATATGAATACGCATGGGTGTTTTCAGTAGATGCTGTGTCAATTTAACATCACCACGTCTTAATAGGGACCTTGTTAGTCAATGGCGGCCCAGTCCATCAAATAATTGCACACAAGCCAAACTGACCAGCGCAGCAGTGGTTCGGCTCTGTACACTAAAGCGCATTCATTATTTTCTTCCTACCGCTGTTTGAACAACACAGAGATGTTTCCTTTCCTCCAGCAGCAGGTCTGAGCGGTTGTAGGGTCAGGCGCTCCCCTCATAAGCAGGAGGCTAAAGGCTGGATGAGACTTAATGAGCTGTCGCAGTCAGCTGCCCGAAATCCTCCAGGCCTGCACACGCTCGCTCGCTCTCTTGCTTTCTTCTTTCTCTGACCTTCTGCTGTCAGCAGGCCTGGCCTCAGAATCAATTCATCCTACACAGGAAGAGATTGGAGAAATGGGACAAGACGAAATGGAGGTTGAATCACTGTCAAGCTTCGCTCTGAAATGTCCCTGCAGCACCCCGCATACTCAAGGGTTTCGAGAGCTGGGATATATTGAAATTTTTCTCAGATGCAGAGTTTTCAGATATATTCAGAATGAGAATAGGAGAAGTACTTGAAATGATGTGTTGCAGGGAAATAAATCGCTGCAATCTTTGCCACTCTATCAGGGTAAACTGGGTTCAAGTCAATATGTTCGCTTCAAATAAAGCAGAGTGACCCTTGCTGAATCATGCAACATGTGTGCCCAATGTGTAGGCTGTTAGTTTGATTTGAACGTGCGCTTTTTTAGTATCACCACCCCCTCTGTAATGCCAAATGTGTGCTTTGTGGTTTTGCTAGAGTTGCGCTAGTCATTTTGAGCACTTTTAGTGTGTGCGTGTGTATTTATAGGGTTAAATTATTTCTGTTGACTCAGTTTACATCTGGAGGCAGTCTTAATTTCTACAGGAATGAATAGAAGTGCACCTTTATGATGAGGAATAATCATCGTATCATATTCCTTTCACAAATGTGGAGAAAAGAGTGTCATTTTTCTGAGCTCAAGTCAATTTTATCTCCATGGCACAGGTTTAAGGACATCTAAATTTAATTGTTTCAAGTTTTAAAAATATAAATTATGTTTGCTGTGGCATTTGGAAAATTGCTACGCTGAGCTCCTAGGGCTAAATTAACCCCAGGAGGATAGAGTGCATTCCTGCAGGTGCTGATTAAGCCCAATCAAAGGAAGATTAAAACGGTTAAAAGAAATAAATTAAATGAAATTGGTTATGCCTCATATAAGACTTCTTTTCCAAGCCTACATTTTCCTTCTTAAATAAAAATTCAGATGTTGATGTCGTAAAATAAGACATTATACAGTTGTTTAAAAAGTGCTGGGATGTCACAGCCTTTAATGAGGTGCACAGGCTCAGAGATCTGGGGCTCCCTGCATCCCATGGGAGGACTGAAGATGGGCGTTTGCTTTGGAAAAGTTTTAATGAAGCTTTAGAACTCTTTTCATAGGAACTGTTATTTTCAATGCAGGAACTCGGTGAACAGAAATCGTATTGAGCAGAAATATGGATGGAAATACTGCAGTTGGAGACATTCCGTGCTGTGAGTCATTTCTTTTCAAATCTTTTCCAAACCTGCACAATAAATAATAAATGAACAATTGGTATTACAATTATGATTTGTCCAATTAACTGAAAAAATGTGGAGAATTTGTCTGAGATGCCTATTTTGTATTTTTTCACAGCACATTGAATGCTGAACAAATGAAACTGGTTCAGCAATTCAACAAATGAAAAAAGTTTTAGAACGAAAGTAACAATTATAGATGCAACAATATTAAAATTCTGGCCGATAAGCAGATTTATTTTGATGTTACGGCTGATGACCAATTATAATAATAAGTAATAATAGTAAATAAATTTACTATTTGTGTAGTCATGTTATATATAATATATTCCACAATAACAACTTCTAATAACTTCCATGAGCTATTCACCATACCACTATGCAAATGCATAGAGGACAAATAATTATTTTATTCCATAGAAACATTCTTGTATGTCATGTCATTGTATGAATATTATTTATTAGCATTTTGGCAAATGTATGTGTTTAATTTTTTTTTATGATTATCTGCTTTGTTTCCTGCCTAACAACACCTTTTAACCATGACTATATGTTCACAATATATAACAACTCCATGCCATATTGCTTGAATAAGTCACTGCAAGGTGTGTTTATCATGTAAACAAGATATGCATTGTGCAGTGTAGACAGCTTTGTTGATTATAACAAAAATGTTGGTGAGATCTCTGTGCATGCACTGTCAGTGAGCTGCCACTGAACTGCAGGGCTCAAACAGCAGCGTGAGACGTGACTGACATGATGCACATACATGTTGTGACAATTACTCTTCAGCAAGGAGCAGAATATACAATTCAGTTGTCAAACAGATCCTTATAAAAAATGGCACCAGATAGCAGTGCTCTGTATGGGAAGTTTTAGTCAGGTTCCAACGGTTAATATTTTTCAGTTTTACAGTTAACTAAGGTGTATTTTGCATATTTTAACTTTTAAGCTTACAACAAAGTGTGACTTGAAGCAAAACAGGTGTGTAATTGAGAGCACATTCACCGCTGACTGCTATGGGTTTGTTGGAGGATATGGATATAAGAGATCTCTGTACATTCTCAATGGAGATAAGTGAGTTTCAGAACTTTTTAAATACTGAATTAAAAATTCAGTTTCATAAATTAAAAACAAGATTATCAACCCAAAATTGAGTGTTCTGCATATATTCTCCACTTAAATGAACATTAAATCTTTAGCTTATGCGCATGTACACGTGTCACACAAGATACTGTTAACAAAGCTGCAGCCTCTAAAGAAAACAGGAGCATCCAGTTCAGCTGGACTGCTGTACAGACAGAAGCCCATATGGCCTGTAGAAAATTAGTCAGCCTGTGTAACCTTCAACAAAATTGGAAAGAGACAGAATGGAGGAGAAGCTGATTTACACAGTGAGAATGATATTTTTGAGATAGCCTTCCATTTTTAAGTGTTCAAGAGACTTGTTTAGATTGTATTAGCAGAGAGAGGAATAAGATACAGTAGGGACCACATTAGAAATCAGAGATTCAAAATCTAAAGTTTCAACTGTCTTCTTTTCGGGCAGGATCTAAGGCTGAACAGAAGACATTGTTTCTGGTCGAGGTCCCCGATTTATCTCAAGGGTATGGAAGGCCTTTTTCCAGCTCCTAGGTGTGTCAGTGAGCCTATCATCCGGTTACCATCCTCAGTCAAACAGGCAGGCCGAACAAAAAATACAGGAGATATTGCCAGAGTCACCAACACAGCTGGAGCCAAGTACGCGCAGAACTCCCTCCAGCAATTCACCACTGGTCTCACACCCTTCCAGTGCGCTCTCTGCTTCCAATCACCCCAGTTTCCCTGGTCAGGAGAGCACTCGGAGGTTCCTGCTATGAATCTGTGGTTTCAGGAGAGCGAGAGGGTCTGGGACTCAGCTCACATACACCAGCAGAAGGTGGTAAGGAGGCACAAGAGCCAGGGCGACGCCAAAAGATCTGACACTCCAGTATATAATCCGTGACAACAGATCCAGGACAAGGGACATCCACCTCCTACTGCCCTGCCGCAAATTGAGTCTCAGGTTCATCTGTCTTCACCATCCAACGCCAAATCAACAAAGAGACTTACCGGCTTATACCACCACACTGTCACATAGCACCTACATTCCATGTTTCCCTAATTAAACCTTACAATCCCTCTTTTGTTCCTATTTCCGTAGAGTCTGGCGCTGCAGATGAGCCTCCTCCACTAGTGTAAGACGAAGGACCGGTGTAGGCTGTCCATACCATCCTCAACTCCTGAAGAGGAGGTAGCTGCTTGGAATCCCTGATTTGCTGGGAAAGCTATAGGCCTGAAGAAAGATGTTGGGTCCCTCATTAAGACATCCTAGACCCAGCTCTACTAACAGAATTCCACGCTTGACACCCAGATTGTTCAGCACCCAGAGGTAGAAGCAGCCCACGTTGTCACACACACCGGTCCTCGGGAGATGCTTGTGGGGAGGGGGGTACTGTCACAACTCCATCTAAACCCTCAGCACCAGTTTCCTCAGTTCCTCCTACTCGTTCGCTTTCCCAAGAATACTAAACATCTGCACCTGGTGCCACCAATCGAGAACTGTTATTTAAACAACTCTCACGCTCACACCATTGTCTTGTTGAAAGTCTTGTTGATTCCATCCTCGTGTCTGCCTTCTTCAGTTGTGACATTATTAATATTTCATTTCATAAAAATTGGTTTTGTTTTGCGAGGAGATGCATGTAATTTTACCATGCAATTTTTATCAGTCAAGCCATATATAAGGAAATGGCACTGTAAGTGGTATAATGTTCCTCCAGGTCTGCAGTACAGTTACAAGGAAGATACTGAAGTAGATGTAATTTATGCATGGTGTGCTGAGTGCTCTAAATTCATTTGTGAAAACTGGTTTTCTTCTACTTCCTCTTTGCAGCACTTAATTGGTTCTGTGTATCACAACACACGTCCGGGAGTATTTCATGCTGGAAGACTGTTCCTTGTCTACTTGCACTGGAAAGCTCTGTAATATTAGTGTGTTTTCAGAAACATACTGTGTGCTGGCCATATACTGTAATACATATTACAAGCTAGCTTGTAAAAATGAATGACAACCCCAGCACATTTGTTGCAAGTGCCACATTTTCAAGATGACGGAATTCAAATTGTTTTTTGAATGATTAGTAGAAAATAATAAATGAACAAAAACTACAATTAAATAAGATGAATAGGCCATAAGCTCCTTGTAAATAACGTAGCAGGGCCCCTTTGATTCCAGCAGCCAATTACAGCACTGGAATGGAGAAGTGCCAAATTGTAATCTCCTCCTTATCGGAAAGGGATGAATGTACTCTTTCAACAGACAATCCTTGTTGGAAGTCTCCGGTTTGTCCAGTGAGACATTAACAGATACACACTTCTGAGTCTCCGGCCCAATACAGGGAAGGCAGCAACAGATACACCTTTATGAGTCTTCAGCCTGCAATGGTGTCTCCATACCATAGAGACAAAAAGCCTCTGAGTTCTGAGTCTCTAGCACAGAGAGGCAAAAGACAGACACATTTGACACATCAGACACATCTCGGGCGAGCAAACCTTCACTTCAAGGTCATCAGCATACCTCATTTGTGTTCAAGGCAGTTGAACGGATTCTGGTGCCTTTCCCTACTATGTTAAGGCCCTGATTTACTTCAAACGAAATCGAAGAATGAACTGATATGATGTCATTTCGAACAAAATCAGGCCAAAACAAAGTTCGTTTGGAGTTTGTTTTGGAATTTCCAAATTTCTGCTGGTAAACACCTTCGTACTATGGCCATTACATAAGGTAGGTGTGTGTTGAGGCTCCACCTTCTTTCAATCGGAAAATCTTTTCCAGTTCATTTCTCTTCTCGAGTCTGTAGAAGTCAGATGTCCGTGAGTGAAAACATGAACACTGTTGAGCTGCTTTATAGAAGAAAATGAACTGACACTGACACTGTTGATTTTAAGCAATTTTATAAAGTGTTATAATATAAACGCGATGTGACTTTACTAGAGTGCCAAATTACACAACTTGTGCAAACATACATATCCACGTTGCCATAATCAGGTGCTTTTCTTATGCTTTATTAAAACAATCCTTGAGTTTCTCAATTTTGTTGTGTTTATTTTGTTACTGAGAGGAAAGAGCGCAACAGTTTTATATATTCATCTAAGCGTCGCTCTCAGCAGTGTGGGCGGCGTCAGATGTTTGATTACAGTATATCTATGCTCACGTATTTCGAACTTCTTTCACCCCTAAACGGAGAACAAGAAAGAACTTCACTTGAAGTAAATATGGGCCTTTACCCAGTTACCATCAGACTGTTCACTCAACCATGTGCATGTGGAAAGTGGAACGTAAATATCACTTGGTATTGTTGTATGTTGTCAGTATATGTATTTTATGCATCTTCTGCACTTTATTCCTTTATCATTTGTGTGGTTGCACTCTATTTTACAGTCATGTTCCCCATGCACATACTATGTACTTATAATAGTAATTACAATAACTGGGTAATAACTAGGTACTTACCCTGAACCTACCCCTAAACCTAACCTTAACCCATGTAGTTACCTTACACAGTACTTTCTTGGGTACACACTGCATATACTGTAAAATAAAGCGCAACCATTCATGGTATTCATTTAATAGTTGTGTTGATTACTCTTGATAATTTTTTGGCAATACAATTTTATTACACTTGTGTCTTCCGTATGTTGTTGATAAAACAGGATCTACAATGATATCTCAAAAGTCCTTCAGATTGGTCGATGCTGAAGCAATCATCTTTGATTTTTATATTACTTTTAACGTGAATATTTGATGTGACAAACTCACAACATTAATTTGGTGCTGTCAGCAACGATAGCCTCGTGGGCAGCACGCTGACATTTATGTTCATGCAAGGCATCAGGCATTTCAGTCACGTGAAAAGACAGATGTGACACTCGTTTGGGTAACTCACATCGCATCCCTGTTTTGCTTTGCATAAAATTAATTGATTTACAGCACAGTAAGGATTTTAAATATAAAACTAAATATGCAAAAAATTTTATTTTACTAAACAAATGTACCAATTCGATTGCACTGTGAACTGCTCTCGCAAGAGGATGCAAAAATCCTGTGATAAATAAGCTGGGTAACAAAAAAACACGTTTAGTTAAACTTCTACAACGACTACTTTATTTAGAGTAAAATAATTTAATACCTTGTGCAGTATGGTACTCATATTACAAGCCATTAGGAGAAACAACTTTTCTCAAAACCCTGTATATTCATCAAAATCAAGGATAGCATTTAATCATGATCTTACAACTGTTTTGATTTGTATTTTAGGTGGTTTGGGGACATGAAATACATTTCAGTAAGTAGTCCCCTTGAAAAATTCTTTTTACACATTAAATTTCACTTTTTGTTTCCTTTGTGACTGAAATACAAACACTATTGTGTAGTTACCATATACTGTATTGATTTATGGCCATGAATGTAACATATCTTGTCATCTTACAATGAGAATAAAGCAATCTGTGTAAACATGCAACACAGTTTGAAATGAAAGGCAGCCAATTCTTCACCTGGCAACATTAATAATTAGCGATGACATTTATTTGTCTTTACTTTGTTCCTCTGAATGGAATAAATTTTCCTTCACAATTCCTTGGTGAAAATACACTTATGAATATATTCATAGAGGTTTCATTCCGCGGAATTTTCAGTTGCTGGATATGAATACTGAGACTGTGTCCCAAACCTATTTGGATGAAAACCGTTTTTTTCACTGAATATTATTTACTATGGGGCTTGGTGACACACTTCAGTCAGTCTAAAATTTAATCTCTTATTAATAACGAGAGATTAAACAGCAGCAAATCTGCACATTTGAAGTTACTATTAGTTTTAATCCACAGGTATGGCTCTTTGTTGTTGTGAAATTGATGTATGTTTTTATATTAAATTCTGATGCCTGAATTCAGATAAAAGCATTTACAGCTTTATTGTTCCAAGCAGTATTTAAACAGCATGACCCCAGGCCTGACAGTAAGCCAATATAACCTCCACTTTATTGACTGGTTAAGTATTTGCTTGAATGCTTGAATGAAATAAAATAGAACCCAAGCAAACAGGTTTTTGATAAACCCATCTCTGCAGAATTGCAAAATGATGGAACCAAGTTTAAAACAAGCATTTTTCATGCCCATCACTCTACAACAGTCATCATTATAGAGCTTTAAAGGACCCCGGCTCAAAGCATTGTTCTTCCAACTTTGTTGGCGAAGAACAATTTGGGTTTTTCTTTTTGCTTGTTTTATCTATACGTATATATCCCTGCATCCCAATATGTATACTATCCATCCTAAATACTATGTGAGATTAGAATAAGTGTGTCCCAAAGCATAGTATGTTGAAAACAGTATACCAAGCCTCCTCGGATGGTTGATTTTTGGATCTGTGCACATTCTAATGGCTAATATTGCCCACAACACTTTGTGCTCTGGAGGGAGATTCGGTTCAGAACTACAAAAACAAATAAAAAGTGTTAAAAAACTACAAACATGGCATGGCGGATGTGCACAAACAATGATAACTAGAGAGGTTTACATAAAGGGTTTTGAGTGACTAAAAATCAACATTTAAAAAAAATGCTAAAAAAGAATTATTTAATGTTAACAATGTGAACTTTTATAAAGATCCGTTTGGCCATTAACTTTTAAATACATCATTGTGCAAAAAGAAGAGCACTCCACATGAAAGACCCACAACCGGCAGATCAACGTGCTACTTCTTTTCTCTCCAACGGTATAAGAAATGAAATGAAATGTGGATGTTAACTGTGACAAGATGACTGACAGGTCAGTTTACGATGACAAGATGCGCATAACTATGCAACTGAGTCAACTCTTCTGCTACTCACTCAAAAGTACTTTTCTTCACAAAAAGAGTATATACTTTTAGAGTATAAGTAGTGAATTGGGATACAGCATAAGTATTTTAAGTATTTATCATCCAGTTATTCTGGACTTTTTTGTTTTTATTTTCATTACTTAAACATTACTATTCAAAGATCGCTGTCACAGATTTTTCATATCGACTATAGCAGCCAAAATTAATAGTTCAGATTCTGAGCATTAAAACGTATACAATATTAGCTGTAGCTGCATTCAGTTTGACGAATTGACTCAGTCACATTCGTTTGAAATAAGGAGTTGAATGCTGCAACTAACCCTATTACTAATGTTTTTAAACTGATTTTCAGATCAGATGCTTCAACACTAATAGCAGTGAACAAATTTATCCAAAATCAAACACTTGCATTTCTTTGGAACTTCAGACTTTGTTTCAAGCATATAATTATTTTTAATGAGACCACATTTTATGTATTTTCAATATAAATGGTGGTGAATTAAAGGAGAACTAGGAGAACCAGCAATTACAGGGGAAATGCATTTTTGCATTTTATAATCAAGCATGTATTATATTTCCATGTTCTGTACGCACTATAGTAATGTCACAGAACCTTTTCAGAGACTAAAATTGTTCACTCTAAAGCAATGTTGGAGTTAAAATCATATGCATTTAATTCTAATATTACATTCTGATAACATATATTACTAAAGTATATAGACCTAAGGCAATTATCAAAGCAGAGATATCGGAAAGCACTAGAAAAACACATATTTTTTATTTACACACATCTCCAAATGTGTGTAATTAATCCTTTTTTCTGTTTTTTACAGTACACAGATGGCCAGATGGGAACATACAGAGAGCAGTAAATCACAGACCTGTTGTGAGTGAAGAAAAGAGAGGCGACTTTTAGAATCCAATGAAAAGAGGTTGTTTTTGACTAGTGTGAATAGGAAAACCAGAGTCTTTTCAGAGGAGAGTTATAAAATGGATATGGGAGAGCTGCCAGGTACAGGAGGGAAACAGGCTTTCACAACGTCAGTTAATGGACTGTGTGTACTGAGTCATAGCTTCAGAGGAAAATTCAGCTTTTACCATAAATTGACATAAAAATACCAATAACTAAGGCTTCTCACTCAGGTCCTTCGTTGATCTGTGTATCTATATATATATATATATATATATATATATCGTCAAAAAACATTAAATTGTCCCTTCGTTTCTGAACCTAAATAAGTATAATGTGTCAAGTATGTCTACTTAAGATCTCAAACAGAATGTGGGTACATTTAAAGTAATATGAAATGCCCTTTCTTCTAACCTTATGCTGTGTTTCAATGGTCTGTTTATGAAACCTGGGCTACCTGTCACACCTTTTACACCAGTGAATATGTATCTCACGGTAGGCTTATTTTTGAAAGTCAATTCTTTTGGATAAGGCAGTAGGGCACATACCTTAACGTTCTTACTGCAAAAAAATATAATGGATATTTCAACTGTTATTGCCCAAGAGAAAAGAAAAATGTGACCTTCTGTGACTCATAACGAGCACATTTTGTCACAATGAACAGAGGATTAGGCTATAGGCTTTTCAGCAAAAAAAAAAAAAAAAAAAAAAAATATATATATATATATATATATATATATATATATATATATATATATATATATATATATATAATATAAAATAAACAGTTTGGATAGAATTTGAACAAGGCACTTGTATAATTGGACTTTGGAACTTTGGATAACAAATAAAAGAAATTACTTTTTTTACTGTCATTATTTATTTTCATGAAGTAAAAACATTTCAGGCCAGGAAATCTTACACTCATCCAGGCCATCCTATAAACTCATAACATTATAAAATTATGGACAACCCTATTGTTTGTATGGCTATCACATAAAAAGGTCTACCGCTGGGGTCATGCAAAATAATTAAGGATTCTCTCTTGAACTCCACCTTCGCTTTTATTTTTATTTTCATTTTCCCTCTCTTTCTGCCTCTCCCATGTGTGTGTGTGTACTTTTTTGTGTGTACTCTTCTTCTTCTTCTTCTTCTTGATATTTTTCTTTTATCTGTCACTTCTTCACCAGGTCTACTGTTTTGTAAAGCATGAACAGAACTGCCACCACCTTGTTGCAAAACAAACATCTCAATGTAATTTATTTGCACATAATCTAAATTTATTTTAGTTAAATTCTAAATACGTAATTTATTGTTGTTGTTGCGTTATCTTACAATAACTTAAACTTCCAGAATTGAATAAAACTATATTTCTTACAAATATAATAAAAAATTTAAATTCAAATCGCCTAAAATTAGTACAATAACTACATCATGAGAGTATCTTTACAGAAAAATCCTAATAATGGACATGTTATAGCATTAATATGATATTTTTGTGTTGTCTGCCCTAACTCCTCCCTACCTACCCACACTATAAAATATACTATACATTATATTTTAAATCGATGTGAATCTGTCTTCTACATTACTAATGTAGTTTTACAATAGATAATAATAATGCCCTTTAGCATACAGTAGCTATTCGAATGAGGATACTGCTACTGCTAACATTCACTACTTCTTAGTGAAGTTAACAAAAACAAAAGCCTGCAGCCTATTTGCAGATGAAACTGACCTGCGCTCGAAGTGCTGAACAGGTCAGTCATTTTACTACATTTCGTTGCTACTACTTGGAGAGCTCGAGTCACGTGCATTGAGTTGTAACAATTTTCCTGTTACTAATACATGTACCGCTAGTTTCTCCAGTAAATTTACTGTTATTACTCACCTGAGCATAAGGGGTTGCTCTATTTGAGGTGTATGAGTGTGCCTATTTAAGGAAGCAAAGAAGGAAAAATGGCAGGAAGGAAGCTAATGGTGAACCTCATGGTGGTTGTGGCCTTTTTACCTTGGTTGAGGAACGTTAAGAGTTCTAAGCTCATCTGAGAGTAGTTGTTATTGTTTCTATTTTGGTTTAACAATTTATGTTCGTTGCATATGGTTATAGTTTATTTGTTTTGAATTTTGCTTACAGAGGGTTTAGGTTTGGAATGACTATGGATTAAACAACTGAGGCGATTGGAACTAAGAGTTCCATTTACTACTCGACTGTTACCTGTTGCAAGTCAACGTTTTACTTCAAACATTGATAAAGCTCTCTGAGGACTGAACTTCTCTGTGGATCATCTTGCTATTTAAGTACTGTTTCCTCTATTCATTTGCAACAAAGACTGAGCAAAGTTTATGTTCCTAACTGATGAGAAATCAGGAACTGTGCTTTAAGTGATGGATTATTTCTTACCCTCTGGTTCCAGCTGTTTTGATGAAAGAGAGTTGTCAAGTTGAATAATGCATGTTTTGTGTGACTTATGTTTAATACATTTGACCCATGAGCAAAATTGGTCTGGTTGGTCCCTTATTTTATGTAGCACTCAAGCAAAAGTTAATGGCATAGGTGTTACAGAGTAGCCAACTCTCTTCAAAACCATTTGAAGGAGGCGCACGTGAGCAGAATATCGTTGCCAGTCAAGAGCCAATTCATGATTTATGCTTTATTTATATATTTATTATCAAATACATTTGGGCAGGCAATAATATAAAATAATAATACTTAAAATAACTAAATGAATAAAACAGAGCAGTGGGTCAAAACATTTTTCTCCTGTTGCTCCGATGGCCAGTCTGGGCATGTTTATTCTTAATTTTGTTGATGTAGAACCCTTGAATCTTACTAACATCGCTATGTATGATGGAGGTAGGATGCGTTTAGCTGTGATTAAGACTGATACTGGAGGTCTAAATCTGTTAAGCCATGAGGCAATAGCATGTAACATGGTCTGCATGCTTCAGACTACATGATACGCCCTACAACTCAATTAAAGTTTCATTAAAATGTTGCCTCACTTTCAAATCACTTCTTTTGCATTGGGGCTATCAGTTTTGTTGTTGATGATTTAGTTGTGCGGAGCCGGGGGGAAGGATATGACACCATCAAGCTGAAGGTGGGATTGACTCTGATTGAGATGAATGTGCCAGCTGTATCACAATAGACTATAAATATTTGATGGTTTAATGTGACACTGCATCATGGGTAATTAATGGCCATAGTATTAACATTTAGATGGATTAGGCCTGCATCCCATCTTTGCCCGTTTCCTGCTGCACATCAAAAAATCAGCCCTGACACGAAAAGACATCGCTACAGACACAGCAATGAGATGCTCAGATATTGTAAGCTGTCAAGATCCAGGTGCAACAAATCACACAGACTACAGCTCTCTGCATGCACAGAACTCATAAAGTGAATCATGATGCTCAGAAGCAACATCTGTGTAAGACAGCCAATTTAAGACACATTCAGCACTGCTGAGAGACGTCCAAAACTAATGAAGATTGCATATGCAATAAATGGAGGTCTTATAAGGTGGTGATAAAGTTTCAACAAAGTAGGTCACATGCATTAGATTGGATCAGGACCATGGACAGCTCTTCTCGGTTTGGATGTTCAAGCCTGGAACATTTCCATTTATGCATTTGGCAGACACATTTAATCAAAGCGACTTAAGGTGCATTAGAGGTGTACATGTTGTCAGTTCATGCATCCTCTGGGAATCAAACCCCATGACCTTGGTGTTGCTAGTGCCGTGCTTGGGTCACTATATATATATATATATATAAAAATGAATATCCAACTTTTTTAATTTTTTATATATGTATAATTTATTTATCATAATTTTTTATGAAAATTAAGAATATATACATATATTACTTTCATAAAAATGAATATATCCAACTTTTTCCATTTTTATTTTTTAGCTATAATAAATATTTAATTTCTTACATGAATGAAAACAAGACTGAGCGAGTGAAGTACGTCGTGTTCAATGGATTGTAATATTGTATACTAATTGTTCAGCAAACACATTTCTGGGACAAAAAAAGTTGTGAAAATTGTGTGATCTTCTGAGATGTTTAAACAGTGCATTCTATTGTAAACCCATTCCAGTGCCAGATCACCTCTCATTTAATGAACAAAATTAATATTCTGCTAGTCAACTGATGTTTCAAAAAGAAGTGTGAACAATATCGACTCTGGCAAAAAAGTAGTAGGTGCATGTCCCACCCATCCCATCTGCAAATTACCCCTATGCTTCACAACCTTGTTTTCATCCACGTTAAAAATAAATAAATAAATAAATAAAAATTGAGGTCTATAGACTATTTATTGGCAGGTTCTTTTTTTTATAGTCATGGTATGTACAGAAAATTCTTACAAAAGATAAAAAGAGTAAAATTGTGACAACAAACTCAGGTCTTCTTTTGTATTTATATATATATTTAGTTATATAAGTTGAAATCAAACATGATCATTTAAACTTAAAAACTTTTTTGTTGGAAAATAATTATGAAATAAGAACTCCTTTTGATTTCCATTGGGAAAAGTAATATGAGTTTTGAGCAATTTGAATTTACAATTCAAAGTGTGACTCAAATATACAAACCAAATTTACACTTAAGAATTGGGATCTTTGCCACAGCGTTTTAGACATACATTATCAAACATTATTATTGAATTATTAAAGTGCCCTGATTATGCTGTTTTAAAGGTTTCTAATTGTCCTAATGGTCTCTTAAAATAAATTTACATGCATCAAAGGTCAAAAGACACTTTCATTTTATCATATTATACACTGCACGTCACCTCATTCTCAAAGAAGGTCTCTCTAAACCCTTCGTTTCTAAGAGCCTACTCTGCTGTGATTGGTCAGACGACCCAGTATGTTGTGATAGGTCTGCCATTTACAGTCAGAAACAGAACATCCATTACCATATTTGAATCCCAGCTCCGGAGGCTTCCTCAGTACTTATATGATATGAACAGTAATGATGCCGTCATTTTTTTTCTGTGTCAACTCCAGCATGAGTCCACATCCTTTTGTCCTATCCAGATCAGATGATGGACCTGCACCTAGGCACGACCTCATCACAGCCCTAAATGTCAGCAGGGACCATGTCTACGAGAAAAATAACCTCGCTGACACGACACAGATCCTCAGCAAAGCCCACAAGAACCAGACAAGTCCTCTACACAGACCCCTATGGCAAGCTTCGTCTCCGTACCAGTGTGATGAATCCAATCTTTAAGCAGAAGGAACTGAATGAAATATTTTGAATGCTACTGATCCACAATCTGATTTCTTACTTGTGATGCAACCTGAATCATAATCGCACCATGTTCTTTCATTGGCCAGAGGAGAACTAGCCTCCTGACTGAGGTTTCTCCCAAGGATTTTATTTTTTTTTTTCTCCATTTCTGTCTCCTGATGGAGTTTGGGTTCCTTGCCACGATCGCCTCTTGCTTAGTTGAGGACACTAAATATTCAATATTACTGATTTGACTGCACTGACACTATTAGATGAGAACTCAACTTGACATCACGGTTTCCTCCAGAGCTGCTTTATATCTGAATTGATCTCATTTCATAATTAATGTATTTTACACAGTTATTGAACCAAAATGAATCAACACAGAACTGATTTCAACTGAATGACTGTTTAATTATCTTTTTAGAGCTACTTTACAGCAGAGTTGAATTCTTCTTGCAAAATTGACTGTTCGCAAAGACCTTCCCCCTTTAGTTACTGTTGCTATGTTCGACAAGCTATGCCGCTCTCAGGCCACACATCATGTTCTCACACAGTGAAAAATACATCGCTGAGCAATGGACACAGACAACGCGTCGACAGACAAGACAGAGCAGGCTACTTTTGATATGAAACAAACTTTCAGATTTCCAATATTGTAATTTTTAAAGAAGTTTAAACAAATAAACTTCGCTGTAGCTCCTCAGTTCAAGCGGCTCATGAACTGACCGTCTCTTCAAACTAGTTAATTTATAGCATCAAATAAACATGAATGAACATCAGAAGGAATGTAGTTTCAAGCGCGGAAATCGTGAGTACACACAATTTTTCAAGTTCAAGTTCACCAATGTTAATATACTAACTCCCCTGACTGCTTTGTCAGACAAAATGGCGTATTCGTGGTTATGATTGGTCAGATCGCCTGTCAATCAAACTCCCAGCGAAGGGTCAATTGAATTGTTATTTTCCTGTTTATCACTGTAAAGCTGCTTTGAAACAATCTGTATTGCATAAAAAGCTATATAAATAAAGCTGACTTTTGAAGTCCATGCAAATCGATTTGCAGCACTGAATACAGCGTCTTCTCGACATGTCGATGACATAAACCGAACTCCTCCAGACCTCAGCTACAAATACAGTGTTTGTTAGCGGGTAAAAGTAGACATTGTTCACGGGTAGCCATTAAAGACTCTAGGCTGGCATTATGCAAATTTGTTACTTTGTTATGTAGCTATGTAACAGGAAGTGAGATTGGAATTGTTGAGGACTCGTTTCGGCAGATTCTTTCTTTTAGGAGACAATAACTTTTTTTGTCAAGCACTTCTTGATCTTTAAAACTTTGCAGACCTTTTACATTCACAAACAGGTATATTACACATTGCATGAAAGGTCATATTCGAAAACGCATAATAGGGGCACTTTAAAGCATAATAGGGGAAAAACTCTTTTTAGAAGTTGCATTAAAAATGCACTTGGCTCATACATCTCAGATTGAATGGACATGACGCTTAAACCAGCGTCACCTCGAACCAGATACTGTGTCATCGCAAAAGCAACATTAAACAGCTTTGCTTTTTCTAACCTTCAGTGAATCGTTGTTTTGTGGTATAGACAGGGTCTTGAAAGGAGGGAGTTAACAGCATGTGCGTTGACCCTGATATATGCCAGCCCCAGCTTTTCCCTGACCCTTCACATTGAGCCTCAGATGAGCAGTGCTGCAGACTTCAAGTACATCCTCTGCTCTTCAACGTATCCTCCGGCCGCACGCTGTCATCAATGTATATCCAGCAAATTCATCTGAACTATTCTCCAGTGCAACAAGCGCCCATACTTCATCCCTTCACATTTCCACTGTACCATTAATTGGCAGAAGAAGACGTCTTTAGAGGAGTGTGAGTGATGGAAACAGCATGCATAATTCAGAGGGATAGAAGGAAACGAGAGGAAAAAAGTGAGTTAGTGGTGAACAGCAGTGTGTTGTCTGTATCAGAGCAGCACTTGGTGTTTCAAAGATTTGCAACTGCAGTGCAGAGACATGACATAATGAGTTTGGTGAGAATACTGCCCCTGGGGCAGGATTAGGGTGCAGGAGATGACGGAGCTGCCAGTGTGCTGTCAGATGAGGGAGGAGGTAAACACGTATGTCTTTTTGCAGTGCCATGTTTGATAGTGTGTTACCCAGAGTCCTGCGGAACAACGGTCCAAGAGAAAAAAAGTGATATCCATGTGTTAGGGTGGTTTTATATCTCAACAGGATGAGGAAATGGTGCCCTGCTTTTAGTTGAACTCAGTGTCTTATACTGTAGTACTTTACTGTAGTACTTTTTGAATTGAAAGCAAGATGCTTAAATATTTTCTGCATTTTGATGTCGAAAGATAATGCAATATGCTTACTGAGAATTAAATCCTGATAAGAAAAAGTTTTGCAAAATATTATCATTTAATTATAATTTGTTTGTATCTTAATATTTTTGTAAATAATTTTTTTTCATAATGTATGAATTTCCTTTTTAATTTGATTTGTCTTTAACTATTCATTCAGTTCGTTATTTCCAATGTTGGGGAAAGTTACTTTTAAAAGTAATGTGTTACAATAGAACACCCTGAAAAAGGAACTAATTACGCTGCTTACACTCTAAAAACTCCTGGGTTATTTCTTCAACCCATTTTCTGGGTTATTTGTGTTGGGTTAAAATTATGTATTATTTTTTCAGAGAGTAACCATTTTCTTGGTTATAGGGCTAATATTTTGACCCAATTCCTGGGTTGTTTGGGTTTCTGGGTTATTTTTCAAAGAGTAACCCATGTTCTGGGCTCTCGCCCCCGCCCCTGCTGTTGTTTTGGAATTTTGGTTATTTTAACCCAACATTTGGGTCAAGTATTTAACCCAGAAGTTGGGTCAAAAAGAATAACCCATTTTTCTGGCTTGAAATAACCCAAAAATTAGTTAGTCCCTTTTTAACCCAGGATTTGGGTCAAACATTACCCATTATGGGTTATTTTTGACCCAGGAGTTTTTAGTGTGTTACTTTTTTATTGAAAGTAATGCGTTGCGTTACTTTTGCCTTACTTTTACTCACCTGGACTGGGCTTGCTTGTTTGATTTGTTTGCTTGTTTAACAAATTAAAAGTTAAATTTTTGGCAAATGTAAAGACCCTTTTACACCAAAAGTGAAATGAATAAGCCTCAGGCTTATGGAAGTGCAGCCTTACTCCTGATTTCTCTCATCATGGGGACGGGAGAGGTTTCGGTCTATGAATGGGAAAACAAGGTAACTTGCGTTACTGTTTTGAAAAAGTAACTCAGATATTTTGTATATCTAAAAGTAATGCATTATTTTAGTTACTTGAAAAAAGTAATCTGATTACATAACTCTCGTTATTTGTAATGCGTTACCCCCAACACTGGTTATTTCAAACATTGTAGTTTATCATATTAGCTATACTAGCTAGAATGAATGGGCTGGTTAGCCCCTGCTGGTGGATGTTGTAATTACACCAAAGTCCATCTTTCTTCACCGATGGCCCTTCATTCCAGTGCTCTATCTAATAAATAAATAAACTGTGCAAGCGACATATAATTCGCCTTTCACTATATTATAGTAGATGGGGTTCTTTGTTTTTTGTTTTTGTTTTGTTTTTTGAGAATAGGCATGTAGTTATTGCTGTACTCACCAATTATGTGTATTGGCATTTTCTTTTATTTGCAACATGTACTGGATTAGTTTTCTTCATTACTGGATAGTACATCAAGCTCTTTTATGTCAAAAGATAAATTAAAAATTTATTCCTCACGATATAACCCCATTTTCAGGAATGTGTGGTAAAACCTGGTACTGTCTTACTGGTTGATTGTAAATTAGAAATTAGTTTTGTATTTAAATAACTTTCTTCCATGCTATTTTAGCCCTGAGGAAGGATTATGTGCTGTAGAATATTCTATTTCTTCATTCCACAACGGTTCCTGGTTTTGAGTTCAATTAGTAATTGTTTGTTTCGCCCCATTCAACTTGATTTTGTGAAGTTGCACTATGCAAATACTTCAGACTCTTGTCTCATGATTTTCTACAGACCATGTCAACTCCATGATATTTTCTAATATTTTAGTATTTTTCTTTTCTGATATTTTCTAATGCTTAGTAACATTTGTATTAACTAAAAGGCAGGATTTTTTTTTTTTTTTTTTTACATGAATATGTTGATTTAAAAAGTACGCCTACAAATTGGTCATACAGCAGGTCATTCTGTTACGGCTATGGGAAATATTATTTCATGCCTCAGTGTTACATTTTAAATATTTATTGCCTGTGTTTGATTGGTGTGGCCTTTCAGTAAACAGCATTCACAGCAGGGAATCTAGGGGTTTAGAGATGAATTTTGAGGTAAGTGCAGTCAAATATGCGGTCTCTTGAGAGAATAATTGTGTCCCTGCAGTGAACAAAATTGACGATGAAATCCACCAGATAGAGCTGAATTAATTCCTACTGAGTTCACTCCCCCTGTTTACCTCAATTTGGTATTTCACAGTTTCATTTTTGTTCAATTATCATATCATTCGCCACACCTTGGCATGCTAATGCTAGTAGATTTCTACTGATGGAGGTAAATAGCTGACTGTAGCGTCTCTTTTTGTTATTGTGATCCTCACCATCTATATTAACCCCAGACACATTAAAATCATTGCCATTGCTGCTTTAACATCTGTCAGGAGCAGATTAAATTTGTTCACTCTCTCATTTATCTCTTATTTTATATGCCTTCTATCTGCACGACACAACTCTGTTTTAGCCTCTTGCGTGGACATTATTCAGACATTATTATGATCTCATCTCTTTTTTGGTCTCTCTCTGATTCATTGTGGCCTCTGTTAGACTTTTGTTCTTTTGACAAGCACAAAGAAATTGAAACACAGCCATCACCGGTGTAAATGGAGCGAGACTGGCGCAGTATATATTTTTAAAAGAGCCAAAGCGCACAGAATATGAGCAATACGAACAAAACGTTGTGTTAAACATCTGAAACACAAAATCACCCCTGACTTAAACATTACTGCTGATAAAATTACTGCCTGCAAAAGTGAATAATGTTTGAGGGTTGTGGGAAGAGAGTCACAACAGCTGTTTCAAATGCAAACGTTTGGATGATTCTTTGGGCGAAATTATGAACAAACCACAGCTCTCGTCTAACATAATATTGGATTATATTAGAACAAAGGGCTTCTTTTTTTTGGCAAATTCATATTCAATTTGTCTATAACATGAATATTACTTTGGAATCCCCAAATGTAGTGGTGGTCAGTCAGAGAGGATACAAGGAAGGCTAAGCCTTCTCAAAAATGAACATTGCAATGAAGCTGAAAAAGATAACGTATTCAATTCATTTACCAGCAAGAAATACCAAATTAAAATGGATATTCAAATGACACAATGCCGTTTGCTTTCGTCCAAAATGCATCTCAAAAAGCCATAAGAAGGAGATGCAATGAAATTTCCTGCTCTCCACAAATACAGTGGTGCTCAGAATTATTGGCACCCTTGGTAAAAATGAACAAAGAAGCATGTAAAAATAAATCTGCATTGTTAATTCTTTTAATCTTTTATATAAAAAACACATAAATCTAACCTTTCATTGAAGTAAAGGAATTGAAAATGTAGGGAAAATCTCTTTATGAAATAAATGTTTTTCTCCAAAACATGTTGGCCACAGTTATTGGCACCCCTATACAATTTTTTCTAAATAAAATATCTTGGAAATACATTCCCATTTATATTTACATTTTTTAGCACACCAGGGTGATCATGAACATGAAATTGTCCAGCCATGACTTCCTGTTCCACAGGAGTAAAATCATGAGGAAACACAAAGGCCAAATTCCCGTAATCATTCATCACAATGGGTTAAACCAAATAATATAGTACTGATGTGCAGCAAAAGATTGTTGAGCTTCACAAAAAAGAAAGTAGAATTTTCTGTAAGAAAATAGCTAAAGCATTGAAAATCCCCATTTCCACTATCAGGGCAATAATTAAGAAGTTCCAATCAACTGGAGATATTACAAATCTGCCTGAAAGAGGACGTGTGTCTATATCGTCCTAATGCACAGTGAGGAGGAGAGTTTGAGTGGCCAAAGACTCTCCAAGGATCACAGCTGGAGAATTGCAAAGATTAGTTAAGTCTTGAGTGTCAGGAAGCCTAAAAAAAATATCAAACAGCACCTACATTCCCACAAGTTGTTCGGGATGGTTTCAAGAAAAATCCTCTGCTCTCATCCAGAAACAATCTCCAGCATATTCAGTTGTTAGACAAGACTGGAACTTTAATCAGGACCGGCTTCTATGGTCAGATATAACTAAAAAAAATAGTTTTTTGGCCGCAAACCCCCACAGATGGGTTTGGTGCACACAGGGATAAAAAGTACCCCATGCCCAGCTAGGAATCTTATAATGGGCTGTGGTTGGATCGTCCATCAGGACAATGATCCAAAACAAACATCAAAACCAACATGAAAATGTGTCACTGAGCACAAAATGAAGCTTCTGCCATGGCCGTCGCAGTCCCCTGACCTGAACCCTAGAGAAAACGAGTGGAGTGAACTGAAGAGAAGAAGCACCAACATGGAGCTGGGAATCTGAAGGATCTGGAAAGATTCTGAATGAATGAATGGTCTCTGATCTCATGTCAGGTGATCTCCAAACTCATCAGGCATTATAGGTGAAGACTCAGAACGGATATCTTGGCAAAAGGAGGTTACAAAAAGTAATAAAAGGGTGCCAATAATTGTGGCCAACATGTTTAGGAGAAAAACATTTATTTCATAAAGAGATTTTCTCTACATTTTCAATTCTTTTACTTCAATGAAAGGTTAGATTTATGTAATTTTTTTATATAAAAGATTAAAAGAATTAACCATGGAGATTTATTTTTACATGCTTCTTTGTTCATATTTACCAAGGGTGCCAATAATACTGAGTATACACCACTGTATAGCCAATCATTAGCAGAAAGAACCATTCAAGCCAATCAGCTTTCAGTGTCTGTTGTTCGTCATCAAATCCGCTTAGATACAACGACAGGTGAAGCGAACATTCTAATTTTGTCAAAAAACAGATGAAATGCAAATTATTCAAGAGCTCTCAAACAAGTGAAAGTGAATGATTGGAAGAAGTGGAGGATGGAGTTTTTCCTTTGCATTGGTGAATACTGTAGATGGAATTAGGCTATCCATTTATTTATAAACTAGTTTATTACATGTTATTAATTCTCATTATCAATATTTTTTTTAATAACTTACTAAGAAATTGCATTTAAGCAACATTTGATCAATTAATGGACTTACTTCTGCTAACTGGCCTTATTTTGTATTGGTATAAAGACTAATAGTGTATTAAAAGCTTTAGGTTTTGCATTCAAACAGTTGCATTAGGGATTAGATTTACGTGTTGTTTTTCGTCTTTTCATGTGCCTTGTCTAATCTTATCCTATTCTAATTCTTATCCACATCTGTTCTGATTTCTGTTGTATCTTATTATATATAGTTCCAGAAAAGAACAAAAGGCATCTGGATGGCTCAAACTTTCAGGCGGTTTTCTTTGTTGGAGAAAGAGATGGTCACCTTTGGTTTCACTGAACTGTAAACACTGTAACTGCTGTCAGTCATAATGATCATGAAGCTAGTGGCCACAGCTGGCAGACAGGTTTTAATCTCCATGTAGCAATTGAGTCCCAAAATGTTCACCTGACACACACCTCAGAACCATGATTGAATGATGAGTCCTTGTGACAAGCTTGTTAGTTGCTAAGCAGAAGGTCTTTCAGAACCCATGTCATGTCTTAAGTATAGGATGTTTTACCACATTGTATCAGGTGTTACTTTATCAAAACTATAGAGCCTGTCCTTCGCGAAAAGCCCGGAATGTTCAGTTTAGGACTGCAGCAATATTTTCCGTGAGAACAATGTTTTGATTGTCATTAGGGAAGAAACTACAAAGTTTAATCTCAAAATAATGACACTTATTTTTCAAATGTAACTTTTATGATTCTGTGAGGCACATTGGCGGTGAGGGGAGAAGGCTAAATTAATAACAATTCTTCTTTTTAGCATTTCAAAACTACAAAATTTATGACTCATATCAAGTCGGTGCAAATCCCTCATCAAGAATTTCTCAAACCATTTTCTGCCCAGAATGCATGTAGAGCGACTAGCCTTTTCACCCTGCCCCAATTTTTTCCCCAGAACAACTAATTTGGATTACATATTGATTTTTGAGGTCAGGAAGACAGATTGGTTATTGTAAGAAATGGTCTTTGGAGGATGTACACAATCTAAAAAGTAAGCAAACAGGAGCGGACTAGAGGAAATGTCAAGCAGACCATGTGATGAGCACTTGTGGAATTCAAATTACTAAGAGTTTCCGCTACAGTACTTTGAATTGGCTGTGCAAGTTGGCGTACAAATGAGCTGCGAACATAATCCTCTTTTCTGTCACTGAAGCACATTTTAAATGTAATCTCGTTCATCTTTTGCCTTCATAGTTAATAAATGTATACATATGGCATGTGGCATAAACATCCCCTTTTGATGTGTTTGGTCTTCTTAGAGTTAGCAGCTGAAGATTTTTAACTGATGCAATTTTTTCCCTTGATCTCCATCTCCCTTTCCCTCTGTGGATGAAAATGGCAAAAGAGTGGGAGCCTTTCAGATGCTTGGCTTTGTGTGATCACTGACCTGTGAATATCAGTGATGGTGGAAATGAGTGAGAGGAGGGTCCTTGTGCCATTGCCACTGTGAGACTGAGACTGAAGCCTATTTTCCAGATCATTGCAGGCGCTGAGGCCTAACGAGTTGAGAGAGGAGAAGCCATTCTTAGCTTGATGTATGGCATTTATTCTACTCTTGCATTGGGGGAAATTGCTACTTTAAAGACAGGAGCTAAAAGTTTTATCAGAGAAGTTGTTTTTTTATTGGCAAAGACATGGTAAAACTATTTTCATCAGTAAATGATTAATAAAATAGAGCATTAAATATGGTGGCTTTATTGACTAATCTAATGTTTCAAAATGTGACAAAAATTGTGTTTTAAATGCATTAAAGGGATAGTTCACCCACAGGTCACTTCTATTACAGTAACTTGGAGAATTTGGAATGGTGTCACTCAATGGTGAACTACAGTTAATAAAGTCCTGCCTTCCAAATAAAAGAGCCAATCACCATTCAGTAAAGTCATGACAGCTATACTTTTGACAGCTCCAGATACTTGTTTAGCACCATACACATGAAATGTCTGGACCAACCTGATATGTGCAGACTTTTTAGCGTTATTTGAGAACAAGCAAGGTTTATGATACCACTCGTGTCCAATTTTACAGTGAATTTATTGTTGAAATGTGAATTTTGCAAGCAGTTTTTGGAATTTCTGTATTTTCCTATTCAGTTAGATAGGAGCTGTACTTTCATGACTGAAAATAACTGCCTGGGTGCATTTCCAAGATAGCCGCATTGAACTGACTAAGGCGAGTCAGTTCAATTCGGCCATCTTGGAAATGTACCCAGGCAGTTGTTATTTAAACTTTAAATGTCCAAATTGCCCTTTTCCATACATTGAAAACAAAAGTTGAAAACTAGTAGAGAACACTTTGAGAATGCCCAAGCTTCTCTTTTTATCCCCACAATAAAAGAAGTCATTCAATGCAAGAAAAAAGTGTTTGGATGATGTAAGGTTTAGTAAATGATGACAATGTTTTCATTTGGGTGAAATATCCCTTTAACAGCCTTATGTTTCTAGATCCTATAACATGTATCAAAAATTCAACAGCATTTGATGTCTTGAGCAGCATGGCTTTCTACATCATCAATAGTGTATCACACACACACACGTTTGTTTTACTATATTAGTGAGGACATTGAAATATATTGAAAAACATGTATATAACTTTTTATTTATGATTACTTTATTTTGATTGTCCCATTGTGTTGACTTTAGATAACATTGCAACTACATGTCAATTAACTTTTGTTAGAGTAATAGTAGACTGTTAGGGTAAGATTTAGAAGAATAAGTTGACATGAACTTGCAAAGTTACTTATAGTTACTAGAATGTCTGTTGGGGGACCATCATAATAATGCATTAGCAGATATTAAGCAGACAGTCTATTCATACTCTCTACTAATATTCTATTGAGAGTTTATTGACATGTTGGTGCAACAGATTGTTTAAAACGGACCAAAATAACGCAATAAATTACGTTCTCCACGTCGTGCCTAACAACGCCCCTAAGCTGTTCTAAATTCACTGTAAACCATGGCTTCTTGGGGTATATTGCTTAAATACACACTAAATAATGTCAAAATGCCGGTCCTGGCAAGTATTCACAATAAACACAGTCAGTTATGTTTTAAGTGAACTAGGACTGTGCAGTATGACGTTAGAGATTAGAGATTTTAATGTATAGTTTGTTTGGTGGTATGTAAATAAATCCTCAGTACTACTTAAAGTTGTATACACATTAGTGTGATAACAAAACATGCTTGAATGAGAGAATAAAGAGTGGGGAGTACTTGACGTAATAAGCTTTGAAAAAGAACTCAATGCGTTGGTGCTCAGACTGACTGACAGACAGTTGAAGCACGCACACGGAAAGCTACCTCTCTCACACAAATTCGGAAAGTGTATGATGTTTAATACAGTTATTAAGTGTAATAAGCTGTGAAAAAGAACTACATCTGGTTGGTGCTCGCGGGCACACAGAAAGCCTCTCTCAGACAGATTGCGATTGCGAATTCAGTTCTCTTTCAAGTTTGATTGCGCTTGAATGGTCAGATAGATGCACAATAATGTCAAAATGTCCAACGTGTGGAGTATTCAAGTAAACATAGCTGGTTATGTCTTAAATTAACGTAAACAGTCATTGGATCCATGCATTCGGTCTTAAAGGGACTGCAGCATAAGAAACTGCTGTCTGTCTCATTAATGTTAATCAAACAACAAAAGACATAGAGAAAATCACTCACTGCTCTTGACTGAATCACTTAAATAAAATAAAAATAGTTATATTGAGATATATATTGTTATTTCTCATACTGTGAAGTAAGATTTTGTTCATATCGCCCCACCCCTAAAGTGAATGTTAACAGTTCAGAAAGAAAACGCATGTGTAACAGTATAATGGATCCATGTGTCAGTGACAGCAGCCTAAGATACCTGCTGTCAAGTTATGAGATAATATTGAAAATATCTATGTTTCCCCCATGGTATCAATGTCAAAATTGTGGCCAGTGTAAAGGCTGAGCAAAAAAGTTAATGTCAAGCCCTGATTAGTACCTTATTTATTCGTTTGGCTTCAGCAAGTACACAGAAAACACTGAATCTGCTTTGATTCTCTCATTGAATATTTCCCGTTATTTCACCATATCACTTTGATAAATGCATTTTTAACAGTCTTTTCCACCAAATGGAAAATATATCTTCAATGAAGCTTCATTAAAAGTTTTCTAAAGCAAACGGACAGCTTCTAGCCCCTTAGGACACAGTTAGTCCCAGATCTCTGAACCTATGCACCTAATCAAGGACTCTCCTAATACACTTAAAACTGCCACGTGTGCTCAAGTTTTATAATCACAAAGGAATCTTGTATTCAAGAGATGATCCAATGTCAACCGTTACTACATCATTAAGTCTGTGTTTAAACTTTGAGATTTGATTTAAACTGCACCTGCGGTAACAAAACTGATACCCACGGGGTTAATTTACCACTAGAAACTTGGCATAATAATTTTTTTTTAAATGTCAGTATAGCAAGAGAATTCCCCTTGTGATCTCAAAACAATTAAATGTGCTTATTTTCCCATGCCCATAATTATTTGACTATAGCTGCATCCTGTGGAAATGTAGATTATCCATGTAATAAATAACTAATTAAGTAGTAAATTTATAGTTAACTAATTTTTGTGTATTTATAGTTATATACTGTATTATAGTTACAATTTTTTTTATTTTTAGAAACTGAGAAAGAGAACTAATTAAACTTATTAACCAATTAAACCAATTAAAAAGTAGCATTTACATGATTGAAATAAGCAGACATAAATTTTCATTCATTTTTTTTTTTCTGAAAGTATGCAGTGCTTGATTAGTGCGAATATGACAGCAGTGTTTTGATTGGGGTGCCCTCTGTGTAGTTAATGTAAATTCATGCTCATTTCCATTTGACGTTTACATGATTTTGGGATTAAAGACGTTTTTAGAACACACTTTACATACATTTGGGTCTATCAACAAGCAATCATTATACTATAATATTCAGTAAACACAGCAGGTGTAATGCACATTTAATTTAACTGAGATGGGTTGTTGCAAAAAACAATTCGCAAACAGATAATTAATAAGGTCAAATTAAAATATATTTAGATTTAAATGTAAAAGTGATATCCGAGTGTGTGTCCTATGTAGGAAATACATCGATTTTTACTTGGTTGACCTATTTAAGCACATTTGTGGTCAAATTGTGATTGATACAGTAGGTGGGGATTTTCTGATCAACAATGATTTCTGATTTTTTTTTTCATTACTTTCTTATGCTTTAGGATAGGAATGCACTTTACATCGGCTAAATTTTCTTATCAGGCCGATAAAAAGATCATTAAAAATGAACACCGACCGATATGGTGGCCGAAAATATCGCGCATCCCTAAATGGGCTCAAGGCACTAGAGACGCTGCCTTGCTTTGGCAGCAGACACTTTGAGCTTACATTTTGCCATTTGTTTTACTTTATTTTTGTACCGACCATTACTTTATCCAAATCCTTTGAAAAACTTCCTCCCTTGCCTCCTCAGAGAAAACGACATTCCCTGGAGGAAAGCCGCGAAATCTAACATGATATGCTGTTTTGCTTGAAAGACACAAATCCTCAGTAGACCCTTAGTTGGACTTTTTTTGTGGGTGCTATCAAGTTTACACACAAGTTGTTAGTAAATCAGGGTCCCTGCTGGATCTGTGGCACAACAGTTAGCATACACTCAACAAAAAGTAGTCATTACTCATTACTATCATATTTAAGATGTTCTTTATAGCTGCATATGTTGTCTCATCCTCTTAAATGTGCCACAGTCCTCCCGCAAACCAATCGAGAGACTACAGTAATACTTGCAGTTGGTTTTAATGTTACCATGTTGCAATTATAGTAATTGTCTTTTCTTGTTTTAAACTAAGCTCTATTACAAAACATCTTACTGCATGTAAATTACTGATACATCAAATCAAATTTTGGCCAAATAGAAATCTCTGTTAAGGTTTTGTTTGAATTGGGTTAGACAGTTAACACTTCCGGTTATTTGTTGAACCAAAGGAGACATTTGTGGACCTGGATGAACCATTCATGTGGACTCTAGGTGACCAGAAGTGGCTTATGAGATGCATTCAAAAACACACAGTGTTCCAAGGTTACAGTTTGAAGTGAAGGTTTTGACAAGTGTCCAGTCTCGCTCTGGCCTTGTCCCACTTGCAAATCTTTTGCACTGTAAGATGAATTGGTTTAGAGGAGAAGCCTGTCGACAAGAGAAGGTCAGAGAGAGCAAAACAGGATCTTGGATAGTTATTTGTGACTGCTCATTAAGTCTCATACAGCTTTAGACTCCTGCTTACGAGAGGAGCGTCCACAGCAACGGACCAGACTGACCGCATGAGGAAAAGCAGAATCTCTTGTTTCAACAACAGTAGGAGGAAAATAATGAACATCGCTTTTCTATATACCACTAGTCCGCTGCTGTGCTGTTTAGTGTGGTGGGCATGTAATTGTCTGGAAGACATTTCCGAATGTGACATTTGAGTGGTATTATATGAATACATGCATATCAGTGTAGTGTGTTCATGAGTATAAATCAATACTTCAGATGTATCAGAAGAAGCTGTGGGAAGACACTGCTTGTGTTATTTTCAACTTTGGAGGAAAAACTTATGAACCATAAAACCTTGTTTAGTCTCTCCCTTGAAGATCTATCAAATAATGCACTCCTGTTGCAGTGAAGGCAAAGATGTGCAAACAGCGTGCCAAAGGTTCTGTTCATAACCTCCCAAAGAAAACAAACCCATCAGCTTGAAAGAAGCAGCAGAGCTCTCAGCTAAGATTTTTGCCTTTGTTCTCCTTTGACTTTAGCCATTCACAAGCAAGACTTTTGCCCAGAGAGAGCGTTTCTGTGTATGACAACAACTAGTTGGCATGCAGAAGATTCCCACAACGTTTTTCAAAGATAAACTGCTTGTTAAATGTTAACAAATGCAACAAACGCTCTTGGTGTGAGACGCTGAAAAACTTGATTTGTTGAATGACGTTGTTGGCATTGTATCCGACATATTAATTATTATTTATTTGTCTGCCATATAGTGTCTTTGAATTATCTTAATTTGTATTTTTTCAAGCAAATATTTTGATTAATATATGGAAATTAATTCAAATTATCAGCATTAAGGATTTCTTTTTTTATGTTATGGGTAAATAGATTAACGGACAGTATAAAAATAATTTCCTAAGTGAATAAAACATTTCAAACTAATTCAAATTTAAGTTAGGCATCAACACATTACAAAATACAGTTTAAAAAAATAAATATTAATTTTAAGATTTACTAAACTGTACAAAATGTTACATGAAGGTAAAAGGTTATCAAATTGTAAAAATAGGGGAAATGAGCACTAGTAGTTTAACAATATAAATTGGCTCAAATATATTGACTGATATTTTGATATATCGTACACCCATAATGGCAATATCATCCAGTAATTCATTCAATTAAAATTTGTAATCAAAACAAAAGCCCGAGTTAATTGGTAATTTTGAGTATTTTATGACACACTTCATATAGTGACCTTGTAGATTCTCAATGAGAAGCAAAAAGCGCACAGCGTCTCTGTGAAAAGAGCTCAAAGGTGCTTCCAAATCTGAGGCATGTGACAGTTCTATTGCATCAATGTTTTCTATGTTTAGACTTCATTCCCATTTAGGCTGTAATTAGTATAGACGTCCTCGTAATTAGAAAAGCACTGAGTTATTGCATCAAGCCCATTAGCAATGATGAGTTTATTGCTGTACTGGTGACTTTTGAGATTCACAGCGGTATTTTTAATGAACTGTAATAATCTGAAAAGGTTTTTAAAGCAGCATTATTTTGTTCCAAAGAAATGTTCATTTTATCACTCCACCAAAGCTTTTGAGCGTAATTAACTGTAATACGCATAGCACAGACATCCCAAGTTTTCCTGCAGAGTTTCGTCCCTCAAAAGTCATAAGCACTATACCTTAATCGGGGCGCGGTCTGGTTCGGTTTCACCCCAGTGATAATATCTTCCTGCAGTTTTCCAGCAGTGTGGGTGGACTCGCCTTGTTGCTATCGCTATGTCTCTCAGTAGAGCTTTGCTGTTCACACAGGCAGATTGTAATGGCAAGTGCCTCTGTCTCTTTCCTCTCTCCAGTGTAATGAGAGCTTAATTAAGTCTGCCAGCTGCAAAAAAAGTCAATTAACATATTGTGTCTGAATGACTTATTAGATTTTTTCAGTGTCTCTTGGGTGAGCAGGTAGGTTGAATACAGTCACATACATTTGTGAGGCAGCTTGAAGGCTCAATTAAATTAAACTGCCTTTGATAGCATGCAGCCTCTCTCACTTACAACAGTGATGAGTAATGAAGTCAATAAGACCTCTTGATTCACAGCTGTAGTGAAGTCTCTGAGATCCTATTTAGCAGTTGGATGCTAATATGTGTGTGTGTTTTTTTCTTCTTCTGAGGTGCTGCATAGAGTTTAAAGTAGTTTAAAGTTTTTTTCTTTTTTCTTTTTCTCTAAAGGTGTTTCTTTTGGTAGTGGCTTGCAGTGAGTTGGCTGGAGGACTTTAGAGCTGGAATGAGCTTCTGTTCTGTTCAGTTGCATCAGACAAAATGTATTTCAAGCATGGCTAGAGAGTCAAGCTCGTGAAGGGGTCCAACTCTCAATGACTCAATCGCATTAAAGTCAGACTGTACTGTATGTGAAATAATCTTAATCAAAACTCTTAAATTCGCTCTTTTAAAATGAATCAATTTCATCATTCCTCATCATTTCATCATTATACAGTGAGGTCAAAAGACTGACATAATCAAAATTTATAATTAACTTAAAAATAAATACAAATAATTTTAGTATGTTTACAATGTTAAGAACAAAGAAACAAATTTGAGACATTGATCATATGAACTTCTTCTGTCAGATGTTCTTGCTTCCATAAAATTCTCTTTGGATCATCTCAAATCATACTGGAGAATATGACCACCAGGTTTTACACCAACTTGTGGAGCTCAAGTGCTGCTGTCAGAAAAACAGACAAACCAAAATACTAAGATTTTCTGAACTTCATGTTACTGTTTTCTAACTTACATTGAGCTGAGTAATGTCATTTGTAAAGGGGGAAAATACATGAAATTAGTACAAAACGAATCCATTTTCACAAATGGATTCAGACTTCTGAACCCCACAGTATTCCAGAGATTGATTTGATTTCCCAACAGGAAAAAGTTTGTGTATTGCTACCACAAGGGGACACTGTTGTGCAGGATGATTTGGTCTTTGTTTCATCAACCCCACCCCCTCTAAAGGTAAACGATTCCTGTCTTTAATGGCAGATCTTACCAGAACTAGCCAGGCCATAAGAGAGCCATATATTTATGGCTGACTAGAAACATGTCTCACATGATGAGTACAGTCATGCATAAGCACAGCTCTGAGACAGTGCAGCAGCTCAGGGTGAGTGATTCACCTCACATGGTCAGTTCGAAAGAAGGGAAACTAAGAATAGGAATGTATTTTGTTCATGTATTATAATACTAAATGTTTTGCTTTGCTTTTTTTTTTGTTATTTTTGCATTTTATTTAACTGTTTGGTTTTCATTTTACTTTACATTATCATTTTTAACAGCATTAGATGCTGATTCAATGGTTTATTAAGTTCTACACTGTAGATCCATAAGACATATAAAATATTTTTTGTAACTCAGAACTGCATGCTTCAAGCCTTTAGACATCTCAGAAAGTGATCTAGTGTAAAACTATAATTTTTTACGGTTTTACACTGTAAATTACAAGATGACTTATTCTTTTTCTCTTACAAAAACTGTTCGTTTAGCTTTGTTTTACTGCATAATTATATGAAAATAGTTAGAGTAAGAGAACTTGACATTTACCAAATAAAAAGGCATTTTTACAGTAAAATTGTAACTTTTTTAACAGTACAACTTGCTGTGGTAGTGAGTGATATCAGTTTTACATGCTGTCCGTCTGTACAACGATTACTTAGCCCACATGTCATTTTGCATTTTAATAAAAACAAAAACCATTTAGTTCAGTTTGTCAACAGATGCTACAATTATTAACTGAAAGTGTCTGCTCTGCTCCATACAGCACGAGCTGCAGAGTCGCAGCAGGGGTCAGATTTCACTCATCACATGACGAGAGTAAGTCGAGATGACTGACAAGACGACGGCGGAGGATTTGGTGCACAACAGATCCTGAGCGTCATTGACAAATATCTTATCTTGGAATACGGTCAGTACAACCGCTTCCTGTACATAGAGTTTGCGTGATCACGAATACGAAAGCGAAAGTAAAAAGCGAAAACGTATTCATAAGCAAATCCAATACCCCGCATTTTGATAGCCTCTCCCTGATGCACCCTCCACGGTGTTATTAATATCCTCACCGTGACATCCCTACAATGTATACCAAACCCATATATAATATATATATATATATATATATATATATATATATATATATATATATATATATATATATTATTCAAAAAACCTAGAATGAAAAACACTTCACTTTTACCGTGTCTACCAATAGTAAACTGAAGCCCTTTTCTTTTTTTGTCATTCTCCACATGTTTGTGCTACTTCAGACACAAAGGACAAATGAATTTTAATGGATTTTTAGTTGTGGCGCGTCACGATGCGACAGTGGTTGCATCCAGTGTAAACAGAGTGTTTGTTCTGCGGCAAGTTCACAAAAGGAGCTTGCAATGCCATCCACTGATGAGGTGGATTTCTATGGAGAGAATCTTCTGTGTTGGGCTTGTTAAGATAGTGCGAAGTCAATGGTCTGAAGAAGGAAGTTTCAGGGGAATTGGTGTTCAGTGCCGCTTTATAAAAGGCAGAGAGCCAACCGCCATTCACTCACTCGAACATAGTTGCTACAGCTGTTTTTTATGGCGATCTCCCCCCACCCCTGCAGTACACCTGTGTGGACCAAACTTTGAGAACCATTGCCCTAAACCAAACAAATCCACAAACCACTTGTAAAATTCAGATGTTTTTAGCTGATGTGAGATGGATGGATAGATGGGTGAATTATACAATGACTACAAAAATTGCATTTGCACATGTATTACATTGCAAAAATAATCTATTTCATAGCATTGCATTAAGAGCATTGTCAATGGATGGCAAGACAAATTAATGCATAAATGAGTAAAAAACGAGAGAGGAAGTTTCTCCAAGACAGTGATATATGTTGATTTATTGCGCTGCTGATGTGTGTGTACATTGCAGTTCATCATTTCAGGATGAAAGCGGAATCTCTTCTATCATATCTCTGTTCACACAGCATGAACTTTACTTCTTCTCCGGAGCTATGCTAAGTGTTGTGGCAGGAGTGGTGACAGACACAGGTGGTGGTGTGAGTGTGTTAAATGAGTGTGAGGTTGAGTTTCTCTCCTGTGGTGCTGATGGTAGGTTGTTAGCGTGATGACCAGCAAGCAGCCCATTGGGGGGCTTCGGTTCCATGATGTGTCACACACACATTGTCATGGAGACAGCACCTTTGACAGCCTCCTGCTCCAGTGCAAGATGAGCCAGAGCACGTGTTAGCATGGAAATGCGTGAATTGTTGTATTTCCCCTGTCATATATTAGGTTGAGCACATAAATTGCATTTTTATAGAATATTTAACAGGTTTCTTTTAGGTCAGTGCATGTAACCTTTTCCTAATATCCCAGCAGCTGCAACAATTTATGTGCAAGTTTCTCATCTTATGCTAATAACATTGGCGATGACTGAGGATTTTTTGCAGCGAAAGCTCAACGTGGGTGTGCTTTCTTCCCCTCTCAGACGAAGCCGTAGATAGATCATTGTGAGGATCTGGTAGACATTTCCCAGATGGCAACACTGCTATGACCTTTCACCCCAGGCTCCTCAGACATGAAGCAGCTATTTGTTGGCGTCATGGTTCGAGGGCATCTCTGAACTTTCCCACCATCGATATCTGAAGTCTGATGAAAGGTTTAACTAACACATTGGCCGCATTGTTTATCAATAAATGCTTTTTCTGCATCCGCTTATGTTGGAATAAGGGGAACGGTTGTGTGCATGGCAACTTACAAAACGTCTTTATATTATATCACAGATTTCACAGTACAGTGCGCCTCTTCTCCATTATTTCCTTCTCTCAGTGGCTCGCTTATCGCGCTGTCTAGTCGCATTCATTTCCATCGAAATAAGGCAACGGCAAGGTGACAGGAAGCAGGCATGTTCCTTAGAGCCCCTGAGCAGGAAGTGTCAAAATCCCTGCCTTGTGAAAGACAGCAGGGGAAGTGCTGGGCGCTGACTATCTGCTACACCAGGCCAGGTGTGACCCCTATATCTGTCAGTGACTACCTTTTTAAAAACTCCCAGCCAACTCTCCATGGGCTATGATGACACAGCCAACTGTTTCTCGAGGGATGATTAGACATATGCCATCCTGTTCCGCAATGAATGGATTCGTGGCATCGCTTTTAAGGTTGTTTTTTTTTTTAAACATGACTCATTTGAATTAAGTCTGTTTCATATGACAAATGTTTGGTGGCGCATTTGGTATAGCAGCTCACAGAGCTGGATATCGCTGATTGATTTGAATATGAAAAAGGAAAGGAAATGTGCTCTGTGAATTCAGTGTGCTTAGAAGAATGGAAAGAGAAATCCGAACGAGTCAGAGAACAGAAGGGACTGGCACTGTAGACAACACAGTGGTATTTAATCATGTAAATTACAATGAAAGTGAGCCAGCATGTATCTGTATGTTTTTGGTCCCATGATGGATTATCCCTTGTGATTTCTGTGTCTGAACAAAAATTCATCTAACCAGGAGTTGTCATTTGTACAGTGGGATTGATAATGGTGGTGTACCACTGACTGGTGTTTCACAAAGACTTAATCCTATGTTAAAAAAAATATCTATATATTTTTAGATCTAGTAAATAATGCTGAAAAAATAACCAAAGAATCACTTAGTAACACACACACACACATATAATATATAATATATTATAGAAAATGTAAAAAATATTTTTATTTTATCTTTTGCTGTCTTCTGATCTCAGGATGCATTTGTTTCTGCCTAAAATGACTTGTTTCATGCATCAAGTGTTGAGGTCTGTGTGGAAGGAATCTTTGAAATGTTCATGTGAAGAATGTCTTTATTTGAAGATAACATGCATTTTCTATATATATTTCTTATATTAAAAAAAAAATTATTGTTTATTACAGTATTGAACAACTGAAGACTCTATAAATAAAGAAAACATTTGCTTAAATCTGGGCACAATAAGCAATCTTAATGTAAATAGGCAATTACTATGATGGATGTCATAGCAACTTAATTTAAGTAAATGTATTCATTAAACTTAAAACTTTAAATAATAAAAAAGCCATGGAAACTGTTGCCTTCATTTTTTAAGTTCAATGAACAGCTAATTTTTAATTGTATCAATGAATTATGAAATATAATGAATATGTCGCATGAAATAATTATAATGGCCATTGTATTGATTTCAGCCAATTTGTGACAATGAGCAAATCAATGCAGCTGTCCTCATTAGTTCCTCGGTTTGCAAAGACCTCTTGAGTTATCATCTAAACATCCTAGCAGGGTAATTGCCTGATAGGTCCATAAATCAAAATATTCCAGAGGAACGCGTCGGACAGAACAGTATGGCATTCACTAGGCCTCTAGATGTGGATACTTGCCACCGCAAGTCAGGTCTATTGATGCCAAACGTGTTTGTTTAGTAGACGGATTGTCTCGATTACCATTGGGGGTCTTCGGAGAGACCCAAAGCTTTGTGGTGCCAGAAGGGATAGAGACAGTTTAAACTATTCTGATCTCTAGGGGTACATATGAATGTGACGGTGCAGTTTCATTGGTTTCCACTGTGGCAAAACATCAGATTAGAGCTCAAAACATGCTCGTTTCCTGTTTGTAATGATCATACGTTTGCTTTTACACGTACGTCTCACTTTTCTATGCCTGAACTTTTGGAATTTGCGTTCATAAACTTTGCCGATTATTTTTGTGAGTGATGTGGCCAGCTTCTATCTGCATTTTTCATCAAAACACGATATAAAGTGAGGATAGAATTGAGATGAACCACAAATTATCACAAAAAATTGGATTGTAAGAACCTGAAAAAGAATAAATAAATGTTAAAAAAGGTACAATTAAAGGCACTCAGTATTTTTCCCTCATTAGAAAAGATTTACACATAAAAAATTAAATAGTGTTTTTTTATTCTGAAGTGTGGGTTGTCTCATGGCGGCAGTCATGTTTAGATCACATGACCAGCGAGATACCCAATTGTTTTATCTCGCTAACCCTCCCGTTGTTAGACCTTTTCACTCATGGATTAAATTAACCATGGCTGACTGTGGCTAGCTTTTGCTGTTCATACAATGGCATCAGTCAGTATAAGTCCAAGACGGCTGCCATATTGGTCGTCATAACATAAACAAAGACTTACCGAGCCAGCACACCTTTAACTTCTAAAACAGCAGCTACACCATTTTTATGTATGAGTTTGTAAAGGACACTAAACTGACAGCAATAGCAATTGCCACAGAAAATTGCCAGCTTTCACTCAGGGATTCAATGAATATATTTTGAATAAATGCGGCTCCGAAACAAAACAAAAAACAAGCTGAATTCTGAAAGCCTAGTAATAAATATTTATTACCATACTGAGGCTTAAGTATGTTTTTGTGACTGTTGACCTATGAAAGTGTGCCATCTACTAAGCACGCATTCATCCTGTCTTTTCATCCCATTTATTTCACATCCTCGCATTATCTGCGACAGCAACACAAGCAACCACAGGGAATTCTCAAATTTTTCAGATTTGACACTGCTATTGTCTTAAATAATCAACTAAAGCCAATGCAGCTGGCACTGACAATCAGACATGACCATGAATTTCCGTAGCTTATTATTGCGTGAAAACAAAATGTATTACGACAAAAGATCTGTACAATTTGATTAAAGTGGGCATGGATGCTCATGTAGTGTATTCTGTCTCCGATAGAATTTTAATTGAGGTTCCTTTTCGCCACAATACACTGTCTTTAATAGTCTTTAAAAAGGGTGAGATGAGGTTTTTAAATTCAAAAGTCTTTGTTTTGGAATTACAGTTATATATATATTTTTAAACAACAAAGAGATCCGGTGTTATACATAAGCAAAAACAAAACAAACAAGCAAAAAAATCTAATGGGATTAAATGGAGATATTGTAACAGACCCCCTTAACATTATATTTTTCATCACTCTAGTCATTATGGGATACAGTTGCACTGTGTCACTTCACCAAATAAAGTATGCATGCATTTTCATACTGAATGCTATCTTTAATGCTGCCAAAGGCAGTAAAATATTCAGCAAGTTCAGTCTTGTTCACTGACTATAGAAAGAACTCACTAATTGAACTAGAATAAAGAGTAAAATCATGCTTCGCTAATAATTATTTGAGGAATTAAAAATTAAACAAATATAGCTTTATATAACATTAACAAACTGGGTCAATGCTTTTGATGTTATATTATACATTCTTGTGTGGCACACTACTGCTTTCAAAGGGTACAGTTCTTGACCAATTTTATGTAATGATTCAATTACCTCTCAGATCTTCTACAACTCCAAAAGAATATGTAATGTATGAGTCAATTAGCACAATGAACAGCATTCTTTTTCTGTGAGGAACCTCAGGGGGGTGTGGGGGGGGGTCTTGTTGTACAACAACAATAGTGTATCTGTCATGATATATGAAGTCTCCGAATGAACACTTCACGAGTTCACACTTGCAAATAATCAAATAGAGTAATTAGTATGCATAATTGGCGTGCTGTCCGGGGAGAGGGCTCCAAGCTCGGTAACCAGAGTACTCCCCCCGTATTCTGGTTTAGGAAGTAACCGGGCAAGTGTGAGGAGACTGGGTGGTGGAGGGAAGCTGAAAACTGTCCAAAAACATAGTTGAGTCGACTGTGTCAATATATAGGTTTCCGCTCATGCTGATTGGGTAGACATGTTGATTGCTGATTAATGACTGCGGGTTGGAGTAATGTGATGATTAGTTAGATCATTTGACTGTGTTCCTCCCGAACTTTGTTAATAAAACATCATAATGTGAATAAAATCTGTTCGGCACTCTTTCTTTTGTTAACATACGAACTGTATATTGTATTCATTATAAGCAGGTCTCCTGAACACTCCTCCCAACATCCATTGATTATTTGATCGAGCTTTATAAGTTTTTGGCAAAAACAGCTATAACAAAAGCAATGTTTTGTAAGTGCTTCTGTTTTGTATACGATATACTGTATTTCTACTCTAAGAAGCCATTTTATAGCTTTGTATAAGGAACAAACCACAATTTTAAGTCATTATTTGTAATTGATTAAAATGATGCCAGTCTAAATCTCTCTTAAATAAAAGCGGAGTCTCTGTTTGTCATGACAGGCTTCTGTGCTTGTGCATAAACACTCTTCTAATTATAAATCTTCTCCCAGTTAAAGACTTCATTCAATCTGCAAGTTTAAATGATATATATTCTCTTGTGATTGAGAATGAGTCTATTTCTACTCTAAATTCTGTGCTAGTTTGAAACTGAATACCAAACTCAGTGGTTTTAACATTTTGTTCCTTTAAAGTGCCACTTTGGTTTATTAGATATGTCTGGAAGCTTCTGATAGATTGTTTTATTAGATAGACAGGAAAAGTTCATTTCCTCAAGAGAAGACTGTGTGTGAGGACGGAGTACACATGAGAAGGGAACGCAACTGGCCTGATCTCATCAGTAAGATGCCCATGATGACCACATCAGAGCAAAGCCTTCATGAGAGATGTTCCTCTCTTCTGATCAAAGATGTGAGGGGAAGTTTCGTAAAGCATACTTCTCCAAATACGAACAGACCTGAATGACCTTTTGAGAAAGCCAGCTTCGGATCCATCATGATAGGTTTACATCCAGTGTCTTTGGAGTAGATTATTTAGGTAATGGAAGGAAACTGTTGACCATTTAAAGCCAAGATGAGAAGTTCATTGGCACACGAGTCGCAGATTGCACTACAGTTTGTAAGTGTACAGAAAATAAATTCAATGATGAAAAAAAAAACAGATGTAGTTAAATCTAGTTATAAAGTTTTGTAAAATGTTGTACTGGGTTGGATACTGAGACTGTAATACCAAACTAGAGCCTCATCACGCTGGCATTCTCTTGAACTTTGACACTTATGAAGTAAAGTAAGCAAATACATTTCTTTTTGACTTTGTCTATCATGAAAATTAAATGGCATGAAGTGGGTTAAGCAAAGCATTTTAATTAAATCTTCTCTTACGTAAAGGATGTCTTGTTTCAATCAAGACAACATTCCTCGGCTAATGCAAAACTACTATAAAAAACCATTCAATTATACTTTGTGCATCACTGCCATTTTTCCAGTTTGTTGTTTAAAAATCAATAGTAATTTTCAGCTGATGATAAACAATCTCATTGCACAAGGCATCGTTTCGCCGTTTTGATACATTTCAAATTAAATTCAAATTCAAAATGATTAATGATTACTGTTGTTCACTTCAGAACAAAAATGAATTGGCTAATTTTTTTCACATGGCATTGAAACATGTTTTAAGAACTTGAAACTGATTTAAGAACTTCCAAGAAGGAGCTACACCTTTTCCCTTTATTTATTTATTTTACCAAAACTGCTGCGTGTTAATGGAGGGATGTACGTTGCTGTCATCAGTAAGTCACTCTCGTTTTGTTCCAAACCTGTGTTACTTTCTTTTTTCATCTATTCTGTTCATGCAATTGACCGTTCGCAAAAAGACTCGCCCGGTTTAGTTGCTGTTGCTTTGTCCGACAAGCCATGCGCTCTTATGTCACACATCATGTTCTCATGCAGTGAAAAATACATTGTGGTGCAATGGACACTGACAACGTGTCGACAGAAAGACAGAGCAAGTTACTTTTGATAAGAAACAAAGTTTCAAATTGTAAATATTGCAAATTTTTTAAATAAATAAACACCGTATAGTGTGTTGTGACAGATCGCTGTACCTCCTTCAAGCGGCTCGTGAACCGATCATCTCTTCATACTAGTTCATTTATAGCATCAAATAAACATGAATGAACATCAGAAGGAATGTTGTTTCAAGCGTGGAAAGACGTGAGTACACACAATTTTTCAAGTTCAGGTTCACCAACGATAATCTACTAACTCCCCTGACAGCTTTGACAGACAAAATGGCGGATTCGGGGTTATGATTGGTCAGATCGCCTGTCAATCAACCTGCTGGCAAAGGGTCAATTACAATAAATGGGAAGTGTAGTTTTAAAGTTTCAAAAAAAGAAAAAAAAAGAAAAGTGCACCGTAAAAGTAGTCTATTTGAACGAATATGAATATTGACACCATAGTTCATGAGAGAGTTTGTAAACATCTTTTTTTGAGTTAGATTTTTATAATGAATCACTTAATCCTGTTCCAAAAAAAAAAATCTGTCAAAATGATTCATTTCTGAATTGGTCTGATCCATTCAACTCATTCATTCAAAGATCCACCCACAGCGGTTCTCAAGTTAAAAGCTAAACTATCAATGAATAATGACCTAAATTTCACATGGATTATTTTTATAAATTTCAGTATTAAAACATTTTATGGTATTTTTTTGATTCCCTTTTTGACACTTAAAATCTTCAGTCTGCATGCCTTTTAAATGCATATACAGTCCATTACTTTATTCATTCAGGATTTGTATTTTTGTGCATGAATAACATGAGGGTGAGTTAAAAACTGACAGAATTTCCATTTTTTGGGTGATCTTGTCCTTTAACATTGGCTGCATTTTTTTTTTTGCTTCCAGGTCAGATTAGGGTAAACACTTGTGCTGAGGCACACCAGCATATTGGTGCCAAAAACACAGCCTGGCTCATCTCATTTTCCACAGAGATGGTTTGGCAGAGCTGATGCCACTTTTAATCCTTCTTTGAGTACATTCTTCTGACTGCTAACTTCCCACCCCAGATCAAGTGCTGCACAACTGATAACGTAGAGCCTGAGGTGACAGTTTGCGTGATTCTCCAGTTTCTCTCATGGTTGTTTCATTTTGAAGGCTTGCCAAAACTGGCTGTCTACATTTTGTCAAGGTTTGCATAGCATATCTGTCCTGAATTTGAGTATGTGATTAAACACTTGTGGTAGATGCATATTCTCAAACTAGTCTGTGGTTACCAAGGTAACCAGGATGGATTGGCCCTGACGGCAATTAAAAAAAAAAAAAAAAAACTTTAATCTTTGTTATTCTTCACCGTTAAAACAACTGAGCTTTGGCTCCCTCGGGGACCTGAAGGGACGACGGAAAAAATTATAAGCAGTGGTGTACTTGGGTTCACCCATCTTTGCTGCAGCGTCGCAGACTCTTATCTGGCCCTGCGCCCTTCCTGTCATTTCTATTCTGTGCTATCACAAGCGAAACTACCTTACGGCAATGTGACGCCCCACTCAGTGAGCTTGAGCCGAGAGTACACACCTGTCTCACTTCTTTTCTACGCCTAAGCATTCACATGCCATTTTACACAGTTGCGTTTGACAAGTTGTGACATTTTTGTCAAGAGTATTCAGAAAAGACCTGGTGTATATGTTGCATCTTTTTATATGCATGGCACGCTGAACGAGTGTGTACATACTTGTTTGGCCCTGGTATAGATAGAGTTATAACAGACACTTAAGTGTCAGTGCTAAAAATACAAGAGAGTGCTATCTGAGGGGATATGAGAATTTAGGGTTTACCGCTGAATGGCTTATATGTGTTACTTACGGAAAACTAGTTAAAAGTAAAAGTTGAAAAAGTAAGGAAAGAACGAGAAGCTTTGTATGAGAAACAAAATGTAACAACCTTTACTGGATCTCTAAAATCTCATTGTATATCTTGTTATGCTGACAGGTTTTTCGATACATATTCAGAATATTTGAAACATGCACATTCTTAAACATACGATGCTTATTCCAACAATGCATGTGATCATGTTACCTATTTTCCTTTATCAGATTAAGGTTATAACTAGCTTAAACTGGCCGACACAGCCAGATTTTTACGCCTTACCCCAAGTTAACATACAGTACCAATCAAAAGTATGGAATATTACAATTTTTGAAAGAAGTCTCTTATGCTTAACAAGGCTGCATGTATTTAATAAAAAATACAGTAAAAACAGTAATATTGTGAAGTATTATTATAAATTAAAACAATTAGTTTCCATTTGGATATGTTTAATAATGTAATTTATTCCTGTGTATGTTTATAGTTTCATTGTGTTTTTATTTGGTATTCCCTGTTTCCTGATTCCCTGTGGTTTTATTCCTTATTTAATTACTAGGTTTCTGATTAATTACACCTGTGTGCCATTTAGCTTCCTTGTTTGCTTCTCGATATATATATATACTTCCTGTTTTGTTCAGTTCATTGTCTGGTATGGGCAGTGTATATGTGTTTATTATTATTTTTATCTCCTGAGTTTTCTGTTTGAATTTAATAAAAGCTGTTTTTGTTATCTACTCCTTTCGTCATGCACTTCACTGCAACAGCCCATTTGTGACATAATACCAGACTTAAGAGATTTTTTTTTTCCCTTCTCCCCACACATATGGACCTACCCGCCGTCTAAATGCTCTGCCAAGGAAAATTCAATGGAGGACCATGCAGGACATTTTTTTTTTTTTTGAATTTGGTGTGCCTAATTCACTATCCGGACCAAGGCACCCCTCCGAGGGAACGGTCCCTACCTCGGTTCCTACCTCCCTCAGGTCCATCTCCATCCATCGTCACCCTGGTGTCGACACGCAAATCTCCACAATGGCTCCTCCCTCCCTCAACTCCGCTGTGGGCCATTATCCTGGCTGTGTTCTGGGTCCCCACCTGGGTCCTCGTGCTCCTGCCTCCTCCTTCATTCCTCCATAAGCTGTTCTGACAACTCCTGCTTGGTTACTTCCCTCTCCAGCTCCACGTCCTCAACCTAAATAATAACATCAATAATGCTAAATATCATTGTTTCTTGTGCATTTTGATCACAGTGTCCCAAATCTTCACAAAATATAGTGTTCAGTTTGTGTGGGCTACTTATAAGTATTTTAATGTTGTTTTGTTTTTGTTTTTTTTGGACAATGAGCCTTTGGTCACTGTGCAAAAAGGAGCAGCGTAAACGGTGAGAAAGGATGACTGCTGTTATGGTATTCTAGTGTAATTCAGATGAATCTGTTTGAATGAGATTGTGTTCTTTGCTTTGTCTGTCTTTATTATTCAACTAAATTCAATAAATGCATTTAGACTTTTTCATTTAGTATTTTATATTGATACATTTTCAAGTTCTGTATTTTTATATTCTGCAGATTGGCATAATTTTACTCTTGTGGGCTTCTTTGGTCCGTTTTCAAAATTTTCAATTTTGTGCTATAACAACTAAGTTAGCAAATATTTGCATTTATTTCCTCTAATAATATATTGGATGATGCTTCATTCTCTTGTACGTGTTCAAATAATCTCTGAATATGTTATGCAATTTGGCAGTAAATGCCCTCTGTTCTTAAGGGGGCATCATCCCTTATACTTCATATAATCGTGGATAATTCTAGGGACATGTTGCCTGTCTGGTTGAGATTTTGAGTTGAGAAATAACTTGTGGTGGCAGTATGTTTTATTGCTCTGGCTCAGGAGGCTGGTGAGAACATCTGCCTAATTGTTTTGTGTCATTGCGGGGCCCCATCGCATGCTCATTGTAGAATTAGCTGTGACAGTGTTTGCTCTGAGAGATACTGACATGTTGGCTCTCGCTCTGCACACCTCAGTATGCGGGCCCCGCTATCACCTCGGGTGGCCTGGTACGTGCTGGCTGAATCTCCTGACACAACACAGAGCTACTGGTTTCATTCAGATATACATTATCTTTTGCCCATGAGGCATCTTGTGTCTCATAAACTTCTCATTAAGGGTTTATTTTGCTGGCTGGGCTGCCGAAGTGGGCCGGGGTTGTGGCAATGCCCACCAGAGCATGCTCTACACCAGAGATTCACAGGAGTATGAGAGACATAAAAGCCACTCTTTCTTCTTCTGGCTTGCAGCAAGCATTAGCTGCTTCAGTGCCACAGGTTCACTGAACCATAGGTGCATTCTGTGTAATTCACGCAATGCCATCTGAACATGACGATAGTGGTGGAAGTCACTCTAGATGAAAGCTACAATGTCATATAATTCTTAAGCCTGTTTCAGACCATACAACGATGCATTTTGTACCAGGAATGGAAATAGGAAGCGCTGCGGGATGGTTGATTTGTGGGTCAGCTGTCGAAACCAAATTTTGATGTACAACATAAAGACATAATTATTTAATAAGAGAATATCTATTAGTATTGACTACTAGTACATTACTGTGGATGATCTTTGCAAGGTTATTATAGTCTTGATATTTTTCAGTTAGTTTTTACTTCTGTTTTTTTTTTCAATTTGTTTAATTAACTTGATTCTTTAGTTGAAGTTGTAGTTTTTTTTATTTAGTCTTGTCAAAATTAATGCTGTAACATGTATTTTAAAACGTTTGTTTGCATTTTAATTTCTTTGCACAGGATAGTATGATTTATTATATTAGTGCCACTTTAATTTCAGTTGGAATTTATTTTAAAGTCCCCCTATGGTTAAAAAAAAAAAATCAAGTTTTTAATGTTGTTTATATGTCTATGTGGTGTTTTTAATATACTGTAACTGCAAATTCAAAGTCAACACCATTGCTGAGTATTTTCTTTTTAAAACTGCAGTGATGTTAAGAGAGTTTCAAAAATCGCTGGTGATTCATATGTCACAAACTACCTACCCGCTCTGAAACAATCTCAAGAGAAGCCAGGTTATCCCGGTATATGTTTTTCTGTTGAAATAAAAAATTGGGTAGATTTAGCAATATAGCGGGATACTGATTTTTAGAAGGCAGCTGACTGACTGAGATGGCGAACTGGAACATGGTTTAACACTAGTTAACACATTATTAGCTATTTGATAGCATATTAAAGCAAAAGGATAACCATATTAATTACAGTTATGTGTCCGACATTGTTAAAAAAGATACCATCGTGCGGCATTTACCTCAGAAAGTTGACCGAGTGGAGGTCGTGTGAGTGGATGCAGGGCTAACTAGCATATCCACGTATGAAGCAAAGGTGTAGGGTTACATTCAAGCTATTAAGGCATGAAGAATTTTTTTCACAAGAAAAAACATTTTAAAATGTCATTTTGATGATCAAAGATGAGTTTTAAGGGATAAAATTATTGACTACATTGGGACGTTAATTTAGCTTCAGTTTTTCCACAGTTATTTATTTATTAGTTTTTATTTTTATTTATTTGAAGGTCATTACTTATATACATCACTATATATACATTTAAATGTGTTATATATTACACTACTTATAGGTCAGTAATTAAATAAGCAAATTTGTGACACTGACAATAGTTATGTTTCCAGCCAAAGTTGAGAATTTAACTTTCAAATATCACATAAAACATTTGCGAATAAAGCAATGTTTCCATCCAGTGAGTCAAAGAGAACTTCCTGATAACTTGGTATTAAATATCACCAAGAATAATGGAAGTTGTTGCAGTAGAAACCACTGCATATAATTATTATTCAGAGAGTGCAGACGAAACACAATAAAGTTGCAATGTTATCTTGCATTCAGATGCCTGGAAACGTAGTCATGTGAGACGCTTCTTTGAGGGAATTATACCGAACCATTTTAACAACATTACAAAAATGACCAAAACTGCATTTCAAATGTTGTGCAAACAGATCTGTCCGCTGGTTGGTCCAGTTATGCCATCCAATTGCAAAGTCACATGTCTTTTTTTGATGCTTAATCAAGGAATATATTAGGTAAAAGTGTTTATGCTCATGTATTCATATGGTATAAAAAAATTATGAGACTCATTTGAGTGTATTCATTTATTATGTGCATTTTTAGAATTTGTCTTGCTGTTTCCATCCAGCATTTTTTTTTCTTATGCAGTATCCCAAAATGCACATAAAAATAGGTGGATGGAAACATTACTAATGAGAACTCATTTATACGAAAGGTTTGACTTAGCTATATATTTTTTCCATATTATTTTGTGTGTGGACTAGACTTTTGTGTTCGGCCTAGGGCAGTTCTTGAAGAGGTTAGTCTTGTTGGCTGTTTTGAACCTTGTTTCAACCACTGAGTTAGAGTAAGGACTGAGAAGTTGCAACATCTGGACAAGCAGGAGTCCATCTTGTAGAGAGAAGAGGGGAGTAGCTGATCATCATAGCGCCCGGGCTGGAGTGTTCAAAACAGCATGGAGAATAGCCGGAGGGGAAGATGCTTTACACAGAAACATACTGGGAAAAAATAAGTCTCATATTTGTTTTACACACTGCCTATTTAGAAATGCCTCATTTGATTTACTCATTTACCAAGTTTGTTCATTGTGTATTAGTGTTAACCTGAAGCTGAAGTGTAAAAGTTTTTTTTTTTTAATTACTGTTGTTTCTCACAGAATTGTGCTTAACCTGAAATGACAAAAAATATCAACCCTTCTCTCAAAGACAAAATTGAGATTGACAGAAGCAATTATACATCGACTGACTTTAATATGTTGCACTCGCACAACAAGACAAACTCAATTAACCCACACTATTATATTGTTTCTCTCCATGCAAAAACAACCGTTAACCGCATCCTCCTGTTTCGTAGACGGCTTCAACAAGAATAAGGAGAAGGAGAGGGACGTGTTCATATCTCCTCATCTTATCATATGCCTTTCAGCCTGTGAGGCAGAAATGCATGGCTTAACCGTAAAAGGGGGTCAGAATGTATAAAAGATGAGGATATGGGTCATTTAAAGTGACTATCACTTGCTCTGCACACTATCTCCGCTTATGAAATCCATTCATGTAGATAAAGTACGGTGGCCTCTGGAGAGTAAGGGACATTCGGCTTCCAGCGTCCTTCCTCTGAAGTCCCATTATGCATCTGCAGTTCTGCACTCTGAAAATTGACATCTCTCTCTCTGACCATGTTTAAGTTTGAAAATTGGTTGCAAACTGGATAAAATTGCACTCATTAGTCACAATTCCCTCAACAAAACCGCAGTGCGGTCTTTGAAATTTTTCATTTGATAAGCATTTGGGCAGATAAACCACTAGACGTAGATCTTTCTGTCAGCAACTATCAAATATTGGGTTTACAGCATAGGCTTTTTGTACTAAGATTTAACCGGATAGCCCACGTCGATTTGACGACGGTGGCCCCCCGCTACGTGCAAACTTCTCGCTAAGTGACGATTATCGTTTGTTTTCCAGCGGGTCTGCGAGAGAGAGATGGAGCTTTAATGTTCTCTTCCAGGAGAGCTGTGACTTCAAACTTCAATAACTTACTAATGGCTCCAAATGAACCGTTCTTCTCTAGGCAAAGACATTAGGCTTGTCTGGTTGGCGTGCCCCACTCCCCATGGTGAAGAAGACCTTCTGTCGCTCTCTCAAGTGTTGGTCCTTCCTGTGAAGAGCCCCTGAGCCACACACAAACCTGCTTAATGATCTCTGCAAGCACTCCTGGTACCTTAATTGGTCCATGGCACATATTTCCCTTAATAGAGATTTTGTGAATAGACCCTTCACTCCTCAAGGGCAGGTTTGGAGTGTTTAACACTCTAGATAGTGATTAATCTTTGCATCTGTTTAAGGGGAGAGTGAGCTCAATGGGAAGCCCTTTATAGATGTCTGCTCTCTAGAGGACAGCCCAGTTTGATTGAGACATCAGTTTTATAATTGTGGTGCATTTTAACATTGGACAATGTGATTGGCGTATTAATGTGCTGAGAGTGTTATTCTGGTAGGATTAGCCTATACCTGCACACACTTTTGTCTTTGTTGTTCTGGTGGGTGAATTGAGGTACGATTGCATTCTCAGCTTTGTGTTCAATTTGTTATTTGTTAGACTGTCGTATTTGACCATTTAAATTAACTTTAACTGCTTAGAATTCTTGAAAACAGCAAAAGAAGAAAACGAAAATTAAAGCTGTGATCTAGTGGTTATTGTGCATGGTGTCACGCTTTAGTACTTGTGTTGTGGTACGAGTTCAATTACAGTTTACCGGAATACAAATTTTACCAGATAATTTTTTCCCGCCATCATTTTCTCTTCCATAAAGTCGCATACAGTAGCTCCATACCGCACTGCCATACAGTAACTTTGGGTGAAGAAAACACTTTAAAAAAAAAAAAAAAGTAGATGAATTGTGTTGTTTTGACTATTTTTGTTAACCAACTAATTTATTGAAATGATCTGACTCAAAAGAAGCCGTGGGATTGAAATCACCAAATTTTAGATGTTTAATTTTTTAGTGACCTAATTTTTTATGTTTTGATTAGTCTATGCAATGTCTCCATTTAGATGTGTGTATAAGTCTTTGAATGGTTAAGGAAAGTAATGCTTTTGTTGAGAAAACAACAAATAAGGTTAAAGAAACCTGACTTATTTTCATGAGGAGCTTGTTCCTTAGTCGTGACTCATTTCAAGAACGGGAATGACAAATGTCAGAAAACATTTATGCTAAGCATCTGCTTTGGACCAACAGTCAGGCTGCAGGCAAAAATTAAGAAACCAGATATATAAATAAATAAGCTGTAATGGTCAGAGGGCATATGGAAAGTCATTGGGAAGACACTGTTGACTGAGCAGGAGGTTGCGTTGCCAGGGAACGTCACTTGGCAGCCCGGGGTGATGTCAGCTGTCAGTTTATGCAGACTGTGCTGTGCTGTGCACATGTCCACAAGGTTGATTGTCAAAAAAACAAAAAAACAAAACAAACCAAAAACGTCTTTGGGTCAACCAGACGGTTGTATAACTTTAATTGGAATGTTTTGTCACCAGCAACTGTGCAGGCACCCTACATATGTGTGTGTGTGTGTGTGTGTGTGTGTGTGTGTGTATATATATATATATATATTAAACATGCACACACATATGACCAAATTGTCTGTAAAGAGGAACTGACCTAAACCATGTATTTTCAGACCTTACATTAAACATGAAAAGCAATACTATCCACTATAGCTTGAGAAGCCTCTACAAAGGTCCATTGTGCACAAGGGTGTTTTCATGCATTAAGCTGAATGGCGGTATGAAATCAATGGGTAAGCAGCATATAAGGCATTCACAGTGTTTTTGTCAGATCAGAGGCGTCACTTTCAGAGACACTGGGCCACTTATCTTTTACACATCATAAAACCAGCTGCAGTGAATAGAGCCCATTCAGCACTCAGTACTTCATCCAACACAATGAGACTTTGTAAGAGGAGAGCTGTAAATTGGAACTTCTAGAGATGCTTTTTAAGAACCGTGGCTACTGCAAATGAGGGCTTTTAGATTTTTTTTAACTCTCAGTTTTTAGGCACCTCAGGTAGCCTCTGTTTTTTTCTGTCTTGCATTATGAAATGAAAATGTCCACTCAGTGTGAAGTAAAAAAAAAGAGACGTTTTAGATGAAAGATTTGACACACTTCCAAATTGATGAGTGATGTATAAATTATTGTCTGTTTTTTCATTTGCAGCTAATGAGAAGATGTGATGATATTGCTGTAAACAAATGACAGACCTAATGTCACATCCAATCCATTATAAAAAGAAAAATTTCCTTTGTATGAAGAAAGGATGAAAAAGGTAATGAAGGTCACTAAGGCAAAATATAAATATTGAATTTCTTGCAAGATTGATCAATGTGCAAGATGTTTTTTTCTTTCTCCTTTCTTTGTTGTTCCAAGCCAGTGATGTTATTTTCTCTGTGAAAAGCACAAAAAGAGAATTTTGAAACCTGTGCTGCATGTTGTTTGACATTGGTAATCTATCTATCTATCTATCTATCTATCTATCTATCTATCTATCTATCTATCTATCTATCTATCTATCTATCTATATAGTATAGATCTATATATCTATATATTATAGTACAAGTCACAAGGACTATTTTTATACAGCTTTTTTTGGGGGCTTGATAGGTTGTGGGGAAAATGCATGAAGAAATTATACAGACTTCTCTTTTGTGTTCTACAGAAGAAGAAAAAAATAACAACATATCCTATATTTGGAGTGTGAGGGTAAGTAAATAATGACAGAACTTTGATTTTTAGCTGAGCTGTCTCTTTAAGGTTTGTGAGGGGTGTTTATTTATTGGTCTATATTTAGCTTAATCACTGGTGAAAGAAACAGGAAAGACAAAGACAGCAAGACAGTGAGTAAAAAGGAGAATCTGAGGGAGGGGGAGAGCAGACAGAGGGGCCGTTAGGTGGGTGATATCAGGTACCTGGCTTCTCCCTTTTCTCAGCAGTATCAATCTGTTAGGGCAGCTTGGGGGGATCAGCTGGCTCTCTGCACCGTCTGCACGGCGAGACCGTCTTAATACACGCTGGGCTGGGACATAACTTATCATAGCGATGTTAGAAGTCAAGATAAGGGTCCTCAAAACAACTGTGTCTTACTGATAAGCCAGCCAATCCATTTCAAGGAAATTTCAATCATTCCACAGATGCATGCTGAGCAACAGACATGCTGGGCTCAAGGAATTTAAAATAAATAAATAAATAAATAAATTATTCGGAGCGTAATCCACATGTCTGGTTTGTAATAAATTACTTAATGCATGTTGGCCTCACATTAACACTATGTGAGCAAAATGGACAAAATTTTCCTTTGAAAAGCCACAACGTTTGAGCCAGACACTACAGGGCGAACGTCGGAGCCTTGGCATACACACGAGAAGCCCGTGATCTTTTGACAGCGTTCTCTACCTGATGACATTCTCCAGAGGGCTATCCGTACTCCCAGACCATCTGTGAATGCAGTAAGTGAAACCACCTAAGGCTCTGTATTAGCATTGCAGCGTTCCTCTCTCCTGTCTCTTCCCGAGACACATCTTCCACACTCGTATTCATCACCATTCACTGGCTTGTCCAGGCTTACATGCCCTGGGCATACAAAAGCCTGCTGTCACCTTCCTTCCAGCTCAAGCACCTTTACCTATTCAAATAAGAAAAAAAAAAATAAACAGATAAATAAATCGTTTATTCCCCGAAGGGATGAATGCAATGTTTGATGCACTTCAAAAGACTTCCACTGATGTGCATTCAGAGGAGTTAATCAAAACGAATTATCCATGTGATAAACAGCCATGTGCCTTGGAACACAATCAACCAATAAGACCGCAATGGCGTGGATTGAATTTATCAGCCGCCACAGTTCTGTTTCTTAAATTCGTCATTGATTGAGGTTGTGTTTTTCTAAACAATGGAAATAATGCACTGAATATGTATGAACGTAACCGCATAAAATATGAAGTGTTTGAAAAGCAAGGAATTCGCGGACACGAACCATCACTCACATCCGCAAATGGTTAATTTCTGATGCCCGTCCTTACACTTTAAGCTTTCTGTCGTTTTATCATTTTAAATCAAAATGACTTTCAATACACATGAGGGGGTATGGGGGGAAAATCTAAATAAATAAATCAAAGTGCATTCACCCCCCTCCTCGCTCAGTATGTATTGGCAGTGGCAGGGGGTCATACAATATTCCAGCTCTAAATCTGCTGACATAAGAGCGGTATAAATCAAAGACATTATTGCACCTTAGTGCCCAAGGCTCCAAGGCATTTCTCATTCTCAAGGCCAGAGAGAGCCAAAAGACCATTTGCACATTCAAAGCTGATGAGAGTGGACAGAACAAAAGACCAGGCTTTTTAATAAGGAAACAAATAGGATTTTTATCAGCTCGGAGTGTCAGATGAACTGAGTTTGTGGATAAAAATGGAGCTTGTCTGGCAGTATAACAACCGGAGTCCTCGCAGTGACACCGGCTTGAGAGAGTAATGTATACGGTATTGCAAATCTATTGCTGACTCCTCTGACATTTCCAATCTTTGATATATGGCGGATAGAAATTTCATCATTTGATTTATGATAAATTATTCTTAGATCTGATCGAGTTAGTGATGCTTCATTCTGTCAATTTATTTTCCGTCTCTCTATTTTTATTTTATCAATCTTTTTTTATGAAGTTGTTACTGATTTACAGCACCAGAAGATAAAACACGCTGCCTAATTTGTAGTATTTTCACTTTGTCTTTCAGACAGCACCCGATTTCACATATTTTCTACCTATTGATTCTGTATTTTCCAGCATTTACTCTGATACCTCATTATAAACCTTTGCACTCGTCCTAAAAATTCCCTGCGGAGAGGAAACTCACTTATTTGAGACCCTGGGCAACTGAAAATGTATATATTTGGTCATCAGATGTTCGGAACAGGAAAAAGTGCACAAAAGCCAAGGTCGTAAACACAATGTGTTTCCTTTCCCCAGGTAACAATTATTTCATTTTTCCCTCAACCGTTCAACCATTTCCGTAAATGCCATCATAGCTAAAAATCTGTGTGACTTTAATCTTAATACCACTGTATCTGCAATCTGTTCCCTTAATGATAATGCTAGCATCGTTTGAGCACATTTTACCGTTTATTAATAGATCTCTGGATGAGTTTGTGCTGCAAGAAACTGAACCGTAATCTGAAGGATAAAAAGTGTACACTTATATAGTTTTAAATGATAAAACATCTTGAACAAAAAGAACAATACACCCTGTTCACTCTGTTACAGTACACGAACTAAAAGCATGTGTAGCTGGCGAACTGCATGAACAGGGGTGGACGCCATTATCCTTGCAAAATAACAGGTTTGAGTAATTGCCTAGTCTTTTTCCTCACCAACTTTATCCTTAGGAGTGAATTTCATTATCTCCAAAGCAAGACTTCATGTGGGGAATCAGCGTGTAACCAACTGTGACTGCTGTGTGCCTGGCACCCCCGTGAAGGCCCATCAGATAACTCCAAATACAGTTTCTTTCTTGGCCCGATAAGAGCACAAGCACACAGCTATGAAATAAACGGCTGGCCATGGGCCGACTGGGAGCTGGGCTTGGGGGTACTGCAGAGGAGATGCTGCAGGTCACGATTGAGATCAGGACAGGACGAGGGAGAAATTGCTGATGATTTAAGATAATGCTGCTCTGATGGGAGCAGAGACGGCCATACTCATCACTCTCAGCTGATACTCGGTGGGGGAGACCATATAGGAACGGACACTGTTTCCACGTGACAGGTAAAATGCAGCCAGCAAGGTGGGTTTCCTGAGGTTTACAGTGCAAACACTGGGGTTTCTCCCTGGCTTATGGCAGATAATTGAGTTTTACTGATGGCCTTCCGGATCTTAGTCATGATTAAATAGGACAGTTTCCACCAGCTACAAATTAGATTGGGCACATGGCACAAGTGCGTACGGCATATTTTCATAAGACATTACTTTCAGCCCGTGAGTCTAATAGTCAAGTGGGTACAACAAATGGAGTGTAAATATATTCATGGGCATGCATGTGAATATGTGTATCTTCAGTCAGTTATGGGTGTCTCTTTCATTTAATAAACCTACCTAGAAAAAAAGGGCAAGCAGAAAGAGAGAATTTGTTATTTGCTCATGCTTTATAGCTGTAACGTATTCATAATCGTGGATCCTGACCCATAGGAGTGTGCAAAATAAATAAAAGGGGAAAAAACCTTGTAAGGTTTCGATTTAATGGCATTAAAAATGTCATGTGATTCAAGCCTCAAGAAAAAAAAAATGAATACGTGAGCCTGCACATATTAATTATTCCCTAAAACATTTTTGAATAAATTTTCAAGGTAAAAGATATAGATTTTACAAATATCATTAGATTTTTGCGTACAACACGTTATATTTTACAACGTGAAATAGCATGCTTTGTCATTAAATAGGTCTGAAATTGTCTTATATTTTAACACTCTAAGTGGGATTGAAAATTGAATTTTTCATTAGGGCTGCCCCCCTAATATTCGTTGAAGAGGCTTAGTCAACCAAAAACTCTATTGGTTGGTTAGTCGCAGGGAAAATAAACATTGTGGCGAAGTCACTCAGTCTTTTTTTGGGACAGATCGTTAACAGTGGGTCCTTGTGCTATTACAGTATGTCGGGCAGGAAATCCAAACGTTCGTCTATCATCCATCGACCACAAATATGGCTTATCAGATTTGATACATGAAAATACTAGCAATTTTTATATGGCTGCTTCCTCTAACGTTAACCTAGATAAATGGTTAAATGCATATTCAAGTGTTTGTGCGGAGTGTGAAACTAGTAAAGAACACTTTGAAAAAAGTTGCTCTTTTTCCCTCAATAAAAGAGGTCATTCACTTTCAATGCAAGAAAAAAAAGTGTTTGGATGATGTAAGGGTTAGTAAATGATGACAGTGTTTTCATTTGGGAGAAATATCCCTTTAACAGCCTTACGTTTCTAGATTCTATAACATGTACCATGAATTCACCAGCATTTGATGTGTTGAGCAGCATGGCTTTCTACATCATCAATAGTGTATCACATAACACACACACACACACGCATGTTTGTTTACTATATTCCACTGAATAGACTTCCATTGATTTTATATCAGGTTAAAATTTTCATGTTGGCTAAACCACATGATTTGGCAAAAGTTTCAAATGTAAATACGCAGTGAAGCAGTTTTGTTAATATATTTTTCCCCAAAAAATAAGGCTAAAAGAATTTTTTTGATCATCATAGAAGTTGCAATCAAATGAGTATTTGATAATTGCATTTTTTATCATTTATATATAATAAATATATATGTACAACTGTAAAAATGAACCCCACATGACTGTATGTAGAGCTAGATCGATGTTAATGATTGGCTAAAGGCCATCTATTCAAACATCACCCTGTCTGCTGTAGACCAACGCCACAAGTGGGAAGAATCAAATCCATCAATGTCCTCAGGGGGCACCTTCACATGACAGCCTTGAAATGATGGTTCCTTCGAGATCTCAGGACTCACAGGTGTGCCTCAACAAAGACAAGGCGGCGAGTGTGATGGAAAGGCAGTAAAAATGATTTTACTCGCATTTCCCAGTGGTGAGTTTTAAGTAAGGTACCACTAAGTTCCAGTTTAGGCAAAGTAGAAGCAGCTTTGTGAATGTGTGTGTCAGCAAGCTGAAAGGCCTGATGTATGACAGGCCATCTGGATTCCATGATGAACACCACGCCTGAAAGGGTGATAAGGATTGGCGCGGACCTCCACTGCCTCAGACAGCTCTCCCAGACGCCATATTTCAAAGAAACACCACTGTCTGCTGTGATTTATGCCTTATTATGAAGCTGTCGCTCATCGCTAGTGCAGAACTCATTAGGGACCTTTATTTCTATACAAGCATTCCGCCATTTAAATTGAATCTGCGTACAGGGAAGATGGTTTCTATGGCAGAGAACCACAGTGGACTGTAGACTAATTTAACATTCACATGTAAATGAATTTCATATTTTCACTTTTTCAATTTGCCCGCTCCTGTGAACCTTGCAATAGTTAAAGATGGAGTAAACATCCAAAACGGAATTAAATCTGGAGGTGAGGAACAGTGTTGAACAAATGTATGCAAAGCCAGTGTTTGCGTTAATACTCCGAAGTGAGTGCCAAAATTAACCATCCAGGATAAATTGGTGACTTTCCAAGCAATTCGATGAACCAATTGAGATTAGATGACCTGGATTAGATGCTCCGTCTGTCAGGTTAGGAATATGTTCGACTGGAAATGTTAAGCTTCGTATCAAATAGTGTGTAGGGGAAGTTCCATTGACACAGTGAGTCACTTCGCTTAAAGGGATAGTTCACTCAGAAATGAAATTCTGAAAAACATTTACTCTCATGTTGCTCCAAACCTGACTCCAAACCCCCCCATGGGCATTTTTACTGGATGCTCTATTTCATGCAATTACAATGAATGATTCATAAACTGGACAACATTGCTTCTTTCATAAATATGTCAAGAAAAATTGACTAATGATAATGAATGTCAGGGTTTTCAGTTAAAAAAATAAGTACACTTTTTAATATAAAAAATGTCTGTTTTTCACAGAAGTCAGTCATACAGGTTTGGAATTACGTGAGGGCGTGTAAATAATATATTTTTAGGGTTAAACTATTCCTTTAAATATATCTTTGACAGGGATTTTTTTCTTGGGAAGTACATTCTAGAAAATTTTACAAGCTTTTCTAATAAGTAAATTCAATATCCTTTAACTTTATCAACATTCTACTGATGAAATGTCTACAACAGATTTGGAATTTGAATAAAAAACCAATGTGTGACATGAAGTGAACATGACGTTAACATCCAGTTTTAGACACGGGTTTAAGGTTACAACAGCAACAGTCCTTCGTTTCTGAACTGACTCTAAACATGATCCACAAATAAACAGCATCAGCAGAATCAGATAAAATACTTTTAAAATTCCATGGTCCTTACCTAAACAGTATTCCATTTACACCAAAAGCCCTCTTTCCTTATTTAAAGAAATGTTGTTTATTTGAGAATGTCACATTATCTTTATCCTTTATCACTTAGCTTCAGATAGCTGAACTGTCCAATTAGCAGGACTATTGGGTTTGACATGGAAAATTCCCTCTTGCTTAAAGTTAAAACAGCACCAGCTAATGGAACTTACATTAGAAACATATGCTGCAGAGAGTTTCTAATCCCCACTATGTCCAGCGGATTTAGTGGTGCTTGCAAGCAATTAACAATTTCAGAGATGCTAAGACAGTATATGTGCCACATTTACTCAATGGACAGTTTCACACTTTGGGGAGCTTTATTTTTGAGCCACATGCTCGCCAGGAAGAGTAAGAAATACTCATTTGGGCGGATTAGCATGTTTTTAGACTTAATCCACTCTCCCATGTGCAATGCGGTTTTATGGCAGCAATCACATGTCAGGCGTATGTGGCGGTGTGTATACGGCTGAATGTTGCAGCGTGACGCTAGCAAGGCAGGAGGATTAGGCTATCTGACAAGGTGCTATGTAATTATACAAGAGACACTAGGTGATTATTTATAGAAAAGAGGAAAATATCAACATTCAGGACTTTGCTGAAATGGGTATGAGGGGGAAACGGCTTAAGAGCAGGTCTCAGAGGGGGTCAGAGGATTTTAATCCCTGCAGTGGATGAAAACATCATTTTTAAAAAGGTTTTTAATCAGAAGCAAAACAATACACCACTTTTCTGGTGTCTGATATTTCAGCCAACTATGACGTCACTGCCGTCCACCAGCATTGAAATGATTTGCGGTTGGAGGAAATGGAAATTTTCTCAAGGTCACGTTTCAGCAGCGCTGTGTGGTCTGCGCCTCAATGGCTTCATGTGGAAGGTGGAGCTCTTTTCTAAACATTTATGAAGCTGAATATAGAAAAGAAAATGAGACTATTTCAAAGCATGTCTGAATGTGGGTCATATAACCTCAGTGGTGCTCGTTTAAATTGCTACAGGTGGACTCATAAATTCATTTCTTTCTCACAGCTTTCTTCCCTACAGTCCGAGTGTTCATGTATCTAAATCTCCTCCCATTTTCACCCTGAGGATTTCTATTGTTCCTAATAGACCTGGGCAGACTCATATTTTCTCTGAATAGACTGTACATGTATGAATGTACATGTATGTGGAAATTTTGCAATAACTTTCACATTGGTCAATTATCTCTAAAGACTTTTATATAAGTAATTCTTGATGCTTAATATTTGTGTTTGTCTCACAAAAAACGTAGGCCTTTTGTCTTTTTTAGTTCAGCCTCAGTGTGTGACTGTATGTAGTGGCTGTAGTAATGTGCACAATGAAAGAAGATGACCAACAGTCTTTATTAAGTCCAAACAGAAAACTCATGAGATTGCAGGAGAAAACAATAACAGGGTATAACATGAACTGAACAAAACAGGTATTATATATAAAGAGAAGCAAACAAGGGAGCCATAGTAAATGATACGCAGGTGTAACTAATCAGAAACCTATGAAATTAACAAGGAATAAAACCAGGAAATCAGGGAAAAACAAACTAAAACACAATAAAATGAAACATAACTGTGACATTATAGTCCGTGCTCCCGGAAGGTGCGTCCTCGCAACTTATAAAATAGTTCAACAGAGGATGAAGGAAGGGGGCTCAGGTGGGAGGATGTGGAGCTAGAGAGGGACATAACCAAGCAGGGGCAGGCAGAACAGAGTGGAGTCGAGGGAGGAAGGAGCCAGGCGGGGACCCAGAGCCCAGCTGGAACCAAAGGGGTGGAGGGGCAAAGCGTAGCTGAAGGCCCGTAAGTCCATGGCGTACGCAGAATGACAACTGACCATGGCGAAGCCGGAGGGATGAGGGAGCCTGGTGGAGCTGTAAGGATGATGGTCCCAGGTAGAGCCAAGGTAGGGAGAAGTTAAGGAGAAGCCACTATTCTGTCGGGCCAAGGTGGAGTGACGGGATCGGCGGCTGGAAGCAAAGCCAGGGGATCCTCTTGGCTGTCTGGAGCTGGAGTCTGGAAAACCTGAGCTAAATCCACACAATAGAGTGATGTCAGAGGAGGAGTCGAGGGGCTGAAGGGAACCAGCAGAGGCGGGACCCAGCAACTGGCTGATTCTGGAAGCAGAGGCAGGAGAGGGAGGCTGGGTGGGAACTCTGGAGACGCAGGACACTTCGAGCTGCGCGGAACCAGCAGGAAAGCTTGAGCTGGACGGGACCAGCAGAAGTGGGAGATTGGCTTAAACTTGACTGCTGGCACTGTAATTGTAGGATGGTCTAGCCCTCCATCTGCGGTGGGCTCTGGCATTATGTCTGTGCAGAGGGGTGATGGTTGGCTGGGCTCCGGGTCAAGAGTGGGGCTGGTGAAGTCCTCTGCTGGGCTGATAGTGAAAGCCGATCCATTATCCACCAATACACACTCCACAAAAGTGGCGAAGTTCTCTCGAGGACCGTTCCCTGGAAGGCTTTCCTTTATCCGAATATTGAGTTGGGCACACAAAATCTGAAAGATCTCTCATGTGATCCTCCAGTGAGCGGTTCTTCTGCTCAAGGCAGAGCAGTTGTACAGTGGGTGGGTCAAATAGAGAAGGGTAGAGGGAAAAAAAAAGAAACATAAATATCTCTTCTTAGGTCTGGTATTCTGTCATATAGTGGCTGTAGTAATGTCCACTATGAAAGGAGATAGCCAAAAATAATTAAAAAATCTTTATATTGATGATCCAAACAGAAAACTCAGGAGACACAACGAAACTAAACATATCTGTCAATTGCGTCTCGGAGCTGGCGAGCAAAGCCCAAATAGTGTGATCATATGCTGTAACACTATAGCCAAAGGATGTGGGAAGACATTAGCATAGCTTCTTCAGGAAGGGAAAAAAGAGATGCTGCGTTAATCGCGATAAATATTTTTAACGTGTCAAACAGAAAATAATAGTCACAGTAAATAAAGTGTTATTTTTGACAGCCCTAAGCAAAATATATTAAAATATAAAACACAAAAATTTCACAAAATTACTGTTAGTTTTTTATTTTGGGGTATAATTTAATGTACTTTATTGTAAGACTTTATTGTTTTGGGAGGATAAAATCTTCTGAGAGGATTAAAGTCTTGATTGGGAGGTGAAACCCAGCCAAAACATCCCATATTTTGGATCCTATAATATATTGACATTAATTTTGGTTACAGTTTCATTTTAGCCATGCCCACATCCATTTTTCTCACCTTCCAGGGACAAATTACAACATCTTCAAAGGTTAATCTCCACTCTTGAGTTTGTGACCCTTTAGACCTGAGTGTTCACTCCTTCTTCCTGCTGACCCCAGTAAGGCACTTGTTCTGATATATGCTCCTGACCTGGCTTCTGTCTGTGTAATTAGAAGGTCACTGCATGGAGACTCAGTGGCAGCTTTAGCATCAAGGATTAAATTGAGATCTGTAAAACTGAGAGCATGAGGTCAGTTAAAAGCAAGATATATGAATATCCAAAGTTCAATACAGGTTTTCATCTAAACTGACTAGCATAAAGGAAAAGATATTTACTCTGTTTAAGTGTAGTGTAAGTGCTTGGCTTTTTTCCAAAGTGAGACTTTCTGAATGAAAGATTTTGCTTTTTGAACTAGTAAAATCTGAAATTGTTTGAGTACTTTGCTTTTGAAAAATGATATTTATTTTAAATTATTATTCTCTCTAAATCTCCATTGAAACTTCTACCCACTTAGACAAAAAGGAGCCTGACTGACATGTAAAGTCTATGTTATGTGGAGCTTGGGGTCAGATAATAAATTTGAAATAGATGATGACAATAATAGACTAACAAGTAATGAGACAACAGTTTCTGTGTAGGACCGTTGTCCAGACTGCATTAAAGAAATTAATAACATTTTAAAATGTTCATAGACATTGAGGTCAGGGTTTCCATCCATTCAACAGTTCAAGGATTTTTCGTTTAATTGTTGCTAACTGCCTCAAACAAAAACCTCTTTCAGAAATTGTTTATCAGGAACCTCACAAACCTTGGCGTGTTTATGACTCCTGGAGGCTGTGCAGAAGTCAGTTATAGTTTAATGCCACTTTTTTGTGCAAGAGTCAGATGGTCCATGAACAAACTGATACGATTGTAAATCAAACCATTTATTATGGTAGTTTTGATAAGTGTGAAAGACTTGGTGGTTGGTACTAAAGGAATAGTTCACCCAAAACCATTTACTCACCCTCGGTTCATTTCAAACCTGTATGATTGTGTAGAACAGAAAAGAAGAAATTGTCCATACAGTGAAAGTCAGTGGGGTCAAAACATCCTTAAAAAAATCCTTCACAAAAATATATTTACAGAATAATACAGGGATGGAATGAGTAAATGATGAGAATTTTTGTAGTCGGACATTCACTGAGCAGTGTTCAACACCATTTAAAAAGGGATTGATTATAAATATTAATTTGAACAAATTACATTAATTTGAATATTAATTTGAATTTCACAGGATGTTTGATACATAGTAAGAATGTTAGCTTGATGTGAATGAATGTTTATATTTGTAGTTAAAGGTCTAGTGCAATCCAAAACCCTAATCTTTAATCATGATTTAGAGTTTATATTAATCCCTTTATCCTACGATCATGAGCTTCCATTTAGAATCATTTTATAAAATTAATCTTTAAATGCCTTCTTAAATGCTAAACTGATAGTTTTGTTTATCTGCATTTTTAATGACCATATGATATTTTGATGTTTAAGACATGCATAACCTTTTATTTCTTTTTTTCTCCTCACGTCTCGGCTCAGTCTATGAAGCTCACTTTCAAAAAGGCCAGATGGAAGTTCACCCTACAGGATCTGAGGTCACCAACGCAGTCTGCCACAGGGAAGCAATGATACCCAAGAATGTATGTTGGAGTGCATGTACTGGTGCTACAGCTTAACACAGATGGTAAGACATAATATTTAGTTTCGCAATCCAATATTCCCAGAGAGAGATTTAATCTCATAGACCTTTTTACTTATGGGTCGAGGTGTGCGTGACATGTTCAACATGTCTGGTTCATTTCAGCACATCAAATAGGAAGGAAATTATATATACATATATACATATATATATATATATATATATATATATAAAAATTAAAATTATATATATATAAAATTAGTACAAATCCTTAGGTTACAGGCAAATTTCCAACAATTCCTAGAAACAGTCCTGTGTCAATTTCAAGCCGTATTACCCATGATGCAATTGCATTCACACTCCCAGCATCCATACCTCATTATCCACAGCGGAGTCACTCACAACACACCGCTCCATCAAGCCATCACCGCAAGATGTGTCAGATACAAGTGACCTAAACCCAGAATCTGACCTCAAACCCACTTAATCATAATCACGGCAGCTTAAAGCACGTGTCCAAACCCTAAAATTAGACCCTAAAATGACTGATGGATGGAGAAATATGCTCCATCCACACATCACTTCATCACAATGAAACTGCACCCCCGCATCATCTGGAGATAAATGTACTGAGTCCTAGATTCTGACCAGCGGTGTGAGCTTTGCTCTACCAGCGCCCTACTTCTAAGAATCAGATGGCACGTATTGCATTTCTGCTCGCCGCATCTTTAAGGTGCCTTGTTGCTTTTATCACCACGGACTGAAATAGCTTTACCTCTCACGGTGACGGATCCAAAAATACGAGCTGTTTCATTTCCCCCCCGTTAGTCTATTAGCATTAAAGCCTTTGTTCTGTAACAGGAATCAGTCTTCAGCGGTGACTTCGAAGGCAGTGGAATAGTGCATATTAAAGTGTGGCTATTGACCCCTGAGTTAGATGGGAGAGCGAATGCGAGACAGACCTCTGATGGCTTTGATAAATGTCCTCCCATGGATGAGTCACAGGGAACATTATTTAAAATCAATGTGGCTTTTTCTCTCTAGCCCTAGAGTGGCCTGGCGCCTCTGAAAGCTCTGTAGCCTGGTTTTAAGAGGACAGTGATGTCCTTTTGTGTGGCTGTTTACACAGGGGGTTAATGTAGCTCAATTACACGTGCGATCTTTTTGTCATCACTCTAGACCCTTTGCCCTCGATTTTAATAATCAATTGGATTACTGTAATTCTGTAAAGAAAGGTTAATCCATATGTCAGGTGTACAATTACCACTCATAGACTGGCTGAGTTATTGGTAAGAACGAGGAATTGAAATATCACGGGTTGACTGAAGCATGTGTTTGCATGTGTACGGTGTTGGGGAGTAACTAACTAAAAGTAACTACATCTGTCAGTAGCGTGACAGTAGCTCAGCTGTTTTCAGAACTGAGTGCTTCTCCAGTAATGAGCTACTTTTTCCAGCCATTAGCGGTGTAGCGTGACAAAACACTGCATTTTTGTCACGTTGTATTGAGTGCGCCACTATACAGCAGAGTGAACCGAGGTAATAATCAAATCTCTTAAATTTCCAATCTCTTTCTCTTTCATATGACTCATAGATTCGTTTTAGTGAATTGGTTCATTTGGACACATCATGTGGAGGAAACTTTATTAACCTACTCATTAGAGATTTTGAATTTTTGAGTATTAATACATAGTTATTATTTTATATTGTATTATATCATGTTTATAATGCTTGTTCATAATACATTAACGTAAATTTATACAACTTGAAATGTTAAAATGAATTAATATATGTGAAAATGAACAAACAAAGAATAATAGTAATGCCGTACAATTGTTCATTGTTACTGTAGTTTATAATAGCTTACGCATTAAATACATTTTTGATTATTGGTAGCACCACAATGAAAGTTTTAATATGTTAACATTGGTTAATTCATGCTAAATGTTGCTTTTGTATAAAACTGTTTTCTTTCAATTAAATTCTAGATCAATTCAAAAATTGATGTGTTCAAACTATAATATTTTCACATTAAATGAGATGCATACTTTTATATACAGTGGAGCTCAAAAGTTTACACCCCTTGGAGAATCTGCAAAAATGTTAATCATTTTAACAAAATAAGAAGGATAATAAAAATTGCACGATATTTTTTATTTAGTACTGTCCTGAAAAAGCTATTTCACATAACAGATGTTTACATATAGTCCACAAGACAAAAAAATACCTGAATTTATAAAGAAATGACCCAGTTCAACCCTTGATTCTTAATACTGTGTCATTACCCGTATGATCCATGACTGTTTTTTTTTGTTGTTGTTGTTTTGTGATGGTTGTTCATGAGTCCCTTGTTTGTCCTGAGCAGTTAAACTGACCATGTTCTTCAGGAAAATCCCTCAGGTCCTGCAGGTTCTTTGATTTTCCAGCATCTTTTGTATATTTGAGCCCTTTCCAGCAGTGACTGTATGATTTTCAGGTCCATCTTTGTACATTGAAGACAACTGAGGGACTCAAACACAACTATTAAAAAGGTACAAACATTCACTGATGCTCCAGAAGGAAGCAGTATGCATTGGGATGAATAACAATTGTAGCTCCCGAAGTTCAGTACTAAATGAAAAAGTATTATCTCTAAACAAAATAAGAAAACTTGCACATCATCTTTTTCAAAAGTTTTCACCCCCACCCCAGCTTTTGTAATAGTTTTATTTGAGTCCATCAGTTGTCCTCCAAAAATAAAAAGAAAAAAAAAAGAAAAAAAGATCTCCTAAATTCATACTGTTCAAATATACAGAAGATGCCGGAAAACTAACGAATTTGCTGGACCTAGAGGATTTTTCTGAAGAACAGAGCTTATTTTAACTCCTCAGGACAAACAAGGGACTTGAGAGCAATTTTATTTTGTAAAATGGAAAACTTTTTTATAATTGTGCTTCCAGGAAAGTTTTACTTTAAAAAATGTAAATGTCAAATCAGAAACAACTCAAAACTTAAAGTAACTTTCCCAACACAGTTCAGTAGTAACATTTGCTTGTAAGTCACACACTAGGAAGTCAGAGGTTAGTGTTTGGTATCAGACGTGAATAAGTTGCCTTATGCCCAGTCTGTGAGAGAACTCTGAATACAGCAACAATCTGTTGGGCACTTTTAGCACAGTGGCCTCTTCTTCCTTCCCTTTGGCCCTTGTAAGTGGTTCCTCCCTCATGGGATTCAACTGTCCCAACCGTCTGCAAGTGCCTCTGGCATTTAGTCTCAGCACTCATACCAAATGGCTATCAGATTTTAGATGATCCATTTTAAAAAGTCAACAGCTGGCCACACAAGATGGAGAACACACACACACACACACATACACACACACACACCCTCTCTCTCTCTCTTTGTCTCTCTCTGTCTCACTTCTACTCTCCCTCTCAACACATTCAGTAACACAATTAAACCATGGGAAATGGCAGAGATCACCCTGATATTCCATTATATATATCAGCAGTAATCTTCCCTTTCATGGCTGGGTATTTTTATGCTGCAAATGGACAAATACAAGATTACGTCTTATGTGGGAGGTAGCAAGGCCACGAATGACCTTGAAACATCCCTTGGTCTGACTATAATCACAAATCCATCAAACAAGATGCAAACACATTCACCTACATGATACTCGGAGACAGTGTTTGTCTACATAGTTGAATTACAGAAACATTTACAACTGCCAAGTGTTAATTGTAGTCTATGCTTTGAAAAATGTAATTGAAAAATTCAAAGAATCCTGAAAAAAAAAAAAAAAAATGCATCACGGTTTCCACAAAAAATATTACTGTTTTCAACACTGATAATAGTAATGAATGTTTCTTGAGCACAAATCAGAATATTAGAATGATTTCTGAAAGATCATGTGACACTAAAGACAGGAGTAATCATTCTGAAAATTCAGCTTTGCCATCACAGCAATAGATTACATTTAAAAAAAAAAAAATAGAAAGCCATTAAAATTCATTTACATTAATAATTTAAAATGTATTATTATTATTGTTGTACCTTTTAGGGACTATAAAGACCTAGAGGTTTCAGTTGGTCATGTGTCATCATCCAGAATCCCTAATCCCTGCAAAGACAGACCTTGTTTAAAAGACAATCTGCAGGGAATAATGTTGAGGTTATTAGTGAAGAACTGTTTTCATACCTTCAGCATGCCATTTCTCTTTCTCTCTCTCTCTCTCTAAAAAAAAAGCCTAATTTGCCAGATGTTTTGTGGGATGTCAGAGAGGCAAGTTCACTTCACTTTTTCTACAGTGGCAGTTCATTTTGTCTATTCAATAAAGATATGCAATTATCCTGAGAGAATGTAGTTCACACCGGTACTAATGATGCTGTTCTGCATCTGAGATCGGAGAAGTCACCATATCATGACCACAGAATGATTGTGAGCTTCAACAGATGTACAAAACTTTGTTCAGTGCAGTTTTCTGTATAAAGTTTACTTGTCAGAATTATTAGTTTGTGTGCCTGTTTTAAGGGGAAATTTTCCAATGCTATTTATTTTTGCTAAAAATATCCTTATTTTCATCTGATCTTCCTTCACTCGTCTTAGTCACGCAATATTCATGGCTTATTCTTAATACAGACCTGATTCTCGTACTGATTATTACAAATCTGCAAGTAGATAATTAACAGTTTCTCACATTCATTGCAGTAAAATTCATTGCCGTGACCATATTTCCATCCCCGGAATGAGCGAGAGGGCCCATGTCATGTAATTAGTACTTTTGACGTGTTCCAATATGTATTTTTTCTTATTAATTTTATATAATAAAAAAAAAAGCATTTCTAGTTCTTCCACCCACAGGAAATAAAACATGAAGGTCAAGGTCTAGTTAGGGAAATTAAGCAATGGTAAAAGATTAATTTGTGAGCTGAAAATATCGATTGTTATTACATCCTTGCGAGTGTCGGGGTGTTATTTTAATGGATTCAGAACATATGGTCTGTGGCCCTAAGGGAGGGCAGGATTCACTGACCCCTTTCCCCATCCAGAGCTGTTAGGGGTTCGAAACCGCACACCAGAGCGTGCCAGAGGATGAGATCGATTTGCCTAAAGGCCATTTGACGATGTAAATGTTTCCGCACTCACCCTTTATAGTTAAAGTCTTTCTAAATGATATGCAAAATATTTTTGCATCAAATTATTTTTTTATATATATTTATTTATTTTACTTGTCATTTATTTTGACATTTTATAAATTTCTTTGTGTCCTAATGGAAGTGGGTTGACCATACACACACAGGCACACACATTGTATGGTCCAATTTAATCCATTTAAAGTGTGCAACTTAATGGATAGTACCTCTCCATATAGGTCACCTCTACATCGATTGCCTGAGGAAAAACACGATTTCATTCTGATCCTGTCATAACAGTTTTGAAACCATTTATTTGGCTCTTTCACAAGGGCATTGGGATCCATATCACGTGCCGATGTGGAAACATTTGTTCTTTCCTGTTCGCTCGCATCTGTATGCACAATTCACACATTGAAAAAGTGTGTATGCAGACAGAGCTGTTAATGCTTCCGCTAAACCCACGTCTTCCTTACGAAATTCTCTCTGTTTTAATGCCACGTTTTCTTAAGTATCTCTCTCTAAGGATATTAAAGCATTGTGCCAGTGTTAATGTTTCTCTAGCGCTAAAGCACTGATGTAACAAAGAGAAATCTGGCGACTTTGTCCTTTTCATTACAGTTGAACAAATGAAACGAATTCTTTAAGAAGCTAACAGTCAGTCCGCGTCAAGCAAATGTTAACGCTGATGTGAAAGTGGCTAAAACGTCACACTAATTTGTGTAAGCGACAGAGAGCGGCAGGAATCGATTGTCATTGTGAAGGGCCCTATTTAAAGTGTGCCTGGAATATGCTTGACAGGAACTAGTCTGGATTTGGGTGACTGCTTGAGGTTCTGGAGCTCCACTTCAGTCACACTCTCTGACTCTTGGTCATCCGAAGTCCCAGAGCTTGTCAGGTTGATTCTGCACTGCCTTTGTTTAGGTGTAAATCCTATTCTCACACCGCATGGATGAAGATGCCGCTCGCCGGCATCAGATATAATGAGAAATGCATTCTGTGTATTAGTGTGCTGAGAGAGGTTTTCTTCCCTTGAGATTTTCTTTTGCGGATTTGCGTACCATTTCGCCGGCTGCTCTTAGTGTAAAACTGCTAGGGCACTGAAGGAAATGAACACATTACTGGTATGGAATGCATAGGTAAGAAAGGGGCCTTACTTAAGAATAGAGCTGTTTTGACAACAGAGCTGACCTCAAATAGTGTTGCTATGGTGAAAATAGATGCTTGTATTCCAGACTCATTACAGCAGAGAAATCTCAACATGGATATGAAAGAGAAAGGATTAAGTTTCTTCATCTCTCTGCGTGTCTGTTATGTGTGCCCGTCGATGCTGTGACCCCTGACGCTCCCTCTCTCTCCGCTGTGCTTACATGGGCATAGAGCGAGGCTAATTCGCCACAGCAATGTGATAATTAACCCTGACGGGAAATGTCACATCAAACAGGAATCACGTGAATCCACCTTGCATATTTTGCAACACGCTATTAGCAAGTCGTCTTCATCGAGCAAGTGGAGCTGAGACCGTTTGACATGCGTTACATGAGTAAAACTCCAAGCAGGCGCAAATCTGGTGTTTAGGAAACACTTGCTGTGTCAGTTATTTAGTGCTGTGAAGACACGGGGCTGTAGACTTGGCATCAGGCCTGTTTAAAAATCTGAGATTCTGGAGCAGCACTTTCAGAAAATGCTCATTGGATACATTCTGTCTTCGCCCTCAAATCCAATAAGTCACAGCGCCTCCGTCGATGCAGAGTTAAGATGTACTAAAGACTTTTGGCACATATTGTAAATAGCAGCAGGTGTTAAGTCCAGGTTTCGGCCAGTGGTTCATGTATTAAACAGGGCTGTCAATTTAGCATTCATTTATTGACTTAATTAAAAAAAGAGCAAAAAAGGGTTTATAACATCACTTTTTGTCATCTCTGTTTATCACTTTTGCTTTGTTTAATTTGGGATCTTTATTTATGGGCCATTGGAGGCTTTATATACGTGATGAGCTGGGATTGATTTGATTTAGTCCTTCTATTAAATAATCATAAATATTTGTAAAATATAAATGGTATAGGTGAATTTACTCAATATTCTCATAGTAGCAAATACTCTGCACAGATTCATTGTTGTTATTATTAACTAAAACTAAACCTATTAAAATCATTTTCAGAAACTGAAAAAAAGCTTGAATAAAATAAAATAAATTTAGATGAACATTAATTAAATAGATGAAAAACTACATAAAAATAAATAAATAAATAGATGTATAAAAATTAGAAACAGAAGTTGAAGTATTAAAATCACTAAAACTTAAATACGACTTATTTGAAAATATAAAATATATTTAAGAACAATAAAAATGACAAAATTACTAAAACTTAAACTAAAATTAATACTAAAACTAAAATATAAAAGATCGGTAACACTTTACAGAAAGGTTTCATTTGTTAACATTAGTTAAAGACTTTAGTTAACATGAACAATATTTCTACAGCATTTAATAATGCTAATTTCAGCATTCACAATACATTATTAAAATTAAGTAATTAAATAAGTTAATGTTAACATTAGTTAATGCACTGTGATCTAACATGAAAAAACTGAATTGCTGGATTTTTATTAACTAGCATTAATAAACAATTGTAATATATTAACAAATGTTAACCAATGAGACCTTATTATAGAGTGTACTAAAAAATCTAATTCAAAATATTATAATATTAATAAATGCTAAAATTGTAAATAAATAATACTAAAATAACTGTTCAATGTGATGTAGCTATTTTTTAACCCATTAAATGAGGTCAAATTGGACTTATAGCATGACAGGGAAGGACCCAAATAAACACCGGACATATTTCCAAAGATACTGTACCATCCTGATATTCCATTCAGCCTCTGTATGTTAATATGGAATGATCTTAAAATCTTTATTTAGCTAGATTTTTTTCATCAGTTCCAATCAAAAGTTTGTCCAGTTACAGTATTGTCGAGTACCCTTGAGGATTCCTGAGTGATATTGTAATGCTTTCCAACAAGTTGGAACTTGAGAGGAAATGAGCTGTTCATACATTTAAAAGCAGTAACAGGATTCAAGTCAATGGAATTTACGCTCAATCAAGTAGAGGAACACGGGCAATAGCGGCCCATTAATCATTTTCACCGATGCCATTTTTTTTTTACACCGTAATCCATATCTCGTGAACCTGTAGTAATTCATAATTAAACAGTTACTATTATCTCCCATGTAAAAAAGCAGACAGAGGCTGCCAAGGTCCCAGGTAATGCATTACAGAGTGGCATGGAGGGTGCTTAGTGAAACTTCAGAAGTCATTCAGGCAGTCTAATGGCCTTTTCTGAATGACTCAGCATGTTACTTCCAGTGCCATGGCACTCTCTTATACTCCACAGCAATGTGTCCTTCTCTTTTATGGTCTCAGAGACTCCCAGAGTCCTCTATGAGTGCTGCTTGGGTTTTTATTCGAAGGTTCAGACAGCTTTCTGTGCTGTGTATGTTGTCCATAGTACAGCTGTAACGTAGAATGCGAGTAAAGAACTTTTTGCATGTTAACATAGTATAAATCAAACTGTCTATTGAATCTGTTCCTGAGCAATGAAAAAGCCAGTCTTCCAAGCTAGAATGGAAAAGCACAAATGACATGTCAAAGCAGAGCAGTGCATGTGATGCCATTACGAAGACCTCAGTTGATTTCAGCTCTTTACTTATACCAGAGACAGTATAAGGAGGAGTCTGAATAAAAGGTCATAATGCTCAATATGGACTCTGTGCAAGTCAGCCAAAGAGCCATCAGAGCATGACATGGGTTCTAAAAATGATATTTAAAATCATTTTTAACAGAACAAGAATCAGAGAACTGCAGAAAACAAATTGCACAATTCCCATGAAGCAGTACAAATGACATGACATCAATTAAAAACAGTGCAAAACTAAAAAACTGTTGATTACAAGCATGTAAATACAAGACAATTTAAACGTGTGTAACTGAGGTCTCACTGCACTTTCAAGCATCTTTTAAATTTGTGTATATTTAAATGTCTGAATATATAAACGTCAAATGTAATGTACATATATTTGTAATCAACTTTAAATAAATAGTTTTATAGTTCATTTGGGATTGCAGTTCAATCCCTCATTAATATTAAGCACAGAGTATTGGACTGTACCTTTGCCTTTTTGTCAGATTTTTTGCTTTTGGTTCATGTCTTAGAAATATTTTTTTCTCTCTCACTTTCTTTCTCGAAAAACCCTATGGAAAAAATAAACGGGAAAAATAATTCCGGAACCGAGTTGTCTTAAAAAAGGTGCACTGTTGCGCTCTATTGACTGTTTGTTTATGGATTTGCATGCGATGTAAGCTAAAGGCGGCATACTTTCTTCCTCAAACATATTACCGAAACATAATCTTGACAAGAAAATGGAGATTTTGGTTTTTCTCATTCAAGCAGACAGGAGAAAACACAGAACGTAGCTGCAGGCGACATCATCAAGATGGCCGTCGAGTGAACTGACTCGCCTACACTGTCTTCTGGCCGATTGTCTTCCTGAATGAAAAGAAAGAGAGAGAGCGAGATACAAAACCTTTTGACAGATAAATCTTACAGTATTCTTCTCCCCAGAGGGTGGTATAGGGTTGGATGGGCAGAGCTCTACCTTTGGCCCGGCACTGAGCAAAGGTGCCTTGAGCTCCTCAACTAGAGCTTAGCGATTTCTCAAAGCAGCCATGTATATTGACCCCCATGCCCACATGCCATTATCAGCCTGCTGAAGTAGAAAAAAGAGTGAGAAAGAAAAAGAGCTGGTCAATTGGAGGGAGCTCAGCAAGACACAGTGGTAATGATAATGCAAATTCAAAAGCGGCACCCCCTTTGGAAGCACAGCTCGCTGATAATATTTAGCTGGAGCAATGAAAAGGCCTCTCTGCAGCACTAATACAGAATGATGGCCCCTCCACTGAGTCTCCGCAGAACTCGGCAGTCATTATTCATGTAGATGATTTAGATGACGCAGTATGGCACAGTTTGCGAGTCTTTTCAAAACAGCCAATTTATAAATGAATGGCTTATGAAGAGTAAGAGTTTTAATCTCACGGTGGAATGACATGCTTTCACAACTACATATCACAATAATTACCTTAATCAGTGGTGGCTTTGTGCAGCTCGGCAGCAAAACTTGGTTGGAGACTACTTGGGGTTAGATCAGCGTGAATGAAATGGTGGTTTAAAAGCAATAGCGGGATTCAAGCCAATCATGCTCAGTCGTGTAGCGGTGTGTTGGCAATACTGGGGCTTTTTACATATAAGCTGTAAACTTAAAGGGTCATGAATATCCAGAACACATTTTTTTGAGATGTGAACAGGTATGTATAGGCTGCACATCATTGAAAACAATAAAGGTGGTTGAAATTAGTTATTTTGCATTTTTCATCCAGTTTGAAAAGCAAAGTCGGAGCAACCTCAAGGATTCTGACGTCTATGTATATATCCGGAGTGGTGATTGGTTCCAGTAGGGCTGGTCAAACATGCTGATGTCAACCGTTTCTGAGGCTTCTCTGCATTTATTCATGACAAAGAGCTCATTCATGCATAAGGTTATAACTGTGGTATTATGCATGAGCCATACGATTGTTACGATATACACGTGGAGCGCGCATATGATCGGATTCAGCGCGACGCTCCGCGATGAGTTTAACAACTCTTGCCACATGGATTATAGATCATATACAGAATAAAGTGTGCGTGTTTAAAGTTTATATAGACGTATTTCACACACCAAACATGAACCAGCAGAGTTTATGCACATATTTCATCATGTCTTCTTCAAATGAAATACATGTGAAATTTAGGGAGGGGGTATTAATTAAAATAATTTCTTATTTTAATTAATACTTTTAGTTGGAAAGGACGGATACAATTAATCAAAAGCGACAGTAATGTTTAAAATATTTTCAATAAATGTTAAAATGTAAATGTAGAAAAAAAAGATAAATGTTTATTGAGCAGCAAATCAGAAAAAAAGTGAAACACTGAAGACTGGATGTCACCTTCACCTTTTTTTTAAAAAAAATTGAAAAATATTACACAGTATGACTTTATCAAATGAATGCAGCCTTGGTGAGCATGAGAAACTGATTTCAAAAACATTAAATCAATTTTTTACAGGTCTGTTGCTTTTCCAGACCATCCCTATACAGCTGACACCTGTATTAAAGGTGAAGGGTGTCATTTCTGTGCCTCAAGTGCCACTAAACAAAAATTGTAGGTTTCCAGAACCATCGCTTCCATTGGTCTTCCACTGATTCCAAACTTCCCATTGTTTGAGCCCAGGGATTCATAGACTTAGAAATTTCTTATAACTTCTTATAGTCAGTTAAGCTGGGATATGAGAAATCCCTGTATTTTAACATTGGATAAATTGCACACTTCACCTTTAAACTAAAGACCAAGTTGAAGCTTAAAAATTTTAAAGTCATCAAGTGAACTGATTTTTTAAACAGAATTTTGAACTTATCGGATTATACTTTTTTTTTTTTTTATATATACTTTCTGTTGTTGTTGTTGTTCTCCAAAGTTCTAGACTACTTATGTTTTGGGTCTTAGAGACGTTAAAATGATTTTAAATGAAAATTTATTTAAATGACTTTTGTTGACCTGATGTTGTTTGGTTTGAATAGAGCATTTATCTTTATCGTGGATTTATAAGATTTATTGGTTAGGCCTACTTGAAGCTTGAAGAGACGTTTTGTTCTACAGCATAAATTATACAAAGTAAAATGTCAAGGATGAATCATAAAGCCATTGTGTGTGTGTGTGTTTTTTTTTTTTTTTTTTTTTTTTTTTTACATTTACTCAATAAGTTGCTAAATGTTGCTAGAGTTTACATGCTTAATGAATCAGACAACATTGTAGTTCTTTTGTAGCTTCAGAGGTTTTTTTCAAGAACACAACCCATCTATGTTATATGGATGGAAGTTACCCCATGATGACCTGCAGCAGGCATAACACATGTATGACACTGTGCAGTATGTGCTTTTTACCAGCGTAACTAATGTGACCATCCATCTTTCTGTTCCTCTCCTCTCTGCTCCCAGACAGGAAGACTACAGAGAATGTTGACAACCTTTTTTATTTTTCCTCGTCTCTGCGTCTGATTGTGTTATTTCGTCCATAGAGAGGAAGTGACAGTTTTGCCCTGAGCATTGCCTTTGTCTTCCTAGGGTTATGGACACTTTGAAGGCCTTGTCTAGAATAGACCTCGTTCCTGACCAGTGCTAACCCTGCACGGAGCCAATGACAGATGGGCTTCATAAAGGCCTTTGAAAAGCCCCCCGTAGTGCTGATCAGGCACTTAGTGCTGCTTCCTCTGTCGGCTCCCTGTACCTTTGAGGCTCTGTCATTCTCCTGGAATGACACTCGCATGGGAATTTTAAATAAGTCATTTCTCTTTCCCCCTTCTTCTTTTTTCTTCTTTTTTGCAGGATAGCAAGTCAAGTTAGTTGTGTAAGACTTTGTCATTGATCTCAATTCCATTTTGAAACTTCCCAAGCTATAAACTATTCTCTTAATTTAAAGTTAAATCGCTACCTTTTTAAAAATCTTATCTACACAAGCTACTAAAATAGCTGACTGCATTTGTTATTAACATCTTTTTATCAATATAATATGACAGTATAATTATGTGAAGTAACTATATGACAATACAATTTGATTTGACATACAGAGAGTCAACACAAAAAACATGGCAATCTCAATTATGGTTACAATTCCATGTTCACTGTTGGCCAGAGGAGAACTGGCCCCCCGACTATAAGCCTGGTTTCTTTCCCAAGGTTTTTTTCTCCATTTTGTTGGAGTTTTGGTTCTTTGCCCCTGTTGCCTTCTGGCTTGCTTAAGTTGGGGACACTTGTTTGATATTCAGCAGTGTTTTTGGTGTACCTGCATTGGCGCCGTTGTATGCGAACTGAGCTGAGCTGGACGATTACATCACTGTTTTCTCCAGTGCTGATATACATAAATTAACTAGACTAATAACTATTGATCTTTGAAACGGAATGAATCAATAATATATAGAATATGCTGGACAATGACACCATTGTCTTTGGGAGCCATTTTCTTTCTTTTAGTAGCCAATTATTAATGTAAAGCTGCTTTGACACACTTTGCAAAAAAAAAAAAAAACTGATAAATTTGGATTAAATACAACTATCTGTATTATTCAAGGAATAGCTCACCCGAAAATGAAAATTATTACATGATTTACTCACCCTCAAGCCATCCTATATATGATATATGAGTCTTTATTCAGACTAACACAATCAGAAATAAATCTAAAAATATCCTGGCTCTACCAAGCTTTTATAATGGTAGTGAACGGGGGTCACGTTTTGAAGCCCCCCAAAAATTCATTTATCCATCCATCCATCATAAATATAATCCATATCGCTCCAGGGGGTTAATAAAAGCCTACAGAAGTGAAGTGATGGTTTTTTTGTAAGAAAAATATTCTGGCTCTACCAAAATTTTTACAATGTGCCAAAACACCATTATAAAGCTTAATAGAGCCAGGATATTTTTTTAAATATGTCTCCGATTGTGTCAATCTGAACGAAGATGGTCATATACACCTAGGATGACTTGAGAGTGAGTAAATCATGGGATAGTTTTCATTTTTGGGTAAACTTATATTCACTGTGTATTAAGCCAGGACATGAGAAATTCTTATATTTTTGAATAATTACTTCACACTTCACCTTTAAAACAATTTGAAACTTTTAAAAGCTTTTAAAGCTTTTTTTTAAATGCCCTTCTAAATTCTAGACTACTTATAATAATAATAACTAGTAAACACAAAATTATAAGTCAAAACAGAGATGAACAACGGCTTAATCTAAATATATTGTTACATAAAAGTCTAATGGATTAAAATCTTTTAATTTACTCCACCATTTAAAAGTTTAGGGTCAGGTAGACTGTTACAAAAGATTAATAATTCAAATAAATGTTGTTCTTTTGAACTTTCCATTCATCAGAGAATCCTGGAAAAATTTATCATCCTTATATTATAATAAGACAACCAAAAATTGAGTTACTACTTTTAGTCAGTTATTTTTCAGATTCTTACACAACTGTGACTTTAAGTGTGAATGACACTTTAGGACATTAGAACTGACTGCACTGATGTGCACAGACACAAAAAGACACGCAAAATTGCACACCCACAAACATAAACGCAAACAAACTCACTTGTAGCATGCCATTTTGCGAAATGCCAAGAGACAAAAGGGCAAGAGTTCATCGATTTGACAGGCCCAAAGAAGCCCAAAAAAACAAATTGGTTGCGATCATCCACCCATGTACAACAACTTTAAGGTTTGTCGTTTTTTCATTAAGTTTTTTGCTCCCTCCTTTATTCCTGACATGTTTATGGTGCTCATCAATCAGCCCCTGAGAGTTTCACTCCCCTCTTTCCGGACTGTGAGTGTGTTACCAGGCAACCGCAGAGAGCAAAGGGTTAACAAAGGCAGATTCTGTACAGGCCACATGAGTGGGCAGCCTCGCCATGTGGAACAGGGAAAGAGTTGTGACTGCCAACTGCTGAACCACGCCGGCCCCCGAGATCAAAGCCATAGCGTCACACGGAAGGACGGGACTGGGTTTAAAGGCTGTGGGAGCGTGGAAGGAGAGGTTGAGGGGTTGAAGGATGGGTGGGTGGAAGAAGGGGGACGGGTCAGATTTGAAGTTACAGAGACAGGACGCTCAGGAGGGAAGCATGTCTGACTTTTTAGGGGGTGTCAGAAGTTTGAGGCTAGCTAACCCCAGAGGGCAGACAACTCCACTGTCTCAGGAGGAAGGCACACACTGGTGTCTAGATGGCACCCTGCTGTTCTTTTGGTAGAAACTCAAAGAATGCCCCCTGACACTGCTACTATATTCTAATGCTAATGCACAAGTCAGCACTCAGGTATGATTTCACAAATATGGCTTGAAAGTACACTGGGAATTTTGCTAACTGCCAAGAAATGTGTGGGAAACATAGCTGGCAGATATTTGCCATTGAAATTACCATTGGTTATGTACCATGTACAAACAATGTCAATGTTATGTCAGAGTTTACAGTAAATGCTTTACGTTAATGAAGGTTAATGTTTGGTTAACATATTTTGTAATCTGCTTTGCACCATCTTTCATTACTATTGAAAATATGGAATACACAGCTGAAATATTATGATAATCAAGACATGAAACAAGTAGAAGCAATCATCTTCTACATCAACAATATGTGATACGTTTATTTTTATTATTTCCTGCGGTTTGAAGTGTTCTAATTAGCCTGATATTTTCTTTTCTTTGAGTTATTACATAATTAGTACCACATGCTCTTTGTGAAACAAAGACGGGACTTGGAATAGACAAACTGACTCCAAAAGTCTTGTAAGATTTGTGTGCGGGGTGAAATATCACAGTTAAAATGTTATTTGTAAAAGATGAATGTGTGTGACAGGGTGTTGCAAGAATCTGATTATACGGTATGTTTCAATAATCATGTTGTGTGTTGTGAGACATTTTCTGTCAGCGGTTTACAATTGGAAATAGTGATTCCGAATTCACGAATGATTTTTTTCATTGAATAAGTCAAACAGGTTTGAATTGATTTGCGATTTAATCTGAATCATTCAAAGGGTTTGGAGCAGTTTCTCATTGTCATTCTGTAAAATATGCAACATCTTATAAAGAAAAATTAAAAAGCGGCAACAATACACAAAAGAACTTTATTTATTTGATGTATTCACCTTATTTTCTTCAGAAGAGCGTCCATTTTTAACTTAAAAGGCTTTCGATTTCAGTTGCTTCCAGTTATTTTAACTGTACAAATACAGTCCAATTTGCTGCTTGATGTTGCAAACATATATTTGTTATCCTATTATTTTAACTTATTATCATGAAAACACTGGTCTGTTGTGCAAAACCGTTTACAGAACTTACTGTTACTCTTATAGTTATTTACTATAAATAATGAATTGGATGTCTCGTACATTCACAGGAAATTCCTTATATTTCTATTGAAAAATAAGGTGGATACCTTCTGGATATCATGAAAACAGTCAGTGTACCATGGTACTTCTACAGTTTTGTAAAGGTAGGTAATTGTTTTTCTTGAAATGTCACTTGCTAACCAGTTATTGCCAAGAATGTTAGTTTGTTAAAATGTTTAGGTTGCAGTTATGCAAGAAATTGAACTAGTCAATCATCTATTGCTCAATACTAAGCCTGTGTATAATTTGTCATTCATGAGTTTTTACCATGACGTTTTTCACTTTGAAAGGTAGTTTTAGATTATAGATAAGGCTGGAAAAAAGTCAATTGAATCTGTCATTAATGAAGAAATCATCTCTTGCCGATAGGTCACTAATTATTTCACTTGCTCTTTCTCCCTCTTGAATCCCTTTTATCTGTTTTTATTTAGTAGTATTAGACAAAATGAAACTAATAATACATCACATATACACACTGGGTTGCTGCTTCAAGGTTTGACGTGTTGTGCACTCAATTTTTCTGCATACCTCTGTTGTAAAGAGTGGTTATTTGAGTTACCGTTGCCATTTTCCTCTGACCTCTAGCATCAACAAAGCATTTTTGCCTAAAGAACTGCCGCTCACTGGATATTTTCTCTTTTTTGGACCATTTTCCATTCTCGGACCAAATCCTAAAGATGGTTTTGCATGAAAATCCCAGTAGAACAGCAGTTTCTGAAATACTCAGACCAACCCGTCTGGCACCAGCAACCATGCCAAGTTCAAAATCACTTAAATGATTTGTTCACTTCTGAATTAAAATTTCCTGATAATTTACTCACCCCCATATCATCCAAGATGATCATGTCTTTTTTACGGTAGCTTGTGAAGGCTCCGATTCAAGACGTGCAGCAGCTGACCGCCTCGGCAGGATGTGGCTGATGGCCTCAGACTGCTTTTGTACAGCCGAGAACTGTTGGGCAAAGTTCTCAACCGTGTCCTCGTGTGGCTTTCCTAATAATCAAGTCCAATCAGTATAATCAAACACAGCTGTACTCAAATGAAGGTGTAGAACCATCTCAAGGATGATCAGAAGAAATGGACAGCACCTGAGTTAAATATATGAGTGTCACAGCAAAGGGTCTGAATACTTAGGACCATGTGATATTTCAGTTTTTCTTTTTTAATAAATCTGCAAAAATGTCAAGAATTCTGTGTTTTTCTGTCAATGCTGTGTGTACATTAATGAGGAAAAAAATGAACTTAAATGATTTTAGCAAATGGCTGCAATATAACAAAGAGTGAAAAATTTAAGGGGGTCTGAATACGTTCCGTACCCACTGTATATATATATATATATATATATATATATATATATATATATATATATATATATAATTTTCTTTAGACCGATCTATTCATTAGATAAAACCCTTATTCCTCATCTGGGATTGTGTATAGTGCTTTGAAGCTGCACAGAAACTGCAATATAGACCTTCCACCCATTGGACATTGACGTGTCCTCACAAGATAAAAAGGCTTGAAAATCAGCCAAAATATGTTTTTATTTAAATCTAATGATGGTCACATGTTTCTGTGATCGGTTAGTTTACGAGTAAGGGTTGGGTTAGGTGATAGAAAATATCATTGCCCTGATATGAAATCAGTGAAAGTCTATGCAATGTCCTCAGATAGCAAAACAAACCTGTGTGTGAGTGCGTGTGTGTGTGTGTTTGAGATAAGTGGGAGAGCACAAAGTTTTGAACGAATCATTGCCATATGGGGACATCTGTAGCCCACTGATTGTCTGTTCATCGAATGCATGTAATAGACAGTCTCATTCCCAGGTGTCCTGAGGTAAATCTATAGGGACAATGCTTGTGCATATGTATGCATCTGTCTGCACATTCGTGCAGCTCACTGCTACTTCAAAGTCAAGCAACACACCCCCAGTGCTGCCCTATTGTGGCTCACTAATGATTAGTACATGAGTGTTTCTATTCACATGCAGCCAACCTCAACAGAGACTGAATTCCTGCTGACGAAAATTACACAGCATTGCAAGCTATTGCACTAGAAGCCCTGTTTCAAACGTGCATACTGTAGACAGGAAATGACACTGCATGGTAATAGCAGGACAGACATGACAGCTTGTTGTCATTATTTTTCATCTCTCTTCAGCCCCTGCTGCGGATCGACACGCTCCACACAGTGAGATGGACTCCCAGTAAAAGCTAATGTATGTCTTCACTCGTTCCTCTCTCACTTTGTTTCCATAAACATCACTCTCAGCCTAATTTTCAGCCGCCTATTTTATGTCCCCCGCGTGCTCCACAGCCTTCACCCTCCGCGTTCTCCAGCTGCTACAATGGCCATTCTAGCTCAAAGGACTTGTCAACAACTGGGAAAATTGAAAGCCCTTTTGTTGTGAGTTTGTCTGCATTATCTAAAGTGTCCTCAAACCACTCAGTGAAGAACAGGGGTGGGCTATCTATCAGCCATGTGTCGTATAGAGTGTGACTTTTAGCATTAGTTTAAATGGTTTCAATTCAATACATAACCACAGCAGTAATTTTTCTCAAAACACTTTTTTTTTTCTAAATGGTAATAAAAAAACTTTTGTTAGTGTTTTCTGCAATTAATGGTTTGGATGGATTTTCAGATGGTTTTGGCTTTATGGTATAAGTATTTTATGTTACTTTTTTAAATTAGGGGCCAAGCACCAAAGGTGCGTAGGAACCTATTGTAATCGTTGGCACTCTTATTATTATTCTTTTTCCTTTTCTACTGGAAGTCTATGGCAGCCCATAGAACCGCTTGCGGGAATGTTATGAAATTTGGCACACTGACAGAGGAAAGTCTGAATTGTCACCATAGCAAATTTAGAGTCTCTAACTCAAACCTTCTAGCGCCACCAACTGTCCAAATTTGCACTCATGTTAATAACTTTTTAACTGTAAGAGCTAGAAACAATGATTCCTCTGATTGGCTCAAGATGATTCAATGGCACCAAACGATGTCATTTTCCATCATGAAAATTTTTAATTTTCCAAAAAAACTACTTTTTATAACTCCTCCTAGGCCTTTTCGTGAAAATTGAACCAGATCATCTTCAGACGATGCTGCCAAGTTATGGAATTCAAGTTGATTTGTCAAACCATTTTCGAAAATGCTTGCAAAAATAGACATATCTCCTCAAGCTTTATTGTATTCAGACCACACTTGGTCAATGTCATCCCAAGCATGACTTGAGGTAACATGCTACGTTTCGACACAGCGCCACTCACTGGTCCGGAGATAGCTATTTTTGCTTATTTTTGCTCATTGTCGCCTTTCTCTGACTACACCACATCATATTGGTCGAAAATCATAAACCATTAAATCTTTACTAGTGACTGTATTTATTTTTTCAGGCAATTTCTAAATGGTTTGTCCGAAAATGGTTTTGCCACGAGTCTCATTAGATTCCAGGCATCATGCCGAGTTCAATGATATCCAATTATCCCATATCAGCCATTTTGGGCATCGACCATTTTGAATTTTGTCGCAAAATGCTGTTTTACGAGCTCGTTGGCATATCGTTATGAAGTTTCTAGTTAGGTATGTGTTACTTTTGATATCAAACAAATTTTAAATATCTTTCAAATTTCAAATATATACATTTTTTTAAAGAAGTTTGAACAATAAATACCGTATAGAGGCTCTTTAATGTGTCATGACAGATCGCTGTAGCTCCTCGGTTCAAGCGGCTCGTGAACCGACCATCTCTTCAAACTAGTTCATTTATAGCATCAAATAAAAATGAATGGAGATTAGAGGGAATGTTGTTTCAATTTTTCAAGTTCAAATTCACCAACATTAATCTACTAACTCCCCTGCTGACTTTGTCGGACAAAATGGCGGATTCGAGGTTATGTTTGGACACATTGCCTGTCAAGCGGCGAAGGGTCAATTGCTCATTGATGCAATTGGTCTGATGCTCCGAGCCATGGTGGCATGACTTATTGTGCCCTCTTTGTGCTTGGCCCCTTAATGGCTGCTTGCAGCTATATTTGTATTTATATTGTTTTTATTTGCTTTAGCTTTTTATTTTATCTATTTTTTGTTTTTTTGTTTTGCATTTTTTATTTTATCATTTTATTTTCCTTATTTATAAGTCATCAGAGCAAAATCACACATTAAAATAATGTTTTTGAAGTAGCATGTGTTGAATTTTCTGCCAAACATTCCCACTATATGTTACGTGAACAGGAAGTAGAGTGGGCCTACACCAAGGAAAAATTGTGCAAAAGACAAATATTTATGGTGTGGTGAAATGGAGTGTTATGGTTCTAATGTAGTGTTCTATGCTTAATGAAGCAATGTTTTGAAGTCATAAGCTGTCTTTTTGGCAACACAACTGAGTAAAGCAGAGTCTTTAGGGTGACTCCATGCTGACATTAATAGCTGTGTTCTGCTCAGAGAAATGTGTGTCACCGAAGGCCTCTAGGAAGACTCTGATGCCCTGATTGACTCCCTGGGGGTCACTCTGAGCCTCTAGAGTACAAATGAGGGGGAGGCAGAAGGGGATAGATGGAGAAAAGCAGGACTAGATTAAGACCATATACAGCACTGAATATGTGAAGCAGAAAGGGCTCGATTCACCTTGTTTTGCACCAGCAGGCATCCCTATATTCCATCTATTATACATCAAACTCACGTAGACCTAAATCAAAACCTTCCTGAAAGCAGAAAGACAAAAGCCACAGTACGCACGGCAGATCAAGCTTTGTAAGCGCTTCTCGAAAGCTCATTTTAGACTGCGAAATAACAGTAATACTAGCATTTTCATTAAAGGCAAGCGGAAAATGCCCATCCCCCAGTACAAATAATGCAAATTCGTAATCTGTACACCTTCACAACTGTATCACCGTTCACAAAGGTATAATTGTTCTGTAGAGATTTAATGAAATGCAAATGCTCTTGGCATTTCAGAATCAATTTAATACTGGGAGGTTTAATTCTCATCCACAAATCCCTGGATAACATTGTTTTAAACCTTGTTAATAGTCTTAGTATCTGGAGTGCACAAAGTGATAGCACAATGAATAAAAATGAGAGACTTTGAGAGCGGTGTAATTTTCGAAATTAATGGAAACCACTACCATTTAGCAAATTACATTTTTTAATGGGCGAAACAGTATTTACATCTACACAAAGGCTGTTGTGGTCTATACGATTATTTGCATGTAGGGAAATGATTACAAAAATAAATCCGCATTGGGAAATGAGATGCACTGAACTGTCAATCTGTTCCCTGGTTTTTGCATGTTTTTGGAACATTGTTTGTGGGAGGCGGTTGAAGCCGTGGTTCTATGAGCAAATGGAGGGAGGCATTGTGCTTTGCGCCCCTTGGGCTTGCTGGTTTAGGGCTGTGGGCAGGCCTGTGGTGTCAGATATCCACAATGAACTGAGACTGTAACCTTTATCTGCAGGTTTCATCATTGTTTCATTATCAAAATGATGATGACTCACCAGCATAGAACTATACGTCTGATGTCATCTCACTTATATGAGTGACATTTCAGTGTTCGCCTGTCCTCCACACGGGTCTATGAATGATGTTATCCTTGTTTATAAAGGTGAAACCATCGTATCTGCCAGTGGATGCACTAAATATCATTGCAGTTTGTAAAAGTTGAGTCTGCTCGCATATTTTATAGTTCACCCAAAAATGGAAAATTACTTTACAACATGATTCTCATGTTGCTTTTTTAATTAAAGATATTCAATAGAATAAACATTAAGTGAGTAATAAAAAAGCAGGATATTAAAAAAATCTTATCTCACAATTCTGAGTAATTTTATTTCACGATAATGATATACAATCAAACCAAAATTTACTCAGAAACCTTGAACATTAATACAGTTTATTCACTATAGTTTAAAAAGAACTCAGAGTTAAACTGTGTCAGAAAAAAATTATCTTAATTATGTCAGAGATATATATATATATATATATATATATATATATATTTTATATGTCTGTGTGTGTGTGTGTGTGTGTGTATCGTGTATGAGTCATACAGACTACTGCACTAAGTACAGACTGCTCTGCTGCAGCAGTCTGATTAAGCATGACATCCATGGTCCAGGTTTGACATCATGATGTTTGGCTTTCATGGTTGTTGCCACTCAAACTGTTCCATATGGCCCATATTTGACTTGATAACATCAGCAGAGATGAAGATGACTCAAATTTTGGTCTATTCCACACAGAATTACTATCATATGACTTCAGAAAACCATGGTGTATAAGTCATAGACAATTTTTTTAGAGTTTGTGCAGAGATTTATAAAATGTTTTGGGAGCTTGACAGCTCGTAATACAATTCAGTGTCCAGGTTTATAACAACGTGAGTAAATAATGAAAGTGTTTTTAATGTTTATTTTTAACGAACTATTCCTCTAAGATTGTGAACTGGCATATTAGTGGGGGTTGAATTTAAAGCATGACTGTACTTTGTTTTCACGTAAAGTTATGATGGTGCCTCCTTTACCTTTGTGTGACTCAAAAGCTTTTACCTGACTCTCACAAGCTCATGCTCTGGTTGCCAAAAGTACATGCAGTACTGCTCATAATAGCAAAAATACCAAAAAATATTTCATTTCTTTTAAAGTGACCAATGTATTGAGTCGCTCACGGCCATATTAATGTAATTTTAATATCCCTCTTTTTCAGTATTAAGGCCTAAATTTAAAACTAATTAGATATGCCTTTCCCTACCCATTCCCAGAGGAACAGCTCTACGCTTGTGGAAAATTACAACCTCTGCACGCTTCCCTGTTGGACGCCATTGTCATATTCTTTCTGCAGAGACTGGGATCCAATAGGGGGCCTTTCTCCCTCCAGACGCAGACTTTCCGGTGGGTGATTGACGAGAAAAGAAGGGATGACTTGACTCAATGCAGCGTAACCAGGGTAATCTTCCAGGTGATGATCCTATTGGGTGAAAGGGGGACATAGTGAAACCGTATTCTGTTTTTGCATTGATGCCTGCAGACCCTCTATCAAACTCAAATGTATTTTTTGCCATCTTACCACTCCTCCTGATTGTTAAGCTCAGTGCTTTGGAGGGATGCTGACTGGAGGACGGCCCTGAAAGATCTAGAGAAGCTGACGAGTAAAATCCATTGGGGCCTCTGTGATGTTATCCGAGCCCCTCGAAGTCTTCCTTTTGAACTTGTGCTTCTGAAAAGTTGCAGGAGCAGCAGGTCCAGCCAAAGCCGATGCACCTACGGTTTTAATCATGTGACGCGTGAGTGGACTTGTTTGGTTGTTTTGCTCTTTATTTGAGTGGCGTTATTCATCGTAATGTGTCCGGTTTAAGATTCCTCTGGGTTTTTTTTTTTTTTTTTTTTTTCCTTCGCTGATGTGTGGGACCGAAAACATATTTCGCAGTGCATCCGGTATGACATGATTAAAGAGACTCTAAAGTTTTATGCTCTTTGAAGAGTAGCTTTGAATGCTGAGACTCCTGAGGCCCCTGTGGAGAAGTATTATCCACTGGTTGCTGCAATAATTGGATTTCACAGTGTATTATTTTTGCATTAGATTTATAATTCAGTCGCGATAACAAACACGCAGGGAATTTACTCGCATTTACTTCCAAATATGTGCCTTTTCATTTATTTTTGTTAAAATATCATATGTCAGTATACAAATAATACATTTCAAACAATGAAGAATAACTGAGCAACATCTTTGTTACCTATTTATGGCAGATCTGACACCACGTCAAATGTGTCAAAGCCGTCTCTGATGCTCAGCCCATAAAAGAGATGACTTTGAGCTGTCAGCACATACTTCCTTCCTGCATTACATGCTTGAACTCCCCAGGTATGGTTTAGACTTTGACACCATTTTACTCCTGCCTTATATCCTTCCTCTCATTCCACGTGTTCATTCACCTGATGATGAGGCCAAAGAGTTCAAAGGTATCACAAAAAGATTTGATAGACTTTCAGTGGCGAATCAACATCAAAGTCAGCATCAAAGTTTGCCGCGGCTCAGTGCAACAGTAGCGTTCCAGAAGTAAACAATATAATTAAGTGTAAACCTGTGGAGAGGGACCTACAATGACTTCTGAGGTTGTTAAACAGTGGTGTATGCTTCTTTAGAAGTCAGATGTTGTGTTATTTCAACTTCATTTTTAGAAAATGTAATCATTTTTAAGTTTAATTGTTGAATTCTTGGTAACGATCCTTAAGCAAGAATTGACCCTTCGCCGGCAGTTTGATTGACAAGCGATCTGACCAATCATTACCCCGAATCCGCCATTTTGTCCGACAAAGCAGTCAGGGGAGTCAGTAGATTAATGTTGGTAAACTTGAACTTGAAAAATTGTGTGTACTCACGTCTTTCCGCGCTTGAAACAACATTCCTTCTGATGTCCATTCATGTTTATTTGATGCTATAAATGAACAAGTATGAAGAGATGGTCGGTTCACGAGCCGCTTGAAGGAGCTACAGTGATCACAACGCATTAAAGAGATACTATACGATATTAATTGTTTAAACTTCTTTAAAAAATTAAAATATTTTAAATATGAAACTGTTTCATATCAAAAGTAACCTGCTGTGTCTTGTCTGTCAATGAGTTGTCAGTGTCCTCTTTGCTCCATGATGTATTTTTCACTGCGTGAGAACATGATGTGTGGCGTGACTTGTATAGCAACAGTAACTAAAGGGGGCGGGTCTTTGCAAAGGGTCAATTGCGAGGAAATGGGAAAACAGCAACTGAACTCAACAGTCAATGTTCATTGTGAATGATGTAAAATCTTCTTCCTCTTCCTCTAATTCTTAATGTTATTTAAATATGTGTATAATTAAAATTTCTTCTATTCACTTCACGTTTATTTAAAACAACAACAACAACAACAAGAATCTCAGTGATTGATGCAGTATTTTGCATACCCTGAAGCTTTGCTTCATGAGTACTAAAAATAGAAGTATAGTTCAATGAATTGTGACATTTTTTGTGAATTAATCTGAATTTAATTCAGGCTATAAATAAAGCCTTTTACATGTCCGCTCTTCTTCTGCACGTGACGCTGGAACACAAGAAGTCATTGTGATAAAAGCTTTTTTGCGGTGTGGAATCTGTGGATGGCTTTGTTTATTACGACATCTTTGTTGTGTTGCTCACTTATAGCGACTTGATGGGCCACTGATAATCTTTCAGTGACAAAAGTCTTGTATTTTTGTCTCTTTCCTAATTCTTAATTACTTCTTTTGCTTCACATCAAATGTTGTTATTCATTTCAGAGCTGGTTAGTGTTGTTCAAGTTTAAAATCCACTGTTTTAGAACATTTTTAAAATACCTCTGAAAAACATTAATGGGAGAAAAACTTCCCCAATCAAAGCCGCTTAAAAAGTGAACAGTGACTGTTGGGACATTCCATGTCAACTCAACTACAGGACCACGGCTAAAACTTTTGATTTTGATCATTTTTCTTTCTAGTGAAAGAAATACATAAATGAAGACGAAAGCCAAAATATTAAATGTCATGAATGTATAATTACTGAGTAATTCACTGTTTTGTAGGGGGGTGTCAAAATGACAATTTTCACATGAGATTTGGAGTCACATTACAGGGGGGTAAAAATTACTTTAGAACGATGGTAGCATCATTATCCTATTTTTACGGAGATTGGCTCAATGTTCAAATTGTTGAATTTTCAATTTTCAATGGTTAAAAACCAAATGCAGGTCACTTTTCAAACAGCTGATACTTATTGTGTTTAAAGATGAATGTCAGAAGAAAAAATAATGCTGAAACTAATTTGTTTACCTCTATCAAAATAATTGCATACAACATCCCTCAAAAAATATTTTTCTGAAGATTACATGCCTGAAACTCAAGAAGAGTTAAAGATATCTATATATAATTTTAGATTCTTATTCCTTTGAAACTTTTTATTAGAAATTTTGTTTTTTTTAAGGCCCTATATGGTTCAGTCCCATTGATATTGGGATATTAGTGTGGTAACTTGAAGTTACGATACTGTGTATTTGAACTCTTTGTAGCTTCAGAAGCTGTTAAAATAAACAAAATCCCTACGGAGGATTTTTTTATGTCATCAAAACATCCTAAACAAACAAACAAACAAACAAGAAAGAAAGAAAGAAAGAAAGAAAGAAAGAAAGAAAGAAAGAAAACGAACAAACGAACGGTATTCATGAGAAATCAGCCACAGAATAGAAAAGGCATTTTTATAAGCATCTTATTTAACCCATATTCCAAATATCCCCGAAACTTATTTAAATATAAATTCTTACAAATGCACTTTTGAGAGCAAGTTAATGTGCCTCAACTTGACCATTTCAGTGGACATTAATTATTTATTCTTCAGACATTCCCCTTAAAAACATTTGGTTTTTAACCATTGAAAATGGGTAAAATTCAACAAATTGAACATGAAGCCGCATTGAGATCCCCATATCTATGGGATTGAACAATGTAGGGCCTTGAAAATGAAGAATTCAAAAGATAAGTTTCTGAAGAACCAGAATCTAAAATCATATTTATGATATATTTAATATTTTTTTTGAGTGACAGACACGCATATATGTATATTCAAAATGATTTGTTGTTTAGGTATTCATCTTATAAAAAAAGTATGAGCAGCCAGTATGCAAAGTGACCCAAATTTGTTGTTTGGCCACTGAAAATGTGTACAATTTACCAGTTTGGAACTGCATTAAGATCTCAGGGATTTAACCATATGGGGCCTTTTAAAATGAAGATACCAAAAGAAATATTTGTTTAATATATATATTATATTATATTATATATTTGTTTTATATATATATATATAATATTAAGATATTAATATTAGGATATTAAGATGTCTTTAATACTTCTTGAGATGCAGGCATGCAAATTTGGGGCAAAAAAAGATGTGCTTTTTCCAACTTTTTGGTCTCCATTGGAATATAATGCCACAAAGATCACTAAGTAAACAGATTTATGTAGACCTACCAATCTCTGTGTGAAAATAAAATAGTGATTTGCCATCTTTTTAAAGTCATTTTTATCCCCCTGTAATTTGGCTCCAAATCTCATATGAAAATTTTTATTTTGACCCCTCTCTACAAAATAGTGGATTACTCAGTCAATATACATCATTACATTTAATATTTTGGCTTTCATCACTATTTGTGTTTGTCTTTCTAAAGAAAACATATTAACAAAATCAAAAGTTTGAGCTGGGCAATTTTCCAAAATGTGGTTGATTGGACATGGGATGACCCTGTTGTCGTTTATTATAGGGCAAATTTTGAATTTGAACAAAATATATGTTTTGATGGTGTGTGGTATGTGTGTGTGTGTGTGTGGATGCTGAACCATAATACAAATACTTATAGTATATATTTTGAAACAGTAAATAACTGTTTTTTTTTTTTTTGCATTTTAACAATAAAAAAACTCATTCGAAGGATTATTATTGAGAATAAGGAGGATTTTATATGTCATCAAGACATCTTAAACAAATAAACAAACAAACAAGAAAGAATGAAAGAAAGAATGAAAGAAAGAAAGGTATTCATGAAAATCAGCTACAGAATAGAAAAGGCATTTTTACAAGTATCTTACTTCTCATTCGATACTGTTATGACACCCTACAGTCTGTTAGATGTCCACTCCTGGACTATAGAGGAAAGTGTGATCTGTAGAGTTGTCCAGTCCTGAATTGCTAAGGAAGCATATTTTTCTAGAAGATCCATGGTGAAAGTTTCTACCCTCAGCAGGAGTCGCACTGGGAAGACTGCTGGGTGATGTGGATAAGAGAAAAGTATTGATGTTGAGATGCCCTTGTTGAAGAGGAGGTGAAGAGGAGTTATCTTTGGTTTCTGAGGAAACCTCTCCAGTGCTTTCATTGTTCCCCATAGCCTTCTTGTCTTATCAGGAAGATGAGGAAGTGAGGAGAGCATAAACTTCTACCCTTATCACTAAGAAAAATGAATGAGAGCAGGAAATGTGATTCATCAATTGATCAAGAACTAGCTCTTACTCTTACTTGCGCTCAAGGTGGACATTTTGATAGGACTATTTTATAGATTTGTTTTTAATAATCATTTAAACAATTGCCATGTTGCATTATGGGAGGGAAATGCCAATTTTACATTTATTTATTATGTAGCAGACTTTTTTCACAAAGCGCCTTACAAACGAGGAACATTGCAAGCAATTTATCATAAGCCACAATATTTGCAGTACACAATGGCAAGTTTTGAGTATTAGCTAAATTAGTATGCAAGCCAGAGCAGAAGAGAAATGCAGAAAAGTTGATTAAGAGACAACAAGATTTCATGATGTTTGACTGTTGTATATATATATATATATATATATATATATATATATATATATATATATTATGCTTATGATTCAAGTATAATTTGTTTTAATTTCTGGGCCTTATAAAGTTGATATGCCCATGGATATAAAATGTGTCACGATTGTCAGCTAAAGTCAACCACTAGAGGGCACTTCACTTTGGTCACTCACTCACTCACACTCACATTCAGTCACACTGACTACATTTCCCAGAAGCCCCTCACCCATTCACTGATCACTACACCAGCTGCATCTCATTCTCCAATCACTGATTACTGCAACAGCTGCACCGTATCACCTCACTATATAGCACTGCTCACACTGTCATTCCCTGCGAAGTATTGATCTGGTTAATCCGTCAATTTCCGAGCGTTACTACCTGTGTTTGTGTTCCTGTTCTTTGATTTCTGCCTGTTTTACCTGTTGTCTGATTCTTGCTGCCTGCCTTGACATTCCTGCCTGTTTATTCCCCATATACCTATTTGCTGTCTTTGACCATTGCCTGCCTGACTACGACTTCTTTAAATAAACTGCATTTGGATCTCTACCTGCTGACTCATTCGAAACAAAATGCATGGGGGAAAATGGGAGGAAAAGGTGTTGAAACAAAACAAAAACAAAAAGGAAAAAAACTTTTTGCACCTGTATTCTTCAATGACTTGAGGAAAAACAATTTTTTGACATTTACACAACCTTTATTCTCTTGTGTTTCGCACTTGACCACAATAGCATTCAATATTCACAATAATTACTTTGTTTTTCATTAGCAGTTTTTTAATCACGCAAACCATAATGGTCTGATGTCAATGCAAATGGGCATTGACAAAATCGAGCCTTATGATTTCAGATATTTTGACCTGGGACCAGTTGCATAAACATAGTCATTATGTTAAGACTTTGTATGACTTTGTAGACTTAAGTACTATGACCAACTAGCGGTTAGTCAAGGGGCGATCGGTCCTACTTTTTAGTATCAAATTAGACCAATCTACTTTTAATGTAACTGACTTAAAACAGTTATGAACAGTCTTAAAGAAAGAAATATGATGACTAACTCGCAAGACTAGTCTTAGCAGTTTATGCAACTGGCCCCTGTTCTTTTCTGTTCCACAAACACTTGCTAGAAAGTCCCGCCTTGTCAGAACGCTTGGTTTCACACAAGTGTCTGAAATAGCTCAAGTCTGCTGGGGAGAGTGTCGACATGCCCGGCGTTACACCACCTTCAAGGTCAAATCTGGATGTTGGGCAGATCTGAGAGGTGGGGGGTGTTTTGATGGGTTTAACATCTCCCAATTCCCCAGTAATTGTAGGGCAGGAGTTTTCTGCCTCGGCAGCTTCAAGGTCAGACTCATTTAGCTGTTGCCTTTGAATGTTGATGCAACAGTGGTCCGTTTCATTTCATTATTATTTACTTATGTTGGTGTCTGTTGTTAGTGTGAGAGCTGGTAATAAACATTCCGGTGCTATTACTAAGAGAAATAGATATGTCAGTCATTGTGTGGTAATAATAATAATAATACAGTGGGCTGCTGATGGGAGTTTGCCAAGAGCGTTTGACCATTGCCCATCTGTTGAGTTGGCTTAATGAATCTCTTATGTCCATTTAGTGAAGGAACGGTGTTTCAGCACAAATTAAGAAAATGTATGGATTTACAATGAAACAGACTGGGACTGAAAACACAACACATTATTTTCCAAATCATGAAACCTTTCAGGTTTTAAAGGTCATGTTTTGAAAGTTATTATTATTGACAGGTCAGTAGAAGCAGATGGAGATATATAAAAATCTTCAAAAGTCAAGAAAAAGAAAGAAAGAAAGAAAGTAAGTAAGAAAGGTAGAAAGAAAAGAAAGTTAGAGAGAAAGAAAAGCGTTAAGTTGGTAGAAAGAAAGAAAGAAAGAAAGGTAGAAAGAAAAGAAAGTTAGAGAGAAAGAAAAGCGTTAAGTTGGTAGAAAGAAAAAGAAAGGTAGGTAGAGAAAGAAAGAAAGAAAGAAAGAGAGAAAGAAAGAAAGAAAGAAAGAAAGAAAGAAAGAAAGAAAGAAAGAAAGAAAGGTGGAGAAAGAAAGAAAGAAAAAAGTTAGGTTGGTAGAAAGAAAGAAAGAAAGAAAGAAAAGATAGATAGATAGAAAAAGGTAGAAAGATAGAAAGAGGTAGAAAGAAAGAAAGGTAAGTAGAGAAAGAAAGTAAAAAAGTAGAAAGAAAGAAAAAGGTTAGGTTGGTAGAAAGAAAGAAAGAAAGAAAGAAAGAAAGAAAGAAAGAAAGAAAGGATAGATAGAAAAGGTAGAAAGAAAGAAAGAAAGAAAGAAGAATAAAAGGAGGTAAGATTTTGTATAAAGAAAGAAGCAGAAAATAAAAGGAGGAAAATGAAAAAGAATAGAATAAGAATTAAGAAGAGAGGAAGGAGGGATGATGAGGAAGAAGGGAATCAGAGGAGGGGGATGGGAAGAAAGATGCAGAAGGAAGGAGAGAAGAAGTAAGAAAGAAAAAGAAAAAATAAGTAAAGGGATTTTGCCGGTGAATGCGAGTGATCTTGACTGAAGTATACTAGATCTTGCACATACAATATGTAAACAAATAATCCTCCATCTACAATCTTCTCACTAATTGTTCTTTCCTACAAGAAAAACCACACCCGAGTTAACAATATATTAACATCTGCAAGCAACAGAGCAATCCATCTGACCTCCTGGACATTACAGCTGTGGTCTCATGTTCCTCATCAGTGTGTGAAAGTTCTCTTTTGTTCTGAACTATAAGTGCGTCTCTCCCTTTGAGCTAATGGGGGCATGATTAATTGGACAAGCTGTTGCACCTTAAATGTCCCACGGTGGGCAAGAAACAGTCTTTTCTGAGATACTTAATCACTGTCTGATCCATCATTCCTGGCCATGAGTAACTTGGCCGATAACATTCAGTTTGAGAAGTCTCTTCTGAAACACCGGTCATATTGCGCTAAATAAAGTTAAACACATGCTTCGCAGTTGTATTTCGAGAGAGAGAGAAAGTGAGATGGCATGTGTGAGAGAGAGAGAGAGAGTGAATCTCATACCACTGAAAAATGTATCTCACCAGCTAAAAGCAGATGGTGGCGCACCAATGCCTGAACAGATCAACAGCACATCAAAGAGCGTGTGATCCTTCAGCAGATGCTCAGAGCAGAGGCCACAGCCCTGACCTGCTGTGCCAGAGATAGCTCACGAAACGTGTTCAACCTATGGGATACAAGAGCCTTGGCTCGTGGTTAATCAGTGTAGCCCTAGCAACAGTTTGTCCCACTCCAAATACAAATGAGTCTGATGATCATCATGAGATCCATGAAGTAGACGAAGTCAATCGTGGAGGTAAGCACTCCCACACTGGGCTTATGGCTCTCTGACAAGGCATTTGTTTCTCGAATCTCCTGTTTAGACTGGGAGTGATACGTGTGTCGAGAGGAGAAGGAAGCTGGAAGGGTTTAGCAGTTATAGTTCATCTGAGTTTCAGGTCACATCTCCACCGGTTTCGAACCACATAAACAGCTCCCCGGGCTCTTATCAATGAAGGATAGGGAGTGATTTACAGGCACTGGGGGAGCTTGTCTGGCGAAGTTCATCTGACGGAGCTGGAGCCCCTGATGTGGGGGTGGAGAGAGAATGTTTCTTCAGCTCGTTAAACATTTGTGGAGCAAGTTCTCTCCCTCTGCCAGTCCTCCTAAATCTGTCCACCTGCACGACAGAACCGAAGTTACTCACTCAGCGTCCTCTGTCAAACTCAATTCCCCGCAGTCGCTGACTGTGTGTGTGAGATTGTGTGTACTTTTGACAAAGGAAGTGTGCGCTATATACCTCTCGGTGTTCGATTTCCTCACACTTTTTGGTCGATGAAAGAAAAATGTTTTTGTATTGTTGTTGGTGGAAGTTCTGAGTCTGTGTAGTCCATGAACCTCGGGTAAATTTCAAGGGAACACTAACTTTTATTTTGAAGGTGTTTACAGACTAAACTATTGTTAGGTGACAATAGAATTTACAGCACATAGCATATGTGACCATTGTAGTCCAATTCCTGAACAAATGACTCTTATGAGCTTTTTTTTTTTTTTTAAATTAGTCAGAAACAGGCAGCACAAACATGGTAGCCTGATTCCTAAACGAATGAGCTTTATCTTTTTAGAGTATTAGAAACATACAGTGCACCAGTATAGTTTGATTTCTGTTATGGGCTGATTCTCTTTTTTAATTTAAAAACCATATAGCACAACTATGGTAGTCTGATTTCTGAACAATTGACTTTGACTTTATAATCAAAAATATACAGTGCACCAGTGTGGTCTGATTCCTGAACGAATGATTTTCATGAGCTGATTCTTATTTGCGAATCAAAAATATACAGTACAACAATGGTAGACTTATTCCTGAACAAAAGATTAAATAAGCCGGTTCTTTTTAATGATAAAGAAAAATACAGCACACAAGTGGTTTGAAGTAGTTTGGTTCCTGAACAAACTACACTGTAAACCCGAATTAGTTTGAAGTAACTTAAGTAATTTAAAAATGTGAAGTAATCAGTTATTTATTTATTTTTTTAGTTATGATGTTCTCAATTTGAAGTAAGCAGAACTATCAAATTTTGAGTTTGTTGCACTCATGCATGTTAATTGCTCATAACTTGAAGAACTGAGTTAGCTAACTCATACATTTTGATAGCAATTGACCCTTTGCAAAACCCGCCCCCTGTTGCTATGCTGGACAACACATGCGCTCTCACACCACTAATCATGTTCTCACGCAATACATCATAGAGCAAAGAGGACACTGACAAAGTATGAAACAGATTCATATTTAAAATATTGTAATTTTTTAAAGAAGCTTAAACAATAAATACCGTATAGTGGCCCTTTAATGTGTCGTGACAGATCGCTGTAGCTCCGATCATCTCTTCATACTTGTTCATTTATAGCATCAAATAAACATGAATGGACATGAGAAGGAATGTTGTTTCAACCGCAGAAAGACGTGAGTACACACAATTTCAAGTTCAAGTTCATCAATGTTAATCTACTAACTCCCCTGACTGCTTTGTCGGATAAAATGGCGGATTCGAGGTTATGATTGGTCAGATCACCTGTCAATCAAACTGTTTGAGAAGGGTCAATTAACATAAAATATTTAGTTAATTATTTTTTTTTAGTTCTTGCAATTTAAACGAGTTATTTACTTCACTGTCAATCCTAATAAGTTGTCAGAACTCAAAAAGTTGAATGAAAATTTAAGCTTAAGAAACTCAATTTTTCAGTAAGATTTTTATTTTGTACTCATGCATTTTTATTGTTCTTAACTTGAAATATTTGAGTACACTAATATATTTTACTTAAAGTTATCAGGATATCTCAACATAAACATTTTGCTAGCTATAACAAACCAATTCAGAAAATGACAACTTGCTAATATACTAACATGTTAACAATAGCATGGTATAACATTTAATGAATGAGTACAGCAACTTAAAGCATGCAACATGCTCTCAAACCGAGCAGCATTGATAGTAAATCTCCTAAAATCCACATTTCAGGAACTCTTCTAAATTAGCATAACAAAACATTAATCACTACTAAATCTCCCTTGCCATTAATCTTGCACAAAAAAAAAAAAAAAAAAAAAAAAACATTATACAACTTTAGCATTTACTCTCCCTTTTGAGTGCCATGGGCAAAGCATGCTGGGGAATAAAAATCCCAGCCCAGTTTCAGTTAAACTTAAGTTAGTCTAAATTAAAAAAAAAAAAAAAAAGTTCACAACTTAAAACAATGAAACAGTTCAGTGTACTTGAAATATGTCAGTGATTTGAACTCAAAAGAAAAAGAAAGTTCTAAATACTCATAACAGTTAATTTAACTGAACTACTTTGTTTAATTTAAGTTTGCTCTACTCAAACCAATTAAGTATTTTGAGCGTTAGCGTTTACGGTGCCTATAGGTTGATTATTTTTAGTAGACAATTATACTCCAATTTCTGAACAAATGACTATATGAGCCAGTACTTTTTAGTGAATCAAAACATGCACCAGTGGAGTTTGATTCCAGAACAAAAATGAGTTTATTCTTTTTAGGAAATCACACATAGTAAATTGTACTTGACCATAAGACTTAAATCAATGTAGTTTCTGATTTATTAATATGGCAATGTGAATTCAAGAAACAGTATGCCTTATGAGTTTTGTCAGTATTTTATAAAAATAATTGAAATGACCCCATCATTTGCAATGAAGCTACATTTCTTTTCCCTAAAATATTTGTTGCTCAAAAAATTTAAAAGAATTGTTAATGGAACAGTTAAAGAACCAGAATTAGGATTTTCATCTCTTACCTCACAATAGTCACATGCTTCCTTCAGCCGCAAAAACTCACATGCTGCTATTAGTTTCAGCGTCTGAGAGAAAGTGTTGAACAGTGACAGCAGTCTTTTTTTCTGGAGTGTGTATTATTAAATGTGAAGAGGGCAATGTTACTTGTACTGTATATTTAAAAAGCATTTACATACAGTAATAATATGTCTGCAGATGGACAAGCAGTTATTGAAACACATTATGTGCTTTTTGCCCCTTTTATCTAACCAATCAATGTTATTTACAGAGTTTACAAGGGTTTACAAAGGGGACAGTTTACAAGGGTTTAGTTTATCAAATTTCCTTAAAAGGATTGTGAATAGAAGTTTATCACATATCAGTTGTGTTGTTTTATTTTCTTGTATTCTGTTCGTGTATATTTTGTCTCTGTTTCGCATATTTTTTCAGTGAACATGAGCGTGCGGTTCTGAGAACATGACAAATTGTTGCTCAGACACTGAGAAGATAACACGGGAGGGATCCTTCCCCTTCCCGTCTCCTCTGAGTCGCTAAGCCAACCGTATTTTAAGCTGCAAAATTGGATGGAAATTCACAGAGGTATGTGCTGGTCATTAGATTAGCCTGTATGATTTATCGACTGTCTGCACGATAACAACAGCACAAGCCCATTAAGGTTAAAGATTGATATGGGCCTTATATATTAGTATTTAGAAACTACGGTTAAGAGTTTAAGCTGTAGAAAAATAACTCGACTGACAAGCTCCTCTGACATTATTATATTGTCATTTATAAGATTAATCAAAGAATCTTGCATATTGTCCCTTATATTCTGCTCATGTTCATATAAACTGTCATTACATCATGTTTTAGTTGCCTTTCATTTGGTATGACCCACAGCTGCTTTCTGATGCTGTTATTTTTCGTTTCCCCTCTAATCCAGGCACTGGCGAATTGTTCTTTTCGATTTAAATAATCTGGAAACATATTCTTATCTGGATTATATTTCAATTCTCTTCAAATCCAGCACTCAAGGTTACTATGGGTCTGTCTATGCCATCTGGGTGAACGTGTTCAAAATGCTGAGCCCGGCTCCGACTGCCAAAACAGGCAACAGATGGAGGGCGCAAACAACCAAGAGCCTGTGTGCTTTAGAGGAGGATTAAGAAAAAACTCAGCGCCTGCACTTGTATATTCTTACCATTTTGAGCGAAACCATCATGTACACAATCGAGATATGCTTCTGCAGACCTCAGATGAGCTAATCTGCAGCGGACCCCCCTGATTCCCGAGTTCCACCACCCACCAGGACTTTCCACATTCCCCGCCTTTAAGTCAGCCAGCCATTGACCAATGAGACAAAAGTCCCCTAATCCCTGAATCAGGGCCAGTTCCTTGTGAATGATTCAATTTCCCTCGTATTGTATCCAAACAAGGACTCGACATGTTCCAAGCCCCTGTGTCCTTGTTCTTTGGCGTCATGATTCCCGGTTTTACCCCCTTTTTGACAGTGAGGAGATCCCTCAGGGGTGGCACTATAGGAACAATTTGATAACATGCCTTTCTGCTCAACCTTGCAGCCAGGGAAAATATCCTCTCTAAAGTTGACAAAGCAAAGTGACCATATATTTTGTTTTCATATTTCTGTGCTCAACTTTTCTTTCTGATTTTAGACAATGATGATCATGAACTGTATGTTTAATTAAGAAAAGGTAAACATATGGACATCTTCTCACAGTATTCAAATGAATCCCCTGGTTTGGTCATACAGAGGACACTCACGTCTTCTGTTTGGACCTTTAGACAGTCTTTACCAGAGGCAGTTTCACAGAGCAGAAGCACATGGATTCAGGTTCAGAAATAATTGGCCTTGGGTTGACCGGATCGCTGAATTACCTCCCATTACAGGAAATCGGCCTTGATGTATATAAATCACATATGTCTTACAGATGCTCACTCACAAACCCTGAAGCATCGAAGAGTCAATGTCAAAGATAATCCAGTCGACATTTTCATACACCACTTATAACCGTCAAGGAAATTGAAGCATGCGGTGAAAAGGATAAGATGGGAAAGTATTGACTTCCAAGCTTTTTTTCAAGTGTCACTCTTTTTTTTTTGGTGAACTTCTGTAATGTACATCCTTGTAATTACTGATAAATAATCAATTTGTGAAGGCCGCTGAACTAAAGTGCAATCAATTGGCCAGCTGTTTCAGTTTAACTGGGGTAATTTTAGATATAATTGTTGCCAACACCTATATAACCTTGTGACCCTGAAAAGTCTAGTAATTGACCAATTGATGAGAAGAATCAATAGAAGACATGTGCTACCACTCAGAGCTAATAGTGCTATCATTTGCTTCATAAGCATAAGACCATCTGGGATAGTGAAGTCCTTGACCGTGGAGATTTGGGCTGAACTTTTCAGACCTTTGACTTCTTGTAACATGATTCATTGGGTTCAAACAAAAGAACCTGCCAATTAACTCTACAAAAAGGGTTTTCTTCTTTCATTTTTAATGAGCAATGGTGCACTGCTTCAAGTCAGCCCACTGAAGAACTCAATGCATTCTTGGTTGAGTTGGTTAGAACCTCAGCTCAGCGTAATGTGCAGCCTCACTGTAATTTATAGCTTCCTTTGGTCTTATATAAAGAAAAGCAATAAGGGTGTACAGCATGCATTTGATTTTTGCTTCCATTTTTAGGAATTATACGCATATCCTGAACTAAGTTTCAGGTGTACACTTGCATGACCCATAATAATATGTGCCTGAGCCATGCAGTGCATACTTTATGAATTCAAAGCAACCTCATTTGTTCTTACTTAAGTGGATTGTCTTCATTGCTGTCTGCTGTTCTGAGGGGAGTGTATAATAATAAATAAAAGTAGATCCTCTTGATTCATCTTTATTCTCTGTAATTTACGTCTCGCCATCTCTGTGCAATGATATCGGCACTTCTCTTTGAGCCTTTCGTGTTATCCCACATCACATTTCCGTCCCAATATACTGATAACACACATAATCCAGACTTTATAACACCACATTCAACATTCATCCTTTATAGTTTAAGATTTTTTCCCCTTCAGCTTTCAAGGCCGAAAGACTTAAAATGCACTGAATGGAACATGTTATTACTGCAATAAATCGAACCATCTAAGCAAAGTACAATAAGCATCTCATAATTCATTACAAAGAATAATGAACCTGTTATATTTGGCCATTGACAAAATATTTTAATTTCAAACATCTGTTGAGGAGTGTCAGCCTCATGTAGTTAATATCATTGTTGCATTAACACAAGATTTGTGGCCACCATTGTCCATTGTGAAGAGAACAGACAGGAACAATATGTTGACATGTAGGAAATGATCTTTAAAATACATCGTTTCCATTTATATAATGAGAACCAGCTGTTGATCCAAATGTGACATTTGGCACTAAGATTGGACTAATATTATGACCTAAATTTCACTTGGCCCCAATTCTCTGATTGATATTATTTGTACTGTATCCCTCTCAAACTAGTGTATATTGTCAGAGATAATGCGTATTAAATCTGCCATGCATTTAATAGCCCGAATAGAAACTCTGTGGAGAATCTGCTGGTGTTTCCTGCTGTGTTGAAGTGCCTCCTACAGACAGGGCACCCTATGGCCTATGGTATTTCTGCCCCAAGCGCAGAACACCATGCTGGGCTGCTGTTGTCGAGGGTGGGCTGCTGGGGAGATGGTAATGACGCCCTTTACTTGGAGGGCCTTGGGAACTCCTGCTCCCAGTTCTTTGAGACTTCTGCAGGCTTCTTGACCCCTGGTGGGCTTTATAGAAGCTTTCCACAGTGCAGATGCCCTCCTTTCTGGCTGGAGATCATCTGAAGTTAGCTGGCTAGTCTGCATCTTTGAGCTTGTTAACAACACTCCATATCTCAACATCACTGTGGATTGTACACCAATAAATCACGAATACATTATTCATAGATGATATCAGAACTGAATTATTATGGCATTACCATGTTATCAGATGAGATTGGAATGTTCTTTTTTCTTTTTAGATCTTTTAGCTTTATATTTTCTCCCAAGACTGCATTAGCGTCTGGCTTGCAGATGAGATAGGGAAATTAGTATTTATGACGAGTTACGTGAAATCCGCAGCATGGGGTAAGAGGTTTATTTTTACTTTAATATTAAGCTCTGAGAGACTATTACAACTGAAAATTCAGTAATATCACAGAACTGAGGCCCATGTTTGGTTAAGATTGACTCCAATTTGAAATCAAACTAGGAGGTAAATGAGATATTAAATGTTGTGTAGTTTTATTTCAGAGTTGAAAGATGTTAATGAGATACAGAGTGAGAATTTGAGTTACTTGTTCATTCTTTGAAATGAGAGTTTGGGGACTTTTAGTCCTTGTGTATTAACTGTTACAGATCTAAATGTATGAAAAGTCAGCAAAATTTACTTTTAACAGATATACATACTCGAAAGTTGTCTTCCAGGAAAATGCACCAAAAATATTGATGACTCATCTTGCACTACACACATTTTTTGTCTCCCACTAATACCATCTGTAACAAACTGGAAAGTAGCAAATCATGGTGCATGACAGTAACATAAAAACAGTAGATGGGGTTTAAAACTTTTTGATGCCCAGGAACCACCAAATACGATAATCCTTATGTAAAGGCTGTGATGTATTTTCCATTTTTTTCACCCCACAATTAATATTGTGAATTTCATTTTGTCATTGTACTAAAGAAGCTAAGTGTCAGCATATTTTTATTAGATTTTTACAATTATCTCTTTCCTACTTACTAATGGAGTAATCTTAGATGTTTTATTTCTCGCTGTTAGGCTGCCAATACAAGAAAATAAGCGAGATTAATTTCGGGATTTCTGAAAGTAGAATAAAATGGTCAAAATATCATCAAATTTGGTAAAAGGGATTAAAATGGTTGTTTAATGTGTTTAATTAATATTTCAAGTTACGTTTGACAGCTATTTTTCTCTTTCTCAAATTTTCTGTAGTCTCCCAAACAACCTCTTGTGGCGGATTCCCTGTGGATCCACCGACCCCAGTTTGAAAACCTATGTCATCCGGAAAGAAAACTGCACTTGTCAAGTGATATCATGAGGTCTTTAAAGTTGCGTTTGTATATTAATGGTGCTCACAAATTCATGAATATAATTTAGCAAAGAATAGGGCAACAATACACTAGCCATGTCTTAGGGTACTTAGGAAGAAATTATGAAAAGATGTATTCATTTATCAGTCAGGCTGACCAATGGAAACGTGACATTTTCAGAGTCCTCATTCATTTATAAGGCAGACATCACAACATCTGCTCAGTGTGCAGTACGCAAACAACCTCCCTCTCACAGTAAGATTTACTGAGGAACATGCAGAACCCATGAGAAACAGATCAACAGGGCCAGAATGAAAGTGATGATAAGTTAGCCCATGGGCAATGGGGTGCTGATGGCAGAGAGTGTTGTGGGGGGGAAGAAAGAGAGCTAGAGTGTCAGCGGTCCATTGAACTGCAATGCTGAAAAAGACCTTATTTCATAGTGAATGAGCTGTTCGATATGGAATTGAATTAGAGTAAATTGGAGTCTCAGAGACAGAGGCACTCACAGAGAGAGGTAAATGACAGTGAAAGGGGGGAATAAAGGGATCGAAGGAAACATGAAAAGGTATTCTAAGTGAATTTCAGCTGTACAGAAGAGAGATTGAGAGAAATGGAAGGGATGGAAGATGAACATGGTTGGTCTTTTAGGTGTTGGGGAGGTGCTGCGTTGGTCACCAGTAGTAACGGTCTCATGCAGTGACTGTAATGAGACTTGACTAGCGGTTGCTGAGAGAGTCTGTAATTACAGTCAGAGTTAGCTCTTAGCCCACCAGTTTCCAGTAACACCCCAAATCTCTCTTTTTATCTTGCTCTTTCTTGCTTTCTGTTTTTTTAATAAGGTGTGTGGTTTCATTTTGTGTTTCATCATACGGCATATGCTCTTTGGCAAACTAGAAGCTAACTTTAAAGAGATAGTTCGCTCGAAAATGAAAATTATAATTTACTCATTGTCGTGTCCTCCCAAAACATGATGGTCTTCTGAGGAATGCAAAAGCAGGAGTTTTGAAGAATGTTCAAGTTGTTCTTTTCAATACAGTTAAAGTGGATGGTGACCAGGAGGTGTCAAGAAACACAAAAATGCCTTAAAACATCATGAAAATGGTTAAAGTCTGATTACACTGTATTCAGCTCAAACTGTGCTACAGTAATGCGTATCATGTGTGTAAAAGTTTGTATTTTTGAGAAAATTACGTTTATGCATGGTTAGTGAAAAAAGATATTTTTAAGTCGTTAATGAGACCATAAAACACTGAACATTTGTTCACAAGACATTTAAGAACCATATCTAAAGTTATCACTAATGATTTGAAAGTCATTCTGCCCATTCATTCACATAAAACAATATATTGTTTTAACTTTAGTAAATGTTTTGTTTTAGAAAGGTTGCAGGGAGTGACAATGGCCATAAATATTAACGATTTTCACACTTGGGAAGACAAAGACACTCCTCTTAATGGGCCTGTCAAGGTGAATAGGACAGTGACCACAAGAAAGAATGTGGGGAGATTAGAATGTCTTTTTTGATTGTTTGCATTTTATTTACAACACAATATAATCAAAACATGCATAAATATACATACATAATATTGGGGCATTTCCAAGGTGTTTACCTTTTCTTTTGCCATGCACTGGAAACAACACTGCCCTGCCATCAGAAGTTAGCGATGGAGCTTATTTTACCATGTTCATAGAATCTATCTAGTGTAGTTGGACAGGTTGCTGATGTTTAGAGAAAAACAGTTTGAAGACATTTATGTGAAAGTTTGAGTCAGCAGGACTCATCTGTGGTGCAGGTATCTGGTCACTGTAAAAAAATAAATAACTGTCTGCATGTTGAAATCAGGAGCAACTAACATCATTATAGTAGCTCTATAGGTGTAATGGTCAGGGTTGGGGAGTAACGAAATACAAGTAACTTAGTTATGAATTTAAAATACAAAATTTGAGTAACTGTATTTCATTACAGTTACATCTGAAAAGTGTTTTAGATTACCAAAGTGATTACTTTGAATTTTAATGTCATTTAAACAGCAATTGGTGATTCTCTGACTCTGACAGTCTGAAAAAGCAGAGTTAAGTTTCATGTTTTCAACTGTTTTCATGTTTTGTGATAGTTGTTTGTGAGTCATTTTATAATTGTAAAAAAGGTCACTGCATCTTTTTCTCACAATTTGTTTTTTCCCCTCACAATTGTGAGTTTGCATTTCACAATTCTGATTTATTTTTGTCAGAATTGCGAGATTTAAACTGACAATTGCAAGTTATAAAATCAGAATTGGGAGATATAAACTTGCAATACTGACTTTTTTTTCTTGCAATTGTGAATTTAGTATGAAAGTTAAATGTCATAATTCTGACCTTTCTCAATATTGTGAGTTTATATCTCATATTTTTGACTTTTCTCAATATTACGATTTTATGTCTCATGACTTTATAACTTGCAATTGCAACTTTATATCACGCAATTCTGAGGGAAAAAGTCAGAATTGTGAGATAAAAACTTGCAATTACCTTTTTTGTGTTTGTTCCACACTTATTAGTATTCCAAAGTATTCTAAAATATTTAGATTAAGTTACTAAACTTGAGTAATGTAACGAAATACATTACAAATTACTTTTTAAAGCATGTATTTTGTAATCTGTAGTGAGATATTTGCCTACTATTTGAGTATGATCTGTAGCTACATTTTAAAAGTAACCTACCCAGCCCTGGTAATGGTACACGTATTCGTACCGAACCCTTTCGGTAATGGGCTTATGGTGCACATGTTTACCGAATGCATTCCATTGCAACATTAAGGTCGATAAGAAACAAAATGTCGTCTTTCGATTCTGTCCACGAAATCAAGGAATTCAAACAGAAAATGCCGTTTTGACGCGCTTTTATGTGGAGCGACAGATCTCTGTTCAACTGGTAGGGCGGAGCTCGAGTGAACACGATCATCTTCCTATTTAATTCTAGTTACAAAATAAACATGAGTGAACATCTGAAGGTATGTTGAAAGATACAGTACAACTTACTGAAACGGTCATATCTCGTGGCTCAATCAGTGTTTCAACGGCGTAAAGACATGCAATAAAACCATGTCACGTAGCATTTACCTCAGAAAAGCCGCTCGGTGTCCACAGCTTGTTAGTTCACCAGAGAAATGAAATCTTAATATATGCACTGTATTAGCCTATTCATTATATTTTACTTTAGTGGTGTCTAGATTATTTAATGTATGTTCAAAATAAATCTGTCGTGAAAATGACAACCACTGTGTTATGATTATATTTCAACAACGAATTGGTGTAGAACATAATTATTCATTGTTTGTTCATGTTAGTTCACAGTGCATTAACTAATGTTAACAAGATTTTTTTAATGTATTAGTAAATGTATTAGTAAATTAAAATTAGCAAAGATTAATAAATGCTGTGCAAGTGCAGTTCATTTTAACTAATGAACCTTATTGTAAAGTGTTAGAGATTATTAGCCTGTATAATAAATAGCAATTGAATTTAGACTAATAGTTTGGTCACAGTTGTTAACGTTTAATATTATAGAAGCATAATGTTCAAGTAAGGGTTTCCCAGCATTAGCAAAGATAATGTTTTTATCCTTAAGAAACTTTTAGTTATAATTTAATTTAATATAATTAAAGACAAAGAAACAATTTGCTCAGTAAACCACTGTTTAATTAAAAAAAAATGAATTTTATGTTTAGTTTTCTCCCCACCTGCTGTACTGAAACCGTACAGAACCGTGAGTTTTGTGTAACATTAAACCGCTAATTAGCACTAATATTGCCCTCTCAAAACAATGAAAGCATGAAAGCACTTATGCTTTGTCTGTATTATCATAGAGTACAAAAAAAAATTTATTCTAGCTTTATTCATTCTTTTTTATCAAGGCTTAAATGTGGGTATGTGTCCTAAAAACAACTGAAAAAAAAAGATAAAATTGCATTTTTATCACAGGCATTGTCAAGATCGAATTCAGAATTATGATTAAAACATAGACTTCATCAAGCACATATATTCTTTGTGTGTTTGACATTTCCCCAGTAACAATAAGCAGTTTTTATTTATATGCTGTTGAATGTTTGATGATCAAGTTAGCTTACTTGTGCATAAGCAATCTTCTATCTGCTTCTGATTTCTTGTTTTTAGATGCACAGATGCGTAACATCATCCCCCACCATACAACAGTGAATTTTATTTTTAGGTGAAGTGTCTCTTTAAATTTCTGGCATATGGCTCAAGACCAAATTATTTCTCTTGGTTTCTGGTGTTTCTGTTATTTTCTGCAAAGAGGAAAATTAAATCGCTGTCAGCAGTGATTTAGTAAGCTAACACCAGCCTTTAGTCAAGCTAATTACCACAAATAGTTTATGCCCGTGCATGTTAACAGCATGCGCTAGACATGCAAATTGGTGCAGACAAAAAATCACTGAAGTAAAATTGAAGAATATGACCAGTGAAGACAAGTAAGATTCGGCCATTTGGAAACCATTTTAATTCCCTATTCACAAATGACCCGTAGGCCCATGACTCACTCTAGTCAGTGATTTCTGAAATCACAAACTGTGAAAGACACATGCCTTACGCCCATATGCTCAACAAGCCTCTCCACTGCTTTAAAACGTAGTGATTTCATTTCATCAGTGCTTTGGAAAGCATCGCCGCTGCCAAAATTATGATCTCCTGAGGAGATGATATATAACCTATAACTCAAGCCTAGAAAGTGAAGGCTACTCTCTGTGGGCCTAGTTATTCACAAGGCATTTCATTTGGCCTGCATTTCATGGTCATTTGAACAGACTCTCCATTTTTTTTTTCCCCTCGTTCTTCCTGGCAAAAGCTTTTGTTGTACACCCCGCACCCCCTCTATTGGAAGCAAAAGCTTGGCATCATTTGGAGCCAAAGTGTGCTACCAAGCTAATAAAAAGAATCAAGGTCTTTCAAACAATTGCCTTTCAGTGAATTTGTGTGTGTGGGAAGGAGGGTGGCCGTGTGTGTGTGTGTGTGTGTTTGTGTGTGTGAAAGAAAAGGAGAGAGAAACATAAGAGTGGCCATTTAAAAATAACCAATTATGAAAATATGAGGTGATCCATTTACCTCAACAATTTTTTATCTTTCATTTCGGCCTTTTGTTTCCTCTCACAACTCTATTTGTGATTATTCTTCAATTACAGAGTAGTTTTTTTTTTTATCTGTATTGTTTCTCTTATTCGAAAAGCAGTTTTATCACCGAGTACAGTTCTACTGTGTTATCTATCGGTTTTGTTTTTCCTGTTTCTCATATCTCGCTCCGCTGATGGGGTCATCTGTGATGCATTTAATTATTGTTCCCACGATAAATCTAGCATCACACGCCAGATGTTTCCTGCGGAGAGATGGCATCAAAACCAGGACAGAGACAAAAAATTATGACGCACACTTTCCCAACATTTCCCAAATCGCTCTTTAATTTTGTATTGTGCACAAACAATGTTGTGTGCATATGTTCAGTGGAACTCAGACGCAAAAAAGTGCACATTTACACAAATGCGTACTGCGGTGAAACGTCTGACTGACAGCTGCCTGTATGTCGTGATGTCCAGTGAGTGAGAGGACCAGACAGCTTATATAAGCCTGATGATCCTGTAATATTTTCCCTCGTATTCCACCTGATCAAAGCCGAGGCTTCTCATTAAGCCAAAAAGCATTCCGATTTCTTTCCATGTGTTCGGTTCTCGCATTCAGGCACTGTACCTCAAGAGTTTAATTATGAATGTGGCAGGGGAGGTGAAAAGAGTTTTGTAATTGACGGGGTCTGGAAATACATATCGCAACCTTGAGGAAATAAATTGACAGATGTGAGAGAGGATCATGTGCTGGGCGTAAGCAGTTTAGGGTAACCGGCTCTCTGAATGAAGACATCTGGTGGGACAGTGAGGATGTAGACTGTAGAAAGAAAAAGAAATAAACAATATATTAAGCCTCATGTTGTGCTTGAGGTCTGAGAGACCCACAAGGTCCTTTAATATTGCAAAAACATACTTAACATATAAATATTGGATTTATTGGATTCACTTTGTCTAATCTTATCAGAACTGATTATAAAAAAAAACTTGATAATCTTAAAGGTAAAAATGTGACATTATTTGTGTTTGGAGTCTCAGACATTATAAAATAAAACAAATTCAATGAGTTTTCTCTACAGACATTTATATAATGTACATAATATACGTCATATTTAGGCCATGTATGTGTTAAAATAGACCAAATACACTAAAACGAGCTGGTTCATAAGAGATAATGTTCATGAATCAGAATACACTCATTATTCTGTGTCTGATTCACTAAAAAGAGCCAGTTCATAAGAGTCGTTTGTTCGTGAAATGGGCTACACTAGTTGTGCTTTATGTAACTATATAATAGCTTTTAATTTAGCATTGAATTCAGACTGTAAACTTCAAAATATAATTTCTTTTGCAGTAGGGCTTTAAATTAAGAATACATGGCATTAAGTAAAATGAATCAATCTTAAGATTTTAACAATAATAACATAATAATAAGATCTCTTATTTTCTATGAATATTGCCAAGCCTATTTCACCATCAGAAATCACTTGGTCTCAAACCTGTTCTAATCATAGGAGAGGATGTTAAATTAGAAGTAAAGCTGACATGAGATCAAAAACAATAACAACAACATCTGTCAATAAAGCAGGGAGGCCTCATAAGTTCCCTAGAGCTGAGGAAAAAGGGGTGCAAATGAGTGTTGTTCCAGAGGGAACCCTCCAATCGGGAGCTTGTGCAACTTATTAATGCAAACATCTTGTCTCACGCAGCGTTTTAAATGTCACAGTCAATTTAAAGCAGGAGTGAGAGGCAGAATTCATTTCATCCCTATGCCTCACCAAGACCCCTGAGCCAAACCTCGTGTTTGCACACATATCTGTCTCCGCTAAACGACAGGAGACAGCTGACGTGCTCGGCAGAATCTCGGTACGCCGCTCATGTACAGACAGTAATGGCTCGGGCTGAGACAGGTTTCTCAATACCGCCCTAACGAAACTCCCCACCCACAAGCAGCACTGATCAATTCAGCTTGTACTTTCCTTTAAAATTGTTACCAGGCCTAACCATATTTAAGGTTGTGTGAGGAAATTGACTTTAGCGGTTGTGCTTTCTGGAGGAGGACAGACGGACATCACCTGTGGTTCTGGGCCGCCGGTGCATACTGTGGATAATGGCACAATGTGCATGACTGTAACAATGGGATCAGACAGGTGAGACCATGAGCCAACAGAAGGAAGTGTGATAATTCTCTCTCTCGCTCACTCTGTTTCCAGCTATGACAAGTCCTTTCCCACTCTCTCTCTTTCTCACACACACACACACACACACACCTTTCCTTTGCATGTAGGTCAATGTCTCATCTTCAGGAATTTGCTATGTCCGGGTAATGGATTATGGCTTAAATTGGGCCAGAACGATCCAAAATAGTGTGCCAGCACCTTCGATTCGATATGTTTGTCAATCCATTCCTTTTTCTGTATGCTTGTGTGTTTTGGATGCATTTTTATCTCCGTTTAGGAAGTGTACTCAGTCAGAACCACCTTTACAGTTTATTACAGTGAACATTATTTTTACCTCTAATCAGTAACTCTGACAGAAACAGCATAATTGCCTAGTAGACACAGTTCTGTAGTCTAGAGCAGCATGAGGCGCTGCGTCCCTCACTAAAGCCCCATTCACAGTGCCAGTGTCTTTGTTGCTGCATGTCAACAGTCTCTATACTGGTTGGTCACTTGTAGGCATTCTTAGTGCTGGTTGCCCTAGAAACAGTTAAGAATGTCAAACAGAATAAGTTGTCATGAATGCAATACAGAATCTCAAGCATGTTTTTTCGTGCATCTTATTTTATATTTCATATTGAATTAGCAGGATCATGTGAGCTTCATTTTCATCACTCCTATTAATAGTCATTGCATCAACTCTGGCATTAATGGAAATTTGTTTTTTGTTGCTGGATATGCCCACATCTAGTTGCTAAGGCTTGTTTTTGCTCATGTCACCGAATCTCGCCAACTGTCATTGATAGTTAATGAGTTCAGGTCACTTTGTCACTGCAAATGGCTGTTTTATTTTAATATTAATTGGTTTATTAATTTATTAGTATACGCTACCGTTCAAAAGTTTGGGGGCTATTTTTTGATGTTTTCAAAAAAAAAAAAAAAAAAAAGTATTTTATGCTCACCAAGCCATGCATTTAATTTTATCTTTCATTTGATTGAAAATACAGTAAAACAGTAATATGTTTAAATATTATTACAATTTAAAACTGTATATTTGAAAAATAAATATTGTAACATTATTGTAAGTAGTTGTAATATTTAACATTTATCTAACATTGTAATATCTAACATAAATGTATTTATGGTCACTTTTGATCAATATAATGTATCCTTCAAAAAATAAAATGCAGATAAAAAAAAACATTTTTGGTTCCACAAAGAAATTTTTAGTGATAATTTCTTAAAAGAACCATTTTTTCTGAATATAAAGAAAAGTTTTTAAAAATCTAAACAACCTTTTCCACTATAAAGAATGAAATGGAAAGGTTCCATGGATATTAAAGGTTCTTCGTGGAACCATATGCCAATACCTTTATTTTTAAGAATGTTGGTCATGGAAGTAAAAAACAACCTGATCCCAATCTTGTGCCGTCACGATCCCTAGCCTGTGTTCGCCTGTCTTGTGGACTTTTGTTGTATTTCCTGTCCTGATGCCATGTTTTGTAGTCCTTTGTAGTTTTTCTTGTTGATAAGTTCTCTGATTGTTCCCAGGTGTTTCTTGTTTGCCAATCACCCCTTGTGTATTTATACCCCTGTGTTTCGTGCGTTCTTTGTCTGGTGTTGTCCCTTGTGGATGCCCTGTTATTCCTCATGATTAGGATTGTCTGTTCGTTACCTGGATATACTTTTGTTGTTTTGCACAGCATTTGGATCCTCCTCTCTGTCATTTTGGAACTGCCTCATAACATCTGCATTTGTATATATTCTACAATAACATGGAATGATGCTTTTGAATTATTTCCTATTATTATTTCCTAAATAATTTATCTCTAATCAAGTCTCCCAAGGTTAAGTAACTACATAAATATGTCACTTTTCTTTGTAGGAACTTACAGCATGCTACAGCTCGAGCAGCTGTTATCCATACAACAGTTTCAGCAATTAAGCCACTATGGTGACTGTAATCCAAGAAGAGACAAAAAGAAATGCGAGAGAAGAAAAAATCCAATCAACACACCATTTAGCACTTAGGTCTTCAGTGGTTTATCATTGTTCCATCTGAATTATCGGCCTTTTAACCAAGTCTGATATGACAGCAGATTTGTGTTGTGGGTGTCATTGTATAGCTCCACAAATGACGCGCAGATAAGTGGAGGTTGGGAGGACATGTTCTCTGCGACCGTGTGTCAGAACCTGCATTGTGTGCAGCTTTATCAGCCACAATGTGATCCCTCTGGCAAGAGAAGACACACAATCACAGTGTACTGACAGTTCAATTTCACACTTCATTATTGGGCTGCAGAGTGGTTGGAGTCACTCAGAGAACTAGCATTGTTTTGCTTCAGTTCTGTGATGCTGTTCATTTTTCTCTCTAAATTGATCTGGAACACAATATTATCCACAAGGCTTTGAAGAATCTATTCCAAAAATAGAGAGCCTGTGCTTTTATTTACGGTATATGCTCTGACTGTACACCTCTAGTGTAGGTGAGGTAGAGGGGGCTGGTTCTGTACGCTTTATTAATAAGGTACAAGCTAATATGTTATGTGTCGATAGTTTTTGACAAGGTGCAAGAAAAGCAATACGCATTTAAATAAGGTTCTTCAAATGCCTTATTACGAGAATACAGTAGTAGGTTTACTTAGGTCGCCGTCTGCAAAATGCTGATACATTTTGAGGCCTACACACGTTTGACTTTACAGTAATGGTATAGTACATAGTGCAGAGCTGTTATCAGAGAGAGAGACTTTGGCAACAAAGTTTGAAAACCCCTGTTTTATGATGTATAGCCTACTCACCGAGTCCAGTGGACAGGAGGCCAAACCCATTAACATTTCATCCCAGGCTCAGGGAATTTTATAAACAGCCATGGTTTATATTTCCATGAACTTATTGCTTCCTGAAATGCTCTTATTGTAATGCAAATATTGAACTCTGTGCTACTAATAATGCTTTTAATATACTTTTAGAACAACTTGTGTTTTCCTACACATTCCTGTACATTATGTATTATTCTTTTAACATTTGGTATAAAATGGGTATGTTTAGGTTTGGGATGGGGTTTGGGGATCTTACGTTTATCTACAAAACGATAAAAGGGAAATTATACATATATCTCAATGATATGAAATGAAAGATTTTTACTCTTTAGCGACATAAATACGTCAATATTGTACGTTTCAGCACCTTTGTGAACGTACAAAAATTTACGTTTTGTGTATTTGAAAGTTACGTATTTATTCCTACGTATTAACAATGAGACCAGGCTGTTTAGAATGATGTCTTTTTCACAAAACAAGATATGAATCTTGTTATTTTTACTGGGCAACTGATGTAAAATATTGACCATAAAATTAACATCAGGAAAGTTTCTCTCCTGACAAACAGCTTCCTAAGAGATGTGCTTGATTAAAGCGCACTCTCATTGAACCTTCTTTTTGAAGTTCCTTGAAAGTGCCGACTCCATTTCCAATGCTGTTGGTGATTGGCCAGCGAACCCAGCTTAGATCTACCAAGCCCAGCTAAATCAAACTTGCTGCACTGAATACTTTGACAGAGCAAATCAGACACATTGCTTCAAAAATCCGCTGCTGGGTATTTGCATTCATTGGTTAAGGGTTTATCTGAGTTAAAGGTTCATTTGGTACAAGTGTATAATTATAAGTCAGAGCTAAAAGCATAAATTACGTTTAACACTGGTGGATGATTTGGTTGCTTTCCTAATAGATAATGTTAAAATAGCTTCTTTTTGTGGCCAAGTTGGCTAATGGTTAAGAGAGTTACTCTTTAAACCATACCAAACAACAGTCACATTTAGCACAGGATTCATTTAGATAGTGGAGAACCCCCTGTAGCTCTAACTGTGTTTCATCTATGTTTCCCATTTTAGGGCCCCATTGTTCAGCCATCAAGTGAAGATAAGTGAAACAATGCTAATCATCTGTCACAGAACAAAAGTACACAGACATCAGAACGCCACTACTGATAATGGTGGACATCAGACACAGAGTGTCCTCACCCAGCCTCCATATCTACACGTGTGCAGGTGGAGAGAAACAACAGGATCTTTTTCTAGCTTTTCCTAAACCACATAACAGCAGATTAATCAGCCTGTCTCCTCCTAGTAAACAGCAAAAAGATCCGGTTTCGAGGTAACATCGACAAAAAGAAAGTACAAGCTGTTGTCATCCCAGGGAAAGTCCATTGCTTTTAGATTTAAAGCACATTAGGAATGAGGGAACTTTTGAGCCCTTGAGCGGTAAATTGACATGTACAGGCATTTAAAGGTAAATCATCAATAAAATATATTGTAAAATGTTACCAAGTTAGTAATGCATTAATCTTTTTTCACATACATATGCTAGTAGGAATATGAATTGTTATATGTTACGAATTAATGTTAGATATAAAGAAATCAAATCTCTGATGTCTTTAATTTTTAATGCTTACATGTCTTTTTCCATCTTCGGCAGTTTTCCGCTATCATTTGCATGTAGCGAAAGCCCTTCATCTCACAATCCCCTGTCGCCTTATTTCAGACCCTAAAGCCTTTTCAACAGAGATGCGCATGAGAGTGATTGTCTGCACTGTGGTAACTGGTCCTAAACTCATGCTCATTTGTAAGATGGCTGGCTCAGCAGTGCTGATCACACTTTCACTAATGAGCAGAGTTGCACATAAACTGTGGACTTTCTTTGTATTTTCTGTGCTGATTTTGGGGGGAAATCAACAGGAAGTATTTAAATATGGTAAGATTTGTTAAACAGTTGAGAGTATTAGATGTTTTTTGCTTGCTGACAGCGTAATCAAATTAGCCAAAATATTTCATAAACAAAGATGGACGTGTAAAACTTTTTAAATGCTGGCGTTCCATATTTAAAGAGATTTTTGTGCAAGTTCTGCACGCTCAGATTCCTGCTGGCCTGCTAATGAGGTACCAATCAAAGGAGAAATCCTTCAAACAGAATCCAACCTCTGTATAAAGTAAAATCAGGCCATAAGATGACATTTAAAATTATTTTAATTTCAGTGCAGAGTTCCTTAAATTGAGCTCGCTGGTGAACTGGAGTTGTTGGACTTTTATTTAATGATGTTTTGAGGATTAACATCTAATCCAATCCACAGGTGTAATTTCACCAGATGATTTGCGATGCCATCACCATAATCATAGTAATTATATCGACTATAAGTGTTGGAAACGTACATTTCAATTTCAACTGACATTTGCAATAATACACTACCGTTTAAAAGATTGGTGTCAGTAAGATATTTTTCGAAAAGAAAGTCATACTTTAATTCAGCAAGAGCGCATTAAATTGATCAAAAGTGACAGTAAAGACATTTATAATGTTACAAAAGATTTCTGTTTCAAACAAATGCTGTTCTTTTGGACTTTTTATTCATTAAAGAATCCTGGAAAGCATGTATCATGGTTTCCACAACAATATTAGGCAGCACAACTTTTTTCAACATTAATAACGAATGTTTCTTGAACACCAAATCAGCATATTACAATGATTTCTGAAGGATCATGTAAAATTCAGCGTTACCATCACAAAAAAAAAAAATATATATATGTATTAATGTATTTTAAATATATATCTATATAAGTATATTTTTGGTGAAATTTTTTACATATTTTCAGTCTGAATATATTAATTTTGTCCCTAATATAAATATTAAACATTTAAAAACAAATTTCCTCAAACTGTGCTGTTTACAACATATATTTAGCATATATTTGAAAAATATAATTATATTTTTGCTGTATGGGTTGTGATGGAAAATAAAGGAGAACTTTGTGAAAACAAAATATTGGCACAGAAGACTAAATTACTTAGCAAATCACTCTTTAACAAAATACTCCTTCAGTAGAGCAATCTTTGCCAAATACAGTTCAAGGAATGGAAACTAAATGAATTAGCTATATATGTACTGTTCCTCTTGAGAGATTTCATCGAACATTTTATTAATGCTCGTCTTTGTACAACTTTAATGTGTTTTAGATATGAGAAGTGTGCTACAAATTGCATGGACTAGTGTGGTTAGTTTGTATAAAGCATTTGCCAACTGCTGGAGGTCTGGTCGAAGGCAGCTGTTGAAGTGCTGTGGCAAAAGAATTGCAGGGTCGAGTGCACTTTCCAACCAAAGGCTGCACCAAAGTTAATTACCGTAGACTGAAGTTATTTTGTGTTCCCTGTGGGATTTCCTCAGTGCAAAAATAAAGTAGTAACTTGCGAATTCATGCCATTTCCTGGAGCCCTGTACCTTGTATTAAAAGGAACAAAGTCCAGGGAATGTTACCATAGGTTTTCAGCAGTTCCTACTCCCCCTGCTTATTGGAGCCCTGTCATTTTATTATACGTGAACAGTATTTTTTGGACTAATCCTCATTATTTTCTCTTTTGTCAAGACAAAGGCTCTGTAGGTCATCACCCTTTGGCTCCTTTTAAACCTCAGATCTGGTCCTAAGCAGTTCGAAAAAGCAGATACTGGGGCACTTCAAAAAAAGAGGATTACGTCCAGTGGCTTTGTAAACCACCAACACCTGAAAAGGCCTTTAAGCGGGCCACGCTCTGGCTAAAGATTTTCTCATTTTTGCCTTGTTAATTTGAAGATGGATTTAAACATACCTCTTGGATTAATCGACTGAACAGTCTCTAAAGCTTTAAAAATGCCAAGTGCTTAAGGGTAGTCTTCAGACAGCCGGAACCGCACAAGTGTGAAAAGTGATTTTCCTGAGGGACGGAACGGAAATATCCTTATTTGCATTTAGAGAATGCATCAACTTTATGAAATGTTTAGCAACTGTGAAGCAGCGCTTGTGTTGATGTCACAGCACAATTTGGCTTTTAATAGGACCAGAGGCTTAAGCGCGGCATTACATCTTTCCTTCCTCTTGAAATTGTCACTCCGTAATCCCTTGGCAAAGAGTAATGCAGCTAGATTAGTGGGCCAACCCCAGATTTCTGCGTGATCGTCAGAGGACCCACAAAGAGATCGCTGGACCGTCTAGCTCACAGTATATACGTCGCTCTGTTTGTTCATTTGAGGTATGCAGAATGCAATCCGACGGTATATATGTGACATGATGAAAACGGGGGCTGTGAAATGTGTTGATTATTAAAGCACAAAACACTTAGGGTTTCAATAACAGAGAACAGGCTCTGTCCATCTGGGCCAGGGAGGGGGGGCTGATTAATCCGAAGCTCCGTGCAGTATGAGGGATATTAAGAATGGACAGTTGAAAAAGGACCTGTCCAAATACAATGAAAGCAGAGAGAACTGTTTCTATTTCGTATGAAACAGCTTACGGCTCGAAATATGATTGATTTGATTGCCTTCCGCCCTTCAAATGGTAATTTCCTCAACCCACATGAGATCCCTTTTCAGAATATAAACAAGATTAGATTAGCTCAACACCTCAGCATAAAATCTCATTCAAAATACCAACATAATCGCCTGTTAATTTGCTTTTCAACAGCTTTTATCACCTGTCTGCATCTTTATCAGTGTAAGACAATCGAGAGGTAATTGGTGCTAATGTTACATATAAAATCAAATAAACAATGAGAATCATTTTGACTGTCATCAACACCGACTTGGTTGTTAATCGTAATTAGAACTGATTATATATTCATTTGTGAAATATATACAATGTGAATGGGTTTTGTGTGAACTTTGTTTTATTGTTACACTATTTTTACACATTGCAATAAGGTTGAATTCATTAATATTAGTTAATGCATTTCTGTCATGTCAACTCTCAGGAGATTAGTATGGTAATAGAGGTTGGCATGGTACTGAATTAGGCAATGTTAATGTATTTGGTCTTGGTGGAATAGATCTGTTACGCTGCTGCTGCTGCAGAGCAAGTTCCGAGACTTGCAACTGCCAATACATTCACAGACAATAGGCTTCTTCGAGATGCATTGGTGCTGCGCAGACCAATCGCCATATGACATCAAACTACCACCAGAAGAGCATACCACTGCTTATGCTTTTTAATCGTTCTCGCTGTTATTTGATGTCATACGCCGATCGGTCTGCGCAGCACAGATTCATCTCGAACAAGCCTATTGCTTTGAGCATGTTAGACATGATGCTGCTGCGCATGAAACATACATGATTTAACCCCCGCAGCAGATCTATACAGGTGGAGCTGGGGAAGTAGGAGGGTTTCTGATATAGCGCTACTGCTAACAGCAACACTACCAGTATTTGTTTGAATGTTGAGCTCCAACTCACTGGCCGCTGATGCAACAGCAATCAATCAGATAATGATGTGATCGCTACCAAATGAGATATAGACCTCTCAGCCTGCGCCATCTAGAGTTTAATGCCAGAACTATGTAATAGGTATAATGAACTATCAATTGATAACAATTTGTCACAGCACTTATCAGTCATGGGAAATATTTATTTAAAATACACTATTTTTAAATGAGTTATTTTTATTATTTAAATTTTTATATTATTGAAAATTTTGTACATTTTATTTATTTGTTTTTGTATGATATTACATATTTATATATTTATTTTGTTTCTTCATTTTTGTTTATAATACATTATAATACATGTTATTTTACATATCTTAAAATGTATTAGTATGTGTAGAAGTTAATATGAAGTTATAATGCTGTAACAATATTGTTCATTGTTAGCTTATTATACTTAATACATTGTTAGCTAATTGTAGTATTGCAAGATTACCCTTTTTTTGTTTTTATTTGGAAACACACACACACACACACATACTTGTATGTCCTTCTTGAACTGTTTAGGCCAGTGTTTGTCTCTTTTACTCTTGTTTCCCCATGACAGTAGCCCTATAAATGCAACATGACAAAGTCTATTGAGAAGCACGTCTAATAAATTTTTCCCCCTGCTGTAGTGATGTTGCCCTGGGTCCTTGGGATCTGCTCTCTTGCTGAGGGTGGAAATCACATTCCAGTGGTGGAGACGGGTCAACCCCTGCGATTTTCCATGCTCAGCAAGAGCACTCGCGACTACTCTCTTAGGCCTCAAATGACTCACATTTGGATCCTTAGGGAATATACTTTACAGTTCCTCTCTTTAACACACCAGCCTTACAGGACATGCAAATAAGATGCCCTTGAAGTTTCCACATTCATTAAAAGAAATTCAGACATTTGCATTCGGAAACATGGAGATATGAAGACTCGGATGTGACAAGAAGTCATCACCATAATTATGTATGTTATACAAAACGCTGTTTGCTCCATGCCCCCCCACCCATCCACCCATCCACTTTGAAATGTTGAAGGCATTGCATGACATATCTGGGCTGCTTATTATTTTACATTGCACCCATTGCTCCTTGACTCTGTCTTGGGTGGTATAAGGTATAAGCCTGAGCCAATATGCTGTTACTGATTTAAAGCGGATTATCGTTTGCTGTCCTAAGCCTCAGTGAAATCCTTTAAAATATTCATATTGGCAGACCTGGATTAGAAAACGAAACAACAGAGGGGTTTTTTTTACCCATGTAGATTGGTTATTTATATATATATATATATATATATATATATATATATATATATATTACAATATATTGTAAAACTCATGCAAACTCTTATTTGGATGAAACTAAGCTTATGTACAATCACCACGATATTTTCATAGTTAATGAGTGATGGAGTGTGTGTTGTAGCATGCTTGATTAGATAGCACTTAATGCAACATAAACATCTGCTGAGTGATTGGCTGTTAACATAGAGCATGTGTGCTATCTATCCGTCCTCCGTCACCACATTTATGCTCTTCTTCACTTTACAGCCATAATCTCTGTTGGCATAAGACTGGAGACTGCAAGAATTATTTATTTATTTTTTTATTTTAGTATTAGATCAGTGTATTGGACACAAAACCATTTGTATTATCATCCGTTTATATACAGTATAGATATGACAAGCATTTTCTTTAGATCACATGCACGTACAGCTTTATCGGTGTGTCTGAATATACGTATTTTCCCCCATTTTTTCCATTTTTACACACATACAAGCATTTATACATTTATTCACGCTGACTTGAGCAAGACTTTCTGCTTTGTCAGCAGTCAAGTGGAATGTGCATCAGCCATGTCAAAGAATACATTTAGGTCATGTCAGGATTTCATCAGTTAGAATTCAGCTGGTGTGTGTAACCGCATGTCGCTTCCAGAGTCAAGCATCATGCCTGTCACATTCCTGGTAACTCAAATTTTTGGTGCGGTTTTGGTCGTTCTTTTTTCAATTTTTCAAGTCAATTTTTAGAATGTCTTCTGATGTTGTGAAATGTCTCAGAGTCTTGTGAGCGAAGCAATAAAAAAATCACATCATTCAAGTCTGTTTCTAAATGCTGAGTCATAAATCTATTTAAACAATAACTTTATTCTGTGCCCCCACTAACAGACCCGCTAATGAGACATCATCAGCCCTAGAGGAATTCTCATTGTGTTTAGGAGTTGCTGGAGTCAACAGGAAGGAGGCTTGCTTTGTTAAAGTGTGACCAGGTTTCATGGGGTGTCTGACAGATGACTGAACATGGTATGTGGCTTTTGACTTTAGGGCTTGACTTTTAATGCATAGCTAGCTATTTACGTTATCAAAACGAGTCAATTCACAAGTTTTATCTAATCCAAGGGTCTCAAACTACCAGTCCATTGGGCTGAATCTGACATTTTTGTAAGTCCCTTCAAGCGTTAGTTTATCTTTAAACACAGCCCATCTCAGGTTTTACTTTCTGCATTTAGGTTTGGCATTTAATGTTATCTCTAGTTTTCAGGATTGTTAAGCTTTAGCCTATGCCTCTGATCAAAAAAAAGTGTAGTATTTACTCAGAAATTGATAAATTTCACAAAAAATTGCAAAGAAACAGCAAATAACCTCTGAAGAAAAACAATTGAAATAGAAAGGCGTAAACAAGCTCCAATAATTGTTGTTTTATTTATAACTTCGAAAAGTATTTTTTTTATGTTGTACATACAAATTTCACAACACGATTTAAGGATTGAACACCTTTTTTAAACTATTCTTATAAGCAATCAATCTCTAGTGCGTACTTTTTTAAAGCACAGTGCTTCAGTGTTTTCAACCACATAAAGTTTTATTTTAAGTTTCATACATTTAAATAGGCTACTACCTAAAAATACATTTTGTTATATTTATGTTTCTGGTGCCCACACTTCATAACCGAGCACAAATACGTAGTATCTGAGCCAGAGTAGAGCCATGAGGACAGTATATATGAGAGCACGCAAGTTTTGTGGAGCAATTCATGGTGCATATTACATTGATGCACTCTTGCGTTAATTTATTACACTGATGCGCACTCGACGTGAATTGTTAAAAAATGCCATGCCTCAAGTGAACTTTAAAAATGAAAAGAACGTCAGGTCTGAAAGCTGCAGTCGTTTTTTATTGGTTAAAATAGAGAATATTTCAGCGCCTATTTCATGATAACAAGTTGACAAAATAAAAAGTAACAAAAGTAAATGACATAAAAGTGATACATCTGTCATACAGAGCTATTGTGCCTTCGAGACGTGTCACCCCCCACCATTAATAATAAATGTCCACATATTGTGAATTAATTTAATAACTTAGTGACCTAGCTTTCTTGGTAGCCTTCAGTAGATTAACTTTTCTAAGAAAATGATTCATAAAACATCAGGTGACCATATTTATTTACTGTCAATTTAATATTTCCATATTAATAAAAATAAATAAATAAAGATATTGTTTACCTAAAAATTAGAATTCAGTCATCATTTAGTCATCATGAGTACCTTATTTATTGTGAAACAAATTCTATGTGGATAAAAAAAATAAAATATTTCTTTCTGAATCTACTTTTTAATGTCTATTTGATGCTTTACACAATAATGACTTAAACTTATTCAAATTTGATGTACAATAAATTTGCTATTAATATATATACAGTGCTAGTTGAAAGTTTGTGAACCCTTTGCAGAATCTGGGAAAATAAGAGGGATCATACAAAAAGCATGTTATTTTTTATTTAGTACTGTCATGAATAAGATATTTTACATAAAGCCCACAAGACAAAAAAATAGCTGAATTTATAAAAATGCCCACGTCCAAAAGTTGGTGAACCATTGGTTCATAATACTGTGTATCATTACCTGGATGATCTACGACTGTTTGTTTGTTTTGTGATGGTTGTTTATGAGTCCCTTGTTTGTTCTGAACAGTTAAACTGAGTTCTATTTGTCAGAAAAATCCTTCAAGTCTCGAAAATTGATCAGTTTTCTAGCAACTTTTGCATATTTGAACTCTTTCCAGCAGTGACTGAATGATTTTGTGATCCATCTTTTCACACTGAGGATAACTGAGGTACTCAAACACAACTATTAAAAAAAGTTCAAACATTCACAGATGATCCAAACCTGATGCATTAAGAGCCGAGAGGTGAAATTTTTTTTATTATTATTATTTGAAGATTAAGGTAAATTGAAACTTGTAGTTTGTCTGGATACATGCAAGTATCTTCTGTTGCTTCCGAAGGGCAGTATGAAAATTTCCACACATCTCCACTCCTGTTCAAAAGTCTACACCCCCAGCTCTTTATGCATAATGCTTCCTTCTGGACCATCTGTGAATGTTTGAACCTTTTTTAATAGTTGTGTTTGAGTCCCTCAGTTGTCCTCAGTGTGAAAAGATGGATCTCAAAATCATTCAGTCGCTGCTGGAAAGGGTTCAAGTATGCAAAAGTTGCTAGAAAACTGATCAATTTTCAGGACCTGAAGGATTTTTCTGACAAACAGAGTTCGGTTTAACTGTTCAGAACAAACAAGGGACTCATGAACAACCATCACAAAACAAACAAACGAAGGTAACGATACACAGTATTAAGAACCAATGGTTCACAAACTTTTGAACGTGGGCATTTTTATGAATTCAGCTATTTTTTTTGGTCTTTATGTAAACATCTTCTATGTAAAACATCTAACTCAAGAAAGTACTAAATAAAAAATCACATGCATTTTGTATGATCCCTCTTATTTTGTTAAAATTATTCACATTTTCACAGATTCTGCAAGTGGTTCAAATACTTTCAAGTACCACTGTATATATATATATATCGTACAGTTTTATTGTAAATAGAATAAAATAGTTGTGATTAATCTCGTGATTTCTCAGAGGGAATATCAGATTAGAAAAAATGAGAATTTAACAGCCCTAAAAATACATTTTGGCCCCTGGACCCAAGTTTTAAAAAGTCTGGTTGACAGCAACAAACAAGCCTACACACACATGCCAGCTTGTAAGCTAACCGTATAAATGTGCCCATAACTTGTAGAGTTATTGTTGTAAAAACATTTGAATTTGTTTTCAACTGTTCAGCATTGCCCTCAGGTCTTTTGAGTTTGTAACCCCTGATTTAATACTTGATAATGGTAGTGTAAGAGTAAACTAATTCGGCTTGCTGACCGTAATGGAGGCCTCAAGCTCTAAGTTTTCCCCCTGGACTACATAATTTAATATTCAGTAGAGATACTATAAAATAAAGGATGCCGGAGAACAAGTCAGTGGAGTGAGCTGAGCAGCTGCTTATAAATTCTTATGACTGACAGGATTAGATAAATTATCACAGACTTTCATTTAGAGCTCTGTCAAATGCAAGAGGGCCAAGAACATACATAGATGTAAATAAATTTTTCTGCTAGCCAGGCCTGATGCATTTCCTTTATTGTGGAGACTAACTGTACAGCTGCTTCTATAACCAGATCACACAGTAATTCTTTCATCGCTAGTCAGAAAAGAGCTAAAACTTCATAGTGCAAAAGAAGTCAGATGGGGTCTTGAGGGGGTTTTGATTCTCAGCAGAAAAATATATGGATGGTAAAACTTCAATGTAAAATGGTAGGTTTCATGCCCACAACAGCTTCACGGGGTCAATAGATTTATGACACCAAGTCAGAGTCTTTGAAAAATGAACTAAAAAGCTTGTTCTCCATCTCACATAACAGGTTCAGGTTTCTGAGGACTTAAAGGGATAGTTCACTCAAAAAAGAAAATCTTGGCCTGTTGTTCCAATATGACTGTCTTTGTTCATGGAACACAAAAGGAGATGTAAGAATGACAGCGTCAGTCACCATTCGCTTTCATTGTATAGAAAAAAAAAAGATGAAAGTGAATGATGACTAAGGCTGTCAGTCCCTAATATTCTGCCTAACAACTCTTTTTGAGCTCCTCAGAAAATAAAGTCATAAAGTCACCGTTAAAATGCTGAGTAAATGACAGATTTTGGTCAACTTTCTTCATTTTGATTTTTATTTATAAATTTATTCTTTTTTTTTTTTTTTAAATTGCCTCTGCCTTTTTCCTCTACGGTCTAAAATAGATTCATGATAAACTGAATCAAAGTAGAGTTATTAGTAGTGACCCAAATCTCCAAACAGACGCGACGATATCAAATAACACAGGCTTAATTTTCAAACTACTTTCGCATCCCTTAATGTTCATGATCCCTCTCAGTCACCGCGCTAGAGTGACAGCCAATCAGCGGCTCTGTCGCTTAGACCGCACGAGATTTCAGAGAGAGAGAGAGAGAGGGAGAGAGAGAGAGAGAGAGAGAGAGAGAGAGAACGCAAGCGATGATGCTCCGCACAGGGGAGGAGAGAGATAGACACAGGCAGTCCACACAGTACAGTGTCTTCACAGCGCTCAGAGGATACACATCGAAACCAGGACTACTCTCGACTCCTCAGCACTGAGGTGAGTGAAGGAAATGAACTGTACTTATCCCATTTTTGCCTTTAATTTAACGGCTCTGCGTTGAATATTCTCGCGCCGTCTGACCCCTACAGACCTTTGCTTATGCCGTAGACTTGACTTTCGTGGATGCGCGTGGATCATGGCTGTCAAAATTGACCGGGATACTTTTTTTGCAAACTATTAAGCTACATACAAGTGATATGTATCATAGTAGAAAAACATTTGTACCGTATTTTTTCTACGTGTTTGATGTTTATTGATTATTTTGTCAGTTTCAGAGCGCGTGAGTTTTATACACCTCGTTCTATTAGGCCTATTGCACGCGATAATGTTGTTGACGTTCTTGTTTTTTTTTTTTTTAAATGTGCAACGTAATATTCTAATGCAAAATGTTAATATGATTTCTTGAGGAAAGTTCGGGCTACTGTAGTTTTTCTATAACCTACTGTAAAAAAAAATGTCTTCTTTACATTCGCCCATTTAAATTGTAAAAATAATAAGTTTTTCACATTGTTATTACTTGATTTTCTTCACAAGTAATTCAATTCAAAGTGGTGAAAGGTGCAGTGAAGGTATATTATTTTACGTAACTAGCTATTAAACTTCATTTTTCAGTTTTAGTGGGTTTACATTTTGTACAGTGTATTCACTGTCCATCTCTTGTGTGAAGAGGCAGAAAGTACTGTCCTTAGTTACTTTCATTCCAAGGCTTTTATTTCAGAGGCGATAACCACTAACAAACAATAATTGTATTTTTTTTTTCTTTTTTCTTTTTTTTTTTTTTTGCAAGTATGTGCAATGTCTATATATTTTCATCAATACTTGTTATATTACAAGTTATATGACAGTCTCTGTGTTTTTTCTTGAACCCTCAGTTAAAACGCAGTTGTTAACTTTAAATTTATATATATATATATATATATATATATATATATATATATGTGTGTGTGTGTGGGTGTGTGTGTGTGTGTGGGTGTGTGTATAAGTTAAGCAAAACAAAAAAATCTCTATATAGTACAATCTCTATTAAAAAAAAAAAAATTATATCCTTGTCCAGTAATTATGGATGACTGAAAAAGTAATGGAGTAGTCATGGAAATTCAATGATCAAAAGGTGTGGGAACATGTTCAGACGGTAGCCCTGTTTGAGGCCTTTTTATGTCCGGCACCTGTAGATTGCTGGGTGGATTAATTAAAGTTGTCCTTTTATTATGTAAATTATTCATAAATTCCAGGACTTCTCCTTCAGATTTTATTCAGAGGAAGAACCACAGTAGTTGCAAACCTTTCAAATATCTAAGATTTTTTTTTTACACGTACAAAAACGATATTAATATTTGTACTTTCCAGTAATTGCGGTAATGCAGTTTTTAATCCACTAAATTACTGGATTTGACACAATGTAAAATACCTTAGTCTATAGTCAATACTGGTTGAACAACTGTGATCTTCAGATATGGTTGTTCTACTCCTACTTTGTTAGGATTTTATTTACTGTATGTAACAAACAGTACACCTCTCAGATAAGATCATTTTTAATAGTTCTAATTTTAGAATATTTTTGAGAAATAATGAGGAAACTGGTAGATGGGTTTATTCAAGTTGATGTTAGTTAATAACATACAATGAATGCAAAGATGTGCAAGTTTCAGTTCAGTTCTCCTTTTGTTGACATTAAACACGGTTTTTTAAGAGATAATGGGAAGGAATATAGGCGCCTACAACATCTTTTTTAAAATACAAACTAATCATTCGAATGTTAGCATATTGAGAAATATGTCACTTAATAATCAAAGAGTTAGAAAATGCTTAAAATGCAATATAGATTGACAAATTGTACATAGATAGAGATAGTAAGGCCATTTGACCTTTGACTCTTTAAAATTCTTTGACAACAAGCCACATTACAATTGGATGGAGAATAAAGTACATATAAGTTGTTTTTCTCATGGCCATTTTAATTAAACCCGAGAGGCTGTCTGAGAGGTTTTTTATTTATTTAAAAACAAAAAATAAAAGCATTTTAATGTCAATTGTCATAGTTGTCATGTTACTTTCAAACAAACAGATTTTAAAACATAAAGTTCTAAAAAAATAATAATTCTTTTTGATCAAAAGTGTTTTAGCCTTTGACAGTCTTAATAGTTTGAGAGTTTTGAGTTCTCAGATTGTCAGGAAGCCTATATGCAAATGTTTCAGTAGGCTCTGTATGATAATTAGATCAGAGCTATCTGTCACCTGACATGACAATGGCGCAGTAAAAGCTGTTTGCTCGCAGGAGATGAAGCAGGATAACATTGATTAGCACATGCACATGATTAATTTCACCCAAGAGTGATTTATGAACCTCCCATCATGCTTTTACCTCAATAATGAAATACCACATAAATAAATTTAGTACTTTCAGACAAAAAAAAACAAAAAAACCTATACTCAAAAAAGCTCTGGACTGGAGTTTAAGCCTTTTTTTCGTAGATATGGGTAATTTGCTGTTCTGATGTGTAGGACACTTCCAAAATCAATAGAACAGTGTTTATCTACACCCGCTTTAGTCCAATACGAGGTGATTGATTTTCTTTACCAATTCATCGTCCGCTATCTGTTTTCAGTTTCCTGGCTTGTTCGTGTTTCGTTCTTGTTGTTTGCTAATTCGTAAGGATGGGAACGGAGGGGAGGGCCGACGAATGAAACGGTGTCTCAAGTGAATCTTTAAATGGGCTCACAAAGGAAAATATGTTGTTCTCCATTTCTGTCTATGATAATAAGTTTACATCTACCAGCAGGGTGTTGTTATTTTCTTTCATCCACATGTCCCTACTGGAAATAGCCTTGGTATATGAAAGCTCTGGACGTCCTCCATAGATACTCCACACATCAGTCAGTGAGTAAGATGACAGGGCAGATCACAGAGAGTGCGAGTTGGAGGGAATTTGGGGGGGAAAAATAGCATTGATGATGAAAAACAAACTTGAAACGGAATTCGCTATGCACAATGAATATTTCTGCTATTCAGTCTGGTGCTTTAGAATAAATAAGGATCGCTTGCTTTCTTTGTGCTGAGTGCAGTGTGAAATAAGAATGCTGATGATAGAGACACCATGCTGGCGGTCCTGCCATGGCTGCGTTTATGTAAGATGATTTATTCAGTCAGCACATGACTGCTCTGAATGTGACCTGTGACTCTCCCCATCTTAATTACAGTGACCCTGGTGAATTAGGTCAACTTTAGTTCAACTCGGAATCATCTGAGTGTGTGTACGGTTAACCAAAAGGGTGGGGCACTTTTTGAATTGAAGGGTTAGTTCACCCAAAAATGAAAATTGCCCCATGATTTACTCATCCTCAAGCCATCTTAGGTGTATATGACTTTCTTCTTTCAGAGGAATACAATCAGAGTTACATTAAATAATGTCCTGGCTCTTCCAAGCGTTATAATGGCAGGAAATAGAGGATGAGATTTTAAAGCCCAAAAATGTACCACTATTCATAATAAAAGATATCCACATGACTCTGCGGAGGTTAATAAAGCCCTTCTGAAACAAAACAATGCATTTGTGTAAGAAAAATTTTCATATTTAAAACTTTAAAAACTAAAGTAACAGACAGCAGTATGTATCGATTTACGATGGAAGAGTAACCCCTGAACCGACGCATGACGTATTGACGAATGCAGAGAGAGAAAAACAAAACACTGGTCACAAATTAGTAGTCTAAAAAGAGAAATGTCAGAGGATTCGAGAAAAGGAACTTAAGTTTGTTGCCCAGCCCTATTTCTTTGAACAACAAGAGGTGTCAAAACTTACACTACTCCTACGTTGTGTCAAGGGTTGGCGTAACTCACGCATACGGCCCTCTGCCGGAAGCTAGTTTACTTTTTAAAGTTTTAAATATAGGTATTTTTCTTTCACAAATGCATCACTTAGCTTTAGAAGGCCTTTATTAACCCCCAGAGCCTGTGGATATCTTTTATGATGGGTGGTTGCACTTTTTTGGGCTTCAAAATCTCTATTTACTGCCATTATAAAACTCGGAAGAGTCAGTTATATTTAATATGACTCCGATAGTATTCGTCTGAAAGAGTCATACACCTAGGATAGCTTGAGGGTGAGTAAATCATGGGGTAATTTTCATTTTTGGGTGAACTATCTCTTTTAAACTAACGATCCTTCAGTCAACAACGTTAAGATTTTGATAAAGCATCATTATTAGCTCAGAAATTTGTTTTTGCGAGTCTGGAGATCCGTTAATCAGAAGTTTATTTGGTAACACTTTATTTTACAGTGTCATTGTTACATATGTTACATGTATTTACTAGAGTAATAACTAGAAATTATGCATAATTACATGCAATTAACCCTAAACCAAACCCTCATCCTAACCCTATAGTAGGTACATGTAGTTAATTGTCATTACTCACTTCTTAAATGTATAATTAAACTGTAATACTGACACCTTAAAATAAAGTGTAACCGTTTATTTTATTTGTGTTTTAAGTCACTTTTGATTCATGTGTTTTAGTGACTTTCTCAGCTCGGCTGTCTCTGCAGATGTGATCTGCTCTGGCTGGTACATGTCGAAGTGGAGCTTTCCACCTATGTACGCAGAGATACATGAATCCGCTACATCAATTTTTTATAGTCACATACAAGTCTTCTCTAACTGTCTCCAGATGTCCACCATGTTACACTAGGAGGGAACAAGTCCCATGTGTATGGAAATTTGCGTGTGGCTAATCATCTGGTGGCTGGTGTTTGAAACACAGCCCACTGAACTCTATAGTGCTCTCTGTGTAGCGATGTATCTCCTTCAACGAAGCCTCTTGTAAAAAAAGTCTAGATTTGCATAACTGAGAAGCTCTCTCCCTTTGGAAGTTCAAACTGTGTCCACAATATGTGGCGGCACCTAATTACTCACCAGAGCTGAGTTGTCAAAAATTGGCTATCTGTGCAGGCAGCATCCAATCATGTAGTCCACTTTCAGGCACAATAATAGGCCTAATGTCATTAATGTTCCTCTCAGTTGTCATGGTTCTTTCAATTGATTGCTTTCTCTTATTACGTGCGAGTCAGTCCAAAATGAGGCAGAATGTATTACAGCTTTCCAATTTTCTAACCTCCCCTGGATGTGTGTGATATGAATTACACCAGCGCTGAAAATGTCCATTCTGTTGAGGAATCACAGTTGTCTCAAACCTAGATTGGTTAGACAATCTAGCTTGGATATTTTCTGCCGGTGACATCTCACATCGAAACTGCGATTACTGATATATTTACCCTTGGAAAAACAAACTATCATACAAGCAGCGTGGCCCAAAAGCAAATAGTTATTACCTGGAAGACGACACAGTCAGAATGTGGTCACAGAAAGGGCACAAGCCTCAAGAGCAAAGTGCAAGAAATACAAGCCACATACAGATTACTGTATGGCTCATGTATTTAATGGCAAATAAGCTACAGTCTGTTATGGAAAGAATAAACACATTTATTTTGTAAAAGAAGTAGGTATGCACACTATCTTGGTACTCAATCAGTAATCGGCTTATTTTTACTTAATTATTTTTTTAATTGTGAGCTTATCAGTTATTTTTTAACTCTTTGTTATCGTTTGATTTTGGATATTTAACCTAATTTTTATTTCATATTACCTTAGCTCACTTTAATCTTTAACAAATCTGTAAATGTATTGTATATCAATTTTTCATATGCATTGTAATGCACAATATTAATGAATTCACTTAAAACGATTAATAAGCTTTTGTTTGTTTTTTTATTATTTTAATTAATTTAGACAAACTATTGTAGAATTTTAATATCAGACATTTATTGTTTATCTCCCACTTCATAACATAAAAAATAATCCGTTTTTTTTTTCTAATTGGTTGATTTTGAATATTTAATTGTGCATACTAATTTCTCATATTTATTAATTTAGATTACTTCTGCTATTATTTAACACTTACTTACATTTAACCTTTAAAATGTAATCTTTAGCAACTCTCAAAATGTATGCATTTTTCATATTCATTATAATATACAATATTAATATGTTTACTTGTAGCACTGATTTTATTTATTTATTTTAACTTATCTAAGCAATCTGTTGTAGCATTTTAATCTCAGGCATCTTATCGTATATGGCTTATCGTACTGTATTAGTACTGATATTGTCAAATCCAGGGCTGGCAGAGTTCAGCACCAGAGTTCCACCGTTTCTTTCTTAGGGAAAAGAAAGAAAGCAAAAATAGAAAAGAAGTCGGTTTTAATCAACAGCCTTTAACCTTTGCTCTCTGCTTGCCTTCGGCATATACGTTGGCTTTTAATTCGAAGAATTTTCCAGTTGCCACTCACAGGGTGTATTTATTTGTGGTCACAGAGCATTGGGATTTTCAATTCAATTGTTGCGCTTGTTAATGTCAATAAATGTCATTATTGATTATTTCTGTTGATATATATATCTTTTTTTTCTTTCCTTGTCATGTGGGACCTGAACCATATCAACAAAGATGCAGAATCAAATGTCAAAGTATGTTGTGATTGCAATCAAGATGACTTTGTGTGACCTTTTGAAATGGAAGCATTGTTACCTTGATTGTAAAAATCCTGTTTTTAAGACTTCTTCCTCAAAGCATGGGTTCGAGGCATAAAACAACACAATGAATTACGACCTAGTCAAGAACGGTTCCATTTAGATACCTTCATGTAAATCACGGCCATAAATTGAAACGTAGTCTGGGGGTTAAACAACTACGTCGCAGTCTGTCTGGAACACAAGTCTCTTGTGTTTACCAAGGTAAAGGTGCCACACTTACAAGATGTTTTGAGGCTGAGGATGAGTTAATGGCATTGTCAAGCTGTAAAAGGGCCTTCAGGGTAGAACACACAATAAATATCACCTATGATATGAGAAAGAGTCTGTTTGACTTTGACAGCCTCTGCAAACTCTATTAACACCGTGTTTGTGATTTGCGTATTTGTCAGTCGTGGAAGTGACAAGTAAACAAGCACGCATGTAAACGCGCACGCACAAAACAACCAGACGCGGAGACATTTGCATTGCAATGGGAGCTGCATTCCAGAGCTGAATCACAATGCTTGAAGGGAGGCTGCTGTCTCGTAGGCTCCCGCGGAGCTCTTTACACAGGCCGTAAAACTTCAGTTCCCACGGCTTCTCCTCTGCCTCATGAGGGGAACCCTAAACAAACACCTCACAATGCTGTTATGGGATTACAGGGGAACCTTTCCAGCTCCACTGTAAACGCCAGGGCCACACTGACACAAAGGTTAACAGGTGTTTTGTGCTATCTATTTGAACAGTCTGCACGAATTGACAAAGGAAGGACAAGCTGCAGTCTATCACGCGATGCTCTCGTGAGCAAATGAATGGTATGCGGCTAAATGGGGATTTGAGGCACATTTGATTTTAGCAGGTTCGGCTAAATTGCTTTAATTCACCACACAGTACGGTCTGCTCCAGGCAATTTGTGCGGCAAAAACACACGCTTTCACCGTCTTTATGGCCGACCAGAAAAAGCAGATTCTAAGTCAGTGGCACAACATTGCTTCCAGATCACATTATGGCCTCTCTCGTTACGTAATTAAGAGGACCCATCTGGTACGGGCAGCGCTCCCTGACACTAATTGTGTTGGTGTGCACATGGCCATCCCATTGAGCAAAAAAAGACCTCCAACATTTGAATCCATTATCTCCTACTGTTCAGATTAAGGCGCACATGTTCCTAGGGAGATTATGGTGGAGGGTCGGGGGATGCCTGTGTCTTGTAGGGTCGAGACTTGAGGATTAAGTCTATGGTGTTGGTTAAGCACTTCCAGCAATCTAGTCACATGCCGGGAGTATGTTGCTGTGTTATAACAAGTGACTCCTTTTATAAGTGTTTGTAGAGATAATCGGTTTTTACCGATATTCACACATTTTTTTTTTTAATCTTAATCAGTTAGGGGGTTCTTTAACATTGGGTCTGTTTGGCAAGTCTCTAAAGAATAGCACCCAATAGTAGCTAATGTAATTTAATGTATTATTTGGATTATTAATAATAATAGTAATAACTATTATTATTATTATTATAGCAAAATATATGGCATTACATTTGATTCATAATAATAATAATAATAACTATTATTAGCATTATTGTTTTTGTTATTGTCAGCTAATTAATTTGCGTTATACTTTTATTATAATAACAATATTTGTATTGCAAATTAAACTGAAAATAAAAAGTGATACAAATAATAATAGTTTATGTAATATTATTGTTATAATTGACACAACACGATAATATTAATTATATTTGATCATAATAATAATTATTATAATAAAAATAATAATGCATACGTTCGAGTCAAATAGCAGAAATAAATTCATTTCAAATTTAGCTTGGAATATCAGTCATTAATTTTTAACACTAAAATAATCCATCAGTATCGATCATAAAAGCAGTATATCAGTTGATTTTGTGCTGTTACATGATACTCCAGTCGTTTCGGTTGTATCAGCTGCAAAAACAGCACAGTATTTACCTGCTTACCATTACTGATTTATTTCACATCTTAGCCATTTGCCATCAGGTAAACGTGTTATTGCGTTTAAACTTCAAGTGATGTGTATAAATAGCCCTGGCAAATGTAGGGTAGGTCAGATATGGGAAAAAACCTATGTCTAAAATGAATAAATCAATCATCGCTTACAGCCGAGCTAGAGTGTTGCAGGATAAGTGATACCTTAGCATTCGAAAACCCAGCTGTCTAGACAGCCCTTTTCCCCCCAAACAGACAAATCAATATATATTGATTACCAGCTATGCCCTGGGGAATGACACGGATACGCTGCTTGGCAGGCAAGTGCACCGAACGGGCCGAAGAGGAGCTCGAATCTGTTTAAGTGTGCCACCCTGACTGAATTTGTGTTCACCTGATCTCGACTTTGGCTCTCATGCGCTGTTGCTCAGCGGTAGGAAGAGAACCACAATCAAACATGGCACATGTCTCCTACCATTTGCTCGAGCAAAATGAGTACTAGCTGGAGAGTTTTCTCTTAGTGTTTTCACTAAGATGTGATGTAGCCAGAAGCTACATGAGAATTTCTTAGCAGAGGCAAAAAAATAAATAAATAAAACAGTTTCTCACAGCTCAGAGAAATCAAACATTTATCGCTATCATCAGATGCTATATCATGTACCTTGGCTATGCAAACAAGAATGACCTATTTAAAAACCGTGGCGTCTAGTCTTTCTAGTTAATGGCTGGTGGTCCGGTGCCTTATTCATTTTAATAGAGAGCCCGGAGACAGTGTGTGGCATTAGCTAGCTCTGTTTCTCTCTGCTCTGCTGGTCTGTGTTCCTGCAGCAAGACTTGTTACCTGTCGCCTCCCTCCTCGCTGCCCGTGGCTGACATTCTCCTTCTCTCACTCCTAATTGCCCCTGTGGGACTTATCAGTGCTGCTGTGGCTGTCTGCAGTGTGGCAGAGCTTTCAGCGAGGGCCGCGCTTGTGGCCCCGCCTCTCTCTCTTTCTCTGTGGCACTTCCTGCCGCCTGACCGACTCCCCGCGTCCTCCACAGGTGTCGCCGGTCTTCCTCTTCCTCCCTCACCTGTCAGCCCCCGACTCGCTCGCGTTCCCAAAGGGCCTCTGAGGGGACTGTGTCTTTGAAAGAAAAATAAAAAACAAAACCATAAAAAAATAGGACATCTGATGTCTCAAGGTCAGACTGCATGGTAAATTGCCTGATCTGAAAATAACAGCAGATAACGTTCAGGCAGACGCGAGTGAGGTGCCGTTGAGGTTAATTTGTTTTGTCTGTGTTTTGGATAGCAGACAACTGTGGCGATGTTTATGGCAGGCACCCGGAGAGTTAATTACTTTATCGTTGCATTAATTGAAACATGAAAAATGTAAACATGCTAGTGTAACAGAGTCAGTTTAAAGGTGAGGTGTGTAATTTAATCCACGTGGGTGGATTTCTCAGAAAATCGTGAAATTGAACATCTGTTTGTTTGAGCTTTCACTGTAGTTTGACACAGCAACATTGGTTCAACCTGTGACGTGAGTTTGGGGGCGGGAATATTTGGTTTGCGACCAATCCCTGACTGGGGGAGTGTCATTATTTTCTGCAGTTCGATCTAGTGATGCTAGTGACACTGAAATTATACACTGCAGTTAATTGTGAAGTTTGGCAAAATACAGTTTTATTATGATAGTCATGTAATAATGAAAATAATAAAAATAATAATAAATAACCAGTTCAACCAACATAAAGTTTTATAAATCCCAGCATACCAGAACATAAAACTTTTCTCCCATTTTCATTTTGAACTATGCCTAAAAATAAGTCTTAATTTCAACATTTAGATGCAGAACACGCTGGTTAATTGGAAATTGCTCCAATGCTTACAAATTAAGCTTCTATGTTTGAATTATTACATTTAAATACATTATTTTTTTAAATATATTTTCAAAATATCTTTTGCTTTTTACAAGTCAAGTCATCTTTATTTATATAGCGCTTTTTACAATGCAAATTGTGGCAAAGCAGCTTTACATTAATAAGAAAATGGTGTCATTGTCCAGCTTATTCTATATATTATTGATTCATTCCGTTGCAAATATCAGTAGTTATTAGTCTAGTTAATTTAGGTATAGCAGCACTGCAGAAAACAGCGACGTAATCGTCCGGCTCAGCTCAGTTCGCATACAACGGCGCCAATGCAGGCATATCAAAAACACTGCTGAATATCAAGCAAGTGTCCCCAACTTAAGCAAGCCAAAGGCAACAGCGGCAAGGAACCAAAACTCCAGAACTTTTACAGAAGAAAGTCATACAGGATGAGGTTAATAGGCATGCATATTATCACCATGTGGTGATGTCAATCATTGGCGGGTTTAAGGACATGCACAACATAAAAAAAAAAATATTATTAATGATCATTTTTATTTTTTAGCATGAAAAAATATTTTATTCTGTTAATTTTTTTCAATTAACATTTTTAAAGTAGTTTTTTTTTTTTTTTAAGTTTACGATAATAACCTTGTTTTGGAACAGCATTTAGATAAATACTAAATGGTCGCAGATTTTTCATTTCTGTGTGTATTATTCTATTCTTTAAAGTACTCAATCACTGTATAAGTCTGATATGAAGTATATGTAGTGTTATGGATCAGCATGTATGGAATGACACAACGGTGAGCCTGTAAAATGAAGTGCTATGTGAAACACTATGTGAAACCATAGTGTCCCATTGAGTTCTCTTAGGTTTGTGCTTATATTTAAAGACAGCAGGGGAATTTTCATCCTTCACTATCCATCTCCCTCCCAGCAGGATGGACTTGTAAATGAACGAGCAGACATTTTGTGCTGGAAACTGTGTCTGTTCACTCTGACACACCATGTAACAAAACCGCTTTAGATCCAGCTGAGTTCCCCCGGCAGGACTGTGTCAAGGGATTTGCCAGGTCACAGAGCTGAGCAAAATGGCTGCCTGAGTTTGACTAATGTGCTCCAGGAGCCCGCTCTCTTTGCCCAGGAGTTTTGGGTGGCTGAAATTCATTTAAGAGCAGCATCCATAAACTACAATTGTTGGACATAACAGGGCCCATTTTGCTTTCCTGTTTGTACTGAAATGCACACATAGAATCATACACACACTTATGTTTATACATACGTAGAGCCGCCATGATAATTTCTAGCTCATTGACTTTGACAGTAAATCAATATCCTGTGCTATCTATTGTTACCTAATTCAATTAGGCCTATTCATAAAGCAGAACATAATGGAGCTAATGGAAAGAGCTATTAGGGGAATAGCTGCACCATTTAAGTCATGCACGGAACTACGAAAGTCAATTCGGCATCGCAATTGTGCATTTCCATCTGAATCGCTGGCCCTCAACCGCCGCTCTTCCCGGATGAAGGGCGATGTTGACCTGATGCATTTTTACACTGATGGAGAGAAGTGCGCCAATGTCGCAAGCAATATTGTAAATCAAAAAACCAGAGGTACTTAAATGCGATTCATTGAGAGGCCCGCGTCTCCCCTTCACCACTTTGCGCAATCACATTTGCAATCTGCTTGATAAAGTGCGAGAGGGAGCAAGGGCAGGCGTTCAGTCGCAGACAAAGCCACAGATTGATGTGGAAACAGGAAACGTGCTGATTGCTGATTATTATGTGGTGGCAGGAAGCTTTTGTCTCTCAGACTGTCATTCCAGCAGGTCAGTTCAGAGCCAGCAGGCTATTGTGACCATGCATGCTGATAAAACCCAACACACATTGGCTGTTGGGTTTTTATTTTTTTTTTCCAAAGAAACGCTGAATTCAAAAGCGCTGTGAGTGTTTAGATCTTTAAAGCAGGGCATTTAGAGAGCATGCGTATTGATTCATTGATTACAGATTTGCGAGTGCTTGCCCATTGGCCTGCTTTGCAGTATTTTAGGAGCCGGAGGTTAATGGCTAGGTAGGGGGAAAAAAGCCTTTTCTGCTTTTTATCATGATGGCTGCAGCACTTTGAATGGCCTCTGGTTTTATTCTTCGTGAATGTGGGACGCCAATTATATAGATATCAGAGCCTCGGCCACAAGACTTGCAGTGGAATTGGTATCTTATGGAGAATGTTTCAAAGATATATTTAATAAGGGGATGGCTGTCGTATGATACAGGAGCTGAAGTTGCCTTTAATTAGGAAGTGAAGAATTCCCAGCAGCCCTAGGATAACACTCTGAGACTTTGCCCAATAACTGATTGTTTTTCAATTCCTTTCTCTCTCTTATTGCAGGTACTGTGTGGCTCGTTGGCAGCAGGAAGGACTATGAGGGTGGCTGCCACCTGCACTGCAGAGCTCTGTTACTTTGGCAGATAGGATCATTATCCCCCTGTAAGACACCCTAAGAGCAGGAAAGATGAGGACTTGGATTGTACTTCTTCTGTGGGCATGTGCACACCAAACTGTGAATGCAGTTGCCCTTTCAAGAGGGCTGGTTCGAAGGAAAACCAAAGAAATTGAAGGAAAGCAAGACAAAGAGTTGCTCAAACGTTCAAAGAGAGGATGGATGTGGAAACTGTTTTTTCTGCAAGAGGAGTACAGAGGAACGGAACACCAATATATTGGCAAGGTAAGAAATCATGTTTCTGTTTCAGGGAATAAAGGTGGTCTGAGCAATGCTGGAGTAATGTTGATGCAGAGTCGATGCAGAGAAAGATTTGGTTTCATCACTCATTCTAATTCTGTCTTCTGAGGTTAATAAACAGAGAATGATCCAAACTCTGGCTAAGTCATATGTCGGGCTCTCCAGCACAGAGCCTGCTGGATTTGAGATAAGGAGCAGGGTGAAATCTGACCTCCCTGGTACCTCACACTTCATCAGAAGCTCAGAGCTGTAGAGGATCAAAGATTAAAATAAAGTATAACAGCTTGCTACTGTTGCTTGTAGCTGAAGATCTCAAACTGTGGCCTTCAGGTGGTTGGCGACACACCTCTGAATTTATAACACTAAAAAATAAGGTTTTTAGTTTAACCTGTTAATCCATTAAAAAAGTTTGGTAACACTTTAATTTAGGGTCCAGTTCTCACTATATGAACTAGTTGCTTATTATCATGCATATTAGGATATTGGCTGTTTATTAGTACTTAAAAAACATTTTAATTCCTTATTCCGCATGACCATATTCCATGTCTCTTAATCCTACCCAATTCCTGCAGAGTACCTTAACAAATACCTTACTATTAATTAGCAGCAATTAGGAGTTTATTGAGGCAAAATTCATAGTTAAAAGTCAGAATTATTGGACACTTAAATAAAGTGTGACCAAAAGTTCCAAACAGATTGCAAACAGAACATGGGTGTTCAAGATGCATCATATTAGTGAGGCTGTTTCAAATTTATATTAAATATCACACCATTAAAATTCTGATGACTGATGAGTGTCTGATTGATAGCCCATATTAAAGCTTTGTACTACTTTATCTAAATAAAACATAAAAACATTAAAAAAAAAACTTAAGAAGATAAAATATTAAAAGCTAAAATCAATGGTACATTATAATGTACAATATGAAAAAAATATATATTAATAAGATTACATTTAGCAGTGTTATTACATTTTTTATTAAAGATTATATTATGTAAATGTGAAAATAAGGCAAATTAACATATACAATTACTTAAAAATAATGGCAAAAAAAACCCACTATACAGTAGTACTGATACATCCATACATGTATAGTCATTCAAAAGTTTGGGGTTAGTAAGATTTTTATTTAATACCTTTGCTCAGAAAGGAAACATTAAATTCATCAAAAGTGACAGTAAAGACAGATTTATATTTCAAAGAAATTCATTTTTTTTTTTATATTTATCAAAAAATGCTGAACAAAATTGTATCATATTTTTGCAAAAATAACTGTTGAATAATGTTGAAAAAAGCACAACTGTTTGCAACATTAATAATAACCCGAAACATAATTCTTCTTATTGTTGCTTTATTTCTGATAAAATAAATGAAGTTTTGGTGAACTTATGAGACGTCTTTCAAAACATTTAAAAATCTTACCAACCCCAAACCTCCAAACAGTAGTGTATGCAACACAGTATTGAATATTTATTAGTTTGAATTGAATTATAAAATATGTTTATTAACAAGCGCAGTAACATGTAATGTAGTGCTGTGTGTTTGTAGAGCCTGCATGAGACCAGTCAAGGAACTGATAATGGTCTTTACAGGAATAGTGATATTAATCAAACCGTAGCACCGTCTTTTTTACACAGCCCTTGAACTTGCACTCCAGAGAGGTGAATTAACTAGGTGGTACTTGGATGTTCTGATTTGATCAAAGGTGGTACTGAAAAGTCTGAGAACCACTGGTTCAGAGACTCAAAAGCCTTGAAAAGGATCACCAACCAGTGGATTATTCATGTGAGATGTTGCAAGCGCAGAATTCACAAAGCTCTCATTGTTGTTATGGACATTATGTGTCTGGATCATGTAGCAGTCAGTGTGGAGTAGAAGCAGCCATTTCTATAATGTTCAGAGGGAAAATCATGAAGAGCAAAAGAGCCATTGTGTTTGAATGGTCTTTTGTATTTTACTACCCTATTTTACTGTAACAATGCGGCTTATTCAAGTTGAAAGAAGTGTCAAATCATTCCCTCACTCCTCTATCAGATGTCATTGTCAAAGCTAATCGTATCACACCTTCAGCTCTAAAATGATGTTCCCATCAATCAATTTAATCATTTCGTGTAACAATAGTGAATGACGCAAATTCAAAACTGCTTCATACACACATCATATAGAGAGGAGAAATAAAAAAAGTTTGATTTACCTCATAAATATCTGACAAAAGTGGTTGCACCAAGAGATGCCATGCAGCAGCATCACTGTTCATAATAGACAGGCATTCACCTTGATTGCACATTCAGCGTGTTGTACTTTCATCTGATTTGCCATCAGAATTCAATTCCACAAGGACTCATTTTCACATATTTACCATGGAGTACCTGTCTATTGCTACATTCCCCCTGTAGTATTTCTTCATTGTTTTATTCCTTCAAAATCAACGGATATTGAATATATTCAGAATTTCGAATGCAATACATATTCATGAGCCCTATCAACGGCAGAATGAGCGGAGGTGCTGATGAAATGCTTGAATTGCTTCCTCTCAACAGCTTCACTCAGATATGGATAAAGGAGACGGCACGGTGATGTACGTTCTCACAGGTGAAGGTGCGGGGACGATCTTTGTGATAGATGCCAACTCAGGAGATCTGCATGCTACCAGGAGCCTGGACAGAGAGGAGAAACCTTTCTACACTCTCCGAGCTCAGGCCGTCAACAAGAAGACCGGCATCCCACTGGAGCCGGAGACCGAGTTTATTGTGAAACTCCACGACATCAATGACAATGAACCCAAGTTTGACAAGGAGGTTTATACAGCGTCCGTACCTGAGAGGTCACACACGGGTAAGGTCGGCAGTCTCAAAAACAGGCACTGAAAGACTTGTGAGCGCACTTTAATTATGTCAATATTGTAGAAATATTACAAAACAATCTATTGCTTAGTATAGTAATGTAAAACAGGATTGTAACTTGTCATATTTCATTATATATCATCACTTTAAGGAACATTTGAGTCTTATTATTTACTCTCCCACATCTGTGTGCACCTGTGTTTGGCCCTCTTTCCACCTGGTATTAAGATGCGTTTTGGTCGATTGCATCACAAGTGGATGACGCTAAATACAGGTGTAAACAGGGTGTAAAACGTTTCGAGCTTGTTCACTTTCGACGACTTCCAGAGGTAATCGAAAACACGTTCGTCCGGATTGCGTTCAAATGCTCATGTGGTCGAATGTGTTTGAAAAGCTCAACTATTCTCCGCCTATTAACTTAATGCGTAAACATTATTGGGAAGCGTGCCAACCAGATGGGGTTTAAACTTTGTAAGCCGAAGCCCCAAGTTTGATTTGAAATGAAAAACACTCATCGTGTTCGGCGTGGTCTTGCGGCTGTCAGAGCAGAAATGAAAGCTGCTGCAGATGTTTTTCCAACGTCTCCGGGGCGAGTTGAAATGTAAGTTGCGCAAGCTTATTTTGTCCATTAGATCTGAAAAAACCCATACATTTAGCTGCCCATTGACCCTTTCCTTGAAGAAATTAGGACAGAAGTGGTTGAAAGTGGACAAAAGAGATGGATTAAAATACAAGGTGGAAACACGTATGTGTCTCCCTCGTCCACTTGTGATCCTTCTGACCAAAACACATCTTAATATCAGGTGGAAACAGAGCCTATGGGTTTCTTTTTTCTGTGAGAACATCAGGAGATATTTTGAAGCATGTGCAAGTCACTTTTTTCCATGCAGTGTGACTGGAAACGGTATGTGAAATGGTGACTGGAGCTTTCAAGCTTTATTAAGCATGCAAAATTTAGTCGTTTTAGTCGTTATTCACTGATAATCTTCCCCTGGAGAACTATTCACTGCTGAAACTGTATCACTGAATCAGTAAATTGAACTTGAGAACCAAAAAAGTGCGATTCGTGAATGAATCATTCAGACATTCAATTCCTTAGTCATAGAAAAGATTGAACACATTCTTCCTATTTTCTCCTTTTTGCTTTCCACTGACAAACATCATGAGAGCAAGTGCATTATGACAGATTTTCCCATTTTGTACTTTAGGTGAACTAATTTCTTGAACTAATTTCTTATTTTTCAGGCACCTATGTCACTCAAGTTACCGCCCAGGATGCAGATGATGAAATGTTTGGCTACAGTGCAAAGCTATCCTACAGCATCAGCCAGGGTCATCCATACTTCTCAGTAGAGCCACATACAGGTCAGTCCATATTGAACTGCCATATCATAGACAGAAATTGCGAAATAGACAGAGAGAGACACGGAGAGAATGCATATCTGTATAATTTAACATGGGGCAAGGGTTGCACTGCAGCTTTGTCGTTCAAGCATTTTAGCCAAGCAAATTCGCCCAGCGAGTTTAATCATTGCTAATGTATGCCCTGGAACATTTCCCGCAGAGGTCTTTGTTTAAACAAAAGAGAAATAGAAACACAAATGCTCCCATGGCAGATTAGTGTCCAGCTTAACACTGATATGCTTTAGCCCAGATGGGACACGAACGATGATGTCCATGAGCACATGAAATCCTAAGACTGAAAAAAGGGATATTCATTAGAGGTGGAGGTTAATCTGAGAACATTTGTGCCATTCAAAGAAGCAGCAGGGCCTGGATTCTTCTTTACGTCAATTACTGGATTTTGTCTTTTGCCTTTTTTGGGTCTAACCGAGACGTCAGGCGTTCAAAGTAAATGTGAATCACCGTTTGCAAGCCATTTTACTTCCGTAATGTGACGTAACAGGATGTTCAGTAAGACAGAATGTACTGTAGGATGGGACTTGATTTTATCCAACACAAATTAATTGGGTCATGAAAAGTGGGTTTTACATATCAGAAAATGAGTTTGCCTATTAAAGGGATAGTTCCCCCAAAAAGGAAAATTATCCCATGATTTACTCACCCTCGCCATCCTAGGTGTGTTTGACTATCTTCTTTCAGAAGAACAAAATTGGAGATATGTTTAAAAATATCCTGGCTCTTCTAAGCTTTATAATGATAGTGAACGGGGCGCCTGTATTGTCTTCCAGTCATGGCCCCCGTTCACTACCATTATAAAGCTTGTAAGAGCCAGGATATTTTTAAACATATCTCTGATTTTGTTAACCTGAAAGAAGATAGTCATATACCTAGGATGGCGAGGGTGAGTAAGTCATGGGATAATTTTCATTTTTGGGTGAACTATTCCTTTAAATCTATTTAGCTATTCGTTAACATTGTCCAGTAGGTTGCATTTCCTAAATGGAAAAGTTAAATATTATGAAGACAATTAAAAAACACGAAATATAGGCCATATATTTGTAATAATTATGTATTTTTTTATTTCATTTTTTAAATATTATAATTATGTATTATTATTTTTTATGTATGCCTAATTAACTCTGAATTATGATTATCCTGTTTTAAAAAATGTTATTAGTTAATTTATTTCAAATGTTTACTTTTGCCTACCTGCATATTATGTCTTGTATTATATTAGATTTCTTACTGTGAAAAAAAAAGAACATCCTTTTGCAAAAAAATGACTGGTCAAACAAGTCCAACAATGTCTTACTCTAAAATTACTTGAGATAAAATTGGTTTAGCTTGTAAAACACCGGTTTTAATACTCCTAGGTCTTGTTTCTTCAGAACCTGCAGCGGTCTCTCAATCAGCAGCTGCCGCCTGTAATAATCTCTGCGGCAAAATGTCAGTCTCAATACATGTACGCAATTAGTTCTGCACTGTTCAAACACAACAAAGACCCAGCTGCGACTGCGGTTCTGGTGTCGTCCATCTCCTAGAGTAAGGAACTGGATTGGATGTTAACGAATTAAACCATCCTTCCCTCAGGTATAATCAGGACAGCTTTGGGACCTTCCGATATGGACAGAGAGCAGAGGGAGCACTACCAGGTGGTGATCGAAGCCAAGGACATGGCCGGCCAGAAGGGAGGCTTAACAGGCACCACCACAGTAAACATTAGCCTCACCGATGTCAACGACAACCCCCCTCATTTCACGCAGGGTAAGCGTGCATTCAAAAGATAGAAAAGTATATATATGTAAATTTGTAGATCTAAACAAATTGATATTTGCACAAAACATTTGTTCCATAATTCCAATGATTCTTGTCACTAGCATGAGTCTTTTAGTTGAACTAAACAACAAATACAACTCAAAAATTTCAAAAAAACAAAGACAGATACATTTTTTATCATTGTGTGGAGGAAAATGGTTAGTGGCAAAGCTTTAGCAACTGCGTGAGGTCTGTGTGTTAATCCTGATTAAATGGACAGAGTGGGCTCAGCTCACTTACTCTTTTGTGTTTCTCTTAATATAATCTATTCTTTTAGCCTGCATGCAAATAGAAAATGCTTGGAATTTCTGTCATGTTAATCAGAGGAATGCAGGCTATCAGCACAAAGCGGATTTATTGCAGGCAGCACAATATCGGTCACATTCGCCATTTAGTACAGTACAGAGAACACCAAGAGTAGGTGAAAAAGCTTTAAAAAGCACTTTAATTGGCCACAGTTTTAAATGAAGGGATCAGATTTGTGAATACAAATTGCCAAATGAGATTTGTTCCTCCAAACTCTTCTGTTTGGTTCTCTTGAACAGGTAAATGATTTCCTGTTGCACCATATAGAGCAGATCCCCTCTCAAGAGAATTCACAGTTTGAAGCACAAACCCTGACGTTAACATAATGTTCCCCAGGTATATATCATTTTAGCGTTCCAGAGCTCACCAAGGTAGGATCATCAGTTGGCAGGATCGAGGCTGTGGATGCCGACGTCGGCAGAAATGCAGAGATGGACTACACTATTGTTGGGGGAGACGGTCTGGATGTGTTCGACATCACCACTGACAGATATACCCAACAAGGCATACTTAGCGTTAAGAAGGTACAGAGAATCTTTCGTGCTTTGTGTTTAAAAATAGGATTTTCACTCATGCAAGCTTGAGAGGCTTGTTTTTTAAAATTAAAATAGTCACACTTGATGGCTCATGAATAAAATGCACGGACTCGGAGTGGGTTGTTTATTCCTGTGAATGTGTTTCCATTGCAGCCTCTGGACTACGAGAAGAAAAAATCATACACTCTTCAGATCAAGGTCCAAAACACACATCCAGACCCACGCTTTGTGAGCCTGGACGCTAAAAACATGGCGACTGTCAGTGTCAGCGTTGAGGATGTGGATGAGCCCCCTCAATTTGAGAAAGTCAGATATTTCTTGGAGGTGAAAGAGGACGCGGCTGTGGGCACAGTGATAGGATCGGTCAGTGCCGTGGATCCTGACATGCGCCACAGTCCGGTCAGGTAAGGGCTTTACGTTAATATCATCCCATCACATTGTTTTTATCATCTATATTCATAAGATCACCGTAAATCTCTTTAAATGCACATTACACACCACACAAAAGCTTGACGATAGCTTGCAAGCCTCTTAAACATCTACCCGTTTCTTCCATTGACCTTTTGATATCTGCAAAACCCTGATTAATCTGTCTGAATCTATGGCAATATGAGCTTAGATGCAATGCTTCCTCAGAGCGTGTTTATTAAATTCACATTTAATTCAAGAGGTCCTTCAATCGCAGCATCTTTATGAGATAATTGTAATAAACTACAATTATGAGAATAAATGAGGATATTATCACTGTCCAAAGCGCCCTAATGATAAAGCTGATGCAGAAGGCTCAGGAGGACAATAAATGGATGTTTTCCCCTCCGGAGACCACAGTAAATAAGAACGCAGAATGGAAGCGCAATTAAAAAGCCCTCTGCAGCAGAGAACAGGACTTCAGGGCTGGTAATTATCAGGGACATCAGAAGCATGAGCAACACTGTCGCTCTGAACATCAGGAGGCTAATTAGGAAATTGAACAATCCCACTGATTGATTGCATTTGAAAGAGCAATATTGTGATCTTCTGGTGAAAGAAGAACAAATGGGCACTGGGCATGTGTGGGCTCAGGGCACTCTCGGGGCAGGGAATTCATGCAGTTACAGCTGTGGTGTGCATCAAGCATCCTCAGGTGTCTCCTGTTCTAAAGCATCAGTTGCCAGTTTTGCAAAGCAGTGTTGAGGAAGCTGTTTTGCCAAGTTACAGGCTAATTAGAAGTAGTCAAACTACTCAATGCACCTTTTGAAAAAGTAGTTTACTTTACAAGCTACTAACATAAAGAGCTCACTAAAGGAGAAGCTTCTTAAGGTACAATATCTTCTGAAATATATACACTGATGATGATGAATCACTGATGAATCTGATGATTCTCTGGCACAAAAACAATGAGTTTTTCCAATACAGTGCAATGTTTACATACCTTTTCATCAGTTCATTTAGATGAATTTACTGTTACTGTTACTTTAGAGATTTCTGTACTTTATTTATTTAATACTTTATTATGATTTTGATGATCTTCTAGGCCTGGAAAACACTATTTCAAAATCTCCTGGCATTACCAAGTTTTCTATGATAGTGGACATTTAGGAATGACTCTCAACTATGCTGAAAGCAACTACAAACTATATTTAGTTACATTTAGCTAATTTGTTTTTTTGTTATTGTTAAAATAAAGAAGACCTAAAATTCAACAAAGGATTTTTGCACAAGGACTCAAATTAGTTTCATTTACTGATTCACTAAAATGACTTAGACTTTCCAAGACTACATATGAGAATTATAGGGATAATGTATAGGAGGAATGGGGATCTGATTATTCTTCCCTACAAAACAATGATTATGACAACACTGACAAAACAGACTTGCATTTTTTCCCTGAATTTTTAATGATTTTCACACTCCACTTTCTCTGAGTATAATTGAGCCAAACCGATTTGTCACGGTCACACTATTTTGAAAAGAACACTGTTACAAACACATTGGAACTGTTGACAATTGAGCTGATTGGTTTGAATTGCAGGTATTCCATTGATCGAAACACAGATGCGGACCGGGTTTTTGATGTCTATGCTGGGAATGGATCTATATTCCTGAAGAAGCCTCTGGACCGAGAGGAATTCGCTTGGCACAACATATCAGTGAACGCAACCGAGCTTAGTAAGTAACTCCACACGGCTCACAACTGCAGTTCATTTGGAATGAATTTTGGTTGCTAAGCTCAAGTCATCCTGCATTAAATTTCTCCAATAAGATTTCCGCATTTTCATTTACCATGACAGCTTATATTGACTAAATATATTAGTTTACTTTTTTAAATTAGAAATCCAGTTTCCTCCTGTGACTCCAATAATGTGAGCTTCTATCATCTCAAGTAGTCAACCATCATCTGCCACATCTTTTTAAGGACTCTTTGGCAACCCCGAGCAGATCAGCCGAGTGCCTGTGTATATCCGTGTACTGGATGTCAACGATAACCCCCCCATGCTGGCATCATTCTACGAGACCTTCGTCTGTGAAAACGCCAAAGCTGGTCAGGTAAAGAGCATTTTAGTATACGTTTCCCATTTTATCTGCCACATTGTCAATTTCGATGTAAGATAAGGGGGAATAAGTCCACTTCTCCTGTTCGGCTGGCAGATGGATGTGTCGATTTAAAGCAGGGGCGTCTGTTAAACAGTGTGTGACCTCTACAGAACTCACACCTCCAGAGCGAGATAGAGATCAGTGATGAGTATTTCTCCTTCATGGATAAGACGGCAGAGTCTTTTTCTGTCAGGCTTGATGAGATTATGTGTCATGGTGGATGACAGGGGCTGTCACATATCACAGACACTTCATAATAACTGTCCACCTCTCCTCCATTTCCTGACTCATCTTGTATCCCTCGTTGTCCGTCATCACCCACCTCACTGACCCGCCCACCTCAGCAGCTGGCAGAATTGTTCAACCTGGTGTTTGCCACGGTTTATTTATCGGTTACAAAAAGATCCAAGAACATATATGCATATAGTATTATCAGTATGTTGGTCTTTTTCCAGTTAAAATATCAAGACATCTTTCTCAGTTTACTTGAAAAAGCAAAATTACATAAAATAGTAGACATCTTGCAAATTTTGTCCCTATTTTCAGCATTAATACAACACAATTTAGTGAGGCTTATACTCAAAACAAGAACAATTGAACTATTAATTATTTTACACAGTTTTTAAAGAAAAGGTTCATATGCTACCAACCACATCTATAAAATGTTATAATAATTTTGTATCTGCCATTTAATTACATTTAGGTAAAAGACTTGTGTGGAAATTCTGTTACTTGCATGATGAAACTGAACAATTATTAATTATTATTGTGTTTATTAGCTATATTTCAGCGACGGCAGTGTGAGATAAGGCTGGGATTTTGGTTCTGTTCAGCAGTTATATTCTAACAGACCGAAGTAAAGCCCAGAGGAAAGGGAAGCCAGCCAGCAACACGCAAGCAAGAAATCTGGCCAGTGCGTAAGCCTGGTAAAGAAAAAAAATCATGAACCACACAATGGATGATTACATTTTTGTCACAGCGTGTTGCCAGTGCACCCTTGAGAGATGCATTTAAACTAAAATTGCCCTTGGTGACAACTAAAGATAACCAAGAGCCTCTATCACTGAGCCAACATCTTTCCTCGCTGTAAACATGCTTATAGTGTTTACATGTAAACACTTGTAAGGTCTGAAAGATGACATTGTAAATCGGTCATTCCTGTTATGCAGTTCTTTTCCAGTTCTGTTACTTAAATTAAAATGGATGAATATTTTTTAAAGTAATAGGGTATAGCAGACTTAAAATAATATGAGCCAGTCAAGCTAATGCATTTAAATGTTATTAATTATAACTTCACACAATTAAAATAATTTCAAGATAATTAACTGGAGGCCTAACAGGATTGTGAGCAAAAGGCAGACTACAAAAAAACTGAAAGGATAAAATTGTTTCAATATTGCTTTTAATATAATCACTAATTAAAACAATATTACTAAAAATACATGTTTCGTTTAAAATATTTTGATAGGAAAAAAATTATTTAATTTAAAAAAGGCATTTTTTTTTGCTACATTTAATGTAAACATATCGTCATGTAACAAAACCATGAATACTTCTTTAGAAAATACCAGTTTTTGATATTAGAAGTTGACAAAAATGGCAACATTGTCTGAAACCAAATTAGTTAAATAGATAACAGTGATGATAGAAACTAATATGATTTTAAAGACATTTATGATCGGGACTTGAAAAATTAACCAAACGCCATTTTTAACGTATGTCCTATGCATTTTAGCAAATATGTGATTTTCATCGTTTGCTTCTTTACCACAGAAAATCCAGACAATAAGTGCAGTGGATCCAGATGACCCAGTCGGTGGACATCGCTTCTCATTCAACTTAGCACCAGAGAGCTCATATCCAGCAAACTTCACAGTCCGAGATAATGGAGGTGGGTGCCCTCTCACATTGTCTAGCCCTCTAACTAGCTTACAGTCTCTCTTCATGACAACACAGACCAATCAATCAGGAGAAATCTTTAGGACACATGGCCTCTTCACATCTAGCTGTTTAAACTGAGCCAGCTCGTTCTGCTGTAGCCATAACTTTAGGTCAGTCTAGGCCTGTTGTGTTCTGCAGAGAGGGCAGTTGCTTTGTTCCTTAACCCTTAAATGCATAAATGTTTTGCCAATTATTATTACATATTCATTTCTTTAGCGACTACATCTAACACAGATGGATCTCTAACTGCTGCAATAGTATGAAAATTCTCTGGAAATTTTAAAAACAATTTAAAAACAAGTAAAATAGCGTTTATTACCTTAACTTGGAAGAATTAAATTTAGCTTTTAACCATCATCATCAATGTCATCGTCATATTCGCGACCTCAACCAAAATGATCATTTTCAACGTCTTCAAAATCAATATTTTGATCGCTGAAAGCTTCTTCATCAGATCCACAATCAATTGACAATGACGCTAATATTTGATATCGTACAGTACTTGCTCTGACATAAATCGTTGATCCATTTTACGTTTTGCTGATTATACTTGTGTATTCTTTTGTTTTATGTCTGTGGTAATTATGAGTGAAACATCACGTCATCACTGTGTATCAGACATTGCCACCTTGAGGAATAAAGGTGAATCGCACTTATAGAGTCATTAGAGATTCAATTATTTATAGGCAGAAAAAATATACTTACACTATTACATACCTCGGGTCGCTACCGACCCTGTACACTTTTTACAAAAAAATAATCAGAAAACAGGCATTCTTTTATAATTTTTTTTTTTTTTCTTGTTACATTGTTTATAATGAATCAGTTGAGGAACACTATGAAGGTTGATGTCTAAATGAAAATGAATGAGGGGGAGCTTATTGAATGACGTCCCGGGTCGATAAAGACCAGAGGTGTGTGTTTAAGGGTTTTAATAAACTGAGTGTTCAACTCTCCACAGATAACACAGCTGGAATCTTTACACAACGTACCGGATTTGGCCGAATGCACAAGAGCACCCATCTAGTGGCTGTGGTGATCTCAGATAGAACCATTCCCGTGCAGAGCAGCACGGGCACACTCACAGTTCGGGTGTGCACGTGCGACCGAGATGGCAACATGGAGATGTGCAACGCAGAAGCTCTGACCAGCTCTGCGGGGCTCAGCACAGGAGCACTGGTGGCCATCCTGCTCTGCATCCTCATCCTGCTCTGTAAGTAGCCATCGCTTCTCTCTTTTGACTTTAACAATCAGATCACTTCTCATACATCCATCTGTCTGATGCCCACTTCCTCCATCTGTCTGTCTGCTGTGAATCCGACTGTTCATCTTTCAAGCCCTTTGTTAGTGAGACTTTTCAGTTCATTTTCCCACCTGTCTTCCTGTCAGTTAGCGCTTTTGTCTGCGCTGCCATTTGATTAATTACAATTCCAGTGGTCTGAAGTGTGTACGCCTGATCTGCATGTAAAATAATTTGCAATTAGGGGAAAAAAGAAAATAAAGAAAAACAATTTCTGACATGCTCAGATGGCTGAACTGATCAAACTTGTTGGTTATTTAATCAGGAAACTGAGTTACAAATGCTACATTTCAATTAAACTCAAATGAACCCAGTCTTGATTTAATTCAACAAAAATGGAATATCACATTGGAATTCTAGGCTTAATTTTAATTGAAACGTTTGTCAAAATATAACTAATATGCAAGTGTAATTGATCAATTTACTGTGATTTTTCCCCCCATTTGAATTTCTATACAAAAAAGTTAGCTTATTTTTGTATGGTAACATATGCTACACATAGTTCTCACCTGTAAACTATGTGCAGTAGAGCTTGACGACCTGACACCTACAGTGGGTGTCACCCACAGGGAAATGCATCATGTATGAATCTCTTCCTACTCAAATTCACTTAAAAAATCACTGATAAAAGCAACCAAATTGTACTTTCCACATGCCATTTGAATCACTGCTTCAAAATGCCAAACCATATATCACTACACTGCACATCTGGATATATGGCTGTTTATAATGCTCTTCTACATTTGATGAAATTCTGCTGCAAAGATCAGTAATAAAAATTTACATAATGTACACAAATTTTTCAATGACATTTCGTTTACCATCTGCTTTCTGTAGGTGGTAATTGCTTGCACTAATTAGCGCTGAGTTTTGTGAACAAGGCACAATATATAATAAGCCTAAATTAAATATGGCTACATTTCTACCAGTTTTTCAGTTTATTTCAAAAATGTGTTGAAAATTTGTTCAGTACAATGTATTTGACAGTATATCGTATTTTAAAGCCATACCAAAAGGAAGTTGGTGTAATCGTATATATATCTTAAATCAAGCCTTTGGTGAGTGCATTTGATCAAAAATAAAGTAAAAAAAAATAGTATTGTGAAATATTATTACAAAATTTAAAATAACTGTTTTCTATTATAAATCTTTTTGTTGTCAGGACTGGCTGAAAACACAATGAAATAAAAGGCTAGATTTAATCGCAAGCAGTGAATGTTTATTGTTTAATGAAAGCAAACTCAAAATAATGCTTCTCAGAATAACATAATAGAATAACAATAACACATAACCAACATAATATTGATGAAAAGGGACAATAAACAAAAAAAAAATCTCAGGGTTTAAATAATACAAGTCAAATTAATCAACAAAAGAGAACAGGTGCAGATCTTAATCATTCAATAAAAAACCAAGGAAACCAAACTCAACCATAGAAAACCAAAGCAAAACAAGTGCAAAACCCATCCAAAACAGACATTAAATACCTAAATACCCAGAATACCTATAACAGAACACCCCCCCCCCCAAAAAAAAGAAGCCACATCCCTGTTAACATCCATAAAGTCAAACAGAGGAGGCTTAAGAGGTGGGTGCAGGGTAGGCTCAAGGGACAAACTCAGGAGGAACTGAAGGCGGTAGGACCCAGTCTGGAGATGATGGTGAGAGAAGCCAGGATGAAAGCCCCAGCAGAAACCCCAGGACGAAAGTCCACCCTGAAATTGAGGGAGGGAGGAACCATGGTGTAGTTTTGAGAGACAGAACCAGTTGAACTACCAACCGAGACAAAGTCGATGGAGGTGGAGACCCAATCGAAGCTGAAGAGCCAACAAGAACCTGGTCACACAGAGGGTCTGTGAGACCAAGGCAGAGACGAACGGCCAAGGTAAAGCCAGGGTGCCAGTGGATTAAGGCAGAGCCGGTGTGCCCGAGGACTGAGGTGAAGCTGGAGGGAAGGCAGAGCCCAACAAAGCCAAAGGAGTGGAGGGACAAGTCGCAGTCTAAGACCCGCAAGTCCATGGCACAGACAGAGCTATGACTGACCAAGGTCGAGCTGGAGGGAAGAGGAAGTCTGATGAAGCCTCAGGGACGACAGTGGTGGAGGCATGGAGGTTCTAGGTAGAGTAAATGGGTTGAAAGTCCAGGGCTGAACATGCGAACAATTACTCGAGGCAAATTCACATAGCACTGAGAAGGAGACGAAGGTCTGATGAGAAGCAGTGCTAATATGGCTGAAGAACTGGGCAGTGCAGACAGGAGTTCACAAAATGGCTTTCCTGGCCTATACAGAACAGACAGACTTCTCAGGAATGGCCTTTTTGGCCAAAGCAGAATGGACAAACTTCTTAGGAGTCCTTGGCCAATACAGGACAGATAGTCATGACAGGAACAGGCAGACATTTCAGGAATGGCTCTTTTGTGCAACGTGGAACATACAGACATTTCCGGAGTGGCTCTCTTGGCCGACTTGGAACAGGCAGAGGAGGTGAGAGTGGAAGGCAGAGCAGGTGCATCAGTACATCACCTGATCTGGGTGATGAAGTAGGCTTGGTGCAGAGTATGGAAACAGGCAGGGTGCAATCAGAAGCTCAGAGTTTAACACATCTACATCCACCTTATCAGAAGGGACTAGGCTCCATTCCATCACCTCGTATTCCACTAGTTTTCCCTCAATGACGGAAAATGTTCCAGGCTCACACACCTTGTTGGACATGGTTAGTTCAGGCTCCGGAGTGATCTGTGGCTCTGGCACACTGTGGTGGGCTCGGGTTTAGTGTCCGCTGGGATGACGGCTGCGGATGGTGCACTGACTTCCTCCTCACTCTCACAGATGGTGAAAGGTGAAACATTATGTCGCAGCACCCAGTCTACATACTACTTGAACATCCCTTGAGGTCCGTCTCCGGGCAGGCACACTCTTGTCTCCACATTGAGACACACACAGACTGATACAGATACAAATCCACGAAGGGTTTGGATAATACAAATCTTTTGTGTGTCTCTCGAAGGACTGACAAACTCAAAATAACAGTTCTCAGAAAACTGGATACAAAATTACATAGAACAGAACACCAAACACCAAATCTTGATTGACGAGAATAGACAATGAACTGAACAAACTCAGGGTCTAAATAATAAAAATCAAACTAATCATCAAAATAGAGAACTGGTGTAGATCATAATCAGTCAATGAAAAACCAAGGAAACCAAACTCAACCACAAGAAACTGAACTGCAAATCTGAATTTTCAGCAGCCATTACTCCGTTCTTCCGTGTCACATGATTCTTCAGGAATCATTCTAATATGCTGAATTGTTGCTCAATAAATGTTTATTATTATTGCCAACGTTGAAAACGGTAGTGCTGCTCAATATTTTTGTAGAAACCATGAAAATTTGAAAGAACAGCACTTTTTTAAATAGATTTTAAATTGTAAAAGTCATTATTGTCACTTTTGATCATTTTAATGCATTCTTGCTAAACAAAAGTAGCAATTTCTTTAAAAACAAAAATCTTACAGACCCTTAATGGGTATAGAGAATTGTTGTCAAGCTTTTTCATTCTGGTGCGTCACTAATAGTTTAAATTTTCCTTCTCTTGTTCTGTAGTGATTGTAGTACTGTTTGCTGCGCTGAAACGCCAGAAGAAGAAAGAGCCACTGATCATCTCCAAGGAGGACGTGAGGGACAATGTCGTCAGCTACAATGATGAGGGTGGCGGCGAAGAGGACACACAGGCCTTTGACATCGGAGCGCTTCGTCATCCAGAAGCGTTGGAGGACAGCAAACTGCGTCGAGACATCCTGCCCTCTGAATCGCTCTACCCCCCTCCGCCGCTTCGCAGGACCATTGTGCCATCCAGAGAGAACGCAGACGTGCGGGACTTTATCAATCAGCGCGTACAAGAAAATGACGGCAACCCCACGGCTCCTCCTTATGACTCGTTGGCCACCTACGCGTACGAAGGTAACGGATCGGTGGCCGAGTCGCTCAGCTCACTGGGGTCCGTGTCCTCGGAGGGGGAGCAGGACTATAACTACCTCAGCGAGTGGGGGCCACGCTTCAGGAAGCTAGCAGACATGTACGGCGGGGAGGACAGCGACTGGGACTCCTAATGGACAGACTGGGGAACAAGACTCATTTGCTGATCTGCCTCTACATGAAGACTGGAGTGGCAGAATGAGGCAGCCTAATTTCTTTTACAAAGTGCCCTTTTATCCTTCTCTTTGTCCTACAATCAGGCAGCCGGTTTCTCTGTCGTGATTGGCTGTTTTCTCAAAAGAGGAGATGAACTTCACGCTCTGCGAGGAGGACGTATCTGTCTGCGGACTTCTCATCAGAAAGATCATCTGCGGTGACATCTCTCTGCATAATCCCAGATTGTTCTGGAGATGTCTACAGTTTTTCATATCTGTAACCATCACTGAAAATGTTCTTTTGAAAAGCCGAGCATCTGATGCGGAAGCGCTGTTTTAATACTGCTGCAAAGAACAGTTTATCAGTTGACTGTGAGCCTGTGAAACACTTGAAGTGAACTTGAGCAGGTCATTGACTTAAAGGCAAAGGCAGAGTACTTTATGAAAGTAATGAAACCACCGCCAAAATCGAGCCTGTAAATTCACCATCAGACCTCAATGTGTTGCGGGCAGCTCAGAATCAAACAGTTCAACATCATAAGAGTTGTCTAATAACTGGGAGGATTTTTCAAACCCTTACTATTAACAATTTGCATAATTTTACTAATCTACTTACGCACTGAAGAAAAGATGTGTTGTCCTGTAAACGGAATTGTGTGAAACCCATCTAGAAAATGGGTCAGATGTTTCATGGTTGGCACTGGTTTTCATCATCCACGTGAAAAAAACGCCAGAAGCTTACAATTATCTGCTATGTCACTGGACCTAAATGTGTTTTGCTTCCTTTAGCAGTCTGACAAACGTTTGGTTGAACTCAGAACTGCTTAGTATGACTTTCTTCTCGTGAGAGACACACTTCCACACGGTCCCTTAATGACATGCTGCAAACTTTACATTCCATACTATTACCTTTAAACATTGTAGGATGTTTTTTTTCCTCTCTCACTATTTATCCAGATGAGACTTTGAGATGAAGAGAGTCAAACCAACCAAAAGAGAATGAAACGGTAATATCTATAGGCCTGCATAGAATTACAGTCTATGGTACATAGGGGTCGAAAGCAAAATTGTTAATCACAGTTTGAAGCTGCAATTCTCACTTTTCCTCTGACAACCTTCTGCTTTTAATAGCGAGCATCGAATAACCAGGGAAGTAATAAAAGCTCGACTGATTTATTCCTCAGCTGAATGTTAACCACAACAGTATTGAGGTGTGAGTCAAATCTTAAAGTAAATCATTCCGCAATGATTGCGCCCTCTCTTCAAACCACAAAATGAGCCTGAGATTGCCTTCACCTCTTCGGTTAGGAGGGGGTGAGTCAGCTTTGAACAACGCTCGAGCAGGTAAATATTTGTGTTTTAGAAGCAGAATTTCCATTCTTTGTCATTGATATGCTGTAAAAAGAAAAAAAGATGGTTACTCATGCTGTAAAAACTTGGTTTAATGAACAGTGCTTTGTAACAGTGGCTTGGGAGAGTAGATTTATGTCCATGTACTACTTTGCTTTATATCTTGTGAAATTTTGTACCAAATATTTATATACCACAATGATGACTAAATATTCTTGAAATATGTACATTCGGTATTCTTGTTTCCGTGTTTTGAACGTGTTCAACTGTAAATGTGAGCTGGTTGCAGTTCATGATGATGTGCAAATGGAATCAAACTTTCATTAAAATAAATGTTCTCTTTTACAGAAAACCTTTGCAATTCTTCGCACACCCAGAAAACACTTACAAATGCATTGCGTTAAGCTTTTGACTTATCAGAAGAAATTTGTATTTATTCATTTATTTCATTTACTGTTGGGCTGCCACCAATTTTGTGAGCTAAGATAAGTTCAATCATAGAACCTAAAATAAATGTGTATATATATACATATATACATATACATATATATATATATATATATATATATATATATATATATATATATATATATATATATATGCATAACTATATTGGTAAACAAAATGTGCATTTATATATATATTTTTTTATATATACAACATTTATATTTTAAATATATTATGCGATAGGATGTATTTTATAGTATATCTTCGATGCTCAATATATGGGAATGACTTTAAAATTCTTAGAGGTCAAATGTCATGATCGTTATCGGAAAATTTCTAGTGTCTGTCCCAGATCGTCAACTCATTAGGCCAATCTATAATGAAGATCTCAAAGCTCGCTACTGGATTTGGAGGGAGAGGAAACAGTATTCATTTTAAATTGATTGGGGATCAGCAGTTGTGAGGCAGATGGTGACATTTCAAACAATGCCGATGTTAACTCAATCACCCTGCCATCCAGCGCTCTCTGCAAATATGTACGTAGACACTAGTCTCATCTGGTCTCTCTGTGTGTCTATACAAGGCCATTAACGGCTTAGGTAACACTTCAGGATTCAAGTGTGCTAACCTCATTTAGAAGGGTCAGTATGCATGTCTTGGAAAGAATATGGAAAAATTTTACTCTTGCAGAAGAGGTTTTGCTCCTAAGAGAAACTTATTTCTTATTTACTACCGAATAGTTTGGAATAGTTTGCCCCCAAATTAAAATGATTCGCATTTCAATGTCCCTCTCATATGCTGTTTATAAAATAATATAAAATAATTTAAAACTAATAAAGAATATAAATTAATAAACATTTGAACACACAAAAATAAATATATACTTTTGATCTCTGTATGTATTTGCCTTGTGTCAATTAAAAAAAGTTGAGGGATAAGGATTTATATATATATATATATATATATTTTTTTTTTTTTTGTCCATCAAGATAATTTTTACAAATGAACTCAACTTTTATGAATTTTGAAGCCTAAATGCAGTCGCCAGAAGCAAAAAGCTAAAGCGAGGCTATAAGTGAACGACATACACCACGGTCGCACAATTTCAAAGTCACCACCACTTCTGACAACTCTTCAGTCTTAATGTAAAGATGTTTTCCCTTCAAGTTTGAATTAGAATAGTTTTTAAGACTGCAGTTATAAGCATAACTAGGCTGAGCTTGTTCGGCGTAGTCCGATTTACCACTTGTAAGCAACCTTCATTTTCAAGACATGCTTAAAACAATCAAGGGTAGGTTAACAGTGATGTATTTTATGTTGTAGAATAAAACGTGAAAGTATCTTGAGCTTGTGTTTAACCACTGACCTTGTTTTAGCCATTTAACCAAAAAAAAAAAAAAAAAAAAAACATTAGCTGTGTCCGAAACTGCCCACTCGTTCACTCATTCACTAACCCCTATATAGTGCATGGCAGTTGAGCGCACTATATCAGCAAAGAGTGAATGAAAATGAGTGAGCGAATTCGGACGCTGACGTTAATAGCATGCGCCAGACAGCGCAGACAATTTCGTCATTAACATTTCCTATACCCATTTAAAATTAGCTGCCTAACATCCTCATCCGTCTCTAAAGCAAATAAAAATTCGTCAATACATCATATTCTAAGACGTAGGTTAAATACACTACAACAGTTCACTATCATATGAGAAAAATCGACCAAATTATCATATGATAATAAGTATATATATTATGATATAAACCTGTATCATTTCGCTTCAAAATATCTTTACAAAGATGTTCTAATTAATAAAAAATTACACTTACATTTGTAGAAGTTGCCGCTTCCTGTATTGCCGTCCGACATATTTATTTCTCTTTCGCGCTCGATCGTCTTATCGCGTTGGATTTTGGGTAACGGCGCTTTAACGAGTGTACATCGAATGTACACTCAAAATCAGAGAGGATTGTGGGTAAAAGTAGTGAACGAATGTAGGGAATGCAGTCGCTCACTCAGAACTCGGACAGCACTACAAAATGGCCGACACCCGATATAGTGCAGTACATAGTGGATAGGGAGTGGTTTCGGACACAGCTATTGACTTTGGGAGGATGGAACCGGAAGTGCTAGACGCTAATTCACCTCCGGATTTTGGCCTACAAAAATGCGTCATAGTTCTGTGTTTTTTTTTTTTTTTTTTTAATATTAGTTATTGTTGTCTCATGGCAGTAATAAGGGGGAAAAAAACTTCCAAAAAAATTCTATGTTCAATCCTATGTTGAAAAGAGACAACAGCTTACAGTTCTGAATGACATGAGGATATGGGTGAACTAACATAATAAATGCTTAGTCGTCAGGCACGTTTATGTAATGAAGGAGCTAAGCAAAACTTAAACAGCTTTTACCTGATATGCATAAGACATTAAGTTTTGTTTCACGAAAATGTTACAAACTCCCTCTAGACTTGAGTTCATTACAAGCGTATATCTCGAATCAAATACGGCTGGCAATCGTAGGATAAGCCCCAAAGACAAGATTACATGAACTACGCAGTAATGAAAGCAAGGGCGGCACAAAGCAGAAGAAAAATGTACACTCAAGAGTGTTTTAATCTCTGTAACATTAAGCCGACTAAAGGTTGGTTGTGCTTCAGGCCCGCGCTGGATGTACGCTGGGGATCCGTCGTGCTCGCGGCCGCCTCTGAGAAGGAGCCGCACCGCCTGAATCAAGGGCAGTCAACATGTCACCGCACCCGTGCGGCTGCTGAGGGTTGTAACTCATCATGGCCAAGGCTTAAAACGCTGCGTCGCTTCCCATTAGCCTCGCCTGTCTCTTTAGCCTTAATCTTTAATGGGCATGTCATGTTAGGGGAAATGCTAAACACCAATCTACCTCATCTTGCGCTTTGATTTTCTTCTTTTTCTTCCCCACGCTTTCATGGGGTGCTGTATCCTCCGCTGTTGCCGTCATCGCTGACAGGATAAGTTTTCATTGTTATTCACAAAAAGATGTAAAATGTTCGGATTAAACTTTACACCAGAGAGTTCTAAAGCACCGTTCCCGCTTTCTTTTGTGCCAAAAATGATGTTTATATTCAATCTGTCAAGCTGCAAATGTTGTGAAGAGCACTGAAAGGTCTGTTGTCTGTGTTATCTAAGAGCTCCTGATGTTGTTTTGAATGCGTTGTGTCATGGCCTATTTTCCAGTCATTCACCGAATGAGTCCCATTCACTTGTACACTCATTTCGGTTACTTGTTGTAGTTCTGACTCATTTAACAAGCAATAGGCTGTTCATTTGCCATACAAAAGACATTTAGCTATGGCTCAAAATAATCTCCCGAACAGCATGTTTAGTGATACGTACACCATCGTTCAACAGTTTAAGCAAGAGTGACGGTTAAAACTTTACGTAGCCATCATTAGACTCTGATACAGTGAGTGCTTTTGATGGATTATTCTAATTAATATACGGACTCGTGCGCTTTTCTTGGAATGGTACTGATGGGAAGTCTCTTATCTCGGAGTCCAACACATCTCGTGTTTCAAAAGTGTCCAAACTTTCTGAACTTTTCAGGCTAATATACATTGATAGAAAACTTTGTGACGCTCTGAAGAAAAAAATCTTGTCAGCATTAATGCAACATGATCTTCCCCCATGGCATCTTTTTTTTTTGCTATCCAATAGCATACATAAAATTGTTGGGAAAAAAGCTTGTGGGGAAAATGACAAGAAACTGTATGTGACTCTGATGAACTGGGAGAAATTAAACCATTTAGAAAATGAAAATATGAAAGGTTCCGGTATTGCCAGTGGTGGACACTAATAAAGTAATTTCACAGAAGTGTCTTTTCAAAAAGCCTATCTTTACTTTATTACTTTTATCAAAGCATAACATCTTACTTTTGACTCACTACATTTCATTAAAAAAGTTAATGCTTAATGTTTAATATTTAAAGAACCTTTTGAGGAATCAAAGTGTTTCATAGATCATAGATGTTATATACAGATGTTATAAGTTACTCATTAAAAAAAATTTATATATATATATATACATATTTGAGTAATTTTTTTATAGTAATATTTTATTGTGGTATCATTACTTTAAGTGCATGATTTTTTTTAAAGTGCATCACTGTTATTGTACAAAATAAAAGTCCTAATGTAAACAGTACTGTGGCGTTAGTCACATCTCAGGGCCTTCAATATTTTGTCCTTTCACCCTGCTTATCTGGGTACATGACAGCTATTTGGTAATCACTGTCTGTCCATCAGAACAACACTGCGCGTTGAAGAGTGAGTGGTCTGGAAGACAGCTGATGTCAGAAAGGCCAGCAAAAATTCATTAGAGCTTGAAATATTGAACCTGTAGGGCACCAAGTAACAATCTCCCACTAGGTTTCATGTCTAGTTTTTCATGTCTGTAGCAAATGTGAAGCCATGCACGGAGGATCCAAATCTGTAAGGACACCCCTATTTTATGTGTAGAAGGAGTCACAGTGCTTTTCTTCTGAACTTCTGAACCTTTGCAGCCACATTAGGCAAACACTGTTTCCTGCTAGAGAGGACGTGAAGGTTCGCTTCAAAACAACGCACATCTGAGGTGTTAACATCTCTCTCCAATGGGCCGGAAAATGCAGCCTTTACCGCACACCGGTGGGAGGATGGGACGTTTATTGGCCACACAATGTCCGTCATCACGGGCCAATTCGAGAAAGCAGAGACGGCATTAAATTTTTACCCCAAATTCCCATTTTCCCACAGCTTAGCGCTTACCTGCCCCGGTGCGGCTCCAAAAAGCAAGGCTATTGCTTTGTCATCAGGTGGTGGATTATCGGCGGAAATGTGAAGCTGTTGTCAAATTGAGATTTTCTAATATGCCTCTATCTGCCAAGTCTATGACTTTATGTTTACTCAGAGGGGGGGATGGAGGGGTCCGAAGGAGAAGAAATGAGAGATCATCGGGTCCGCCGCATCTCATCCGCTTTTCTACATTTCATTTCACCCTCAGTATTCATTTTCCTGCCCCTAAAATGATCAGAATAATTCATGTGCTCCAGCGTTGCCTGTAGAATGTGATTTCCACTTCTCGGCCCTCTCAGCTGAACAACCCCACAGAGGCATTGGACTTTGAGGTCACTCGGTTCCAGCATAGATGATGCCCATATCTATAATTCAATGGACAGGAAAAAAGGGATGAGTACAGATCACAGACTACTTAGAAGACATACGGTGGTGTGGAATCTCCCTCGTGTCCACGAGATTGGACCCGCATTCCGATGGGGGCATCTAAAAGCAAAGTCCATTAGCAGGAACCTTTTCTTTAAAATATTCCTGCCCTCTGAAATGTTTGTTTTGGCCCTTTTAACTGAACTTTTAGTTTTAGTCTATTTCAGGGTCTTGTGCATTTGTAGATGTTTCTTTTCTTTTTCTTTTTTTTCAAATGTAAGTGTATCTACGTTTTCAATTCGATCGCCCAAATGTCACTGAATCCACTTTAGTGGCTAACACATGGCAATATGAAAATGGTTCCATTTTCGTCTTAGATGCACTTAGCTTTACCAAGTTTACCTTAGCTTTACAAGACTCCAGTACACTAAAACAGGTTTTTTTTCTCAGAAATGGGAGATATAAAAATCGCACTAGTTCAAACAGGATTACAGCCCTTTTCATCTGGAGTGCTAGTCCTTTCAAGTTCGATCACAAGTGGCCATTAGGTCTTCTTGCATAGCTTCCTTCTCAAGCACTTCATTGATTTAGCTCAAGGGCCTCTCTTAACCATTCCAGTTACCTATTAATAATCCTTGTTGCGAACGAAGAACGACACAAGCACTTCTGCTGAGTATAACTCATTGTAAAGACCTTATACGACATAATTGTAAAGTAACAAAGAATTGTAAAGAGACAAAATTAAATACTGTACCTTTTGAGTATTGCAGATCATCTCTGGCCTTGAGATGGAACTGCAGAATTTAACTACAGAAAAACTTTACGGAAAATGATCTGCTTTCAAACAACAAAAACTGTTCTTCATCGTGGATCGAGTTTTTTTTTTAAACTATCCGCTTTTCCTATACGGCTTAACTGTTTCTAACAAACCAATAACAAAACAATTTATCACTTTGCAACCACATGATGCATATAAAATGGCAATAAAATGGTTAATAATGAAGCAGAGAGAAGCTTTTTCTTGGTCACATCACATCCTGGTAGTCATTGTAATGTCTTTTTCTGGCATGATGCACCGTGTAGCACATTGTGCTCTGGAGGATTGCTCTCAGAAAAGCATTTTTATCGATTTTCTACTAATTTTAGAGTCATATACATTTGTATGTAATGATTAACTGCTTGAATGTGCTTGTTACCTACAGCAGATGCATCATGGTGCATTATTGAAGTGGATACAGCTATTTGTATTTAACTATCTGCTTTTTTAAAGATTTATAAATGAACATTTAACCCTCCGTTGTTGTTTGACCATTTTAGACCGCAATTTTTTTTTTTTTTTTTAAAGGCGAATTGTACGAAACTCTGGGACTTTTGTGGCAGTTGCTATGTGACCAAAAAAAAAATAGTGGACTTGATTCGAAAAAGCTAAATGGTTGCAAAAAAAAAAAAAAAAAGTCACACTTGTGGTCATGGTCAGAAAAGACCACCAAAGGAAATGAATGGGAAATACACACAAATAATTTTTTTTGTGTGTCTGTACAATCCACAAATCAGCCACAATGCACAAAAAAGAGCACAGCGATGAAGGAGTGACACTATCAAAAAAGATATCAAAATAGACACATTTCTCCCACCCCCCATAGACATAAATATGTGACTGTAACACAAAGCAAGTTTTGCAAATATGTGAAATGAAATCAATAATTCAGCCACGGATTGCAAGGAAGGGGTTACACTTTAAAACATCAATAGTACAAAACAGACACACCCACTTAAACACACACACAACACACTATTATACACATACAAATGAGCTGGTGTGGTAGTTATAATATGGCAAAATTGAGCCTGAAGACTCAAATAAGATGTTGAAATCAGGTTGTTTAAGCTCTGATAAAGCATTCCAGTTCATTTGTGTTACATTTTGGTTAAATTTTGATGTTATGTGTAACAAAATGTATTTTTCTGTGTTAGGGTTTGACTATGGTAAAATTAATCCAAAAACTGATTCTTCAAATAAACATTTAAAAAAAGGAAAAAAAAATCTAAACCTTGACGAAAAGTAGTCTTTGAGAATATCTAGGCTAAATATATATCCAAATCCAACACTTAATAAAAATAACTATTTATGTCTAAAAACAACTAGAGAATTTATAAGCCCTTTTTTATATAAAGCTATAGGGCTTTAGGACAAATAATAATAATAAAGAAACTACACATGGACCTGGAGCTGTTTCACTTCCAAACACTTAAAACACTTTTGAAAACCCAAGCAGAAATGTTGACCATAGTCACTAGTCTATATTACAAAAAACTTTGCATTTCAGGAATTTATAGTGTTTCTGTCCCAGATTTCAAGTAATTGCAGTCTTGCATTTAAATCTATGGTTCATGTTAAGCATCAGTGATCTAATCACTGGTGCTCTTCACACTCACCTTCATTCATGATTATTTCAGATATTGAGGGCCCTCTAAATCATCCATGGTACTTCAGCCACTTCTTCTTTGGTCTGATCTTCTCCACACCTCTCATTCTCAGAGGCTCTAAGGCACTCTCAGACATGGGGCCGGCGGCTCCACCCGCATCACTTCAAATGAGACCGTTCTTTGTCTTAAGGGCTTTTAAGAAAGAAAGAGAACATTTTTGCTCTGTATTCAATGAGCGCCGACTAAATCAAATCACACAGGTTGAGACTATTCTCTGAATGATTATCCACATTGTTGACAATCTACATTTGTCAAATTGACAAAACAGAAAGGACATGGAGGAAGCGTAATAAAGTAATACGCTTCATACGAATATCACATCCCATCGGGAAAGGCCATAAGTGGAAAATACATTGAAATTGGCTGCCATAAAGCACGGCTGTCCCACTTTCTTGGGCACATTGTGTTAGGCTCCACATTTGAATTTTCAACTCTCGAAAGACACACACCTCATTAGGCGTGCTGTGATGCCAAGAAAAGGAATGAATGGAATAAGTCCGCTAATACATGAAAACTCCCCTGATAAAACATGGTCATTAGATAGCTTACAAAAATGCTTTATTTTAGAGGATTGTTTGATTATTTAAGAGCGCATGCAGCCAGTAGTGCATTTTCAATACTGTGGATTTATTGATGGAAACAAACAAAAGAGCTCCACTGTTTTTATATTGATCATTGTGCTCTGGAAAACATGTACATCCGTCTGAAAGGGCTGGACAGAGCGGCAGCAGCTTCTATGTGTTGTTAACCTAGCTATCTGAGAGGAAAAAATAACAGATTCTCCCTTTCAGAGTGGTTTTATATCATAAATCCAAGGTAAATGATCAAATCCAAGCTGTTTTTGATGAGTTGATGTACTGTTAAAAGACAGCTAAAGCCCTGAAGGAAAATCAGTCTAAAATCAAGTTTACCTGCCTCTAGTTACAGTATATCAAGGAGAATCCATGAAGCTGTCAGCAAGATGAGATCAAAAAGACCTGCATGTCATGTCTGTAGTTTCAGAATACACTGAAACCAACAAAACAAATGGGTAAAAAAAAAATGGATCACATCAGTGGTGTGTTTCAGTTGTATTTATATCAGACAAGCCTGCCCGGTTGATTATACATGTGGACGTTCAGACATGTGATCAGCTAACGACAAAAAAGGAAAGAAAACCTATTTTTTCTACATTCAATTTGACTATACAATCAATACAACAATAGTATTGTTATTTTATTAATATGTAAATTAAATAATATAATTGATAATAATTAATTAATGATTATAATTAATAATAGTAATATATAGTATTTAAAAATTAGTTAATATAATAATCTTTAATATTATATTAATATATATTATATAAAAATTTAAAATAAAAGATATGATTTTAATACATTTATTTATTAGTTATTATTATAAGAATAATATTTCATTTATTTTATTATTGAAATAATAAAGATATTATTCATTATTTAAATTATTATTATTAAATACTCATTTTTAATTTTTACAGTACAATAGTATTGCAATTGATTTATTGATGCTTAAAGAAATATAATACTAATGCAAAAAAAAGTGTATCTGAAATTATTGCGGATATTGGTTTGTAATATGGGAAGAAATATTACGTTTTTGTTACAGTAATTTACAAAGTGTATGGATGTTGATATTAATATCATTATACTGACATGAATATTAAGCCTGATGTTTAAATGCTATGATAAAATGAAGATATTTGAGCGACTCCGTTATTTCAGAAAACATGCACTTGTAAACTATTAAAGCTTCAACATCGCCTACAATTCACTCCCTTTCAAATAAATGTACGCGGTATTGCCAGAGTTTTATTTACATCCTCACCGCCATCATTGAATTCAATTTGAGGTCGGATACTGGTAACGGATAGCTTAATAAACCCGCTCCGCTCCCAGCGCATCGCTGCAATGGGCCCGTGCGAGCAAGAATAGGGGAATGAGAAAAAAAAATCCTCTCTCTCTCTCTATTACCCCGGAGGACCACTTAAAACATCTCCTATAGAAGAGGAAATAAATGAGGGCACCAATCTCTCATCTCCACAAAAGCTCAATGCACAGGCAGGGCTACGGAGCCTGGGGTAACGGCAGGAGGGGGTTGGTGAGGTGGAGGCTCAAAAAGAGCAGAGGAGCACCTATCAATCTACTCTGACAACCCGTCCTGTTTTCTTCCTTTATGCCAAGCCAGAGAGCATCCCTCATCCGTGTCCACTCCAGCCCAGCTCCTATACTTTTGCTCCCCTCTTCTATGCCGTTCAATCTCTTTCTCTCACCCAGAAGGGATTCTGTCATCTACTATCGGCTCTGTCGTTAACAAGAAGGGAACACATCAAAGTGAGGCTGAAACCTCAGGAGGGGAGAGATCAAAGTTTGGCTCTAATCTCATCAGGAATGAGGCAGATTGATGAAGATTTGAGGAAGGGTGGTGGTCTGCTCAAAGACAGGAGCGCGGTGGGAGGAGGCAGAGGGGAGCGCGGGGTGGGGAACCCGAGATCTGTCTTTCAATCAGGCACATGCTTTATATGGACACCTAATACTGTCAGGAAGCAAGACTGTGTCCTGAAGTTTTCCTGCTCTTTGATTATTTTATTACCATTTCAAAAGAATATGAATGACTGCAGGTGAATGAAGAAGCAAAAAGTCAAATTAACCCACATCACCTTTTATATCACAATCTTTATACTCCTCCAGAAGCCTCAATCTAGTTTTCCATCTTCTTTGCCAAACAGTTTCCTGATATTTGTGAGGGTTAGCACAGCTCAGTTGTGACTACGCCGATGTCTGAAAGCATTTGTTTGCCTCTTTTGCTGCAATCAACAAACTGATATCTCTATATGATTGTAGCACACTCTGCTGGTTACTGCAACAGCGTGTTGACACACAAGCGTGATTTACAGCTTTCACGCAAAACTAGATGTAAATGCAAAGTATGCAGATTTTGGGTTGTCATACATCACAGATATTTAAAATGTTGGTTGCACTTTATTTTACAGTCCTGTTTCGAATAAACACACTATGTACTCATTGTAGATAGTAACTAATAACCCTGAACCTACCGCGAAACTAACTTAACCCATATAGTTACCTTACACTATTCAGTACTTTTGTGTACATTGAAAAATACACATACTGTAAAATAAAGTGCAACCAAAATGTTACTAACCATGACATTTAGTCATAAGCAGTCTTTCTTCCCATGTGTCTTCTCTAAAGCTGTTTATAAAGTCAACATAGAGGCGCTGAACTATAAAGAAAGGGTTAAGGTAATGGCGGGGGTCAAGGGTTTGTTCTAGCAGGCAAATCGAAAGGCTTCCTGTTGTTGTCCTAGTAACAGGTGCAAAACCTCGAACTGTCAGAGAACGTGACTGACATTTTTTTCCAGTGTACTCATAAGAATACAGGAATATCAAACATGCAGTTCTCAATAAAAACTGAAGTGGCTCCTGTACAATCATGTACAAAGAAATCTGGAAAAGAATGATCATATTGTGATCGGTGACATTGAAATCTATTGTGCAAAAAGATTGCTTGTCTTCAACAGAATTTCTAATATGAATCATATTTTATTCGGACTTCATATATTTTCACAAACATATACCCTTGGTTTCTGTAGCTCCACTGAGAGCGTATTAATGCAGAGGTCAAGGGTTAGAATCGCAGTATATACTGGTCTACTTGTTGAATGACTTTATAGGTTACTTCGGACAAGAGAGTTATATATATATATGTTTGAATATATTTATTGTACACGTTTTCACTTACTCTGAATGATGCTCGGAGTAAAAATACAATTACAGCAGATATTTTCTATAACGCTAATGTTCTTAAAGGGTTAGTTCACCCAAAAATGAAATTTCTGTCATTAAGTACTCATGTCATTCCAAACCCGTAAGACTGTCCTTCATCATCGGAACACAAATTAAGATATTTTTGATGAAATCCAACTGTATCTAAACCACAGAAAGGCAAATTTCATTGCACCTTTTGAGGTCCAGAAAGGTTTTAAAGACATTGTTAAAATAGTCAACGTGACAACAGTGGTTCTACCTTAATGTTATGAAGCGAGGAAAATACTTTTTGTATGCAAAAACAAAACAAAAATAATAATGGCCAATAATGAGTCAGCGTTCGGACGTAAACACGGAAGCGCTGGATTGCATTCCCTGTGTATTTGCATTCCCTTTTTTTGTTTTTGCGCACAAAAAGTATTCTCATAACATTAAGGTTGAATCACTGTAGTCACGTTGACTATTTTAACAATGTCTTTACTACCTTTCTGGGCTTTGAAGGTTAGAGGTTAAAATTCTGGCGGATAATGGCCAATATTAAAATTCTGTTAACACTTTACTACAATGTTCATTAGTTAACAACATTATTAACATGAATTCATAATGAACTGCACTTCTACAGCATTTATTAATCTTTGTTAATGGTAATTTCACCATTTACTAATACATTATTAAAATTATAATTAATGCACTGTGAAGTAACATGAACAGACAATGAACCGCTGTAGTTCATCTTAGATCTAACTAATGTTTAACTAATGAACCTTATTGTCAAGTGTTACCAAAATTCTAAATACATTAAATCTAAAACACTAAAAACTTAAATCAATCATTTAAATGCTACAAGTGAATTTATTGAATTTAGACATCACTGCATTATAATGTACAGTATGGAAAATAAGTATTTTATATATTCACTTTGAGATTTCCTATATTTCACAGTAATATTTTTAAAGATTAAATAAGCATTAGATGGCAACTAGGGTAAATAATCATGAGCAAAAATAAATACTAAATATCAAATTTAAATATTGGCCGATAATTGATATGGTATAATTGATATGGCTGATATTTTATGCATCCCTAATGCATTTGCAGTGCTTTCAGTTCCTTATTACCTTTTATTAACATGTAAACAGATCACAAGAAGAAGAAACATATCTTGTCACTGAGCCAAAAACACTGCGTGTGACACTCATTTGTCATCTGACACTTGATTTGTGCACAGCCCTCAATAAAATGCTGAGACTTTTGGGATTAGATAAAGAGGGGTGACCATGGGTGATCACCAACAGATGCACAGACCATGGCAAACACCCCTTATTTCTCTCTCTTTGTACAACACTACCTGAACCTGTTGTACCTCACATCACCCCCTCCATCACTGTCGTGATGTCCGTCCACCCCCTAAGCCTCATCCATCAGGACCCTCGCATATCCTCCTCCCCTCTCAGTTCTGTACGGCCTCTATGGGGCTAAATGCGCTCTTGGCATCATGCGTGTTTTTATCATCCACCGCTATCTATCATCAGCAGCTCAGTACAGTTCAGATGTCCTCTGTTCTTGTTGGGATAAAGCAAGGCTTGCACAAAAGGATGTGTAGCGCTTGGGAGACACATGAACTGAATCACTCATCAGCTGGATTCATGGAACCACTCCGGGTTGGTGAAACAAGATAGAGTGTGTCCATACAGGATAGCCTTGAGTGACAAAACAGCATTTTTCAATAGGAATACTCCCATCAAATAAACAACTCACATAGCCATTGAATGATAAAGCAGAGTGCTATATGCCCACTCAGTGGCACACACAAAAGGCAGAAGTCTATAGCAGAGTTCATTCCTAAATTGTGTGTGTTTGCAAAGAAAAAAATATATAACTGTGCTGCTGCAGATTGCCACGGGTGATCCACGCAAAGGCTAAACAGCTGTTTGAAAGGCCACGGCCCCTATAATCTTACCCAAGGCATTTCGTAACAATATTGCAAATATCACCACTGCCATATGGGGCATCATTCTTCCGTAATTGTGGGCTTATACAATCCTTATTACCTCTGACATTAACATTCATCCAAAAGCATTTCTCGATTTTTCTACAACATGACTCTTCTAGTTTATAATAACCCCATTTATAAAAGTATGTAATTTCTATCATTTGTTTTAATGGCATTTTGACTTATGTAGGTCAACGGCTTGGTGCGAGTCAGTCAAACTTGAACCGCAGAGTTTATGTAATCAGAAATTAGTCTTGCACATTAAAAGGGCAAATGAAGTGAAAGGAATTCATTTACCAAAGGGTGGTATTTGGAATTCGAGATGAAAGCGTTGAGGGCTTCTACAGGGCAAGGCGCACACAGCCTCTTTGACATGGGATCTAGTTCCAACATTTTTCTGCATTAGAACACTGAGGGGATCCCATAAACACTTTCAGTTTGGCTGTTTGATTACTCGAGCTGTTAATTGAACTGACCCTGCGGCTTTATTTTCATAATGTTTTAGAAAGTACAGGGATCATAATTAGGCCTTCACTTCAATATACTGAACAAAAATGTTCTGCGGTTGAGTTCCATACTGTCTATTCTAAACGTAGATGAAAATTTTCATGAATATATTAGTGTAAGCAAGGGTGTAACCATCTCTTCAGAGGTCATATGGTTTTGCAATAAGCCTTACAGTGAATATAATGCCAAGGCCAAACAGTTATAGTTATGATATTGCAGTGCTGTGAAAACTGTTATGGTTATTTGACATTTATCAGTTCAAGTATACGTCAACTACATGAAGTAAAAGTATGTGGAAAAATATTTAACTAAATTATTTTTCTTTTTGAATAATTATGAGGGGCTTAAAATTGTTATTTTTATCATTATTTATCTACTATAATAGTACATCCCTTTTCTGTCAAAAATACTAGAAAAGGCAGTATCCCTTTCCAATCCTTCCTGGAGAGAAATGGTATCTGTGAGGACTTCCAGTCAGGATTTAGACCATATAGTACTGAGACTGCTCTCATTAGAGTTACAAATGACTTGCTCTTATCATCCGATCGTGGTTGCATCTCTATTAGTGTTACTATCGACAACAACATTATTTTGAATAGACTTGAAAACGATGTTCGCATTAGTGGAATTGCGAAAACATCGTTCAAATCACACTTATCTGACTGTTATCAATTTGTAGCAGGAAATGAAGAGTTATCATATCGATCACAAGTATGGAGTACCACAAGGATCAGTACTAGGACCGTTGCTCTTCACCCTGAGATATCATTAGGAAACATGGCATCAGTTTTCACTGTTATGCTGATGATACTCAGCTCTATTTCTTTGCAGCCTGACGAAACATACCAGTTCTAATGGAATGTATAGTTGATATAAAAACTTGAATGATTACTAATTTTCTACAACTAAATTCTGAGGTTTTAATTATTAGACTAAAAAAACTTTGCACGTAATAACTGTCTAACACTTGATGGCTGCTCTGTCAAACCTTCGTCAGTGTTATTTGATAGCAATCTTTCATTTGTACATTTCCAGATTATGTAAAACGGTATTTTTCCATCTTAAAAACATCTCTAAATTATAACACACGTTTTCAGTGTCAAATGCAGAAAAGTTAATTCATGCATTCATGACCTTAAGACTGGATTATTGTAATGCTCTACTGGGTGGTTGCCCTGCAGGCTCAGTAAACAAACTCCAGATGGCCCAAAATGCAGCAGCTAGAGTTCTTGCTAGAACCAGTAACTGTGACCATATTATCTAGGTTCAACACTGCATTAGCTCCCTATTAAACAATGCACCCCTCTTTCTCATTACTTATATAAAGCCCTGAATGGTTTAGCCCCTCAATATTTGAGCAAGCTCTTATCGCATTATAGTCCTTCACGTTCATTGTGATATCAAAATTCTGGCCAGGTGATAATAACTTGAATATCAAAATAGACTGCAGGTGGTCCTTTTCCTATTTAGCACCCAAACTCTGGAACAGTCTTGCCTTGTTCGGGAGGCAGACGCACTCTGTCAGTTTAAATAAAGACCCCTCTCTTCAACCTAGCTTACACAAAACACACTATCACATTTTAATAATTCAGATCCCTTAGAGGATTGTTAGGCTACATAGATTAAGTCAACTGGAACCAGTAACACTTTCCATAACATCCAATGTACTTTTTACATTGTAAGAGGAATGGTATCTATGGTAATATTAGTCTGTCTGTCTCATTCTTAAACCCGACTCCTGAAGTTACCATAGTCAGCTAAATACAGTCTATATCCAGACTAGATGATGGACCTGCACCTACAGACCACAACTACCTGAATGTACGCAGAGTTCATGACAACTAGACAAGCTGTAGAGACAGATCCCTTGTGAAGACCTAGTCGACTAACCAGTCATCAGCACAGATCACGTGAAGACCATGAGAACCAGACAAGTCCTCGGCACAGACCCTGTGGCCAGCTCCAACGCCCGCTTTATAGATGAACTGAACTCATTCTAAAATTGATTAACTTTACACAGTTCTTGAACCAAACTGAGTCAACATTGAGCTGATTTCAACTGAACAATTACACCATTGTCTTCTTAGAATTCTGTTTGCATCATTGATCATTATTTACCTGTTTAACACAACATAAAGCTGCTTTGAAACAAACTACTGCACTACATAAACAAAAGTGACTTTGTCCTTAATTAAATACCAAATATTTCTAACAAAACTGCCATTTAACTAAAGAGATATTAAAGAAGTTCAGCCAAAAATATTGTTTGCTCATGTTGTACAAAACCTGTGTGACTCTTTTTCTGTGAAAACCAAAAGAATATATTTTGAAAATTTTTTGATCAATATAGGTCCGTACATGTTGTTTTGGACTACACTAACTCTGATTGTACGTACAAAGAAACAGTTGAAACATTCTTCCAAATATCTTCTTTAGATGAATATGGAAAATAAATGTCAAGATAGCTAATACAAAAGGCAGAAAATACATGAATAGATGTCATATTTGATTTCATGCAAGTAAAAATGAGGCTTTGAGGCATATATTTGCAACCCATTCAATTGTTTGTCAGCAGACTCCACATCAATCCTTCACAGTCTGGTTTTCATTCTGGTTTTCAATTAAATATGTTTCTTTCACCCTCACTATGGTCTGTATATTGAAGTCGAGAGAGAAACGGCCATGAAAAATGTAACAGATGTGCTATAAGGATGATGAAGCAGGCTGTTTTAAGTAGCCCTCTTCAACTTCAGCTCTGAGAACGGATTTTACAGACTTAGAAACTTGTTCTTTGTTTCACACCATGTGTATATGTTTTACCAACAAGTTTACTTAATGTTCATTTACTGTGTATATGTAAATAAAACTATCACGAGGTAGTTACTATGGTACACAGGTAACTATGAATTCAAACGCAATAAGCTTTAAGAAAACTCAAGAGAGAGAAGACATGCAAAGCTGACTTGTAGTTACACAGAAATACAAAATGATTGTTTGATTTCTTCATATGGGTGGATTAATTAATTTGCAGAAATTATTAACCGTGTGTAACATCCGTCCTCCAGATGGAGCCCTCACCTGAATATTGAACTTCCTGTTCCTGCCATATCAGTCATTTCCTGTCACCCTGTATTTAAACCATGTGTTCCCACTGCCATATTCCTAAGTATTGTCAGTTGCCTGCCTTACTAAACGTTCTTCCATGCCATTGTTGATGATTACTGTTATGACCATTGTTTTCGTTCTTTAGACGCGATATTTATGGATTACTGTTTTGGATTTTCTGCCCTTTGATTGTTTTGCCTGTGTTTCAACCAAAGCCTGTGGCTTGTGACTTGCAAGTTGTTACTATTGTTTGGATTTTATGCTTAGATCCTTTAATAAAGACCCGCTTATGGAATACACTCGGCATACCTCTTCCTTACACCCTGTAAACATGAATAATGGTCAGAAAAATATATTTTCTATTTAACAAACAGTTTAAAGGAACCTTTACACAAAATATGTATTTTTTATAATAATTATTGTGTTTTTGTGTCAAAATTGTCCCATTAGGGTTTAATGGCAATTTGCTGATAACAACAGAAATTAATTTTTCATTCTATTTACTGTACACTGCATGAATATTATTGTTCATAAATTAGCCTGTTAATTTTGTTTTGTTGTAGTCAGCAGTTTAAATGCCAACAAAATTACGGAACTAGGTTATAAATAAATACTATAAAGGTAACAATATGTATAATAATTTATACATAGACATTTTATACATATAATCAACAAAATATTAATTGTGAAATATCAATAGCAATATAAAGGTTATTCTGGTCGTTTTGTTAGTATAAAAGACGTGTACATGGCAAAATGGAGGTAGACACTGTAGAAATTAAATTAAAAGGCCTTCTACATAGGCAAGTGTTATCCACCAAGGGGCAGAAGACAAAAGGTGTTTTGTGGAAGTATTGATTATTTAAACAATTTAGAGGCCTTAGAAGGCCGTGTTATTAAATATAATACATATGATTTTATGGTTATTATGAACAATAATCCCACACCAAAATGCAGGCCCTGCTTTTTGTTTTTGTGTGTATGTGTCTGTGTGCTTATTTTCATGATTTATGAGGACAAAAATTTGTGTAATGATATGGGTATTTCACTGTTATTACGACGTAAACATGTTTTATGAGGACGTTTCATGAGTCCTCATATTTAAAATAGCTTTAAAAACATAATAAAAATGTTTTATTAAAAATGTAAAAATGCAGAATGTTTTCTGTGATGGGTAAGTTTAGGAGTAGGGTTAATGTAGGGTGACAGAATGTACAGTTTGTACAGTATAAAAACCATTACGCCTATGGGATGTTCTCACTAAGATAGCAAAACAAACCTGTGTGTGTGTGTTTTTTTACTTATACATCTTTCCTGATGGATTTCCCTATTGGTCATGGGTCCATCTCCATTGCCTATTCTGCATATACACCATATTTGTGCCCCTGAGGGCAAGCATGAGCGATGCTTTAATATTTCCCTTCACCTTCTCCTCAGAACGTTTCCACCTCATTGGTGCTTATCGGCTCTGACTTTGTGACAGTGAATTTAAAAGAGAACATTTACGGGAACTGCACATTAAAAACCCTGCTCACTATTCACTCTTTTAAACTAATTTCCTTATTTCTTTCATTTCCAAAACCTCACAACCTGGATAACACACCTCTCAAGATCACAGAAGTCCCTTTGGCTATTGCATTAGATCCTGGGTTTCCTGCCAGGGGTCCCTGAAGGTACTCCGGAGGGGCCATGGAGAAGATATCATATATAAAACAAGTTAAATTTTCATAGCATTTTGAACTAATGATCCACTAAGCAGTATATAATGTAGTAATGGTAGTTGACATTCTGAATGAAAGTTATTATAAAGTGTTAGCAAATTCAGTTGGGTGAGGGGGTCTTTGGGTTTGTAAAAGTTGAAATCTTCTCCATTAGACAGATGAATAACACACAGATTGAGGGCCTGTCTTAAAAAAAAAAAGATAAAATATCATAACAATATTCAATACTAGGGTGGTAATCCTGTATTCTGGTCTTTTTAATAGGAAGAGCTTAGAATGGCATACAAAGCCCCACCATCTGCTCCGCAATGGCGGGTGACTCCACTAGACTGTAATCCACAGATCAGCTGCAGAAGAAATTAGGGACATAAAGCACAGTAGAACGGACTTCTCCCTCGCTGCGTATGATGGAAATGAAGCTGAGAGCTTATCAGCTGTAGTGGCTTCTTAGGTGAAGATTGCAGTGAAACAAAGCCGAGCAAAGTTCTCAGAGGTGTTCAGAGGTTCAGTCTGTGAGAGGGGAATCTTTTTAATTGGAGATCGAGAGATGGTGACCCCCCACCACGAAATCCATCGAGCCTTGACAAGATGATGAATATAGTTCTGCGTATTCACACGGGTGGGCTTTGAAATTCTAATGAAGTCTGGGAAGGTACTGATGATGTCACAGTTTGAGTCTTCGAGAAGGCTTGACGGATCTCCTTTGTGTGCTCAAAATCAGCGGTGGAATTATCAGTTCTCCCGAGTCCTATAATGAGAGTGATTTTCCAATCTCTGCACAATGATTTGGATTGTATGGGTGTTGTAATGTCATAATGATGACCCGTGGGAAACAGAGCTGAGGGGAAAATCAACATAATCACTTTCAGTGCATTTGTACCTCGTGCAAAATGCTCAGAAATGCCCAGGTGTTGTTTTGAGCAGCGAGCTCTGTTGAATACCATCATCATCCAGACGGTTTCTTTCAAATCCCAACAGCATTCGTAAAAGCACTGCGAGACGCCGGCTCTCTGTTTAAGTGATCCAAGTGCGACGTTGATAGAGAGCGGTGTCGCTGTGGAGTGGTAATGTGGCCAATGCCTAGCCACTGAGCGATGGCTGCTCCTGTTGTCAGCGCACCCTGCGCTGGCCTGATAGATGCTTTCTCGCAGGGCAAGAAGAAAGCCTTATCTGCTGAGATAAAGCCTGCTTTCTCTGGGGGCTCTTAGTTTAAAGGTCGCATTACATCGGTACCAGTAAGACCGCGGTCTTTGGAGTGTAAGCAGCATATCCGCAGTATCTTTATATGAGTCACAAGCGTGGCGGAAGATGGCAAAGGCACCCTTTGTGGCCGGCCCTGAATAGCATTTCAATATCAACCTGTGCCTGCAGGCTGTGCTCAACCCCTTTGGTGTCAACAGAACATCATATTAGCTTATCAAGCCCGGTTGGGGGTCAGAGATGGAGAGACAGGTTGACACTGTTTGCTACCAAAACTGTTCCTCGCAGACTGGGAGGATGACAAACGTGTCAGGGAGGAGGAAGGCGGAAGGAGGGAGGTATCGGAACGCCACATCTCTCCCTCGGTCACGGATGTGCGGGCCACAGTAAGCCAATGTTATCAGGAAAGGTATTCCAAGTCGGTTCTCCATAGGATGACTTTTCTGCTTATTATTCATAGAGGCTGAAGGTGGAGAGATAAAGTGTGCATTGCTGCATGCTGTTAGCATGGGTAGCCACTATGAGAAAAGGCCAACTGTGGAGATGAATATGAAAGCGGATGAGGATAAAGGTGGGCACGCACTCTCACGCTGGGTACGGCCATCGCTGCCAAATGCCAACTTGTTATGATACAAAATATGGTGGGCCATGGCCAACAAAAGCTGAAGGAAAAGGTTTTTTTTTAAGCAAGCGGTGCTAACACCCGCTGGCATGTACGCGAATGATTGATCTTATCGTCTGCTTCTTGAACAGATTGGACTGTCGTGTAAGAGGTGTGATGCTTTTGTAAACTGATGTGACACATAAATAAATTAATAAATAAAGGGTACTGTGGAGAGAATGTTAAAGCAGTGGTTGCGCCTTTTCCCATGTGCATTACGTTCCATCTGGTCCATACAGCCGACAGATGAAAGTGCTCTCGCAGCTCAGCTTGGGCCTCACCAAACAGATGTTTCACCCTCTGTCTAGCTATAAACACAGTTAGCCAAAGCACACAGAAACATTTTCTCTCTGGCCCACATAAACTTCTAGACTACTGAAGGCCAAGCGTAGCCTAAAGACTCTGAGGCTGCAGGAATGTGTCAGAGCGAGTGATGAGTAATGCTGGGACACCTCAGGGAACACTACTGCTTCCCTTTCCCTTTCACAAGGTTATTACAGTTTTGCATTTGTAATTGTGTGTTTGTTTTCAAAAGCATTTTCAGTTACATTTTTATATATTTTTTACATATTTTAGTTTTGATTAATTGGACTTATAGAGAGCAATGCAGCAAAAGAATTTTACCAATTTTGTAATGCTTAAATGAATTTAAGCATCACAGCATTATTATATACAATATAAAATGCAGCTTTTCATTTTGAGCTTAAGATAAAAGTGAAAGTCTTATTATAGAAATAGTTTGCTTAAATTGTTACATTTTTGTCATAAATTACCGCTATCCTTTAAGTTGAGAGCAAAAGTTTTAATAAAACACTTACAAATCGAAAAACGTTATCCATTTTCTATCATTAAATATCAGATTAAAAGCTCATTAAAATATGTGTTAAAGGGTTAGTTCACCCAAAAATGAAATTTCTGTCATTAATTACTCACCCTCATGTCGTTCCGAACCCGTAAAACCTTCGTTCACCTTCGGAACACAAATTAAGATATTTTGATTTTGTTTTTTTTATCCTCCATTGAAAGCAACAAAATTAGTACATTCAATTTCCAGAAAAGTGAAAGAAAAAAAGTAGTCAACGCGACTACAGTGGTTCAACCTTATTGTTATGAAGCGACATTATGTTTATGAACAAAACAAAAATAATGACTTTATTCAACAAATTCGTCTCTCCCATCTCTCCTCTGCTACGCTATTTTTGTTGCCGCATTTTCAGGTTCTACTTCCAAACGGTGGCTCAGTATTGGCCAACGCCTCTTCATGTGAGCAGCACGAGGCATGCGTGTGATGCTGATGCAGGAGCCGGCCAATAATGAGCCGGTGTTCGGACATAAACACAGAAACGCAGCACTGCGCCAACTGCTTAACAGACTGACAAGGAAGAGGAAAAGTCATTCAATAAAGTCGTTATTTTTGTTTTGTTTTTGCGCACAAAAGTATTCTCGTTGATTTGTAACATTAAGGTTAAACCACTGTAGTCACGTCGACAGTTTTAACAATGTCTTTACTACCTTTCTGGACATTGAATGTACTAATCCTGTTGCTTTAAATGGAGAATAAAAGAAACCTCTTGGATTTCATCAAAAAATATCTTAATTTCTGTTGTGAAGATGAACGAAGGTCTTACAGGTCTGGAACAACATGAGGGTGAGTACATAATGACAGAAATTTCATTTTTTGGGTGAACTAACCCTTTAGTAATAGAAGAAAATAAATTAGCAGAATAAAATTATGCACCAATGCACCGATACTGATGCATTGTTCATCTAGCAGCTTTAGCCAATTTTAAAGGGATATGGTTCACCCAAAAATGAACGTTCTGTCATCATTTACTCATCCCATTCCAAACCTGTATGACTTTGTTTCTTCTGTGAAACACAAAAAATGATATTATGAAGAACGTTGTGGTCCAACTGATTTTCACTGTGTGGACAAAAAACAAAACAAAAAGTTATATTTTCATCTTCTTTTGTTTTTCACAGAAGAAAGAAAGTCATATAGGTTTGAAACAATGTGACAGTGAGTAAATAGGCTTGTAAGAATGTTAATTCTAGGGTAATATATCTATCTATCTATCTATACTTGAGACTGAACTGTACAAAAACTGCACTGATATAGAAGCAAATTCTGAAACCATAAGAGGAGATTTGGAGTGAGTTGGACCACAGCATTTCTCCTTGTGTGGTTGAACCCCCCTCTGTTTGAAGCTCTGTTGGAGAGCTCATTAAAAATATGATGGACACTGTCCTCTGCTGGTGAGACAGTGAAAGCCTGCTTTTATAGCAAACATACTACACTGATCTATATGTGTGCTACAAAACCAAAAATAAGATCTGCCACATACCAGCTATAATCATCATGCACATCAGCCCAAAACCATTTGGTAAATTTGTGTTAGTAATCATGTCGCCTTGGCAAACATGGTGAGTTTTAGAAAAGACTATAAGCTTGGGGTAAAATTCAGCCCTCAGATACCCATAGCTTTGAGGCAAACTTTACAGCTGTCAAGTTATGAGTCTGCAACTGGCATGTGAAGAGTTTGATATATCCACAACCATCAATGCTCAATGGATACAAACACATTCTAAGATAACGGCTTTATTAAATCCTGAACAGGAGGAGGAAAAAGAGCAAAGAAGGAACAGAGATAGACTGTTCCAGGTTCTTACCCTGTGGCTAAATCAGACGATTCGGTAAAGAAAACAATAGCTGCCCTCAAATGACTCTGTGAATCCTATACCTGCACTCTTACATTTCTCATCATATCTTACTTTCCTCCTCTTAATCATTTTAAGCTGCTTTTTGCAAAAAAATTTGACTACTAATAAAGCCGTAGATATGTTTTTTTTAAGCAAACTGATGCTGTAAAGGTATCAGTCAATTTTCCCCAAAGCTGAAATTTATGAAAGATTACCATCAATAGATTTATGTTTTAAAACATTAGGCAACACGTAAATATGGAAGGTGGTCCGAGGTGTTTTTGAAATGAAATATCGTGCAGGCAGCCTCACTCCTAATTTATTTTCCATATGTCATCCATCTACTCGACAGAGAGTCATCTAATACCGCAAAACAATTTTATGATATCTATACAATCAAGAATACATGACAATGACATATCAGCCAATTGCATATTTTTCTGCATTCACCACCCCATTTCAGATAGGTGGCATTATCAAACCAAAACACTAGCCGTTTTTAATAAAAATCCAACCAAACCGTCATTATTTAGATTTTTCCAGCTAAACAGATTTTTTTCAGCATGGATGATATCAAGCCATCATGTCTTCTAGCAGCTGACTGTGGGATTTCCAAATCTCTCTGCAACAAAAATATGAAAAGATCCTCTTTTGTAGTGGTATGAGATCTCCACTTGATAAAGTTGTACAGCTGAATTATTCAGGCTCTCTGGGATGTCTCTGCTCCTATCTAAGCAGAAACTTGAGTAAGTACAAGCTAATACAGAAAAAGATGGGGAAAAGCCCTATAATCTTGGCACAAGATTTCCTGTTTAACAACTCGGCACAAAATAATACCGACAAGTCTTTATAGCATCTGAAACACAGAGTGGCTAAAAATATACCTACGTTGAGACTAATTTATCTTTTTATGTGTGATTTTTTGTTTTCTGTCTCTTTCATTTATTGGCATAAAGAAAAACGGGCTTGAAACGATGGAGAGAAGAGGAACATAATGAGAAAATGTCGCAAGCTGGATTCAAACTAGCGGCATTCAAATGAGACCCACGGCTACGACACATCTCCGACAGCACCAGCTAATCTCCGTGCTTTTCTTTCTCCTAAAACAGTGGTATATTATGCACCGAAGTACATCTCATAAGCAAGCTAGCATTAGCCTCCCTATACTTCGTGCATTTGGGTGATGGGCTGCAGGAAGGCAGATTTGACAGGGCTGAGGTTACCATAGTGAAACATTCACTAGAATCACTGTGATTACAGTGGCTCGGGAAAAAAAAAAGTGTTGAAGCCCACTTCAAAAATTCTCTTGGACTCAGTTGTGGAGCCCCAGCATTTGAGCACAGTCTCGGTGCTGTCTGTCGCACTCCCTCCAGTCAAACCGCCACCCACTCACCTACACTGGACTCTTTGAAATTTCAGCCAATCAGGATGCCCCAGGAGGCATGTGTCCTCAGTGGTGGCGGATGTGACAGGGGCATTCATGCGATATGGGAAGAGCTGTAAAGCAGAAAATAGACAGAGGGAGAGGGAAAGAGAGAGACACAGAATAGAAAAAGAGGAAGAGATAGCATAAAAAGAAACAGCAAAAAAAAGCAGTTAAAGAAGGGAGAGAGCATGGCTGTGAAAGAGGGAGAGCACGATGAAAAAAGGAGGAAGGAGAAAGGGGGAGGGATGGGAGATAGACAGAGAGAAAGAATGGGAACATTCTTCCTTCAACACCTCACTGTGTTTCTAAAAATAGAACAAACCTGCAAAGATTCTGGGACCTTCTTGACATTGATAAATTTTCCCTGCTCTTCAAAAGGGCACAATTTGCCCATGCAGTGGGCCATGAAGCAGCCTGCTCCTCACAAAGCCTGTAGTAACAGCCCATTAAAATGTACAAAATCTCTTTCTTTCATAAAACAAATACAATGTGTTAGGATTAACAGTAGATTAACAGTAAGATCCATAAGACATACAGAATGCTCATAATGAGCAGGTTGTAAAAATATAGTGTGGAGGGTTTAAGTTTAGGTTTGAACCCAGGCAAACCGTTTCAATGGCGTCTTCAAACATTTAATTTAATGTAAAGGTTAAATTATAAGTTAGCACATATTTTCAAATTGCCATAAAACATTCATATGCTAATATGAGGAGGTTACCATAGCAACAGTACACTGCTCCGACGGTATATCGGCAAATCAGTAGTTACTGTTTTACAGTAGTTTCTGATTTCATAATAGATTTACATTTACATTAGAAATATTAACAGTGTGGCATTTTCTGTTTTGTATTATTTACATAGGAATATTAGAGATCTGTCCAATATAAATTAGCAGATCATTATTTTCATGTTATGGCTGAAAAACGATAAATGGACAATATTAAAATTCTGTCACTTTTGTGTGAAAATAAATTAAAAATACAACATTTAAATGTAAACTCAAATGTGAAAATCTCAAAAAAAGAGAATATAGGCATCACAACATTATAACGAACAGTATGAAAATGGACATTTTTTAAGTTTAAGTTAAACTGTTAATAAATTATTAGTGTTTTAAAAATGAATTTTAAGTGAGCGTAAGGTAATAGCACAAAAGTAATAAATGTAAAAATAGGAGAAATGAGAATGCACAATTATATCCTACATTAATAAATGATAAAATCTGTAATATCAGTGATAACTGCTGTAGTACCAATATACTCTGCATCCCAAGTTTTATAAAGTAATATGCTGAATACATCTCAGCAACTTTCTGTTATTGCACCATTTTGCAATAATGAATGAATTCGAATAGCAAAGGCATCGCAAACTGAACGTTTGTTTTTGCACAATGCTACATCTACGCCACTAGGTGTCAGTTTAAGCCCAAAAAGACTGCTGTATCAACCAAAATATACCGAAGCATTACTAAGTACACTTTTAAACCAGTTGACCGCCGGAAAGTCATTTTACTATACATTTTTCTGCAGAAGACGACACAATGTACGTCGCAATTTGAAGCCTTTGGCGAGGCAACACAAAACAAGAAGATGATGGAAAACGCCTCAAGGACCAGCTCACATGCATTGTATAGAGAAAGAGAGAGGGAGAGAACGAGAGAGAGAGAGAGATAAGAGAGAATAAGGGAGAGGCCAAGAGAGACAGCAGGAATGAACAGGAAGAGAACATGGAAATCCATCAGCCCATCATTATTTATTCAGCAGAGCCCTGACAGAGAGTCAGAGCTAATAATCCAGCTGAAGTGAATTGAACACCGTGTGTCCTAAAGAGCAGGGAGCAGCACTGCATCGCTTCACTCAGCGAATCAGAGTGGCACAGATCATGGTGTTGAGTTGCAGATGAACTGACTGACTGACTGACTGACTGACTGAGTGACTGAACAAAGTTTCCACCTTCTTCTCTCCACCTGCCTCACCTGCTGTGAACTTCCTGACAAAAGTTTGAGTGAATGGGGCTGGAAGCCATATAACCCGAGGAATAATTCAACAAAAGAGCTCTCCACAGCGCCTTCCGCTCCAGTGTGAGCTTTCCACTAACAAACCCGCGGCGGCTGACGTGAACCCAGGGCCACCAGCCCGACGGGCTGCCCCTGGACGTGGGGAGGCATGAGTGGCGGCGAGCCCAGCGTGCAAGACGTACGGCCTTCATCATTAGATTGGGTCAAAGCCAAAGGCCTCTGCATTAATCATGGAGGAGATGGAGCGCTGCATCAAGGAACACATGTGCATCGATGTATTCCAATGATGTGAAGCCTACAGCATCTCTCACAGCTCCCAATTAGTCGGTTTAGTGCCGTACCATGTGATATATGTTGTACGAGTGCTAACAGGTCACAGTCTAATTAAAGAGTCAAGGCTATGCATCAGCGCTCATCAATAATTTCAATGAGAGAGAAGCTAACTCCCCTAACATGGTAGAAGTACAATATTAACAGAGTATTAAAGTACAGGTTACAGCATTTGCAATTAAAAATATAAAAGCAAAGACAGCAATCAAATTCCATTCATAACAAAATTTCTTTAGTATTGACAGTGTAAAACTCGCAGCCACAATGCTTTGGTGTTTTGGGTGGTTGCCAGGCTGTTGCTATGCTGCATATAAAATGTTTTTAGTGCATTTATCGCATTTATTTTTTTAAGCTTCAACCTTCCAGTGAAATTACAGACTTTTCTCTGGTTACATATATACCGGTGTCATGGTTGCTGGTCAGCTCTCACAAAGACGAAGAAAATTCAACAGACAAACTACTCAGTAGAGCACAGGATAAACCAAATGACCTCCATTTCCACCTCTGTTGACCTGGGTGGAGTAATGTTTAGCGATAGGGTTGTGGTTAGGGTTAGGGGGTGGTTGGATTGCCAAGCTCCACCTACTGCATGAGCAGAACAAACAATACATTAAGGAGAGCCGACAGAGAACTGAAGAGGGGGTATTCCAGAAAGCAGGTTATGTAACACTCCCGGGTATGTTTAAGTGTAAGTAAGCGGATAACCTCAACTTTCTGTTAAGGGTATGCAGGTAGCTACAGCAACTTACATCTGTTTCCATTCCGTTCTGTTTTGTTGATTCATCGCTCTGGTGAGAATGTCTTGTGTGTTAACCGTGAACTTTGACTGTAAAATAATCTTGCTTTTCTGGAATAAATACACAGGAGGTAACAAGAGAACTCACTTAGATACAGGTGGTGATAATCAATAACTAAAGAGAACAAACTGGCACACACTTGGGCTGCATTCAACTCCACTTTTAGACACGCACTTCCAAACTTCCCTAAGCACTTCCCCTTGGGGGAATCCCAGCTGCCATTTTGAAGGGTGTTCACACTTGTGCAACGTAAGCAATTACGCACATCCGAGTCAACGAGACTGAGGGAAGTTAGTGAGGGAAGGGCATAAAAAACGAACTGGAACCCAGCCTAGGAAACTAGGTCAACCTGCAATGACAGAGAACACAGGCAAATAGGAACAAGAAAAACAGAACCAAAGCACAGTTAAACTAAACAGACTTTCAGGCTACATTCAGACTGTCAGTCCAAATCCGATTTGTGTGCATATCTGATTGAAATCCGATCAGATTTAGCAAGTGTGAACGGCCAAAAATCACATAAAATGAGATTTTTACACATCAGTTCCGGGCTACATTCATATGAAATCTTATTCAAATAGCATTTTTGGAAATCAGTTTCAATCTGAAACGTCACATACGCACATGCACACTCTGCAAAAACCACACTTTAAATTTCTTGGCAAATCAAAAGAAGTAAATGACATTTGCATACATTCAATATAAAATATATAACTTGTACTGAATGTCAGATTGCTTATTTTGCACAAGATAAGGATTTATTAAGTCCACATGTCATGCACACAAGAAACTATGCTTCTAACCACAGCTCGAGAGTGCAACCACACAAATTTGTGATGCTGTTAGCGAATATTCGTCGGTTTTGATTTTGGCGGGAAACACTGACTCATTGAACTATGCTGATAACGATGTCATTGCCACAGAAACCATTCCAGATATTCCAGAAAACAAAAGAGCGCCACTTGACCCACAAATCTGATATGAACAGTTGTGATACACAATGTGGAGTCAATCATTTTAAATCAGATTCCAATCGAATACACAAATAATGGGATTTGGAATGATACTGTAAGCATAGCCATAGAAATAACCCTAACAGCCAGACTTTCTTACAATCACATATCTCCCATTATCCGATCAATAGCAGCCCTACATTTTTTCTTTCTTCATAATACATTTCCTTTGAATGTGCATCACAATATGGAAGAAAAGATCTGTCATTATACTTTGCAGCGGCTTTAAGTATTTGTCAACCAATTGGGATATTTATCCACAGATCATTATGTGGCTAAACAGCAAGAACACATTCGATTTTTTTACTTTTTTGCATCTAATCTGATTCCCTTTTTATATGTGGTTCTAAATCCAAGACATATTCGATATCTGGTCATCTAACCCAAGTCTCCTATTTACTTATGCTCTTATTTCACAATTTTGTGTCTAATTTTATTTTAATATCCAATATATCAGAATATTTGTTTATGTCTGTGCATGTCGAAATCTAAGTTATATATAGAAGTAATTCGAGGTGTCTAGCAACTGTGAAATGTATTTTGCAGCAAGGAGATGGCAAGGATATACCACATTAAAAGACATGAGCATAAATCAATATGCACAGTGAGTCTCTCACTGACTCGTTTTGTAATGCACTCAAGGCAGGTTTTGTGTGCATATTTGAACATAATGTGATGGCCATGAGAATTATTTCATTAAACTGCTGCGCAAAATCGAAATACAGTGTAAGAAAGAAACGGAATGAGCAACAATCTCCAGTATTTCAAGATCAGAAGACGAGAAAAGAACAAGCAAGTTTATTCAAAAACTTCAAGAAGCGAACCTGTCTTAACCACTCCAACTGAATAAATCGCAGCCTAAACAACCAACCAATGCAGCTGCAGAGGCTTTACGTGAGGAGGTAACTACAGCAGGCCTCAGGGACACATGCTTTCCCCTCCTGTATTCACTTACGAATAACCGTGCTTCCTATAATGCATCAGTGAAATTGCTAAGAGTGAAATTTCAGATGAAGCCTCCCTGGACTTATCTCTGAGGTGATGATGCAATAGGGCCTAGAGACTCGAGCAATGCAACATTGGTAATTTACTTCAGCACACATCCCTTATCATTCCCCTCCCTGGAAATAAAAGATCACTCGTCAACAAGGCCACATACGTTCAAATTCCCGGGCATTATTAGTTCCAAAGCTCTCAAATGGTACAATAAACAACATTTCCATTGCCAAGAGGGAGAAAATCAGGAAAGTGCCTAAGAATATTTCCCCAAAGACACATTTATCCTGTTTAACAATATACCAAGAAAATCCATTAGCCTTATTTATCACTGTCTGTACCTGCCCATTTCAAGAGCAAACTGCAATATGTTTAGACAAACACCTCACGTACATTTCAGTAATGATCTAGGTTTTTGGGCAAAGCATGCAGTCTACATCCTTGCTGAAGCCTTATACCACTAGTTTAGGTTTTACAAATACTTCCTCCAAAACAGTTGAAACAGGCCAGTGGAGATAAAAAATGAAGCAATGTGTCTCTGAACACTTTCTGACAACATGGTGTATAGTGCACTCGTGTCATGAGAGATTGGATTTTATTCGTCACGATAGCAAGAACAACCTCTCATATTGTGCTGGTCCTAATAACATGCTTTCAGTGATGAGAGGAAGCTTTTTAATGCTAGAGAATTATGTGTAGTGCTGCATTAATTCAGTCTAAAACAAGACCTTATCCGCGAGCAAGTTGTATTATATATTATACTCATTTTTTAGAAAAATATACAGTACAAACCTGGAGGCTTAAACTTTGTGGGAAAAAGTACAATTTAGTACACTATTACAGAAATAATATACTTTAAAAGAATATGTGAATATACTTTAAAATAATAATGTGAACTGAATGTAATGTTTTCAGGCACTTAACTGCACGTTGCAATGAAATGAAAAGGTATTAAATTTATATTACACTTTAAAGTGTTTTTTTTTTACCCTCTCAAGGAATTTCACATTAATGTGATTTCTATTGAAACTTGTGTCATGTTTTAAAATACATTTGTCTTGACACATTTATAATGATGCAGTTGCAATTTAGTACATATATTAACTTCAAATTTATCAATAAAGAGATTACTAAAATGTGATTTTTATTTAACTTTAAAGTAAACTTTTAAGTGCAATTTTTGAATATGTACTTCAGAAAGAAATCTATTGTCTTTAAGTAAACATGTGTGGCCTTTTATTTCCTTATAATATTTAACTGCAAGTACAGTTTTATACTTTTTAAAGATTTGAAGCACCCTACAAGTGCATGTTCAATAAAATTAAGTGTACTCCTTTTTCACAAAGGAAGAGTATCTCCTGGTACATTGATTTTGATATTGATTTTAAGCATACAAATGTTTTCTTTGCAAGCGTTTGTTAATAAGAGATATCGGTCAATTTCTCATTACAAAAATTCATTCACACCACAATGTTGTGCAATATCTGCTTCCCAAAAATCAGGCATATCAGATGGGAGCAGGCAAAACTGCTTGACATCGCCATTAAGTCAAAGATTTACTTAAGCCTTTTCAAATGTAATTCACACATTGATTGCTTCTTGTTTTGTTGTCACTGAAGCATTTGTAAATTGGATTTCTTTCGCTCCTGTAAAAGTAATTTTGTATAGTACTCATAAACTATGTAGAAAATCAGAAAATTACTGTTGGATTATATTGATAGGTGTTTAAGCAAAAAGATACATATGTGTTTATTCTGAATGTGCTGATGTTTAATTGCTTAATAAATATCACTGTCTTTTAAAATACACAACTAAGACAAGAGTCTGGCTGTCAGTCAAGAAACTGCCTGTGGAAAATAAGCAACTGGACAAGAAGGCCAATTAGCACAAGACACCAGCAGACGAGCTACGACACCGACCATTGAGAGAGGCATAAGTCGTGCCTGGAGTCTGCTAGAAGCCATGAGAGTGATGGGTCCATTGAAATGATGTAATTGTGACTGTTGCTGTCCTATTGTTATCTTTCCCTCTTGTATGTAACTCTCAACAGCTTTTCTGCTTTGGAAATGGCCTAATTGGGTCCCTACCCTCCAAAGACATTATTAACTGCTTTTCTAAACTAAATATGACTAGAAAGTCTCATAGTAGTCAAAATTAAGGTCAGACGTTATTAATGCAAATATATGATAGAAAATGTTGTTCCCTTAAAAGTTAATCTATCCATGTATATATAGTACTAGATAGAAGATGTGTGTGCTTTCTGTTTCTGTTCTATTGCACGGCCTCAATTTGACTTGGCAAACTCTATTCAAAAACATTTGCATATTTATATTTTCCATGGCCCTTTAACTTTATTCCATGCATTCTGCACATTCATGTTAATTATTTATATTACTACATTATTTCTTTATTTCTTACATTAATCAACTGTGACTGCTATGGCTTTGAAGACACAAAAAGACAAATTGTACTATACAATGGGATTTGGGAAGACTTGCTTTAACTGCCTTGCCTGGCATGCTCATGGTTATATATGACTGTAAGTGTTTTGGGCTTATAGACTAAATTTTGAATGATTGTGTTATTAAAAAAAAGAAAAGAAAAAAAAATGCTTGAGGGGTTCAAAATTTTGAGAATATGTGAAAATTCAAGAGAGTAAAGCGAATACTTCCTGAAGGAAGTTTACACTTCATAACTGTTAAACTTCAGCTCGTGGACAGCCAGTTTGCTATTCTGGAGTAAAATTTGCTAATGCAATATTGATATAACTGACAGAGGCCAATGGAAGAGTTGTCTGCTTGTCTGTCTTGATCCTTAATCCTGCTATACTCGAGTTTCCGTGACCTCCTGAAGACCTGTAGACCTATCTATACTTTTTTCTTGGCATGGTTTTATTTGGATATTATTTGGACAACCACACGTACACATAGTAATGGCGGTGCTGAATCTCCTCCATTTGTAAAATACATGGCTAAGCCTATCTATATATAATATTTCAACAATTATTTACATTGACTAAGCATTCAATTCAAAGGATACTTTAACATGGATGACAGAATACAGTACTTTACAGTGAAATTACTGTATGCTTGGTTTGATGCCTTTAATAAAAACACTTTTTCACAAGCTGTTGTAAACCTAAAAATACTATTTTTTCCAAACAGTGACGTTATGCTTGGGTTAATGTCTTGAATAAAACCACGTTTTCATTTTATCCTCGATATTCATTACTGAGAAGTAAATGGAAAGTGATTTACCTTTGAAGATATGATTCTGTATTCTGCCATTATAAGGTGTATAATAGGCTAGAGCTCATAAAACTGCGTGGATTTCATCATTGGGGGAAAAAATAAGCTACATTTTCAAAAGATTTAAATAAAAAAAAACTGAAATAAATAATAATACCTGCCACTAGACGATATTTCGGATTTACTACAGTATGAGGATTAACTCCTCAGACTGTATGGATGTTCATTTCTTTCTTCTGTGGTACATACATGTTTGTCATTTTATCGCCACCCATTAAAATCATAAACATTAATTTTGAAGATATATTTACATTAGCCTACCTGTCATAGGAATTCAAAACTTGTTTAAGTCTTACGTGTTTCCACCCGGTCGAAAAACAAGGACGCACAGTGCAACACTCATCTCGGCATATCATAAACCTAATAAATCTTTCAAATGCTGTTATAGTTTTAAAGCAAGACAGGAGTTAATAGCAAATCTTGTAAAAAAAAAAAAATGGAGACAACCCCTCAGAAACGCGTGTATCCTAAACTGCCCGTGTGGATTGTAGAGGATCATCATGAGGTAGACAGGACACCATTTCAGCCCATGCTAGTTTAGGGCTTTAAGACTAACTGCAGATAAAAACACTAATAGAACATTAGACAAATGTTTTGAATGATAGATCACCCCCTAAACATGTAAAAACAACTATAAATATTTATTAAAATGTCATTTCTATCTGCTTTAGGTTGTGCAACACGTATATCGTGCCATCGGCTCTAAACATATTCCTATGAAGGACCTTAAAATGGTTCATTTGGACTCCCATCCTGATCTCCTTATCCCTGTGAATATGCCTGCTGATACTGTGTATGACAAAGAGACTCTGCTCAGGTGAGTTTAGAAGGGGTTTTCATCATCTTTGGACTTTATAGATTCGAGGGGTTTTTTGTTTTTAATTAAAGCAATTTTTTAGAGTAATATTGGAGACATTTTACTGAGATCATAATTTATTTTAGCTACTTTTTTTTCCTACGTCAAGTACCTTTTATATACCGATTTTATTGTTTTACCCTTGTCCCAGACTCAGAAACTTGAAAAATTCTATATCATTGTAAAACTATGATTTTAAAAAAATGGGTAAATAATTATATAAATAGATTATATATATATATATATCAGGCTCAAATAGTGAAAGAATGGTTGGGAGGGCGCATGAAGAATCATTTTCACACATGAATTGCCCCATCTGAGTTCAGATCTTAAATTCATTGTAAGTCTTTGGGATATTCTGGGAGTAGACTTTACAAAGAAATAACATCACAACATATATTTCCTTGAAGAGGTGCATCAATTTTTGGTCAAGATCTTGTACTGACAATGCAGGAATCGAGCACTTTGTAAAGTCTCCTCCTGCACATCCCACAGTATATCACACAGTTTGTTTATTTGTTTGTTTATTTTTGATGGGCAGTATAGCACATTTATATTAAATTATTATTTTTATTATATATTATACCAATATATATATTATTACTTTTTTATTTTTTTTGTTATTTGTCATTTCCAATCAAGTTTTGTCAAATTATCCATAAAAGTGAAAATATTATTTAATTGTTTTTAATATGATGCATTACATGTTAGCACAGTAGTTAGCTTTAACAGGACAAAGAAGTCATCCGTTTTATTCCAAAAACTTTTAAAATGTCATTTTCACCAGAGAATGCTAATGAACACAATATGTCATTTGAGATGTGGTGGAAATGCTCATGACCTTAAAAGAAATTACAAAGCAGTGTTATTTTAGTATCAAGATACTATTGTAGTTAATATTGATACTTCAGATTAGTTTTTATTTTCTATTTTTCATTTTAATTTTAGTTTTTTTTGTAATTTTATTTTGAGTTTTGTTACTTTTTAGGGTAAAAACTTAGGGTTTTTATGTCCATATATTTTTTTATAAAGGGAAATGTTGCCTTAGAACTAAAATAAATTAAACAAAGATATATATATATATATATATATATATATATATATATATATATATATATATATATATATGTATATGTATTTATATTTCACTTAAAGTTTATTTTATTTCAAGTAATGAATTTTATTTTTATGGTTTGAAAATTTGAGTTAACTATAATAACCTTGTTACAAAGTTGACAAATTACTACAGAAACAGCATGGTCGACTCTTGGGCTTTTTTGTTAAAGTCACTGTGAAATCATAATTGACAATTCGTATTCTTTTATGGAATATTCCAGTATTTATCATAATGATTTATCCATAAACATAATTTACTTATTTATTTATATATATATATTTTAATACATATGCCTGCATGATCTTTCATTTAAATAGCTTCCCCTCCCTCTTGCATCAATTTCTCTTCTTTGATGATGTGTATTGATGTCACTCACGTGAGATCACAGCAATAGCAAACCACAAGGATCCAATCAATTCCCACTGGACAAAATCAAGTCCCACCCTACATTTTCTCTTATTTGAGAAGTTGTTTCACTCAGATATGTCACAATAGGGAAGAAAAGAAAACCACAGCTTCTGTTTCATGTTGAATTTAAAGTCTACATGGCTAAATTTGCTTATTGTTAAAGAAACAAGCATAAATGCCTGTACAAATGAATGAAATACTCCTCTACCTATTAGAAATAGAGAAACTTTTTCATGCTGTTGAGACCAAAGCCCACTGATATTTGTTCACATTATTAGTTTCAACAGTGAATATAAGAGTTGACATGTTTTTGTTTGCTCTTGCAGTGAGCTGAGCATTGAGAATTGGATTATGCCAATGGTCTATGCTGGACACGTATCCCACGTAGTCTGGTTGCATCCGTACTGGGCTCAGCAGATCAAAGAAGGGGAGCACTCCATGTGTGTGGGGAGAGATTCATCCACGACCACCATCAGGTCAGGTGCAGCATATCAGCACGTAGCCATGAGATGGCAGCAGACGTTCATTCACTATTAATAAGAATGAGGCCTCCACCCTGTCAGGAAAAATTGTGCTGTTAGAATCGTGTGTTAAAAACATTCACAAGAAATCTCTTTATCTTTGCAGGGTGACAAGCACAGACGATTACTTTCTGAGTGACGCTCTTTACGTTCCACTGGATCAGCTGGAAAATCCAAAAGAGTTACATTTAAACGTCATTCGAGTGGATCCTGTCAACAGTTTGCAGAAAATTAAGCATAAAAATGGACAAAGCGGTGCTAAAATACCCAAAGCAGCTGCAAAGGAGGACAGTGATGTGCAGTTAAAAAGGGACACCCCGTGCACTTCCTCTTCTCAACCGCTTGATGGCAGCACTGCATCAGGAAACGCCAGTGACGCAATCATGAAGCCTGATGAGGGGTCAACAAGCTACATTACAGACAAGCTTTTAACCGTTATAGAACAGACTGACCCTTTCATACTTGACATTGACTTGGATTTTTTCTCCTGTAAGAACCCTTTCAAGGAGATGTATACACAGGTGGAGTGACTCAAGCAAGCACATCGTTATAATAGTTTTTTTTGTTCCTTAAGTGATAGCAATTAAGTTACATATATGCTCACACCTACGTACTGGTATAGAAAAAGCTTTGTAGACAAATGGAGGATGTTTATTCCGTGGCTTAAAAATAGTGTCTTCATGGCTTATATGGAGTCAGAGACTTTTTATATCTATATTCAACATATGTTTATTGTCACTGTTGTCATCTTACAGGAAGAGTATGATCTTCTTCAAGAGTTATACAGCTTTAGCAGGCCACAGCAGGATCCAAGTGAGGTAATGAAGATTCCTTATTAAATGTGCCATAACTAATCATGAGGTGTTTGTTCAGTCATAGACATTCCTAGACAGATACCTTCAGGGAGTCGAGCTAAATATCACTTCTTCTTTTTTTTAGTTATCACTTTTATAAATATATTTAATTCAACTGTAAAATTGTGTAATTTTGTTATCAACATCAATCAGAACTGTTTTTCATTTGTGCTTGAATTGTTTACCATTTTAGTACATTTAAATGCTAGGAAAATACATCTGTTTTGCAATTTTCTAGTTTAAACCTATTTTAATTGCAAATTATATTACCAGGATGACTGTGTTAGGGAGAAGTTGAATTCAGAGGTAAACTTAAATTAATGTTTATGAAAGAAGTCTCTTATGCTTACCAATTCTGCATACATTTGATCAAAAATACAGTAAAAACTCTAATATTTTAATATATTTTAAAATGTAATTCATTCCTCTGATGGCAAAGGCGCAGTCTTTTGTGTCACATGATCCTTCAGAAATCATTCTAACATGCTGATTGGTTGCTCAAGAAATATTTCAATGTTCAAAAAAAGTTGAAAAGTGCTGCTTCATGTTTGTGGAAACCATACTAATTAATCAGTAAAAAAAGAATAGCATTAATTTAAAATAAAAATCTTGTGTGACATTACAAATGCCATTACTGTCACTTTTTATCAATTTAGTGTTTCCTTCCTGAAATGAATATTAATTTCTTTCAAAAAAAAAAAAAATTATTGATGCAACACTGTAATGTACTTACTTTATATTAGTCACATAGAATTAGTGCAGAATCTTAAACATTTCTTTTTCATGCATGTTTTGAATTCATTAAAAAAATGTATTTATTTCCCAAATATGTTCATAAAATAAATGTTCATGTAAATATGTGGTCTCAGGCTTTTGGACCTCAGTGTATTGTGCCGAATACAGGACGCACAAGAAGGCACATTTTCCAAGGTGGTAAATAACAATCTTTACAGTTCCGTGTGTTGGTTTTCAGGAGGAGCTTTTAAATTGTGTAGAGAGACGCACACACCAGCTCGAAGACCTGGAGGCTGCATTTGCTGACCTGGTTGAGGATGACGGCCAGGACACTGTTGAACGTTTAGCAGCAAACCCAGGGTACGCATTACTGATGACATTGAGATTGTAGAGCCACAGGCTCTGTGCTTTTTGATTATAGCTTCATATCAGCGCACCATTGGACATGATTGATTGCTGTATATGGTCGGTATGCATTTGATCAAGCAGGAGAATGACACAGCCTCATGCATTGATTTTTTTTTTCTTCCCCCCTTTCTTTCTTTGCAGAATGAAATCTCTTGTCAGACTTGTACACAGCCTTAAGAATCGAACACAGTCACCTGACTATGAAATGGTGAAGTTGTTTGTGTGTGTTTTAATCATGTTTGAAGTGTCTGTCATTCCAGATAGCTAGATAGTTCCCAAATAGCTTTACTGATGAATGTAGAAAAATAGAATTGGTATCCTCTTATTTTACCTTCATATTCTTTCAATTACTAGCTCTGGCATTACTGAAACCCAGTTGGCAGATGAAATCCCTCTATTTTACTGTAGAATTGCATGCAGTTTTAAAAAATGTGGCTCATATCCATTCTGGTCACATTGTTCAATTTCAGATTGACCCCAAGCAGAAACGATGTTAAAAAATAATAAATATATATATAAAGAAATCTTTCAAGAGTGTATTGCTGCAATGTGAATACTTGCCAGCAAATCTTAACATGAAAATGTATTGCCAGGCCCCAAACATAAACAATATAACATTTTTTGATGGAAGATGTTTGAAACATCTAAACATCTTTGTCAATTTAAATCGCAAGAAAAATGGCTTAAAGGGTTAGTTCACCCAAAAATGAAAATTCTGTCATTAGTTATTCACCTTCATGTCTTTCCAAACCCATAAGACCTTTGTTCATCTTCTGAACAAATTAAGATACTTTGAAGAAATCCAAGAACTTTCTGACCTCCCGTAGACTGCACCGCAATTACTACTTTTAAGGCCCAGAAAAGTAGTAAAGATATCGTTAAAATAGTCCATGTGACTAGAGCGGTTCTACCTTAATGTTATGAAGCGACGCAAATACTTTTTGTGCAAAAACAAAACAAAAATGATGACTTTATTCAACAATTTCTTCTCTTCCCTGCCAGTCTCCTGTTCTGTTGACATTGTAAACGCAGTGCAGCGCTTCCGTGTTCTACGTCAGAGCCCTAAGTAATATACCAAGTAAAAAACATTTGTGCGGTTTTTGCCAAAACATTAAGAAAAATAAAGTCACTGAGGATATACTTTCTAAAAACAAGTAAATATATCTTAGGTAAATATATCTTGTTTCAAAGATGTTTAGATATTGTTTTTTTTGTTTATTTTTTTTAATGAACAATGAGACGTAATACTGATTAAAGGGATAGTTTACCCAAAAAGGAAAATTATCCCATGATTTACTCACCCTCAAGCCATTCTAGGTGTATATGACTAGCTTCTTTCAGACAAACACAATCGGAGTTGCATTTAAAAATATCCTTAGTCCTCCAAGATTTATAATAAATGTTCTGCGGCTATGCAGAAAAATAATGAAGTATAAGCCTGACAGCTTTTTAGCTATTGGCAGGGTTTCTATGCAGTTTGGAAAAAGTATGGAAATTTATTTGAATATATTCCATGTCTGGATAAGTATGGACAAAAGAAAACAGATTATGGAAAAATATTTGTTTCTCTAGACTATTGCCCCAATTCAGTTTTCTCAAATATAAAATTACGAATTTCTATAAATTTATCATACAAGCAGAGTGTTTTCAAAGCAAAAGTTTAGTGACTGTCGAAAACAACTGAATGAATTCAAGGTGCACATTTGTATTACGTAAAACCGTTTGTCTTTGCCATTACCAAATCTCTTTTTAACTTCACTAAACGAATGTGCATGTGCCACTCAAACCAGAAACAAATAAAAGAACAAACTATAATCTAAATCAGAACATACTTTGCTTTCTTCTATATACCAAATATAATGCTGAAAATAATGCTGTATGGACCTTTTATTTTAAACGTGGACTGAAAAATCTACAGTGAGGTTTGGAAATTTGGGCCTGGAAAAGCATGGAATTTTAAAATGGAAAATTTGTAGGATTGAGGTTCTTCAAACAGAACATGGGGGATAACAAATTTGTTTCAATTGGATTTTGGTGCTGAGGCACGCACGTCGCCAGCGCAGCAGACTGATATATTTGTACCTGTGGTGTTGTGTCTAGGTGCATCAAGCAGGGCTGACCTGTGATTACTCTGAACTCCCTCACCACATCAGCAGTGAAGAGGAGATCCAGCAAATGATCACGGCCGTGCAGCTCTTCCTGGAAGCTCTGCCCAAGCCCACCATTGTCACGATATCACGGTACATCAGTCATTAGAGCACATGGATGTCTGTTCTGTGGCTCCTTTTGAAAAGTACATTGGGTCCTTTAATCTTTCACTTATGATTTGTTACATCCTCTATGGTTAACAACATTTGGTGTGTTTTTCCCCCATCGGAAGCAGCAAAAAATAATATTTCTTTTCTATTCAGTCTGCATTAATTAGCATTGAAATTTATGATATAATGAATGTTTGTTGGCTGGTTGATGCCCCAAAAGCAGATGCTTGTATCTGAGCAGTTGAGACAGATGGTGTTTTGTGAGACTTGTGTCTCAGTGATCTGTTAGCATGCTTTTTAATGAGCATAGACTCAACATCACACTCATCAATCACACTCTTATCTCTGTGAGTCAGGGGGAGCTCAGCCCTTCATGGTCCATGAGAATATTTTTCATTATCTAGTCTCTTAATACCCAGTTCTCTTGACTGATGGTGCATCACCTTTGCCGACATGCACCATTTTTTTTTTCTTTTTGGTTATTTTTGAGTGGTCACTAGTGGTGGTCCAAACCACAATGCAAGAGGACCTATGTTAAACCTGTGTTATATATAATTGTATTAAATATTTAATGTTTAATTTTTAATATTTTTATATTTTTAATAATTTTTAATGTTTAATATTTAATTTAAATTTAAAATATAATTTATGTATATATATATATATATATATATATATATATATATAATGTAATATAATATATATCAAAAGTTTAAAATAGAAATCTTTTGTATTATACGTTTTTAAAAGTTTGAAAGGTTGTGTGTTTTTTTGTGTTTTTATATATATATATTTAATTATCATTATATAAATTATATATATATATATATATATATATATATATATATATATATATATATATAATTTTCGTCTTGTAATGTATAATAAGATTAAAATGTCTCCTCAATTTCCATTTCTTGTCAGATCCAGTTTGGATGAGTATTGCCCAGTGGACCAAGTGGATTCCATCCAGAACAGTGTACTGAACATTCTAGAGTCCCTTTTCGGCTGCTTAGATGTTCACAGAGAGTATGAATCGATACCATCAGAGAGCACATCACAAGCCCCGTGAGGAGGGAGGTTAAATTCAACAGCAGCAGTGGCATGTTCTTTACCAACGACTGCTTTCAGAGGGTAGATGTTGCAAAGCTTTTAAAACCATGCTGAGATTGACTGTGTACTACTTCTTATTGTCTGCATTGAGTGCATGTGTAACAAGGTTGAGATGTATGGATGCGAACAGGAATGTAAATTAGTTTCCAGCAGGGAAAAGGGTTTTAATTTAAGAGGTTTGTTGTATATATTTGAAGAGCATTGATACACAATATGAGAGGTTGCTGCTGCTACACAATGGAAGGGTTCAATTTGGAATGAAGTACTGGATACTAATTTTTTTTGCATCATCACCAAAAGGATGTTTTATTTGCACAGTAAAATAAAAACCTTGAGATTTTCATATGAATTCTGTGCTGCAGTCATTCATCCATTGTGTATACATACTTTAGTTTTGGAATAGCAGATGCATTGATACAAGACAGCACATTTCCCCTCTTCCTGTGTGTTCCCTTGTGCTTCAGCTGTCTTTGTCTGACGCCTGAGGCGGTTACCAATTCATCTGAGCTGTGTATGTGGCACCCTGTTTTAATGCTCCATGCCACAGACTTCTAAACTGCCTGACCTGACTTTAAATTTTACTGCATGATTAACAACTGTTCTAGCAAAGAAATAGTTATGAAAATTGTCATAATTTTCACACCCTTGCATCATTCTAAATTTGCACGGCTTTCTCTCTTCTGTGGAACATGTAAGATATTTGTAAAACGTCTTTTTTTGATAAAATGTATCCGTTGGGGTTAAGGGATGTTTTGGATCCTGTTAAATTTTATTGTATGAACAAAATATTTTTATAATAGTATAAAGACATACAGTCTTTATAGTCATACATACAGGTTTGGAACGACATGAGGGTTAGTGAAGGATGACAGATTTTTTTGTTTTTGAGTGAACTACCCCTTTACAGTAGCTGTCAAAATACTATGAAAGGTATTAGTTTGATTAGTCGCCACCGTATAAAAGTCCTTATACCGTGGTGAGTTATCTGACTAATACATTTACTTTCATAGTATTTTCACAGTAAGAAGTGCAGGATATAGGAGTTTGACGTTGTGGTGTTGCATAAACTCACAGTCCAGGGTTCCACAGAAGGTACAAGGAGACATTGGTCACAATTACTACTACCAGTCACTTAAAAAGCACCGACTGATTGGTTACTCTAATCGGTGCTGACAGTGGCTCTGTAACAGCAATTGGTCTGAATCCTGTGAAAGAGATTGTTGCACTGCCATACTGCCTTGAATACATACTGAATCTACAACATCCTTAACACTACATTACAAGAACATATATTCTCAACACGCTCTAAAGGCTCAAATTAAATCAATTAAATCTTTAGCATACATAGACTGGATTTATGTACAACATGTTCCTAATAAGTTGTTTTTTATGTATACCTGCGGAGATCATCAGGATGTCTCTGCGTGAACTGACTTCTCAGTCATATTTGTAACAAATGCTGAACAATGCAACACATGACATCAATTAGCAGGTCAATAGCAGGCTTCCTCAAAGCTGCTTTGACTTGCAGAAAACAGCAATTACTAATGTTCTGTGCTATTACTTTTACAACTTCTGACCTTTGACAGGTACATGCACAAAAAAATGCTTTATTCAATTTACATTAGATGAATACAAGCTTCCATGATAAATTAATATGACCTGCCATTTTAGATGCTCTCAGGAGGACAACTATGACGCATTCTGGCTTTCTCTCCTCAACTAAATATGTACCATTAATGGTAATCTCAGACTGAATTATGAGTCCTATTGGTCTCAGTAAATGGTTTTTAACAAATAACACAGAGCACAGCTGAATGTTTAAATTGTTTTGACCCTGAACTCAGTCCAGCTTTAACAAGTTTTTTCCTCTTTTCTGACTCGTGTAGGAGGCAGAGGTCCATCACAGGACCTACAGCAATATAATTAAAAGTTTTTGTTTTTTTTAAACTCTTTCTAATGTACTAATGTGTACAAATACAATGTATAAAGATAAGCATTGTATTTGTATTCAGAATACTAAGACATCAGCCTAAAGGCAAACCTGTGAAACAACAGATAAATCAGATATAACAAATATTCTTAAAAACCCTCACTGAATGCAAACCAAGGTGTCTGCCCAACCCCCAAGGTAGTAGAACTGGTTGCCGTGGATTTACGACCCGCAATTATGTAGACCTTTGAATAGTTTAGTATTTATGAGTCAGGCTACAAGGAAGACACAAAGCCTGTAAAAACTGACTCTCCTGCATTAATTTGTATACAAACTGTTCTATCAATAAATATATGCATCCCAGCACAATTTGTGTATGATTATAACTGTCTAGTAAGGTGGCTCTTGGATTGTATTTTGCTTTACGCAAATTTTATGAGTGAACTATTAGTTAAGGTAACCCTATGTATATCATGTCAAATCTCCTATCAAATAAATTTCAGCACCATCGGACCGAACACTCAGGACTTTCTACTGCAACTATATATTTAGATGCTCTTCAATCTCTGAGGCAGAATGAAGGTATTGTGCGATATACTAAATTGTTGCTGGTTAGTTAAAGTTGTTAACAAGGGAGCTTTGTAATGATCACTCATGATTCTTTCCGGGTTTTTGACTTTGCTCCATAGCTCCATGTTCTGTTCCCATTTCCGGTTCCACTCTATCATTTCTCATTTTACCTATGTATGTGTGACTTAAACTATGTATTTGTTAATTTAGTTACGTGTTCGTGATTTAGTTAATAAAATTTGTGCACAATACATGTTTGGTTCTGACTCCCTGTCTGCGAATAAATTGTCACTTAAAATGATCTACATTTTGTTACAAACTCTAAGTACTGTAAATGCTAAGGATTATTTTTCTGCGGTCATGAAAAATACCGTTCTCTTAGAATTAATTATCAATACTGAGTGTAATAGTGTACAGGATGAACTGATTGATAGATTGTAATTTTAATGTAGCTACATCAAGTTAATCTGATTAACTGATTCAAATATTCATCATTAATCATAATGAATAATCATAATGAGTTATGAATAATTATTATTATTTCCCCATTGAGCTAATTTGGTACACCGGCCAATAAGAATAGATATGCAAATGATGCACAGTCATTTGTTTCTGTCAAAAATACATCTGAAAAGGCAAAAAATGAATAAAGAAACTCCTGTAAAGGGGCTCAGTGATAAATAAGGATGTTCTATACGATGAAAAGGAGGAATACTGCAAAAATAGTTTGCAAAACACGTGCCAAATTCTTGAAAAATTTACTAAAATACTTGCACTTTGAATACACAGGAACATAAAGACATTGTGACCTTGAATCATCAGTCCTGTCTACTTAATGGTTTTCCTGTGACATAATACAGTAAAGTGGCTTCCTGCAAGTTATGCCACACTGACATTGCTTTGGAGGTCAAATGGTTTTCAAATATTTATAATATTTTAAATGGCATTGCATCTCTGATGATTATGCCAAATTACTTTTTGCTAAAAAATGTTCCAGCTTTTTAATTTGACGTTTTTTTTTTTTTAATCTTTTATACGGCACCTGACATTTTTTATTTTTATAAATAGAGCTGCCCCTGACTATTTATATTGATTTGATTACATAAATATCCTGGGGGGTGGAATATATGCTTCTTGCTCAAGCTTGCCGCAAAGCACTGGCAAAAGAAGTGATTATGAATGTGTCGAAAAAAATAGCATGTTTATATATGTATATTATTATAAAATAACATTTTTATTGTTTATTAATCAACTAGTGTTTTGAGAGCAGCAAAGATGAAGCTGATGATGCTGACTCCTCATCTCCGCCTACAGAGAGAAATGCACCTTTCAAAAGCATTACATAATCAGAGAGTATTTATTTTCTATTCAAATTGGTTTGTTTAAAAGTATACTATATATATATATATATATTTCTCATGTTTGTGAGGCAAGTTGCCTATATATTGAGTTTCAGTTCCATTATGTGACGTGCTGCTGTTTAGGGAGACCAAGACGGCAGAAAGCGCATTTTGTTTATGTGAGTGTACATAAACAGCAGCGTGTAGTAATCATTTTACACTCTTACTCTTATCTGTATGACAAAAAACGATGGAGTATTTAAATTTGAAATAATGCAAGTGATTGCGCCAGAGCCTCCATGTCGTGCAGTAAAGCATGCTGTACTTTAGTTGCCTGACACACTCTGCATGGACACCTGGATATATAAAAGCACACGTTTATCTAGGTTAACGTTAGAGCAAGCAGCCATGTAAAGTTGCTACTACTTACATGTTTCAAATAAACCATTTGAGGTCAATGCGCGATAGGTAAACATTTGGATTTCCGGCCCGACATCCTGTAATACCACAAGGACTCACGGACTGCGTGACTTCGCCACTTCCTGTGGAGTTCCTTTTTTGCGACTAACCAACTAATAAAATCTTGGTTGACCAAGCCTCTTCTAGTCAACTAACATTTAGTCGACTATTAGGAGGAAGCCCGAGCGAAAAGTATCCGGATAACCTACTACTTCTGCTGAGATTCATTCGACAAACACTTTACTATGAGGCTACAGGAGAGGATTTGTAAGTTGACGTAACTGACGCTGTAGGTCACATGACGACTATACAGTATTCGATTTCGGACACAGCGATTGTCTGGGACAATTATTTATGGGCCTTCCATAAAAGTGGACAAGCTACTGTATGGCATAGAGGCCCTTGGTGGCCCCTTCCCCATCCAGGCCCCGGGAAAAATCTCATTCACTGTGTGGTCCATGATTGATGCCACGGCATGATTTGATATATTTATTTCCTATGTTTACAAGTGCTGGGTTGTTAATAAGAGATTATAACATGTCATTAATGATCAAAGTTATTTCTAGATTTCAGAGAGATCATCTGTGTATGAAAGTATAATTATAAGCTAAATGATATGACAGAAAACATACTACAATATTTTTTTATTCATATCATGTATGGAGAGCAGGTTTGATCAATATTAATTTACTCTCCTGCCAGCCTGGAACATTCCCTCATGGATCTATTCAGATCAATCCAGTGAATTAATAGGTGTATGTGCATTCATTTGGCAGACACTTTTATCCAAAGCAACTTAAAGTATATATTTTATAAATACATGTAGCCTATTCCCTGAGAAATTGGGAATGAAATCTCTTAATGTTGTTTAAGTGCCATTAAGTGAAATTTAAAATGATATATGCGATACAAAGCACTGGTATACACATAGGACTAAATGTCATTTGCAAACAGTTGTCTTTTCACAGAATGAAAGCATTGGAAACATCATCTCTGAGGTGCATCAAAGAGTGTAGACGTGGGGCATTCGCCAGGTTGTAAATGTTCTCATCTGCACTAAATATCACTGCGATGAGATGCAGGCAGGCAGCTCACAGAAACACAGAACACACCATTCCCACAGCGCAGAAACTCCCTAATGGATACATTTTATTCACATCTCATTCCCTTTTCCGACAAAGTCATAATGTAAGGCAAAAATAGACTTGCATGAGTGGCTCACCGTGATTGTGAATATCATCTTACTGCATTAGCCCTGTTATCTTGCAGGTGTAATTGAACGTGGTTCTCACTTTCATGGTTCATTTGGTTTAGAAAAAGTATTAAATTAATTTTTGTCATTTTACTTTCACTCCCCTCCTGAATGTCTCTTAAATTTTAATTTGAATTGGAGTTTCCATCCAAAGCTAATATTATAATATTCCACATCAAGCTAATGTTATAAAGAGCAATGAATGTTTTGCATTACTTTGGCTGATTTATTATTGTAACACGGGAGCAAGGGAGGAAGCAGACGAGGAACTAAGCACAGGTATTTCAATAAACAAAACAGGAAACCAGGCAACACGAGGTGCATGAATACAAGCAACGAGGGCTGCGTTGCACTCTAGTTTTAGACAAGTATTTGTGAACTTCCCTAAACACTTCCCCTCTGGGAATCCCTGCCGCCATTTTGAAGTGCGTTCCACTTCATGAAGTGGACAAGGGAAGTTTGTATGGACAGACCCTCGCTCCCTCGATTTAACCCTCAAGTCTACTTCATATGTACACATCAGGTAGCTCCATATCCCACAATGCAACAGGATTGTGATGTCACCACATATCGTGTTTAATTTACCCAACCACAAACGACTCTATTATATATTAATTTTTTTTTAATATTTAAAACACATATATACATATAGAATGCTGCATTAAACAGTTTTGTAAGGGAAAAATATTAAATAATGAATCAACCCCTTTGCGGATTCCAAGTGATCAAGGGCTTAGAACGTTCCAGTTCAGCCCATTGCAAAGGTTCCCCCAGTGGTGAACACTCGTGCAATGTAAGCAATGATATACATCCGAGTCAACGAAACTGAGTGAAGATAGTGAGGGAAGGACATAAAAAAAATGAACTGGAACGCAGCCAAGAATACGAGAAACAACTTACAAACCAATAACTAGACACAGGTGCAAACAATCAAGGGGAACCAAAATAACTACAAAACAGGAAACAGAATCAAAACTAAGCATAAAAGTCCAGGCAAGAAACAATCAACATTAGGACTCAGAAAGGCAAAGAGACAAAATATTCCTAAAAACATTTCGTTGGGTTCCTTTTGTCTCTATATAAAAACTAAAATACTTTTAATTTGGTCAAAATGAGTAAACATCCATTGATCAATCTTATATAACATATATAATACAACTTTTCTTCTTTTCATTTATACATTGAACTAAATAGAGTCCAATGAACTGATACATCTGCTTTTAACGCCATTAGTTATTCTGTCACAGCGCAGTCATCAGCATGGAGTGATAGTGCCAGTTGGCTCAGTTGTTGAATATGTCATCATGCTGAACAGCTCAACTGAGCCCAGATGGATGATGGCGTTATCACAGAGGTCCATATTATTCATCAAATGTATGTAAAATCAATCCATTAAGGAGATGTATGCTCAGTACTCTGCAGAATTTAATGGAGTCTCGTGTCAGGTATTCAGATAGCTCTTAGTGACTTCATTTATTGAGCTGGTTTGGCTCTTTGAGAATAACAGCACATGCATTTATTCTGGTTTGGCAGTGCCACGCACTTTAAAATGGGATTTTCTAATAATAATAATAAAAAAAGCCTCACAAATCACAAACTCAGAATCAGAAAGAGCTCTATTGCCAATTATGTTAGCACGCACAAGGAATTTGTTGTGGTGACAGAACACGCTTCCAGAGTCAACAACAGTACACAGATAGTAAAATAAAAAATAAAGATATATGTGAATAAGACACATGTGCATAGGAAATATTCAAATGAACAAAATAGACAAATTTGTATGAACAGGTGTGCTATGTAGAATAGAATTTAATATAGAATAGAAATAGAAGAGGTAGGGAACAGTGGGGAGAATATTTAACAATTCATGGGGTAGATTGCCTGGGGAAAGAAACTTGTGCCTGGCTGTTTTGGTGCTCTGTAGCGCCGACCAGACGGCAGAAATTCAAAGTGAAGTTGTTTTGGATGTGAGGGACCCAGAGTGATTTTGAGCCCTTTTTCTCACTCTGGATGTATACAGTTCTAGGGGGAGCACCAATAATCTTTTCAGCAGTCCAAACCATCCTCTGTAGTCTTCTGATGTCTGATTTTGTAGCTGAGCCAAACCAGACTTATTGAAGTGCAGAGGGCAGGCTCAATGACGGATGAGTGGAACTGCATCAGCAGCGCCTGTGGCAAGTTGAACGTCCTCAGTTTGCGAAAGAATTACAACCTCTGCTGGGCCTTTTTCACAATGGAGCCTATGGAGTTTTACACTTCAGGTTCTGAGAGATGGTAGAGCATTGGGACCTGAATGACTCCACTGCTGCCACAGTGCTGTTCATGAAGGTGATTGGGGAGAGTGCCACCATCATCTCCAAAATTTCCCCAGTTCAATTCAGTAATAGCAAATTTACATTATTATCTACATTTTTTTTAATTGATTTATTGATCGTATTTCTCAAAAAAAGCCTACTTCTGTAAATGAGACATTGACAAATAAGATGATGAAAAGGTGAAGCCCATCAAAGTGCCTAATTCTTGAAATTCTTTGAATTCGTCACAGATCCAGTCACAACACCTTTTACATCATCAACACCAGATCCGCCCAGTCATTCACTATCTCCTGATTACTGATAACCTTCTCCTGCACATCATCATGAAACACCACTTTATAAGTTCACCGTTCTCTCACTTCCATGTTTAGTCTCGTCTCTTATGAACACTACCGACTCACCTTATGCTCCTTACCTGCCATCCCGTCCTGATCCTGTCATCATCGTCTTCCCATCTGCCTGGTCCTCATCATCCAGAACACCACATCAGTACTCATCTCCAAAGTCTACCTGCAACATACCAGTATATCTATTACCTTCAGTTAAGTCTCTCTTCAAGTTATCAGTGACCGTTCTACCCAACTGCATCACTCTGCTTACTCCGCTGTACTGCCAAACCTGCAATAAAATTGCTACTTTGTTACTTACCTCATCTGTCCTTGTCTATGTCAGACATTATTTGTATGATGGTTTCATGCATATTTGAAAATTCACTATACCATTTTCTACAAATAAATCGGCGGCTCTAAAAATGTAAAAAAAATAATAATTAAGTCAAAAGTCTTTGCACATTGAATACATGTGTAGACAACTAAATCATATTTTTATCTTATATTTTATATATATATATATATATATATATATATATATATACAGTATATATATATATATATATATATATATATATATATATATATATAATAGAATTATAGATTTTTTACAATTATCATAAATATCAAGAATGTTTCTTAAGTTTACTTTAATCCGGACAATATGTAATTTTCATTGAATAGAGTGATCTTATTTTAAAAATGTACCTTGACTCATCAGTTGGTTTATCAACCTTTCTGGTTTTCATTTGGCGTGTAACAAAATGGCTTCCTGCATGTTGGTCGACACTCATTTCCATTTCAGTTCAAATGGTTTTCAAATATATTTTTATTTTAAAACAAAGTATAAAAGAAATAATAAAACATTATACCAAACTACTTTTATTTGTTATTTTTAATGTATTTGAATAAGATACATTCAAACTATAGTCATTTTTTTTACTTCAAGCCCCATTGATAACATTACACTTTTAATTCAGAAACTGAATCAATCATAAAAGAGGTATTAAAATATTAATTTTTAATCAATGTATATGCATTTTCACACAGATTAATTCTACATACAAATTAACAGTCATCACATTCAATAGTTGACATTCAACTTAACAACACATATCCAATGTGACAAAACACACATACATTTACTGGAGCCTGGCTTTCTTTTCCTATATCGACAATCCTCAGTTTTGTATGAAAACAGTATGTGTTTGAACACGGTACTTAGAATGAGCATGATGGTGACTTTAATTAAAACACCTTACAATAATTTAACAGAACAGTAAACACGTCCTTTTAATTACCAACAATTATTTACAGTGCCTTATAAGCCTTCAATATCTGCCCCATCTAGTTAATGAAAATATGGATCAATGAGTAAGACACTCCCAGCAAAACAATGCACAACTTCACTGACAAGACTTTAGCTCAAACAATGAAGTGTCTCTAATTGCCTGTAATTAATTTACATTTGTTGAAAGAATAAAAAATACATATCAAAACGGCTTGCAAAAATATATTAATGAGGAAAAAAAGAGCTAAATAAGGCAACATTAACACAGGGTCAAATTCATTTTTTTTTTCATGATGCTCTTAGGCTCATTGCTGTGCCTTTCCTTTCTTTCTTTACCAAATAAATGACTATAATGATACTTCTCAAAAAACCTTAGTCAAGCTTAAATTGCTAAGAAAAGGAGCCTTTCACAAATAATTCCAGGCTTTTCTGCGGAAGCCTCTCCCATTGAGACACAGCCAATGGGGTGTAGAGTATGTCAATGCCCATGCTCAATTATAGGCAATCAATTCGAGTGACCAAACAGGAGAATTAGAGAACCCCCTTGCACATATCCTTCTCTGTAAAGGATGAAATTGCCTCCATTTTATTCATTTCCATTTTTAAGATCTTTTCATGCAGACCTAGAAAGCATTTGAAGCTGTGAAAATCTACCGTGCACGTGGCAGGAAAGCATTTACCATGTCACGTGTTCAGAGAAAAGGCATTTTATTCAGCAATGTGACCTGCGACCAAAGAGATGATTGTTAAGGCACTCATGAAGCAGCAATCTGAGACACTCAATCTTAGAAATTATATTTCAGTGAGACTCATGTTAATTGGATTGTGATCACTATCAGTGTGAAGAAAGCCCAAAAGAGGCTTCGTGCCATACTTAAACTGATCGGTATTACTCAGAGGTGTCATGATAACAAATCAGCCTTTTTTCTTTCTTTTTTTTCCCGTAACCAAACAGAATGGAGCAACTTTATTTACAAAGGGCTCAATCTCTAAATACCTTTTATGAGTTGTGTGTCATAAAAACAAAGATAATGAGCAGCACTAGACTGCAATATCCTTTTGCAATTATTTTGAAATAAGTCTATTTTTATTGATTGATTACACATGCTAGGGCAATAAGGATTGCTGGATCAGGAAGATCCCCAGGGTTTGCAAATGGGAATTGGTTTTTAATTAGGCAGGTGTCCAAGCATGTAAAAAGGGCAGGAGTGTAATTCATGTGCTAGTGGAGGGCCTGATTCAATAAGTAATACATATATAATATGTGTGTGTGTGTGTGTGTGTGTGTATATATATATATATATATATATATATATACATGCCGCGATGCATCTGGAACAAGCCGAATGATTCAGTGGACCATTCCTGAATGAATCAGCTGTTTGAATGAATGAATGACTCAATAGCAATCATAGACTGTAAAAAAGTTGGACGACGCACCTTCACTTTCTTCCATTGTAGTAAGTGAAGCCGCCAGTGTGTAAATATGGTGCTGACATCTTGAGTCTCGAGTCTGCGCAGCAGTGAGCGTGAAGTGGAGCCGCGATATCAAGGCCCCGCCCACACTTCTGCAGAATAAATACTGCAGACCAACTCATTATGTCGGTGTGAAAAATGGTTCTTGACATGTAGAAATTAAAGTTAAAGCTCCAATCTCCTCCCGAAGATCCAGAAAAATGTCAGTTGGTGCTTCAGTGACTACTTTGCTCAGAGAGGCTGTCAATCTCAGCTGTCAATCATGACGTAATTTTTTTAGCATCAAATAGCTAACTAAAACACAACTTTTTTAAAGGTTTAGCATCAGTGTGATTAAAAAATCTGCCTAAAATGACAGAAACTTATCTTTGGAAAAAAATATTTAGTTTCTCACCCCATTACATTACATGGAGAGGGCGGGGTTTATGACCTATACTGCATCCAGCCAACTGGGGGCGATCATGACTTGGTGGCTTCACTTTACAGGGCTCGCATGGCATGCTTGTTCCCAATTCAGAGGCTGCATCCTTCGAAGGCTGCATTCAAAGGCCGATTGCACCACAGTGGCGCAACAAAGATTATCCCAATTCAAAAGCTCCTTCAAATGAGGCCTATAAATGAAGGACGCATTTGGAGGCTTCATTTGAAGGAGCCTTTGAATTATGAAATGAAGGATTCAACAGATGGATCCTTCGTGTCCTTGCTTATGCCAGAATTCATAGCGCGTCAGTGATGACAGGATTTTTTGAGAAAAATTGTCAAATTACACTATTAAACCTGAGTATTGGTTTTCATATTTCTCAAATATCAAATGATACAAATGTGAAAATAAAAAATCCTTTAAATTGGTTCAAATGTTGACATATCTTACTAAGATGTGATTGTATATATTCTATACTCTAAATTATATACAGAAATGGACCATGGTGAACATATTTAGACAGTTTGTGGAGCCTGTTTTGCTTTCAGAGACTTCAATATAACTTTAGTCCAGTACAAATGTTACTGCCACTCGTCAAAGGTAGTTGTCACAGATGCTAGGAAACAAGAGGCTTGTCCGAGATGCATCAGCACTGCACTGACTGATTAGCGTATGACGTCAATGTACCGCGAGAGCGTTTGGAGAGCATATGACTCCTTATGCTTTTGAATCCCTCTCGGGGTACTTTGAGGTCATATGCTGGTCAGTCAAGAACAATCCTCCATAGGCTAAACTATCCCATTTAACAACGCTCATTCCCACCTTCGTGGCCTTCGAAGGCATGTCCTTTGAAGTTGCATCCTGCAACTCTGAATTAGGACACAGCTAATGACTTACTCATTTAGACATTTACCACCACCTACTGGCAGTTTTAGTTTCTTATTTAGAGTATCATTACATTAAAATAAAAAATTTTCCACAGATAAAAAAAACCATTAAAGGTATAGTTCACCCAAAAATGAAAATTCTGTCATTATTAATCACCCTCATGGCCACTGAAGCCTAAATGTTTATGTGAAATAAATTCTATGTGAAATAAATTCTATGTTGAATCACTTTTTTTTCTTCTAAAGCTACTTTTTTAAATGTCTTTGTAATGCTTTTCTCATTTAACACAATAATGACTTTAAATGATCTTTTGGGGGTAATTTCTCGGCCAAATTTTGATGTGCGATTTATTTGCAATTAATTAGATTGTGTAATTAATTAGATTACAAATTTTAATCGTTTGACAGCCTCATATATTATATTCATGACATGAATTTCATGACACAGCTCAGGATAATGGCTAGTGAAGTGGTGGTGTCATCAGCTTGTGGTGCCATCAGGTAATTGGTGTTGTCATGTCATTTTCAATGTGGCTCCAGAAAAATTTATCACGTACAGCTTAGGTGATTGGCTCAAAACCACCCGTAATTAGGAAAGAGTGCCCATGATCAAAGGTCGGCAGAATTGAAATTGTGTATTTCCAGAGGTCAACACCAGCTGCCAATCAGGAATGCCAACTGATAGCTTTCTCCAGGTGCTATAGACCTCAGCCTGCTGAGTGAAATAATCATAATATTTTCTTTAGTACATTCAGTTGAGTTGGCTTTGATTTGAAGGTCAAGTAATATTACTGGAAGAGAGGGAAATTAACTGACAGAAATCCTTTCTTATGTAGTTGTGAGAAATGAGAGTCTATACAACACAATATAGGGTAACCTTCAAAAAAGACTAACAAAATAAATAGCTTCTAAGAGCCTGAAGGCAATCATCTATTTGATGAGCTACATTTTAACCTCCATGACACTGAAGCTGGGAAGGAAATAAAATGGAACAAAATCTGAAGTAAACCAAGACAATATGTAAAAGTGGAGCAAAATTTCCAGTAGGGCATAATTTTAATAATGCCACAAAAGAAATCTATGAGGTATAATTAATTTTGTTTTTTGTTTTTTTGTTTGTTTTTTTATTGCACAATCAGATGGCATTGCAAAAAAAAAAAAATCTTAACTTAAAAATCTAAAAAAATAAATGCAGTCTGAAACACATTTATCAAGCTGCAATTGTTCTCAGGCTGGATAATTAAGTAACAACCTGCTAACAGAACATAATCTCAGTTGCCAAAAATTATGCTTGTGCTTGAGTCACTGAATTACAACAGACAGCATAAATTTTCTGTCATATATTCTTTAAATATTGTCAATTTTCATGTCTTTTTCAGCAGCTAAAATAAATGACTCTGGTATATACAAGTAAACACCAAAACAGTATGTCAATGAAGAAAAAATATTTGAACCCAATCCTTGAGTCATTAAAATTAGCTCATCACAATGAGGTTTCTTTTTTTATAGTCAGCACGGCCATAGTATCACATTTCTCTGGGCATTAAATAAATGTGCACAGCTATGCAGTGTAATCAGATCTTCTACATTCTAAGCATCATCAGTTTGTTGTCGTGCAAGCCAATGTCTCACAATCAGTATCTTAACGTCAAACAGAAAACCCTATACACATAGAGAGGTCAGTCCATACCAGCAGCAGCAGATCTCCTTGAATGTCTTCCTCATCTCTTGGCTCCTGAAGGCATAGATGAGAGGGTCTATGACTGAGTTGCACATAATGAGTATCAGATACATGTTGAAGTGTGACATAAAGCAGATGCAATAGGGGTTCCGGGGGCAAGAGATCATGAGGATGAGGTGCAAGAAAAAGGGAGCCCAGCACACTACGAATACCCCCAGCAGGATAGTGATGGTGATGGCCCCCTTCATATTTGCTGCCTGCCAGATAGGGCCATTGCCAGGGAGGGCAGCAATGCGCTTCATGTGCAGCCGGGCTAGAAGAAACATGTGGACGTAGAGCGAGGCCATAAGCGCCAACATGGTGAAGAACATGCTGATAAGGCAGATGAGAACGGTGGTGCTCTCCGAGTACACAATAAAGAGCACGCCGGAGACCGTGCAGAAGGTCCAGATGCAGGTTATGATGGTTCCCGCCCGCCGCTGGGTCATGATGTTGTGGTAGCGCAAGGCGTAGAAGATCGTGATGTAACGGTCCACCGCGATGGCCAACAAACTCCAAATGGAGGCTAACAGCGAGCTGCAGATCATCGAGTCAAAAATGTTGTCCATGTTCTTGATGATGCTCTCGCGGTTGGTCAGGTTGCCCCCCGTGATGAGCGCCATCACGACCGTTTCTGAAGCATTGGAGACACTGACCAACAAGTCTGCTACGGCTAAACTGCAGATAAAGAAATACATGGGAGAATGAAGGTTCTTGTTCTTGGCAATAGCAGCAATCACCAGAATGTTCTCCAGGAGACTGACGAGCCCGAGCGTGAGGAAGACCTCTGTGGAGATGAGCAGCTGCTCATAGCATCCAGAGGCTGATCCTCTCTCACCCTGATCAGGCTTTCCCACCGGCAGAGCTCCCTGGCTGTGATTCCGGTATGAATGATGCAGTCCATAATGATGTGAGGTGTTCATTTCCCTCAAGATCTGTTGGCAGTGGTTTGATCTGTAGCTACTTTAGTCTGATGAATTCATTAGGTTCACATTGAACATCCTCTGGCATGTACATCAAAGAAAGCAGATACTGTATCCGTCACCTCACCTCTGTGATAACTCTTCCTCCAAAGCAGTAAAACCATCCAACAATGGGCTGCAAGAGCCGCCTACATAAGAACACAAGAAAAATAGAGATAAAAACATGCACACAGAGAATTAGAAGATAGGAGAAGGCGGTAACTGACCGAATCTATAAACACTGACTCTTCTGGAGTGCAAACAGCAACATGCAGTATTCAGACTGAGGCATTCAGTCTCCAGAGTGCTTCCAGCACTTGGCAGGCAGGCGAGTGAGATACTCTTGCCCCCACAGCCACAGTCTGGCATGCTGACTGTAGGCCCCTCCCCCAGGTTTCTCCACCAATCAGAGGCTGTTTTGAGGGGTAACTTAAGCTAATATCAGAAGGAGGGCAGTGAATGAATGGGGTTGCCTCTGTCTAACAGAAGAAATACTCTAAAGAGATTGTTTTCATCGTACATTTTGGTGGCATGTCATTCAGATAAACAAGTGACTCAAGTGACAAGCATTCAGAATACCTTGCAAGTATGTTTATGGTTAAGCAATAACACATGCGCACGAGTGCAGCTGTTCCGATTCTTAGCATATTCAGATCAACAGCATGATTGCCAGTCTGATATTGCTGGAGTACAGCAGTTCAATAGACAAAAAGTTAAAACTGAGTAACTTAATTGGCAGTTAGTTTTCCATTTTGCTCATCCAATGAAAACAGGCAGAAATAACCGTCACTCATCTCAGAGTTACACACAGGTATTTCATGTGATTCCAAAGGTTCGGGAGGAGCCTAAACATTCAGTCCTGTCAACCATCGCGAGCGTATATAAGCACCAGTCACTGCGTCATCCCAGCGACAATTCTTCAGCATCCGTCCTCCTCCTATATTTCTCATATTGAGTATTTTGAATGAATTGGCTAGGCTCTGAATGATTTATTGATTCACTCATGAAGCCAGTCACTTGTTTTGAATCTCAATGAATTAATGTTGTTGAACAAATTGAATGAGTGGCTGTGGTTCACAGCGCTGTCTGGACTGCATGTATGGTGTTCGCCCAATCAAATTTGAGGATTGGAACCGACTGTTGTATAATATGCATTATTGCCTTTCGTTTTATTTACAGGTTTGATCAGCATTTAACAAAACACCTATTTGCATTTTACGCATGCTTAATGAGGCTCATGAATCAGAGCTGACTCCTCTCTCTTTAGCCTATTGATCATACAGTATTATGTCCAAATGTAGAAAATCAATTACAGTCTGAAGAGCCTGATGGAAGAGACTGACACCTTCTGCGATCACCACATGGGAATAGGCACTATGAAAACTGGACAAACAACAGCTAATCAAGCTTGGTGAAGAGGTAATACAAACAGGTTTTCATTAAGCAAAAAAAGAGAAACTGGAATAGGAAACTGAATAGGATTTGTAAAGCTGGTAAGCAAAGCAATTTTTCTGAGATAATAGTTCATGACATTACAGTAACAGAACCAATAACAAAATAATCTGTATAGCCTATTTCCTAAAGTGAATAATATTTCCACTTTTAATCTCCTGAAATTGTGCCTTTTAATATTAAAAATTAATTTTAACACAAATTTTATGTTCAATCAAAACACATTAAGGCTAAATAATATGTTTTCTTTCGATGTCTTTTATGTAGTTATTTATTAACGCATTATTAAGCTCTGATTTCATCACAGGACAGTGTAGTGAAATGATAGACATATTTACTTACAAAATGTAAAATCAAATTCACTCTGAATCTGCCTTTTTCCTCTGGGTCAAGAGTGTCTCATCTATATCACATGGATAAGAAGCCACTAGTTTGCCTGAAAGCAATTCGCACATGACACTGGTCTATACAGCAAAAATGCTTCTGAAATAAACGTAGTCAAACTTTACTAATTCTGGATCACTGAGAATGAGAACTATCCTTAAAATTGTTGTTTGGATCTAGTTTTCAAGATGCTTCTGGATAAAAAGTGAATAATAAACCGAATGGATCTCATCTTTTGCTAAGTGGTACATAAACAGGATAGATGACAGGTAGACTTATATCTATATACATTAAACAACATACATGTAAAATGTTGTTTTAATCATCATATTTGAATTCAGCACACCAAAATACAAAACAAATAGCACATTTTATTTCTGAAGCAGATGACTTCTTTAAAATTATAGATCAGTGTAATCCTTACAATCCCATATTCATTTTTAGATAAATTGCTAATGCAAAAATGGAAAAAAATTCACTGTTATGTAATATAACAGTGCCTTTGAGAAGTCTAGAAAGCTGAACATTCAATATGTTTTTATCACAGCAACCTCTTACACTCTTTATAATTTCAGAAACTAGATCATTTCCCTACATGTAACTAAAGTCTGAAAACTAGTAAGCGATTTACAAAAAAGATTGAAACGTTTGTGTTAATCTCACACCTGTCCTCTAATCATGACCCTGGGATATTGCTATTCTTCACTGACCCCCAATATACAGCAATACCTGAAAAAATAAAAAAAGGCATTACTATATATTTAATTCCTATTAAATACACAGTATTATATTTCTGTCATGAAGGGGTGGATTCACATACTGTGATCAGCGTTATATTATATTACACTATATTATGTTAAGCAAACTTAATGACAAAATTATGAAAAATATGAAGTATGTGTGATGCTTGCGTACCTTTTGTTGTTGTCGTTGTTGTTGTTGTTGTTATAGAGAGTGGCTACCACATTTAACCCATCACATTTAAGTGATGAGTTTGGTTACACCTTCCTGTTGATTATTTTCAGAAAGCCTTGAGAGTTTTAATATCCACAGCTTAATTTTTATAGTTTTAATATCCACCATGTGTGCAGTATGTCCTGTCCTTCAACTAACCGTCACACAGAATCTTTTGTTTAAATGAAAAAAAAAGCCATGATTATCCCTAGTGCACAGAAACTAAGCTGCAGTAGAGGAATGATCTATTGCAATTGATTTCTTGTGAATGTAAGAAATATTTCACATTCTTTTATAAAATCAGCATATACACAACCATGCCAGTACAAAATAGTTTTCACTTGAGGCAGACGGAGCTACTAAACATTCATTTTGATTTTTAATTAATATTTGTAATAAAAAATAATCATTTTACCCAGTGTATCATTTCTTCATGTGGAAACAGGTTTTGTCTTATAAAAGAGGACACTGAAGCCAGTTTGTCATTTTAAGGAAGAAACCTGGAAACAAATTAAATATTGGAACATATAGGACTATTTTGAAATGTTCTTAGTAATGTGGCCAGGAATAAAGACTAAAGTTTACTAATGCTTTTAATGAATGTCAAGTAAAATACTCTGGTGGTGATGGCAACTCTGTTCGTTGGGTGGTACAGGGTAATGGGTTCAACCTCACTGGCTGTTGATGTTCTGGTGGCACTTGCTTCTTTCTAATAGGTCAATTTCAGAGGACAAAACATTTCCACGTTGTCACAGCCTCTATTTGTCTGATGCCATGGAGACATGCCACTGTAATGCCAAAGGCCATTTCAATCTGAGTCATCTGCATATAACATGCTGTATAATTAAAATTAATTAAAAATGTCTAGATGTAAAAGACAGACAAATGGGTTGTCATTAAAAAGGGCTATGAATGGATATAGTTAACATTAAAATGAACATCATATTCTCTGCAACCTGTGTGGAAAGTATTGCAAATGACTTATATTTTGTAATATTTTAAAATCAATCATTATTGGTAGGAAATGAATTATTCCATCTTACCAGCTATTTTATAGAAGTTAGAGTGTTCTAGAATAAGTGAATGAACAAGGAACCCAATGAAAGTGTCTAGTAGACCATTGTCTGGTAGATATGAACCAGGATAATCAAATCATTCAGTCTCATTAGGCAGAAACTCATTTTGTAGTTGAAGGGAGGGCAGAAGTTAAACACATCCTTACAGTATTGACTCTGAAGTTAGGAAGTAGTTAGGTAAAGGGATATAAAGATTTGATCATTGCTTGACAAATGAATGACAGAAAGAAGTTAACTAATTATTTTGTTTCTCGCAATTTATCTTTGGCTGCATTCTAATGGTTTTCTTAATTTTGAATATCATCAGAAATTGTGTATGTGAACATATTCAGGGGTTTTGGTTGTTGAAATGATAAATTATTGGTTGAATTGGTTGAATATGAGGTGGTGTAATATAAGAGACATGAAAGTATAGTGCCAGTTTCAGTTAAGGAATGTACAATGTGAAATATTAGGTTAATTTCTGACCACTGAATACCAAGACTGACTAGACAAAAGTATTCCAGAGAGCTGTGTATTACATATATTAAATAATCTGCCAAATATAAAATAAGGATTTGATAGGTTTACCAAAGTTCAGTTCTTGGTGCTTTACCATGAGCAGAAGTGATAAATGTGCAGTGCGGGGATACACCGGTCTAGAGAATTTAGTCATCAGACTTCCCACTGATTGACACATAAATTAATCTGTGACTGTGTTCTTAACTACTTTAATGAGGGAATTAACTAAACATCCAAGAACAATTGTGAATGATGTAATTCAATCAGAAATGACTGTGGCTATTGACTAAAAAAATAATTATTTAACTCTTTCTTCACCAGTCTTTTTGTTTTTTTAAGTTGCCAGCAAGTCAACTTTAAGGCAGTTTAATGATACATTACATTGATAGATTTTACATGTTAATTATATAATATAATTATAGTGTGCACTTTTTTATCATCAGAGCTGCAGTTTGCTTGAGTGCAGATAATGAAAGCATCACCTTAATGAACCAATGAAACAAAGCTATCAAGTCACTAGTAACTGTGGAAAATGCTAATGAAATTATGGTGGAAAAAAACATATTTCAAAATGTGACTATTTACTGGCCAAAGTCTAAAAGTAAACTGTAGGGAAAGGTACTTCTTTACTAGAACTTAAAATATCTGATTATGTTCTCTTCTTAACCTACTGCAGCTAATGCACATTATACTGTATGAACAAAATTTTACAATTAAAGTGATTGACCCAAAAATGAAGAGAATGTTTGTAACCTAGCAGATCTTGCCCCCCATTCACTACCATAGTATTTTTTTCCTACTATGGTAGTCAATGGGGGGCAAGATCTGCTTGGTTACAATCATTACTCCAAATATCTTCCTTTGTGCCAAGCAGAACAAAGAAATGTATACAGGTTTGGAACAACTTGAGGGGGAGTAAATGATGACAGAATTTTCATTTTGGGTGAACTATCCCTTTAAGCATGATTCCATTTCAACCACAATCTATTCGCCTGCCACTTGGGATTCTAGGGGCCCAAAAATAATTAGCCCACAAAGAGAACTGTAAATAATGCTAGCAGTTTGAACATTTCAAGCTATAGTCGCCTTTATGAGTGCAGGTTGTTGCTGTGGGTATTCGGGGGATGGGGGGATTGCGAGTTGCTTAAGCTGTCTGACGTTTTCATAAAGTTATTCCAACTGTGCCCAAGGCACCCAATAAAAAGTTGTGATTGACTGAACACCACAAGGCTCCTTGTCTCTGGTTAATTCCAAACAGCATCAACGATTAGAAATAAGACAGCTCTGATGAGACAAACACCAAGAAATGTTTTTATAATAAATGGTGGGATTACCTTACAGTATATGCAATATAACATGCACTCTCCACCAGGCCAAATCCTTATTTCGCTTATGTGTAACAGAAGGAAATACGCAGTCAGAGGGCTCAGAATCCCAAGCTACAGCTCCAACACGGTCTCATCCCTATTCGTCACATGCTGCCGTTTGGTCATTCCCCCTTCACGTCAACACTCCGACTTTGAGGGTACCTTTATTCGTCAATAAGCCGACGATTAAGGGTCTTCCGATAGATTTGAATGCAAATCCCTCATCGTCGGATTTTGACGAAAGGGGTTTAGGCATCCAGCTGTTTTCCTGCGCTGGAAAGTATTGCTTCAGGCGATTGATTTTGTGCTGCAAATGTGTATTTTGCAGTAGCGTGTGTCGTCGCATGGACTGTTGGTGCGGTCACCATACATTTTCGTGGGGCAGAAACCCTTGTCTGAATCGCTACCACGACTTTTATATATAATTTCATATATATAATATATAATTTTGGCCTACATTAAAATGGCATAATTACAGGACTTACAGGACTGCATATTTGCTGTAGGCTTAAACGTGTCTTAATTTAGGTGAGATATTTTATATCTCATTGTGATTCAACAAACAGTTGTATTTGATTTGATTTGATATACTTTATTAATCCCACACTGGGGAAATTTCTGTGTTACAGGAGCCCAAAAATAAAATATAATATATAAAATAAATATAATATCACTCTATTTGACTGTTGTAGGCTTCTTACCATGGTGGAATCGCGCTGGCAATGGTTTCTGCGATCGTCGCACACAGTGTGATGCGTTGCACAAAATTGCGCCAAAATATCAATCATAATGATAAAGTACAGTCTTAATATTTTATATTAAGATTTTATATTTTATATTATAATTTAATCATGCTGATTCTTTTAAATGTTCGAGCAAGGATATAAAATATAAATATTTTGGCGCAATTTTGTGCAACGCGTCACACTGTGTGCGACGATCGCAGAAACCATTGCCAGCGCGATTCCACCACGGTAAGAAGCCTACAACAGCCTTATTGTACTTGTTTCTTGTTGTAATAAAAATAAAATAAAAAAAAATAAATAAATTAAAAAAAAAACTAAAAAAATAATAATAATAATAATAAAAAAAATAAAAAAAGAAGCCTACAACAGTCAAATAGAGTGACATTATATTTATTTTATATATCATATTTTATTTTTGAGCTCCTGTAACACAGAAATTTCCCCAGTGTGGGATTAATAAAGTATATCAAATCAAATCAAATATAACTGTTTGTTGAATCACAATGAGATATAAAATATCTCACCTAAATTAAGACACGTTTAAGCCTACAGCAAATATGCAGTCCTGTAAGTCCAGTAATTATGCCATTTTAATGTAGGCCAAAATTATATATATATTATATATATGAAATTATATATAAAAGTCGTGGTAGCGATTCAGACAAGGGTTTCTGCCCCACGAAAATGTATGGTGACCGCACCAACAGTCCATGCGACGACACACGCTACTGCAAAATACACATTTGCAGCACAAAATCAATCGCCTGAAGCAATACTTTCCAGCGCAGGAAAACAGCTGGATGCCTAAACCCCTTTCGTCAAAATCCGACGATGAGGGATTTGCATTCAAATCTATCGGAAGACCCTTAAACGTCGGCTTATTGACGAATAAGGGTACCCTCAAAGTCGGAGTGTTGACGTGAAGGGGAAATGACCAAACGGCAGCATGTGACGAATAGGGATGAGACCGTGTTGCAACAGCTCTGCATAGCATTTAATTAGGTCAAAAGATGATGTCACATCCTCTACACCTGCAGAGACAATCACATCAGAATACTTATTATTGTCTACAACTCTGTCTCTAATATCCTACTATGCTATCTCACACCCCAGGATATAAATTAGGTAACCAGAGCTCCTCCATTCTAATTAGGGGTTCATACGGAGCACCCAATACTCTCTCTTCAATTTTCTACAAACTACAGCTCCATTATCAAAGCATAAAAGGTCAGCACACAGGGACTATCTCCAGAACATCCTACAATGGTGTACTGAGAACAACCTGACCGTTAGCACAGAACATCAAGAGCCCATTGTGAACTTCAGGAAGCCACAGAACTCACCTCCAGTGTTAAATGGTTGCAGGAATATATACCTCCGCCATGACACAAGCAAATATACTTCCTAACAAGGCTAAAAAAAGCTCATAATAAAAGGGAAATATTTTAATATGCAGCATATCAGAGTATAAAAGAGCAGATATGTTCAAAACTCTGGGCTGCAATTCCCCAAAGCCTTGTGAGCGGTGAGCCCAAGCAGATCGTGCAAAACATCGGCATCACCAGGCTTACAACGTTTCGCGAAAAAGCAGCACTGTTTGTTTGGTCATCAAAACCAATCTGACAAAGTTCAACCAATGGTTTGAGTTTGCTACTTCTTTTGGGGGTATCAGCAAAATTGAATAGAAACTGAAACTTCACTCTTGCAACTCTTATAAACAACTACCTAGACCTTCAACATACTGTTGTACATAAGAGCTTATGTTGAGCAACCAGTTGAAAACATTCAGTTTTTAAAACTCAAATGATCTTCTTTTTTAAAGTCACACAAGATGAGACGACACAGCTCGAATATAAAAAAAAAGAATCCAGTAAGAATATGGGAAGAGTGACTGAATATATAACATTCTGAAATGACCCAAAATTTGTAAACATTCACTGGCATAAAGTGTTTATTCAGTTTTATGTATGCATGTATATATATATATATATATATATATATATATATATATATATGTATATATATATATATATATACTCAGTACAAGCAGAACTTTAATTAGCTTTCCACGTGTTAAATATTTTATCAAACATAAATTAAAATGTACTGATCACAGATCACAACAGTGTTTTCTCCTCACAGGCTGCATGCAAAAACAAACAAGCAAACTGTGCAACCATTTAATGAATTACTCAAACGACTCACCAGTCACCAGTTTCAATCAGTCTGACATATCTTTCACTAAAAAACCTCACAAAATCCTTCAGAGCAGCTACTGAATCAGCACCTAACGTACTTACTGAGTTGCATTGTGAATTCTGTAATCCGATTCATAAACAAATGTCTGTTTATAAGTCGGTTCATTTATGAATACCTTAAAAAGACTCAATCTCAAGAATTTCCTGTTTGACAAATTCCTCTGACAAATCTTACACTAAATGAACTCAATGAATCCATTAAAGGCTCAACGTCAAACCATCATTACTTCAAAGTAGCCATTATAGGTTGCTCTTACTTGCTTTGTACATGGTTATCCTCATTTTAACCGGATTAATGAAATGAAAATGATAAGTAGGCCTATCCATTGTGCTCCCACTTGTGAATGAAACAGTATACTCTCATAAAAAGTGCACACAATATCTGAGCTCATAAAAATGCTCTCAGGTTCTTAGATTTTTATCAGCATTTGATTAAACACTTTGTGAAGTATTTTATCTAAAGCAAAAACCCTTTAATAAACTAATATTTAATGAGAAGTTTTGGAGGTAAAAAAACATGCAAAAAAGCATACAGAGTTATCAAGAATAAGTTAAAAATGTAATATTAAGAATTCTTAAACCATTGACTTTGGCACCACATATAGGATTCAAGATCTGTAACGGGTGGTTTGAAAAACTCCTTTCCTCAAGTGATTTCACATGGAATGAGCCAGTCAAACAAATTCATGTAAATAGCATTTAAATTGCAAAACACTATATTCAAATGCCGTTTGCTTAAGTGACTTAATACTTCATTAAATTCATGGTGCATGTCACATGGCAAATCCCTATTGGACTGTTTGAAAAGTTAATTTTAAATCTTATTATCCATATATCTGTCATTAATAAATTTAACAAGAAAGTCAATAGATCCTAACTTATGTAATAGCTAATTAATACTCATGTCCACTTGCCTAACCTTGGTGAATTTGAATTCATAGCTTTAAAACCAAACAGGTGTGCCGTGAATATACAATTTTCATTGTGCAGTGCTCAAGCAAGCATACCAGACTGCAAGGCCTGCTGGGATGTGATTACTGGATGCCTGCTTGCGAAAACAAACCGCTCTTCAACTTCAACTGTGCGCTGGAGGAATGATTTTCAATAAACAGACCCCCTGCACTGAAGTGCAACCTTCAGACCTAAGAAAAGTAATGGGAGAGTGGTGTAGCCATTTTATGACTACATTACACTGAATATTTCAGTGGGCTTAACCGCAGGCCAACTCCTACATTTTCGAGCATTTTGGAGCAAGAATGCATGTATCCTGTGTTCCTGAATCTAATGTAAGCAGCACATAGGCCATGTTCAGACAGTAGCAACAGAATACAGTTCTTAGTCCTGTTTTCAGTATATAATTGGGTTACGTTCACAACTCACAGCAGTAAACCTGACTCAAAACTCATTTTTACAAGTGCCAGTTGCCACTTAGGCTTTCCTTGAAATAGTTTACCCTGAGTCATTTCTAAAACCTGAATTGGTTTATCTTGCTTCATGTTTCACATTGCTCATAATTTACCCGGGGTTAACAATTAATCCTAGTAATTTATATGATCTTGTTTCGCATTGTGCATTTCTAAGCCCTGGGTTAACGTTCTGTTTTGCATATTTGCAGAGTCAGTGTCATTGATTGGATGAACACAGCACAACTTGTTTACATAAAGGCATTGCATAACTTCTTATTAGGTTGTGCGATCAATTCGTATTTACGAGTTGAACACACATGAGTGCCACCACAGTCGGAAATGTGAATGGGATTCTCTTTAAGCCCCGAGTTTATGAGTTTCAGATTCAGTAGAGCAGCATTTCGACGTCTTTTCATTTACACTCTTTAATTAAGTTTGCGGTAAGTGTTGAACACAACAGAATAATAGAAAAGCAAATAACTCCCAAATATAGAAACCCCCATTGCAAAAGTAAAGTGTCCATAAATTCACACAGTTTGTTTTCTTTTGAATGCAGATCTGTGAAGTATGATATATATATATATATGTTTTTTATATATATATAGCAGCAATTACCCGGAATAATTTGTCCCAGGAACTTTTTTCAAAGGACTTGTTGCTGTCTGCGTTTCCATCGCAGTCTAAACTACCGTGAAGATTACACAAATTAGTCCAGTTATGTAGGATTGCCTGTGACTTCCTAGTTCCCTAAGTCCCACCCCCGAAAGTGTCTGAACTTTGAAAAAAGTACTACCTCGGGCGCAGGGATTATCTGAGGGGGAAATTTTTTACCTGGAACTTCATTTAGACCCTGATCCCTGTGGTAGTAACACACCGGATACCACCCTAAAGTCCCTAGGTCACACATAATTCTCACATAATCTGTGCTTTCATACTTAGAGATGTTTATCTCAAGTAAAGTAACCCTCGAAAGATCTAGAGATATAAAGCTGCTTCCTGGAACCCCCTCAAACTGTAAAAAAAAAAAAAAAAAAAAAAGATTCTCTCATGAATGCTGAAAAACCAGTTTCATTGGTTTTTCTGAAATGGTCTACGTTTAACTTGCTCCGAATCTGTTGTCAAAAAGAAACCTTTTCCTGGATGTCCCTGTTTTTTTTTCCACAAAAATAAAGGCTCAATGATTTAATGTTTGAAAGCAAGAAATAAAGACACCCATAAATGTTAGTATTGTGATTTTACGGTTATTCTGGAAAATAAATAAAATAATAATGATTTATATCACATCATGTAACTCTATTAATACTTTTTAATATGTTCAATATAACTATTATTACTGTCACATTGTTCTGGGTTTTGTTTCATGTTTATAGTTTCATGTCTTTTATTTTATAATTCTCACAGTCTTGTTTCCTGTTTTCTTGTCATATGACTTCCAAGCCCCCATGTGATCACAGTTTTGTGCTCCACTTGTGAATGTTCTAATTGGTTCGTCTTTCATTGCCTTCAGATGTGTCTTGTGAAGTCATTAAGTTGTGTCTGAAACCACTCCCTATCCACTATATCGGGTGTAGGCCATTTGCTGTCTGAATTCTTAGTTCATTCCCTACATTCGTTGACTACTTTATACCCACAATTCTCTCTGATTTCGAGTGTACTGACTTTCTGATTTTCTCTGAAGCATTATTTCCCAAAATCCAACGAAGAGAGCACTCCGAGCGCGTGTGAAAGAGCGGAATTATGAACACATATTAAGCATGACAAACCAATTATACAATCGATGAAACTACAAAGTTGGCACGAGGTATTTATGACTACAAAATGATGTCATTATGATTCTTATTACCATTATTTTATAATGCAAGTAAAATGTAGGATAAAAGTAGTTTTATCATGTGTCGAGCCGCTTCTGCGACAGCTCCAGCTCTCCGACACACAGTGTATACATCAGCATCCGAATTCACTCACTTCATTTCGTTCACTTCCTGCAAATATAGTGCACTCAAATATAGGGTTGACATAGTCTTTGAGTGTGTGTATATATATATATATATATATATATATATATATATATAGCCCTCATGTTTCATTGTTGCTTTTTCTAATAGCTCTACATGCTGAGTTGCAGCACAGCGCCACCATTATATTTCATCTCATTATATTTCAGGGTGTCTTTGTAGATTTCTCTCTTGGTGTGAACTGGTCTTCATGTTGTTCCTTCCATTTCTAATTGTTTCTTAATTCTTTTTGATTTCAAGCAAGCATCACACATAAAAGAAAAATTGCTATAACCTCATATTGAGGTATAAGTGATCAAAATGAAGCAATTACACTAAAAATACTGTGTTCTCTCTCTAAAAAAACAGCTGTCCATTAACCAGCATTTTACCAATACATGAAATCTTCATATACAGATTAATGTACAAAGGGGCTATTTCGTTCAATGAAGTTACCATGGTTGCATCTGTTCGAGGCAAGGTAATGCTCAAGGACTAAACATAGAATTAATTTAACCAGCGAGACTAATGGAAGCAACATGGTCAGGCTGATTAAAAGCCATGAAAATAAATAATAAAAAACAAGCCTTCATATATCACTCGCTATTGCCTCTATTCACTTTGCCCAAGCTATTTGCACACCATTTGAAAGACCAAGCTCCTTTTATGCTCTTCGTAAATAGGATCTCTGATGGCTTGCTCTCACTGAAAAGCAGAGTTGCCGTCTTTTTTATCTCAAAATGTAGTAGACATGTAGACAAAATGAAATATGAGATTTAAGTCAAAGACAAAAAAAATCTTTTACATCTGTTCCCTCAATACTGTGATAAGTTTTCGAACATTAAAGGGGTGGTTGATGATGATTTCGCTTTTTTATATTTTTGTTAGTGTGTAATGTTGCTGTTTGAGCATAAACAACATCTGCAAAGTTACAATCCTAAACAGTTCAAAGCAAAGGGAGACATTTTCTTTTGCAGAATTCTGTTTAAGGACTACAACAAACGGCTGGTAGGGACTACAACGAACTTCTTCCCGGGTTAGTGACATCACTAACCCTAAAATTTACATAAACCCTGCCTCCGAGAACACGCAAAAACGGCGAGGCCATGTCATAAACGCAAGATGAAGTTATAACTGTATATATATAGTCAATGCTCTGTTGTTTTAATTGTGCTTTATAAATTGCATTAAATTGAAGTTATAAATAGTCTCAAAAAAAGCATGAATTATGTACTTTCTTAATTATCTGTAAGGGAGAATTGAGATTTAGATAGAAGCCTCTATGACAATTTTTATTAAAAGTCAATCTTACTAGTCAAAGACTGAATTATTTTCCCTATTGTACATGTAGCATGTTTTTATAACAAGCCTGCAGGATTCATGAACAGAAGACATTTGACCTTGAAGATCAGTGCTACTGTCTCTTGACTGCTTCATGATTTTGCCATCTTCACATAAACCCTTTTTCATGTCTAGGCATCTGCCTGTGTCAAAGCAGTGGAGAAAATGAACACATTCAAATCAATTAACAAAAGAAGAGAGACTCTGAAAAGGTGATGAGACTATGGGCTTTTTTATCCTTATGTAATAGCATTGCTTTCATAAGGATGGAAAGCCATGCCCTCTGACCACACCTAGTTTGACTCAAGGTTGGTTGATTTTCAACCCTGGGGTGGAGGCTGGAACTTTTACAACTTTCAACCATTTGGCACAGACTCTAGATAACAGCCAGCAGCGGATGCCTCAATGAGAAGGTAAACTACATTGACTTATAGTTGATTATAACATGTTACAATACCACAATACCATTCCGTGCTTTTAATTTACCTAATCATTCTGTGCAATATCTGAATCTGCAGTATTTTGTGTTAACATAGTGACTGGTGTTGAAATGGTTGTTCACTGTGCTGATATGAAACCAATTTGGTTTTGATTTTTAATTGAAGTGGTATCATAATTTCTGAAGTTGTGTGTCAGTGTTATTATGGATAAATTAAACCTAAAATATTTAAAAAAAATTATTTTCATTCATTGAAATCAAGCTGAAATAAAATAAAAGTATGCTAAATACTGCAAAACTGAAACTGGAAAGACTTAAATGGAATGTAGAAATGTTACTTTGGCAGTTAACTGACGGAAAATAAGTTGAAGTTGATGAACTAAAATGACTAAAACTGAAATAAAAATTTTTAAAGAGAAAAATAGTTTTTCTAAGAACAATATTTCTAAAATTAAACTGAAATATGAATATAAAAACTAATTCTACATGAATATATAATACAACATAATAATGACGTATCTGTGCGTGTTTGATCTGGTAAGTTATGTGATGTTTGAGCTGGTATGTTGACATGTTTGCAGGTCTCTATAGGAAACATTATGGAGTTCACACAAGCTGACAGGCAGCAATTAAACAAGAGCAAACAGGACACGGGTTCTTTAGGAAACACTGATGACGCCCTGAAATATGATAGTGGGCGCGAAGCCCATGACTTCAGCTCCATCCACGGCAAAGGTACAGCAAACACTCAGATGAAAGGGTGGTGATATGTCTGAGCTTCCCCTTGCAGCAGTACGGCAACATTTTTTAAAAGGAATACACACCAGCACTGAAGCATTGTGGGGGCTTTTTCAGTTTGATACTAAGTGTAAAGAATATTTGGACTGAAACATGTTCAAACTTCAAGAAATCAAGTGCAAATAGCAGTTTCTGTGTGGGTTGACATTCAATTATCTATTCAAATATTGTGTCAAGGAAACAAAATGATGTATAACTTTCACTCTGAGTCTTTTTGGATAAAAGCATTTGCCACATGAAAAAAAAGTAAATATTAATTTGAACCGAGCTTTCAAGAGATTCACTTTTAATTCTGCTGCAATTACTTCCACAAAGTAAATATCTTTATCTAAAAGGGAGGATTCAAATTATTTCTATTCAGAGCGCTTTTAAAAAATATTTACATTTTCAAATGTAAAATGCAAATTAAACAACAGAACTGTGTTGCAACTGCTCTGGATATATAAGCTGAGTTGCTGGAATGTAAATTAGAACCTTAGTACATTGATTAACAAGCCCAACCTGTTGATCTCCTGCTGAGGAGGAAAATGTCTGCAACTACTGTTGCACAAATAATTTGTGAGAATGATGTGGATTTTGTGTTTGCTCAGATCTGCTCCCTGCTGAAGAGGGAGAGGAAGCAACCAAGCACTTCCTGCAGGAGCTGGTCAACATCTTGCTGGCCTACATCAGTAAATCCCTGAAACGCAGCTCCAAAGTTCTAGATTTTCACCATCCACACCAGCTTAAGGAAGGTCTGGAGGGATTCAGCCTGGAGCTTCCTGACCAGCCGGAAAATCTGGAGCAGCTACTGGTGGACTGCAGAGACACACTGAAATATGGAGTTAAAACGGGTAAGAACAAGCAAAACGACACAGTTGTGTTTAGTGGAAGCATTTGTTGATGTTGTTCTTTAATATAGGTCATCCGAGATTTTTCAACCAGCTGTCATCTGGACTTGACATCATTGGTCTAGCAGGAGAATGGTTAACGTCCACAGCAAATACAAACATGTGAGGCTCATTCATTAAATTTAATTTCATATTTAAATAATGAAAACAGAAATAAATATAGGGGGGACTAGGTTGCAACACTGACATTTAGAAATGAGGTATATTTTGACATTCATTTACACAATTTACTGTTCAAAAAAATTGGGATTTTTTAGCTTTTTAAAGAAATGAACACTTACTCATAACACATTCATTTGACCAAAAGCGACAGTAAAAATCTTTATTATGATACAAAAGATTTTTATTTCAAAAATAAATGCACGTAAAATGCATTTCAAAGACAGTTTACACAAAAATTTTAAGCAGCCCAACTATTTTTAACATTGATTGATTGAAAGGTTTCTTGAGCAGCAGTGATTTCTGAAGGATCATGTGACACTGCTGAAAATTCAGTTGTGTCATCACAGGAAGAAATAGCATTTGAAAATACTTTAGTTATTTTAAATTATAATAAAACTTCACATATTTTTATTGTATTTTTGTTCAAATGAATGACTTTTTAGATAAGAGACTTTCTACAGAAATTCTACAGAACCTAAAAGTTTGAATGTAGTGTAAGACATTTTAAAATGAAATATTTTTGCAGATAACTATGGGGAAATTATATAAATTCATACATATGTCGCCATGTAACAGAAGTAGTGACAGATCATTTCTTTCATATTGTGATGTATCCATCGCAACATTCGAGTGAAATGGATTATCGAAAAAGAAAAAAATGTAGGGCACTTTGTATCCATCAGTTGTTGAGATCTGAATGTGATCTTGCAGTATATTGTATGAAAGGGCTGAATTTTGAATGATTGGAGAAGTCAGGGCATTAATGACATTTTGATATAAAACTACATAAGTGAATGAATTGCTCATAATAGGATCATTTAAGATGTTTGTAAAAAAAAATCCATTTCCATGTGGAGCAAAAATCGCCTCTATTTCTTTAGCAGTTCATCTGGGCATGTATGAGTCTGAGTTCTTCTCCACTTACAGGTTCACTTATGAAATATCCCCAGTTTTTATACTCATGGAGGAGGTCATTCTGAGAAAAATGTATTCAATTATTGGATGGCAAGAGGAAGATGGAGATGGCATCTTTTGTCCTGGTAACAAGCTGAAAGCACAAAAATACATGAAGTATTAATATTTGTGTTTTGAAAAATGAAAATTGGAACTTTTCCATCATTAGTATTTCATTAAACAACTAATGGCTTTCTTCGCAGGAGGCACCATGTCCAATCTGTACAGTGTGCTGTTGGCTAGGTTTCATTTCTTTCCTGCAGTGAAGACCCACGGGATGTCTGCGATACCTCGCCTGGCGCTGTTCACCTCTGCGCACGTACATGATCTCATTATTGTAACCTCCACTCTCAGCAGGCGTGCTGTGACAGTTTCACTTACTCAATGAAACACATAGCACAACACATTTCATCTATTACCTCCTGACCCATTGATTGGGAGGTCAGACGTTACGTGTCGCAGCAGTGTTTTTAAAAGTCCTGATAGACTGCTGTTAATTCAAATATTTCATGTATTCTTATGGTAAAGCAAAAGGTCAGAACATGTTAGCTGTTTGCCTGTGCATGTTTAACATTCGCTTTCTTTATTAGAGTCATTATTCAATCAAGAAGTCTGCAGCAGTTCTCGGCATTGGCTCTGAAAATGTTATAGTCGTCAGATGTGATGAAAGGTAAGAATGCTGGATGGAATCATAAATTCATAATTTGCAGTTTAGTAAGATTAATAAACTTGCTGATGTCTCTCTGTCAGGGGGAAGATGATCTCATCAGAGCTGAACTCCAGCATTGATGCAGCAAAGTCTAAGGTTGGTCATTTTGAGCTAAATATTTAATATTATACACATTTGTTTCCAGTCCATCCATATGAAACGAAACATTTCATTTAATAGCACTTTGTATCACTCTGCTAATCTGTCTGTTGTCAGTAAAACTGGCCATATTGTGTCTAACATGCAGATCACTCAAAATGTCTTATTTAAGACTGTTGTATTATAGCAATATTTCACACTCATGCTGTAGTGGCCTACTAGATATCAGCTTGTGACATGGTCCATTTTAGAAATGTGAGATGTGGTTATCCCAGTTAAATTATATGTTTGTTGCATGTTTAACCCGCCCAGAATAGGCTGGAATCTAAAAGCAAACATTAACACTAAAGTTAAGCTTTCGGCTGATTATAATTTCAGACCTTCTTCTCTGCTAAACTTATCAAATCAGTAGTAATGTATCATATTTAATAGTCCTTGAGTGAGGACTCGGAAACAATTGTTATGTATCTCTCCATGTTGTCATTATTGCCAACAGCAATGTGCACAACGTGTGGGAACTAGGTTACTGAGAGATAGTTGCATCACCAATAGATTCATTTGAAAATAAATACCTGTTCTACCACTTTAAAATGCAAGCTTTACATGTAAAACAAGGGTTTATTTACGCTGCTGTAGCCAAACAGTATGAATATTATGAATATCTGCTGCTATATAATAAATGGTCATGAATGTTTTTTTTGTTTTGTTTTATTCTTGTACAAAAAAAGGAAATTAAAGGGGACCTATAATGTGCCTTTTACAAGATGTAATATAAGTCTGGTGTCTCCAGAATGTGTCTGTGAAGTTTCAGCTCAAAATACCCCACAGATCATTCATTATAGCGTGTCAAATTCGCCACTATTTTGCTGTGAGCAAAAACACACCTTTTTTGTGTGTCCCTTTAAATGCAAATGAGCTGCTGCCCCCGGCCCGCTTTCCAAAAGAGGGCAGAGCTTTGAGCTTCAGTTGTTCAACAACAACAAAGCTGGAGAATCTTATGTAGCAAAAATACAATTGTCAGTAACGTTAACTGTGTTCAAACTTACATTGTTCAAACCGGAGTCGGACACTGATGGAGAGACTCAGGAAGAAGTTACAACGTATAGAATGCATCTGGACGTTTCTGAACGGTTAGTGGATAAATTTATATAGTTGCTGTGGAGTTGATTCAACTCATCTTCTAGCATGTGCCGTCATGTTAATTTTTTTATTCAAATCCAGCATTAAATTTATCCTCATTTGTGAAGCAGTCTGTTGTAAAATGACGGCATGGAAACAATACTGTACTACAACAACTCTTCCTCTTCTCTAAAGCAGCCCATCATGGCCTCACCCCTTTGTTGCTTGTTCTCGGGGGCAGGGTCTACGCAAATTTTGGGGTTAGTGATGTCACCAACCTGGGAAGAAGCTCGTTGTAGTCCTTCAACAAGGAATTTTTTAAAAGAAAATATCTCCCTTTGCATTGAACTTTGAGCGTCGTAGCTTTGCAGATGTTGTTTATGCTCAAACAGCAAACAGCCCTTTATTGAAAAAATATTCAAGGCTATACCCCACTTAGCCAGGGCCTAGTTGCACACTTAACTTGTAATATTCAGATCAACAACGCTTCTGCTCACTTGATATCTTGTGTCTTCTACATCTGGCTTCTGCACTTCGCCATACCATAAATTCAGACTGAATGATTGACATTGAATGATTGTGTATTTAAAAATCCCTGTTTGCTGTCTGTAGGGCCTGGTCCCGTTCTATGTCAATGCAACTGCAGGAACCACCGTCTATGGAGCCTTTGACCCTCTGAATGAAATAGCAGACATTTGTGAGCGGCATGGCATATGGATGCACGTGGATGTAAAATGTTTATTATTATTATTATGTACATTTCATTAAATATAGTAAAATGATGCTTTAACACTCTAACTTCATTTAGGCTGCTTGGGGTGGAGGCTTGCTTCTGTCAAACAAACATCGTGTGAAAATGCAAGGAATTGAAAGGTAACCGAAATCAGTCGTTTTGATTGTATAATGTGTTCCCGTTGCTCAGTGGCACTGGCAACACCAATATCATGGGTTTGATTCACCAGGAAAATTGGTGGTAAAATGAGAAATTGCTTTTGATAGCCTCTGCTAAATGTTCTGTGTTGACTGGGCAATGGTACAACATTTAGTCCATGTTAGGAGTGCAGATATCATTGTTTTGTGATGAAATGATTTGGCACACGTAATATCTAACTCCAAGGGAGGAGTGTGGCACATAACAATAATGGAGTGACTATTTGCACAGCTTGTGACATTTTCTGATCTCACATGTCTTTATTAATAAAACGGCAAAATATAAAAAAAAATTCTAATATATATATATATTAGAACAGAACAGGGCTGTCTGTGAGGGCCACTGTCCTGCAGAGTTTAGCTTCAACCCTAATTAAACACACCTGAACCGGCTAATCACTGTCTTCAGAATTACTAGAAACTTCCAGGCAGGTGTTTTGGAGCTGGTTGGAGCTACATTGTGCAGGACAATTTCCCTTCAGGAGCGAAATTTGACGTGTACACACACCACACACACACAACTATTGTTTAAAAATTACGGCATTGCTTGCTTAACCCAAAATATGTTGAAAATTAACATTTATTAATACGCAGATCATTTAGAACCCAACCACTGGGTCAAAACAACCCAAACATTGCTGTTGACCATATTTAACTCAACTTGGGTTGTTTTTAACCCAGCATTTTGCATATATATAAGTATATGTGATGCATATTTTTTTTAGTATTTACCTGTTCACATTCCTGTACACACATGCTGTTTAGTTCAAAACTCTAGTTGCTTTTAAATCTTATTGGCCAATGTGAGTTTGGGCTGCTCCATCTTCCTTAAATGTCAGCAGTCAATTCTCTGGTTGCTTCTTCAACATCCCTCAGTTTCATTTTCTTTTAATCAACACAAAGTGCCGCCTTCATTGCCGCTACGTTTGGTGTTCTGCAGGGTAATTCAAGTAATTTCTCTACAATTTTTGCTGGGAAAAGAGTGTAGTGAAAGCACATTGACATTTACTCTGAGATGGTATTAAAACGTATAACCCCCGTGAGCCTAAAAACGTTCTTTCTTTCATTTCTTTTATACTGGTGGTTGGTCAGAACCTGCAATTACTGCACTGCTTCTAGAGTACATAAAATTGACAAAAGTTTCAGTCTAATGGATTCCACCTCCACTTTCACTGTTTCAAAAATCGTTTTATATTTTAAATGTGTATTTTAAATTGGTGGAACTTTTTTAACATCTAACATCTTCATGCTATTCATATGCTTTTAACCAGAGCCCATTCTGTGACCTGGAACCCGCACAAGATGATGGGCGTCCCACTGCAATGCTCAGCCATTCTAGTGAAGAGAAAGGTGAGCTGAGAGATTAATCTATGATGTTAATGTTAAATAAATAAAGGTAAGATAAATAAACAGATATGAAATCCATATTTTTTATAATTATTACTGCTTTGAAGAAGCTGCATATCATAAATGTATAACAGCATGCAGGGTCACACACTGGCTTTGAGGTGTTTTTCATTTAGCGAGTCTTCAGCAATACCCCCCTTCAAATAACCCCAAAGCCTTTAATTTTCTTCTTAAGAAAAAAAAAAGATGTTTGTAAGAAAATATACATAATACATTCTTACGAACTTAGAATTTATCTTAAGAATTTTCTGAACTTCTTTCTCCGAGTCTTTGTCAAGAACAGTGGGCAGCTTCACTACTGATCCACTATCACCATAGGCAGCAAATAGTCCTTGATGCTTTAGGAGGGATTGAAAACCAAGGGTTTGTAAAGGTCATGTATTGTTCTCAGGGCCTCCTGCAGGATTGTAACCAGCTTTGTGCTGAGTATCTATTCCAACCTGACAAGCACTATGACGTGACCTATGACACCGGGGACAAAAGCATTCAGTGCGGACGGCATGTGGACATCTTTAAACTGTGGCTCATGTGGAAGGCGAAGGTAATGTTTATGACAGCTTTAAAATAAATAACACAATCTCCTTATTTAAACAAAATGTGTATTCAGAAATGTGATAGGAAAATGGATGTTCCATGCAAAAATGAAAAATTATTTTGTTGAGTGGAGAAGAAAGATTGAAATAATAATAAACTTTATCATGTATAGCACCTTTACAGCAGCCTCTCAGGGCACTTTACATAATAAAACAGATAAAATAAAAAGCACTCAAAGTAGAACAAACTGGAATACAAAAAAGTTAAAACAATCAAGCAAAAGCGCACCTAAAAAAACAATAGTGATAAGCCTTTCAGTCACAGGAAAGAGTAGACTAGCAATATTTATGAGATGAAAAAAGGAAGTCTTAACAGTATATTGCACTTGTGAATCAAAAGACAATCTACGGTCAAGTATAACTCCTAAATTCTTTTAATTTAGTTTGAAACTCCAAAACAGAGCTATTCCCGTTTAAAATTAGTGAACCAGCTTTATGAAGCTGAAGAGCTGCACCACTATTAAAGACACTGAAAATTTTGGGTCATTCATATTTTTACTTCAGAAATGTAGTGAAAAGACACCTCCACATTTCGACTAGGCTTAGAGTTGATCTAAATCTAAGTATTGTCTGTATAAAAGTGATAATTAAGCCTGAGTGATCTTAAGAGCAATCCAAGAAGAAATATATAAATGCTAAAAAGGGGCCTAACATTGAAGCCTGGGGAACACCAGTAGGAATAGACTGAAAACACTCATAAAAACAAACTGGTGGCTATCAAAGAAATAAGATCTAAACCAGGTTAAAACACAAAAGACAGTTTCAAGACAGTTGAGTAAAAGGTTGTGATTGACAGTATCGAAAATGGCACAAAGATCAAGAAGGATAAGGATGGAGAGATAACCAGAATCTGAAGCTACTATTAACAGATCATTGGTGACCTTGACCAAAGCTGTTTCTGTGGAGTTTTTGAAAACCAAAGTGAATTGCCAGAAAAAGAAGGTTTGATATAGGGGGATAATTGCTTAAATTGTCCAAATCAACATTATGCTTTTTTGGAATGGGGGTTACAGCAGCAGTTTTCAGTGCTGCTGGCACAACACCAGTGAGCAAAGAGTCATTTATAAATGCTGAGAACATTTTAAATGACTACATACTCAGCAACTCAGAGTCAATTTGAGAAAAATTAGAGAAGAATTTGCCAGAGTAACTAGTCAAGCAGAGTGGTGAAGAGGAGATAGATGTAGCATGAATAAGTTTATGGACAGTGTCAATTTTAGAACAGAAGAAATTAAGGAAATTATTACACAACTGATTTGAAACAGGCAGGGTGGTGTGAACTCTAACTTTGAGCAGTCTGTTTATAGAATGAAAGATATTTGGGATTGTTATGATTATTATCAATAATCTCGTAAAAATAAGCAGACTCAAGTTCAGTTTTATATTCACCCAAATGCTTGAAATTCCAAGCTTGAAAAAATAAGTCACGCCACTTGCATTCAATTTATGACAAGCTTCTTAGGATGTGAAATAAACATTCCGGACTTCAAGGGAGCAAAGGAGTCGAAATCAGAGGAGCTGATGATAGACCATATAGAGAGAGGAAACAACAGAGTCTGCAAAATCCGTCTTATTAATTGATTTCAATTTACGGACATTAACAATGTGTGAAGATGATGTACTTGGAAGAAGCAACTCCAGATTTAAAAAGATGCCACATGGTCAGAGAGACCAATATCAACAGAGGACAGCTGAGACACAAATGAATTGTATTTGCGATCACAAGGTCTAAAGTATGAGCTTTGTGGTGAGTTCAGCCACTAATAAAACAATCCAGTAAAAACAAAAGTCCTTAGTCATCACAGTCATTTTGGCCAATGTATATGTTAAAATCTCCCAAAATAAGGCTTCTAGAATTTAAGACAAAACACTGACAGCAGGTCAGCAAACTTAGGCATAAAAACTTCATTTGCCTTTGGTAGTCTTCAGACTGTAGTGATGATATTTGCTTTAGGAGAAGAAAAACTCAACACATGGCATTCAAATAATGTATATTTTTTTACACACACAGTGCTGATATTAAATTGCAGGTACACATTGTCCCCCCCCCCCCACCTCTACCAGTGAGTCACGGGAGATCAAATAGGCCAAAAAAGTCCATCGTTTTGTTTTTGCCATGTTTCGGTTTAAAACACTAAGTCCAATTTTCTATCTGCGTCATTGTCCAGCTTAAGTAAGTTCAGTAGTGATTCATTCCGTTATAAAAATCATTAGTCATTAATTTACTTCATTTATCTATACAGCAGCTCTGGAGAAAACAATAGTCATCGTCCAGCTCAGTTCAGTTCACATACAATGATGTCAATGCAAGCAGATCAAAAACATTGTTGAATATCAAGTGTTCACCACCTAAGCAAGCCAGAGGCGACAGCGGCAAGGAGCCCAAACTCCAACAGGTGACAGAATGGAGAAAAAAAACTTGGCTCAGTCAGGGCCCAGTTCTCCTCTGGCCAACAAATAAACTGACACATGCTGTTTATGCACAGGTCTTCCATCTGATCTGGATACGGCCCAAATCTGGCGGACTACTGTAAACCTTGGTATAAACAGAGAGACTAGTAGCATAGATGTCATTCTTCTTATGATGTAACAAGTACATTGGGTGTTATAGTAAGTTCCAAAGTTTGGGTGCTAAATAGCAAAATGATCTACCGGCTTCTGTTGATTTAGGTTGTTGTCAACTGGCCAGAATTTTGAGATCTCAATAGACGTGAAAGACTATAATGCGTTAAGAGCTCGCTCATGTACTGCAGAGCTAAACCATTTAGTGATTTGTAAGTAATTAACAGGATTTTAAAATGTATGCAATGTTTAATAGGGAGCCAATGCTGTGTTGACAGAAGCATGCTAATATGGTCATACTTCCTGGATCTAGTAAGAACTCTAGCTGCTGCATTTTGGACCAGCTGGGTTTGTTTATTAAGCGTGCAGGACAGCCACCCAGTAGAGCAGTACATTAATCTAACCTTGAGGTCATGAACACATGAACTAATTGTTCTGCATTTGTCACTAAGAGCATATGTCGTAGTTTATATATATTTTTAGATGGAAGAATGTGGTTTTACAGATGCTAGAAATATGGCTTTCAAATGAAAGATTGGTATTGAAAGAGCACATACAGGTTCCTAACTGACGACGAAGACTTAACTGTCTAACTCTTGATGGCTGCGCAGTTGTTACGTGTAAAACAGCAGGATTACAAAACCTACACAGCCAAAATAGTTCAATGTAGTTCACTATCCAGATTTGATAAGTAGAAATTGTACCCCAGTTACAACCAAAAATATTCAAAGCATATTTATGTTATTTAATATTTTATATAATTATATTCTATTATTTTTATTTTATTTAAATATGACAAAATGGCAAAAACAGTGCAAAACCTTGAAGCACAACAATCCCAAAGACATTTTTTCTTTTCTTATGCAGAAAAAAAATGTTGAATATATTCTTTGTAGGGCTCCGAAGGTTTTGAAGCACAGGTCAACCACTGCCTAGAAAATGCAGAGTATCTTTACTACAAGCTGAAGAGAAGAACAGATTTTCAGCTTGTCTTCAAGGGAAAAGTAAGTGGCATGTTTCTGTAAACTTTCAGCATATTGTAAAGATAGAAATTGCTGGGTGATTTCAACAATTGTTGGAAGTCATGTAAATTTCGGCAGCCTGTCTGCCTAGACGTTACATAAACATTCCTGTCATCACTTTTTGATTTCTTATTTCCTGTATGATTATTTCAGCCTGAACACAGTAATGTCTGCTTTTGGTATCTCCCAAATCGAGTGCAAAGCATTCCTCCAGGTCCAGAGCGAGACCGAGAACTTCACATGGTAAGTCAAGAAATTAAGCCTTTTTCATTTCTTAATTAACCAGTAAATTAAGGAAGACACATTAGTCTCCTTTCAGTGGTTTACAAACCTTTTCCCATTATATGCTTGAGGTTTTACAAGCTGACACTATTCCCACAGGTGGCTCCAAAAATCAAGACAAAGATGATGGAGGAAGGATTCACAATGATTGGCTATCAACCTCTGGAAGACAAAGTGAATTTCTTCCGTTGCGTTTTCTCCAATCCAGCCACCCAGAGGAAGGATGTGGACTTTCTTTTAGATGAAATTGCTCATCTGGGCTGTGAACTCTAGAGTGCGAAAGACGTCTTTTTTGTTTTCTCCTTTGTGCGAGATGCATATTTATTTACAGCCTTCTTTCTTCATACCACTGATGGTAGTTGTCATTACATACAGTCCTGCGAGTAGCATTTACAGCTTTCTTTTTTTCGTCTACCTTTGAGCATTATTAGCAATCATTAATAATAAGCAGCTCTATAATACAGCATACATGACTAAATGGCACCTGCTCTTAATCAAGTTGTACAAATAGAGTGAATTTTGAAGGTAAATTGGAATAACTCCAGTTGTACTGCTGTCAGATAGCTCAATTGCTTTGCAGTCTACTAGTGCCTCCTGCTGGTGGGATCTTCTAATGCAAGACTAATACAACATATATAATTTGTACTACACAATATATACTTTTTTATATAGGTATGCTCAAATAAGCATATTTTTGGTCTCTCTACATCAGAATTTATTTGCAACTTGTTGTTTTTTATGCTTTGCTCTGTCCTACATGAAAGTAATTTTATGTGAAAGTGATTTTATGCATTATTTGTCTACACCTGCTGTTCTAGCTCCATAAGTAATAAATTAAAGTAACATGCGGGTTCCTTCAAACTTACTGCAGCACAACCTATTAGCTGGGATTAATTTGTCTTCTAGACCACAAATGAGTTAAGACTGAAAATTGGTCAGAAACGATGATTTGTTTACCCTTTTATCCCAAGCTCTTTGTTCTGACAATATTTTTATCCCTTTATTTTCCAAATATAAATTTCAAAAGCAGATGACAACATGCTTGTGCAAAGTTGAAAAGGATTTTTGAGTGCGTGAGACTGCGAAGATGGATTGCGTCAATGTTGTGTGTTAATGGCCTGTTAAAGGCCCCTTTGGATAGGTGATTTACTAAAGTTAGAGGAGAAACCGACATGTGGACAACACCATCAATCATGTACAGTGCAGCCTAGTACTCTTGCATGATCTCAGCAAATGCGTGCAGTTCTGTAGCATGTTGACAGCAGGCCGAAGTAAATGAGGTGTGCTCCTTTGGCATTGTTCGGCAAAGCTCTAAATATGCAGTGATTGCCAAATCTGTACCAAAAGTATGTGGAAGCCGTTGGAATACCACACCCACATTTTCTTGTTAAACATTTACTTTCAAAGAAATGGGGATTAATAAGTCGTTGTTCTGCTTTTACTGCTATGACAGCTCCCACTCTTCTACAATTACTCATTGAGCAGACTCATCCAAAACAGCCCCTCCACTGGATAATGTAAAATGTTTAACCTTGATGAATAACTGATCACTCAAAATAATCTGTCTTGTATTATAATCATTTAGTTTGTATAGGAGTGATTTGTCACATACACTGCAAAAGCATTTATCCACACATTACATCTCAATGCAGAATGTTGAAATGCATGCTATTTTTTAAATAGTATTCCAGGAACGAAAGGCGATATTTTCCCTCAAAACGGTAAAGACGCTGTCATCAATCAAGTGTGATGGGCAGAGTTGACAGCTTCTGATGCAGATGGGCGAGTCGCCCTGGGCCGGAGCTCATCATATATTTGAATATCAATGTACAAATGTTGTATTCAAAAACTGTGTTAGAAAATTATTAATTATATGTGCATATATTATGCATATTAAATGAAAACAATGTTTTACATCTTATTTTGATCTAACATCCAACAAGTTGCTGATAACATCATTAATAATGTCTGGGGAACAGTGGTGTAATAATGTTTTATTAAAGGGATAGTTCAGACAAAATTGAAAATGTTGTCATCATTTGCTCACCCCCCATGTTGTTCCAAACCTGTATGACCTTCTGCAGAACACAAAAGATATTTTAAAGAATGTTGGTAACCAAACCGTTGACTTCTATTGTATGTACAGTATAAGATTTCTTAAAATATCTTCTACATTTTCAGAAGAAAATCATACAGGTTTGGAACTACATCAGAGTGAATAAATGATGACAATTTTCATTTTTGGCATTTTCATTGCATTTTTGACAAACTACCATTCAAAAGGTTTTTTTTTTTTTTTTAAAGATTTTTTTTAATGTTTTTCAAAGAAGTCTCATGCTCACAAAGGCTGCATTTATTTGTTCAAAAATTCAGTAAAAACAGCAATATTGTGAAATATTACAATTTATAATATTTTCTATTTTATTGTGAATTTTCAGCAGCCATTATTCCAGTCTTCAGTGTCACATGATCCTTCAGAAATTTTTTTGAGGAACAGAAATTGTTACAAAAAACTTTTGTAACAATGTAAAGGTCTTTACTGTCAATTTTAAACTATTAAAAACAACAACAAACTGACCCCAAACTTGAACATTATTGGATTTGTAGGGCTGTAAAAATCTTTTAATCGTATCTAAAATAAAAGTTTGTTTACATAATATGTGTGCGCATACATATTTGGGCAGCTGTTTAAGCATGTAACATTGTCAATATCATATTAATAGCTTTTAAATGACAAATAGTCCACAAGATATGTTTATGTTTGATTAATAACCAAATCGATCAGAGAATTATGTTTTCACTCATTTAATCAAAGACAAATGCAAAACCCACAAGTAAAAAAAGTAATACAGTTTTTTACCATTGCGGTATTTTAAAGAAACTGCTTAAATTGAAACATCTTAAAACAATGACTCACGTAGATACACATACAACAATGAACATTATTCGAAGGCAGTGCAGCTACATTATTAATATAGCATATGCATGTTATTCAATTTCTACAATTTATTGTTGCACAACCTCTACAAATCGCGAAACGCTACAGACTGTCAATAACGCACAACTCTAGTTTAGTATCGGAGACCAAGTTAATTTCCCTCAAGTACATACAAAACATGCAAATACATGGAGTCAACACTGCTAGATTCTTTTCTGACATTTCTGCACATTAATTGAACAAATTCCCCAAGAATGAATGAATCGGGGTTTTCATAAACATTGCATAGATTTTGCCCTTGAGTTCTTTCATGGTCCTTTTTTCGCACATCTACTGTATATAATCACAAACCTTTTTGAAACCACATAAGAGATTTCAAGCCACATTGGTTGGTCCGATTCTTCTGCTATCCGTCTCATCCACAGGAAATAATAGTGAAGCGTTTGGACACACAGGACATGTTATGCAACACGATACCCAGCAGAAAAATCAAAATGAACGCCACAAGTAGCACAGTGCAAACCCCCGTCCATGCTGTGGTCTTTACCTCCTCCATCCCCTCCTCACTCGTGTCATCTCCCAGTACGAGGCTCTGCCCATCAGAGCCGTTTACCACCCCAACGCTTTTGTGGCCAAACCGGCATGCCGGTTGTCCAGGCAGCAGCGCCCCATCTGCATCCATAGGGACGGGCACCAGATAGCAACCATTGTTAGGTAAGTGTATAAAGATAGGGGTGTTTTCAGAGGAGTGAGAAAGACTGATAATGGAGAGTACTTCCGGGTCATCTGGAAGATATGAGACCGAGAGGCCGCTGGGGATCTGCGTCACGTAACGACACCAAGGACAGCGGATCTCTCTCTGGCTGAGCCTCATCTGGCTCAGACATATGGAGCAGCAGGTATGTTGGCAGTGCAGGAGTTTGGGACGGCGCCGTTGGCTGAAGTAGTTGAAACAGATTTGGCACTCAAGCCTGGAGCTCTGGGACAAGGTCTCCATTGACAATAAAACGTGGCTGTTGCACATAAAACAAATCTCCTTAGTTGCTTCAATGACAGTATCCTTGCCGATTTGTGTCACCAATGCACTTTTTCGTCAACCACTCGGTGTTGATCAGGCCGTCAGTGCTTTAATCCACGTCCTGCTCTGCCTGTGGAAGTGAGACGAGGACGTTGCATCAAAACAGACTGTCAAGAATTTAAACCAAGGGAACACTTTTGGCAGATACACAAGCAGGCAGAGGGGTTATTTTATTATGCGCTAGCTGTGAGCTGGATCTAAACTCTTGTCAGGCTTGACTTAGATGTCCTGGATAAGTAAACAAATCAGCAGGGATTAAGACTGTCCACAGTCATCCTGAGCTTGGACACAGATTGTGAAGAATGCTAAAGCTAAATTATGTATGTGAATTAAAAACATATATAACAGCTTAATAGGTAAATCATCAGTGATTAATTATATGAATATGCGAAATGACGTGACTGCTTCACAGAGTGATTCTTACCATGAGTTTAGCGCAGATCCAACCAAGAGTTCAAATCAGTCAATGAGCACAGCTGGAAATAAAGGCAGTCGAAAGGAATGTCCTTCCCCATCTAATGATGAAATAACTCTGTAAAATAAAGGAAAGGACATTAGTTTTACAGACTGGTGCAGTGATGACGTATTTTTGTAGGCTAACTCGGAAGCTAGCATCACCCTAGTCTCAGCCTCAGACGTCACGCCCACGGACCGTTGACTGAACGTCTGATGCGTGTGGCACACTTAACTGGAAACACTTCAGGATTTTCAAAGTCGTCTTCTGGTTGGTTGAATTCTATAGGATGTCCGGGAGACGCGTGTGTCGTGTTCTTTAGCGGCCCGCCTGGAAACAAATGCCATGACGCCAAACCCCCTCGTGGAAGAAGAACGCCATCGTGTTTACAACGGTGACAACGAGCGCTTACCAGGATCAACTAAACGCTGGATTTTCAAAAGTATGTGAAGTTTGCGGCTCCATTGTTGCAGTAAACTTGCATAGCGTTCTTGAAAGAATAATTTATTAGAAGCACGCCGGTCTGTTATTGTAGGGACATCGACTTTACATTTCACACCCCTAAACATGACGTGGAACAAAAACTGCAATTGGTTGCGGTACATGAGCGTCCTCGAGCGGTCCACAAGTACTGCTGATGTACATTATATTGTACATTAAAACGTGTAAATATCTTGAGCCTGTAATCACCACAGACCTTATTTCAAGCATTTAACCAAAAAACTATTTAAAAAACCCTTTGACTTCCGGAGGGTGGAACCGGAAGTGCTAACTTGCTAACTTGTTTCCAGGTTTTGGCCTTCAAAAATACATCACGCCTGCACCACTCTATTAGGCTGTCTTACAATTCATCCATTCTTGAAGTAGGGAGAGTGAGGTAATATGCCACTTTTGAAGTCGTCCTCTAGATAAGGAGAAATTAGAGGTAAAACTAAAACTGCTAAATATTTTAAAATTTTAGATTTTAAATTGGAAGAAAGCATCTATAACATATTGCCACAGAGTATGTCTTCACAAAAGAAGTTTAAATATATTGACATAAATATTTTTGGTTTTAGTTACTTATGTTTCCGGTTTAGTATTTTGGCCATATATTTATCAAAATAAATGTACATTTCATATTACATAAAAAAAATATTAATTTTACATTTACCATTTTGTAATATATTTTGACATTGAAATATATTTTCTTTAATCTGCACTATTTACTATTTATTTATTATTTGAAATACATATGACCAGAAATGGATAAAACGAATGGATATAGATGGATATTTTTTATAATTATTTATATGTCCGATATAAATTTCAAAATTTTGAAAATTTTCATTAATTTTCATTTTATCTCTCACTTTTCGCATATGCATCTCTGAATCACAGCAGCTGTGTAATATGAGTAATTTCTAAATGCATGTCACGTAAGGGGGTTTCAGACCTCACCTGACACATCTAGTACTCCTCCTCCCCTGACTGCTAATCTGTGTCTTTTGTTCCTTTTTTCTATGCTTTATATCCCTCTTATACTTCTTTTAATTAATGTTTTATATTTATGATAATATTATGGAACTTAAAATGTCCTTAAGTTTGGAAGGACACATATACACATACATATATACATATTATATATATATATATATATATATATATATATATATATATATATATATATATATATATATATATATAAATGCATTATTATTATTATGTTCTGTTATCAATATAACCCTGTATTTTCATTGCCATAAAATGTTGTTCTATTCAATGGGCAGCATAATCCACATCCAGAGCGAGTGTTTGAGCACACACAATGAGAGAACAAATTTTCACTGGATGAAAAAATTCCCCTTATAAGCAACAGCAAAATGTGACCTAGTTTAGTTGAGCTCACAGGCAAAATTTCTGAAACCTGCATGACACATGACTATTAGCATGCATGAAGCTGACCAGTGAAAGAGTTCAAAACCCCTCCAGCACTCATGATTCCTTCTGACCTTAACCAATTCAGAGCATAAATATATTTTCTAACCTCATCTAAAATTGATTTGAGGGCATTTGTTTCCTTCAGGTACTGTACAGCTAATATGCATTTTAATTGCTTGGCTCAGTGCTTGTCACTAAGGGAGGAATATTCAAGGGAAAGTGAAGTGTGCCAGTGCTACAAACGTCAATCACCTGAGAAAAGAATCAACACTTCTCAATTGACTAAGTTAAAGTTAAATGACTTGTCCACATTGCCAGCACTTTACTCCAGACTTCCTTTTGTCACACTTACAGCAATAACATAATGATGTGCTCATGTGACCATGACATACAAAACATAACAGTTATCTCATTGTGCTCTTCTGTTTCAAGTTCAAAGGTTTACACCATGCAAGTAATTGCTCATATAAGCATAATTCAACTCCATCCCTTGAGGAGAAAAATAATTAATAATGCAATTAAGCCTGCTATTGAGGTATGAATGGACGGACACCCCTGAGGGCTTATCCATTATTAGGTGCACATTATCTTGTGATGGAGAAGTGGAAATATTTCCTTTCTCTTTGGGATTTCCAGTCGAAACACATTACAGCACTCTCTTAAATGGCTTTAGGGACTTACAGACACAAATACTTTTAATTTACTAATAAATCTAAGGGGCTTAACTTTTTTTTTTTTTTGCTATAACGAGACATTTGAAGTCACGATCATTTCACGCTCATCCAACATTGCAAATCAGAAAAAAAGTGTCCATTGTAAATAAAACAAATGTGGATGCTACAAATCCATCTCACCGTGACGGACAATTCGAGTGCTCCATAGTAATTCAGTTACCTTGAAAACCACTCCAGCTCAATTTCACATTGCATAATTTCCTTCAGCAATTCTGGTATGGCACACACGGGAGAGAAAATGTGCCAATCTATTAAACGTCCTGTGGGCTAATATACCAAATCATATGAAATACTTGCAAAGTTGTAACCTTCAGAACATTTCCTCAGAGATATCACTTTTGTACTCGCATTAAACTCTGATTTTATGCCGAGCAAGCTTGCTTTCACCTACCATGGAAATATTCTGGGTTTTTTTTTTTACTTTAAAACAATAGGAGGATTAAGTGAATAATAAAATACAATGGAATTTATGAACTAGATGCACCTCTAGTGATACGATCAAATGTGAAACTTTTGATTTCAGCTTTAAAGAAACGAGAACCTGAGGAACCCTTCCCTGAGGGTCACTCTTCAGCCAACGTCTCGAAAACTAAGACAATGAAACAAGCAGATAAACTGCACGCTACAGCGAAGCATCAACCTGATGGATGCAGCTGAATCAGGGGATTTGTCAGAAAGAGGGCAAAGCGAAAAATGAAAAAATGTCACTTAAAAACTGAAACGGTGTGGCATTCTCAAGGACAATGCGCTGACTTGAGCAGGTGGGGAGGGGAGCCATTCATGCACGCTCCTGGCCTTTACTTTTTGATGCCTTTTTTTTTTTCATGAAACAGGACATCTGTGGGATATTGTTGTTATAACTCTGCACCTCCAACATTAACCTGTGCAAGAAAATGCAGAAATGTGAAACATCCCAAGGTGATGCGTAATTTATGCAGCAAAGTCAGTGTTTATTTTCGCACAGAAACACACTGGACTGAGCAGGGTGTGCTTGCGACAAGAATCAGATAAGCATTTAACTTTGTACTGAAATGCTGTCTGAACATGGGTGTCAAATTAACAGAACCCTTCCAGTGATTAAAGTGCAATGCCGACCACGTACACAAACGTGTTAATAAGAAACCAAAATGTACAGAGAAAAGGCCTCTCGAATGCTGAGTGGATCAAGCAGCGTCTGATAGGAATGCACTGAGATGAGATAATGCAAGATAATATCAGTGGAATTTACTAATCCAGTCCCAAGGACACAGTAAAGTCAAACAGCATCTGATATCAATATTTCTGCAAAGGTTGAATAAGACAAAACAGGCTGTGAGGCAAAGGTTGGGTTTTTATAGAGTTAACCCAAATATTTTTGGCTGTGACACATGTACAGGCATCATCAGGGCATGTCTGTTTTCAAAGACAGACATTTTTAGACTAGTTGTCATTGGCCGTCTTTCAAAACCTAGTAAGGCTCCTACATAACATTTCCGGGCATCATGTGTGCTTTTAAAGTACAGCGCGCCTACGCTACCCAGAAATGCTGCCTTAGTAGGCAGCTCACTTTGTTTTGACACGCAGCCATTGTGGCGTGCCACTACACAATCAAAACAAGACTTGAACCGGAACAGAGACCGAAAGCTGCCCGAGATAATCTTGCTGCAATGTTTTTACAGTACTACACTCATGCATACAACAAAACACAAAACTTGTGGTACAGAGGATGAGCTTGCTTTAAACATTACGCGTGCTCTAATAAAGTTACACATTTAGCGAAGTTTATAATACCGCCGATAAAAACGTAACGCAGCAAATATGCAACAAAGACTGATCGAAACACGTTTTATTTCCTGCAAACTCCGGTTAAGAACAAAATCTGAGTATTAAATTTGATGCAAATGCACAAATCGCAAAGCAAAGTCGTTTTAACCGTTTCTTCGAAAGGAGGGGGCGTAAAACTCACCTATATCGAGATCTTCTTTCATCTTTTGAATGCAAACGGTGAACATCGCATGCAGAGCAGACTCATCTGTCACACTTCACTCTGCCTTCTTCGAAGGCTGTACTGTAAAGGTTCCCTGCTACTCCCACAGCGCAGCCAATAGCGAGCGACGTCTGCGAACACAACAGCCAATAGGGAAGCCAGATAATCTGATTGCCACAAGCGTTTGACGGGTCTGAACAGGTCTGAGCATTTTAGTCGTTTAATGAGGATTATATGTCACAAAACAAATACATACTTGCCTTGCGCGATAAGTAGAACAAACAATCTTCTAAATCATATAATCCTCAATTTAAGTAAACACTAAATAAAGACATAAAACTAGCCTGTCTTTGAGCACTTTATGGATTTATGAAGTGGGATTTATAGCATTAACAAATCTTGAAAGGACTAAACTACTTAAGATACGAACAATGCTTTTAGTGAAGTAAAAAGTATTGCATGACAAGTTGTTTATCAATTTCTATACCACTCCTCTGGGCAAAATAAGATTAAATTTAGAGGAAGCCATCAAAATGGACTATTTAAATGTCAAAGCTGTCATGCAAAGTGACATACAGGAACGTATCGCTCGCAACACTGAAATATAAATCAAATGCAGAATGAAGTCTGACATTTGGGCAAACTGTTTTGTAAAAGTATTAACTGGCATTGTCAGTTCCTTCTGTAAGAAATATGGCCATCATAGAGGCTATGAGTTGGCAAGGCTTTTTAAACTAGAGAGGTCCACCTAGCCAGTGTTCAACAGGTATCACTCTAAGAGGAAACTTGAAAAAGAGGATATTTTGGACCAAGCCCACTCACAAAAAACCATTTTGTGTATTCGGGGAGAGGCAAGCCATGGCAAATGGTAGTACTAGACTGAAGTTTTTCAAAGTTCACCACTAACTGAGATGCTGGAATCATGACAAGTCCAGACTAATGATCTGGCACACAAATTAAACATGAACAGTGGCAAACAAATACACTCTAGTAAAGGAGTTTTTTTTTTTTTTTTTAAAAAGGAAAGGCTAAAGAGCCAGTGGGAAAAAAGTAAATACTGGAAACAGGTCAAGTGCAATGGAAAGACTTTAATGACACAATAACACTGTACAGCTAAATGGAGTTTTTTGCATGTCAACATTACACCGATGTATAAAAATGTTTCAGTAATAAAAACTAAAGACATCTGGACTAAGAGTGGCCAAACTGCCGAATCATCTACTTTATTTCTCATCTTTTTTTTTTTCCTTGCATCACCCCTTAAATCGGCTGCATCTCCAGTGTCAAAATGTTTCAAAACCGTCTCAGTGGGCCAGACCTTGATCATGCAGAAATTCAGAGTCCTTACCAGACAAGAGCAACACCTCTCAGATAGAGGCACATGAGAGAGGCCTTGTAGGCATGGGTCAAGGCCTGGCCCAATGAGAGCAGTCTCAGCGTAATATTAAGATGAATGCAATGCACCCAAAATACAGTTAACTTGAGCACTGGAAATGCAGCAAGAAATACATCACTGTCATACTTTTCAGTTACATACAGTCAAGAACAGTGTCCATGTGTACATTCATAGAAGTGCTTTTTACACAAGTTTAGGGTAATACATCAAGTATTACAGCAGTGCATAATGGTTTAGTATCGTGTGCCTCTTTTCTTCATAGCACCTGATGGGATGAAGAGGTTACACAAATAAAAAACAAGACTCAGAAGTAGGCATTTAGCTTGTTTAAAACCTTAAACTCACCTCTGCCCCTCTGGCAGTAGGTAAATTCAGTCTCATCATAGTCATCGTATTCACTTCTTGGCCTCTGCTGGTGGATTGTCTTACAAGTTGGCCTTCTCAATGGAGTTCTCCCTTAAGTATAAATATATAAAAAAAAGAACAGTTTAAAAGACAAGTTATACACTGCAAATGTCAATTATGCTTCGAGAGTTTAGACATCTAGGCATGCATGAATGTCAACATTTGAAATTTCTATATTATAAGAACAAACATCCTACCTTGATCTTGAGGTGCACTAACTTGCCGCCAAGACCTTGGTTTGGCACCACAACTTGTCCAGTTCTCTTGGTCAGACACAACACCCTCTCTCCGTCGTTCTAAAGATATTTTGTACATGGAGGTAACCACCTTGTGATGGCATTAGAATTTAAATGGCAAAAATAAACACCTTACCAATACAAGGCCTGCACAAGGCACCCTTTTGAATTCTCTTATCTGCTTTAGCCAGAGCACCATACTCCTCACAGCATTCTCCTTTGGGATGCACCCGAGCCTGCTCACGTAGATCACAGCTTTCTTGGCCTTCACACAGTAGCTTCCTGTGCCGGTGTTTGGCAGAATGATGCCCACAAGAGGGTAGTGCGTGCCTACTACAACACTTCCTCTTAGAAACTCTCGGAGACTCGCAGTTACTCCGCAGCTCTCCTTCAAGGTCATACTCGCAATCTTGATCAGACACCTCATTCCTCTCAAGATGGCTGTGTTCAGCCATCTTACACATTCCTACCTCATCCTGCAAGCTTGTCCCGCAGCACACACATGTTTTCTGGCAGACAGAGCAAGTTTTTTCCATGCTCAATAGCTCTTTTCTGGAACGAATGGGCACGTCACTTTCAGCCAGCCTACCACCGCTCACATAGACATGTCCCGGAACGAGATCAAGATCCTCCACATCAGTGGAGAACATTTCATCTCTGGAGGAGAGTTCATCTATGGATGGACTCAAGACGCTCTGGCGCTCTTGGGTCACCTGAGGGTAGTAGCTGTAGGAATATGCGCTGCCAATTGTGGAGAGATAGCTTTGTGGCGGCAACAGAGTAGATGGAGAATCAAAATAAACAAGTGGGTCAATCTCTCGTTCAAGACTGAGGCCAGTTGTAGTCTTATTGCAGGGCAGGCGAAGTATTTGATACGGCAGGTCAAAGTCTTCCGAGAGCTTTATAAGAGGTTCCATAACTGCAGCAGCATCAGTAGCAGCTATATTCTCCACCTGCTCAACACCTGGTTTCTCGAAATCTTGGCTCTCTGTTGGATCGGCAGTGCTTTTCACACCACTACAAAACACATTGCCAGTTGCACTGGTGGCAGACATCCCATTTTGGCAGCATATTTCATCAGCAACACTCTGTTGGTCATCTTCCTCATTGGCATCCTCTTCCTCATGGACAGAGGAACTGTCAAGGGGCAGCACATCTGACAGCACGCATTCATCCAGTCTACCCTGGCTAGACTCTGCATCATATGCAGAGTCGCTGTAGGTTGTGGGCCTTGTGACCTGATTGACCTGCTCTTCTTTGCCCTCCTCAGAGGCAAGCTCTAACTTTGAGTCCTCATTTAAACAGGCCAACTTCTCTCCCTGAACTACATCAGGAGTAGACGAGACCACAGTGTTAAGCCCCTTGTCACCACCTTGTTCACAGGCCTTAAGACTCTCAATTTTGTCTATCAGTTTGTTGACTGAATCACTAGGATCTGTTTGGACCTCAGAACAGGCAGTCTCCCGGTGCATCCCTGCATGTTGAACATGGTGGCGGACGCGCAAGTCGTAGGATGCAACGGAAGGATAATGGGGGTTGATTCTTCTGTAATCAATTGGCTGCATGGGTGCATGTGGAATCACATACCCAGGATACTGCATAAACTGATAAGGGGCCATGTAAGGACGGCCAAAGTGCAACGCTAGAAGAAAAGAGAAAGAGCTAAGTGGAAAAAAACAAACAAAAACAATAAGCAATGCCTCAAACAGACAAAACTTACCTGGCCCTGGAAAGCCATAGTGGCCATATGGATTCATGGGCCATTGATACATGAAATAAGGCTGAGACGGAGGCTGAACATAGAAAAAAGGTCTGGTGTGGTTTACTGGATGGTGAGGTTGCCCAACTCCCATTGATTGTGAAGTGTTGTTTATGCCTAAAACAAATGAACAATTAAATGATTCCACCAAAAAGTACTTGCCAGATATATAGATATTCCAGTGCTTTGCCAAGAGAATGAAGCTAGCAATACAAATCTTATGGCTTTGAGTTCCAGGGATTGCATTCACTGATTAAAATGTACAATAATGATATTATCATCTGTTTTAAGATGGACTCCCCTCCTGTCCAGCTGAGAAGTTTACATATACAAGTCCCCACAACTTAAGGTTTCCCAGGGCCACACACACACAAAACAGTCAAAAAGCAGTAAAAAAAATGCTTTCAAACAACAGAAGTTAGGGAATATTACCTTCCATTTCTTGTGAGAAGGCGAAGAAAGACAGCACAGGATACAAAACACCGCAATACTGTAAAAACGTGCAGAACTTTGTTAAATCAGTCCAAAAAAACCATCAGAAAAGGGCAAGGCCATCTTAAAATAGACATGCATGTAGTAGTACTGTTCACACGTTTAACATTACAACAGCAAACATGACTAACCTCAGATGTGAAAGTGACAAAGTGGACTTAAATGTGTATAGAGCGAGAGCGACTAACTCTGTCGTTAAAGCTTTGCACTGCAGATTTATAGATCTCATGCCTGTTTCCAGAGAGCCACATAAATGCAATCAAATGGCTTCCAGCAGGTGTAACCAATTTGTCCTATATTCAGCAAGGCACTCACGTCGGTTGTCATTATCATAAGGGGTTCAAAGTTATGCCTCTTACATCTCACATATAAAATAAATATCATATTATTATTGCAGTGTTGCTTAATATATCCCACACTGCCATTTGTTTGGTATTACAATTAAATTTCACACGACTTATTTTCTGTTATGACACTTCCTTTTACATTTCGGTTACTCTTCCTGTCAGTGATTCATCCCTCTTTTGTTTTTTACTCAGTTATCCATTTATAAGATTTGTTTTGTAGATGAAATGCAGTTCGTGCGTCCTCACAGCGCCTCTATGCGGGTGTGTGTTTCAATTTTACGAATGAGTGAATGAGAGCGCTGCTGCACTGTCACTACGCGGTGAGTATGTTAATATTTATCGACAGCTCATAAAAATACTTCAGATAGTTAACTCGAATGCACAGTATTAACAGAGAAACATCTAGACGTTGCTCTTTAATGTCGCTGACGAGCTTTTGACGATATTTCCCAAGCGTTAGCCTGCTAGCGTACGACTAAACCAGACGCGTTAAACCAAATCAAACTTGTATGTTTTATTTCCGTATACAGTCACGTCTGTCTGCATAGGTTACACAAATAACAACTAAGACGGTAAAACATCACTATATCCAGAAATTGATATATAATTTTGAAGAATGGTGTAGCTAGTAAGCTTCGTGTGAGTTGTTATGGTTTCACTTTCCATTCACCAGACGGCTAGCGTATTAGCTAACATGAATAAGGTGTAAAAACATCCATACAGGTTTTTTTAAATGATGTGACAGTCATGTATATGTGTGAAATTTTAGCATTAACTGCAAATAAACGAGAAAATGACTCCGTATGTTTAAAAAGGGAATCAGCAGACGTGTTGTTGACTTGTTTATGCTTCATACATGACAAATCAGTAAGCAACCTTGTCAAATGCCAGTAAACTTTAACTATAAACCTAACTACAGTGTAGTTACTAGTGTTTTGGCATGAGAAACGATGGTTAGAAGTTATTCAGGACTTGTGTGTTTTAAAGCTTTGTTGACTTTCACTTTCAGCTATGGCCTCTCTCAGTGATCAGCTGGAGGAGGTGAGGGTGAATGCGGAAGGCAGCTTATCTACTCCAGGTTCTGCCCAGGAGATGAGAGCAGCCGTGGGATCCATGGCCAACATCCCTCTCCCACCCTCCAGCAAATATCGCAACATAGCTGCTGAAAGCATGCTGACGGAGAACGGTTGTGGAAATAACAGGACTGAGGTGAGAGCTGGTGTAATGATTCATTTTCCTCAGCAATCGAGCGAGTGTATGATTATACAGCAGGAAGCAAACGTTTGACTTTTTATGAACCAAACACTTGCATGTTGTGACCGTAAACGCTGACAAAAAGTCGAGTAGTGGATGTTAAGATAAGTCGGTTAACATTTCTATCATAAAACAGGCTACTTTTTCATCTTACCTCATACTCTTTTATTGTTAAAGCTGAGGGGTATCTTCCAGTAACGCAATTTTTATCATCCCAACAAATTTGCAGGCCTGTTTACTCTCCATACAGTTTAATGATGGTAAATATCTACAAAGAAAAATCACTTTTAAACACAGAGAAGAATGGGTTTGTCTTCATACACTTACATTTATGGATAAAAAATTTACCCAGAATCAATATTACATTAATGAGAAATTTAGCTTTTTTTGTCATCCAACAACCTGTTGAATACAACGTGTTTTCTAGAAAAGGTAGGCAGTGACTGGAAGTAGGCAGTTTTCAACTGCTGTTAAAATTCAAGTGTCATCTCAATTGTTTTCACATTTATGAGCACTGTTAGGCCACTTAGGCAAACATGTAATTTTAAAGTTTTTGTCATCCTAACAACAAACAGAAGTGCATAATGGAATGCAACTGAGAAGTATCAAGAATACCAAATTTGGGTGCAGTGACAATTTGGCCATATCTGATTATTGGGGTAATTGTCTATGGTGTTATAATATATACTATTTAAGGAATATATATATATATATATATATATATATATATAGGTCAGGGCCGTATATAGTCGGATGGGGTTACATTGCCAGTGTGAATGACTGACATAAAGCGCATAATAATGCATAGCGCTGGGTAATCTGTCACCGTTTCCTCATGTGTTTCATAATAATTAGTCCTGTTTCCACTCATTTGTATGCACATAACATTTCTTCCTAGTTCATTTTTACCAACTGTTGTTGTTTCTAGGTTGTAATGTATTCTTGTTCATTCTATTTTGTTGTACATTAATATCTCCTGTTCCTTTTAGTCCCTCAGCCTCCTGCAGAAACTTTCCACTGCTCTTAACATCTTGGAGAAGTATGGCTCCAATCTTACCAACCCCAACAGGCCGAAGTACTGGCGTACAGTCAAGTACAACAACCCTGTCTTCAGGACAACTGTAGACTCTATTCAGGTGTGTGGTGGATGAGATTGAGGCTTTTTGTGTGAACCATACAAAATATTTCAAGTTACCACTACTACTTTCCTACTTCTTTTAGGGTGGCAGAGCAGTACTTAACCTGTACGGCTACACTAATCAGCAGCATGATGGCTTGAGCTTTCCTGATGATGTTGTTCAGCCAGATGTTAGGAAGGTGGCATCAGTGACTCTTGAGGTCATGTGCCTCCGCATGGAGCTGGACATGCTAATCAAGGTCTGAGGCTGTGAAGTATAAGCATATGATGAGTTCATCACAAATGAACATTAAGCTCACACAGAGTTTGTTCCTTTTCTGTAGGGTACCCATCCTCATCCAGAGTTTTTTGAAAGACTTATTCCCTCCCTCACTGTGCAGGTAAAGTTTATTTTTTCTTCTATAAAAAATGAATACTTTTAATTTGATCAAAAGAAGACATTTACTGTATATTTCAACAACAACAAATAATTCAAATAAATGTTCTTTTGAACTTTCTATTCATAAAATAATCCTGGGGGAAAAGTATCACAGTATCTACAGAAATATTAAGCAGCACAACTATTTTCAACATTTTCTTGAGCACCAAATCAGCATATCAGACACTGAAGACTGGAGTAATGATGCTGAAAATTCAGCTTTCCCATCACAGAAATAAATTACATTTTAAAATGCATTGAAATAGAAAACAGTTATTTTAAAAAAATGTAATTTTGAAAAAAAAAATCACAATATTAATGTGTAATGTATTTTAATAAGACAAATGCAGCCTTGGTGATCTTAAGAGACTTATTTCAAAAACAACTTACCAGATATAGAGGGAAGCGTTATAGTAGTATTGTAGTAGTATTGTTCTTTTAGATTTCTTAGCTTTTTTGCAGGTCGCTTAAATACATTGTTCAAATAATGTCTGTACAGGGTGATGAGGAAATCAGCACAGATGCAGTTTCCTTCTCTCCTAGTGAGAAACCATGGGATAAACAAGCTCCCTCATCTGTGTCTACTCCTTCTCAGCCTAAATCTCCATTCAGTCCAGCTCTTGCTCTTTCTTCTCTAGTGCCCTCTTACCAAAAAGGTAAAGACATCATGTTTACCAACCCTGGTTTTTCTTTTAATAAATATCTTTTATAGGGCTGCACACAATTAAATCACAATTAAACCACACGTGAGTCGGGAAAGGCTGCAATTTTATTTTTTGTCATTTTTATGCGCAGCATCTCAGTAAATTATGGCTCTATGATCAGTAGTAAATGCTGCTCCATCTGAAAGCCAGAGGGCGCTCTCGTTCAGAAATTGCAAATATGCCCTACACAAATACCACATAAAGCATGTCATTCCAGGAAGTCCCTATGGGCATCATACTATCGCTGTAGCTGAATAAACAGAAAATTAAATCGCTTTGATTAAACATGACTATGCCAATATATGGTTTATTTAGAGTCTTCTCTGGTATTTCCATGATAATAAAGTGTATTTATATTTCAGTGCTAATTAACATAGCCTGTATAGAATATTATGAAATGCCTTGTTCTGCATGAGAAGCCTCATCATCTCACAGAAGTTTTCAAACACTCAACTGATGTTATGAATTCAGTTTGGAGTTGAGTTAATAAATGATCTCTTTCGTTGGACAAGAGGTTCATAAAAGCTTCTCGTGTTTGGAAAGATGTTTGACGCATGTTGCTTTTTCAAATGCACATTATAAGAGACTCAAACTCACAGTGCTTTCAGATAGAGCAGCATTTACTACTGATCGAAGAGCCGTGCTTTACTGAGAAGCTGCGCACAAAAAATAATCTCAGCCTTTGCGATTTCATAATCACACTAAGCCAAATTGGTTTAAGCACGATTTCATGTTAATTGCGATTTATCGTGCAGCACTAATCTTTTATTGTGAGTGTCCACTTTTATTGTTTCCATTCCATGTCATTGATTTTCAATTGCTTTGCAGATAACTGCACCATATGTGGCATCTTTCCAGCGTCTGCTCACTGCCCCACCTGCGCTCAGCGGCTGTGTACAGAATGTGACCGGCTGTATCACTCCCATTCAGGACGGTCCACACACATCAGGATCCCTGTGACTTCCTCAAAAACAACAAAACGGCTCAGGTTAGCACTGAGCAATTTAAAAGGTTGAGAGAACATGTTTGTGTAGAGGGTGTTGTTAAACAAATCTATGTCTTTATTTCTTTCCTTAGCTCATCACTGTCAACATGGCAGTGTAAATACTGCACTACAGTAAATACAATGCAGCAGGTTTTGTGTGAAACTTGTGAACGACCTCGTCTGTCCTCTTCTGCTCCATCTCTACAGGAGGAGCCATCACAGCCTTCTACAATATCTGGTTAGTCTGTACATTCCAGCTCTTTTTTTAATGTCACTTTTTCAAAACTAAATGGACTATCTGTCCTGCTCGGCCTTTTGAAATATCAAGTTGGTCATTCAAACAAATAAACATCTACATTTGAATATCATTGTGTTAATTTGGGTGTTTTGTGCATAACTTTTGTCAATTAGAGTGGCAGTGTAAAAGCTGCACAGTGGTGAATGCAGGCAGCAGCATTCTATGCGAGGTGTGTGAACGCCCCCGTCTGGCCACCCGACCTCCTGTTGCACCCTCACGTCCGACCCCCCCTGCCACAGGACTTGTGGACAGCCAGGTGCCACTATCTAGTACATTCCAGATGCAAATTCCTGGTTTTGTTAGTACAATATCTTAACACTACTATATTTTGAAGTGTATAATTTCTATTTTAATGACATGATCAGTGTTGCAAAAAGTAATGTAAATACCCTTCCAATGTTCATTGAACAGGTAGTTCAGCTTTATAAACTGAGATCTGGTTTTTGCTGCTAGTGGTGTTGAACTCAAAACGCATCACCTTTAATCTATGCATATATTTAACATTCCTTAACTGACTAGAATATTCTAATATGTCATTGCAAATTAAATGAGCATCATGCTGAGTTTTATCCCAAATACAGGTTTGTGTTTTGACTCCTTTTTTCCCCCCTTCTCTCGTTTAGTGGGTTTGCCAGTTTTGCACGTACGTCAACCACACGCCATCAACTGTATGCGAAATGTGTTGTCTTTCAAAATCAGAACCTGCCCCATCACCATCTAAACCCCTCCCACTCTCACCAGTCAAGGATATAACGGCACTTTCAGCTGCACCTAAAGTCCTGCCCACTGAGGACCCTGATTTGAAAAGGCAAAGATTGATGAGGGAGGAAGGGCTTAAACTTATTCAGCTCATTCGTGTAAGTCTGATTGTTTTAATTGTTGTTGTTGCCTGGGCATCATTTTCAGAATCTTACAAGCATCCTTATTGTCTCTCTTTTCTCAGGAGGGAGAGAAGAAAGGAGTGAGCCCAGAGGAGGTGTATACCAGCATGTGTGTGTCGGCAAACAGTAACGTAATGCCGTATGACTGGCTGAAGGCAGAGCTCCCGCATGTGCTCGATGAGATCTGTGTGAAGGCTGCGTCCTGTCAGCAAGAACCCAATGCACAATCCAACTCTTCAGGGGGGAATGATGGCCAGGATGGACAAAAGAGTAATGCTGTGCCCTTGTCCAGAGCAGAAGCCAAACGGGCCTGGCTGGCAGCAGGGGGCGATCATGAGAAGGCTGTCAGACAGGCTCTCAGGGACCGCAGAGTTAAAGTTAGTTCTTGACAATCCATCCTTGTACATCCAGTCATTGTAAAGAGAAGTCCTCACTGATCACATATGACTTTGAATTTTTAGGATTTTCAGAATAGTCAGTGGTGTAACTTTAAAATGCTAACATTACAATTGAAGGGATGGGGGCAAAATACAGCTGAAATTTCTTTTAAGAAACTTTAAGTCAATCTGTATTAAGTAATGATATTTTGGAAAGACTTTAAATAATAACTTTTATTAACATTTACAGCATGCTAAACACTTCATTAGTGAATGTACATTGAAATTGTTAGTTTATATATTTTTGTTATCTGACTGACATCAGGTACAGGCCTGTTAAATTATATATATATATATATATATATATATATATATATATAATTAATACATAATGCATTAAATGTGTGTATTTATTTATTTATTATATCAGGTTAAATATTTATTGTATCAGCTGATATTGGATATTTAATTATACATGCTCATTTCCCCTGTTTTATCTTTAGATTACTTTTGCCATCATGATTACTTACTTGCTTACCCGAAGTAAATTTTCTAAAAAGCTAATAATTTAATAACACCAATAAATTTAGATGATCTTTATTAGATCTCAAAATTTATATCCATTTTCCATACTGTACATTATAATGTTGTGATTCCTAGTTTTTAGTGTTTTTTTTTATTTATTTAGAAATGAATACATTTTTACTTTTTAGTCAAATAAAATGCCTTTTTATATAATTAACACTTAATATTGCCAAGTTATTGGCCATAACATAAAAATATTTATGAGCTTATCCCGATCAACCAGTCGCAAATGAGTGTATTCCTAGTAAATATGACATTTTGTCTGTTTTTGTTTGTTAGGTGAAAGAGCTTGGCTCTCTGGGCTTTAATGATGTGACCCGCTGTGAAGAAGCCCTGAGGCAGAGCGGAGGGGATGTGAGGGGGGCTCTCGTCCTACTGCAGCGCCCTTTACTGGAGCCATTCCATCAGCGCATGTGGAGCGACGAACCAGAGCCTCCCATTGACATCAACCATCCGGATAAACAGGTGACTAGCCTTTTACCATATTGCAGTTTCACTGAGACAACTGTATTGCTTTCTGAGCACTAGAAGTGCCAAACAATCATTCCAGTTTATTCTGTCATGTTTTGTGTGCTATATATTTTTTTATCATTAATTAATTGCTTAATTCTGCTGAAGATATTCAAGCTTGTCAGTAGTAAATTGAATGTTATGTTATCAAACATTACTAAAGTTACTTATCTTCTGTGTTAAGCATGTTTGCCGTAGACTACTAGCGGTGTTTGAGCTGCCCAGCTGGGGGCGCTGTGAGCTGGTTTTGTCTTTGCTGCGAGACCCTTCAGCTACGTACACATTGGAGGATGTGGTTCAGGCCGTGCGTGAATCACCTGACCGGGACTTCATTCGCCGCGTGCTGAACAAGGAGTGCCCCATCTGCTTGTCGGTTTTTCCCCACAGCAAGGTACTTTGCTTTAGCTCCTCCTTTATGATAGGCTCCGAATCCTGAACTTAGAGTGAAAGTGAAGTGAAAATTGAAGGCGAAGTATTGTAACCCATACTCTGAATTTTTCCTCTGCATTTAACCCATCCAAGTTAATGCACACACATTAGGACTAGTGAGTAGTGAGGTTAGTTGGACTGTTTATTTTTGCAATGAGAAGTTGCACTTGCCCGTCATTGTTTGTGCTGAAGTTTATCAGGAGAAGAGATCTGAAATTATTTTTAAAAATAGCAGCTCAAGCATAACTTAATCAATAGCATAATATCTTTATATAAGAATGTGTTCTCACACTTTTTCCATTGCTCATTTGACCACTTCTAGAACAGGTGTAGTAGTTCAATTCTAGAAACATCTTTGCGAAGACTATTCAGATAAATGCAGTTCTATTCCTCAACATAGAGGCTTTGCACTCGGTTCTTATCAATCATATCAATCATTATAATGTGATTTTAATATTATTAATGAATTATATGTTTTAAAATAGGGTTGGAAATTTCAAGATATGCGGGCAAAAAATGCTCCTGACACAAGCAAGAGTGCTGTTTTTGTTTCATTTCTGAATGAATCCACATTTTTGAACAAATTGGGCGAATCACCGATTCACTACCGACTTCGCTCCTGAAAGAAATCAGCCATTTTGAATGAATCAAAGGATTCACTGACTCAATCGTTAACACTTGCTGAACAAGAAGGCCTATTATTTCTTTTTTTTCCCCCAACATTTCATATTTCTATATTTAGAGTTTTACATTTAAAACACTAATCTCATAACATTATTTATGCAATTGTAATTGCAGTGCAAATGCATAAATACCGCATCTAAATGTCACTTCATGCAGCTTCTTTGCTACAGTGCAGTGTTAATATGAATTTAAGGAAAATCTGGTCCGTTTTCTTTTACATCTATGTTTTTATAAACAAATGGTTTGGTTTATTCTGTAGATTTGAATTATAAATTAACACAATACTGCATGGTATCGCGATACTACTTGGTATTGTGAGACTTCATCTGGTATAGTATTAAAAAACATTTTTATGGTAATGTGACAACCCTAACAAGAACGTAAAAGAAGATCTTTTGAAGAATGTTGGTCATCAAATAGTTTCGGTTCCTATTGACTTAGTAGTACAGACAAAAATTACAATGGAAGTCAGGGGGATCCGCTAACCCTAACCACATGTGGGAGACAGCATTTTCATTTTGGGTGGGCTATGCCTTTAAAGGGATAGATCACCCAAAATCCTCTTCAAGTGATCATTTACTTGCCATTGTGTTGTTCCAAACCTGTATGACTTTATTTCTTCAGAAACGCATAGAAGAAAACTTTCTACCTTATAACATTTTATATTGCATGCAGCCCAGTCTTTTCACAAATGAGCTCCGAATGGAAATGCTGTTACATTTTTGGCAAATTTATGCGTGAAAGCACCTTATATTGAGTCAGGAGTCTGTTTTTTGGTGTATTTTTCTATTTTAGATGCAGTCGCTGACATCGTGCCAGTGCTCCGTGTGCTGTGGATGTTTCAAGCAGCATTTCACCATAGCAGTGAGGGACAAGCACATCAGAGACATGGTGTGTCCTGTCTGCACGGAGCCTGACATCAATGACCCTGAGCACCTTAACAGCTACTTCTCCACTCTGGACATACAGGTACTGTAAAAGAGCAAAAAATAAAGATGGTCTGGTCAGTTCAGTACTGGGACTTGACTTGAAACAGTGAGTAGCTTGAAGCCCAGTTTATATGCTTCTGTGATATCTGAAACGATCTTATGTGTGTGTGTGTGCGTGTGACTTTCCAGCTCAGGGATTGTCTTGAAGCAGACGTGTATGATCTCTTCCACAAGAAGCTGACTGAGCAGGCTCTCATCAAGGACCCGAAGTTCCTGTGGTGCAGCCATGTGAGTGACACTGCACTTCCTAACTGACTCTTGTACTCAAACAGCTGTAGTTTCATTCAAGAGCATTTTACAGTGATCTAAAAAGAGGTGCATGATGTGAGGTGTCTTTATGTTTGCATCTTGCGCATCTTTTACTCTTATCTCATCCCCACAGTGCTCATATGGCTTCATCTATGACGGCGATCAACTCAAGGTTACCTGTATGCAGTGCAGGAAAAGCTTCTGCGCTCAATGCAAAAAACCGGTAAGCATTTTCAAAAAGCAAGAAACATATTTGCTGTGACCTCGCTTGAATAATACCGTAGGAGATGAACGTCAGTGTTGGGGAGTAATTCAAAGTAGCGACACAATCAACTCGTCTATTTTTTCAGCTGCGTGACAGTAGTCAGCAGCTTTAAAATAGTGTCACGTTTGCAATAACAAATGACGATTTCCCGCAAATCTGAAACAAACTCTCTCATATTTATGTGTAATGAGAGAAAAACTAATTCTGTGTAGTGAATCATTTACCTGAAACAAATTCTCTCATATGTATGTGTATCAAAAGAAAGTCAAAGATTAATTCTGGTGAATTTTGTTGAACAGAACAAATTCATAAAAGATTCCCTGACTTATGTCACTATGCAGCATTTTAGTTCTTCTTTATTTAAATATTTAGTCGAGTGCTGCTGTTTATTACAGTGTTTTTACTATACATATACATCTTTCATTGAATGATGGCAGTGAGTGTCTTGCTCTCTATCCCTTTCTGCAGTGGGAGCCGCAGCATGCGGGGCTCTCATGTGAGCAGTTCCAGCTGTGGAAGCGAGAGAATGACCCAGAGTACCAGAGGCAGGGTTTGGCCGGATACCTGCGTGACAATGGGATCAGTGAGTCACCTTTTGATCTTCTCTAGAAACCTGTCAGATCTGTCTGTCTGTCTGTCTGTCATTGAGTGGAGCAATAAATAAGCAAATAAATAAACATGCATATATGATTAATGATTATTTTGGGAATCGGACGATTATTTTGACGGTTAATTGAGTAATTGGATGTTTTTGTGGTAACAAAAAAAGAACTAAGCAAAGACCTATGCCTTTAAAATGACAATGAGGCAATAGTATTTGGTTCAAATAAAGTATCAAAAGCAAGTAATCAGATGGTTTTTTAGAACATTGTTAAAATGCATAAAAACAATAATCTTAAAGGGATAGTTCACCCAAAAATGAAAATTGTCATCACCCTCAAGTTGTTCCAAACCTGTATAAATTTCTTTGTTCTGCTGTACACAAAGAAAGATATTTGGAAGAATGATTGTAACCAAGCAGATCTCGCCCCCTATTGAGTACCATAGTAGTCAATGGGGGGGGGCGAGATCTGCTTGGTCCGTGGAATTCCAGTATTTTGCCGGTTACTTGACACGGGTAAATTGCAATCAAGGATTTTATATTTTTTTTTTTAAATCAAATTTAATCATGGAATTGTGACAACCCTATAAATATAGAATGCAATATATGCAAATAAATGCCATTATAAATGCAGTATATGCATTTAATGGATTCATGGATCATTTGTGTTTCAGTTTTATGTTGTCTTGTATTTCTGTGTATTTGTCTGTCAACAGTTATAGTACAGGAAAAAGTTTCTGATACCTTGGATTTACCTGGATTTCTGCATAAGTTGTTCATATTTTACAGTAGTAAATTTTATTATAATCATGAAAATAGACAAACACGGACTGTTTGACTATGCAAATGATGTTTTCATGTGTTTGTCGAATGCAAAATGTAAATATCCACAGTATAGGGTGGAAAAACTTTCACATAGCCCATTCTTTCTGTCATGCTGGGCTTTTATAAATTGTTCTTATGTCTGTCTTGCAGCTTGTCCTAACTGTAGATTCCAGTATGCTCTGGCCAGGGGCGGCTGTATGCACTTCAGTTGTTCCCAGTGCAGGTATCAGTTCTGCAGTGGATGTAACAACCCCTTCCACTCAGTGAGTTCCTGTCTCGTCTTGTTGTTCTAGGATTGTTTGTAGCTCTATGTGGATGTTACATGGCGCTGTACGTGACTGTGATATTCAGTTTGAAGCCAGCTAACGGTTGGGCTAAAAGTAGCTGCCTTCTTCGGAGAACGGTTTCTTCTCTCCTTTTTATTCATCCTCTTTTTCTCTCACACTCTTGCTCACTCCTCCTCTGGCAGAAGTGTGCAGTGAACCAGTGTACTGTGACAGGTCTGCATGCCCATCACCCCAGAGACTGCCTCTTCTACCTCCGAGACTGGGAGCCTGCCAGGCTTCAGGCCTTACTGCAGGTACACACACACACTCTCGCTTTTACACAGGCACGCACATTTCCTCCTACACATCCACACGCGCAGTACTTGTGTGCCAAGTTTGGTTGTGAAATATCACTTCTCATCTCTATCGTTTTATTTTGAATACTTGTTTGAATGTCATTTTTGTTTCCTCAGAAAAAGGGGGTGAACTTCAATACTGACACTGCAACAGGAGCACAGATCGGTATGTGTTTATTTGTACCTCTGTGATCAGTTTGTCTGTGTCTGTCTCTGCATCTAATTTGTCCGTCTCTGTCTTAAAGTATAGTTTGCTTCCAAATTCACTCTTTATCTCAACTGCCCAATGGAACAAAATAGCTTTTACTGTAATAAAAGCCTAAAAGCTGAACATCATAAAGCAATGCGCTGTTTTCCTACTAAAACAGCCATCCAATTACCGCTTCTCAGACCAAGGCTATATTTGTACCATGAAATCGTTGTCAAACACACACATACACCTACTCCTTACAGCTTTATTTCACACTCTGTTCCACTTCTCTTTACTGAAAATATCACCCTCGAAAACTGCCTTTAAAAATGCATCCTTACTGATTTTTATTTATTTTTGCATCAGGTGTGTGCGGAGTGATCGAGCAGAAAGATGAAGGGCCTCGTCCGACTGATTCGCCATGTGGGGCTCAGACTCAGCCGGGACAGGCAGGACTCTGCGAGTGAGTAACATTGTTACCATTTCAGTTTTTTTGTCATTTGTGTGACAAGGCATGACATATTTTTGTTGTTTTCTTAACAAAACTCCAAAAGGCTTCCATTGGCTTTTGGATTATTGCAGAAAATAAGCTCTGTGAGCAAATATGTTTGATTCTTACATGTTTTATTCATCAAGATCTTCACAAATGAAAACAACTTTTTGAAACCTAAATACAATCGCCAGAAGTAAAAAGCTAAAGGTAGGCTATATAATAACTACACAGTTTCATGGCTATAATGTCAACACCACTAAGCTTCTGAAAACTATTTTAATCTTTATTTAAGCTCTACAAATTTGAGTTATAATAGTTTGCAAGACTGCGAGTACAACACAGCTGTAAAAGCAGACTAGTGTATAGAGTTTTGCTGTTCAGTGTGATGATCATAGGCCGTTTACAGCTGGTATTAAGATGCGATTGGATCACAAGTGGGCGACGCTAAATGCAGGCGAAAATGGGGTGTAAACTTCCAGAGATTTTTGAAAACCCATTTGACTGGATTGCTTGCGTAGTGGAAATTCTCATATGGTCAAATGCCTACCGCCTACTGACTTAATGCGTAAACGTTATGGGAAGCGCGTTAGCCAGAGGGGAATTAAACTTTTTCAGCAGAAGACCCAACTTTGGATTGAAGATGAAAAACGTATCAAGCTCAATGTTCTCTCTCCATTCCTGATTTTTAACACACACTCACCGGGTTCGGCCAGTCTTGCGGCTGTCAGAGCAGGAACGAAAGCTGATGCTCTCTGTTTTTCCGTCATCATGTGCTCAATCATATGTAAATTGCGCTAGCTTATCCATTAGATTGAAAGATCTGAAAAAACCCATACATTTACCTGTCCACAGACCCTCCCCTGGAAGAAATCCGGACATGAGTGGTTGAAAGTGAACAAAAGAGATGGATTAAAATACCAGGTGTAAATGGTTATTGTTTCTCTCTTGTCCACTTCTGATCCGATCGACCAAAATGCATCTTACTACCAAGTGGAAAAAGGGCCATAATGTCCCCAGCATTCTCTATAATCCCATTTAGCTAGTCGTTACCGACTACCTTTTTCAAAACAAGTAAAAGCTTAAGAAAAAAAAAGTGGGGTATTGACCAAAAACCTGTAAAAAACCAAACAAAACAAAAACAAAACAGAAAAACATTGACTTTCTGATGATAGAACCAGAAGGGCAAAAAATGAAAACTCAATTCTTGGCTTTAGGACTCTAAATTCTGTAGGGCGTTTCACACTTAAAATAGTTTATCCTGGATCATTCTAAACCCCCGGGTAAACGGAATCCTGGGTTTTCTTGCACATTTTACACTGCTCATAATTTACCCAGGGTTAACAATTAATCCTGGGTATTCATAAAATGACATTTCACACTGTACATTCCTAAACCCTGGGTTAACATTCTTATTTGCATATTTGCAGTGTCAGTGTCATTCATTGGATAAACGCAACCTGTTTACATAGCTCTAGCATTGCGCATCCTGTATTGCTGACTGTACTATTGAGTTTATACTGATTGGACATTTCGGACTATAAGAATAAGAATGAAATGGTCTCTTCACTCAAATTGTCACGTTTCCATTAGCATTTTAAAATGCAGAATTTACTGTTTATATGCAATGCGCAGTGTTTCTGTGACTGGGTTTACCCAGGGTTAAGTGCAGTGTGAAAAGCCCTTTTAAGATTCAAGCTTTTTCAAATACTTGCTAACTAGTGCAAATGCAAATATGCAATATTGCAATTAAATTGTCATATTGTGAGTCCACAATTAGGAAGATCAAGAGTGAACTGAAATTGTTATCATGTTTCAATTTTGACCACAATATGTTTATATCTGTAGCCATAAGTGGGATTAGTGAGACACTGAAAAAAAACGTCAAGATCCGATGTAATGGCCAAAGACATCTGATGCTGTAAATGGAATAAAAAAGAGTCTACTCAACAAGACAAAATGACACCAATGCCTCTCCCTACTTTAGAGGTAATTAAATAGTGTTGTATTTCAGGAAGCATTATCGAGAATACCTGGTCAGCCTCATTAATGGACATTCTATCGACCCCGCCCTCCTTTACGCTAATGATGAGCTGATCGTGGCCTGCAGGAGATATCATGTGGATGTCACACAGGGAGAAGGAGAAGACGAGAGAGCATACTTTGCTAGACTGCTTAAGGTGGGCTGATGCTGTCCTTTCTTCAGTTATAAGCATGACCTCTTTTTGGTACAATTATCAAACAATTTTTTTTACCTCACATCTGCAGAAACTCACAGATGACGTGCCTCTGGGTGACAAGGTCCTTCGCAAGAAGTGAAGACGACTTTGTTCGTTTAACCTGTGCTGACTATTTAACCACGTGCTGAGAAGCAGACAGAATTTTAAACAGTGCTTCCCTGTTCTCAATGTGATGTAGTTGCACACATTTGCACAGTGCACACACTGGTTTGTTTTCTTTTTCTTTAAGGTTTTGTGATGGGAAATTCTTCTTTTTTTAATCTGGTTTTGGTTGTAATCACCCTCTAATAGCATTGTAGCTGTAGCTTAATCATTTAAAAAAAAAAAAAAAAACATAGACTGAGACAAAACACTTTGACGGCTATAATGAAACCATTTATGATTGTATGAGTGAACTTTCAGTTGATTGTATCTCAGGCTGTTCATTACCAGAGTTTATTCAACCAAATTAAACCAGACACAAAATCTGCACATTAATGGGTCTCAAAAGATGTACAATCAAAGGAATAAGTACTTTTAATTGTGGATCTGTATGTACATATATATAAGATTAAACATAATTTATAAAATGTTGAATCTAGAGTCTTTGTGTTTCAAAGAGAGCAAAATTATCAATAATTGTTTATAAGCAAAGCAATAAAACAAGCAGTCATGTTGATGTCACTCGATCAACATCCAAAAGACACGTTCTTCATTCCCATTCCATATAATCTCTGACATATTTGCTCATCTCTGTAAAAGTCTTAAGCCATTTCCAGTGGGGTTGTAGTCAGGGAAACACTGATCAGATGCTATTTTTAGTCGGAGGACATTTGTGCAGCCAGATATTCCTGAATTTATGAATCTCATTCTTGACACGCATGATCGTGGAAGAGCACGGAGCATTTTAAGCAGAAATTATAGGCACACATAATGAGAAAGTCAATGATATTTTTAAGAGGTCATTATTCTTGGCAATGAGAATTACATGCACTGCTAATTTTTATGATGCTGATTGGTCACACATGCAGTGATTTTTAATTTTACACCATTTGTTGCTTTAAATCTGCCATCACTTTAAAATTCACCTTTAGAAGCACACTTAACCTCTCAGCTGTGAAATATTGTATTTACTATCAGGGATATACAATATCCTACCAGCCATTTATCTCACCCTAATGATGGAGAAGCACAAACCGCTTGCAGTTTGCTGCATGACAAGGTAAGATATAATTGATGGAAAAACACATTTGTGTGACAATATTCTTTTGAGTGATCTTGTATCACCAAAACCTTGATAGCTATAATCTAAAATGAATCATTGTCGGTGTGTTTTAGGCTTGTTTTGCCCTATTGTTCAGCATATTGATTGGCTATGCAGGAAGCATTGACAAGAAATGCATGATGGGATATGGTGACAGAAGAAACCCCATGAAGAGCAGAGGACAGACTGACACATGTTCTGAGGTAATTGTCTGCGAGAGCACAGCAGTGAAAGAGATGCATAATGATAGCAAATGAGCTTTTATACGATTTATTTAGAGACGTTTTGGTAACACTTTAGAATATTACACTAGTTAATGCATTGGTTTGTGTCCGCTCGGCTCTATTAAATAATATTTAAAGAAAACGTTAGTTCATGTTAACAAATGGAACTTTTATTTTAAAGTGTTTCTTTAAACATTTTTCATGTTTTGAATATTTTATGCTAAGGTTAAAGATTAAAATGCAAAGATAAATATAGTCATTTACAATTCATCACAATTACATCACACTGTCTGCAACTGAGGCCAGTGTAGAGTTTTACCATGAATAAGCACACTCGGAGGCTTTTTCCTCCACGATTAGGACGTTGTGGCAAGCTGTGACGTCTAACTTGTTTTGACAGATGGCCTCTCTGGTGCGGAGACCTGTGTCTCTGGGGCTTTTGGGATAGATGAGGTTCTGGTCTCTTGCAGAGAAGGGAGAAGGAAGAAAGAGACAGAAATTCACCCTAGTCTACCTGGGTCTGTGTTGAGCTGCCTCTCCTTCAGCAAAACGGAGCTAGTGTAGTGTGCAGTCGCAAGATACCTTTATAATGAGCTCTATTGCTTATTTTCATGTTGCCATTTCATATTCTCATTGATTTGCATATTTCAATATTTATTTCCTTAATGCTTGATTCGTTGGTGCGTGTTGTTTCAAATGTATTTTTGAGTCTGCTTTTCTTGGTCCGGTGGATAAAATCATGCCCTGCCATATGCTGAATATCCTGTTTCACTTGAAAATATGTCCAGTAATGGATGTAAACTGGGTTTTGATTGCCTTCATGTTGACTAAGGATTCCTACAAGCTGAAGTGTAGCAGTGTAGATACTGTATGCTCTCAATAGACAGATGGGACCAGGAAAGGCGGCCCTAGGAAATGGGTTATATATATATACATCACTAGGATCATTCTGATATGCCTTCAGGCTGTCTTTAGTTTTTTAGTTTTTAAATCTGGATTGAACCATTAAAATACATGTACACAGTGTTCAACTATTATATTTCTAACCAAAGTCAGTGGCCACAACTTTAAGAACTAATTAAATGGATAGTTGACGCAAAAATAAAAAAAAATCTCCCATCATTTACTCGTCTTATGTTTACACATTGGACGCTATGTAAAATACTACTATGCATTGACCTGAGCAGGAAGCCAGGGTGAAGCGCAAATAATTTACAACAATGGTGTGCTCATTGTAATATTATGTGTATTGCAGATTGTATTTTCATGATCCAAGTGATTCCAGGCATCACTGTGCGATTACAAATTCATATTTCTACTCTATTTCGCCAGTCTGGACGGTATGCTGTCCTAAAACTAACCAATCAGACCTCAGGTACCGCGCAAAATACCGCAATAACCAATAAGAGAAAAGAAATATATATATATATTTAAGTCAAATTTTCATGATTAATCGATGACGTCACGTCCGAATACTAGTGCACATGTCACTCTGTTTTTTGTACTTGTGACGTATGTGGAGGAGTAGTGTCAGATAGGCTCGACTGTCCACACCGAAAACATAGGGATGAAGAAAGATTGTAGAAATTTAGAATTGACCCTTTGCCGGCAGTTTGATTGACAGGCGATCTGACCAATCATTACCCCGTATCTGCCATTTTGTTCGACAAAGCAGTCAGGGGAGTTAGTAGTGTCCTCTTTGCTCCTTGATGTATTTTTCACTGTCTGAGCACATGATGTGTGATGCCTGAGAGCGGCATGGCTTGTGGAACACAGCAACTGTAACTAAAGTAGGCGAGTCTTTGCGAACAGTCACTTTGCAAACAGTTTGATTGACAGGCGATCTGACCAATCATAACCCCTAATCTGCCATTTTATCTGTCAAAGCAGTCAGGGGAGTTAGTAGAGTAACGTTGGTGAACATGAACTTGAAAAATTGTGTGTATTCACGTCTTTCCGCTTGAAACAACATTCCTTCTGATGTCCATTCCTGTTTATTTGATGCTATAAATGAACTAGTATGAAGAGATGATCGGTTCACGAGCCGCTCGAAGGAGCTACAGCGATCTGTCACGATACATTATAGAGCCACTATACGCTATTTATTGTTTAAACTTCTTTCAAAAATTACGATATATTAAATATGAAACTGTTTCATGTGTCTGTCGAGGCATTGTCAGTGTCCTCTTTGTTCCGGAATGTGTTTTTCACTGCGTGAGAACATGATGTGTGGCGTGAGAGCACATGACTTGTCGGACAAGGCAGCTGTAACTAAAGGGGGCGGGTCTTTGCGAAGAGTCAATTGGTTACTATAAGAGAAATTCCTCAGGTTCACAAGGAATCTATAATAAAAGTCCACCGGGTGAAGCATCATGAAACACAAGGTATGCTAAAGTATTTTAACAACGTTGCGAAACAGAGCCTGTTGTGATTGGCTGCGTTTATTGTGTTTGTGGCATCTTCACCTGGTTCGAACGATGTTGGCCAGTCTAGCCTTAGGTCAGTAGGCTATGGTGTTCTTTGTTGTGTCTTTGCAGACTTTGATCAACAAACAGAGTTTGTGAGTGGGGTCAGAACCTCCCGAATGGATCAGGAGCTCTTTAACATGCACCGCACCTCTCATTTGACCTTCATTATCTTGCAAAACCAGATAGCAGCGCAAAGCAAATGTAGTGGTGGAATGCTGATCAACCAACTGTATCAAAATAAATTGGCACCAGCAGTCAAATTAAAATGAGAACATTCAATGCTTCAAAAAACTTAAGCACCACATATTATGTGAACTCCAAACCACACTTGTGATGGGGAACAGATACAGTTTACAATATAATAAAATTATTATTTCATTAATTGTTTGAATAACATCCTGACTTGATTAAATTTTATTACTGAAAGAAATCCCTTCCATTTCAAGCGTATCCTAAAGGGGGATATAAGATGTTTTGGCTGAATCCATTATATTGAAATGAGCAACTGGGGCTTCATGCTTGCTGACTTTCTGACTGGCATTATCTACACCGACTTTCTAGGCTGCAACTATTATTAAGACACTCACGTCTGTTTTGGAGCTGTGCAGTATTCAAAAGTTGCTGATATCCCACAGGACAATCAAATGCTAGAGAGAGGGAAAGACAATGGGTGAAAGGATGCTGGGCATTGGAAAGCTTTCTGATGAAAAAGACAGCTTCTGGAAACTGCCTCGCACAACTTAATTGTGGAATCAAATTTATTGCTCCGTAAGGTCAGCATGAAATAAAAAAATCACCCTGTTTTCTAAATGCATGTTATAGTGAACAATTCATCAGTGCTTGTTTCAGTTTTAATTCAGTTCATAATTCTTCAAATCAAAATGTAGAACTCGGTGGAGTGATGTTTCTTTCAGCTTGCCCTACATTTTTGTCTGTTTCGATAATCTTTTTCAATTAGATGTACATCGCAATATGGAAGAAAAGATTTATTTCATTTTATTGCAAGTCTCATGAAATCAAAGTTTATTTTGTTTACTTCCTTATGTATATTCCTGGTGTTAAAGTGAACAATTAATTGGTGGATTTGGTCATCGTAATCCTTTCATCAAAACAACATATTGCTTTTCTTTTGAATTTTTATTTTAAATATACCGAAAACCATGGTTATTGTTAATATTCATGTATTCTGCTTGGGCTCAATTTAAAGGGAACTTACTTCACAGATCTATGAAAAATGGCGCTAATTGCTTGACTAATTTAAAAGGTGGCTCAGAAGTTCATTCTGAGAAAAGCTACCATTATTTCTATTTCAAATAAATTGTTCTTTTGAACTTTCGATTCTTTAAAGAATACTGAAAAAAATGTATCATGGTTTCCACAGAAATATTAAGCTGCACAAACTGTATTGGTAATTGTAAACAATGTTTCTTCAGCCCTAAATCAGCATCCGGAAGATTCCTGAAGGATCATGTGACACTGAAGGCTGCTGAAAATTCAGATTTGCCATCACAGGAGTAAGTCAAGTTATATTAAAAAATAAAATTGTAATTTTAAGTTGTAGTCATACAATATTTACTATTTTTGATCCAATAAGTGGAACCTTGGTGAACATAAGCAAACATCACCCTTCCTAATTACTGGAGTATTATTAACATAGGAGTGCGCCAAAGATCTTTGTAAAAGAAAGCGTTTAAGTTTGAACTGATGCATGACTCTCTCCAGGAATCAGGAGCGACAGGGACTGCGTCAAGGCCAGGCTGCCTCCTCCTGTTGCCCCACATGAACCCTGCACAAGCTCCCTGGGGCTTTGAGTATCCAGGCGTGTCTGTCCCTTTCCCTCACTCTCTCTCACTGTCGCTGCAGGGGACCTTGGCACGAAAAGCCATTTCTCCAAATATACATGTGCTCAAACCACTCCATTAATAATTGGAGATGTGGGTACCCATTTTCACGACTGGAGGTCTCGGGGTTACCCTGGCTGGTTTCTCTCATGTGAGTAATGTGGACTCTAGGGCCCTGTAACCTCACAATCGCAGAGTCAGAGCGGATGAGCTACTGACTCTATAGAGTGCTGTGTGTGCCTTACAAACACAAATGTGTGGAATATGGACCTTTAACATGATGATGTGAGAATTTCTGTGATTATCGCAGATGCCTGATGTTATGCAACACAATGACAAATCGTTTTCCATCAAATTAAGCTGCCGAGTTTGAGTCAAATTATCATTCCCATTACGGTGGCTGTTCACCCATGACAAGGTTTAAATATAGTGTCTTAAATGGCTCCCTAACAAATGTCATTTGCACACATGCTGTACAAGACAATTCTGTTTCAATCATGTGGCTTCTTCTCGTCGCTGTCTGTATTTAGCTACAGATGACGATGTTTCATTTTGAAATGCCATGGCAATTAAGGCTGAGCTAATGAATTGTGCGGTCCCCTGTGCCCAGTTGTGGCTTGACATATTTCCTCCGGTGCCCTGACCGTGGGTCGCAGAACCATACTTCAGCATGACAGGCTCTCGACACGCACATGTATTTGTTAGTATAGAGCGGCCTCACAGTATTTGGACACTTAATTAACTCATTCTTTCAGATGAATGGGTGTAATTGCAATAGAAACAACTTATTAGTGGCATTTGCAAACAAATGATATTAGACTTTTACTTACTTAAGCATTTTTACATTTACTTTTAAGGTGATATTTAGTGGATCTCAAGTCAGTTTCAAGTTGACATAGGTGTCCTAGATTTTAAAAACGTTTTTTATGAATATTTTTAATTTTATTAATTAATAAAAATATTTAATTAATATTTAATTAATTTTAATAATTAATTAATTAATTTTGAAAAATGCATTATATATATTATTATGTAATATGTAATTTTTGTCTTAAATGAATTATTTCATTTGTAATGTCTTGTGTATATAATATGAAACTTTACAAAACTTTATAAAATAAGTACGACATTGTATTTATTGCAAAGACATTTATTTATGTTTCTTAAATAATGTATGTCTTAAATTTTGGGAAAATATGGGAATATATAAATGTATATTTGTATGCATATGCTGCATATATTAATTTTATTAATTTCTCTTCTGCTCACCAAGGCTGCTTTAATTTTATCAAAAATATGGTTAAACAGTAATATTATAAAGTAGCATTTGCATGTGGAAAGCGATCCTTATAGAGTTCTTTATTGTCTTTTTCTTGCTAACATTCTCACCCTTATTTCCATTATGTCATATGGATATTCCATATGCTAGCATTACATGTTGAAATATAGCACGATTATTTTTAGGATGTCAAGCGAAAGTGTGATTATGTATTTATGTTTACATTAATGCTCTCAGCAGATGGCACATTTCCAAAGCCATTTACGTCTTAGTGCTTATATTTATGCACACTTTCGGATACATTTATTTTTGTGACAATTTCTTAATTAGCTAAGGACACATGTCAAGCATTTGCTATTAACAACAAAGTACCAATGCAATCGCAAACATTACAGTGACACAGTGGTTGAATCAAATCGCATAATGAGATGAGTCAAATATTTAAGTTGGACCACAAAGTCCCATTCAGAATGGTCAGAGGCTATAGGGTGTGATAATGGCTTGTGGACTGAACAGATCCAGGTTTTTGGCTGGATTGTAAGATGGAATAGTGTCTTGAATTATTTTGGCAGCTGTGGGAAGCCAGTGCAGTGAGCTGAGCAGAGGTGTTCTTGGACAGATGGAGAATGGGTTCAAGAAAGTTCTTGACTGGAATGTCTGACACTGAGCTACAGATGTTGTAATAAAGTTGTCTCCAGAATATATTGATAAAAGCCTATCTAAAGTCATATGGACAACTTTTACGATACTTATAGTGCTTTTTTATTGGTACGTTTTGGTAATTTTGGCCCCTGTCCTCCTTCACATTAATTTTATGAAAAAGAGTGGCCAGGATATTCTTCAAAATAGTGGGCTGAAATTGGAAGAAGGATATTTTTACTTCTATTTTAGTATGCTCTCGCAGTCGCAGCACCCTGACTATATAAACAATGTAATTTCCACCGTAATGGTCATCTGCAATTTATACCCATTATCACTTTACACTGCCCCTTTTTATATCTCTAGTCATCTACTGTGCTGTTCCCTTGCCTTCTACATTAATATCATTTGCACTTGCACCCTATTTTTTTTATTTTAAATAATATATATACTTCTAGTTAAAAGCTAACAGCATTTCAGTATTTGTATTTGTACTCTGCATAATGATAAAGTTTAACCTATAAGGCCTTGTTTACCCTAGTGCGTTTTTGTTTTAAAACACTTAACTTTTGCTACAGTTACACCTGTCAAGGAGACTCTTGAAAACGCTAAAGACCTCGTTTTAGTATGAAGATGCCGAGGTTGGGTTTCAGTATAAACGGACCATAACGGAGACTTTTGAAAACGATGACGTGGCTGCCCACGTTCACTCTGTGTATCCTTGACCTTATTCTTATCCTTGTGAACAATAACATGGAGACTGACGTTTGCTGGCTTTGTTGTAATATTTTAGCAGCCATTGTGCAGTTAAACTCTGCATTTTTTTAATACCACAGCTACCCACAAACGCAAGAGACAACTTCTACGTGCATGACTGGTCATGTGACATGCGTTTTGGCCATATATATATATTTATTATGTCTATGTTTTGTAGCGTAGACGGAGAACGCTGAAACGCTGTGGAAGCACCAGTGTAGACGAGGATCGTTTTAATTTGAAAATGCCGTTTTAAAACAAAAACGCACTGGTGTAAACGGGGCCTAATCTACACAAGAAAAATGGTTCTAAACAAAACCAAATTATGGTTCTTTGCCTCATAACCCTTTTTGATGCTAAATAGAACCCTTTTTATGAGGTTCCATAAAGAACCATGCTTTGAAAGTGCTATATAGAATCTTAATGGTGTTTATAAATAACCTCTTTAATAATAGTTTATTTTTATTAATATTAGTATATTATTATCTTTATATTATTAATAATAGTATCTAATTTATTTTGTTATTGGCCTGGTCTTGTAGCCTCTAATAGGGTTTACATAAAAAAACAGCATGTTGTGTCAATTACGTGTTTGTTATTTATTTATTTATTTGACGTGAAATTGCAGCAAAAATGTGTGACAGTGCTCTAATAACAGTTATTAGCTGAATACGTTAATAAATTACAATTGTAATGGGACAATAATAAATACGCAAAGACGTAAAACGCAGATTAGAAACGGAAAATAGATGTATGCCTAATGAAGGTCAAGTTCCAGTGAAATATCTTCACCATCCTCGATGATGTCTTTAAGTCCATCATGTTGGTGTAATTGAGTGGCGGTTGATGAGGTTGTGAGATGTGACAGCATCTGAAATACACAATTGAGTTTAGGGTTACAGTATGTCTATTCCATTTGTATATGTAATAATTAATTTAAGTTCATGAAGGCAAAAAAGTGACAGTATGTGAGCCTGTTTGTTTGTTTGTTTATCCATAAAGTAATAATTAAAAACATCTAACAATATGGATCATAAATTCAATCTCTCTATTACTTAGTGGAGAAGAGGAAAAGAGAGAAAAAATATAGCAAACCAGTTACAATTTGTAAGTTAAAATTTACAGACATTTTGATAGTTGAGCTCCAGAAAATCAGTAATGATTTGGCTTTGACAGTTACAGATTTGAAAAACAAAAAAAAAAAAGAACCCTAAACTTCAACATAAAAAAATCATTAAAACATGGTTCTAACCATCTTTAAAGAACCATCTTTTTTTAGAGTGTAATTTAAAAGGCAAATGTCCAAGGGTCATCGGTGGATTTAGTTTTCCATATTTTCTGTGCTGCATTTAGTTTAGTTCAAATTTTGTGGAGGGACTCTCACAGCCATAGGCTGATGTCTGGGCAGAGGGATATTTTTAGGGGGTGGAAGCACACCGTGGTATTGTCTGCAGACATGCAACATAAATTATATTGCCTTTTCGGTGGTTCAAACAGTAGATTTATGCATTCAACAGAGAATTAAGCATATTTAAAACATAATAATTTTAATTAAAACAGTAGTTCATCTATTTTTTTTTTGCTCATGTACGCCTTTGCTAATATATAATGTGTGTATATATATATATATATATATATATATATATATATATATATATATATATATATATAAGGAGAGAGAGAGAGAGAGAGAGAGAGAGAATCCTGTGTCCCGCTTTCCACAAACACAAAAAAGCACAAAAAATGCTGTTTTCAACATTAATAACTATAAGAAATGTTTCTCGAGCACAAAATTAGCATATTAGAATGATTTCTGAAGGATCATGTGACACTGAACATTGAAGTAATGGCTGCTGAAAATTCAGCTGTGCCGTGCTCATGACAGTTTAACAATCTTACTATTTTACTGTATAAAATAAATCAAATAAATGGGCAGACTTGGTGAGAAATGACCTACTGAAAGTCACACCACCCTCAAACCTTTGAACAGTAGTGTATAAAAGTATATAACGGCAGACTTTTCAGGTGAATTATCCCTTTATGTCCTTTTCACATTCTGGGAATCGTTAAACGTGTGACGCCGGTACGACTCAATAGATTAGCCATTTTATGTGTATTTAAATGTGGTACTTTTTCTATCAATAGTGGGGCTGTTTAACTCAGTTGTGTAAAGATTCTCATAGCAGGGCATATTTGGTTGGCTGAACAAGCCCTAATGTGTCATCCTGTGCTTTACAGTGACTGAGGGTATTTTAACTCGCCTGTCTATGAAGCATGCAGAGGCCAGTGGCCCAGTTTCTGCTTGACAACTCACTGTATAAGAATCTCTTCCAGGGTCTGTCACAATGGGTTGCTGTCTCACTAGAAGCTCATGCACAAAACCTGAGAAATTATGGTGTGTTGCTGAGCAACTACAGGCTGTCATTCATGTCACAGTTGAAGCGTCTACAGAACGTTGCCATATTTGATAGAAATGCAGCATTTCAGTCTGTGTGAAACGGAGGTTCCAGGTTAACCCACAATAGTCACTGAAACCGCAACTGTGCTTTCATGTTTGCCTACAGCGAATTATCCAATGCCTTTAACCCATTTAACCTTTACGTTTTTGCTGAACGGTGAATAACAATAAGATCCAAGAAGTGATGTTATTTTCAGCAGAGATTTACATGCCTCAGAGGACTGCATGCAACCGCCTTTTATGTTTCCACACGGCTTGTTGCAATGATCTCTCGTCGTTTTTGTTATACAAGTCATGACCGAAAAGATCATGAACCTGAGGTTTCTATGTGCCATAATGGTTTTGTATGTCTGTCAGAGCTCTGAGTGTGGAGGGATAAAGTCTGTCTGATAATGCTGATGTATGGAACCAGACGTGCCACAATACATTCATACGGCTGAGCTTCTCTGACATGATTTTCTAGTGCCGAGTAATGGCAGCCTGTGCTTGGAATGTCACACAGCTAACTTTCAAAGGGAATAAAAGCTGAATGCACGCCTCATTAATAAAATAGTCCTCGATTGAGACCTCCATTTTTTTATTATTTACATGAGGATGCTGACTAGAATCTAAATGCACAAACAAAAATGCTTGGGATTGCATGATGGCTGTCTGATTCTATGATTTCTGATGTCATTAAGATCGAATCTTTAAATGGCTGGTGCGAGTGTATGAAGGGCTGTGGAGCTGGGTACAGTCTTCTCACAAAGAGCCTGTTCAGATCAATAAGAGAAGACAGCTGTAATTATATTGAGGTAGCACAGGGAGGCCGGTCTCCACTGAGCAGCAAACGCTTTTTAATAGCTAACACAGACAGCCTCTGATAGTCATTCAGAAAGAAAGAAAGACCAGGGTATTGAGCCAGATCAAACCCACAACTGAGGAGTAGGTGATCGCAGTCTGTGTGTCAGTGGGGCCTGAAATGGACCTACTAAAACACTGCCCACAAGTCACGACAGGCTGCTTACCCCTGCCTGCCTGATGATGACAGATGGCATCATTTCTCTCAGGTGCCATACAGCCAGAGCTTAAAGGGTTAGTCCACCCAAAAATGACATCAAGTACTCACCCTCATCTCATTCCAAACCTTCGTTCATCTTCACAACACAAATTAAGATCATTTTGATGAAATACGAGAGGATTTTTTTTATCCCCCATAGAAAGCAATGTAATTACTGTCATTCAAAATCCAGAAAAAAGTAGTAAAAACTTTGTTAAAATAGTCAACGTGACTAGCGGTTCAACCTCAATGTTATGAAGCGACGAGAATAATTTTTGTGCGCAAAACAAAACAAAAAATAACGACTTCATTCAACAAATTCATCTACCCTCTGTCATTCTCATACGCTGTTTACGTTCAGGTTCCATGTCAAAACGCCGGCTCAGTATTGGCCGACGCTGTTCATGTGAGCGGCACGACGCATGTGTGATGCTGACGCAGGAGCCGTAAACTGCGCTGGAGAATGACAGCGGAGAGATGAATTTGTTGAATAACGTTGTTATTTTTGCTAACAAAAAGTATTCTCTTCACTTCATGACATTAAGGTTGAACCACTGTAGTCACGTTGACCATTTTGTCTACTTTTCTGAACCTTGAATGTGGTACTTGTGTTGCTTTCTATGGGGGATAAAAAACCTCTTGGCTGGTCACCAAAAATCTCGTAATTTGTTTTCCGAAGACGAACAAAGGTCTTACTATCGACAAGAGGGTGAGTAATTAAAAGGATAGTTCACCCAAAAATGAAAATTTTGTCTTCATTTACTCCCCCTCAAGATATTCCAAACCTTTACACATTTCTTTGTCTTGTTGTACACAAAGGAAGATATTGACTGCAGTTTTGATATTGACCCCCATTGACTGCAATATTTCCTACTACAGTAGTCAATGGGGGTGAGATCTGCTTGATCACATTCTTCCAAATATCTTCCTTTATGTACAACAAAACAAAGAAATGTGCAAAGGTTTGGTTACTCTTGAGGGGGAGTAAATGATGACAGAATTTTCATTTTTGGGTGAACTAACACTTTGAGGCGAAGAGCCTGTCTGTATTACTACAAAGTTAGCTGGCAAGTTTGTCAAAATGCTCGGTTACACTTTATTTTAAGGTGTCAGTATTTCAGTGTAATTATACATTTAAGTAGTGAGTAATGACAATTAACTACATGTACTTACTATAGGGTTAGGATGAGGGTTTGGTTTAGGGTTAATTGCATGTAATTATGCACAATTTCTAGTTATTACTACAGAAACTACATGTAACGTGTAACAATGCCACTGTAAAATAAAGTGTTACCAAACGCTCTAGATAGACGCTCGCGTTGGCCTGGCGTAATGTAGTCTGTATTATATTATGTTTCCAAGTCTATTTTGGAAGTCAATTCACGACAGCCCACTTATGTTGACGGTTTGACGCCATCTGTTTCAGTGCCCAATCCCAAACAGCATGTGAAGTTTAAAACCTGAGGCGCAATCAGTGTTAGAGCTGCGTACGTCAGAGCCTTGCTGATTTATCTTTTCTAACGTATTTTTGTGGGCGATGTGCCTCATTAATTCATGTGAACCTTACCTGGCAGCATCTGCTGGTGTAATATGCTAATTTTCTCCCCGTTAGACTTGAATCAATACAATATCTTAACACCACTCAGTGTGTGTGTCACTCTAGTGGCTGTTTTTCAAAGCAGTCACTCGCTTTATGTGTAACCGGCGAGCAGAGGGCGTGTCGACAATACAGCGCCGTACTCAAGGGTGCCAATAAATTCAGTAATGACGCCAGTTAGCCCACCCAGCACAATGCGCTCGAGCGTCCTTCGTGATATATGGAGCTCAGACGCGACTTGTTGTTTATGGCGGAGCATCTGCATACTGCACAATGAGACATAATAATGAACTGAGACTGGGAGCTTTCCCTGGTGCTGAACCTTTACCCATTGTACGAGACGAGAACGCGTTTGGAAGATAACCTTTTTTTATTACCGGTTTATTTAGCCCAAAATAAGCGGCACACATACATATAATGGCGAAATTATTACTTATAATTTTATTTTACAGGCGTTGTATGTTATAATCGCAAATTACACACCGCACGCGCGGCGCCGCAACGGCTCGAGTCTGTCAGTAAACGTTAAAGCTGCACGTCATCAGAACGCTGACAAACACGGACCAATCAGTTGTTAGCTCGATGACTTCAGCAAATGTTAAATGGATGCATATCCAACTTTATATTCAACGGAAATCCGTTGATATCCAAAAGTAAATGATTTAATAATACTTATTAATATTGTGTTAGTATTGCTGCAACGGCTACATATGATCTGAAACAAATAGAAATGTTCCCACCTGGCTTTGATGTAACGGTCATAAGTTTTTTTTAAAAAAATGTAACGAATAGAATTCACGCAGATAGCATATTTGTAAATATTTTTGTTTTTGTTTCAGACGGTTTAGGCACAATAAAGTGTCCGCAGTAGCTGTGCAGCGCGTGAAAAATAAAAAACCGCCAAAACGGACGCTTCAGTTTTTTAACGCGACGCTTCCGTCCGCTGTAGACGGGGAGGAATTCGAAATTGCACGTTTACAAATGCCATAGCAACCGAGCAGTCACATCTTTATGTACTGCGGCCGTACTCATTATTTTTATGGTCAAATGTGGAGATAGCAAAAGGCTGTGCTGCAATAGCTGGATATTGAACACCACGGTGTGCGCCTGAATTAGAGTTGCAAAGCAATGATGTCATAGTTTTAAGTAGGAGCCATGGGAGAGCATATGGTTCGTACCCGCTACCGAAAGGAAGTGTTGCTTTGTTATGAGCAGGCGGCGCTGTAGCTGGCGGAAGAGGAGGTCGCCCAGCCCAGTGTCTCTTCGCCTGGAATAGAGAAGCCGAGGAGAAGACGCGATAACGGTGGGAAGACAAAGCTGCTACAATGGCCGCGAAATCCGACGGGGTGCTAAAGATGAAGAAGAGCGATGTAGCATTTACGCCTTTGCAGAATTCGGATCACTCGGGTTCGGTTCAAGGGCTCGCTCCGGGATCGCAGCCGGATTCTGGAACCGGAGAAGCGGACTTCGTCAACGGCGAGTCGCGGTGCTGTGGCTCAAATTCGACATGCCTCCGCCTCAGCAGGGAGCAGCAGAAATACACGGTCTGGGACTGTCTGTGGATCCTCGCCGCAGTGACGGTGTATTTCGCGGATGTGGGGACTGATGTTTGGCTTTCTGTCGACTATTACCTCCGCCGCGACTACTGGTGGTTCGGGCTTACGCTGTTTTTTGTGGTGCTCGGCTCGTTCTCAGTGCAGGTGTTCAGTTTCCGCTGGTTCGTCCATGATTTCAGCACCGAGGAGAGCTCCGGCGGCGGCACGGCGAACTGCTCCCACATGGACGGGAAGCTGCTCAGCTGCTCCGCGTCGCACGGAGACGTTGGAGCCCACCCGTCTACGCCTCAAAGACAGGCGTCCACAGCGAGCAAGAGCAACACCACCAGCAACAGCAGCAACAGCGCGACCGCAGCCCGGACTAGTAAGACACGCTCAGCGTCCTGTTCCATCTGTATCTGGCTGCTGCAGTCCGTCATTCACATCTTACAGCTCGGACAAATCTGGAGGTGAGCTTGTTTTCAATGGCACTTGAGCGGAGGTCGCTTATTTAGTGCTTGTCCTCTTTAAAATGCAGCGTGGTTGAATGACACACTCCAAACATGTTCTTGAGTTTAGACTGGTAAGGCCTGTACACGTTGTGTAGGCTGGAGAGCAAATTTATCATCCTGTAAAACTCATATTCATGGTGAATCTGCCTGGCATGAAATGCTTGATATCTATCTTGCAACAGAACAAGGAAAGTATAAGCACTTGTAGTGTTTTAGTTGCAGATGACCTGACTCAATGAAAAAGATTTCTGGATTCTGGGGTGAGTGAAGAGTTCATGAGAATAGTATAGACGTTCATTGACTCGTTCTGTTCAAATCCATTATTAATGTAATTGAGAATCAACCTCATAGAGAACCAAAGGCTGTTAGTGGGTGATTGATCGCCTTGTATGAAAAGTAGTTGCAAATATTTCCCTGGTGGCATTTTACGGCGCACGAGGTTATTGGCTCACCCGTGAAGTTGCATTCTCTTTGCGGGTCAATACATTCATTTGCCCATAGTTGTACTCAATGAACGGGATCACCTATTCAGTTTCACAGCGTCAGCCCATCAGGGTCGTCAAAAGCCCTGAATGATTCCGATCAGCATGTTCTGATCAGTGATATTCCATTTACTCTTAGTCTTTGACCCTGAGGATTGTATTTGGATGCTGTCCAAATAGTAAAGGATGTGGAATTGCTATATTGGAATTAGGCCATCAAAGCTACGGTCTAATATATAATGGTGATTGCAAAGACAAGGCACATTGTTATCAGCCTTAAAGACCCATTATGAAATTGTGTCATTACTTACAGATCATCTGGCATTTTTAGAGTAGAATGGATGCAATCTGCTGTCTTACAGCTGGTTCGGTTTTGGCTCCTATGTTTGTGTCCAGTCAGCTCTGAGTTGAAAGAATGTTGTTCAGTGAGAGTTGCTTATTAATTAAAAGCTAGAAGTGGGAAAGCTGAATGGAATGACTTAATAGCCCACTTCACTAAACTAGGACACAGCCTCCCCAATACAGCCCAAATTCTGCAGAACACTTGAACACTTCACCTGGGTATTTTCATAAGTGTTGTTTTGTGACGGGTTAAGCAGCTGATTTGGGTGTTATTTTCTTAAATTGTTTGGCTTTTTCCTTTGCTTTCTTTTTTGGTGTCATCCTGTTGGTGTCACATGGTTTAGGGTGATGGGAATGAAGCTGACAGAGTTGTGTAGTTGTGTTCTCTCAGAGGGGGAGGATTGTTGAGACATGCGCTGCACGTGGCACTGTGCAAAAGGTTCACCAGTCTGGGGACATCTCACAAAGCAATTTAAAAATAGCTTGCTTCACTAATAAAGTTCTTGATGTTCTTGATATAAGGAAATGTGTCAGGCTGAGTGCTAGGATTTGAGATTGATTGTGCAAGGTGAAGGTCTACATTTAGTTGTCATATTTTGATGTCTATATAAAAATGTAGGAACCCCTGTAGGAATGAGAAACCCCTAACTGTATTGTTGCCTTTAATTCAAAGGAATACATCTACATGCATAAAGAGACTTCAGTTTTCCACCAATAGAATTTCCTCCATTATTGCTGAATCATGCTGTCCTGTGTCAATCTGGGCTGTTTGACATGTTTTGTTTTTTCATTGTGTTGCTGCAAAATTACGATTTAAATGCATGCGAACATTTGTGAGTCTCCACGCCACTAAAGTATGGTTATCTGACCGTGCTGAAAAGTCTTTACCGATTCTTATTCTAATGGAAATGCTACTGCTGCTACTCTCTGTTCTCAAAATCATTCGACTCCAATGGTAGAAAAGCACTTTTAGATGGAGTTCGACTATTTATTATACATAAAATTACATGCAAGGTTTCTTGTTAAATGCAGAAGTACAAAATGAACATAAAAAAGTTATTAACAATGGTTCATAAACTATAAGTTTTTATCAACAACTGGTTTAATGTCAATTAAAATACACTACATGTGAAATATTTATATTTTTGTGCAGCAGTTAGCAACTCTGTTACTGTATTAAAGACACTGTGTGGGTAATGCACTTTGTTTTAAAAATTGTTTTCATTTTTATTGTTTTTTTAATTGACTTTAATTTTTTATTTTTTATTTTTTTACCTAACCTAAAGGTTTTCATATATTCTGGTGATGTTGTCAAAGATATCGTTATTTTCTGCAGTTTTTGCACTCTCTCCGTCGGCAAAGTGACACACACCTGCCTCCTGTCACTTACTCGCCTCACTCGCTCCGGTCGAATAGTGCTTGTATTGTGAATAATTTTAGTCATTCCCGCAGGTTTCGCGTTCAGACCAAAAGCGCGTCCACCACTGATCAATGAAAAGTGGTGCTCTCATAAAGCCGCCTCTAATATGGCTTGTGAGTACCAAATTGACTTTTTTCCTGGCTTATTGTCATGCTAATCAAAGAACAAAAGACAAAGAGAAAATCACTCTCTGTTCTTGAATGAATCACTTTTGTAACTTTAACTGCAAGCATTAATCTATTTCATTTTTACAGTGAATCCTGTTATTTGTCATTTGATTAATTTCATTTTGAAGTATTTCTTACCTGAATAATACGGTTAGACCCACCTGAAAAACTTAAAGCCATATTTATTTAATTTGTCTCTTAATTCTGTTGTATTTATTTGTGCTATTGTTTGCAATTAGTTTATTTGTTCTTATTTTATTACTGACTGTAATGATAATGTTCAAATGAAGCCTCCCTGTTGTGCGGAGGCTATTACAACAAAATTACCCAAATTATCAAAAGGTTATGAGATAATAACAAATTATCTGTATGGTGGTATGACCGCTTTCCCTGTTGCATCAAAAATGGAATCGAATTTCGATATTTTTATTGGTATTGTATCAAAGTTGAAAATTCTAGTATCGTGACAACACTACATTCTAGATTCTTTTGCAAGTCCATGTAATGAAAACATGTCTTGAATCATTGTCTTACATGCAGCACTTAAGATAAACTTTAGTTAAAGACTAAAATTGTCTGAGGGAAGATGCTTAAGCATGCTCGAAGCATGGCAATGCTTCTTTCCTTCTCAGGGAACCGGGGTTATATACGTAACCCTAAGACTGCTTCTGTCCCTCCATTAAAAATCCAGCAAACCAAAATTTAAAAGATCCAAAAAGGTTATAAAGGTTATTAATCCTTAGTCTTATGAAGAAATATGATTGCTTAATATGATGAACAGATTAATTTTAGGCTTTTATTCACATATAAACATACACAGAGTGCAATCACATATGGTAAACATGGAAGCTTGTGTCACGTGAAAACCGCATTACACACACATAAGTTTCCATGTTTACCATAGGTGTATGTGTGTTTTTTTTTGGTTAAATAAAAGTCTAAATTTAGTGCACTTGTAGTTAGGTTCACTTAGTTCTTTTGGTCCAGACAAAAGACAATAATACATTTAGTCATAGTTAATTTTTTAAGACTGAACCTAAAAATACGAAACAAAACAAAAACGTATTTTATGAGATATGTTTTGCTATGGAACTTACCGAACATCCAAAACAATTCTATGTGCTGAGCTGAATGCGCTCGTTGTATGTGCGTCCATATGATGGTATTTTTATCAGCCGAGAACTTGTGAAGAGCTTGAAATGTGTCAAAAGAGAGTCATGGAGAGTCAAAATGGCACGAGGAATTCCTCTGTTACATAAAAACCAAGATCTGCTGCAAGGAGAAGACATTTTGAGACGCCTGTACTGAACTGTAATGGGCAGCATAGCTCCAAGGTATGCTTGAGCTTTCTGTCCTTTTTAGGGTCATATCTGGTGACAATCAACCCTTTTGGATCTTTTATGTTTTGTTTACCTGGACTTAAAATGGAGTGACTGAAACCTCTCAGGTTTCATAAAAGACATCTTTATTTGTATTTCGAAGATAAACAAAAGTTCTTTTGGGTTTGGAACAACATGAGGGTGAAAAGACAGTAGCTATGTTTCCATCCAAAGCTGCAAATGTAACTTCGAATTTGGAATATCACATAAAAAGTGTGTGAATCAAGCACTGATTTCATTCAGTGCGTCGAAGAGAACAAAATTGTCCCTTCCTAATAAATTGTCACTGAATATCACTAAGAAAAATGGAAGTTTCTGCATGGAAGCCATGTAATAATTTTTATGTGATAAATTACCTCAGAGCACGCAGACAAAACACAGTAAAAAAAATTTTCTTCTTCATGCACATTTTTAGAATCTGTGCTCATATTGCCGTTTCCATCCAGGGGTTTTTAATGCAATATCCCAAAATGCGCATAAAAATAGATGAATGGAAACATATCTATATTTCCATTTTGTCAAGGTGATTAGATTTTCAACTATTTTCACTGACAACACTTTGGCGCATATCATGCTCCGATTCGGAACTTTCCCTGTATTGTCCTTTGAAATGAAAGATGATGATTTTAAATAATTAAACAGACTACATTTTTCAGTTTTACATCTTCAGAGAAATTTGGATGCATTTGTTGCACTATGATAATGCAACTGTGTTCAAAATTCAATTCTGAGTATTCAGCACTCTCACTGTCATTTTGCAAGTAAAGCGTTCACTGTCAGTCTTCAGTATATCACTTTAGCCTAGGGCCACTCATTTAAATTCATCTGCATTATATGCACATACTATAAATGGCCTTCTTTACTTACTGCTTTCAGACATAAAGCCAATACACACTGCACCGACAGACGCCGACCAACACCAACAGACGCTTCACCAGGTTTTGTCAGATTAGTGTGTTACCCCTGTCGGTGTCTGTTGTCATTGGTCGTCGCTTCATTTGTCAGGTCATGGAATGTCTGAGAAGTGACGTACTGTAATCTGGTGATTGTTGGCTTTGCCATTGGTCATGCAGTGTAAATTGCAAGATGGAATTCATACCTCCTGACTTCAGTTTAACACCGCTGCATGCATACCTACACATGAAACCACTCTAAAGTATCTTATTGCTTCATATGTCTAATAAGCTAATTATTTTTAATTGCAGGTAATTAATTATTCCCCTTATAATTTTGAAAGCCATTCTGTATCAGTTTCTCTGCATGTGAAGTCTTGCTGATTGTGGTCCACATGATTGCACTGCAAATAAGCATGCATCAAACCACTGTGCGCATGCCACTTGTTGTTGACTACATGCTGTGTATATATATGCGTTTGGGTCTGAATAAAGTATGAAGCATTTAGAGTCGCACAGTAGGAATCTACTTGGAGCTGCTTTCCTCCCAATCATGACCATATACTTGCCTGGTCAAGTTTGTGCTTGCAGGTCGCATAGACCTTTTACTGCTGTCACTCAGCTAACATTTTCTTGATGTTAATATTGATTTAATAAAGAAAGTGACCAAAGATGGATAATACCCAACAGGGAATGTTCTCAGAACTTTAGCTAATGTTCTGGCAAAGTTCTCTCAAAGTTGTGAACATTCTTCCAGTAACATTAATTAGAACATTTGTTGAATAATGTTTTCAAAATGTTAGAGCAAAAACATTATTTATGAAGTGGTTTTTACTGGACGTTTGTCTTGCTTTTTTTTTTTTTTTTTTATAAATGTGACTTGTTTCAGAATGTTCAGAGAATGTTCCCTTAAAGGGATAATTTACTCATGGTTTGGTTAAGTTGGATGATTTACTCATCCTTAAGCCATCTTAGGTGTATATGATGATCTACTTTCAGAGATATTTTTAAAAATATCTTGGCTCTTCCAAGCTTTATAATGATAGTGAATGGGGGACGTGATTTTGAAGCCCCCAAAAATGCACCCATCTATCATAAAAATAATCCATATGGCTCCAGGGGATTAATGAAGGCCTTGGGTTGGGTTTTTTTAACCAAAATATTCATATTTAAGACTTTATTACCTACAATATCTAGCTTCCGGCAGATGGCCATGCGCATCTTTCGTTTGTGACGAAAGAGTAACCCCTGACCCGACGAATGACACACTGACAAATGCGGAAACACAGAGGATAGAGCACCGGTCACGAACTAGGTCTAAAACGGGAAATTTTAAAGAGTAAAGTTGGAAGATTTTGAATTTGTTGCAAACCAAATAACCAATTTGGTTATTTTTAAACCAAGAAGCGTGCGATACTCCGTCATACATTGCGTCAGGGGTTACTCATTTGGCACAAGTCGACTTGTCGTCTGCCGGAAGCTAGTTATTTTAGTTTATAAAGTTTTTAATATGAATATTTTTCTGACAAAAACTTCAGATAAAGGCATTCAGAATGCCTTTATTAACCTCCTAGAGCCGTATGGATTATTTTAATGATGGATGGATGCATTTTTTTGGGCTCGAAAATCACCATCCCCCCCATCCCTTATTCACTACCATTACAAAGCTGGGAAGAGCAAGGATATTTTTAAATATTTCTCAGATTGTGTTCGCCTGAAAGACGATACACCTAGGATGGCTTGAGGGTGAGTGAATCATGGTATAGTTTTCATTTTTCAGCCTACATTAGCGTATTAAGTTAAACATGGAGATTTATGCCAAAGAGTGTGATTTTATGTATAGTAATGCACAAATGGTACAGCTGAACCAGGCCATTGCTATTTAACTCTATCCATGTCACCCATGCTCCCACCCACACTGTCTGCCACATCTTACTGAGAGTCAGGGCAACATATTAGCCTGTAATTTAGAAACAAGGTGGCAGGTTTCGGCAAAGAAGGAATGTGCATTCAAACAGTCCAGAATTTACACTTTAAGGTCAAATTAAAGAGCTGTCACGCTTAAGCGTGCAGAACACTGAGCCTGATTTCGTAAGTACTCATTTGATTCTGCTCTTATTTTGAGCCGAGATCCTCTGTGAAGTGCATTCTCTGAAAGATGTCAACACACCAGTCAGGCGAGTATTAATGATCAGATGTTTTTGATCACATTGCGCTTGTCATGAATTACACTCAAAGCAACAGTAATCAAAACAGAGGGCGATATAACTGTCTAAATGACTGATTAAAATACACAGTTAAACACAATAATGCAATAGCACATGTCAAACTAAATACAGTGAACAAAAGCAAACATGAAAAGCACAGAAAATGCTCTAGCTTGTAGTAGTGGGAACCTACATGGCAAAAATATATTCATCTTTATTGAATAAACCGAGCTTGAAGAGATAAAAGCTTATTATCACTCTTTTAGAATCAAAAAATAAAAAGTAAAAGGAATGGCTTTACCTGCATTCTCAGCATGGCTGTATCAAAGGTAAAGCCTCTTTAAGAACAAAGATTACTCCAGGGTGTCTTGAAGCAGCTCTAACATAAGAGGTAAGAGAGATCAGATCTGTGTAGAGGTGCTTGCAGCTGAGCTATGAACTTGTAGTGAGAATCTAATTTTCATTGAACTGTAATACACATCTAACAATACAAACATTTACAAAGCTCAATTTGGGTGCCATTAACAGGATAAAGGGATAATAGAGTATGTGAGGGGGTCATTTCACTCCATCAGTATTAGAAATTGGGTAGTCTAATGCTGAGGGAGTCAGGCTTGTAACCTGAAGGTTGCTGGTTCGATTCCCACGCCGGCAGGAATTGAAGGTGGGGATTGTGAATGAACAGTACTCTTGCCACCTTCGATACCATGACTAAGGTGCCCTTGAGCAAGGCACGAAACCCCTAATTGCTCCCCTTGTAAGTTGCTTTGGATAAAAGCGTCTGCCAAATGAATAAATGTAAATGTAGAGATACCAAACAGCTTTGCAGTTGGTGGTTGTATTTTAAGGTTTCAGAGGAGCATGTGGAGAAGTTGTCTAGCAGATAGACTGGTTGCAGAAGCCTTCTTGTTTTGGATCACCTCTTACAATATAAGACACAACCAAATGTGGATAAAACACATTTAATTTTTATTTAATAGTTTAAATGGTTTGAGTGAGGTGTCAACTTAACATATGTCATATATAACTTACTTGTATGTAATTATTTTTCTACTATCTGAATTTGCCAGTAACTTTATGCCATTCATTTTCATTTTATAGAAAAGAGCAACATTGACATTTCAATAAAATCTCCTTGTGTTTCACAGGAACTTTGTAGGTAAACATCATTTGACTAAATTAATTTAGATGAGAGAATAATGTCTACTAATTCCCCGACAAAAACAAACATGCATATATACACACGGGGCCTGAAACTAACTTTTTGCCACTTAGTACCGCCATTTTTTTACCGGCCATGAAACTGTTTTTGCCGAAACTGTTTTTGCCAAAACAGGCAGTAATAACACCAAAATTTTATATACCAGTGAAAATTCACAATTCTCTATTCCAATTTCGATACCACATCTAGAACTATGTAACAAATATAAATTTAAAGTCAAGTAAACAGTCAGTAATAAACTAACAAATAATCAAATTACAAGCATAAGCACAAATAAAGACAATATAAAAAAGATAAAAATTAAATAAATCATGCTTTTCATGTAGGTCTGTCAGTAGTTTTCTGGTACAGAAATTTAATATAAATTAAACATCCTTATTTATTAATTCTTATTCAAGCTACAAAAGTTATTCTGTGAAGTGCAGTGAGTGATTTTCTTTTTCCTTTGTTGTTTGATTAACATTAAACAGGAATATTAGGCTGCTGTTACTTTAAGAGCCAATGCACGGATCTAATGTACTGATACTGTACATATGCGCTTACTTTCTCAACCGTTTACATTTAGTTAAGACATAGCAAACTATGGACCAGATTTACTAAACAGGGCAATCACCTTGCATGATTCATTTAAATACTCTCCACCCATAAATTTTGCATTAGGGAAAACTAATAAAAATGCATATGTAATAAGCTCAGCCGCAAAAATAACTGTGTTCACGCCATTTCAGCACAGATTTTTCACTGCATGTCAAAATAGGGTCTGTGCTGGTGCAAGCTGTTAGTAAATCTGGCCCTATGTTTAGTAGGATACTTGCTATTTTTTGACACAATTTTGTGTGAATTTGTATGTTCAAGTGCAAGAAGATGTGAAACGGAGCTCAGTTTAGTATTCGCGCGCTGTCTGAGACATGGCTTTCTGGGCGCGAGTAACGAAATGAGCTCACTTTCGCATCTTCTTGCACTTGATTATTTTAGTTGTCAAGGCTTAAACATTTGTGATGATGCAGTGCTGACCCATCAACTGTCCCGAGCGACGTACACGTTTGTTCACGTTCATGCATTGTTATAATTCATACAAATGTTACTGGCCAATTGGCGAGTGACACCGTTTCATACACTCCTCAATGACTATTTTCACTTGTATTTAGCCCTTGGCGAGCATTAATTTTAGGCCCTGCATACATACATACATACATATATGTATACGCTAGTTTAGGGTTGGTTAATATCTCTTATGCTTAGCAAGGCTGGATTTATTTGCTCAAAAATTTAAAAGAACAGTATTTATTTTCAATTTAAGAGTATTAATGTCTGGTTTAAAAATCCCTAGTTTGATTTGGCTTGATGATGCTTCTGTGCAAGCCTGTTGGCTGTCTGCTGTCGCTATTGATAAATATTGATGAAATGTTGCAGTTGTTGGTTGAGACATTTTAAAGTACTTTATAGGCTCCTTTTGATTTTTTTTTTCCCTTTGTAGGGCGGTAAAGAAAGAATCCGTGTCATCTCTCAAGATACATTCTTGCTTTTAATAATCTGAGAAGTGATGACTACGTTGGAGGGACCAAATGCTCAGGCTGATGCGAGTAAGGCACAGCATCTCTCAGGGTAGAAAATATAACTGGTTTCTAAATTTTGGATAATAAATCCTCCAAATACATCTGCTCGGAATGCTGTGCATGACAGGTCCCACCAGCAGCCATTGTTTGAGTATATCGTGTGCTAGTGCTGATGACCTCTTTTCTCTGAGCTAGGTACTTAGGAGAGGAGACATCAGGAGACATCTCACCAGATGCAGCCCTGCAGTCCACCCTCGACTGACATGTCCTCTCTTACACCCAAACCCAACTACACAATAATAATTAATGTTGGAAAATGCAATTATGAATGTGAGCATGGCTCATTTAACAAACAAACAAGTTCAAAATGATGCCATCTGTAATATATATTTATTTAGATGGTGTCAAGTGTGCGTGGTGGCAACCAGGTGAGGAATACAAAGACAAGTGAATCTTGCCTTCAGTAAAGCATGGTGCTGGCAGTGTCATGGTCTGGGGCTCCATGAGTGCTGCCGGCACTGAGGAGCTACAGTTTATTGATGGAACCATGAATGCCAACATGTACTGTGACATACTGAAGCAGAGCATGATCCCCTCCCTTCGGAGACTAGGCCGCAGAGCAGTATTCCAACATGATAATGACCCCAAACACACCTCCAAGACGACCACTGCCTTGCTAAAGTATGTCTCCTGACCTAAACCCTATTGAGCATCTGTGGGGCATCCTCAAACGGAAGGTGGACGAGCGCAAGGTCTCTAACATCCACCAGGTCCGCGATGTCGTCATGGAGGAGTGGAAGAGGACTCCAGGGCAACCTGTGAAGCTCTGGTGAACTCCATGCCCAAGAAGGATAAGGCATTGCTGGAAAATAATGGTGGCCACACAAATATTGACACTTTGGACCCAATTTGGATATTTTCACTTAGGGGTGTGCTCACTTTTGTGGCCAGTGGATTAGACATTAATGGCTGTATGTTGAGTTATTTTGAGGGGACAGTTAATTTACACAGTTATACAAGCTGTACACTCACAACTTTACATTGTAGGAAACTGTAATTTCTTCAGTGTTGTCCCATGAAAAAATATTATAAAATATTTACAAAAATGTGAGGGGTGTGCTCACTTCTGTGAGATACTGTTTGTGGGATCCAGATTAGATGATAATTGATCCTCATTATGTGCCTGCAATTTAAACCATCTCTAGCTTTTATGCCCTCCGTTGTGCTTTAATGCTTGTTGACTTGTGTTTAATATTGTATTGAGTACACTGATCTGCCCTCATTATGTATGTGGGTGGTAAAGAATTATTGCTGATTGCTAAACCATTTTTGAATAAGCTGTGAAGTTGCTACACATTCAGACATAGAAATGGCAGAGAATGGCACTCTGGAACTGTACTTTTATGATGGAGGTACAGTAGATGACCTCTGCTGAACCCTATAATAATGAAAAAAAAGCTGTTTTGGGCTCAACACTAGGATTTTAACAGCCTTTGCTTCGCTCTAAGCTGAAAATAAGTGAGGAGGAGGAAATGGAGCCCCATTCAGCAGCCAAAGTCAATAAAAAGCAGCTCTGTGCCCTACCATATCCAGATCCTTTGGGATTCGACTTCGACTTCAGGATGGGTTTCTCTGAAAAATGAGCTTGTGGACAGTGATCACATAAAGATCAAGATCCGGATACCAAAGTTAAACCTTATTCAGTTAACTAATTAAGTCAGGTTATCTGTTGACACGGCAAAAAGAAGAGAGGAACTGTAAACCGTGCTCTCCTGTACCCCAAGCGGATGTTGTTTATATGCTCCCCAGGTGCATGTTTGCTTTGAAATGCTTGGTTTTGTTTGGCTGAAAGCTGGTGACAAGGGAGCGATCCTTCTAATGCCACAACTACGAGCAAGGCCCGGCGTGGGTTGCCCACCTTGGATGAATATTTAACATTGCGTGCTGTGAGAGACCTGACTGCCACCTCTTGCATTATTTACCAAATTCCGGCTTGTCAGGCGTTCTCTCTCACTACCTCACTGCTTAAAGTGACCGAAAATCACCAGCAATGAAGCGCATGGATAAATCTGAACATGCAGCCTACAGAATACAACTATTGAAGTGTCTATCTTCATATCCAGCTTACTGTTAAACAACATTTCATCTCCAGTATGAGTAGATATCAGAGCAGCAGCTTTAAAAGTCAGTCCTGAGATTCAGTTGTCCGAAAGGAAATTTATAAATGACCATGCGTGTCTTTAGCTTTTCAGATGTTTCTCCTGAGGAAAAGGCCTCGGGAATCTTGAGTATGTTTCCTTAGAGATTCTGAAGAGATTGCAAAAATGTGTCTCAGATTTGCCAAGATGCCAAGGTTTGCAATCAAAAGTCAGAAATTTCAATATGAACTCAAAATTAATTTTTTTAAAAACTAAAAAGCTAAATTGTATAAGTTTCATGACTACAATTACGTAGACATGCTTCATGTCTACTTCACTATGACATACAAATTTTTTATTTCAACCATTAAAATGGAGTCCAAAAAAAAGGAAAAACAAAATGGATTTCATATAGAGCCCTAATTATGAATCAAGTCTTCAGAGTCACATGATCAGTGTCACTTCAGAAATCATTAGTATGCTGATTCATTTTCTCAATGTTGAAAACAGTTGTGCTGCTTAATACTTTTGTGGAAACCATGATACATTCTACAGAATTCTTTGCATTGAAAGTTCAAAAGAACAGCGTGAATATATATTGTATATTCTAAATATTTTGTAAATATCTTTACAATCACTTGATCAATTTAATGTGTCCTTGCTGAATAAAAGTATTATTTTTTTCTTCAAAAAAAAATCTTTCTGACCCCAAACTTTTGAACAGTAGGCCTATGTAATCTACCATATTTGTGTATTGAGTACATTAACATGAAATATTATGCAACCTTCCTGCACATTTATGAAATGATTAAAATCTCCATTAAATCAAAATGAGTTTTTTGGCTTTTAGTCCGTGTCTGTTAGCGTTGAGGTTATTTTCATGCCAAAATGTTAATGATAAAAAATAATTTAAATTAACATTTAATTACATTCATTTAGTCTCTCTTTTACAGAACATCATGCTTTCAAGCGATTTTATGGGGTCTTTAAATGAGCTGCTGATCTCAGGTGTGTCTGCGGAGACAGAAGTGGCTGTACTGTGGGTGATATAACTGATGATCAGTCCATTGAGCATCAGGATGTTTCCCTCTGCCCAGCTCTCCATGGCCCATCACTTCTCATTTGATCTTTTGGTTGAAATCAAGTGAAAAATATCAGGACACTCACTCTGTTAACCTCTCTCCGCATCAAAGGGGCAATGTGTGTGTATATAAGAGAGAGAAAGAGAGAGATAGATTCAAAGACAGACTCAAAAAGTATCCGTATTTAAATAAGATTATGTATTTAAGAAGTAAAATGTGAATATGCTGGAAAAGAGACTTTGATGTGTTGAGCTCTACCACCTTCAATAACCTTGGCGATCAACTGCATTGCTAAATTCAGATGTGAGGGCAACAGGAAGCAGGACTCTCAAGAGGTACGGCTTTTCACAAGACCCGATGTCAGTCGGAAGTGAACGTGTTGTCATGCTTGCACAGCAATGATGCATTAACTTGATCAAAAGTGAAGTGACAGAGAAGACTGTATGCTATAAAAGATTTTGGTTTCAAATAAAGGCTGTTCTTTTGAACTTTCCATTCATTCAAGAAGTCTGAAAAATAAAATCACAGTTTGCAAAACTATTAAGCAGCAACTCTGATGATAATAATCAGAAATGTTTCTTGAGCAGCAAATCAGAATGATCAAGTGAGACTGGAGTAATGATGCTGAAAATACAGCTTTGCCATCACAGGAATAAATTACATTTTAAAATATATTAAAATAGAAAATAAAATAGAAAATTTTCATTGTTTTTTTTTAACAGATATATGTAGCCTTGGTGACTTAATTAAATACATTAAAATGTTTTAAGTAAAAATAAAATGTAAAGCATGCACAAATAATATATATTGTACAGAGACCATCAGTGAGTATAGTAGACATCATAACAAAATATGCAAATGCATTAAAATGGTACTATATGCATGTATTTATAAGGTTTGCTTTACATGCATCACTAAATTTTATACAGTAAGTAACAGTGGTCTCTTCTACATCTCTCTCTGTCCACCAAGGGATTCTTCGCCTGAAAATAGTCCAATATCTGTGGTCTAAAATGCTTTAACATGTTTCAGACTGCAGTACCAGCAAAATATTTCTCAGCGGATGAAAGTATAAGTGTAGATTTAAGCATCAAAGCACAGTGCGTGTATCATTCACAACAGATGTAAAGCAGTAGAAAATAAAGAATAAATGAAGGAATAATCTGAAGATGCAGAAAAAGAGACTTGGTGGACCTCAGACAATTACTCTGTTTCCATGGCAATAAACATTGACTTGATGACATGGTGCTTGTTCTCCATTACCTGCTTTAATCTGTTTTGCCTAAACAAGCTGTCTTGTTTATTTGCTTTGTTGAGAATATAAGTATTTGTCTGTATGTGCAGAATCAGTTCTGGGAGACTAGATTTTGAAGGTGCAGCTTCTAGTGATGTCATCAGTGTGATGTCAGTCACATGGGCTTCACAAGACTAGAGCATACTGTCTAGTTGGTACTGCATTTGGTTTGAAATGTAATTTTCGACTCTATAAATTTAAATTTAAATAAAGTATGTTCTAAATAGTATAAATACGGGTAGGATGAAGGAAATTCATAGACATCCACCATGTTGTCACAGTCATGTGACCTACTACGGCATCAGTTTTGTTGCTTCACTGCTATTCACAACTCCTCTATAGATAGTAAATGTGCATTTTCATAATTCATCGAGTTTGGACATACTACTTGGCTCACATACTGTTTTTTGCCTTCTATGTAGAAGCATATTTGGACCCAGGGTAGGTCACAGTAAAACAGGATGCAGAAATTTGTAACTTATCAAATGACTCAATCCATGAGGAAAGAAGCAGTTTTGCTTCTCTCAAATCACCCATTCTTTAATGTGCAGAGAGAACGTTTTCATTTCTGTCGAGTCTGTTGCACTGAAATGGAGAGCTCTTAAATGCATTTCCCACACCTCTTCAATCTGCTCCACTTAAAGGATGCCTGCTGTTATAGACTAGTTGCCACATAGTTGGGCTGAGCCGAGATTCTCCCTCAAGCAGTGAAAGCATGCAGGAGTTCATCACGGCGCTGATTAAACGGGTCAAAGCTCTGATTATTATGAATTTCACTCCCAATACACAGAAAATCACTTTGACCCTTCTGCATATCCTTGATTGCTCTCTAGGTTTTGATTATGCATTTACCGTTTGATATGGGTCATTTGAGATGTTGTGTCATAGGGCTGCTGGATTCAAAGAGAGGTAGAAATGCGAGTATGATTGTGAAAAGTGATTCATTTGCAGTGTGCACTGCTCTGCGTGGGTGAACTCAAAATGAGTTCAAGAAAGCGCCCAGGCCGCTTTTATTCATTGAGTGTTCGGTCCCACGCATCTTTTCATATCTACTCACTCATGTGAGGACGGACTTTTCATGTAAATATTAGAAAATGTTCATTATACAGCGTGATAGAGAATGTGTGGCAATGGGTCTCATTCACTATAAATGTGAAACTTGTGTGTGCCAACGTTTTCATACCGTAATAAGGATTCATAAATAATTTGCATTATGATTTAGAATAAAATTTAAAACCAATTGAAAGCAGCTCTCCTGGTGGCCTCAAGCATGAAATGTGTTAAGCCGAACTGTTTATTTTATATCTTCATGATTAAAGGATTAGTTCACTTCAGAATTAAAATTTCCTGATAATTCACTCATCCCCGCATGTCATCCAAGATGTTCATGTCTTTGAAGATGTTCAAGGTTTTTGAGGTAAACATTCCAGGATTTTTCTGCATATAGTGGACTTCAACAGGGTTCAACGGGTTGAAGGTCCAAATCGCAGTTTCAATGCAGCTTCAAAGGGCTCTACATGATCCCAGATGACGAATAAGGGTCTTATCTAGCGAAACAATTTATCTTTTTTTTTTTTAATTATATACTTTTTAACTACAAATGCTTGTCTTGCACTAGCGCTGCGATGAGCCACGTATTATGTATTCATGTTGGTTTTGCAAGGGCAGAAAGTGTTTACAAACCCAACAGCCTTTACAAAAAAAAAAAAAGGTAAAACAACAATATCGGACGATTTTGAAGTTGAAGGAGAAAATACGTTTTTCGGCCTACCGTTGTACTTCCACCTACGTCATGTGTGACCTTTCCAACGTGATTACTGTATGTAATGCATGGCATATCACAGAGCTAGTGCAAGATGAGCAATTGACCTTTCGCCGGAAGTTTGATTGATAGGCGATCTGACCAATCATAACCCCGAATCCGCCATTTTGTCCAACAAAGCAGTCAGGGGAGTTAGTAGATTAACGTTATTTAACGGTAATTAGTATTATACAACTCATAACTGTGACCATACTTATTTTGTACTGTATTAATAGAAATTATGTGTATTATAGCTTTTTTTTTTAGAATACATTTAAAGGTGGACTTTTAATAAAACCTTCCTGTCTATTCAGTAGAAACATGACTAGACAAAAAGGGCTGTGATGTTCCTTTTTGCCAAACACTTCATCACCCATAATGCATTTTTGATCTTTTGGCTCTGCTCTTCTGTTGATCTGACCATCTGTGGGTGGGAATACAAAAATGAGGAAGTTTGATCTGTAGTTTTAACAAAATCCCTGAAGCTGTCACGAGCTCGCCGGATGACGCAATATGATGCATTACTTTGTGTGTACACACCTGTTATGATTCTGGCAAAGACGCTTTTTTCTAGTAAGCATCGTGCACAAAATTATTTGTGAATGAGACCCAATATTTGTGTGGTCACAGAGGTGGACTACATGTGGACGCTGCTCTACCTCCTGCAGTAGTTCAGTTATCTGTGAGAATTGTGCTCATGGATAGAAACTGTTGTCAGTAAACAATGCAAAGCCTCAATCGAGGCTTTTCCCTCAGAGCTTTTCAAGGCTTAGAGAGGATGCAGCATTTATTGGTGGCTGAGAAGGCAGGGCACTACAAACTTGAGGGAGATGAATGCGCTCAGAGACGAGGATTTAGAAGTGTCTGGGAGGAATGACAAATCCCAGTTTTCTCTTTTAACGCAGAAAGAAGCCGTTAACACCATTCTTGATGAGGTGTAAATGCAGAACGTGTTTAGCGACGTAAATCAAAGCGAGCCAGACCCCATTGCAAGTTTGAGTGGCAATGCAAAGTGCCTATATATTAGTTGTATTTACTCGCCTGAGATATCAGTCATGCAGTGTTTCGCTCTCATTGATGTGCCACATTGACACGTTCTCATACTAACTGTATAAATAGGAATTTGTTTGATTTTGTTAGGTTGTTTGTGTGTTTGTGTGTGAATTCTTGCTGAAAATTATTTGTAAATATGACTGTTGGCATGGAGTGGTCTAAGAGCCAGGACAGAGTGTGTGTCCTGAACAGCATGTATTTAAACCAGGGTTGTGTGTTTAAATTAAAAATGATTGAAAAGTGATTTTTAATTAGAAAAGCAAAGTTTGTCAAAATCAGTGTTGAATGTTTTCTTAAGTTTGGGTGGATACAATACTATAGATAGATAGATAGGTGGATAGATAGGTGGATATGTGGATGGATATGTAGATGGATAGGTACAGATTAGTGCTGTCCAATCGATTAATCGTATCTAACATAAAAGTATGTTAGCATATATAAATGTGTGTGTGTGTGTGTGTGTGTGTGTAGATATACACACACACACACACACACACACATACACATATATAAAAAATATAAAATGAAAAATTATAAAAATTGACAGCACTAATATAGAGATTGTTCATATGGATGGATAGAAATTGATACATATGGATAGATATAGATATTGATAGATCATATTTAATTAACTTTTGTGGACCAGGATAAAAGAACATTTCATTTCCTAGAATAGATCACCTGTTGAACTTCTCTGATTCACAATTCAATAAAGTCCTCTTCCTCTTATTCCAGTTCAGACTCCACTTGAACTTGGGACGTATGCTGCATTGCAGTGCATTCACCTTTGAGAACGTGCAGTGAGCTAATTACGTCATTCTTGTCCGACACAAATCACAGCCTCGGCCGGTGCATGTGTGCAGCTGGAGCACAGCTGGGATGTGCTGGCACCACACTGTTTGTGTGTTTGTAGAGCTGTGAGCATGCCAAGCAGCCCAGGGCCGGCATCACATGTTAGCACGTTTTATGAATGCACAAGTCAAGGATCCTAAGTGCTACGCTCTGCAGAATAAATTCACAAAAAAGGACATGTGCATGCAAAAGATCGCTTCGTCCATCTAAAGGCCATCATAGTGATGTTCTCTTGCAGATTTAATTTTCAAATACTCCATTGACAATGAAACTTAATTTCATGCCTCATTAGGTTTATTTGTAATGAAAAGGAAAGGGAAGTAGGATTATAACTGGGACAAGAACCTCAGGTGCCATTTGAAGTGGGATCTCTGAGTCACATGTATTTCTGTGAGGAGACTGACCAGCAGAGAAACTCACTTCTCTATGACAGACTAGTGATGGAACTTCTGCTGTTCTGAGCTTTCTCTATTACATTGTATGTGACACTTTCCATGGATGGGATGCAGGATAGGGCCAGAAATTCGAAAGTAAAATGTTTTATATGTTATATATTATATGTGAAGTTTAAAAATGTTTGATCTTTTTATCAAAAATGTCTAGACCTGGCTGAATGCAGTTTGAAACCATTATTATTTTTTGTGAATGAAATGGTATATTCATATAAAAATGCTATTAATAAAATATTGCATATCCAAAATAATAAATAAAATATTAAAAGTGTTTTAAAAAATACGCAGGTGGGACAGACCATTTTGTGGGGAATTTGAAGGTTAAAAACATATTTCATGTATATTAATTTTACAAAAACACTTCTCACTACATAAATAATGGGATTTGTGCTTCTAATGGTTTAAAGAAAAGTGAGTGTACCCTATTCATAGAAAGTGCCATTTAAAACAAAAATGATATAATGTTTTGTTCAGTAAGTGCTGGTTCTTTATAAAGTTATTTATCTTTTTGACTATCATCTTCAAAATGATTCTGTTTGGACCCATCACCAGACGTGTTTGATCTGAGCTGTCAGTCAGTTGGTTGTTGAGTGGATCAGCGGAGTACTTGGGGACTACGGGAGCTCTGGTGGTGGTGCGTCAGTGCTGGACAGGACAACATCATCAGTCCTGATCAATATCCTAGACAGCTCTTGAACAGACAGTGTGGGGGATGGAGTGCTTCGACTTAAAGTGGAGGAAATTATTTGTCAGAATTAAAGGCTGTCTGCATTTTTCAGAGGCAAGGATGGATGTTTGCATATTTATGTCAGAGATATTAAAAAAGAAATGCTCCTCAACAGGGGGTAGTTTAGAGATGTAAGGGCAATTTGGAATTCAAAATAAGGAAACTTTAAACAGCATACTTTTGATCTCAGTAGGCAAAATTTTTATAATTCTTTCCTAACTATTAAATAAGTTTGTAAAATATATATTGTCTGTTTGTGTGTGTGTGTGTGTGTGTATATATATATATATATATATATATATATATATATATATATATATATATATATACTGTATATATGGTGGAAAAGTGATGAATTGCGCTTGTTTTGACACCTTGAAGTCATTGAGTCGACCATGAACTCCAGTATACCAAAGTATTTTAAAATAAAATGTGAGCCCATCTGTCTGACAGCTCAAGCTTGGCTGCAATTGGGTCATGCAACAAGACAATGATCCCAAGAACACCAGCAAATCTAAAACAGAATGGCTGAAAAAGTTGTTGCAATGGCCCAGTCAAAGTCCAGACCTCAACCCAACTGAAATACTGGGGCGGGACCTTAAAAGCAAACCTTAATGAACTGAAGCAACGTTGTAAAAAAAAAAAGAGTTGGCCAAAATTCCTACAGAAAGACGTGAGACTCATACAGATTGAATGATTACTTCATGTTATTGTTGCTAAAAGTAGCTTCACAAGCAACTGAATCATTGGGTGTTCTTAGTTTGTCACCCATGGCTTCTCCATTTTGGCTTTATTTTTTGTTAAATAAATAATGACATGGTGTAATATGTCATGTGTTGTTCATCTGAGGTTGTATTTACTTCATTTTAAGACCTGCTAAAGACCAGTTGGTCTTGATTATGTTCTGATGCATAAAACCATAAAATTCTAAAGGGTGTCACTTTTTCTCTCACACACACACACACACACACACAGGTTTGTTTTGCTATCTTAGTGAGGACACTGCATAGACTTCCATTGATTTCACATCAGGTCAATGATATTTTCTATCACCTAACCCAACCCCTACTTGTACACCAACCGATCACAGAAACATGTGACCATCATTAGATTGAAATAAAAACATCTTCTGGCTGAGATAAAACTAATGAGCATCAGTCAATGTCCTAACTAGTGGGTTGTGAAACTATTTCACTATATGAGGATTTTTGGTCCTCATAAGTATAATCAAAACAAGTACACACACACACATATATTTATATAATTCTAATTCTAATGATATTTCAAAATATTACTTTTTACTGCATTTTTGACCAAATCAATTAAGCCTGGGTGAGCATAAGAGACTTCTTTGAAAAACATCTTACCAACCCCAAACTTATGAATGGTGGTAAAATATGTCTAAAACTGCTCTATTTTCAGTTAGTGGGCAGTTGTGCTGTTCACAACCTGAAGCGAACTTAAGAATTGCTGTAATTTGTGTTCAGCACACCGCTAAGAAAATTCCAGGGGTTGATTGATGAACAGTGGTATGAATAAGCTAAGTATGAAATAGATGAATAATGATTAGTGTTTTACTGTGATCTTTTTTTGTACAGCAAACTTTATCAGCGGAAATACAGATACCAGGAGAGGCAAAAGGTTGATTTGTTATTCAGAGGCCTTGTTGGTCAGAGACAAACAAAACAGTGTGAGTCATTCATTCGCATAAGTGGAGTATTCCTGTGAGTCCTCTTTGGTTTACTTAGAAGAACTATTGTGCAGCTATTAAATGAAGGTTAATGAATGTACATATCTATTTTACGGCCCATCTTTGCGTTTTTACAGAGGCGCTGTTACAGGAAATCTGAAAATCCGCCTCAGAGCACCGTAGGTCTAACCCAGGTCAAATAGGGTGTGAAACGTCAGTCGGCTTGAAAATATAGAGCAGATACCATGCTCTACTTCATGTATTCTGTATATATCAGCTGGCATCGACACATCAATATTAATCATTTCGTTAATCGCCCGCTGTTGTATTTAAGGGCTGTTGAATTCGTTATTCATGGGGCTGTGGCCCAGTATCCTGTGGGGCCGTTAGCTGAGAGTGTGGTGAAGGTGAAACAGGCAGGATGAGTGAGTTGAGGAGTGCTGCGAGGCCACTGGAAAGTGCCTGGATGTTACCACAGGCTGAATGTAATTTTCTAAATCACTCATGTGTGCACACACACACACACACACATCTTTCCTGCTCTCTCTCTTTGCGATCTCGCTGTGTTTCCCTCACACTGCCATTTCTCTTAATCAGAACAGGAAATAGACACCGTTTGAGAGAAATCCGTGATTGAGTGTAATGATGAAAAATATTTTAATTACTCCAAAATATAACAGCTGACTTGAATTTTGAAGCAAGTTCTTCAGTTGTTCTGTATGCCATGATAAAAAGTCAGCAGCTCTGTATTGATGTCTCAAATATGGGCATTATGGGCAAATATATTCTTTGTTCTAAACCCGTAATTATATCTTATTCTGCCCAACATGAGGGTAAGTAAATGATGACAGAATTTATTTTTGGACGAGATCGAAAATCCAACATTGACTTATATTAGTTAGATCACACATAAAACCTATTGCAGCGAAATCAACTTCTCACACCTAATATTACATTCTGTCTTTTATCCAGATGACCACTATTCACATTTCAGAGTTTTTCCTGCATGGCATTTGCTATAAATGAGCTTTAATAAGCTGTGCTGTATGATAGTAACAGAATCTCTAACTGTTCCAGTAATCTGTCAAGTAATTTTCCCACTTATTCGGATGGAGTGTGGACTGATTTGACAACATTTCTTTCCATAAAGTAGATAATCATCTTCAACTCCCATGTCACAGGTTACATCTACACAAAATTGGCTTCTTATTCTCAAACATTAATTTTACGACTTTGTTCACACATAGGATCAAATTTCAATGCAGGTTTTTTTTTCCGTTACAACTTTGTCAGTTGTATGTGCTGGGCATTTTCGCTGGCGAAATCCAATCATTTAATTTGCAATCCACACAATCTGGAATCTCATGTGAGTGTGCAACATTTTCCCATGCAGATTTGGCAACAGGGTTAAGTTGGTCACATGAATTCACCTCATTGACAAACAAAAAGCTGCATGATTTTAAAGTGAGCTCCATTGGTGTACAATTTGGACATTTTTTAGCCCAAGAAATATCGTTAATATGACCACACTTTCCTACATATATTAAGATGTTGAATAATGATTGGTCTAGTATTGCATGCATATATTTAGCCATTTATAGCCACTTCAACTGCTCAGTGTCTGTGTGCGGATTCCTGTGTGAGGCAGACTGAAGACAAATGGGGTGTGTCATGACTCATGACAATGTCAAAGCAGCTCAGATGCAGCATTTCATTTACATAGAACTTTTGCTGAAAAACTGAAACATACCTAAAGCATTTGCATTATTCTTTTGCTGCCTTCCAAGCAATGGTATTTCCTTCAGGAATTGTAGAAGTAGGTTGCTTTTTATGGGACTTATGGAACAACATTTGAGTGCATCTATGAGTGAGTTTTATGTACAATCAGGGTGAGAGACCTCTATTTTGACATTATAAACATTTGAACATGTTGAGGAAGTCTTTTTTGAGTTTGCCATGAACAGGAACGCCGGTCCCTCACCAGTTTCTTAGTGTGGTTTAGCCTGAAGGCACTGGCTCTCCAAGCATTTAATGAGGGCTACATTTACCATGGAGAGAATCTACCCAGCAGCCCCTTCACTGGGCTGCGTTTAGTCACTGAGTGCCTGTCATCTTTCTCTCCATTGTTCTTGATATCTCTCTCCTTCATTTGAGAACTGTGATAACAATGCACTGTCATGGCATTGTTCTAATTCCACAGCTGAATGTTCCTTTGGCATTAACGAATGACATGGTTCTGTGAATCCATGACTTGCTGACCGATCTATTTTAGGTATCAGACAACCAGAAACCAGAGCTCATTCTCTACCCTCCCAATTAGCTTTTTTTTTTTTTTTTTGGTGAGATTTAAGCTTCCATTACGCAGCATGACTAACTGCTATCATTATTAATCTCATAATTAAAGGATATTATACAGTCATTTTTAAATGTGAGCTCTTGAAAACCAAATCGCATTTGATTGAATTATGTCTGGGGTGTGGGTGTGCGAATGAATTCAAAGTTGTTTATTATGAATCTATTATGAGTTTAATAATTAAATTCCTGAATTAGCACATTGGGCCTGTTGTGAATCCAACCGTACAATTGTTGCTGGTATTTTAATTTTTTTGGCTGGCCAAAAATTATTTTATTATTTTTGTTGCTGTCAGTCATGTAAATTTTTTCACCACCATTTTTTTTTGCCGCTGCAGTTTCCCCTCACAAGCTTCTAACTTATGTCCCTGCAGTGACTGGTAAATGCAGGAAAGATGGGCCATGTCAAGAATTTAGTACACAGCAATATTCAGCGCCGGTGAGTATTTATGATGCGTCGTGTGCCAGTGACCTTCTTTCCGTCATCATGCAGCAAAAAGCCGGGCGTAATTGTTGAATAACAAGGTTCAATTGATTTGGAGTAAGTCGGTCCCTCTTGGCAAATAGATAGCAGACATTTATCACAGGATGGGCTTTGGGCAGCGGTGTAAGTATATTGAATTTTGGCCTCCTGTCTGCAACGAGCCTCTTGGGCCATGTGGAAGTTTAGATTCTCAGTCCAAACTTATGTCTGCTGCCGTGCTTGAGTTTTAGCTATGCCTTGAGACATTCTGTTCTATGGGTATACAGTCAGTGCCAGACCTGCGGAAAAGACTGGAATGACTGGTCAACACTGGATGTGTTATTGTATGGAGCATGTGTTTTGGATTCTGGTCTTCAGGGTTTATAACTAGTCCATTAACTAGTTTGCTAGTGAACAACATATTTTTACTGGTCCAAGGAACTAGGTACGACTAGTAGGAGTAACCAGGGTAAACTAGCCTTTTGGAATTATAAATTAAATATTATGTATTTTTTCAATGTTGTTATGAATATGAATAGCCTATATATATATAAATATAAAAATACTTCAAAATCAACTTACACATCAGAAGTGACAGTAAAAATACATTTGTAATGTTACAAAAGTTTCTATTTCAAATAAATGTTTGATCTTTCTATTTTTTGTTTTCAAAACCGATAATAATCATAAATGTTTCTTGAGCACCAAATCAGCGTATCAGAATGGTTTCTGAAGGATAATGTGACACTGAAGACTGAAAATTCTGCTTTGTCATCACAGGAATAAATTATATTTTACATTAACATAGAAAACCTTTTTTTTTAATTGTAGAAATATTTCACAATATTACTGTTTTTACTGTATTTTTTAACAAATAAATGCAGCCTTGCATGGTGAGTATTAGGGATGCACCGAAATGAAAATTCTCGGCCGAAACTAAAACCGAAAGTTCGGGATGCACATTAAAAATTATTTGTTATTTTAAACTAGATTTTTTTTTTTTTTGTTAAATTTTTTTATTAAAATTAGACTTTTTAAATGAAATTAAATAATTTTAATGATGAATTAAAAAAAAATACAAGCCAATAAAATAACCACACTTTTATTGAAAGTAACAATAAAATTAGACTGAAAATATATTAATGTTTACATTTATACTTTATTCAATTCTATGGAACAGAATCCAATGTAACAGGTTTATTTTTTGACCAATTATCCAAATAATGTATAGTCATACAAAGCGATTATTATCAGAGCATAAGCATCCGCAGGGAGCGGATCGGTGAATGAGAGGGTAGCGTCATTTTATCAGCGCTGCTCAGCACGGCTATACCACAACATGTTACTGTACAGTAGGGCAATTGCAAACAAAAAACAATTACAGTACTACATAGACATTTCATGTCGCATGTTGGTGCTTTGTCGATGAGCATGAGTGGTACATGAGTGGAGTGTTCACATGGGCCATGATTTCTGCATGTGCATAGAGAGGAATATTGAGCAGAGCATCACACCGCGCAGTGATAACAGCTAGAGCGAGAGTGAAAACTGAGCACTGAACACTGAGGGGTGGGGTGGCATTTATTTTCGGCTCATATTTTTGGCTGTTTTTCTCTTTCAGCCAAAAAACCAAAAATGCCATTTTCGCCGCCGAAATTTCGGTGAAGCTCTAGTGAGCATGATTGTGTATTTAAAAGCCCTTTAACTCTGTAGTACAGCTTGGCTTGATAGGATGAATAAAATAAATAGATTTTCCAAGCGGTGTTTTCAACAGGAAGGTCCTGTTTTGAGTGCTGGGATTACTCATCTCGCATTACATGGACAGAAAAGCAGCAAGGTCAAGAAGCGTTATGCTCCAAATAAAAAAATCCAACTTTGTTGACTTTTTGTATCATAGAACAAGACCATTAAAGGTCAGAGTGGCATTGACTCATGTGACTGTTGAATGAAGCCATGCAGTTTGGGTAGCACACAGTACATCAAACACACGGCCTCTTCCCATTCTGCTGAAATGCGACCATTTCTTATGTGCCATCAGAGCGTGGCATCAGTCCATCCGCCATTATGTGACAGCATACTGCCTACACAGTGATACTGATATTACTTTACAGTGAGTCGGAGTAAAACAGGCATCCTTCCATGCATCGCCAGCATATTGCTGTGAGTTTAATCTTTCACTTGTATGAGTGATGATGGTTGTTAAATTACCGTCACTTGGTTTTATTTTGTTTTTTTTTGTTGTTGTTTTTTTTTGAGTTCCAGCAGATTGCTTTTAAAACACTAGTATACAGAATTGCCTGCAATAAATCAGTCAGCTAAGGTGTTTTTTTTTCTGAAAGTTGCACTTTCTTTCCAGAGTTTTAGTGTGCATAAGACTGGACTGGTACAGCATAAAAGCATTCATAGCATTATTTTTCCTTCTTCACTTAGGGGTAAAAAGAAGGTTGAAATACCATTGCAGCAATATACTGTTAGCGAACATCCTGATGGGAGCAGTGTTTAGATGAATATGTAACTATGTGCTTCACACTTTACTCTCAATAACAAAATAAATACAACAAAAATGACAGCGTGAGAAAACAGCAGTTAAGAAAGCATTTGATCAAAGTGATGTGGACATGTTTGCAAAAGCTTTGCAATTCGGCACTCCAGTCAAGTCACATCATATTTATATACCACTTTAAACAATAGATTGCTTTAAAATATTATTTCACTTTAGAATTTCCTGATAATTTACTCACCCCCATGTCATCCAAGATGTTCATGACTTTCTTAAATTAAGGTTGAGCAAAGCATTCCAGGATTTTTCTCCATATAGTGGACTTCAGCAGGGATCAAGGTCCAAATCGCAGTTTCAGTGCAGACTGTAAATCCAAATAAGTTGGCATAACTCAAAAAATTTGAGGTAATCAGTGACATAAATTTGAATTAAATAAAATTAAGAAATTCAAAGTTTAAGTAAGTAGATCTGGGAGATTTCAGTTTTGTACTTCCATTTTAATTGCTCTTAACTTGAAATTTTGGAGTAAGTTAATTTATACATTTAACTTAAAATTATCATGTAATCTCAATTTATATTTTTAGCAAAGCTATAACTAGCTAATTCAGTAAATGCTAATTGGTGACACAATGCTTTGATAACATTAGCATAACATAGCAATTGCCGAAAAAGTACAGCAATATTGAACATTTATCATATGCCTGTTCTAAACTAAGCTCATGCTCCACCCGTCACCATATTGGTAACTCCCCCAAAAAAACCCACATAACAGAAACTCTTCTAAATTGGGATAGCAAAGAATTAAATTCTTCTAAATCCTCCACTTATTATTAATCTTGCACAAAAAACATTATATAACACTTAATTTGAGCATTTATTCTTCCTTTCGGGTGTCATGGCCAAGCATGCTGGGAAATAGAAATCCCAGCCCAGTTTCATTTAAATTTAAGTTTGTCTAAGTTCATAAAACTCAAAACAATTAAACAATTCAGATTACTTAAAATGTGTCAGTTTCACAAACTCAAAAGAAAAAGAAAGTTCAATACTCATAAAAGTTCATTTGATTGAACTAATTTGTTTAATTTTGAATTATTTTGAGCCTCAGGGTTTACAGTGCAGCATCAAAGGGCTCTACACAATCCCAGCCAAGGAATAAGGGTCTTATCTGGTGAAACAATAGGTCACATTAAATTTTTTTTATAAAATATACACATAAATATACATTAAAAATGTATATATACTCTTTAACCACAAATGCTCGTCTTGCACTAGCTCTGCGATGTGTGTCCACAATTTACGTAATTACGTAACTACTTTGGAAAGGTCACGCTTGACATAGGCGGAAGTTCCAACCCAGTGTTTACACAGTAAGTCAAACAGTCTTAACAAAAAAATGTAAAACAACGATTTTGAAGAAAATGAGCACTGGAGTTTTTCGACCCAACCCTACCCTTCTGCTGGGTCAATACTTCCGCTGCGTCACGCGTGACCTTTCCATTGTGATTACATAACGTGATTATTACGTAACATAGAGCTAGTTTAAGACGAGCATTTGTGGTTAAAAAGTATATAAATTTCTATTTTTTTAGAAAAAGACTGATTGTCTCACTAGATAAGACCCTTATTCCTCGGCTGGGATCATGTAGAGCCCTTTGAAGCTGCAATGAAACTGCAATTTGGACCTTCAACCCATTGATCCTTTTAAAGCAAACCGCTTTACAGTATTAAACATGAAAAAATAGTGTTAGTGTCTTTCAATTAAAATACTACTTCAGTTTCTACTATAAAGCAGCTGTCCCGTGTGTGCATGTTTTTACTTCTGTCTGACTGAACAGAAGAAATGAATCAGAGAAGATTTCTACGTCAAGGCGGAGCCTCAGAGTAACGAATATGTAATCGTTTTTTTGTTTTTTTTTCGATATAGCTTGAAGTATATATGGGCCTTAATTCTCCCTTTGGAGGCTTGTGGACCCCTGGGGCTCAGCAACGAGATGAAGAGCAGGCACGTTCCCTCGCATGGCCTGTAGACCGTCTGCAGCTGTCACTCATGCAGTCTCGCTCGCCTTCCACTGTAAAAGCAAAGTCCTGTTCCTCACTCACTGCTCCTTCTGTTGCCATTAACAGGTCAAGTTCTTTCAGGCGTGAAAAGTCTTCCTGGAAATGCATGTCACTCAATAAACTCAGTGTATAAACCCATATCCACTGAAGTTATAGCACGTATAACTTCAATGGATAGAAGAGCATATGATTTCATACCATGACTGACCAGTGCAGCCTTATTGATTGAATTTCTCTCCCCTGAATCTCAATGAGCGACCACCTTTGAGTGAGGTATATAGTGATGCAAAAGCTGTGTTTGAAGAGGAAGAACGATTTGACCGGAACAGATACACTGTAAACTAGACGGCGTACATAAAACTTCACAGATGTTCCCATTGGAGCATCACAAACCTAATTTTTTGAGGGAGCACGACTGGCATTTCTGGCTCACTTGGTGGCCTAGATAAGCTAAAACATAACTAAAAAAAAATTAAACTACTTTTAGAGGTTTATCCTGACCAAACGAGTGTTTGTTATAATATATGTATATAATAGGTGAAATAAAATAAAATAAATAAATGTGTGTGTGTTAGAGCTGCACTATTCTAGATGAATTGAGAATCACAATTTTTTTGTTTGTTTGTTTGTTTAAAATAGAAATAACAATTCTCCCATTATTCTGAACAGACAACTAAACAAAATAACGTAATTTACAAGAGATTCTGATAAAATGTTAATTGCTACAGTCTAAATAAATTATTTTTAAAAACAAATCAGGTTGTATGAATGATTCAATGACTCCCTCATTAAGACTTCACTTGTTTCATATTGGATGATTCAAATGGAGTGAATCTCTTGAATAAATGATTCATTGACAAATACATTTTTAACAGTCACTTATGTAATGATGTAATCAATACAATCCTTATTTGAAGCATCAATTTACTTTAAAAAGGTGATTAGATATCGCTACCATATATATATATATATATATATATCAGGGTTTATATCCAAACTATAAACTTTTATCCCAGTACTTCTGTGATGATGTGAATTAGTGTAACACAGAAATAATGACATTGTGTGATTGAAAAGACTGTTTGTGAAGCTGTTTCATACCTATGACAACTGCTCTCTCTGAGTCAGTGGCAGCGGCAACACAGATTTGAATGTTCCGCTGTAATCGTGTTTGTCGTATTTAGGATCGTATTTGTATTTCTATTTTAATAGACAACCAAACTGTTGTAATTTAGGAATTAGATTGTGTTGGTGTTTGAATCGAGATTTGCAATCTTTTACTGATTAATTGTGAGGCTATTTTAAAGGAATATTCCATTAAAATAGTTAAATGGGTTGTCTCAGCTGTTTTTAATCCATCATGTGCCTTAAATTGTGGATTGGTAAATATTGTAGGTGAAAATCAAGAATGTACCAAAGGCTGTTTCTTAGGTTGTGTTACGTGATTGGTGCATTTTAAAAAGCGTTACAAACTATGATGCAACTTATGACAACAACAGGACAAAAAGAATCTTAAGTTCTTTATAAGTACAGCCCTGTGAGAGCTTACATTTTTTTTGTACTGTTGTTGCTCCACTACCTGATTGGCAGGTTAGGGAAACACTGAGCTCTGCGCTGTGCCAAGGGATGATGCACTTGTGAGAGTGTGTGTATGTGATGGCCAGTAGGGGCGCTGATTGGGGAGTTTAAATGAGACAGTGATGAAGAGGAGCTCCTCTTAGCCTGAAGTGAAAAAGAGAAATGTCAGGAGGAAGAGGAAGCGTCTTGCCCGAGATAGGCAGTGCACAGCTTCAGGCCTCAGATCAGCATGACCAAACCAACAGCTTTAATGTACAGCAAGAGATGGGTCCTTACAGGACTAACACACAGGCAGGCATGTGGTTTGTATGATGTCACTCACTGGATAGCTCTGGGCATGTGTGTTATGTGTTAGCGTGTTTATAGCTTTCCATTTATAGATCTGAAGTCCTCTGGTGTCCTTTAACATCTTGCAATTTCATATAGACCTTTATAGTTCAAAATATATGTTTAGAAAATTATCTTGGCTTTATTTCTCTTCTAAATGAATGAATTAATGGTTTTTATAATCAGTTTTTACATTTATTTTTGTAATTTTTATTCATTGTTATTTCTTTTTAAATAATTAGTTTAATTATATAACTATTATTATTATTATATATAATTATATTGTTGAGCTATAAATCTAAAAAGTCTATTGAAAAGATAAGAAAAAATGTTCACTTTTTTACTTTAAGTACATTTCAAAACAATTAAATTACATAACTATTTAAGTATTTTTTAGGCTAGATACATTTTGATTTTTTTATAAACTAGCCGTGTGATCTGAATGTATGCATGAATCATGATTTCCTTAAGCAATTGTGCTGTTTATATGTCACCCCACCCCCCCTCTGATTGGCGTAGTGCTGAGATGCAGGAATAATCCAATCAAGGCAAGAGGATGCACATCAACATCTGTCTAATCCCATTCTGAATGGGGATTAGGTAGATAGCACACTTTGAGCAGCATGCAGTAATATGTTGCAGTGGCCGGCCAGACCTCTTGGATCTAAGGTTTCAGGTAGAGAATTTAAGAATGGGATACATATTGCAAAGATGGAAACAGAGACGACCAGTGGCTTATCTGAAATCCAAACAGCGGCCATTTGAGAGGCCTCTCTTAGTTTGGCCTTTAGGGTGAGTGGTGGAGATGCCAGGAGACTGCGAGTCTGTAAACGCATGGCTCTTCTGCAGCCACTTATCTGATAAAGAAGCTGGACAGACGCCCATTCTTAAGGTCAGCCGGAAGATCACACTGCGACCCTGCTGCTCTGCACATGGCGACTGTGCTACTTTTGTCATGGTGGTTTTTCTTTAAATCGGTCATTGCTGATACGGTTCCCATGATGACAGAGCCAGACAACTTCATATAGATTTGATCTAGCATTATTGCTTCTTTATATTTGAATAGTGTCTTAATTTGAACCTTTGGGTGAATTGTGCTTTATTTGAGAGCTTCATCAACACTTATGTTTATAGCTGAACAATGCCTGCTATCTGTTGGGTAAAGGCAAAAGAGTATCAAGAAATAGGCCATGGTGTTGATACCGTGAACATCCAACATGACACATCTAGAGCAGCGTTTTCAAACTGTTTTTGTCTTACATAGCCCCGCAGCCACATCAGTGAGACACAGTATGCTTTAATTGACACCAAATCAGAAATGTGCTCCTGTTAACTCATATACTGGTTAGTGGATACCATCTTGAATGATCATTAATGTTATTAAAATGGCCGTTATTACAAAGATTCACTAAAAAACAAATCACTAAAATCAATACTGTGGGTGAATAACAGTCTTCAGCTATCTCTCAAATGGAAGCAGTTTGGGAAATGGTATCTTTTATTTATTTATTTATTTGCATTTATTATTACTTATTATAAATTCTTTAAAGGGATAGTTCACCCAAAAATGAAAATGCTGTCATTAATTACTCACCCTCATGTTTTTCCAAACCCGTAAGACTTTCTTTCATCATCGGAACACAAATGAAAATACAATCTGAGATAAAAATCTGAGAGCTTTCTGTCCCTCCATAGACACCTATGCAACTGAAACTTCAAAAAACTAAATTAAATCTGTGTATCATATAAAGCAATCGTGTCAAAATTTAGACAAAACCGCTCAATTCATATGGATTAGTTTTATGATCGCTTTATGAACTTTTTGAAGGATCAAAGTTTCAGTTGTGTAGCTACTTCTACATCATTGCATCTTTGGCCCCGCCCACTGGCGCCCACTGAGATGAAAAGTGATACAGGATCACTGGAAAAAAATAGCATTACCTTCCAAAGGATCCTAATGCTAGGAAAGTAGTTTTCCTATAGTATTTTGTAGTATGTGAATGTCTCAGAGCAGTTTTTGTTGTTCAGTACATTTCACTGTGGATTCTTTGGAAAATCATTTACAATTTCGGCGCAGGCTTTGCAAGCAGACTTAAAACTGTAAAATATGGACCGGACAGTGATGCCACAACAAGAAACCATGTTAATTCTAAATCTGTGATCAGTGATTTCTGATATGTAATGATTCATGCAGAGTCAGACGTTCTTTGTCTCAAAATCGATTATTGCTGTTAATGAGTCAGTCAATCAATCCAGTGACTAAATGGTCAACTTCACATTATTTCTCTTAGTAGCATGAAAATAATTTAAATTGATTTAATTACAAAGCGATATAAGAACCCTCTCTTTATAAACACTGGAGCTGTCAATCACTCAGTTATTGATTTCTGGGCTCTCGCCAAAACTCCCATTATAATCTATGACACAGTCTACAATGCAAAATGAAATCTCTTATTTCCATCCTGTTTGCACTGTTAGTCATGATAAAAGCATTTGTGAGTGCAGAAATCGAGTTGCAATGACTGGATCACTGCATTTATGCGCTCAACAGACATGTCTGTCATCGGCTACAATGCTCATCACTGCAACCTTTCATGAGAGTAGATCTAAATACAATGCAATAATCAACACTTTTCATGATTAGTTAATCACAACAGCTGTAAAATTGTAATATAAACATATAATACTTATTTCATATGCAAAAATGTTAGCCAATCACAGCAGTAGGCGTTTACATTGAAGTCTCACAGTAGACACACCCCTTCCAACAGAGCGTTCAAATCAGAGGGCTAAAATCAGAGTAGAAAATTGACTTTTTATTTATAAATTATGACCATTTTTGATGTCAAAATCATATTTGCATTATAAGTGCACCTCAGGAAACAAATTTTTTTTTTAAAAATGCAGTTCATGACCCCTTTAACATGATAAAACTGTTTTGAGAGTTGTCATGATTGACATATATTTAATACAATTTTTTTTATTGTTGATTTTTTTTTTGTACAATTACTTTTCATTATTATAAATTTTATAATCATTTGACAGCCCTAATATTTTTAAAGTCATAAATTTTGTTTTACAGATTTATCGAAGCAAAAAAAATTCCAAATACCTCCTTGGACCTGTTTAGGTTAACCTCTGGGGTACATATACACCTGTTTGGGAATCACTGATCTAGAACACTTTCCTAATACAGAGTAAGGATGCAAAAATCACAGGTGGGCTAGAAGATGTTGATATAGTGCCTTCTACACATTTACATTCACGCATGTGTTCCACAAACACAAATACCTCAAGGCAATAATGCTGTATTATTCTCAGATGAGTGAATTGCATATTTACCTAGTGAACTTTTTTCCTGTCCATAAGTCAATGTATCCTTTATCTTTTACTTGTAATCTCATTGCTTCTGAATTGATTGAAGTTGGCAAGTAGTGTACTATAAAATTATACTTTGCATAAAAAAAATGATCAAAGTGCAAACTGTAGCAGAGAGAATCTGGCAGACTGAGTGGGTGGAAGCCACTCTCAAAGAAATCAATGGCAAAACATTGTGCAAACAAGACTATATCCCCATAAGCACTTGTACACATTGTGTTTATTTTTTTATTTATTTTGTGAAGGTCTTCATATTGAATAAAAATACTGTTGATTGCCAGTGGTTTTGTGGATTTGGGGAAATCCTCTCGTTAAGATGTTCTTAACATCCTGTCGGTGAATTTTTGGGGAGAGAATAGGTGTGGGTAAATGGAAATGTGTGTCTGTTCTTGGCTGGATGCCTATCAGGGTCAGAGGGTAAACAACAAGGTGGGGATTGCTGGGGGAAACACAGAGATAGGTCACTTGGTAAAGACACACCACTGGAAGCAGATGCCTTTAGTACCACAGTAACTCACGTCAGACTGAGAGACCTTAACACCATTCACCAACAATCCATTATCATTAGCAGGTGACACAGCATTTTTAAAAGATCTTGCAACAAAGATGCTTCTGACAGACTGTCATGTTCAGCCTTTGCTGTGCCTGGAAAGCAGCGGGTTTGTTCAACTTTCTGGTGATTTGTTGCAAAGAGGCTAGTGTTGCCATAGCAATTCCTACAGATTTCTCACCTTTTTGCTAGCAAGACTTTTTGAAAGTGAATTTGTTTGAGATTATTGTCACGACTTGTCGAGTTGGTACCACGAAAAATAGATTTGATTTCAAAATGTAATGACTTCAGATACTAAATGATGTTTTATTAACAAAGTTCGGGAGGAACACTGATCTAAATAATCATCACATCACTCCAACCAGCAGTCATTATTCAGCAATCAACATGTCTACCCAATCAGCAGGAGCGGAAACCTATATATATATATATATATATATATATGTCGACTCACCTATGCTTTGGACAGTTTCACCATCCCTCCACCACCCCGTCTCCTCACACTTAAACCAGAATACGGGGGGAGTACTCTGGGCTCGGGCCAAATACCGAGCTCGGAGTTCTCTCCTCGGACAGCACGCCAAATATGCATACTAATAACTCTATCAGATTATTTGTAAGTGTGAACTCGTGAATTGGTGTTTAAAGTAAAGATTTTTAGTAAGTATGATAAATTCCTCTAGTATAGCAAGCAAAATCTGTTTTGTCTGTTATCTTAAGTTTAACATGTGAACTCATGCATCAAATATAGTTCTTTGTTAAATGTTAAATATATGGATAAATATATACTATTTGAGGACATAGAGTAGAATTGTAGAACATCATCTGTATTACTTACCTTATTGCAAAGGTGTATATTAATTTTTTTTTAGTTAAATCATTTAGAGATGTTGTGTTGAGTCATCAGCTTTGACATTATCAGCAGTTCAAAACAGGTCCATCCTCTGCAAATCTTATTTACAAAACAACATAACCGGGAACAGTCTGTCTGGTTGTAAGGTCACGTTGAAAAGAAAAGCAGACCAAACATTGAGATATTCTAGCCGAGTGTCTACAGCAGTAGCTGATTCTGCTCTGTCATTGAGAGTTCAGTGAGAGTTCAGAGAGAAAGAGAGAGAGAGCTTTTAAAAGGGTTTTATTTGTGTCTCACACAGGTACTTCCACGCCATCTATCTGGGCATCAGGAGCAGGCAGAGCGGAGAGAATGACCGTTGGAGGTTCTACTGGAGGATGGTGTACGAGTATGCCGACGTCAGCATGCTCCACCTACTGGCCACGTTCCTAGAGAGCGCCCCTCAGCTGGTGCTCCAGCTCTGTATCATCATACAGACTCACAAGCTTCAGGCTGTGCAAGGTAACACAGCACACACACTTTTGTTTATTTCGCTATATATTAGTGAGGACCTTCTTATAGATCACACCCGACCCCTGCCATTAAACATAACCCTCGCAGAAACCTGTGCAAAACTTTAGATATAAAGATAATTTGACCAATTTTTAACCCCGTTTAACTAGTGAGTTGGTCAGTGTTCAACAGGTTTCATTATAATTTTGAGGACATTTTAGAATAGCGAGGACATTTTCGACCTCACGAGTATAGTCAAACCTGTATACACACACACACACACACACACACACACACTAATTGTGAATACTGAAGTGCATGTGACAATTTGACCTCTGGGTGAAAGTGTTAACATCTCAGGTGTTAGGATGTGTGCTGAATCCCCTGCTGAAAAATAAAACATCTTAGGCAAACCTAATTGGTTCTTGGGTCTTAGCTCGTTTGAACTGGTTTAGCTGGTCTCTTACCCAAGCTAAGATGATTTGTGCTGGTTTAGCTGGACTCCCAGCTTGGCCAAGCTGTTTTAGCCGGTTTAGCTGGTTACCTAACCTGGCCAGCTGACAAGTATTCAAATGCCCTTTAAAAACTTAACCTTTTTGGCAAGGCGAAAGGAGACCATTTAACCACTTTTACCTGGTTTAAGCTGTCTTTTTCAACAGGGATCCTAGTATTTTATTAGTTTGCTATATTGCTTTGTAAGATTAAGGGCAGTACTGAGGAGAGAGAACACTGGATTTACTGTCATCCTTCACTTTGCACATCTCATCCTGTCTGTGTAACAGTGATGGAGAGGGTCAGAGAGTGAGAAACTCAACTGCCACTGAAATTAGAAAAACTGCTGTAGAGGAGAGCTTTTTCAAGACCATTGCCAAAAATGGGGATTTATTAGGGTAAAAGCAAGTTTTCAAACCAATGCTTCTTTTGTTGTGCCGTCTTTTTGGAGATACACCGTTTTTGGGTATAGTGAATTAACTCTGGCATTCTGACAGTGTTTTATAGCATTGTTTAGCAATCAACAAGACAACTTCACCTTTTGTTTTTACTTGATGTTATAAAACCTATAGTGTCAGCCACAGTGAGCGTCTAAAGCAAGCAGGTCTATAATACCTGGAGAAAGCCATCTATTAAATTTCCCATTCATTTCAATAACAGTTACTCCACTGACATATGACCCTCTGGAAGAATGTGATTTGAAATCTGCCATTTGAATTTTTTTTTCTTCTAGTCATCAGGGCCTGGTTTCAACAAATCCCTTAAGGTAAGAAACCATTTGAATGAAATATCACTAAGGATTTTTTAACTTAAGTTTTTTTTTTGGAACCGACCACTGATCTGTAAATGCCATGTGACTGCTCACTCTAGAGACGCAGGAAAGTAACGTCCTGACAGCACTAATTGGCTAGAAACTGACCCGTCCAGCTATAGGCCAATCACGCTTCAAAATTTTTATAGAAAAGTAATTTCGAAATCATTGGTTACTGGGCTTAACAAACATTCACCCTGACCAGACAGGATTCTCTTTCTCTAATGTACGTCACCTCTTCAATACACTATACGCCAATCAAAGCTAATAGGGCAGCGTTTCTGACCTTGAATGTGCTGAAAGCTTTTGATCAGGTTGAGTGGCCTTATATGTTCAGGTCGCTACAAAGATTTGGGTTTGGTGAGGCATTTATATCATGGGTCAGATTAATATATACATAATATTGTATTTGAGAGATCAGTTCCCGTTCTCTTAGATTCAATTACTTCTTTTGGGAGGCTATCGGTATATACTGTTAATCTCTCAAAGAGTAACTTTATGCCTCTCTCAAATATTTAAATAGTCCTGTTTTTTGGGGAATATTTCGTTTAAGATAGTTAGGGATCATTTGATATATCTCGGATTGACAATCCGCAAAGATCCAAAATTATTTAAGATGAATTTTTTGGAGTTTCTTTCTAAACTCAAACATAATAAAGAAATTTGGAAAATTTTACCTTTGTTTATGATTGGGCATATAAATTCAATTAAAATGGTTTCTCTTCCTAGATTCCAGTCTTACTTTCCCTATTTTCTTACCACTGTCTTCTTTACGGAACTGGATTCTATAATCCTGTTTTATGTTTGGAACCCAGCCCCACCTCCAAAATCACAAGTCTGTAGGTGATTTAGGTATACCAGTATTTAAACGTTTTGCTGGCCAAATATGATAAACAACAGTAAAAACTGAGCACCCACATATAGCTACAATAACTTTTGTAACCTTTAAGTTGATAAAAAACTTGATGCAAAAAAAAATTGCCTCAGATGCCACCATTATAATGGACAAAACATCTCGTCGACAACCGCTGGTGAAACACCTCATAACTCTGTTTGAGCTGGATTTTGGTAAAATGCTAATAATAATGACATACGCAAGTGTCTGGCCACACATAAAGCTTCAATACTAACTTTGACAGCAAGTTGTTTAATCATTTAAAAAGTGAATTTTTTAAAGAAAGAAATTTCTGAATTCCTGATCAGTTCTATATTGTTGAACCACTGAGGTTCAAGTGACAAAGGTGGACAAAGTTTCAGGAAACAGTCGCAACGAGCTAATTATTTCTCCAAAGATGCATACTACTATAGTAGTTAAGCAGCAAGTTGTTGTTGTATACAGGTAATTTACAGGATTTACAGGTTTTTATCAGTGAACTGGGAAACAAAGCCATCTTAATAAGTCATACTGCCAGGTACTTTCCTTCAAGGTAGCCAATGGTTGTTAAACTAGATTTCCAAGTGCAAGGCTGTAGTGCTTTGTTTTATGAGTTATATCTGAAAGTAATCAGCAGTTACTACATTACATTTTTTACTGATTTCTTCAATGTTTACTGTACCTATAATTGATGGAGACTACTGTGGCATTATTTCTACTTTTTTTCATACCTATCTATGATTGTGGTATCATCGAATACTTAAATGGCATTTAAGTTGTTCACTTTATATATTGGTCTGTTCCTCTTCATAAATGGCTGTTCTGTTGATTTGTGCTTTTGTGCTTTGTGGATTGCAGAGCCCTGCCTAGCAGTTAAAGCTTCAGCGCCTTTATGTGCTGTCTTCTGTTCTTCATAATCTTCCATAAACAAAAGTGCCCAGGGATTGTCAGAATTCTCTCCCATCAAGGCTGAGAAATGATTTACGAAAGCAGGGGTCTTGAGCTCCTAATGCAACAGAGCTGTGAATATCCTTTTTGAGAGTGAGGATCTGAGCGTCTGCTCCGTGTGACAGTAGAAGCGGGTCTGGAGGCAGTTTTGCTCGTGGTGTTTGGTAGAGCAGAGCGGAGAGCCCTCTGATGCTCTGAACTCTTTCATCAGAGACTTTCCTTTGAGATTTGTCGCTCTTACGCTTACAAGTCAAAAACAACATTGAGCAAAGTGTAAAAATTTAACCCTAAAGTACAGTCATAATTTAAAAGCTCAATGTCTTCTAAATAGACTAAACAACTATTGGATGGCAGGCGGCAGAGGCGCAGTGGTGAAATGTAGGACCGATTTGCTTTGTGTTTCTCTTACTCGGGCTGTCCCTTGTTTGCTCTACAAATGCATCCACCTTAACTTTACCGGTAACTGTCACAGGAAAAGACGCTGTCAGTCAGTAAAGCTTCTCTTTGAACCCCTGCCAGAAATAAAATTTCTCTATCTGCTCACCTAAATGGGCCACTCAGCCTAACCATTTCCTGCAACAGTTCAACACAGGAAATAGCCTCGCTCATAACATGTACCCAGTGGACTGTTTTGCTCAAAATCACAGGATGCAACCCTTTCTTTTTAATTATTATTCATATTGCAAATATTTTTTGTCTGTATGTCGTAAATACATGTCACACCATTACTTTTATTTTTTCTACTAATTATGGGTCCTCAGAAGAATTTTTTTTAATCTTATCTTTTTTGTGTTTGTGTGAAACAATTGGTATATGAGTCAGAGAATATTAAGTTATAAAATTACTAAGTTAAAAGTTTAAGTTTACATTTTTCATTCACTATTTTTGTAGATTTTTGACATCATTAATGATAGTTTTAATGGCACAAATCATAAATACATTGATCTGGTACTGTATGCATGTTATATAAGTTTATCATCGACATAGCAGGATTTTTTTATTTAAAGCTTTGTGTTTTATATATGCACGTTCTTATTGTCAATCTCGAAAGTACTAAAGGTCTCATATATTGATGATGATCTTTGCCAGTGATTCTCTTTTTAATTAATGTTTGTGATTGGAGATGAAATCGTATTACTGTACCATACACTTTCCTCCACTATACCTTCACAGTTGAAAGCAAAAACACATTTTACTGGCAAGTTGTGGCCCAACCATCTGTTTTGATTATATTTCTATTATAGGGAAGATCAGGTGCAATTGTAACATTTTTATCAAATCTGCCTGCCATATGTTGCTAAAATAAACATTTATATGTGCCAACAGAAAATGTAATATTAATACTGTAGATTAGCAATGAGAAAGCCTAAAAAAGCAGAGTTAGAATAAAAATACATCTTTGAAGAACCTTCACCCAGCTCCTTTCTATACAAACACATGTTTTTATGCTCTTAAAATAAAAAATCAATGTGCGCTATATTTCAAGATTCCTTTAAAAGAGGAAGATTCCTTTAAAAATTCTCCTTTTCCTGTGCACGCAGATAAAATAACAACATGGAGAGTTTGGAGCGACATGAGGGTGAGCAAATGTTGAAAAATGTTGACAGAATTTTTATTTTTTTGGTGAACTATTCCTTCAATGTGAGCGGATTTGAAGGGTCTGTAGAAGTAGATAAAGAAGATACTGCAGTGGTGCTGTGGTTTGCATAACCCTGCTGCTACCACGCACCCTACAAACACACAACACACACTGTCTATGCCCTCCTCCCCTCTCCAAATTACTGCAGCCCTCATGAGCAGGAGCAGCAAGGAGCATTACGTCACCACTGCCGCTCTCGCAGCCTCGCACGCTGGACCGTGGCAGGTTCCCGTGGCGACGTCTCCTCAGGATGCGCTGCACGTGCGCAGGATATGAGGGAGGGAGGGAGGAATACATGCACTCTCGCTGTCGTAGAGAGTGCCGGAGCCAAGCCGCAGGTCAGATAGCCCACAGAATAAGAATTATAGCCTGGCCTCTGTCAGTTAATTACCCCACTTTGCAAAGTAGTCATTACACCCCCTCAGCTCTCTCCAGCTACTAATGGGCCAGATTTAATCTAAGTGGGTTAAACACGTAAATAAGCTATTGAAAAAACTCACAGTATAAACAAACGCTAGATGACAGAACGATAGCTAGCTAGATAGATAGAACAATGGATGGATGGATGGATGGATGGATGGATGGATGGATGGATGGATGGATGGATGGATGGATGGATGGATAGATAGATAGATAGATAGATAGATAGATAGATAGATAGATAGATAGATAGATTGATTGATTGATTGATTGATTGATTGATTGATTGATGTAAAAAGTGTTAGGCCACCACCAGCTTTGGTATTTTAGCAATGTTTTAATGACCATCCATATTTATTTTTCAGTCTCTTATTATGATACAAACAGAAAATACACGAAAAATGTACACAAAATGTTAAACAAATTCTAAACAAAATTGTTTCTTTTAGCAAAAATCAGTATTTAGTGTGACCTCCTGTCACATGTCTCCTGGAGAAACTTTTTATCAGATTTCAAACATTTTCTTGGCTTTCCAGTCCTTTTCAGTTCCAATTAGGTTTAAGAGAGTCAGGTTCCTGTTATTGCTCAAGTGTAATGAGAGGTCACTAAATACTTGACACTTTAGCCTATAAAAGCTGTTTTTCCTCCCTGTTCTTTAACACTGCAGACAACTTTACTGTATTTTCTGGATGTGATCTAATAAATAATTATATATGTTCATGTCATTGCTAAAACAACATTTAATGGTGGCCTAAGACTTTTGCACAGTACTGTAGAGAGATAGTTAGTTAGATGAGATTGATTGATTAATTGATTGAGGATGCATTCCAGGAATATCCCTTGCATGGTTATACTGTAATTGCTATTCACATATTATAGAAAATATATAATGCATATATATTGCCCCTTTTAAACTATGAGATGATGTGGTCTGTTGAATTGTTTCTTGCTTTCAGTACGGGTTATGGGACTGTACACTGCTGTTCAAAATTTAGGGTAGGTAAGATTAAGTCTCTTAATAGCAATTATAATTCATTAAATTTATATAGCGCTTTTCTCAGAACTCAAAGCACATTACACGGAAGGAGGAAATTTCCTCAACCACCACCAATGTGCAGCGTCCACTTGGATGATGCGACAGCAGCCATATTGCGCCAGAACGCCCACCACACACCAGCTTATTGGTGGAGAGTGATGAAGCCAATCAATATATGGGGATGATTGCTGTAGGATGCTATGATGATGGACAGAGGCCAATGGGTAGATTTGCAAAATACTGAAATACTGAAAAAAAGGGCGAAATAGACTCATCCAAAAGATTGTGATTTTTCACAGTATAGTGTCCCTATCACTATACTGGGGTGTTAGGAGCCACATAGACCACAGGGTGAGCACTCCTGCTGGCCTCACTAACACCTCTTTCAACAGCTACCTGGTTTTTCCCATCCAGGTACTGAATAGACTTAACCCTGCTTAGCTTCAGTGGGAAACCAGTCTTGGGCTACAGGGCGATAGCTGCTGACCTCTTCACCAACTCAAAAATACAGTAAACATTACAATTGTGAAATTGTACAATTTAGAAAAGTTTTCTATTTTAATATATTTTGTATATAATTAAAATGTAATTAATTCCTGTGGCATCTGCATCATTATTCCAGTCTTCGGTATCACATGATCCTTCAGAAATCATTCTAATATGCTGATTTGGTGCTCAAGGAACACCTTCTTCTTCTTCTTCTTCTTCTTCTGGATGTTGACATCTAAGTTATAGTAAAAAAAAATAAAGAATAGGAAATCTCTCCTTGATATCCAGTACACTGTAAAAGAAATGGAAATGGAGTAACTGAATAGTTTATCTTGGTATGTTGTGTCAGATTCATTTTTGTAAACATATCTAATCGGTTCCATCCAAATGAATAATATGATTATAATTATTTTAAATAATTATTAAATAAAAAATATTCACAATATGGATGAATCTAAATCTTGGGTCCAGATCTAGGCTGCAGTCTGTTAATTGGTAACTCCATCCTTGTAAGGAGCTCCATAGAGGACGTGACCACTACTAGGCACTCGCTCTGGGAGTGTCGACATTACACAGTCCTTTCCACAGAAATGGATTCTGTGCTTTCATTCGCCATTTAGACTGATGAAACAGATGCCCAGGGTGCACATTCCCTGTTATGAATGTGCTATCTTATGCCATCAAGGAATATCTTTACCATTGATCGCCTGCTTTGTTTGGTGTAGAGTGTCCATAATATACAGCTTATCTGACTACAGATGGCAGAGAAATGGCAAATCTGTCTGTCACAGTTTTTGACGAACGGTGAACCTGCAGCCTCTGTGAAATGAAAATAATACTCACCTTTATTTGGACACAAATTAACACATCTTTGCACATTCATCATTTCACATGAGGACTCATTCAATTATTCATGGCCGTGGACCGCAATGGTGTTATCTTAGGAACGTGAGATTCTGCATTTTTTTCTGATGCCGTTTGAAAGGAACTGATTGGCGTTAAAGCTTCCTCTTATCTCAACCTCTCCTCTGCTTGCATTACAACATTTTACAAAAGGATGATAAAAAGGGCATTATTCCGAAACCTGTGCATTGTCTTGATATGATTTGGGTATGAATATCAACCTGTAAAGTAAAGACAAGAGAATGTTTACATTTCATTTATACTTGATAACGGAAGTAATAAATTCAACGTCTGTCTTGGTATCTCAGGAACTGTTTAATGCAGTGAGAATGTCAGATTTATTAGTCTTTTTTTCTGACAAGAGAAATAGACGTTTCAGTATTAATATGTTGGAGCCATATGCTGCCTGCCTATAAGTACAGATGAAAGACAGCACAATATTTTGATCAAAATACAGTAAAAAGAGTAATATTGAAAAAAAAAATGTTTTCTATAATATATTTTAAAATGGAAGACAAATGTTGTGATGCTTAATATTTTTGTGGAAACATTTATTTTTGCATAATAATATTTTTAATATTTTTATAGTGATACACTTTGAGGATTCTATGGTGAAGAGAAAGTTTAAAGGAACAGCATTTATTTTAAATATAAATCTAGCATTATAAATGTCTTTACTGTCACTTTTAATCAATGTAGTATATCCTTGCTGATTAAAATTTTTCTTGTCTTTTCAAAAAAAAAAAAAAAAAAAAAAAAAAATATATATATATATATATATATATATATATATATATATCTTACTGACGCCAAACTTGTAAACGTTAATTGACCCCAAAAAGCATTTGAAAATATCCAGCCAACTGCCATTTATTATTTTACAAAAACAATTGTTATTGGGATAGACCACTTAAAAATTAAAATTATCATGATTTTCTTTCTTCTGTGGAACAAAAAACAATGGGTCTCATTCATTAATAATTGTGTGGATTATGTGGATTTCATATTTGTACGCACAGGAGAACTTCTCACAAAAAATATTTGCCTAATTCACAACACATGTGTGAGCAGATGAATTTGTTCTTAAAGGGACAGTACACCCAAAAATGAAAATTCTGTCATCATTTACTAGTTTCAGCCTCAGATGTCATGCCCACGGACCGTTGGCTGAACGTCAGATGATAAAACACGACCAAACCATCTCCAGATACGGGCTTTCAGCACAACTCTTCTTTTACAGCCTTTGGGGGAAATGCAAAGGGAAAAAACTCAAGACGCGAACTTATTTTAGTTTTTAGAATGGCACGTCATGTACAAGATCCCGCAAGCCGCGAGCACAACGGTCATATACACATCTGTCTAGTGTGTTTACATAGGAAAACAATGGAGAAGAAGCACACTGAAATGGAAAAATGCGCTCTGTGTGAACGGCCCATAAGGCTGCACAGAGAAAGTGCTTTTTACATACGTGTTTTTAGTTGTTCATTTTTTCATATACTTAAAACAAATTTTAGTATGAAATCATGATTAGCATGTGAATCATGATTTGTTCATGAAAACCTTTCACACAAAAATTTGTCCGTACACATACCTATTGAATGAGACCCTATATTTTGGAAACTTACTGTGGTCTATAGAAATGTAATTCTATAGAAAAAAAAGAACCCTCAAAACATTGTTTGTGTTCCACAGAAGAAAATCATACAGGTTTAAAGCGACATGGTGACAGAATTTTTCAATCAGGGAAACTGTCCCCTTAGTTTTTGGGCTGCTGAACTAGTCTAGACAGTGTTTCAAAATTAAGCTTTTATCTCTGTTTCAATTTTAAACTTGAATGTAACCCTTTTTCTTGTTTAATGATTCATTCAGAGGAGAGACTGGACAGTGTGTGTTAGCTTTGTATTCTGTCTCACTCACTCATACAAGAAAGTGATCACTCCTCCAGCAGCTCAAGCACATAATAACCATGGCAGCCAACTCCATAACAGAGTGTCACAGCGGTAAAGACGGGCGTTCACGCACCTCTAGTCATTGCTGGCTGCTTTACTGTACTCTATCTGATGCAGATGGCTTGTAAAGCCTCCTCCATTAAGCACAGCCGAGTATTTTGGACAACATGATGAATAACATCTCACTCAATGGGCCAGTGAGTCATAACTGTAGAAAGATGCTGTTCAGCAGAATTCCAAAGAGGCTGTTTTCCCTGAAGAGGAAATAAAACAAGTCTCATCAAAGTGAACCATGTCTCTTGAGTCACAGTTTATCAGCTTTGATCAGGGTCGGAGCTTGTAAACCTTGGTGTGGTGTGACTTACCAGGGGGTCTGGATTTGTAATCGCAAACAGATTCATTAAAGGAGGGATAAACGTGACCCACTGGAGCGCGAGCCATTGACGGACACTTCCACTTCCACACTACTCCATTAGCCCACTTCCGACTGTATCCTCTTGAGTCATGAATACATAAAGATGTAGTAACAAGATAAAGGCATTTGCATGCCTTGGTGAGCACTTCCTATTCTGCGTGTGAAACCAGTGTCCTAGTGTTTCTGGGTAAGAAGTGCTTCACATGTCAAGATAGATTTATAGCTGGTTAACATAAAATGAACTGCAGCCCTCAAGGGGATTGATGGCACACCATAAGGACTGTTTCTTCTTGCCATGTTTTTAAGTAATGAACTACCAGAAAAAACACTTTTCAAATTCACTATTTTATGTAATTTGTCGAATAACAATATCCAATAGTATGATGCATAATAGATGTGAAAGTTTTGTCATTTCTTAATTAATTTTTGAAAGTCATGAACCGTTCACCTTAATTTTCTCACCTTTTTTTGTCTCCTAAATGTACACAGCTGAATTTTATTTTTGTACTTCTTTATTCATTACATAATTTGATAACTACAGATTGATTAGAAATGATACAGCAAAAACATTCTACTCACAAGTGATATTTTCATTTATATTTATTCTTTTTTTCACACACCACGTTTCACATTTCATATTAAGCTGTTCAGTGTTTCTCTCTCCTTGGTAATCAAGTACACTAACTTTTGATAAAACTTTATTAGTGGAATATTGGTTTTGGTGGAAATTAAATTATATACATATCTTTTACACCAATATTGAAATGATCATTTCACTCGTTCTTTACATTATTATGATATTGTATTTTAAATGTAATATTTCAGAATTCTGGAATGGATATTCATAGTTTAAGACTATGTAAACAAGAGTTAAACAATAAAAATCTATATATAAAAATTGTGAAACGAAAAGACATATGATAAAAAAAATCTGTTATCTGTCACTTTTAGTAAAAATCAACACCTGGGATGTGTCAGTTGAAGAAAACAATGAATGATGTCATATTTACAATACATTCTGCGCATACATACTGTGTGTAGTTCTCTATGTAGTCATATTTCCTGAGTGGATTGACAGGTATACTTGTGACGTTCAGCCATAACCGATGCTTCTCTCCTTTATTTCAGGGATGACAGCAGCTGCTTCTCTCGTGTCACTAGCTTGGGCTCTGGCCTCCTACCAGAAGGCCTTGCGTGATTCCCGCGATGACAAGAAGCCCGTCAGCTACCTTGCCGTCATCATTCAGTTCTGCTGGCACTTCTTTACCATTGCCGCACGTGTGGTGACCTTCGCTCTCTTCGCCTCGGTGTTTCAGCTCTACTTCGGCATCTTCATTGTGCTGCACTGGTGCATCATGACCTTCTGGATCGTACACTGCGAGACCGAATTCTGCATCACCAAATGGGAGGAGATTGTCTTTGACATGGTGGTGGGCATCATCTACATCTTCAGCTGGTTCAATGTGAAAGAGGGACGCACCCGCTGCCGCCTATTCATCTACTACTTCATGATCCTGTTGGAGAACACAGCCCTGAGCGCGCTTTGGTACCTGTATCGCTTACCACCCAGCACGGACGCCTTTGCCGTCCCGGCCCTGTGCGTTATCTTCTCCAGCTTTTTCACCGGCATTGTCTTCATGCTCATGTACTACGCGTTCTTTCATCCCAACGGGCCGCGCTTCGGCCGCTCAGCCAGCCTGGTCCAGCTCGAAGACCCCACTTCTACCTTTACGCTGCCCCCTGAAGGTGCCACCAACTCCCTGCGCTCCAACCGCGGAGGCACTCTGGCCAGGGACGCTGACCGCGACGCCAAGTACAGCGAGCGGGACGGCTGCGTGCCTGTCTTTCAGGTGCGGCCCACCGCGCCCTCCACACCTTCCTCCCGAGCCCCACGCCTTGAGGAGACGGTCATCAAAATAGACTTGTGCAGGAACCGCTATCCTGCCTGGGAGAGGCACGTGCTGGACAGGAGTATACGTAAAGCCATCCTGGCCATCGACTCGTCTCCGACCCCGCCGCGCCTCCAGTATAAAGACGACACGTTGGTTCAAGAGCGTCTGGAGTACGAGACCACCTTGTAGCCTGGGTTGTGGAAACACACAAACATGAACACATTACCGTCCGCTTGAATAAACAGCAGGACTGTGGCAATAACGTTCCTAGCGTACATAGCATCTAGCCATGATGTTGATTGTCGTGGACAAACAAATATAGGCAAAACATATTTGTGGACGGATGAAATAATCAATCTTTTTTAAAGCCGTTCTCTTGTTGCATTTTATTTTTTATTACTTCTGTCTTGTCAGGGAATATCTGGGTTTCTAAAGTTCATTGCACTGGCTGATATAGACCACTAACCCCTCGCTCCATTCCCAGAGTTGATCGTCCTTGGGCTAATGTCTATAAACTGCGAGAGGACATCCTGAATTCTTCACAGTTTAACTCTTACTGTAATGGCAAAACAAAGGCCCTTTGAAACCAAGCATCCAGTGCACAGCAATGGCAAAAAACTACTAATGCACTGGAGAAACAGTGGTCCAAATATCAAATTGATGGTACACACAAAAAAGAAATTGCTGATTAGACTCGAGACGTCCTTGTTTAGGGTGCTGTAACCTATTAGTAGTGTTTCATCAGCAGCTCTGTACCAGTGCCAAACGCTCCGCTCACACTGACTCCACGCTGAACTGTGGCTTGACCACAAACTGTATATATAAACAGGGCAGCATTTCAACCATCTACTTGAATCCTGTACAAAGATTAAAAAAAAGTATGCGATCATCACAAGTGTCCAAGCCACTTGGGACAGGAAAACAGGGAGAACACACGCTCGTTTTCTTCTTTGGGAGAAACACTTCACACCAAGAAAACACTTCCTGGCAGCTCCCTTTGGCGATCTGGCCTCATTCACCTCACCGCTGTGGGCTGACCAAGGATCCGTTTGGTTAACAGCAATGTGGAGGGCACAGACCATTAAATTCACAGTGTCCGCCAAACTGTACTCGACAGAACCAGGATGCGCTTCATCTTCTAGGTTAAAGATACAGTGTTCTTCTAGGCTGGGTCAGGTTTTGGTGTGTTTGTGTTTTGTGTAAAGAAAAGTGAGTTAAAGGTGTACGTATACACAGTAAACGGGGTTACAGTTTTCAGCACCTCGACGTATCCGGAAAGCCACCGAAGTGTTCTATTCCAAACTCTGCAGTGCAATCAAGACTTTCTCCATGGGGCTTCAATTGCCAACTCACGGTCCACAAATCAAAGCGATATAGGGATAACTGGTCTGTGACGGGGCTAATGTGCTCTGAATGAGACTCTACTGTTCAACAAATCACATCTGCCTAAAAGAGCACTGTATCTTTAAATCTGCCAAAAGCATCCTTTATATATGAAAGTGTTGGAGTTTTAAACTTTCTGTTCAGTTGCAAGTGCTTCTTTGTGTCTTTATGTCAAATATCCGAAGGCATTTATGGAGACGTGGAGGTGAGGGTGGAAAATAAAAAAAGAAATACAAAACAAGCACAAAACTTGTGACGGGAAGGAGTCGCAGCACAATGAAGGATTTATGCGGTTGTTGTTACACTTACGGTGAAAGACAAGATGAAATTTTACTCCGACAGAAGCTAGATGTGCCTGTTGTGGATAGTTTGCGATTTTGAAAATGTGGGGAAAAAATGTTGTTTTATGTGTAACATTTTATATACTCCATTTTCTTCTGTTTTTCCTTTTGTTTTTTGATGGATTTTAAAGGTGTCTTACAAAATATTTGATTTTAAGGTGCACATTATTTTGCTTAATGCCATTTAACTGTGTGGAGATGACTGATATAGGACATTTAGATTAGTTTTGCTTCAGTTGGTCAAATTGAACTGTAATTTGGGTTTTATTATAGCTTTGAAACACTCCTGAAGTGTTGTAATGTCCTACCATCAGTGGCAAATGAACTGAAAGTGTAGTTGTTTTAGCCCGCAGCGATCTGCACACTTGCAGATGAAGATCCTAATTGTGTTGCAAATAAAAAAAGAAAATAGAACAGAAAAAAATGATTTAGATGAAATCGTATGAATCTATAACCAGTACCACAGTGAAACGTAGACTTGTATATTTTAGCTATTTTGCAACTTTCCTATCCCAACCTTTCCCCCCCCCCCCAAAATGTGTCTTATTTTTTCATTTCTCTGTGTGATGGATGAGGATGATACTTTGTCTCTTGGCAAAATTTTCCAAAATAGCCCCTGTAGTCAGAGCACAAAAAACTTTGTTAGCACACTAATTTGGCAATTTTCACATTTAAATTGCTGCACCATCTACACAAGACCATTTATGAAGGAAAACGAGTGTTATATCGCACAACTCTGTGATATTACATATCAGTGATTTTTCGAAATCATCCAACTTTTTTTTACTTTTCCGATAATACCATTATCACATTTTTGTTTTAGCGATACCCCAAGCATGCTGCATACTGCGTTTTGGTTCATTTGATTTAGAGGAGATAGTGGGTTTTGGTGACATTCATCTTTATCTAGCCCTTTAACAGGTGCGACGCCTCATTAATGTGTTTAAAGTTAAAGAAATTTAACATGAATTTAAAACACTCATTCAGCACATGCGGAGTCAATTAAGGTCTTTACCCAAAATGCTGTGTGGAACTGATGTTTGCTGAAATGACCACACAGATTATTAATAGCAATGATATTAAAGTCCTGATGAAACAGAAGCAGATGCAGATTTTTCTTCCGTATTGTGAAGTAGGACAGGACTTGGTTCAATACATTGGTTGTTGACTGGATTTTGAGATGTGGCTGTTGAACTCAAAAATGGAAGCAGACGAACACAAGCTTGCAGAGAGTCGTGTACGCAGACTCAATGAATGGAAAAGTCAAGCGTAGGTCACCAGAGAGAAGTCTGTTATGGCAAAAGAAAGAAAGAAACACATACATGAATGAATCCTAGCAAGCAATTTTGCGTTTAAAAGACGTCTAATAGCCGTCCAAACACAGCTAGCCTGACGTCTACGCTACAACAAGGCAAAATTTGGGCTAAATAGACCGAATGAAACCAAACACCTTCATTTGTACACCGTTGACTTTGCTTACATGTTGTAATATCATACAACTCAAGTTATTTTGGTAAGAACGACATGTAACCAAACTCAAGGTTATTTTAGCTAGCTAAAATAGTTAACCTAGGCGGCTATTGCTTGCTGGGATTATTTACAAAAAGATCTATAACTTGGGTTTAGAAAATGCCTACCGTAATAATTATTTGTCAGGGAGTTAAACCCAGTTTACATTTTAAAGGGTACGTAGGCCTATATCCTAACTTAACATGGCGGAGATACAAGCGTGAAAACATTTAAGCTAATCATAATGTAGGAGAAACTATGTATTTTTGTTTTGCACTTCCAGCTCTATTTTTATATTTATGTTTTTATCAGTAAACCTGATATCATAGCCCACTATTTCTTCGCTTCGGAAAGATTTCAATTCATACCTGTAACCTACCTCAAAGCGGTATTTTAAACAGACCACTCTCCAGCTCTAGATATGAAGGAATTTTTGCAGCGAGTTGAAGGCTGTTCTGTTTATTACCGGTACATCAGTAGAGCCGAGCTCAAATACAGGACTTATTTTACAACTATTCACTGCAGGAGAACATTCAATTCATGCAAGCTGATTCAGTTTTATTTGCCTTAACCGACGCTCGCCTTTTTGTGAATTCATTACTCGTGAGTGACATTTTCTGTTTGTTTCTTTTGGTTTAGTTGCCATAGTCATGCATATGATTAGTAAGATGACGTTGAATTATCAGTTAACGTACTTACTGTGCTTATACTGCAAGCAGACAAAAAAAAGAAAAAGAAAGCGGACTGAAATAGCATATGCAGACAAACAATCAAAATGACGACCCAAGTTATCACGGGTCACAGGCCGTACTGTTACAAGATTGTGAGCATTTTTAATTGTAATATCAGTGACTCGAAGAGCTGAAATTAATAGTGGCACTCGCTTTTTTTGATTCAAGCTTTCTTTTGTTGAATAAACAAATTGATGATCCTCCCTCACCTGTAGACATTAGATGCTTAGATAAACTAGAATGCCATAGATGGAGGAACAAAGAAATTTACATTTAGATAAATGATAATCGGTGGTTATTTATAAAGCACGTTATTAGTACAAGCACAGTAATTGAATGAACTCGGTGACGTTCAGTTCAGCGTTCATTAACAATGTACAGACTTTACATTGGTGTTTCAGTTACAACGGAAGCTCCATAGTGACTTGCAAAAGGCTATTTAACTGTAAATAAATGTATGCAAATGTACATGTGTAAAAGAACATTCCTTTCTGAGTCCTGGTCGTGAAGGGTGTCTAGAGATCGGCAGTAACATATGACATAATACAGATAAAACTAGTGTGGTGTATGTGATGTATTAAATGACATAAAAAAAGAGCAAAAAACAAACAAAAAAACTGCTTATTATAGGTCTCTTAAGTTGTATCGTGCGATGAAAGTCTGAAGTGCGTAAAATGCATCAAATCTGTTTTATTGTAAATTGAAGAGTAAAAACAAAAAGAACGTTACATTTTTGTACATATTGGATTTTTGTAAATTTTTATTTGATTCTAATGCAACACAAAGTACCAAATTCATTTAATAAAGTACACTGTGGTCATTTTATTTGACTTCCTTGCAAACTTCTTTCGAATTTGCAGTGAATGTGTGAATGAGGTCCAATTTGAATTTCCAGAATGGTTTTTTTGGAGACAGTCACAACAAATGAAAGCCATGGGGATTAGTTTGTCTGAATATGTATTCTCACACCTCGTATGATTTAGGGTTTCACTCCTTAATTAGAAGAGACTCCTGGTGAGGCTGAAAGAAAATTAGGAGCAAATGTATAATGCAAGACAAAATCAAGAATAATAAATTAAATACTTTTTTTTATTTATATATACATACATATATACATTTCCCATGTGATTTTGGAGCGGATTTACAATGGAAGCACAGATGCTGTAAGTCAACACCACACAGATTTTATAAATAGCAAGACTGGTGCATTTGCATATCATACACCAAACACAGCGGATGTGCAGAGATCATAGGACAGTGTGAGGAGGACTGTGCTCATGCTGACACTTGATCTTTGTCACGCAACATATTTCCCCCCAAAGGATCATGGGAGCAGAAAAGTGCATTAAAACGGTTTTACCAACACTGAATCCACAGTAATATGCAGTTTTATTGTGAATAATAAAATCTCTTATAAAATTATACATTTATTTCTACACTGATCAGATGTGATTACTTATTAGATTCGACAGCATTTAATGTACTAGTAAATCCATAAATTTCAGGAATGTTACAAAATGAATTCTGAAAGACCTGTATGCTGCCTCTATAAAGTCATTAGCAGTTGTATACTTCTTTTTATCATCAGAATGTTATAATAAGCTCTGAGAGCAGGGCAAACCCATATCTAATGCTTAAATAGACAGCAGTTTGCCTCTGACAGTTAATACAGAGATATTAGACTAAAACGTAAGTGTTCAACATCAAACAAATCTTCAAGCATCTCTCTCATCATTATTGTGCTTATAAATTTCCCAAAAAAATCACAGTATCCACAATTTTTAATTAATTCCTTCAGATCGCTAATTCACAAGTTCACCTGCCCATCCGGTCTTAATAGTTAACAGTAAACGAACTTCCTAGAAAAAACCTCCTAAAACGCTGCTTGAGCTCCAATCTCGACCTCTCTATAACAGTACCATGTAGAGGAAGAACGAGAGAAACGTTCGTAACGATGAATGACAGATCTGAACAATTAGGATTCTCCCAAACCTAAATTTGGAACTTCATATAATATTGATTTCCAGAACAGAATGCCATTTTATTAAACGAATATAAAAAAAAACTAACCAAAGGCTTTGTGGACAAACTATTTGGCAGTGGTCCTTTGATTAAAATCAAAGTGTGCAAAAAAAAAAAAAACTCAACACTCAAGACAACACTCTTCAACATGCACAAGACTACATGTAACCAGACATCGCAAAGACACGCACCATTATTTGATATGCAACATTGATATATATTCCGATACATCCAGTAGTTGCTAATCTCATGGTGTAACAATATTATAAAGTCTCCAGTATTCAGTTTTATTCAGAATTATGCTTGAGGCATATTCATTTGTTCAGTCTGAGAGAAGGCAAGTTGCTAATCTTCTTTGTGTTCCCTTTGGAATCGCTCCAAAAGAGCTCGGAGGACGTTTCCAGGTATCTTCTGGTGTTTGTCGATAAGTGCTTGAACTGCCTTTTGCACCTGAACAGATGGGTTGGATTGAAGAAAATACACTGAATATGAAATATTTATGAAGTCAATAGTTAAAACAAATCCTGACTCGACACATTAATTGAACATGCGACATCTTCACTCATGAAACTATAAAAGATATTGTAGGTTGACGAATGTGAAAAACAAAAGAGTCAGTAAATGTCAGTAGACCTTTTGAAGAATCCTGAAAATGTATTAAAGGTTTTTTTTTTTTTTTTTAAATATTTCCACAAACATTAATAATAATAAAGTTTTTGAGCAGCAAATCAGCATATTAGTATGATTTCTGAAGACTGCTGGTTTCAAATTTTTGAATTGTGGTAAAACAAAACTTATTTACATACAATAAAAAGATTGAAATGTTGAGTATAAAACTTTAAAGCCCTTCTTAGACATCTCCTACGTCCATTCTGAAAACAAAAATCTCATCAAGTTTTAAAGAAGGTTAGCATGTGATGAACTGAGGGGACAGACTCGGCTACTGTTCTTATGAACCAATTTTTCTTAAAAAACATCATACACCAAACTTTATTCACTCATATGGGGTGTCCTTTATTATACAAGCATTCTCTCGCTTTGCAAAATCTGTACACCTGCATATGTGATGAATGGTGATCACCACTCTGGGGTGGAACATGCCCTTAGGGGGACGGTGTAAACAAATGGCACTAGAGTATGTTGTGTAGTCAACAATAGGTCAGGACATGTCGGACGGTCTAGAGGTTAGAACCTCTTATAGGTTTGCAAAACACCAGCTCAGCAAATACAACAAAAAGTCAGACCTTTACAAGACTAAAGAGTTCCAAAAACAAAACTAGAGGTCTAAGGAGTCTTACCTTTTCAGCCAACTCGGCTGCATTGAGTTTGGGGTCGTATGGAATGGGGTCACCCAAGTAGGTGCGAAATTTGACCGGAAATCCTCCATAGATGGGTGCTATCGGCAGACGAAACCTCTCATACACCCATCGGTAAAACCCTGAAGGAATTTTGAGATTGATCATTTAACTCTGTCATAATAGTATGTAATCTATTTAAAGTACTATTTACAACTGTGTGAAGGATCGATGTTTTCTATGTGACTCACTTAATGTTCCAAGAGAGCGAAATCCCTCCCTCAAGTTTTGAGTAAACATTGGTATAATTGGCTGTGGGGACAAAACAGACTCTTAGTACAACAAAACCATATGAAAGGAGCAGAATAATAGGGACAGTCATTTACCACTTTAGAGTCAATGGCCACTTGTGCAAATCCCTTGCGTTTGCCCCAGATCAGAGGGTACGTCTCGTCGCTGAAAAGGGCCTCCCGTACTCCTCCAGGAGAGATGCCCAGGAGGTGACCGTTCCGCAGGGCCTTCACACACTCCTCCTGCGGCCCGTGGATCACACTAAACACCTCCAAGAGGAGCTTAAAGCCTGCCATTATACAGTCAATAGAAGCAGTTAAATTAAAACTGTAAGTCTCAATTTTATCTCAAAAATCTTTTAAAAAAAAGGTGTGACCTTGTTGAACTCGCTGAAGGTAAAGTATGGAAATATGGCATGTAGTAATATTTATTTAAAGATCCATATTTATATGTAGTTTTTTTAAGGTTTTACATATTTGTGTTAAAGGGTTGGTTCGCCCCAAAAAATTAAAATTCTGTCATTAAAGGTACAATATGTAAATTTTTATATTAACCTCTTGCACAGTGTTATATATTTCGTTAAGCTGTGTACTTACATTAACCTAAATGTTTCCAAGAATTTGTAAATTCAGAAAAAATTACAATTTTAAATAGTGCACCGTCCCTCACTTGCGCCTGTCAATGATGTAATATCTGCATTATTCCTGGTTTCTGCTTGTGCTGCACAGTAACCATGGCAACAGACACGGACAGCTGCGTAACGGCTAGCGGCACGCTGGTGTTGTTTCGTTCAAACATTATGGACCATGGCAAGCAAACTTTGGGACATAAGGAGAAATAAAATGAGGATCAATATCGGCGTGGCGTTTCTGAGATCGCGAGAGCTTTGCGACAAACTTTGACGTGACAGAGACGGCGCTCTTGCACGTTATTAGACGAGGTAAGCAAATGTACAAAAGACTAATCAATGTTATAAAGCTCAACACGACGAAGTGTTCGAATATCATCAGTATGATAATCTAATGTTGATCTAGATCACCGTTAAGTCTCATACACACAACAGAATAATACTAAACATTACAACTTTCAACACACTCAAATGCAGTTTAGTATGACAGTGTAACGTTAGACCTAGTGAAACAGCGCTGCGTTACCTCACAGTTTTAATTCGTCAAATAAACTGACCTGTATGAGGAGTATTTCAGCACTTATGAGTAGTTCGGAAGAATGAAATGTCCTCGTTTCTTTATCTCCCCCAGGACTCGCGTGTGCTACTGATATCTGTCTCTCATTAGTAATCCCGCCCTGCTTCATACCACAGTCATGTTAAAAACATGCATTCACTCATCCATAAACATTATTTCACCACAAATATTATTAGATCCATCAGCATGACGACAAGTTCCATGATTCCATATTCACTGCATCGTCAATCTATGCCTTTGTTATTGTTTTGAATCGGTTAGCGACCCCTAGTGGACAAAAAACTATATAGTGCACCTTTAATTACCCGTGAGACCTTCAGAACACAAATTAAGATAGTTTCTCATCTCTCTACACAGTCATAACAAATTTCATGGCCCAGAAAGATATTCAAGACATTGTTAAAATAGTCCATGCGACTACAACCTTAATGTGGTTCAACCTTAATGATATGAAGCGACGAGAATACTTTTTGTGCGCAAAAACAAAACTAAAATAGCAACTCTATTCAACAATTTCTTCTCTTTTCTGTCAGTTTCAGTATTGGCCGACTCTGTACACGTGAGTAGCGCGATGCATGCCTGTGTTGCTGATCCAGAAGCTGGTCAACAGAGTATGAGACTGACAGGGAAGAGAGGAAAATGTTGAATAATGTTATTTTTGCGCACAAAAAGTATTCTCATCGCTCCGTAAAACATTAAGTTGAAACACTGTAGTCACATGGACTATTTTAACAAATGTCTTGAATACCTTTCTGGGCCTTGAAAGGTGCAATGATGCCTATGGGTGGTTCAGAAACCTCAAAAATATCTTAATTTGTTTTCCAAAGATGAGCAAAGGTCTTACAGGTTTGGTACAACATGAGGGCGAGTAATTAATGACAGAATTTTCATTTTTGGGTGAACTAACCTATTAAGTAAAAATGCTGCTATTTTAAAAACTAATGCCAGACAATGTTGTAGGACATTTTGTCCCAAAATTCAAAATACTGAGTAATGACTCTGTCATGAGTAAAATGAGGCTGACTGATCACTTAATTCCAGTATGAGAGTTGTTTTTACCTGGGACCTTGAACAGAAAATGATCTGCCACCGAATGACAAGTTCTTCCCTTCTGAATGATAAGACTTGCCAAGAAATAATAATAGTCTATAGGAATCGCCCCATGATAGTAGACGATGAGAGCAGGTCCTTCATCTGGAATCTTGTCTAAACCATGGATTTCATAGCCTGTCACAGAATATATACCTACTTAATTAGGAGAAAATGATTCAACATTTTTTAAGTACAACACATTGCAACACTTTTAATGAAATAACATGGAAATGAAAATTTGACAGTAAAACTTAAATGTGTCCAAAAGTGATTTTAAAGACAGTTATAATGTAAAATATTTAGATTTCAAATGACAGTTTCAACAAATTGTAAAGTCTATTTTAGGTTTTCTGTCTTTATCTTAGTGTGTGATACTGCTATTTTTTACTATTGTACCCCTGCTGTTTCTAAATGCAATTTCACTGCAGGACAAATAAAGGCTTAACTTACTTACTTATTAAGCAGCACAAACTGTTTTCAAAATTGTTAATAATGGAATAGAAACATTTCTTGAGAAGCAAATGAGCATATAGAATGATTTCTGAAGTATTTTGTGACACTGAAGACTGGAGAAGTGATGCTGAAAATTCAGCTGTCATCACAGCAATAAATTACATTTCAAAATATATTAAAATAGAAAACAATGTACATTGTAAAACTATTTCAAAAGACTTCTTCCAAAAATACATATATATAAAAAATAATTTGTTACACATTTGAACATTTTATTTGTAACCTTTATTTAAAACACCATGCATTGCACTTTGTGAAATGAAACAAAAGAGATTAAAAGGGTGCAATGAATCAGATAAAACAGCCATTTAGATGTTTTGTTTGATAAAGACCGAGCAGGTTACACATTTTAAAATTACAGTTTAATGGCAGGAACATCAGACCAGCATTATTTGTGCTGTCAAAGGTAGGGGAGTCACAATATATCGCAATACAAAAATGCCACAATATGCATCATGAATAGTGACAATATGTATTGTGTATCGTTCATCATTCATCAATTCAAGTTTACAGAGTTTTAGTGTCAGTACTACATTAAACTACTACATATAATGTTGAATATAATGTATAATAATGCAATGGGGGAATATCTGTTGGTCCTAATAATGGCAAATGTCTTATGTTACCATTAAAAAGTGGCTTACATTATTTTAAATATATCTAGTGACAGAGTGCAAGCCAAATTTAGCATTTTAACCAACAGTACGTTTTTTGTTAACCGTTTATCATGTCTTGGAGTGTCGCAATAATATTATATCGTGAGTTCAGTACCGTGATATGTATCGAATCGTGACTTGAGGGTATCGTTACACCCCTAAGGATAAGACGGTTTTAGGCTGGAAGCAATAGCATGATATTTCACACGTAGAATATGTCAGATGTTACATTACGTCTTTAGACATCTGCTTTATGTTTTGACTCTTCCTATATCTATCACTCAAATATCAAAGTAACAGCACAGTGGATGCAAAATACCACAACGAAAACCCCCAGAGCACAGGGATTGATTTAATTTAAACAAGATAACGATCCACTTCTCAATAAATGCAGATAAAAAGCCAAATCCATTACATACCATGCCAAATAGCTCCATGTCCATCCCATAGGGTTGCCAAGGTTTTCCTCGCACCATCCCACAAGTTATTGGAATACGCTTCCCTCAGCTGGATCTTGCGTTTGTACACATGGAGGAAGAGTATGGACAGATAGAGGAGGATAACTATGAGAAAAGGCAGGATGAAGACCACTGCTAGAGGCGTGAAAACCCAGAGCAAATACTCCAAGAAACTGAGGTAGTCCTCGAGCTGCCCGAGCCCTGCCCACTCCTCCCACACATGAACTAAGCAAGAGAGGAAGCTGACGGATCCATTCTCAAACAGACAGGACTCATTCCCACTGGACATTCTGCTTCCCTGTTAGCCTCTCCCAGTGGCAGATGGGCTGAGCAAGGCAAAACTCTGCCAAAGGGCAGACCTGGACATGAAAGACACAAATTGTCAACATTGGACAGTTTTAATGGCAGTAAAGCTCAAGTGTCCCACTTTAATATGCAGAGTCAACCTTTGGTATAAGGAAAAAGAGCACGAACCTTCTCCAGCGGAAATATATTCCTCGGCCAAACATACCAACCTCACGTGGGTGCCCTAAAATTACATGACATTAATAACTAAGTTATACCAGTTCATTCACACTCAGTCACAGGTGAGACTGCTGTAAATGTCAAGGTCATTTAAAACTTAAATAAACAGTCAAATGCGTGAAAGATAACAAGGAAAGGCGTAGCATTAGACTCCTCTGTTACGTTACACTTGGATAACGTTCATAGACAAACAAACCTTACAAAGATTTTGCGTTTTCAAAGCTGTCACCAAGAAATTACACTTCGTCTAAATTACTCGAAAAACGGATGTTTTAGAAGAACCTTTTAAAATACGTTTTTCTCAAATCTACTCACATGACAATACCTCGATGAAATAGATACTGTTGTCCTCAATAAATGTTTTCCTTCCCGACTGATACCGGCTGTCTTTGCATGTGACACAAACAGGAACTTCCGCAACTCGCCTTAAAACTTCATAATAAAAGACTCAAACGTGCATTTAAGCCATGTTAGTATTGTAAATGAATTAAAAGTCTTTTAACTTGACGGGCAATTTCCAAAACACGAGGGGGGAAATTCGCACAGCGAGTCTTAAACGTGTGTATAAAATTAGGCCGATATTGTAGTACTTTTAATCGTCCTCGTTTTAATTAATCGGTGTATTTATATATAGCTTCTCGCTGTCGTTTTTATTTGCAATGTCTGTCTAAAATAGCGATTATCAGACGTCTAATAGGGAGGTTTGTAGTAAAGTCAGGAGTTGACAGGTGTCACTCATGCGTCTGTCATGATTGATAACAGCGAGCGCAATGTTGTTCCTCTAGCTGATATCATCTTCTATCAGGGTGAAGAAAGAGAGATGACAATACATTGCTTGTGCTCCAGAGCTTACGTCAAGTATGTATTTATGTTGAACAAGATTGCGTTGTGATCACCTGATATAATGTGTATGCAGTTTTATTATGTGGAGTGTGTTCAGAAAGTTAGATTTTAATGCACAGATGCTGAAAATTACTTGGTTAGCTGGTCAGCAGAAAAGTGCCTAAAAATGAGACAACAGAACAGGCTAGACTAGTTAGGACCAGGGGGGTGTTCCAGAAAGCAGGTTTTGTGGCATACCCAGGTATGTTTAAGAGTAAGTAGGTAGATAACCTCAACTATCAGTTCCAAAAACGGAGGTAACTTTCAGGGTATGTAAGTAGCAACTTACTCTCTGAACATAACCTGCTCCAGAGCAGATAATGTTCCAGGGTTAGTTTTCTTAAGAGGTATTCAGATTTGTTATTTAATTAATGCAGTTATATTAATGTAACAAAATTTGTTATATAGTTGCATTTAGTTTATAAATATAGTTATATTTAGTTATATATATATATATATATATATATATATATATATATATATATATATATATATATATACACATTATTTTATACAATATATATATATATATATATATATATATATAGCACTATTATAATGTTTAAATGTTTATTCAATTCTAATGCATGTATTTATTTAAAATACAAAATAAGATGTGCTTTTTTCCTTTTTATAACAGGACGTTTTCTGTACTATAATTTCTATAATAAAATACATGTCATATTTTATTAAAAATTTTGAATTAAACAACCAATATAATTCTTATTCTCAGTGAATAAAGATTTCTTATTCCATAAAAAGATTGAAAAAATGATTACACAACCACCAAATAGGTGGCGATGTGCAGTAAATAGGTTAGGTAAATCACCATTAAACAAAAGAAGAAGGAAGTGGAATGGAGCGCTTTTTCTTAGTGTCTGTTTCCATGGTGAATCATCGATTCGGCGCTCTGTTGAGAATATCTTGTGTGTTAACCGGGAACATACTCTGGGTTGGCTGAACTTACTCCCCGATGTGTTTTTGGAACCAACATACCTCGAGTAAGCAAGGTTTGGGTTAATCAACTGAGAGTTCAGGGTATGTGTGATGGTAAGTTAACCTTGCTTTCTGGAATACCCCCCAGCAACCATCTTAGGCTGAATTGTTTTTCAGCAGGACTACATAGTAAAACAACAACTGAAAAATCAAACTGTCCCATATTTACTTGTGGTCACATATTTCTGTAGTAAACAGACAGATAGGGATGACCTAAAACCCTCGCTGTGTCACACTCACCACTAAGTTGTCATGGGATGTTGCCATTTTTTTAGTCATTTGAAAAAAACATTTTCTCTTCTTTTCATCCACAGTGATCAAGAATTGTATCGGTCAGATTTGAAAGCCATTCTGAGTCAGACTGACTATCAATCGCAAGGTACAGTTTTCCTGTTAAGTTTTGATTGTATATAAAGACATATATTGACTATATGACTGGTTCTCAACCCGGTGGCCTCTCAACAAACTACTAAGGGGGCCTTAAGATGACTTAAAATGAAACAAAACAAGCATTAAAATGAGCTAAAACCATTTAAAAATCAAGATACTACTTATTTGAATACACTCCCTCAACAACTGTTCTTCTCTTCAAAGAACCACTGATTTAGCCTTGATTTTTCATGATTTTCACCTGCAACATGTTATGGTCAGTTTATAGCTTATAATACTCAAGTAATTACTTTTGTTTTGTTGTTTTTTTCAGTAGATGTTGAAGCTAATGATAGGGAAGAGATTTTGGATGATCCTAGCTGTTCTGTGGATGAGGAGGAGGAGGAAGAAGAGGCCATTGTTGATGAAGAGACCATGCTTATGGCCAGTTTGGGGCTTCCTGTGGAGTTCGCCAGCTCATCAGAACAGAGGAGAACTGTATGTCTGTTGGATGCATGATGACCTTATTGGACACTATGAATGTTTACTTATGGGAACATTGCTTATTATATTTATTTTTAAAAGCCTTGTCCCAAAACCCCCAACTCCTGTAGATCTCCATACATTGGAGTCATAATGGGGTACTGACTACCGTAGTAGTCGACTACTGTGACGTCCACACTAGTGTCTGCATTGAGCATGCCTGTCAGCCACGTAGAGCACATATTTGAACCTCAATTCGGACATTCTTTTGTGGACTTAGTTATTTATATATATATATATATATATATATGCTACCAGTCAAAACTTTGGAAAAAATAAGATTTATCATGAGAATAATATGTCTCTTATGCTCACCAAAACTACAAAAATTTTGATCAAAAATACAGTAAAAAATAAATTCTGTGAAATATTATTTACAATTTAAATTTTAAAAACTGATTAGTGTACATTTTAAAATGTCATTTATTTTTATGATGGCAGAGCCAAATTTTCAGCATCATTACGTCAGTGTTTAGTGTCACATGATCCATCAAAATGATTCAAATATGCTGATTTGGTGTTCAATTATTCTTTGATGAATAGAAAGTGTAATTAACAGTATTTATTTGAAATAGAAAAGATTTGTAACATTATAAATGTCATTTATGTCTGTTGCTTTTGAATGTCACTTTTACCCCAAACTTTTGAACGGTAGCGTATCACGGTTTTCACAAAAAAAAATTAAGCAGCGAAAACTATTTTCAACATTCATAATAAAGTCTGCGTCAATGGCGGCATGGTCACGTTCTCTCTCTCTCTCTCTCTCTATCTCGCTCTCTCTCTCTTTCTCTATCTCTCTCTCTCTCTCTCTATCTATCTATCGAGCCTACTGTCCTATCGCAAAAAAGGTAAAAGCACCAAAAAATACATCTTTTTAAAAAAAAAACATTTATAATGCACATAAGAAATGTATCTGAAGCACCAAATCAGCATGTATAATGATTTCTGAAGTATCATGTGACAATGTGAATGTTAAAATTCAGCTTTGCCATCACAGGAATTAATTAAATTTTAAAATACATTAAAATAGATTATAATTTGTAATATATTATAATATATAAAAGTGTTAATATCTTTGATTCTTAACGTTGTACATTGCCATCTCTATCATTAATGGCTTTGATACACCTGATATTAACTTGCATTTTTTACTCAAATAGTGCCTAGATATTCTTGAAAAACTGGATTGCATTTGCATATAACGGGAAAAAAAAAGCATAACATTTACACATTCATCACACATTTACACCTGGATTTTAATATATGCATGTAAAGGGCATGTTAATGGCCAGATGTGAAGGGGGCCTGCGAGTCCTTGGATTATCCTGTGCAGTGAAGCTTCTCGTTTCTCGCTCTTTTTTTGTAAATTGTCATTAATGAATGTTGCAGGGAAGTTTTACCCCATTTACTTTAGGAAATGACTTGGCTGTGGCCCAAAACGAATGATTTTTTTTCTCATCTTTAAGGGCCAAGTTTTAGTGAGGCTGAAGAACAAAAGAACCATCAAGCATTTGGAAACCCCTCCAGATTATGCCGACACAGACGAGGACTCTGAGCAGAAACAGCAGTGTGCTGTGAGTGACATCGCTGAGACCCCTGCTGAACAGACGTGTCCCGTGTCAGAGGAGGCCTGGCTGAGATACTGGCAGCAGCAGGGGGAGGGTCTGCTGTGGCAAAGCTGGCTGGAGAAAAACCCGGCAAATTCCAGCGGTATGGCGCAGGAATGTTCCCGCTCAGAGGCTGACTGGGACGAGCACTGCCAACAAACATACCAGTACTACTGGGAACAGTTTCACTACTGGGCCGCCCAAGGCTGGACAGTGGACGAGTCTCAAAGCACAAGCACTGCTTCTGAGGAATATCAGGGCAGCGGAGTCGAAAATCAGTCGGAAGAAGGATCGAAGGCAAATGCAACCAGCGTTGCACATCTCATAAGCAGCCTGAGCTTATTGACTGAGGAAGTTGACAGCGATGATACTGACAGACAGTCTTTGGTTTGTGACTGCGCTGATGAGCCCTGTGATGGTGGAAACCGCAAAAGGTCATCGTCGCGTAGAGGCTGCACTGACACGTCTGGTTAGTGCATGCATGTCTTTGTATTTGTTTATTAGCTATGGGGACTGTGGTGTTCACGCAGTGATGCTAAACCCAAATATGTCAACACCTTCCTGCTCCATGACCTACTTTCAGCATTTTGAATCTAGTGCAGATGTGATATAAGTTAAGATTTATTCTGTCACAGCATGGGCCCAATTGTGTGTTCAATTTTCTGTCATTCAGAATGTAAATAATGTTCAGACATTTTTAAACTCATTCGAAATAAACAACATAGAATAATTGAATGGTTATTAACCACCCCCTAGCATTGACAAACTTAAATTACCATCAAATTAAAGAGAGATTTCACCCAAAAATGAAGGATCTGTCATTAATTCACCCTAATGTTTTTCCAAACCTGTATGACTTAATTTCTTCAGGGGAACACAGAAGATATTTTTGAACAATCTTGGTAAAGTTTTGGTGGCCATTGACTTCTTTTGAATGGACTAAAAAAATGCTGAGACATTTCTCAAAATATCTTCTTTTATGTTCCACAGAAGAAAGAAAGTCATACAGGTTTGGAATTAAATAAATAAAATGACAGAATTTGAATTTTTTGGTAAAATGTCCCTTTAAATATATTTGCCACTTAAAGGATTAATTCACTGCAGGTTAATTAAAATTTCCTAATAATTTACTCACCCCCATGTCATCCAAGATGTTTACGTCTTTCTTTCTTAAGTCTAAAAAAAAAAATTAAGGTTTTTGAGGAAAACATTGCAGGATTTTTCTCCATATAGTGGAACAACGGGTTGAAGGTCCAAATTGTAGTTTCAATGCATCTTCAAATGACTCTGCACGATCTCAGACGAGGAATAAGGGTCCGATCTAGTGAATCAATCAGTCATTTCACTAAAATAAAAACATGTATTAGGAAAGTAAAAAAAAAAAAAAAAGTCAAATTTGGTGTCAAAACACCAATAACCTTTTTTTTTTTTGTTGGAGTTGGCCTGCTTAGTATGCTCCTCCACCTGAGATCATGATGTCATCCTCGTACTATCGGTATCGCCACGATATAAAGCCACCGTTCTGTTCTCTCTCTGACAATGGCCCTCATGTAAAAGCTGATAGTTTTCCCCAGAGGTCTTTTTTTGCAGCCTAAGCTTGGCTCTGCCTGAATGTTTAATGCATCATATCAAAAGATGTCAGCTGTTGAACGAAAGCAGCATGTGACTTTGGCTTATGAATTTTTAATGCCGGTACATGTGAAAGAGAGCACAAATTGATCACAATCCACTCGCGGTCGCTCTAAAAATGGCTCTTGTCATCCTGATTGGCGGGCCATGACTGATGCCATCTAAACAGCACCTTTTTTGTACCGCTGGAACTACTCTTATGCCGTATACATCAAGCAGTATAAGATATTTTATAATGATAATGTAGCTATTATTAACATTAAACTGAAAGTGTGTGATTTCAGATAGCAACATGAAACAAACCTCTGCGCCTTTGAATAATCAGAGTGGGCAACCCGTAAAGAACAGATCTAACGATGAGGATCAGAGCGATGATGATGATGAACCTCCAGGGAACAGACGAGCTAAAGTGAAGAGAGCGTAAGCTGCCAATTTGTATTTCAGTACATTTTATTGTATATTTCATGTTTATGGTTCCATGGTATAGTTCCTCACAAAATGCGTATTTTGTCATTATTTCTTCACTGATTAAATCTGTTTGCTACTAATTTTTTTCTATGGAGCACAAAATGATACATCTTTGCATAACTGTTACACAGTATCAAAGCTCATAGTGATCAAGGACTGCAGAAAAATTTACAAAAAACACAAAAAAATAATATAATCATGGTCCATGCAACCCATCTTCTATATTCCAGGTCAAGTCATTATTTAAATATGCACTACTGCTCAGTAAATTTTTTTTTTTGGAAGAATTGAATACTTTTATTCAGCATGGATGCATTAAGTTTATTGTAGTGACTTTAAAGACTTTTGCTGCTCTGCTGACAGCCATGAGCTGGATGCCGAGGAGCTTGCGGAGGTGCCGGTTGAGGAGGTGTGGGATACTCTCGGCCTGAAGCGTAATCCACAGCCCAAGTAAGACCCCAGACAGAGGCTAGACACTGCTTTACTGCTTTGAAAATAATCAGGGGCTCCGTTAACATCCAAATGCTTTTTGTCTTGGCAGGTTTGACAGCGTTGTGAAGCTGAAAGCAGGCCGGGGTCCATACGCTGGCAGGAGGAGTGAGGAGAACAGAAAGCCCCCTGAGGAAAGAAAAAAAGCAGCATGCAAGATCAACAAGCACATCTTTTTTACTGATGATGGACCACAATCCACAAAGACAAAGATCAGCAAAACCCTTCAAAAAGTGAGTCAGTTTTTGCTGCATGTGCATTTAATTTTTAAAGACATAATTCACCCAAATATTTAGTCAGGAGTTTTGAGGAATGTTCACACGGAGCATATAGTGACCTGTCCAGGAGAAATCTCATTTGGTTCTCTTGTTTCAGTGTTCTCACAAAGTTCAACTATGAAGGTGAATGTGAAAAAATGAGTACGGAATTTAACCGCTGAACTAGTCCTTAAATGCTTTGTTTGATCTTGCTTTTGTTTTGTCTAATTTTGCGACTGCATCAGGTCAGCAAAAAACTATTTTGGATGTTAGGGCTGCAGTGAGTAGATTAGATTTAATAGCTCTTGGGAAATAGTTTTTTTAATTATAAAAGTTAATTATATTTATAACTATGAACAAAAATGAAAACAATGGCATTTAGTCTTCATTATTTCTCAGTGAGTATGAAATAAATTAAGAACAGTGAATGCAAGGCATTTGCACAGAGATGTTATTTAAATAAAAAGTTCTTATTTACGTTAACATAAGACAAAGTGGCTGTTTACATTAATACCTCGCAGAAACGGGCGATTTTGGGGGGGGGAGTAAACTACTGTTAAAAAGTTTGGTGTTTCTAATGTTTTTGTTAAGGTTTTGGAAAAGTTTCTAATGCTCAACAAGGCTGATTTCTTTTTATGTATAAAAAATAAAGCAAAAACTGTAATATTGAGAAATATTGCATTTTATTGATTTGATTTGTTACTCAAGAAACATCTCTTATCAATGTTGAAAATGGTTCTGCTTGAAACGTCAAAAGAACAGCAGTCTTTTCTAATATTATAAATGTCTTTACAGTCACTTATGATCAATCATTGCTGAATAAAAATATATATATATTTTTTTTAAAGTTCTGAACCAAAACCGTACCAGTGAATGTTATGGTTATGATTTTATTAATTATTATTTATTTATTTTTGGGAAGTACTGATAATTTAGATCTCCCTGTCAGAAATTCTTTTTAGAGACCCTTCTGGAGGATAAAGTTCTCACTTTTATTATGCAGTTTGTAGTCCTTCATGCTTAAGATCTTCTATACTGCTTGGCACCCAGCTGTCCTCAACTGCGGTACTTTAACTGAACGATGAAACGCATTTGATTGTGTTTTTCCCTGAGGATTTATTGACATGTGGATTTTGTGGGATTACTTGAAAGATGTATCATTCTGGTCACCTTACTATGAATCAGTGAATCACAGTGTAAATTGTTGTGTGCGTGTGTGTGAGAACAATGGGGTAGAAAGTGGGCAAAGAGCCAGAAGCGGTGAGGCTGACACTTTATGCAGTCTGCACAGAGCCGCTTCATCTACCCACACCCCATCCCATCAGAGTGCTGTCACGCAGCACCTGCTTACTGCTCGCTGTCAGCTTCCGTCACACAGACAGACCGCTCTAACCTCCAGTCCCACCCCTGACACTAATACACACGTTCCCAGCTGTCAAACACACACAGGACAGGTTCAAACTTGGTCACTGGCTTGTTGAATATTCAAGAAGAAAAGAGATAAATTGTTGTTTTCAACCCAGTGCATCTAGTCATCTTATAGATGGACTTTTTCAAGGTGGATGCCCCCATCCTGCTGGATTTTAGCCAGTAAAGAGACTAGACCAATTTACTGCAGTGCTTTAGAATTGATTGCTCTGTAGCACAAATTGATTTGATGGAGGACGAAAACTTTACTGCAACAGACATTATCACCAGTATCTTTTCAGGCTGGATGCCTAAACAACTTTGTTGTGGATTCCTTTGAGCACATTGAGTCCTGCAGCTCTGCTTCTATTAGCGATGCAGATAGATTTATTATTTATTTATTAGAATAATGTCTGAAGGATCATGTGACACTGCAGAGCGGAGTAATTATGCTGAAAATTCAGCTTTTTCATCACAGCAAAAAAATTACATTTTAAAATATATTAAAATAGAAAAGTTATTTTAAATTGCAATAACATTTCACACTGTTCTACTGTGTTCTTGATCAAATAAATCCAGGCTTAGTCAGCATAAAAGTCTAATTAAAAAAAAAAAACTCTTAACAACCCCAAGTTTTTCAACAGTCGTGTATTAATTATTATTTATTTATTTTTTGGAAGTACTGATCATTTAGATATCCCTGTCAGAAATTCTTTTTAGAAACCATTCTGGAGGATAAAGTTCTCACATTTATTATGCAGTTTGTAGTCCTTCATTCTTCAGATCCTCTATACTACTCTATACTAGTATATGTATTACATATTTTGACAGTGTATATTTTTCCCAACATTAGAATATAAGATAAACATTTCTGTTTGAATTAGTCCTTTTAATAATAAATATTGTTTGAAAACCCGTTACAGAAACTAGTGCCATACAACCAGTGATTAGACTGTGGTGTGCAGTATTTGGGTTTGTTCCTTCCTCTAAAAGCTCAACATTCACTCATACCCTCACAGGTCCAGAGTTTCCTGCAGCAGGTTCAGACTGAAGCTGTCTCTGAGGAGTTGACCCCAGCCTCCATGCCTGAAGCTCTTATTGGGGCATGTGAGAGAGAGGAAGAGGGCAGTCTACCTACACAAAAGGAGGACGAGGAAGAAGCAAATAATGAGAGTGATGAAAAAAAGTATGAGAAGACTCCTCAGCTCAACAGAAAATGTGAAAAAAGTGAGGAACATCAGCAGAACATTCAGTGTGTCTTCACAGAGCCGGAAGAAAGACAGGACGACGATTCAGATCCCAGAGGAGAGCTGCAGCCCATAGACGTCCCTGACTTCTTGCTACCAGATGCTCCTGAGGACACCGGGGGAGGTCAGCAATGTGCTTTGATACAAAGTGCTGATACAAATGAGATAATCGCTATCTGTGCTTCGATAGTACACAAGCCAACCATTAACACGGTTAGGCTTCTCATTTGGTTTCCACTGGTAATTTGATATAATCACACTGTTTCCTTTCCCAGCAGAGAGTGTGCAGCCCTTTAAAAAGAACAAGCGAAAGAACAGGAAAAGGAGAAAAGATGTGGAGATGCCACCTGAGATTGCAGCAGAACCTGAGCTGGCCAAGTACTGGGCCCAGCGCTACCGTCTGTTTTCCAGGTTCGATGAGGGCATCAAACTTGACCATGGTGAGTCAGCACAAAGCCACCATCTTTTTTGTAGGCAAATCATGTATTAATTTCATCTATTTACATTTACTTGTATTCATTTAGCAGACTCTTTTATCCAAAGCGACTTACACATCATTGCTACAGCATCAGGGACATTAAAGGGTTAGTTCATTCAGAATTTACTCACCTTCAAGCCAGCCATCTTAGGTGTATATTACTTTCTTCTTTCAGAATCACAATCGGGGATAAAAAATATTCTGGCTCTTCTCTTTATAATGGGAATGAATACTAACTGAGATTTTGAAGCCCAAAAAAGCACATCCACCCATCATAAAAGTAACCCAAATGGCTCCAGGGGGTTAATAAAGGCCTTCTGAAGTGATGCAATGCGTTTTTGTAAGGAAAAATATCCATATTTATAACTCTATAAACTGTCTTCCAAGCTTATAAAGCTTAAAAAATATATTTTTTAATATTGCTCCGATTGTGTTCGTCTGAAGAAGATAATCAAATACACCTGGGATAGCTTGGGGGTGAGTAAATCATGTGATAATTCTAATTTTTTGTGAACTAACCCTTTAAGTTATAAACTGTGAAAAAAATGTCAACCAACCAACCAACCTATTGAACAAAAATGCCAACATTTTCAGTCATTTGATGTTATATAACCATAATATTCAAACAAATAGCCATTGTAGATTCAAAATAGATTAAAAATGTTAGAACTACAATGCAATTAATATCTACTTAAAAAGTGGTCATGTTCTCTACTAAATTTGCAAAGTGAAAAATATTTAATCATTTTCATTTATATGCACCAATATAATGCATATAAAAACAAATCCACGTAGAGATTTTCGCAAACATTTGATGATGAACTCGTTGAAATGGATTGATTTGCAGAAAATGCAAAATTGAAAATATATTATGAAAATTCCATATATATTATGAATATTCAATATATCAGCCAGTCCTAATTCTTGAGGTAAGCATCAATTACAAACCATTTTACTCAGAAAATATGATGTTTAGGAGTGAAACAGGACATTCAAAAAAAAGGCAAGGGCAAGGATTTTTTGTTGTTGTTGTTCTGGAATAACATACTAATGAATCATTCACAGTAAGACCTGTGAATTTAAATAACAAATAGAGGGGCACACTGAGATCTGAGGGACAGAGCAGGGTGTCGGCGATGAAACGTGTGTATTTGTGAGGTTCTAGCAGATGTAGGTGTGGGTAGACTGACTGAGCTGGCTCTGTCTGCAGTGTGTGTGCTGACGCTAAACACAGAGCCCCTCATACCTCCTGCGTCAGACTAGAGAAAAAGGGAGGGAGACAGCGAACGAGAGGGAGCAAGTGAGAGCAAGACAGCAGGCAGCTTTTAGAGCGCTCAGGAGAGCACTCTTTTCTTTCCCCACACTACTATTTGCACAAATAGAGTGCTCAGCCTCAGAGCAGGACAACCTTTAGCTCTGGTGCTTTACCTGTTATTCTCTTCTCTACTGCCAAAGTGGGTCACTCTCTTAATGGACACAGTATAATAAACCTGCTTGTTAAACACTTTTTGCCTGTCTAATTTTGTTTTATGCAAGGGATTTATTTGTTGCTTATACCTTTATACTTGTTAGAACTGGACAAGAGATCTTATTTGGTCTTTTTATTATTTGTATAGCTTGAGCATTCAACATGGCAGGCAACAAAACTGCAAAAGCAACACTACATAGGATATGAAGACTTGTTTTCATAGATTGTATCTTTAATATAAGTGTAATTTATCAGTAACACTACAATAGTTTCATTTAACATTAGTTAAAGGGACAGTTCACCCCAAAATGAAAATTATTCCATGATTTACTCACCCTCAAGCCATTCTAGGTGTATATGACTTTCGTTTTTTCAGTCGAATACAATCACAGTTAAATTAAAAAATATCTTGCAATAACTAAATTACAGTTAAAGTACTGCAATATGTAAGATTTTTGCAGTTAAATACCCAAAAACCACTGGGGCAGTCTTATATATTTTGGTCAGTTGAGTACTTACAATATCCCAAATGTTCCCAACTATTTGCAAATCGTGAGCAAATTTTTATACATTTGTAGACAGAAAACTAATCATTGTTATATGCTAAGTTAGCTCAACATGTTTAGAATTTTTGTTTAAATGTAATTTTCTTGATTTTCTGCGAGTAACTTACAATGCCTCAGAGAAAAACACTATTTTGTACGTTAGCTAATAATCAGATGCAGATTTTATTTTTAGTAATAGTAATACAGAATTTTCTCCATCATACGATACGTTTTAAAATTAACTGCATGCCATTTGAACGCACAAAGTAACGTTATAACATCATTTTCAACACACTCAAATGTATCTAATATGATAAACAGAGCTGCGTTACCTCATACTAATGACTGGAAAAAGCAGAAGCAGCGCTGGCGACTGTGGCATAATAAAAGTCCCACTGCTCGCGAGGCGGATTGCGTTCGCCTCTCATTGACAATCGCTCCAGCGCCTCGTTCAGCTCCCACAACACTCGGCCTTACTCTGCTTCATACTACAGTAACGTTAATAATTGTATCCATGAACATGATTTCTGCCCGAATCCTATCCCAATTCTTTTCCACCGGCTGTGAGGTGAAGACCACATGTCCCAACATTCCTTGCTCAAACTTGGCATCATCAAGCTTACGACCTCTAGCGGACGAAAAACTACATAGTGCACTTTTAACATGAACTAACAATAAAAAATATTTCTAAAGCATTTATTATTCTCAGTTAATGTTAAGCTCAACATTTATTAATACATGATTAAAATCAAAAGTTGTATTTGTTAACATTAATGAACCTGAACTAACGTGAACTAAAAATGAACCGTTGCATTTTATTAATTAATGTTAACAACGATTAATAAGTACTATAACGAATGGATTGCTCATTGTTTGTTGATATTAGTTAATGCATTAACTAACTTTAACTAACGGAACCTTATAGTAAAGTAATGCCAATTTGTCTTACTGAATTGGCAAAAAAAAGCCTTTTTTTGTTGTTTATACTTTAGAAAAAAATCTACCTGTGCAACACTTTTGCTAAAGAATTGCTAAAGTATCAAATGTATTTTTTATGTTAAAAGATTTGCTTCCTTGAAGTAAGTCAGTTTCGTTGTTAAATTTTATGGTGTAATAACCATAGTATTGATTTAGGATTTAGCTTTTAATAGGGCTGATCTTGGGAAATATGCCTTTTAACATGAGCACCACAAGTCAAACGGTTTTCCTTCTGGTACCATGAAAGGTCCCCTTATTTGGGATTAGAAAATCTCTCCTCACGGACGGCAGATTTCTCTTAGAGTTCTCCAAAGTACCATGATTAATGTGTTTTTACAGGCCTCTCACTTTTGAATCATAACTCTTTCACTAAGCATCTAGAATTCCGTTTGAAAGTGAGATCAGAGCATCGTATCTATTCACTTATTCATGTCAACAGAGGCAGTAGCCCATAGCCATATTGAGCCTCTTTTCCTTCAGCACTCCGTGATAGGACAGAGGAGAGCGAGAAAGAGAGGTAGATCAAGAGTGTGGGCTCAAGCGAGTATCTCCTACAGGCTGGAGAGATTGCAGATTACAAGTCAACATAAACTGGCATTCACAAGACATTTTACTTCTGCAATGTAACAAATGTCCGTATGAAGCTAGTCTGTGAGACTTAGGTGACGCCAGGCAAAATAAAAGTCATTTTAGAGATGGAGAAAGGTACATTTTAATGAAATACTTTATTTTTCTTCATAATAACATGTTTTGGTGAATTATGCACAATATGACCAGGAATGTGTGTTAAAAATAAAAGCGGTCAGTTCTGTTTTCATATTATGATTTTGGTAAGACTTTAACTAATGTTAACGAATGAAACCCTATTGTAATGTATTGACTAACATGAATGAGAAATACGCTTGTTACAGTATTTATTCATCTTTGTTAACATTAGATAATAAAAATAGTCATTAATTGTTTGTTCATACTGCATTAACTAATGTTAACAAATATAACTTTAGTTTTTAATTTTAGATTTTAATAATGGATGAGTAAATGTTGAAATTAACATGAACTAAAATTAATAAATGCTGTACAAGTATTGTTCATTACAATCAAGTATTGTGTAAAGTAATTAACTAACAAAACCTTATTGTAAAATGCTACTTTTAAATGCAATTTTTTCCTTTCAAACTAATGGCATGTCATTCTGGCACTTGGCAAAAAGTCAAACTGCGGTGTACACTATTGATATAGAAAACTATATTTGTTTTACAACACTTTAAATGTAACTTATAACTTACAGTATATATTGTATGCCATCATAGGAATGGATAATAATTGCAGTTATTTTAATTTAAGTACCTTAAAGCATGAAAATATCCAAAGATCAGAGTAATCAAAAATCATATTTATTTCAAAAATAAATGTAATAATTTACATGGGAGCAATTCTCATATGTTTTAAAGTCAGCATGTTAACACAAAATATAAAACATAAAAAGCAACATTTTTAAAGGGCTATTTTGAAATGTCAGTGCCAATACATTTGATTAAGCAATTTTTTGTATATTGATAATTAAACATTAAGTTCAGTGGTAGAATTGGTTTTGCAATTCCTCTGGCCTGAAAACAGCCTTAACTATGACATTTAATTATTAATTGTGACCTTGAATTAAATGCTAAAGAAATGATACAAAACAATAATCAACAATCATGGTATGTTTAATGTAGGATTGTTCTTAGTCGTGGCCTAATGGTGAGGGAGTCGGGCTTGTAACCTGAAGGTTTCTGGTTCGATTCCCACGCCGGCAGGAATTGAAGGTGGGGATTGTGAATGAACAGCACTCTCTCCACCTTTGATACCATGACTAAGTTCCCTTGAGCAAGACATCTAACCCCTAATTGCTCCCCTTGTAAGTCGCTTTGGATAAAAGCGTCTGCCAAATGAATAAATGTAAATGTAAATGTAGGATTGAACATTTTCAGATGGTAATTGTAGAATGACACTAATGCAAATATTATTTTGTAAGTAAAACACGGGCCGGTTTCACAGACAGAGCTTCGTTTAAGCCAGGATTAGATTTCGCCGGCAGTTTGATTGACAGGTGATCTGACCAATCATAACCAAAGCGGTCAGGGGAGTTAGTAGATTAACTTTGGTGAACTTTTTAAAAATTGTGTACTCGCGTCTCTCCGCGGTTGAAACAACATTCCTTCTGATGTCCGTTCATGTTTATTTGATGCTGTAAATTAATTAGTATGAAGAGATGGTCAGTTCACGAGCCGCTACAGTGACACATTAAAGAGCCACTATATAGGATTTATTGTTTAAACTTCTTTTAAAAAACAATATTTGAAATTTGAAACTTTGTTTCATATCAAAAGTAACCTCCTCTGTCTTGTCTGTCAACGTGTTTTAAGAGATGTCAGTGCAGGTTGGTTTAAGTTAAAACAGCTCAAACAAGTATTTTAGTCTGGGACTAAGTCTGTGAAATTGGGGGATTGTGTTGACAGTGTCCTTTCTATAAGATTTTGTCTACCACCTGAAAGTGAGTTCTCTTTATTCGAGAGCACCTGTACTTGATGGGCTCTTGGTGCCGCCCGTTGTCCAGACCTCACACTGTAAACAGGAAGTGCTGATCGTGGTTGCTCCAGACCAGTGATTGTTACTTTAGCAGGTGTTCTATTCTCAGCGGAGAGAAAAATACAAGAGGCGGAAAAACAGAGTTGCGTTTGTAGAGACTAAAAGCAGATGGTGTTGGTCTCCACAGAATCAGCGGAGGACATGCTCCGTTTAACTCCACTCTCTCTAAGCTCTCTGACTGCTTCTGCTTCAGCTCTCTCTCACACACAGACAAGGACCCATCTCGAATACAACACCTTAAAATGATGAAGATCCAGGAGTCTGATGCTACATTTGAAAGGGTCGCAGCTCTGGTTTGCAAGAATGATGAATTGTTTAGAGATACAGGAGATATGGTTTTGTACTGCTTCTCTTTGAAATGTATAGTTTTCTGGCTTCACATGATATAGATACTTTAAATTTCATAGATAGCAGCTAGATCATCCTTTTGTCAACAGAGGCTCCTCCTAATATGGAGAAAAGCTGTATATTTAGAGTCCAGTGGTGGACAGTAACCATGTATACTTAAGTACACTTTTCAAGTATCTGTACTTGAGTATTTTTTTTTTTTTTTTTGAGCAACTTTTACTTCACTACATTCCAAAGCATAAGATCATACTTTTTACTGCACTACATTTCATAAAACATATCATTACTTATTATTTTAAAATGAAGAATCGTCACATGCTCAGAGACGCAAAAGCGGTGTCCGATTCGTGTACAAACTGATTCTTTTCAATCATCCTGTTAAATCGGTTCACAAATCAGCGGTTCTCGAGTCAACAACTCACTGATTCAATGATCCGTTCAGAGCGAGTCTCCAGCGAACTGTATTTACTGAAAATTAGCCAAGAGCTGGGGATCCTCTGCGACCGACTGATGGCGAAAAATAAATTGGACTAATAATGTTTGGGTCACAACTGTCATTTTTTTGTGTTCTAAATCTATTGTAAAGGGCAATCTGTTTAAGCCCACTGAAATGCTTTAATGCCCACACGTCCACACCAGTGTCTACAGATCAATAATATATAGAATAAGCTGCACAATGACACCATTTTCTTATTAATGTAAAGCTGCTTTGCCACAATTTGCATTGTAAAAAGCGCTATATAAATAAAGATGACTTGACTTGACTTGACTTACAGATCGCGATCTCCATTCAAACAGATCAAATCAAAATTTAAAACTTTACATCGTTACGGAACTAGGTGGCGACAAGTGACTGTTAAACTATTTGACATTGAATGATTCATTGAAAAGATTTGTTCAAAAACATTGATTCCTCTAGTCATGAAACAAGTGAAGTAGTTATGAGCGAGTCATTGAATCATTCATTCAAAAAATTATTTTAAATAATTCAATAAAATTAAATATTTTAAATAAGCAATTAATATTTTGTGCCCTTGTAAATAATTATTTTGCTTAGTTGTCTGTTCAGAATTGTGGGAGAATTATGATCTCCATTTAAATAAAAAAAAAAAATCTTGATTCTCAGAATCGTGCAACTCTAACACAAATTAAAATAACGTTCATCTTCCCCACTGCTGTAACAATTTCTTAAAAATGTATGTACCTAGCCCTTATTCGTCTGTTTTTATTGTTTGTCAACACACGCTACAGATTATGTATCTGCATCCACTAATCTTCCATCCATAATGACTAGTGCTGGCTGTTGGACAATTCCTATTCATTCATAATTATTTTGAGCAATAGGATTATATAAAATATATAATAAAAAATTAAATTAAGAGGCCTAAACAAAATTACAAAATAAACAATCATAAATCAGTACTTTTTTTACTGAAGTACATAAAAAATCATGTACTTTTGTACTTTCACTCTAGTAAAATTGAAAAGGAGCCCTAAATACTTTCACTTGAGTAATATTTTATTATTACCATTACTCGTACTTGATTTGTGTACTTCGTCCTACACTGATTTACAGAGGAAGAGACCGTGTTTGACGTAAGCAGAGCCATGTTTTAGCTCTTCAAATAGAAAATGAAAGCTGCAGACTCCCTCTGGTGGTGAACCACATTTATGATTAAAAAAAAAAAAGATGCCTTTAACTATCATTTTTTCAATAGTATTCTTGTCATCTTAATATATTGCTTAAGAGGAAAGATAAGAACAAATAAAGCCTTCTCATTTGAATTATGAGTGTAACGTGTGACTGTTCTGTCCACAGAGGGCTGGTTCTCAGTGACTCCTGAGAAGATAGCAGAGCACATTGCTCTGAGGGTGCAGGACAGCTTCAGCACGGAGCTCATTATCGATGCCTTCTGTGGTGTGGGTGGCAATGCCATTCAGTTTGCCCTCACTGGGAAAAGAGGTACAGTTGCTTTTCATACTTCCACCACTTCAGCACATTGTCTTGAGAAACTATATGAAAATCTTTTTTATGATTTGAAACACAGCTTTGACATTTAAAAATGTTTAAAAACACATTTCCATGCTGTACAGTCTATTAATTTATTTAAAAATACATTAAAAATGCAAAGCATACATAGATATTTGAATTAAAATGATTTTAGATAATTTAGTATCTTTTGTAATTCATAATATTCAATATTCACAACATCTTGAAAAACATGCTCACCAATTGGCATCTTCTTTATCAAAAATACAGTAAAAACAGAAATAATGTAAAGTATTATTGCAATTGAAAAATAACTTTTCTATTTTAATATATTTTAAAATGTAATTTATTCCTGTGATCAAATCTGAATTTTCAGCATCATTAATCCAGTCTTCAGTGTCACGTGATCCTTCAGAAATCATTCTAATATGCTGATTCGCGGCTCAAGAAACATTTATTATTATCAATATCGAAAATAATAATAAGAAGAAATGTTTTGCTGCTTAATATTTTTGTGAGAAAATGGTTGTTTTTTTTGTTGTGTTCAAAAATCAAAAATGGTATTACTTTTTACTTGATGGTTACACAACATGACTTATTTACGGTCATTCATGTTTGTGACCAGCTATGTTTCCATCCAAAGTTGTGAATTTAACTTCTGCTCAAAATTGGAATATCGCATAAAGGATAAATTTGGGAATACATCAGAGTTTCCATCCCAGGTGTTCATGAGAACAAAATCATCATTTATGTGCATGCCTTCTCATTGGATAGAAAATGTAACCGCCTCAATTGAGCGCCTACGTTTTTTATGTGTATTATTAACCCTAACCCTTTTTTTATGAAATATCCCAAAATGTGCCTAAAAATTGGTGGATGGAGACATAGCTACTGACTTTAATACTTTGACATTTTTAGTAAGTGAAATGTTTTTTTTTTCCCCCTCTGCAATTCAGTGATCGCCATTGACATCGACCCCATACGCCTGGCTCTGGCACAGCACAACGCAGAAGTGTACGGCGTGGCGCACCGGATAGAGTTCCTGCAGGGAGACTTCCTGCAGCTGGCTCCGCGCCTGCGAGCAGACATGGTTTTCCTCAGTCCCCCGTGGGGAGGACCAGAGTACCTCAGTGCTGACGTCTTCAACATCAAGACCATGATGACTCCTGATGGATATCCTTTCAGTCACTCTGTGCTTTTATTCTAGATGCTGCTTCTTCCCTTTCAAATGAGGGTTTTATTAGAGTGGAAAGTTCAAATTTAATGATATTCATGACATACTTTCTAATGTATGTGGTCAAGATGCTTCAAACCACCTATTCAAACTTCCTTAACCATGTATACATTTGAAATTTTCAGGTTGTCAAAAATGATTTCAGACAATATTGTCTATTTTCTTCCTCGAAATGCAGACATGGAACAGGTAACATTTATTTATTTACACAAATCAGTTTTAAAATGGCAATTTTCTTTTATTAGATGCTAAAAGTTATTGTTCACTTGTAGTACACTAGCATATAGATAAATTTAAAAGGATAGTTCACCCAAAAATAAAAAACTGTCATTAATTACTCACCCTCATATCATTCCAAACCCATGAGTTTCGTTCATCTTCAGAACACAAATTAAGATATTTTTGATGAAATCGGACAGCTCTCTGAATCCATAGACAACAATTTAACTACCACTTTCAAGGTACTAAAGACATTGTTAAAATAGTCCCCGTGACTGCAGTGATTCAACCTTAATTTTTCGAAACGACGAGAATACTTCTTTATTTGGATTTCATCCAAATATCTTAATTTGTGTTCCGAAGATGAACGAAAGTCTTACGGGTTTGGAACGACATGAGGGTGAGAAATTAATGACAGAAATGTTATTTTTGAGTGAACTAATCCTGTAGCTCTAAAACACGTTTTATATTTGTCCTCACATTGGCCACAGTGGTGAATTGTTTCTGTTTCGTGGTTGTTAATCAGCATAGCCACATTTGTGCACTGTATGTTTTACACAGATTTAACCCAATACTAAGATTTTTTGTTCTTTTTTTAGCTTTAGTAAGCCTAGAAGTTTCAAGCATGTTTTCTTAGCACAATACGTCTGCCAGTGACCTTAATTCCAATAAGTCCGACGAGTACTTTGTCACTTGGTTTCTCCCCTTTTAGCATTTTTATTATTAGTACCGATGGCGGCTGCAGATCTCTAGTTCCTGTTAATGATATCACTTTAGTGCCTCATTTCTGTCCAGCAGTACAATATAAACTTGGTGCCAAAGTCCATCAGATGAAACACTTTTTTAATCAATTATTTTCACAGAATGTGTTTGTTGATTGTATGCCTGGGTTTAGTTTAAAGCATATAATGACTGTCAATTGCAGCTGTATCATGGTTTTTGATTTCTCTGAAAGGTCTTGCTGTCTGGTGGAGTGTGGTTGCACCTTTTGAAACCACACTGCTTTCCGGAGCATTCTGTTTGACTGTATCAAATTTCTTCACTAATATCTAAAGTGAATACATTCTTACCTTTCGCCCATCACTGTGCTGTTTGTAATGTTAAATACTATATGTTAGTGTGATTGTGATTGAATTCAAGAACAACTGAACCAAGATACTGTGATGATACTACACTAATATGTATATATTAGCAACTACTGACCATGTTGCCTGTGATAGTAACTCACACCTGCTCTGCCTCATGTCTTCTTCCTCTTTCCCTTCACACCCCTCCCCTTTTTTGTCTTTCGCTCTGTGTAGATCGCATCTCTCGCTGGCCCAGGTGGGAAGGTGGAAGTGGAGCAGAACTTTCTGAACAACAAACTGAAAACAATTACTGCATACTTTGGCAGCTTAATTAAGCCAAAAACTTAAAACATTTTATTTCCTTTTTCTACTTCTTTTAGTCATTTATGTTATCTGTTCTCACTTATTGCACTTAAATTGTACTTGTACACGTTATCTGATGTCCTCTGTTTTCTAAAGCCATTGACAATGTATTTTACAGACTAATGTATAATCATGATGCTGCTAGTTTTGTTTTTTCCAGCATTGATATTTACCTATTAAAGCTCATTTAAAGGAAATCTATCTATCTGAACTTAATTACAGCTATAATTACATTGAATTTAAGCAGAACATAAAAACATGTATGTAGCCTACACAATAATGTGTGTCACGTGATTAATAAACATTAGTACGTAGTAGACCTTGTTAAAGAAAATTAATATAAAGTGGGACCTATTAACACATCAACAATAACTAGTAAACGTTCATACACGCATTTCTAATCCGTAGGCAGGTTTTTACAAACGTCACCAAAGAATATAATGAACTGTATTTTCCTACGACATTTGAGGGTTTTGTTTCCAAACTTCTGGAGTCTGCATTTGACGAACGTAGTCTCTGCGGTTTTATGCAAACAAACAAAACAGAACTCTGTCAAACACGGTGAATACTGTACACCAGGAAGTTGAAAGAGCAGTAAAAACAGCAGGCGTCCAGTCTCGGGTTCCTCATTCTGTGTTTGTGTGAGTCGCTTCAATGAGAGTCAGAGCGCGCGCACTCGACGGGCATTTCTCTCACAAACTATTCCCGTTAAATGCGAGTTAACCACTTTCCTTACATTTGACTGGTAGGTAGACTTCTTTCTTATTGGGGCTACTGTAGTATATACTTTCTTACAGTCTGTGCTGATGTTACGGTGTATTTTAACGCATGTATCGCTGTTTGTAGTGTAAAATATCCATTGAATCGGTCTTTCTTCATGTGGAGCTTTTGAATGAGGAGATAATTTAGTGATGTGTAAATAGAAAATACAAAAAACAGAAAAAGCCTAATTTTCCTGGAGCAACGGACTGGCTGCAAAATCTGCATAGTCAATATCTCAGGGATTTTAAATGATCACTTTCATTTTTCAAAGCTTTAGAAAGATTGTTTTGGCCAGTCATCACCCACAACATTAGGTACAAATCACAACATTCTCCATAGAAAAGATGCTGCTTGTTATATTTGCCTCTTGAAATGAATATATTAGTTATCTTAGATGTTTCCAATAGATTTTCAGACAAGATCTCAACGATGTCTGAAAATGTGCTCAGATTTTCCGAGATACCAATGTCCGCAATCAAAAATCAGATTTAAATATTATCTCTCAAGTTATCTCTCATTTTAATCTGTTTATTGCCCATAAGGAATGTGAGAAAAATGTTGTCATCAGCAGACTTAACCCCCCAAAATTACATTAGTCTTACTCTTAATCAACATTTACTTTATTAATATCTTGTTAACATTAGTTAATGCACTGTGAACTAACATGAACAAACAATGAACTGTATTTTCATTAACTAACATTAATGAAGATTTTTTGCTCATGTTAGTTCAACTAATGTTTAAATAATGAACGTTACCAATATAATTTCATATTTTCTTCCAAATATTGCTTTTATTTTCCATTTTGTCTTGCGTGAAAATATCATATCCACTTTGTGTAAGGTCAGCGGCCTTCTTGTGGCATGCGTCCCATTTTATTTTTAGACAGACACCAAGTTTTTACACCATGACACTTGACCTGAGTTGTTACAGAAACGCCCTTTTCAATATTTCTTTTCCCAGAAATTAGTCTTATTGGCTTACTGCCCCTCCTCCTGCCTCTCACATATCTGTATCTGCAGGCTACAAAAACTAGGGTTAAATAGCCTGTATTAAGCTTCATCTTTCAAGAAGTCAGTCTCAAGGTACATATAGAGTTCTGAAGATAGAAACTCAGAAGTAGTTGAAAGTTCTTTTGTGCGTCTCTGTCTTTCCTGTGTAACCGAACGCCCTAGAGACGCTGGTCAGAGGAGGAAGTATGCAGCCCCAGTGGCCTGCTTGCTCACGCATTAATCTAGCATTATATCCTTGTTTCTAGTTTCCTGCTGACATCTAAAAATACTGCCACATCAGTTGAGTCCAGGACAGGCAAATTTTCAGTCTCACCCTAGTGTTGTTTAGCCATTTAACCATGTTTAACAACATTTCACCTTCAGGACAATGGTGGGCATTTATTCCTTTTGTTTCTTCCTTATTACTTCTGGCATCACGTCGATTGTAGCCTAAATATTTACAGAACAATGTCTGTTGCTTTGAGAGATACTGTTTTGGACTTTGGTTTTTCACATTATTGGTGCTCAGACTTAGTGGCTTGGAGTTTTTGGCACTGAATTGGTCAAAAGGCAACAGTGTTAAACATTTCCTGTAACACCAAAGGTTAGAATGAATTACCAAACAACCTTGCCATAATTTCCCAATTCATGTTGGGTCAAAATATGGGATCTGATGAAATAATAGATTACGATTTATTTTTTTTTTTTTGAAAATCGCACTAGCGTCTGACTTTAGTGTTCATTGTATGTTTTTGTTGTTTGAATTGAAACCTGCTAAACAGAAAAGAAAATTCAGTGTTTTCTGCTTAGTGACTTGAAATGCATTGCCTAAGAGATTTATGGTACATGAATTTCCTGATAATCCTGTTGCCGTTGTTTTGATAAAGCTGACATCCTACGTTCATGACCTCCAACTACCCTGATTTTGATAGAGAATGATCATCTCTCCCAAATATATTAAGTTCTGAGAATAAGGAAAGGACATCTATTCTGGGGGAAATACCATGGTTTCTTCCCTATGAAACTGTAACCTTGAATAGCTCGGCACCATCTTGGTTGATGATTTATATTGTTTGGAGCTGTAATGTTGCATGCTACAAGTGTTCTTTATAGCATGTTGAGAGGGCGTATCACATTATTACTCACAGTATATGACACCACTTAATATATTATGGCAGGTACTGAGCGATTTGATAGTTCTCATGACCTACTTGGATGAGCACACATCACTGTTTTAAATACAAATAAAACGGTTCTCCATGACTTAATTTTATGCATCTTGGTAAATGGCGTTTGAAACAAATTTTTGAACTAAGTTATATTCTACTTGCCACATGTATTCAGTCCCTTTAATGAATACACCTAAATAACAACAAGTGATAAATGTGTATCTTAACAATTAAACAAAGATAAAAAAAAAAACTAAGATGCCGGGATCATCTGGATTGGAAAAAAACTTTGTAAATTATAACATTATATAATATTGTAAATATAATGACATAAACAACTACAACAATCATATTTAAATATTACTTAATATAATATTTAAAATATATTTTAAATATTCAATCAATATTATGTCTTAATTTTATAGTATAATTATTTAATTTGTGTCAAAATGCTTAAAATAACAATTACAAAATCTGTTATACATATTAATCATCAAATATTAAAAAAATCTTGGTAACACTTTACAATCAGGTTCATTAGTTAACTACAATAGTTGACATGAATTAATAATGAACTGCACTTATGCAGCATTTATTAATCTTTCTTCGTGTTAATTTCAACATTTACTAATACATTATTAAAATCTTTTTAACATTAGTTAATGCACTGTGAACTAACATGAACAAACAATGAACAACTGTATTAGTAAATACAGTAACAAATGTATTGCTCATGGTTAGTTCATGTTAGTTTACTAATGTTTAACTAATGAAACCTTATTGTAAAGTGTTACCAAAAATCTTCTTGGCATGTAAAAACAATATCACTGGTATCTGTTGAGGGAAAGAACAATGGTCTGGAATGTCTTCTCCAACAGTTCTTAATATAAGGAACCTATTCAAAGTTTATTCAAGTTTAAATGTCTTTGCTGAAATAATGACATTTATGGTACTAAAATCTTTCAAAGATAGGATTATGTAATGCATTATTTTAATGTAAACGTGCCATAAATTGTTTTGTGAGTGTCACTTGTCATTTTAAATCCAAATTCTGTTAATATTTTGTGAAATGACAGTGGTTATTCTTTTCCTTGCAGAAAACATGGGTTGTAAAAAATCCAAGTTGGATGGAGACCAAAATGGAGGTGTGATTGAAGGGAACAAACACCAGCCAGTACGTACTGACCAAACTGTATATGTGAGAGATCCCACCTCCTATAAGCCTCATATAGTAAGTAGTGAGTTAGATGGGGGGAAAACATTCAGTCGTGAATAACTTTGCTGCTTTGACCTTCGTAGTTTCCGAAGAGAAGGGTTTCTGGTACTTTGAAAATATTTTCATGATTATTATTTCATGAATGAGAAATGTTTTATTTCGCAGAATACTCCAGCTCCTGGCCTCCTGCCTGGTCAGGTGTTTGAACAAATGGAAAGTAGGTCTGATGATCTTAGATCCACATTCTGCATCCTTTCCAGCTTTGAGCTGTTTTTGTAAAATTGCTTTTATTTTTCTTATGTACAGAAACGGAAAAAATAGTCATCACTTTGTATCCATATGAAGCCATTCATGCTGATGATCTGGGCTTTAAAAAAGGAGAAAAGTTAAAGATTCTTGAAGAGTGAGTGAATGTCATCATCTCTCTTTCTCTCCTATTATTTTTCTTTGCCTTTTATCGTGAAATGTGATCTTTTTTCCAGGCACGGAGAGTGGTGGAAGGCAAAGTCTTTGACCACGCGAAAGGAAGGATTCATTCCCTCAAACTATGTTGCAGAAGCAGACACGATGGAGACGGAGGAGTGAGTGCTGCTCAATACAATGAATTACAAACAAAACAACAGCAATTTTTTTACACTTGTTGTGTTATCTTTTGATGCACAATTTAGATGGTTCTTCAAAGAAATCACAAGGAAGGATGCAGAGAGACAGTTGTTGGCACCGGCTAATAAACCTGGATCTTACTTGATACGGGAGAGTGAAACCTCAAAAGGTGTGCGCGGTTTATTGTCTGCTCTAGTGTTTTTTGTGGTAATATAAAATTGTGGTGTAACATATTCTGCATTGTTGTGAACAGGAAGTTATTCACTGTCAATCAGAGATGTGGATGCTCAAGGGCAGGATGTTGTTAAACATTATAAGATCAGATCTCTGGATAATGGTGGCTACTACATTTCTCCAAAAATCACGTTCGATGACATCAAGAGCATGATAAAACATTACCACAGTAAGTTTTATGCATACACAGAATCGTTCAAAGATTTGGGGTCAGTGCGATATATTTATTTCTATTTATCGAAGAATCCAAATGATTTCTGAAGGATCATGTGACACCAAAGCCTGGAGTATTGATGCTGAAAATTCAGCTATCACAAGAATACATTACAATAGATTAAATAAAATAGAAAAAATCTATTTTAAATTGTAATAACAGTTCACAATATTACTGTTTTTGCCGTTTTTTGATAACATAAATGCAGCCTTTGTGAGCATGAGAGACTATTTATAATCTTTTAAAAACTATAAAACAAAATCTTACCATCCCCAGACTTTTGAAATGTAGTTCCATGGTATATATATGTGTATGTGTATATATATATATATATATATATACACACGAACACACACACACATATATACACACACACACACACACACACATATATATATATATATATACACACACACACATATATATATATATATATATATTATTTACACTCCTTATTATCTTCAGTTGGGGTTTGTTTGCTGAAATAATAAGAATGTACCTAATCTTGTCACAGAACAAGCAGACGGATTATGTCGAAAACTAGAGAGATCATGTGAGAAGCCCAAAGCACAGAAACCTTGGGACAAAGATGCCTGGGAAATCTCTAAAGAATCCATAAAGATGGTGAAGAAGCTCGGAGCTGGACAGTTTGGAGAGGTGTGGATGGGTGAGTAAAGGAAATGCTTGACAAAGATTTACAAAAATATCTGGAAGTCACAAATATACATTTAAACATGGAGTGTTTCCTTCATCAGAAGTCCATTACATGTTAGACTTCCTAAACTACAACAAAAGTGTTGCTGTCTTTATGGTCTTGTCATTCAAATTCTCTCTTTTCTAAGTATGCGACCAAAAGAACCCACAGTTTAATGTGCTCTTCGGTGGGCTTAGAAGTGACATCCTTCTGTGTTTGTATCGATTAATCAACCTAAAGGATCTTCTTTGAACATGTGTAGGCTTATTGTTATTATCTAATTCTTTGAGCCATAAAAGCTTTGACGGCACACATTCAAATTTCGAGTCTTCCTGCTGTGGCTTCTGCCGGGCATGAATGGCTCCCTTATAGCTCAGACTGATAGTACACAGAGACCCGGCACAGACGAGACTCTTATCAGTCAGATCTGAGGAGGAAACTGCTATGCAGTTGACGTAGGATTTGCATTTGGATTTCGTTATTATTCATGTGCCTCTTTCCCATTTAGCCGACATGATGAATTGCAGGAAGCAGTCTTAGCAAATATACAAATGGCTCTCGACTGCCTGTGGCCAAGATGTTTCCTTAGGCGCCCCATGACCTTGTTGGCACAGCGTTGCCAGACCTTAAACACACTATAAGTCTGTATGATAACAGAAGCACTCAACGGAAAGACTTCCTACTGTTTGGTGTTCCCCTACACTCTAAAAATGCTGGGTTAAAAACAACCCAAGTAGGGTTGAAAATGGACAAACCCAACAAGTGGTTGGGTTAAATGTTTTTTAACCCAACTATTGTTAAAAAATTACTATATGGCTGGCTTAAAATGAACCCTAAATAGGTTGGAAATTAAAAATCAGACATAATTACTAGAGGCAACAATAATAATCAAAAGGTGAACATTAAACATATTAATAAATGTTCATTTCCAACATTTGGGTTCATTTTAAGCAAGCAATACAGTCATTTTTAAACAATAGTTGAGTAAAAAAAAAAAAATACCCAGCAGGTTGGGCGAACATTTAACCCAGCAGCTGTGTTAAAACAACCCAATTGTTTGCTTTGTCCATTTTCAACCCAACTTGGGTTGTTTTTAACCCAGCATTTTTTAGAGTGTATGTCTCAGCTAAATTTTAGGCCGATTTTATTGGATGTGAACTGCTCAGATACACATTTGGGCATTAAAGGTCTAGTTAGTAGATATTAAGCTGTGGAAGTCGTGTTGTTGAATGAACAGGAAATGGCATTTAAGTGGAACAAGGGATTAGCACACATGAAGTACAATTCAAGATCACAGTTGTGCAACATATCTGGTCTTTTCGCTTCTGTGTGGTCAGTAACCGACCTTCACGCAGTGGCGCTGTGTCATCACTTCTGAGAAATGTAATTTATGGACAGCTGTGAGTTACATAAGATCCTTGGTGAGAAAATATAAGGATTTGGAGTCAGTTCCTATAAAAGGTTTTTCAAGACCGAATAACAGTTCCTATGTCGGCACTGATCAATTCTCTGCCACATGGTTGCATTTCTCCCTACGTTTCGTGTTAGAGTGAGTCTTTAGTTCACTGTTTTGTGGCTGGACTGCAACCATGTGTGAGATTCAAACAGGAAGATCCTTATTAACCACAGAGGTGTATCACGCATTTATTTGTGGTTTCACTTTGTTTGCAGCCTACTACAATAACAGCACAAAAGTGGCAGTGAAAACGCTGAAGCCAGGCACAATGTCAGTGGAGGCCTTCTTAGAGGAGGCCAACCTGATGAAAACCTTACAGCACGACAGACTCGTGCGCCTCTACGCCGTCGTCACCAAAATCGAGCCCATCTACATCATCACGGAGTTCATGGCCAACGGTACAGAAAAACATACTCTTCTGAGTTAACATGACTTGTAATGAGTTGTAATCTAGTTCAAGAAAAATGGAGTTGTACTCTTAGCAGTGGTTTGTTTCCTCTCCTTCAGGAAGTTTATTGGATTTCTTGAAAAGTCAAGCTGGCTGCAAAGTACAGTTACCGAAGCTAATCGATTTTTCTGCACAGGTAAAAAATATTTTTTTAAGACATAAATTAGCCTGCTCTCCTCTTAGCCCTCCATTTCCGTATTTCTGGAGTAACTTTACTGGTTTTTACGTCATGGCCACACTATTTCCATTAGTTGAAGAAAAAGAGGAACTGATTCTTTTGTCTGCCAGTATTTCAAAACAAAGAATAATAATGAACTTTCTCAGAAATGATGCATCTCATTAAGATTTATAAATACAAGTTTAAATTTAAATTTCTATTATGACATTGCAATTCAATGTATTGGACGAATTAAAAAAATATGACTGGTTAAAGCATCATAGAATTCATACAGTTTTTACAGACTGATTCGAAGGACGATCCACATAATCTAAGAGCAGAATTTGTTTTCAGTGAGTCTTTAAGACTCACTAACTAGAATCTTACTTTTGGGTAAACGGCAGCAAATGGCAAAATTGCACATCCTGTTTCAGAGAGTAGATAGAGGATGCTGATGGAGAAGTGAGAACATCTTTTTCCCTGTGTAAAGGCAACTTTTACTTGGTTAAAATTAACTGAGAAAAAAACTACGCCCAATTCTGAAATGGAAAAATCCACCACTTGCTAATTCACTGATACTTTACTAACCGAAATGATGCATTATATACACATATGCATACACTACTGTTCAAAAGTGTAAGGTTTTGAAATTTAAAAAAGTTTTTGAAACAAGTCTCTTATGCCTACTAAGGCTGCATTTATTTGATCATAGCAGTAAAAAATTAATATTTTGAAATATTACAATTTACAAATAACTGTGTTCTATGTTAATATATTTCAAAATATAATTTATTCCTGTGACGGCAAAGCTCAGTGTCACGTGATCCTTCAGAAATCATTCTAATATGCTGATTTGGTGATCAAGAAACATTTATGATTATTATCAATGTTGAAAACGGTTGCGTTGCTTAATATGGAAACCATAACTTTGATAAAAAAGAAAGTTCAGAACAGAATTTATTTGAAATAGAAATCTTTTGAAACATTGATCAAATGAATGCATCCTTGCTGAATAAAATTTCTTCAAACACATACTTTTTTTGTCAGTAATGCTGAGCTTGTGTGTGTCTCTGCAGATAGCTGAAGGTATGGCTTACATTGAGAAGAAGAATTATATCCACCGTGACCTGAGAGCAGCTAATGTGCTGGTTTCAGAGAGCCTTTTGTGCAAAATAGCTGATTTTGGCCTGGCCAGAGTAATTGAGGATGACCAATACACAGCCAGAGAAGGTGAGTGTGACACCTCTCAGTGGTTTAACAGCATTCTGGATGGACAGGTCATTTTCTGCAGCATTACTATGGCAGACGCCGCTCCAGGCTGTGCTTGTTAAGGCTGTTATGCATACTGATATCGTGATGGTTTTCCTGCGTCAGTGGAGCTGACTGATATGTGTGAATTTGAGGATGTGTTCTGTGTCTCTAATTCAGGGGCAAAATTTCCTATCAAATGGACCGCACCTGAGGCCATCAACTACGGATCTTTCACCATCAAATCAGATATGTGGTCCTTTGGGGTTCTCCTGTATGAAATTATAACATACGGGAAAATTCCTTATCCAGGTAATTTAATGGCACCTTAATTACATTTGAGTGTAAATGAATTGTTCTGAGGTCGGTATATCGCCAGCGTTCAGCTTTATTCCAGGAGAGAGCTGCAGTGGAGTAATGATGACCAAACTAAATCTTTTGTCAGGACTTTGTCGCCATCTTCTGGTCATATTGTGTTAGACATGTTTGCGTATTTTAGTTTTGGTCAATTTGATACATCTGAAAGGTGCTGCTAATGTTACCAAATGTTGTTGCAAAAATAATGACTGGTTTCCTGAACACAAACTCACAGCCATGTTGCTATGTCGGACTGGTCAGTGGTCACATATTAAACTTAGTAATTCTTTTGCTATATTCAGGCAAGACACTACAGGCAAAACCGTTGTTGTTTATGCACTGGTCAGTTTTAAGATTTTGAGCTATTTTGTTTCCAAATTTCTCAATTCTCACTTTTCCCCCCTCAGAATGGCATGATATCAAGTCACAATTGCGAATTATAAAGTCAGAATTGTGAGAAATAAACTTCGCAATTTGCGAGAAAAAAGTTAATATCTCGCAAATGCGATTTTTACTTTATTTCCTGCAATTACAAGTTTATATCTCACAATTGCAAGTTTATATCTCACAATTCTGACTTTATGACTCGCAACTTGTGACTTTACATTTTTTTTCTCAGAATTGTGTGATATAAACTCGCAATGGTGAGAAATAAAGTCAGAATTGTGAGATAAAAAGTTGTTAATTTATTTTTTTTATTCCGTGGCGGAAACTAGCTTCCATAGCTAATTAACTGGTAAGCCTATCCATAGCAGACTAGTAGACATGGCCTTGATTGGAAGCAATGCATTATGGGTCTTGAAGTTTACCTACTTATTTGGCAAAAGGGATAGTCTCTTGTTAGGTATAGCACAGATTTAATTTTTTTCTCGCATTTCTGCTGTATAGGCAGCCAAGTTTTATTGAAAGCCAGTTTTGCCAGTGAAGAAGGACCCTTTAAACATTCTAACAAATGTGTTTCTGAAAGGAAATGTCTTTCTTCATCTGTCCTCTCACCCTTTCACTTCCTTCTTTTTTCTTTGCTTCAGGCATGAGCAACAGTGAAGTCATGAGCTCTGTCCAGAGAGGATACCGAATGCCCCGGCCTGAAAACTGTCCCGTTGAACTTTACGAGATCATGACCTCGTGCTGGAAGAATAAACCAGATGACCGGCCCACGTTTGACTATATTCAGAGTGTACTGGATGACTTCTACACTGCCACTGAGGGCCAGTACCAGCAGCAGCCATGATACAAAATCATCCATCATATGTTTGTGCTGTTTCAAGATGATCAAAAGATTTGTGATTTATCTATGAATCAGTGTACTAATATGTAACTAATAATTGGGTCAATCTGCTTACTTGTATGTAAGCAAGGTTAAGATTTTCTATCTCTGCTTCAAATTGAAGTTATAACTGCCTTTTTGCTACTTTTGCTCTTCACATTCCAATGGCTGCATTTCAATTTATAAATAATTTTGTAAAGTATCCTATCAAAGTTTTATTGTTATTTTTACAAGCATCTCTTCTGTTAAAAAACTGGAATCTGGGCCACTAGGGGTTCTGCAAAAAATTAAGAGAAACTTTTACAAAATATATTTTTAGGGCTGCTCAAGACACTTAGCTATGAAGCTGTTTTGAAAGGATATTTATTGTGAAAGGGGCGTTACCAATACATTTTAATTCAATTAATATTCAGGTTACATACGCTTAAGAGTATTGTAACAAAATGATATAAATAATTAAAAAAATGAATGTTGAAAAACACGTTTTTGAAAACAGTAAAAATAATTTATATACATGAAATCAAACAGATGCATTTAAGTCTATATTTTAGAAAGAGGGACCTTTAAGGGATCATTAGTATTTGGATGTCTTTACAATTATGATCAAATGAAACGCATTGTAAACCACTGCAAAGGTAATCTTGAACATGTCATTGTCTCTTTTTTATACAACAATTTTTAATGACAATATTGGTAATGTTACAATAATGAACAGTGGCAGAGGGCAAGATTTTAATAGAAATGTGTAATTAAGCCTATAAATTGCCCTGCCTTTGATTAACGAAGAATTAAATGCTCTGTACATTTAAAATATTCTGTACATTTGTACATTACCTAGAAATCTAATAAAGTGAATATTTCATGATTAATAATGAAGTTGTAGATTGTACAATATTCTAATGTTGCCGAAAGCTAAGGATATTACCTTGAAAAAAGTTCATTACGGTTTAATAATTTAATAGTCCTCTTTAAAGGGATAGTTCATCCAAATGAAATTAAAATTCTGTCTTCATTTACTCACCCTTATGTTGTTCCAAACCTGTATACATTTCTCATGAACACAAAGGGAAGATATTTGTGGGAATCTGAACAATTCTGGGGCACCATTGACTTCCATAGTAGGGAAAATATATATAGGCCTATTAGTCAATAGTTCCCCAGAATTGTTCAGATTCCCACATTCTTCAAAATATCTTCCTTTGTGTTCCACAGAACAAAGACATTAATACAGATGAATTCTGATGACTGATGAATTTTTATTTTTCGGTGAACCATCCCTTTGAGTCACATCCTCTCTAACTTCCGCCTACTTCTGGTCATGTGATCATTTCAAGATGGCCGCGCCCTTCAGTTTGGAGGCGTGACGTTGTTCATGTTATTACAACATACTATCAAACAGGTTAAAACGGCTTGTCAAGGCTGCTGAATTTCATTGAAGTTCCCCGTTGAATGCGGTAATAATGGATAAGGACACTCTGATTCTGTAAGTCAATGACGAATGATTGGCGTAGTTTGATGATATCTTTAAGTGTATTGTTATAGGGTCAGAGCTAACTGATATGATAAAATAACAGTAAGTTAAGAATTCTAGGAATCTGTAACGTATATACAAGCGGATGCTCGTTTCGTTGTATGTTATATTAACAGATTTGTTTTGAAAACATATTTTCTTGATATATAATTGCACAGTTCTAAGAGTCAAACATAAGGTTCAATCAAAATTAATTTCAATAATAATAGCTCTCGTAAACGTCGTTCTTTAAGTCACAATAGAGGCAAAATGAAGTGTATTATTTTCAAACAGCTTTTTGTCAGTATTGATAATGTAATAGTAGGGTATTATTATCAAAACATTAATATTTAATGAATTCCTCTGGAGCGTTCACAATCTACAGTCTTCTTTATGTGATTAGTTTATGAAGTTCTCATCACACAGATGTTTTTGCAGAAATATTTCTTCCAGGTTTCTTTAATTATGTTAGTTGGTTTATTTAATGTCACTTTTGATCAATTTAATGTGTTCTTGTTGAATTAAAGTAATAATGTGAACTGCGGGGTGTGTTTTGTGCGGAACAAATGCTTATCAAGCTGTAAACCGTTAGTCCCCTGATCTCAAAAGCCTTTATCTACTCAGTTCACTTGCTGCTGGAAACATCTGTGGAACCCGATCAGCATAACCCAAGGGAGGGGCGTCCCATGATTCATGAATTCTGACAGTTACAGATTCGAAGAAATGGAAAAAAGTAATATTGCGTAAATTTAATAAGGAAGCATTTTGAGTTGGCTTTCTTCCCCATCCCAGCCCCAAAGACTTCCCAGAGCTGAATAATGACACGTTCCTGAGAGCGGCGCGAGGAGAGGAGATCGAGCACGTTCCGGTGTGGTGTATGAGACAGGCTGGCCGCTATCTGCCAGGTATGTACCAGTGCTGAATGTGATCATTGTGAAGTTATTCTTTTCATCCTTTCATCTCTGTGCGGCTTTATTATCTGTTTAACAGAGTTCAGGGAATCCAGGGCAGGGAAAGATTTCTTTGCTACATGCCGTTCTCCTGAAGCTTGCTGTGAGCTTACGCTACAGGTTAGCAGCACTGAGCACCTTCTTACCTTCTAATTGTAGCATATTGGTTTTTAACACTCTCGATTTTCTGTTTTCAGCCACTCAGACGATTCCCATTTGATGCTGCCATCATCTTCTCTGACATCCTGGTGGTCCCTCAGGTCAGTTTGACTTCTAACTTACCAATTTACCAAAGTGTGCATGTCTTCTCATATGCGAAATGTGTATGAGCAGGCCATGGGAATGGAGGTTGAGATGTGTCCAGGAAAAGGCCCCACATTCCCTGAACCGCTGAAGGAGCCTGAAGATCTGCAGAGACTAAAGACTGAAGTGGACGTGTCGTCTGAACTTGACTACGTTTATAAAGCCATCACACTGACAAGACACAAAATAGAGGGAAAGGTTCCTCTCATTGGCTTCACCGGAGCTCCGGTGAGAAAAACAAGCATTGATCCTCACATCACTAGAGATACTGCTTTAAAAACAACACGATCGTCATCTGTTCTGTCTTTTGTGAATGCTAGTGGACTCTAATGTCCTACATGATTGAAGGAGGAGGCTCTGTGACTCATTCGAAGGCTAAACGCTGGCTCTACAGGTACCCAGAGGCTAGCCACAAACTACTGAGCCAGCTAACAGATGTCATAGTGGAGTATCTTCTTGGGCAGGTGAAAGCTGGAGCTCAGGTGAGAGAAAGAGTGAGATGATATGAAGGAGGGGATCCATTTAAAAAAAATCTCTAGCTCCATTTAGATGCTCAGTAAAGGTTTTACAGATACAGAATGAACTAAATTTCTTTCCTTTAGGCTCTGCAGGTTTTCGAGTCTCATACTGGTTGTTTGGGCCCAGTGGAGTTTAAAGAGTTTTCTCTGCGGTATCTGAGAGATATTGCTCGGCGCGTTAAGGACAAGATCAAAGAATCTGGTTTGGACAATGTGCCTATGGTGAGCTTGAGCGCTGTATTTAGTTATTATTCACTTAAAGTCTTTTTCCACTCTTGCAAATATTTTTATAAGTCAAGTCACCTTTATTTATGTAGCGCTTTTTACAATGCAGATCGTTTCGAAGTAGCTTTACAGTGATAGCAGGAACATAATTTTGGCTGTACAGCAGCTCTAGAAGAAAAGTGTGTCATTGTCCAGCTTAAGTAAGTTCTGTTATGATTAATTTTCTGTGGTAACAATCATTAGTCATTAATTTATACAGCAGCTCTGGGGAAAAACGCAAAAAGCAGTTCAGTGGAACTAAAGGTTGCATCATTGTACCTTGAGAATGCCGTGTCATCATGCGCAAGTATGGCAAGCTGTTTTGACTTTTGTTCATTCTCAGGATATGAACTTGTGATATTAACAATTACATTTTCACTAGTTAAAATGTTCATTCTTGATATCAGGAATTAGATTTCCACTAGTAACAATGACAATTTTTGATATCAAGAATTACATTTCCACTAGTAAAAACTATAATTCTTGATATCTGAATAAAAGTCAAAACGGCTTGCCATTCTCAGGATATGAACTTGTGATATCAACAATTACATTTTCACTAGTTAAAATGTTAATTCCTGATATCAGGAATTAATTTCCACTAGTAACAATGGCAATTTTTGATATCAAGAATTGTATTTTTACTAGTGAAATCTCGCCATAGGCTGCCATTCAAATTCAATTGTTGATATCAAGAATTAATTTCTTACTAGTTGAAATTCCAGTTTCACATATCAGGAATACAATTCTTACTAGTAACAATGCAAATTTCTGATATCAACAATTACATTGTTACTAGTGCAACTGTCTATTCTTGATATCAACAATTGAATTGCTACTTGTAAAAATGTTAATTTCTGATATCATGAATGTGATTGTTACTAGTAAGAAAGCCGTTTTAGATATCAGAAATTATCTTTATATCAGGAATTCATTTCAGATATCAGAAATTAATATTTTTACTAGTAGCAATTCAGTTGTTGATATCAAGAATAGACAGTTGCACTAGTAACAATGTAATTGTTGATATCAGAAATTTGCATTGTTACTAGTAAGAATTGTATTCCTGATATGTGAAACTGGAATTTCAACTAGTAAGGAATGAATTCTTGATATCAACAATTGAATTTGAATGGCAGCCTATGGTGAGATTTCACTAGTAAAAATACAATTCTTGATATCAAGAATGATAGTTTTTACTAGTGGAAATTGAATTGTTGATATCAAGAATGAACTTTGTTACTAGTGGAAATCTAATTCCTGATATCAAGAATGAACATTTTAACTAGTGAAAGTTCATATCCTGAGAATGAATAAAAGTCAAAACGGCTTGCCATAGCGCAAGACCATTTCCACAATGCACAGCACACTAATCCACTCTTGTAATACCATAATTTGCCACTAGTTGTCAGTATCAGGTCGGGTTTTGTTGCAGGCCTTTCATTAGAGTTTCCTTCCATGATCCATTAGGTCCTCTATAATGTCTGTCTTTTCTGTTTGATTTGCAGATTGTTTTTGCTAAAGATGGTCATTATGGGCTTGAAGACCTCTCTGAGTCTGGTTATGAAGTCGTGGGTCTCGACTGGACCATAGATCCGCATTCAGCACGGTCAGTCACCGAGATGTGATGCAGCTTTGAGTTTTCTGATTTTGCCCACAAAAGTGTTAAGACTCTTAAGCAATTCTCACTTCAAGATTCTATACTGCAAGTTTGTACCTTGATGGTTTTATTTCAAAGCAATGAAACTCAAGTTTGTATAGATGGGTTTTTTTTAGCTTCTCTGATAGATTTGCTCCAGTTTGAGCCATTGATTCATTTCAAATAAGTGTCACATTTGGAGTGAGATCATCATTTTTACTGGGCCATTATAATCTGTTTTGTTTTTTAGTCTTTTTAAGATGAATTTTTAACAAGTTTCTTTAAAAAAAAGATTGTCTATCTCTGTATGTATTCACATCATCCATTCTTAGTTTTTATAATAAGAAGATACCCAGTCCCTCTGATAAAAGCAATCTTACAGCTTGATGCTACTACCACCTCCACCATACAACCATACAATGGAGGTGTGGGCAATGCCATTAACACTTCACTTTGAGTTTTGGCTAAACGCTTTTGGTCTTGATAAAACTGCTGATCATGAAGTCATTTTCCAAATTGAAATTGAATCTGTTGTGCTTTTGGTCAAAATCCAAAAGAAGTGCATTCAAGCACTTGTACGTTGTTTTGCTTTTGGATAAATGCTGTTTATGCTTCAGTACCAGTGCTGTCCTTTAGATTGACTTTTTCTTGTCTGTTTACACACACAAATATATATATATATATATAATATATTTATTTATAATTGTATATATAGGGCCTAAAACTAACTTTTTGACCCTCCTGCTAATGGTTGGTGACTTAAGAAAATGTACCAGCCAAAACCTTTTTTACCAGCCATGAAACAAAAACAGGCAGTTATGACACCAATATTTTAGATACAAGTGAAAATTCACAACCCTCTATTCCAATTTCGATACCACAGCTAAAACGACTAACTTAACTAATATAATTTTAATAGTATTAATAAAAGTAAACAGTCAGCAATAAAATAAGAACAAATAATCAAATTACAAATAATAACACAAATATAATGCAACAAAGAGACATATGAAATGTTTGGTGCTTTTCAGGCAGTTTTCTGGTACAGAAATTTAATGAAGTAGCCTAATCAAATAAATAACACTACATAGCCTTCATATCTTTTTTTTTTTTTTTTTTAGTTCAAGAGAAGTTAATGATTTAAAATAATAGAGTCGTCTACAAATGGAATTATGGGAATTATGTAGTTACTGTTTGAAACTAATCAAAAGATTTCTGTTTCAAATAAATGCTGTTCTTTTGAACATTCTGTTCATCAAAGAATTCAGATTCCACAAAAATATTAAGCAGCACAACTGTTTTCAACATTGATAATAATAAGAAATATGTCTTGAGCAACAAATCTGTTTCTGAAGGATCATGTGACGCTGAAGACCGCAGCAATGATGCTGAATATTAAAATTTGCCATCATAGCAATGAATTCTTTAATAAACCTAAAGTCTTTCCTACTCATACACATCATCTTTGTTTGTGTGTTTTCAGTGTCAGGACTGGAGGAAAAGTTAGTTTGCAAGGCAACATGGATCCCTGCGCTCTCTACGCCACGAAGGTGAGGACGTGAACGTCAAAACGACACAAACCTAACCAATTTGCTACATCACTTCAGTTTAGTCTTGGCTTTACAGAAGTGTTATGTGCTTGAAAAGTTGTGGTTCAGTTCTGGTTAGTCCGTTTCAAAATAGAGAGGCCATTTTGTTTTGACAAATTTAGGCCCTGCTGGAAATATGAGCCTTAAGAACAGCTGTTTTCCACACAGAGCCGTCTCTAGCTTTCATTGCTCATTCATTACAAGCATGGCTTTCATAGCATTGTTTTGATGCCTCCCTTTTTTCCACCATTATTTCAGAAGTTATGGGGGTGTGACTACCCAGCCTATGAAAAACATTTAGCTCAAAGCACAAACCTGTATGATGTCCAACCTAAACACTTCTCTTTGTTTATGTGTGATCAGGAGCGCATATCAGAGATCGTGAAGAGGATGTTGGAGGGCTTTGGCACCAAGGGCTACATCGCTAATCTGGGTCATGGCCTGTACCCTGATATGGACCCGGAAAATGTGGGTGCGTTCGTGGAGGCCGTACACACCCACTCCCGCCAGCTTCTCAACCGCAAATAAGACATTACTCAGAAGCAACAACTGTTGGAGTGCATCAGATGTGTTCTAGAATGAATCTCACAAAACCTGTCAAAAAAAATCCATTTATATTTTTAAATCAAAAACTAAAAAAAACATATTTTGCAAAAAGAAAAATGCTGATTGTTTTCATTTCACTTTCCATACCAAAATCTCATTCACAATACCATAATGTGATTTGAGTCTTCAAAACTTCGAACTAATGCAGTTATGAGAATTGGCTTCATTTTATTTATGCAGAGTCTTAATGTAATTTTTTCTTTCTAATGATTTTGTGGTGAAATGTGACCCAGATTTTTTTTGACGGGCTTTGAGAGATTCGCATAAAAGGCAGGGCCCGACTCATTTCATTGATTATGTAGGACATCTTTTTATTTTACCTATTTTTTTTATAATAGCTCCACACAAATCCATCCAATCTTTAATATAATTTTCAGTCGAAACACGTCCTTTTTTCAGCTAGATTGATGTGTTTTCATTGGAGTCATTGCACTGTACGTTCACTGAAGTATGTGGAATAAGTGAAGGATGAAATCTGATTAAAACTGAAGCACTACATGGGTTTGTTTTTAACGCAGTTCCATTGAAACATCTGGGCTGAGACTATCTTCACTGGAATAGTGACTGACATTAATGAACCACTGAGAGTGTGTGTACATATCAATGGGTGTTTTATATGAAGCGAAATAAAGAGGAATCCTTTTAAGACCGACATCCCTCAGGGGAATTTCTACGAGCTGAATGTCGCATACCTAAATCATGTGCGACCTTTTTTTAAGTTATCATTCCTTTTGTTTTGCACAAGTCTTTCGGTGGTGGGGGTTTACCCTCTTGATCTATGATTACTGTCTCTCTTACTGGCTTTCGCATTTAGTAATAGAAATGTTAATCCCAGAGGACGTAATACCAAACGACGAATAAGCACAAATCCTTAAATCCAGTTGTTTTTGTTTTCGGGAGGGTGGGAGTGGGATTCCCCAGCAACACATCATGTGACGTGACGTATGCAAGATGTTTTGAAGAACCCTGAACTTCAAAACAAGGATTTATTGGAATTATTAGACCCTTTTTCAATCATGTTAGTGCTTTCTGAACCCCATTTGTGTATATGAAAACGCACAGTTTTGATATAGGATTTCAAATCCGCCGTCTGTTAATGTAACAAAATGATTCCTAATTCATTTTCGGTTAAAGTTGTTTACTGTGTTTTACAAGCGACCACAGACTGTAAATTGAAACAACATGATGGATGTTTTCCTACAGTCGCTTACGGTCATTTAGTGTGAAATGGTGGCAGCTGCAGCCCTCTTTTACCCTCATCCACCGGTGTGCGGTGTTGTCAATGCAGGATAAGTCTGGCCTTGATTGTGTGTTAGGTGCTGTAAGCCCTGCTGAAAGAAGAAACGTCCTGTAATCAATTTGCTGATTAGTGTTGTTGGATTTTTAAGCCCCCGCCGCTCGCTGCTAGTTTGTGTCTATGGAGCACAGCTGTGATTGGGGGGCTGGGTCCTTCTCCTAGTGAGGCAGAAGCACATACACACACGTGCACACACTTATTCTGTGATACCTCAAGGGGCTCCTGGCATTATTTTTAATTGCAACAATGAATCCACTAAAAAAAAAAAAAAAAGATGAATTCCCCAAGGCCTCCTTTAAGATGCCACAAGGGGGATGAAAGTGGGGGTTTGGGCTCAATCTCTCAGCAAATCAGCAGGCCTGAAAATCCAATATGTTCCTGAAGACAGCAGGCTGTACATCATTTGTCAGGTCCTTGCACTATCACTGGTTTATCAGATGGGGCTTGCCCCATGACTGATTTAAATTTTGGGTAAAAAGTGATAGTTGGTGTCAGTTCGGTGCAGACTTATCTTGTAAAATCGAAATGATTGGTCATTCTCACCATTCAGCATGTGTGGTCACTAATATTTAGTTTTTTCTTTACGTTAGGGTTAATAGCGTGTGGGTTAAGTTATAGTTGTAGCTCCACCCTCACCGCAAGCGTGAGCCTGCGCTCTGTTTGATTGCGCTTTGTGATCGCTTGTACCTAGAACACATAGTGTTTGGTAAGGACACAAAATTGTTCACAGTAAGTTTCAGTTTGTAAGCAGTTGACGCAATAGCTAACATGAAATAACAAACAATACTTAGCTTTTATTTATCTTGGTGAATGTTAATTTTGACATATATGATTGGATGTTAATCTAGAAATTAAAGGATTAGTTCACCCAAAAATGAAAATCGTGTCATTAATTACTCGCCCTGATGTCATTCCCGTAAGACCTTTGCTCATCTGCTGAACATAAATTAAGATATTTTTGATGAAATCTGAGAGTTGTTCATTTAAACACCAATTTCGAGGCCCAGAAAGATAGTAAAGACATTGTTAAAGCTGCCAATTTTGTAGCTAATTTAAAGCTGTCTAATTTTTTGGGGTTAAAAATGATCCAAAATACTTTTTTTTTCATCCAACTAATCTTTATCCAAAAAAAAATACTTAACCAGTCAGTGTTCAAAACTATCTCCTTAACTTAGCCTGATTCACAACGGTAAGTTTGTAATAATGTTTTCTATTTCGGGTGGTACTGGTAGGTTTCTGCGGACATTCGAGCATGTCGCCGTTCATCTTTGCATCATTATGTCATGTCTGTTTACATAAAGAACGAGTCCCCAGTTTATAAGCATGTGAGGATACTGAAGGTGGCGAATAATTTATAGCCTTTTCTCACAGCAGCTGGAATAATTCAACTTATTTTGATGGCGGATTGTATGGTATGACAAATTGACAGAGATTAGACTTCAGAAATTGAAATCTACAGTTAATGCTAATACACACTAAATACTCATTGTCATGCAATGCTGTTAAAATGGGCAATTTGAGAACAGAGTATAACAATAATAATAATTTGCATAGTTTGACGTGATATGAGCCAAGCGATCGTTAGATTTAATCACCATTGGTAGCATAATTTATTGTAATGCTTTTTTTTCTCAGTTGGTCAGAACAAAATTCGCAGATTTGTTACTTGTTCAGATGACATTCTCCAGTGAAAATTCTTATTTTGATCATGCTTCCGAGACTACAATCTGTGATTCCGAAGTTCCGAATTTACGGACTGCAGTTTTAGCCGTAGTCCATGTGACTACAGTGGTTCAACCGTAATTTTATGAAGTGAGGAGAGTACTTTTTGTGTGCATGAAAACAAAACAAAAATAACGACTTTATTCGACAATTTTTTCTTTGTCATTCTCCAAAACCGTTGCCGTAGTAAACGCAGTGCAACGCAGCTTCTGACATAGAACCTGGAAGCGCTGCACCGTCTATACACCGTAAACAGCAGGAGAATGACGGGGAAGAGAAGAAATTGTCGAATAAAGCCATTTTTTAGGCTATTTAAAATGTGCACTCACCCATTCAACTTCGAGCATCCAGATGGTATAATCATACGTCATGTGGAGCGCTCTCAGAGTATACATTTATTTGTCATTATGGAAACAGAGCGTAAACGTGGACTTCAAAGATTTCTTATGATGTTGTGGGTAACACTTTATTTTACAGTGCCGTAGTTACACGTTACTAATAACAGTAAATTATGCATAATTCCAAGTAACTAACCCTAACTGTAACTTTATAGTAAGTACATGTAGTTAATTAATAGTACTTATGAGTAATTACAATGTAACTACAGCGCTGTAAATTCAAGTGCAACCCTGTTGCGCCCTCTATAGCACCAGCGACTAATCGACGTCAAGCTTAAAGCATCATGGCAGAGCATTAAAGTCGACTAGTCAGTCCAAACCCTAGTGCAAAGAAAGACAAGTGGAGCGATACAATCAGTGGAAAGCTGCTGGACTGTATACCGTTCAGCCAATCAAATTCGAGGACCGCACTTTTGCATTTTGATCTGTAATTCTGTTCCTCTCAAAATGTTCTTCCGTCATCCACTCTAGCTCTCCATATCCGCTCAGCCCACCCCACCTCCCACCTAAAAAAAAGTCCCAAGCCGCCCCACCCCTCCTTACCCAGTCTTCCGACACCCCAATTACAGAGAGATTCTGGGAAAATCAGAGCAGCAGAACAAAGCTCTGCAAATCAGCTCCCCTAAGAACACAATATGTGATTACGCTGACAGCAGAACCTGCCATGCAGGGTGCAAAGGACAAAGCTTCCTCACTGCACAAACCTGCCCAGAAGCACAACAGTTCTCAGAGTTGCCTGACAGGATTGTGTGCTCCATGACTGCGTTTAGACGTCCTCTTTCTGATGATGGGTTGGGTTCTAATTAAAGAAAAGCTACTGTAACATTGTTACACTAATAAACAATGCTTGTTTCCCCACACCAAGCCCAACACCTACTCCTCGCTCCAATCTGACAGCCTCAGCCTGCGCTGGAAGCTCACAACAAGGTGGGAAAGCCAATTACTCGTCTCTCTTTTCCTGGCGTGTCACTTCTGCTAAATCACTGAGCTAAGGAAATGCCTTCTCTTTGCAGCATGTCTAACAGAGCCAAACCCATCCATATTTCAGCCAGCAGCACTGCCATGCTTGACAAACACTTACTCAGTGGTCCTCACAGGAGCAGAGCACTGCACCGGGTCCAAGACACAATGAAGAGCAGCAGCTGTGAGGGACCCTGATGGATGGGATAGTTTGTATAAGCAGGCCCAAAGAGCATTGTTCCTGTCGACTGCATCTCTAACACAGTCGATCACTCTGACACAAGGTTTTCCTGGAGTTTATTGTGGTTTTAGTCAGACTTTCTAAAGATGAGACAGAAAGAGAGCTGGAGATGTAGTCTGGACATATTTCTACTCAACTGCAGTCATTTTTCTGAGCGCTAAAGACCTCATGACATCAACATTGGAGATGCGTGTTAGCATACAGACTAGTTAGCATGTACGCCTAAGCTAAAAAGTTGACAAAAAAAACAAGCTTTGTAAGCATTTTATAGTCCTTCTCTTCTGGATTAGAAATATCCCATTCACATACACTACCACTCAATGCTTTGGGGTCGGTATGATTTAAGAAGTTAAGTCTTCAGTGTCACGTGATCCTTTAAAAACAAAAAAATCTTTCGAATATGCCGATTTAGTCCTCAAGAGAGATTCATAATCAATGCTGAAAACAGCTGTGCTGCTTAATATTCTTGTGGAAACTTTATAGATTCCTTAATGAATATAAAGTTCAAAAGAACAGCATTTATACGATTTTTTTTTTTTTAGCATGTTAAACGCCTTTACTGTCACTTTTGATCAGCTTCATGCACTCTTATACCGGCTTCCAACTCCCAAGAGGCTATGGCAAGTACTTTGTTTTTGGGAGGTTGGGCATTTTCTTTTCAAATCATTAGTTGAGCACAAATGAAGTTGCTTTGCGAGGTGTGGTCATCTATAACAATGGACCATTTTCACATTTCCTGGTTTCTTAAAAGCAGAAGTCATCATAGTTGGGTAAACTTCTATAGCAGTGAACAGGAGACGACAGCAAATATAAATTTCGTATTCCCATTTGCTTCAATATCAAAATTAAAAATCCATGATGGCATTTCCCCGACGTCCCAAAAGAGTGAGAAAGTAATATAGATTGATCACAGCAGTCAGAAGTATTAAGTGAAATTCGCCATCACTCCGTTGTACTAGAAACACTCACAGATCCCAAATACCTGTTTCAAGAGGAAATACATCACAAAAATAAAGTTTGTACTACTTAAAGAGCCAAGATTACAGTAGCTATGTATATAACGTTACATTTAAAAAGAGGCAAATACGTGTTTCACACTTTATTCATAGAAAAGCACTGAAATTCAACACAAATCATATAAAATGGTAGTAGCATTACATAAATAGTAATAAATTTTTGTTTATAGACATTAGCTCAAGAGGTTGCACAAACAAAAAGTGTTGATGAACTATACTTTTGTGGCAACAAATACTGGATACCTTTTTATAATTCAGTAGCACAAAGAGGCGACAAACACTTTCCCTTAAATTAAAATGAAACAAAATCAAACAGTAGATGAACTAGTGAACAATCTCTACCAGCGATTATTTTTTTTCCTTCTAAACTCTAGGGACAGATCAAAACACTGGTACAGTTAACACATACAGACACTTAAGAGTATGGAAGAGAGAAATCAAAAGCCAGGAGGAGGTTATTCTCTTTTTGAGATGCCATTGGACCAACTAGTTAGCTACAGAAAATGCTCGTTTTTTTTCCATTTCTTTTTTTTCTTTTTTTTACTTTTTATATCGTTTTTATTTTTTTTAATCGAACAGGCAGCACTATTATCATTCTGCAGTGTTTATAAAAAAAATAAAATAAAATTTTCCTAATCTGAGCTTTCTCTCAGGTCCGTCCACTGAGCTCCCTGACAGAGCAGGTTGAGGAGCAAAGGCTGCATAACGTTGACTAACACCTTGTGGTTTGAGTATGCCACAACCGAGGCAACTAGTATGACAAACTCTATGAACAAAAATAACCAAAAATTTAAACCGGCAAACTACTTAAATGAAAGTGACCAACCTTAACCAACAACATTTAGAAATCTCCTCAAGATTTAGCCACTAATGAAGCATCTATCAAGGTCTCAATTAGGCAATATCAAGTCGCAACCTCAAAACAGACCTTATCGGCCTCAAAAAGCCCCAATATGAGATAATCACGACCCTAAAGTACGTTGACCACGTCGAAGCGAAGGAAAATAGAACACCAGACGCCCTTCTTCCTTGTTTGGGCCAGTGGAAGGTGTAGGTCCGTTTTCTTTATGCTGTACTCCACTGACATTGGCAACACAATGTCCTTAAACACGTGCAGAGTGCTTTCAGAGAAGACTATAAGGCTTCAAAGTAAAGAGTTGTATGTAGATCAAAGGCAAAGTCCATCCAAACTCGAAGCTCGTGCAGATTACTTTACTTACAGATACAAACGGTTGAAATTTGGGAGAGCGCCCCCACCCCCAAGCCAAACAAGGAGAAAAGACGGAGGAGGACTGGGGGGGAAGAGAGCAAATCATGAAGTGGTTCTGCATAGTCTGTTCATAAACGTTTGTCCTCTCCTTTCTTCTTATTCTTTACATGCTGCTTCTTGCAAAAAGGTATTACAAAAAAAAGAAAAAAAGAAGAAGATACAAATAAAACAGTTAATCAGAAATGTACACGGGAGCACCTGAGAAATGTTTCTGAAGTCTTTCCTCTTACAGTCGTCACATTCCCAGCCCAACAAATTCAAGTATCCGAAAAGAAAAACATACAGTCATCATAAATAATTATAACTTTACAATTTTTTGAATTGACACTTTCATATTTACAATATCTTAAATGCTTATGCTACTATTTTTTCTGTTTTGTTTCTTTAAGTGATTCCCTGAGAACGAGTTGAGCGTATCTTTTCTCGTTTCCTCTCTTCTCGTTTTCCTTCAGATGGAAGCCGCAGAGTGCATTCTAAGTGTTCGGATCCACTGGGGCACTTGTGGAGGGCGGAGGTCATGGAATGTGGAAGATATTACAGTTTAAAGCCAGCTATTCTGCCTTATTCTGCCAATATAGTCATTTTTGTCAAATGCATCTATACAATTCACCTAATTTGTACACAGTAAGTAATTGCTGATCCGAATGCGTCGTGTAGGGGATGGAATTTAATGAAGTGCTAGTACATATATATTATTACTGCTACTCAATCTCACTCAAGTCTTTTTGTTTCTGTTTTCGTTTTTCCACTGAGAGGTAACAGAGAAACATATATGGCTGATATTGATGGGTAAATATCTCCATTTTGTTCAAATTCAGTAAGACCAGAGCACACAGGTATTCTCTTACGTCGTTGTCTTTCCTGCACTGAATTTTCGAACAGAGATTAAGATGAGCCGAAAGTAACAAACACAGGAGAGGGGGGAGGGCTCACGTCTTGTGGCTCGCTTGAGTCGTGGTTAGGAGGTTCGACAGTTTAAGTTTGAGGTGATGTGATGTGCCTGTGTCACTCTTAAAATCAGGCCTTTTCCAGAGAGGGTTAAAGCTGATCCGTAAAATACGATCGAGGTATGCTGATAACACTGTGTGCGAGTGTTTCAGGAATGACCGTTTTGATTTGAGTGTCCCCTTTCCAAAACCAACCAAACGCCTCCCCCACGCTCAAAATTTACCACATAATCATTTGGTTTCTCTTTATGTGCCACTTTTACATTTTTATCACAATATCTTGATTAAACGAAATCAAGAATGAGCCAAAACAAAAACATAAATGGTCATAATTACAGTTGTTCTTCTCCCCACCACAGGTTCGACCTGGTAGAATAACTTGGTGAACAAGAATTGTTCACAATAATAATAATAATAATAATAATAATAAAAAAAGACGAAACAAATCAAAACAAACAGATAAAACTTAAAAATTCACCAAAGATGACCAAAAAAGGAATAATAAAATAATGCCTTAAATAAATGAAGAATGAAAGAAGTTTTTCAACCGAAACGTTCCCGTACCAACATCATGAGTTTCTTCTTGCCCTTATAGATTTGTTTGAGGTTGTCTATAAACTGGGCGAACTGAATGTGGCCATCTTGGGCCAATAGGAAGGTCTCTCGTGCCTTACTGAGGAACTCAATGAACTCTCCATAGTGGCGTGGGCTGATGTGCGTGAGGCGGGAGTGGGTGGTGTTGATGTAGGCGCTGATGGTGGCGTCCAGTAGCTGTCTCAACGGGGCTTTGTCAGTGCTCATAAGCTTGCCCGAGTTACGTCTGCCAGGGATGCCAGCCAGGCCGGGGGCAGTCATTGTGCAGCGCCGCAGAATGTCCGAGAGCACCGTGGCGCAGTGAACGCTTTTCACCACCAGGGGGATGATGGCGGCCAGCTCGTTCTTGCCCAGCGAGTGGCTGAGAGCGCAAGCCCACAGCACGTCGTTGATGGCCGGATGCGTGTCTTGGTTGTAAGCCAGGTTCAAGTGGGTCATGGCAAGAGACGCCAGTTTGAAGGCTCGAAGGGGGTAGCCGCGGTGCTCCATGTAGCGGGCGATGGTGAAGAGCTGAGAGTAGGTCATGCCCGTGGAGGCGGCGTCGATGACTATCTGGTAAGCAGTCTCGAAGGCGATGTGGTCCTTCTCGCAAAGGGTGAGGGCGGACAGGGCGCAGTTTTGGGGGTCCTTCATGGCGCACTGCAGGGCCAGGGTGCGAGCGCAGCTGGCAAGTTCCTCCCGCTGCGGGTAATCGAGGCTCAGGCGCAGGATGGTGTTGTGGGACATCACTGTGGCCGCCACTATGCTGGTTGCCTCGGTGGGGGTGAAAAGAGTGTACCAGCTTTGCAATATGCTGACCAATGCTCTCAACCCTGCAATGAGACAAAAGAATCAATTAGAACAGAAAACATTTCAAGTCATATCATTTAGCTCATTTTTGAAAATACATGTTTCGCGTCACCCATGTCTGTCAGAGCATGCACATAGCGAAGAGGCCAATTGTAGTTAGTTTAATGTCTCTACATGTTGGACGAAGTTGGACCAAGCCAAACAACAATTTAGGTCTGTTATTCCAATTTAACCAAAATGGGAAAGATACAATTTTAGTCATAATAAAGCATTTACTCATTTTAAAATGAGTTTAGTCATACAGACGTTTTAAAAAGACAAAATTAGTACAGAGCATGTTAGCTTCTTGAGTGAAATCATTGTTTATTTAAACCTGGCACGGAAAAACGCATCAAAATCAGAGTTTGCTTGATACATACCGACTTCAGTAGCACATGTGACTAGCCAGCGAACCATCTCCCTCCGCCTCCAGTTGAGTGTGGAAAGAGTCATCCTCATCACCTGCAGAGAAATGTCACATTGCATTAGACACACAAAAAATGCAGAACTGTGTACTAGAACAAATACACAGTGAGTGAATTCACATGTAAATCAAAACACTGATAACTATCTGGAAAAAACCAACAACATAAAACCAGGCAATAAAAGAAAACATCTTGTACGCTACTGTTCAAAAGCTTGGGGTCAGTAAGATTAATACTTTAACACGGACTCATTGAATTGATCAAAAGTGACAGTAAAAGACATTTATGTTACAAAATATTTCTATAATTTCAAATAAATGCTGTTCTTTTTTTCTATTTATCAAAGAATCCTGAGAAACAAAAAATGTTTCTTGAGCAGCAAATCAGAATATTAGAATGATTTCTGGAGGATCATATGACACTGAAGCTTTGTCTTGTCAGGAATAAAAGACATTTTAAAATATATTAAAATAGAATAAGGAATCATATTATAACATTTCACAACATTCTCCTTTTTTATAACCGTTTTTGCAGCTTTGGTATGACACTTTCAAAAACAAACAAAAAAAATATAACCAACCCCAGATTTTTAAATGACATTGTAAATAATAAGCACATGTGCGTCCACATCTTGTGTAAACATCATAAAAGGGTCAAAAATGTTTTATGTGCCGAGAGAAACTGAGGGTAATGAGGCAAAAAAAACTATATGGGCTCATTGGATGTCCAAACAAAGGATGTTTTAGGGTGAGCTTACATGTTGTTGGCATAGTTAGACTAAGATCATGTATATTAACACATTCAATAATGAACAAAATCAAACCAGACATCACGAAAGGATCAATATAGATTTACCTGGAGACCGAGCTCCAGCGCTACATTGAGCAGCGTGATGTCAGGAGGGTTATCTGCAGGAGTAGCGATCTTGAAGGCATCCTGTGCCAATTTGAAGATGAGGGAAGAGGAGTGGATGTGCTTCTGAATGGCCTCCAAAACAGTCCGCAATCTCAACATGTCACCTAAGACACAAAACAGACTTCTCTTAACTAAACAATGGCACATCACATAAAAGTTTGTTTAAAGTGAACCTCACATGTGACTCGTCGTGAGCCATTGTGTGTAGCACTCACCCTTAGCGGCAGTAAGCATGGTGGAGGCCAGTTCACACTGCTGAGACTCCAGGTGGCCCAATGTGAACCAGCGTGGGTATCTGCTGGGCACTATGGAGATGCCGTGGTGAGGGTGCCCTACGTCACCTGAGGGAGCCGTGGACTCCAGCACTGGAAGCCTGCAGTAAACATGATTATACTGGGATTATTCACAGGCTTAGCCCCCCCATGATGATCTCAAGCCCCCCTGCGATGATCTGAATGATGATAATGATGAAAATTATAATAATAATAATAATAAGTCATTTGTGCTGGTGCCGTGACTAATTATTCACACATAAGACCAATATATAAGCTCAACAACCTTTTTAAATTCATTTTCTGTTGTGATTCACTGATTTCTACAGCCTTTTATTCAGACACGATTAGCAGAACACAGAGTGCTACTTCCACACATTCCAATACTCTGACTTTTGCTAGCTCCATCTGAATGAAAGTGGTTAGAAATAGTGCTCTATGCTCTGCTACTCCTGTCTGAGTGAACATTAGATCACACTGAGGTGCACAGAGAGAGCAGCGCTATTGATTGTGTATTAGTGAGGACTGTGATGAGCTAGAATTGGATAATGATGTCTCTTTGCAGATATACAGTAATAAGGTCCCACAGAGGCTTAATATGGCTGGAGCTAGAGTGTGTAAGTCACACACTCTATGTGCAATGTGCAAATTCAATCTAATTTAGGGAACTGTCATAATTAATGGTGAAAAGTATGCATACATTTAAAATGCACATTGAAAACATGAGAAGAAGAATGTGCAACATTCTTCGGCAACTTGCTGCATGATGGTGTCATTTAGAAACACAAGTTCTCTTATCAGATTGAATATATACAACTGTTTAAAAGTTAGGGGTCAGTAAGATATATATATTTTTAAAGAAAGTAACTTATTTACCAAGGATGCATTAAATTGATCAAAAGTGACTGAAAAGACATTTATAATGTTTTTAAAACTGGAAATATTTCTAATATGCAATTTCTTACTAAAGGATCATGTGATTGCTGAAAAATCTGTTTTGCCACAGGAATATATTACATTTTAAAGTTGTTTTTTTTAATAGAAAATTAATTGTAATATTTCACCTTACGTTTTTTTTCTCCCCTCAAAATAAATGCAGTCTTGGTGAGGAAGAGACCTCTTTAAAATCTATTAAAAAAAATCTTATCAACCTACAGACAGAAACTACATTTGCTACTTGATGGAGGGACATTCTCATCCTAGACAGCTGGACAAAAATCTGTGTAATGCAGGATGAGTCATCAATATGTTTAGTCTGTTTTCCCACAAGAGACTGTAAATTTTTAATGTGCAAAAAGTGAATTTTATGAACATTTAGGATACTAGCATAAATAGACCACATCATATGGCCTTTGGATAGAGAGAAAGAGTCTAACCTCATTGCACGAAGGCCCAGTTTATATGCCAGATCTGTGTCGTGCGGCAGGAGAGCGGTGAACAGGTACTTGGCAAATGTGTGCATGGGAACACTCTCCCTGTGGATGACTTCCCCCAGACCACTGAAGGGACCACCTGGACATACGGACATACAGACAGACAGAGAGAAGACGACATCAGAACTGAACTGTCCATCATATCAGATTGCAGGGTTGAGTCAGGCTTGATGGACAGGAGGCTGGTGAGTCAGTGAGGGCGCGCAGAGCAAGTGAGAGAGAAATCTGAGTGGAGTACTGGGGAGGACGATGAGAAGGCAAACAGGCGGCAAGGCCTCATGGGCTTTGACAGAGTCTGTCCTCCCTAGTAGCAGCGCAGATGTCTGCTCTAAGGTTACACCGCATGTCAGTGGGAGGCTCAGATGCAGGGTGGCCTGTTTTGGGGAAGGGAGTTGGGGACACTGCAGAGGCCAGCCTGCAGATCTTTTTACAGGCATAACACACACACACACACACACACACACAAGATGGGGAGGAGGAAAAGATAAAAGTAGACAGAGAATCACATGAGGGAAAAAGGTTGTGGGAAAAGCAAGAGAACACTGAGGGGAGGAATCAGCTCCACACAGGGAGGATAGGGCCTATGGGGTGACAACAAGAGCAAAAGGTTGAAAAGTAGACATGATAATGAGAAGAAAGAGTTTGTACCTTCTAAAAGGAGGATGGCTTGTTTGCGAAGTGTCTGCACTAAAACGTCATCCAGCACCATCTCCTGCAGCTTGGCCACAATCTGTTCCTCGTTCCGGCACACCTTGTCTTGGGCGTACAGGCCCTCCGGCATCAGCCGCTGCTGCCCCATACCCATCAGTGCCACCTCTAGCGCCAGCGCCAGGTATGACTCTCCTCCGTCAGGACATCCCCACACTGGCACATGCTGGTACACTGGAGGCTTCGGTTCACCAGAATCTATTGGGAAACAAAGTGGTGTTTGTTAAATGTTAATTTACAACATTCTTTTTGTAAAGAAAGAACAAAATCATTGTAAAAACATTAATTCATTAAAAGACTGTGCCCTTTATACTGTCTTTGAAAGAAGTCTCTTAAGCTCACCAAGTCTGCATTTATTTGATAAATAATAGTTAAGTGTAATATTGTGAAATTATTACAAGTTATATATATATATATATATATATATATTTTAATATATTATATAAATATATATTTTAATATATTATATAAATATATATTTTAATATATTATATATATTATATTAATACATATATATATATTATATTAATATATATATATTATATTAATATATATATATATATATATATATATATATATATATATATATATATATATATATATATATATATATATATATATATATATATATACATACACATACACACACACACACATATACACATATATCTCTCTCTCTATATTATATATATATGTATACACACATATACACATACATCTATACATCTATATCTATATTTATTTATTTATTTTTTCTCTACATGAAAGCTGAGAAAAAACACCAACTGTTTGGTAAGAATTTAGACTCAACACCAGCTCACTTAAATCCCAGTGGACAGGGATCAATTGGTTCACCATCATCTGACTACACTGTAAAACAACATCTCTACTGACATCTCACAATAATCATAAAAAGCCCATGCAAAACAACTTAACCAGGCTATGGTGTCCTATCCAGATTTGGTTTAGGTTTACAGTAAATTGCCTAAGCAGTAAAGTAGAAGGGCTAGAGAGAGCACGGCTTTGGCTTTCCACGCTGATGCGGCCGCCGCTGCAGCTGCTGTTGCTGGTCCCGCTAAGCTAAGATCCTGACCTTCAGAGATTCTGATTGGTTAAAACCGAGAGTCCGCCCCCATCCCAGCACATGCCAGATGTTTCCAACTGTGCTACAGAGTCAAACAAAGAGCTATGCTCTCTAGCACATACACAAACATACAGTGTAATGCACAACAGGCGCAAATAGACCCGAACACAACCACTACGGCACCGTGGCCAAAAGGGGAGCACTACAATGGGACAAGCGCACAGATATGCACAAACTCTTCCAAGTCGCAGTACCATTTGCCAGTATTATTCAGGGACACAATGCCTCTCTGTGGGATCCTCATTACAGGAATACAATGGTCGACACTTTCCATTGGCCTGAGCTGGGAGGGATGTATGGAATGCAAATGCTGATTGATTTTATACGTTTTACACCACTGAGTGGGTAGAATGACCTTTCTGATACAATAGCACCCCTTAACACTGCACAGAAAAGGAGGGAAATTGTAAAGAGCGAGGAGATGGGGCTCCAGCAGACTGAATGAAGCTCTCAAAGACACAGGCCAGTTGCTGAGCGAGGAACCGAATAATGCCCAAGACGTCTCGGAGAGTTGTAAAAGGACAGAAGCCCAATGACAGCCTATAATCGTGTACCTCCGGTATCCATGGTATTGTCATCCTCAACTCGACACGTCTCCGTGAGGGTGGCGAAAAGGCAGCCAATGGGGTCGAGGGGGTGGCCCACCCAGCCCTCCAGATTGGTGGTGTTGGTCATCCCCCTCTGCAGCAGTTCTGAGGACAGAACGAGAAACATTTACTTGTATTGGGAACATATGAAACAAAATTACTATCAAAACAAGCACTCTTTAATTCTACCAGTACCCGTGGCTGTTTCTGACATAAATTAACAAATTCTGACATAAATACAGGTTGAAATGATCATTCTTGAATAGATAAGGCTTGTGATTATGCATTAATGAATAAAGATTTGTGAGCATTGGAGTAAGGCCATATGTTATGCAAATCTGATCAATGTGCGTTACCTTTCTTCTGATGTTTGTATATGTCCAATTGCCGTTGCTGTTGGAGCCGGAGGGTGTTGATTATGGCAACAGCCAATCGCAAGGCTTCTCTGGGGTAACCATGGGAACGTAGAGCATCCACCCTGGCGCATGCTGTAGGCACGTGATCTGGAATAAGTCACATGACACGGCATAAACATGGTGGGGCTCCTCTCAGATGGGGAGGTTTCTCAGATTTCAAGTTACATGTTTCCGACCAAATCTAAATGGAACTTGCTTATTTTAGCTCCTGCATCATACAGAAGTGAAAGCACACAGATTTCAACACACAACAGAAAGGATCTTAGTGAAAGCAAAGTTTCCTTAAGGTCCGTTTCTCACCAAGAACAAGAACTATAACGAAGACTATATTAATGTCCACACCAATGCAAGATAACATTCTGTTTATAATAAGTGCACGCTGAGGTTTGACATCTGCTGCTTTAAATGAACGAGCGGATTCAGAATGACTGAAAAAAAAAAAAAGTATCGTTCATCAGCTGTACAACAATATCATTCTTCTGTGTATTAGATCAACTATTAAAATGTTATTGTCCTTGGTGTGAACAGGCCTTTGTTCAAGAGTCTGATTTAGGAGACCCCCAAATTGACTGGCTTCACAGAACAGAATCAACACGGTCAAACATAGCTTGAAATGTCTGAGAAGTATGTAAATACGTACCCAGCCACAGTGGCAGGCCCTGGGGGTTGAAGAGTAGGCTCTCTCCCTCTCTCTGGTAGGCTGGGGACATGTAGAAGTCACTACTGATGATTCTCTGCAAGTGACTGTCCTGCCAGTGCAGGTCACAGGCCTCCATTGCTCTTGTGAACACCGTCCGTCTAGGCCGAGCCATTGAGTCTACATGGAGTAAAATACAGTTATGTGAGCAACAGACATCGAGATAAGTGGATAATTTCAGGTTTGGATCAACTTAAGGGAAGCCAACCCTGAGCAAGGTTGCTCTGTGGCAGAGCGTTGGTGATGTTGGGCAGTTCACTTCCGTAATTGCCATCCTCTAGAGGGCAGATGTCCATGTCTCCCCATTTTTTCAGCTGTCTCAGCCAGCCACTCTTCTCTTCGCTCTTACAGTGCGGGTTCAGTACAATACACACCCACAGCGCACCTGCAAACCCACAGTGAACAGACATCTTTATAACTGAAGTGTGGCTTACAAAAGAGTGAGAAACTAAAAAAGGTAAAATGAGCATAAAAGGATAAAGAGAGAATGAGTAGGAGGTATTAAATTTTAGGTTGCCACTTTTCCCATTTTTATGCACTATTTAAACCAGTTTAGTCTTGAACGCAGCTCTTGATTTGTTACTTAATGTGAAATGGAAAATCAGCACATTTAATGGAAGAGGCTCTAGCGCATCAACGTCAAATACTGGCACTGGGGAACATATGAAATTTGGCATGTGCAGGGTTGTCTGGTGGGCTCGTTTAACTGGTGGGGTTGTGCGATGCCTTTTTGTATCTAGGTAACAGATGGCTGGTCTGCATCTTTTTCCACTGCTGTCATGTACACGTAGCCCTTATTGGCTGAACTGTTGTGCTCTGGCCAATCAACACGGCTGTCAACTGAAACACAGAACTGTCTTAGATATTTATTAGACGCTCCACTCATATTGTGCCTGCTCTTGAAAATCAGAATGCACAGTCATCCTGGCAGGTGCATCTTGTTTACAGCTACAACCGTTTTGGAGGAAGAGGATGCAGCTCTCAAATGAGCCTCTTCAGGATGTGCTCTCATCAACCTCTTTAAATGGCCCGATCAATAGGAGGCAGCTTTAAAGCTCATTGATCCTGGCCCTTTCATGCCATCCCGATAGAGGAGGGCAGCCAGTCCTCTGCATGCGCCGCACACTAAGTCAGTCGTGCTATGATCCACTTGCCTTGACTGAACTGCTGCAGGTCAGACGGTGCACATGCACAAATGTGCTTAAGGATATTGAACCAAGGAGCATAAGAGTAAGTAATAATGATTAAGATTCAATTCTGTAGAACTACAGAAGAGGGATGAGGATGTACATTAGAGCTTAAATACAAAGCTGGTATTTTGTATGCTGTGCTATGTTAAAAAAAACATGATTTAGCCTAGTAGGACATTTTCCTAAATCAACATACATTGTTTATAAAGGAACCACATCCTATTAAACAGCCATAGTCCAAACCTTATAACTGGCACTATACATTAACCATCCTAAAATCAGTGATAATTTTGACTGGTTCACAAGAATGTTGCTCCAGGACAAGCAAGCATGAGGATCGAGAATGTGCCCAACAAGTTAAGCAGACAAAACTCACCCAGCTCGTCCCAGAGTTGTCGGCATTTGTCGGTCATTCCTGTTCCCTGTTGTCGCCATAGAGATAGACGCGGGTCAGCCATGAACTGCTCCGTGATGAGCGTGAGCATCCGTGCCCCGTTTGAGTCGCGCATCCTAAGCATTTCCCTCACCTGCAGAACACACAAAAATAACCTCACGTATCAAGTATAGGACTAATATGCACCTGTATCTAACACAAATCAGCATCATAATTTGAAGAACAATCCTCACTTACATAAATGAATTATAGTGTCCTGCACCCACTAGTAAAAATACATTAAAAATGTTTGAATAATTTTTGGTTTGACTGTACGTTTGTATATATTGTATTGTATTGCATTGTGTTGTATTGTATATTATATACACACACACATATATTCTATACAGCAGACATATTTTAGCTGAAATGACTTCTTGAGTTCAGAATGCTTGTGTTTCAGCCCCATCAATATCAATATTTGAAGTGCAGTTCTTCAAATCTTCAGATAGCAGACAGGTAAAGCAATGAACTGCACTGGCTATTGAAAATAAGAGGCAGCTTGACATTTAATTAAAATACATTGATTTAAATGGGCCTCCTAGGATTTCATGGGCCCATAATTCACCATAATAGCACCTTTCGCATGGAGCATTTCTCACACACACACACACAGACAGAGCGAGAAAGCAAGAGTGTCTCACCTTGGCAAACATGGAGTTGAGCTGCTTGCCTGAGCCATAGTATCCTCCCTGAGAGAGGAACTGCTTGACCTGTTCCCTCACTTGCTCCTCATCCAGGTGCCAGCAGTTCTCGTCATCAATACTGGCCCCTGCTGTGGGATCTGGGGCCCCTGGGAGAGAAATACACCCGGTTAACTTGGGTAGTTTCAGCAATAACATATCATTTATCGGTAGAAAAACAGAATGGAAGCTTGGATTACAAGCTTATGCAATTCAACAATTGACAGAAAAAATTTGCTTGTACACATTAACACTTTGAAAAACAGCACTTCCTGCTTACTCTAAAACCAAAACAGAAATCAATAACATCACTTCCTTTTGGCAGAATACCTGTTTTTTTTAACCATTACAAATTGATATCACTGAGGTGAGTCAAATCATAGCTATAAAGGCTTGATTCTTAAAAAAAGATTGCTTTGAATTGCCACTGTGAAAAAAGAGGGAAAAAAAGAAAAGCAAAATGCATTAGAGGCAATCACTTTATCTGAGGAAGGTCTTACTGTATTTCCAATATGTCGATGCACTTTAGGTTTACAACACCCCCACACCCCCACCCTCCATTCCAGAACAAAACATATCAGCACATTCAGCCCTATTGAATTCCACTTAAAGACACCATGAAGCCGTTTCATATACAGACTGCACAGAGAGTTGATCTGCCAATTGGCCCCCTTTGGGTGCCCCTATGGGTATTAAACCTATAAATGCTATATATGGAAGAGGAATGGTTCATTCTGCATCGCTTGCACGTTTGCCTGTCCTTGGCATGCGTTATATGATAAGAAGATCCACCCTGAGTTAGAGATTAGCTCTTAAAAGGCTTGGGTGGACTTAGGGGAGCAATAATAACTTACATACAGTAGATTACCATCAGTGTGTGACATAAGCATTGGTGTTATATACTATGAGCATATCTAAATGTACAGGATATCTATTGAGCCAGCTGTGCTGCATGTAAAGTGCTTTGAAATAAGAGAGCTTGTTGTAATGCTCCAGATTGTGGTAGGCTGTAACTGTTCAGCAAAATAGTAAATTATTAGTGTACTAAATGGCTTTATAATGGCTGCAATGGGCAAGTGAGGTGCAAACTGTTCTAAACAGGAGGTGCTGTGTGTCCTTGTATAAGGAGGACTCTAGCGGAGGTGTGCTTTCGCACTTTTGATCCGACATCTTGGCAGGTTAACACATTCTGCACATTCCGGATTCAATGCGTAGCCACTGATTAAACATTGATAAGGGGCTTCTGCCTGACCCCTTGATTCCTATTCAAAACAAGGTCAGAGGGCAGGAGGATGGACTTCCTGGTTCCAGAGACTCCTTGGACAAATGATCAGGAAGCGATGGAATTTATTTTTGCATTGTATTTTGAGGAAAGCTTTAAAAAAGGGTGTAAGTAAGGCTGGGTGATATGGCAAATTAGCATGATAAAATGTTTCATGTTTGTTGATAACGATAAACGTCAAAATTTCTTTAAAGTTTAAAGGCAGATTTTCACTCTTGAGTAAAAGTTGTGTAAAGCATTTATTTGTGGTTTTAAATTACTATTTAGAAATGTCAGAACATGACAAAAACAGGTGAACAAATCTGAGGTAGAATATTCAAAACAATTATAATAAAATATTTTTTTAACATCAAAATATGCATGAATTAACCTTAAGTAAAATCCCTTTCCAGTTTTTTCCCAAACAAAAGAAATACCTTAATAGAAAAATTAATTTCTTAGTTTCTGCATGTTCTAACTGAAACTGACTTTGATGATGCCTCAATTGAATCGCTTCTCACAGCACTGTTTAGTGGTCACATGATCGAGACCGTTCAGAGAACACCACATCTGCTCTAGTAAGCTCGCGCTGCAGTGGCGTTTTTGAGTCAAGCAGATAAATGGTCCATGTGGTGTGTTTCAAACAAGTAGCGCTGTTTGCTTCCACTTTTATAATTGTGTTGCGGAAAATTATATCACGATAATTATTGTTAGTTTTATCAACCAGCCCTAGGTGTAAGCCTGCCTTTCTTTAAATTCTATGGAAAACTTGGCTGTGGAAAAGGAATTTTGCTCATGCGACCGTTACAACACTTCATTTGTGCTGCTCACCATGTACTTGGTTGATCTCAGAGTTGGAGGACAGGATTTCATCTGCCAGTTTTTGGGCGGTGGGCAGCACTTCCGTGTGGTGGGCTGTGATAAGGTACTGCACCAGCTTTTGCAGCTGGTCTCTGTTCATCTGGAAGAGTGTCTCTGAGATGGGCAGCCGCAGTTTGACTTGCTCGGGTTTGCGGATGCGGTATAAGGACAGCGCAACCACGTGCGCACAATAGAAAATGTCACGGTTGCCGCAGCCACATGTCACAGATGTGATCTTACAGCGGTCGAAGCTGATGGCCACCTTGTGTGTCGTCTCTGGCTCGGATTGCGTGGCCGGCTCTGTGACTGTGCCACTGAGGTGAAAACCTGGATAGAAAGAGGCAGAAAGAAAACATTTAAGTTAACAATGACATTCGAATAGCATTGACTTTGTCTTTCATCGGTTCTAAACAATTCAAGCTAACTGTAGGAACGTAAATGTATCTGATGGGTTGAAGGTCAAGATTGGTAACCAGCAATGCCTAAAGGCAAACTAGGCTGCTACCAAATACGCATCTGATTGTTTGACTGTAAACTAGTTCGGTAACTAGTGGTTACCAAACCACAAGATAAGAGATGTTATCCAATTACGGAGTGAAACCGATCTCCAAATCCTAGAGGATCATCATGCCACAGTAGAAACCTATAGGAAATTGGCTGCAAAAATGTGCAGCATTAAATCCAACACATTTTAGTCAAAATCTCCAGAATACCTGAAGATAATGGCTGGTCAAAAGCATTCAGATGATTATAATTTAAAATATGGAACGATGTTGCTTTATTTCCATTTTCTACAACATCCTAGAGAAGCAACGCAAAGCTTCACTAAAGAGGAAAAACAAAAAAACAAAAAAAAAAACAAATGCAAGACTGTATGTGTGTATGAGTGTCTTTGTGGCCAATAGGATGGCTCGTTCTTCACTTTGACTGCTAAATTATGAATGATGTAAGCCAAAGGAAGGGGGTTGGGAGACTAGAATTACACTACTGTATCACTCGAAACCTTTGCAATGGATCCATTCACCATAATGCACAAGAACTACATGGGTTTCACAGAGATTATTTGAATCTCAAATTATTATGTAAGCTTACAAGTGACAGAATCAGGAACCTATGTATCCATGCAGAGTCAACAGCTGAAATGATTCAAGGCACAGGCTGTCGAAAGGAACAGGCAGAGCAAGTCTTATTTGTTACCACCCCATATGCCCAGAAATGTGTCCAGCTGACAAATAAAGCCTCCGTGACCAGAACAAACTGTACCAGAGCTAGAAGGTGTCTCTACATGTGCCCACATACATGTGCAGGGAGACAGACAACCGCACACATCACAATTAATTCTAGGGTTCGGCTGGTGTGACAGGGGTGCCTAATAAGCATGAGCAAAGCCGGCTGTTCCCTTGCCAAATCCCACAAAAGGCTTTTTCAGACGAGTTCTTCTGAGAAGTTGGCCCCCTCCTCAGCCCCGAGATTTTGGAGAAAAGAAATCCGACGTCCAATTTACTGCCAAACCCTTTCAGGCACAGCCAACACAACAGAGCCATCTGATTAAGGGGAGTTTATGGTGATGTCTGTTTTCATTTTGATAAAAAACAGAAAAGGAGAGGGAGTGCCCCTATGTGTTGCAAATTACTTTTGGCACAATACAAGTTCAAAGTGAATTTGGTTAGAGAAACAAAGATCTGCAGTAGTGTGTAAGAAAGGAGTGCATTTATAGGGTTCTTTTTACTTTCAAGGACTACAGCAAGACTGATCAAACTGTGCATTTTTGCCATGCCGCAACTGACACTTTACAGAGTGAGTGCAGCACTACGGCGACTGCGGGTGTAAGACAGATCTTATTTGCAAATCATGAAGTACGAAGGGTTTTACAGCCCGATTTTATTTTTTTTAAGTTATATTTCTTTTTAACATCAAAGCCATGTTAGGCCCAATGCACGTTTGCAAGGCAAACAATGGATCATCTTGCCTACCACAACGTATGCAAAGACTAAATTGTTTTACATTTCAAAAATGCCCCGGGCAATGAGGGTGCCTTCATGCGAACCTTTGCATTATCAGATAATGCATTATCTTAGACTGTAAAAATCTACAGTTGAGACTAAACAGCATTAGTCACATGAAGGACACATCCCACACAGTATCAAAAGCAGCCGAGTGACCCTCCTTACAATGATAATGTTTAGGGGTAATGGTGGCTTAAATAAGCACAATTCCCAGCTTTTAAGAGAAGTCAGTCAACTATCCTGTGCTGTCCAAGTCCACTCCTCCTATGTGTCATCTTTTATCAGATACAGAAAAGGCTCTTGCAGAGGGTTGACTTTGAGCTTTTATTTTCAGAGTAGAGACAGAGCAACAGGGAAACATAAAAGAGTTTCAAGTGCCAATAACATTTTGAAGTACTATTCACTCAATCTTTTCCCAATAATTTCCTGTCCCCACTCCATTATAACATCAATAAATATCCGAAAAAAAAAAGTGATTGCTTGGGTATTATTGATCCAACGAAACTCATACATTTTATTTGCTATCTTCAATGAAAGTCTATGGGATTTTTTTCATTTTGCCAGTCAAAATTCTCAATTTTATTGTCTTCTAGGCAAAAACTGTTAGTCCAATTGCTTGGAAAAAATAAATAAAATACAGCCCACGTAAACAAGCCACATGATTTGATGTCAATAATGCAAATAGTGACTTACTGCAATGTAAAACTAAAGTTTAGGGGTTTGTTCAATAATAATAATAATAATAATAACAATAACAATAACAATAAACTGGTAGTCTTAGTTAAGCACCACAATTACAAACTGTGCAGATTATAGACGATAGATTTCTGAGCGACGCATGTTAGGATCGGCTGTAGTGGTCATGTTTGGCATGGTCCATCAGTGGGGTTACGGAGGAGCCTTTAGGCTCATGTGACAGGGGTGGCATTGGAGAGAGTACGCATCTGCTACTGATGGACTTGAAGAGCCCTCCTTGTCTTTTTATTCTCTCTCATATCGCTGGCTCTCCCCCACCCTCTCCACCAGGCCTTTTGTTACTCAGCACTGAATGCTGCTCCACCAACCCCTCCACAACTGCTCTTTTCTGGCTAACCTCCATCATGGTGTGATCATAGATCCCCTCCCCACACCCCCATCTTCAGAGGCCTTTCGATCATTTGCTACCTGAGAGGAAGAGGACGGACAGAGAGAAAGAGAGATGAACACTGCTGGGAAATGGAGCGAGGGTGGATGTCATAAGCAGATGGAGTGTTGGTATCAGTCAAAATGAGCCATGCAACATCATCTAGAAGAAATAATGACACTGCTGTTGTTAATATCAGTCATTCTGACCACACAAAGAAACTCTTGAGTGTGTCTGCTGTGTCCGCACCAGGCATTTTTCAGAAGCCTGCTAGGCCCATTCACTCCAAGAACGATAATTATGACAACTATATTAGCGTCCACACCAATGCAACGTTCTGGTTAATAGAAGTGTGTGCTGCTTTAAATGCTCAAACTCTTTAAAGTTGAGTGGATTCTGTTTAGCTGTCAATGCTTTTATCATTCATTAGCCAGAAAAAAAATGTAACATTAAAGTTCATCAGACATTAAAGCTGTGGTGTTTGTTATTCTCAAAGAATAACAAAAAAAAGTATTATTACTTGTTATAGTATTTATTAGGGAAATAACTAACGATTATTTTTTATTTTATTGTTTGTTTTTATTTTATTTTTATCTATTAAACTACCAATAAATAACCTTAACTTCTGCCATTAGCTTTTCAACAATTTTCTCAATTTTTAAAAAAAAATACCAACAGAGAAAAAAAATGTATAGTTCCAATAATTAAAAAGGCATCTATCAGTAATACAAAATGTCCATGATGGCAGCATTCATAGTCACTCTTTGAGACTGACAGCAAGGTCTGAGTCTTGAAATGTTTTGTTCATTCAGCAGATTAAAGCATGAAGTCACAACCGCATTAGCAACAGTATCAAAAATGGTGATATCACCAGGAAGTTTTATTACAATTGACAGCGTGTTATTAAATAAGGCATGAGATCATCCATCAGATATTTTAAAATGCTCAAAATGCTATATGCTTTATAACAGAGTGCCGAGAGTATATGGCACGCACCACGCTCGCAAAAAAACAAAACGATGTATGAACACAACCGTATTAAGCGGCACTGCCATAGTAGCCATTAGCATCTGCTCAAGAGATTTGTTGTATGTGAAACATAACAGGGGAGTAGGGATGAACATTAACATGGCAACAAGTCGACGCATTCCATGCAAATTGATGTAATCGATTACATCAATGCGCCATTCAAGTCCTAGTATTCATCCTTGGTGTTAACAAGTCTTTAGCCAGGAAAGATGGAAAAGGCACTAGTGTATGTTTTTAAGCCATATCAGGACCAAAGGCCATTTTAAATAATAAAAACAGAATAATATAAAATCCCAATGAGAAACAATAACCAAACTCTTACTAATGTGTACTTTAAACCGGGAGCAAAAGAAACCGAGTGACATAAGCACATGCCAAAGTAGAAGAAACTAGAACACCAAACCAAACTCCAACGGCAGCAGAGCGCTAAAAACAGATGTGCTTCCTTTTCTCACTCATGAGATGCAAACAAACTCTACAAAAGTAACATCAAATGGATGTCCTTGCACATTGAGAAACTAAAATATGGAGTTTGTATGAAATACTTGAAGGAATGTGGACTTCGTGTCACCATCCATATGACATTAAACTCCTCTTAGACCGACTCTTATTTTGACCAAACTTTGCGGTAACACAGAGTCACCCGGCCACGTTACGATTCTCTGTGTATGTGTAACAGTCATAATTAATCTGCTGGCGATGCCCGCTAAAACACGCTCATCCAGCCTGTGCTTTCGGAGTCATTTTAGCCACTGAGCCACTGGCCATCTGTTGGGGAAGAAGGCATATAGGAGGAGCTCACGCCACTGCGATGGTCACTGATCAGGGAACAGGAGAGGAGTCCCCCCTCTTTCATTCATTTACTCGTAGCCTTACTCTATCCGCGCCATCTGCCACCCCCTCGGACACGCCCACTCGAGAACCTTTCAGCCAATCACGACATCATCCCCACACACTCTTAAACCATTAACCTCTAATCACCCATGGAGGCCAAACGGGGTCCTGTACGGCAGGCACTGGGCCAACGCCGCATGCACAAGAGCCTCCCTCCTCCCGCCCTTCCCCTCCCCTCGTTTCCATCTTCCATCTGTCCCAGCAGCAATATGGTTAACACCGCATCAGCATCCCAGCTCCCCCCACCCATATATCTCTACACAACAGACATGCATATGCACAGGCACACACATTCAGATTGTGCACAGGGGTTTCTATCTGCTCTGATAAAGGCTTGATTGATTCATTTGTGATGTCCCTCAAACAGCAGCCCCCCTAAAGTCATTTGTCACGATCACACATAATTGATTTCTGATCCACCGAATTGTGAACCTCAAGAAAGAGCTGCACAGAGCTCAATCAGCATCTCTTTCAGTGAGCTAGCGGCGAGCAGCAGGTTTGACGTCCATGGAAATAGCAGATAAGACCCGGAGAGGAGTGTGTGGCCGCCATTAGCCTGAGCCATGCGCATTGTGCGTGAAGTGAAGGGGGAAATTAAAGCTGGGCTAATCATACAGGGCCGGGTAGTTCAAAACCAACAATTTAGCATCTGATGCAAACTAGCACCGGCTGAAGAGCCTTTATTCTAGGATAATTCACCTAGCAAAGGCTGAAAACAAGCCGGAGAGGCGGATGAATTTGAAGGCGTACAGGGCGAAAAGGAGGAGATGAATCGCACTTTTGGACAGGCCGTGAGTGCAACCAGATGTCCTGCTTGAGATAAAAGCAGATGCACTTGAAGTGAAACCGTGCAGTGTGGAAATAGAGGCGGGGGATATCCTTTCATTGTTATTTCTGTTCAAGGTTTTCTTCTATTGCATCTAAAAAGCTAGCTGAATATGCATACGTTTCCGTTCGCCTGATCAATAGGGAAAGCATGCTTCTCCAAAGCAGTGTGCGGTACGCAGAGTGTACTAGATTGTAATTCTTGAGCCGTTCTTGTCTTTGTGCAGACGATATAAAGCAAGCAAACATGGCTTGCAAACACGTGACACACAAAAGAATAAATCTCAAACATAACGTGTTCCATTTTCATTTGGTAGCTGGATTGAAAAGATGATCAAAACAATGCTCGTCTCATGCAAAATAAGCCATATTATTAAACTACAGCCAGTATCAAGACATCCAGACACTGTGCCCGAGTAGAAATCTGGGTTTTGGTATTGTTTTGTGGGCAGTCTGCATGCATAAGACACTCTGACAGCTAGGAAAGGTCACCGGCCTGCACATTCCCTGATCACTGATGGATTGTTTGTGAACAGCCAACCACCATCATCCCTTGTGCATCAGCATGTGCCCTCCAAGATTTTTTTTCTGGCACTTTGGCCATTTCCCTAAATTCAGACTTGGTTGCGTTTAATATGGGAACATGTACAAACCATCTGCTGGCCTGCAATTGACAAGCAGCAGTCTGCAGGACACAATGGCTCCTTTGAGCTCTGCTCACACTAGAAGCATAGCCTGCACTGATAGATAATGCTTTAAGAAGCTTATATTTCATGACTCATCCATTCACAAAAAAAAAAAAAAAAAAAAATTCCCAATCAATACGAGAAAAGGAAAGAAAACCGATTGACTGAAGAAAAAGGCTTTGCGCATAACTAGTGCGGGCCTCACAGCGTCAAGTCTCTTTTCTGCTCTCCCACAGCATTCCATCTTTAACCGTTTCCTACGAGGAGGTATGACTTCAGTTTGCCCTGCAGCTGTAAAACCAGTATCAGATAAAAGATGGAAAAAAAACTTCTGAGGACCAATAGGCTCACATCTGTTGTGTGCTTTGTGTTTTCATCTACAAGGTAAGAAAATGTCAATATGTACTCTGGGCTTGTCCCAGCAGCAATACATCGCCTGCATTTCCTTCCTCCCCTGCTGACTTCTAAACTAAACTATTCTTTCTACCCTCCCTCCCTCGCTCTCTCTCTCTCTCTCCCTCTCTCATAAACCAGGGATGTACTGAAATTTCAGAGACTGAAAAAAATAAATTGTACGAAAGAGTGAACAAACTTTTAACATGCAATAAAAGGGAAAAACAAAAAAAAAACAATTGCAAACAATTCATGTTTGCTGTTCCTAGTTTTACAATTCCCTATACTCTAAAGTGATCACTCTCTCAATTTAGCATATTAATAAAGAATGCTTTACCATGCTTGCACAGACACTGTGGGGCCATTTAATGCAACATCTCATTTAATACAGTATGAGATGATTGTCTCTCATTTGAGAGGACAGAGAAACTTATTAAAACAACCTGTAAAACTTTCCTGAAAAAGGTGTATTCTTAAGATATATAATGCTTTTTAGATAAAATTAATTTTCTTCTCCCTGAAGTATAATAATTTAGAAAAATATAATACTAAGAGAATTAGTTTATTTATAAAAAAAAGAAGAAGAAAAAAAACTTAGTTAACATATGGTTTCAGTTTTTAGCCACAATTTTTGCTTTCAGCCAAGAATTTTACTTCAATTCATTGCTAATAAAAAAGGTCTTAGTTGTGCCGAGAAGGCCAAATCATATTATCGTTGCGTTTTCCATTAAATTGTGCTAAAACAACGGATCCAATCAGCCCCTCCTTACGTTTTCCTGCAGAAAATGCTCATCAAACCAAGCTAAGCATATGGACAAGGACAAAAAAAAAAAATTTGAGAGGGGGAGAGCAAACACAAAGGAATCGTTCCCAACAAGCCCTTCCAGCTTAGCTTTTGCATGCATTACGTTGATGAGACCCTGAAGGTGTGCACAGCTAAGGAATCAGCTGAGGCAGCAATGGCGGCATCTCTAATTACAAATGCTCCTCCTCCAACTACCCCCCCCCCCCTCTTCAAACTCCCCATTGTCTATGGCCTCCCTCCCTCCGTCTCTCAGGAGTGCCTTTTGAGCTGGCATGCACCCGTTAGGCCTGCGCTGTGTTCCCCTCAGCACTCTTAATCTGGCCCTGACCTGCTTTATTCCCCCTGCACCGGCTGCCCACTGGGCCTCCGATTCACAGGCCCCCTTTGTTGTTGACGGGTCTGTCTAGGCCTCAGGCTGGGGCCTGGCCTGCCATTGTTGCCCACAAAAAGCCAGCAGTGGTTAGCAGGCGTCAGCTTGGAAGCAGGGTCCTGTGCGACCACTGCTGCTGGGAGATCAGCGGCCCAGACGGTCAGGAGAGGAGGAGGACAGAAACCGGGAGATAGGAGATAGAGGAATGTAGAGTAGGGACACTGCTGCCAGCACAAATTCAAGCACCCAAGAGGCCTGGAGTGTGATGGTCTTCTCTCAAAGAGAGACAATGTCCTATTGTAAGTGCAGAATGGTTGCCCCTTGTGCATTGTGATGATAGTTTTCCCAGTTTAGGGACAAATGATCAACATTAGGTAAAAAGAATGAAATATCTCAAATGAGGAACAAAGTATTATTATTATCACCACCACCACCACCACTACAACAACATCAATATTACGGTTTAATAAATTTATTTAAGTAAACTTTAATTATATTATTGAATTCAATAAAGTCCGTTGTGGAAGACAGAGCTGCTACTACAGCATTAAGTTCAATATAATGACTGATTAAATCACCTTAAACTGATTTGCTCAGTTCAGGTGTGCAATTATACAGAAACATTAAAAAATAAAAAAAGACAGCAAGACAGTGACTGCTAATTCTTGAACTGCTCAAATGGTCTGCCACCTGAAATCCATCTCATTTAGGAAAAAAAAAGCTCAATCAGCTCAAATAAGTAAAACAGCTTATTTGGGACTGGGCTGTTTAATGGATTTAATTGACATTCACATGTGCTCGCATACAGAATAATAGGAAATGCTCTGTAAACAATACAACACAATACACTTTTAGCTGAGCTCCACGTACAAAGAAACGGCCTATTGCCAGATACCCATTCATTAAAACAGCCCTGAAGCTCTCCAAAAAAGCAGCTCACCGAATGAACCAACCTTTCTACGGCAAGCCAGGAGAGACACAAATGGTCAGAATAAGATTAAATACATGGTATTTTTCTATGTAGACAAACAGACGTAAACAGATGATAAATCTTAAGATCAGTTTTTCTTACAAGAAGCACCTCAACACCTTTGTATTTTCTCTAAAGCTTTGACAATGAACAATTGTGCTTCATTCAGGCTTCATGAGACTGGACACTGACAACATATTTCAAAAACAGCCTTTGGCTGCTTTTAGCCAGAACATCTGACTAGCTTCGACTGTTAGGATCCGTCCTACAATGGCAGCTTGATTACTAAGTATGGCTCCTTTTCTTGAGAGTGTCAAAAAAGGAAAAGGCCATCTGAAAGGCACTTAAACACAAATTATGTAGATTTAAGCACTGCTTTTAGTAACCAAGGACAGCTGCATGAATATTCATAAATCGCCCTATGTCCCTGTTGAAGAGGGCGACCAAAGGAAGGTCTCTGTGAGAAAGCTGGCAAATAAGGTACTTGTAGTCTCTTAAGAAGTTCGCCAAACTCTGCAGACGTGCCCTTCTGTTCAAAAACACAGCAGCAAATGTCAGAAAGCATGGTGTGTAAAATTCAAAGCACGTATAGAGCATATTCAGCATCGTTTAATGAGAATAAAGCTATCATGTTGTAGTATCTACATAGACAGGCAACAATTACAGCTCGCACAATACAGTGCATCTCACCTCGCTCTTTTGCCAAGGTCATTGCCATCACATACTGACTCAGACCAGTGACAAAACATTGTGTGACTGGGGCTGAATGCAGAGTGCAGTAAAACAAAGGGCCTTGCTTGTGCCAGCTGGATCCTTCGAAACTTGGCACCACAGAGCTTGGCTCTGCCCCCACAAGCAAGCTGGAAAAACCCACCTTACCAGGTAGAGGCAGAGCCTCTGAAAGTCCTGAACATCCATCAACTCCAGAGCAGAGAAACAACTGTAGTTTAGAGGACCAAAATAACCCTCTGCCTCGCATTCAAACTGTGAATATGAAGGATAAACAGGATAAAGACAGCTGGCACCTTTCTCTTGCTTGCTCCAACAGCACTTTGGTGGAAAGTGAAGGGTGTTTCTTCACCGCCTGAGATTAGAGGACCCAGCAGGGACTGGCAGGCCTTTAGACAAACCACAGGCACTCTAGCAACAACAAAACACAAAACATACACTCCTAAACCAGAGCATTCTGGCCCCTTCCCTTGACCAGTATGAGGGAGGATAAAATTGTACACCCTACTCAAATATGCCGGTCTTTGGAGTTTTCTGTTACATTGCTCGCACTCTTGGGCTAGCAGAGAGTTTTGTATTGTTGTGTAAGATTCAAAATAGCTTTGTACATTAGTATAGATGTCGGCCCTAAGACATTCTAGCATTTGTAACGTGAAAACCCAGTTGTGAAAGGCTCTTTTATCCTATGAGGTAAGATGAGGAGGTGCTGCCCTACCAGAATATCTGTTCAGACGGGTCTCTGATAGAAAGCTTTATGAAATGGAAGCCCAGAAGCACATCCCACCGCCAGATTAAATGTCTGTCTTTTCTCAGAATAACTACTTTGCGGACGTGTATGTACGGGGAAAAACAAAGCAAAACAAAAAAAACCTAAAAAATTAACAATACAACAACATAAAAGAGAAGCAGGAGGAGGAGATGATAGTTTTATCAACCTCTTCAGAGTGACAATCGGGAATGGAAGCAGTCAATCCAGCAATGTGGCGCATAGAAACAGGAGGTCCTGAGTCAGCAGGAGGCATCTGCCAAAGCCCGGCGAAATCAGGCAGGGGGTGAGGGGTGGCAGGACACCCCATCTAGGGCCACGCGCCAAACATAACAACCCACACACACACACAACTGGCACAGCACTGGGTGGCAACAGGAGGGTTTTAGTGTGTGTGTGTGTGAGGCAGAGGAGGGGTATCCAGTGGAATGTGTTACTTGAATTCCACAGGCACGCTGCCTCCTTTACCGCAGCTACAAAGAGCGGAGTGTGTGGACTTCAGAGTTGGAGGGACAGTGAGAGGAGGGAGGGAGCAAGACATCAATGGAAAAAACTGGGCACAGAGCCAAATTCCAGTATTACAATAGAGGAGGGAGTAAAGAAAAAGAGCGAGAGTAAGGAGCTGAGGGAGGAGATGTAGGAACCAGGCTTCATGTCTTTTCCAGGGGTGGCAGCAATTCTATTATCAGAGTGTGGATAGAAGTCCAATGAGATGCTCTAGTGGATGAGTCAAAGTAAAGAACAGCCTAAGAAACAGTAAGAGAAGTAGCGGCCGAACTTCTCTTCCGCATTGTTACGTACAACTGTGAAAGATAGATTATCAAAACAGAAAAAAAAAATGTAGGGTGGGGACTTGGTTCTAACCTTCGGTTGTTGATTGAATAGAGTCAGATCTGATTCCAAGCTTGAGGTTGAAGGACAGGGTTTAAGTGAACTAAATTATCCGGCATACATATTTCACTGGAATATTGAATCAGGACTTTTTTTTTTTTAAATGAAACATGCATGGATGAATTATTCACAATTTATCAGTTATTGGCCATACCATGAAAATTATTAACAGCTTATCGTATCTATAGTGCATCCCATATATAGTTCATCTCTGATAAGAGCATATTTTCTCTGATTTGGCAATGCAGGAACATGTGAGGAGCTCTTCATCCACACATCTGGACTTCCTATAGAAACATCAGCAGATATTTGACTATATAGCACTTGAATAATCAAGAATGTGACAATGTCAACAATCGATATTCCTCAACAAACCAGTACAACAAGCAGTGCTACCGCTTCCCCTCTCCCAAGTGCTGATCCAGGTGTACAAAAATAAGCCCATCCAAGCACTTCCCATCATAGCTGCAGAATAAGACAAAAATAGAGTATTACTGATGATCCTGCCAAGCTGGCTGCAGCAGACACCGGTGCAGTCTGTCTCCCAAAGCTGAGAGCAGGTGCCGAGAGCAAGCACAAGGTTCCTCTCGGTCCTCTTCTTCAGGGTTTCATTTGCATGACCTCAGATGCAAGTAGACTGCACAGCTTCACAACCCATTAAAACAAGGCCGCTGCCTAGATCTTCCCGACTGCCACAATCCTGAAAGAGACTAGATCAGCGTGCTCAGAAAACGCGGTGATAGACAAATGTGCAAATCCAGGTGCGTGTGGTCTACAAAATTTGCACAGCTACAGCCTGAAACACTAAAAGCAATGTAAAAAAGCAAAAAGCCTTGTATTGATGCAAACAACATCAGCACTCACCACTACATGCTCCACTCCATTGTGTTTGACATGAACAAGCAAAGTCCCATCTGTGCTGTAGCTAGGATGTTCAACACAGCTCATTACTCTTGATCTCGCTTGTATTATGCGGACAGCACATGAGTTATGACCATGACACTGGACTCTGTGCCTAGGGGTCACAGGCATGAATCTTCATTGGTCTGCTTTTTTTGTGTCCTTGAGACTAGGCTTCAATGTTTCAAACAGGAAGCACATAGGTTCTCTTTTTAAGTGCTTGCTTCAGTTAATCAGCTACATTTACAAATTTAAGGAAGCACAGCTCCTCCGACTACTCCTTAGATTCTTTCGGCAATGTTCCTCATAAATTCTGTTAGGGCTAATCCTGTTATATATGCCCTAACAATAAAGGGAATGCATGACAAGCCGGTTTTGTACTCTGAAGGAAGCTTAAAGTAATAAGAAGACAGTACGGGGTGGGCCTAGCAAGGATATAGGCAATGAAACCGTCACTGTAGGATGGTCTGTTGTGGTTTGTTTTAGCAGTATGTGTGAGGGTCCTCATTTGAGCATTTCTTTCTTTAAAGTTGCCCCAGGGAAAAAGGAAGGTTTTAATCAGTGCATGAAGGCAGATCCATCAGATATGCTAATCAGAGATCTTACCTGAACAAATACCCTCAAGAGCAGTCTCATCCATCTTAATTGGGGGAGGGCTCGTTAATAATGCAAGGAAGGAGGCTTGGAAAAGAAATATTAATGGAAGGATGAGAGAAAGGGGGGCTTTTCTGTCTAATCAGCACAGACTGCACAAAATTCACATATCTCTCAGTGAAGAGATGAGACAAATATTTTGAGCATCTGGGAACCTGTCAAGAAGGTCTCATGGATACTGGTACTGGTATGAAGTGCGCTTACATGTCGGAACAAAAAGGTCTGATGGAGCACTTGATGGATAGGAACATATGAGATAGGATTGCACAATATTATTACACAGTACCAACATTTCAATAGGTACCAGTAATTTTTTGGATTTAATATGTGATGTGTGAATGTACATTAAAACTGCCTTAAAGTGCCCCAATTATGGCATTTTTAAGGATCCTGATATTGTTTTGGGAGTCTCCTACAACAAGTTTACATGCATGCAAATATCAAAAAATACTTTCGTTTTCTCATATACACATTTAATAAATCACCTCATTTCTCAACGATTCTTAAACAATTAGTTCAAAGCAGTTTAAAGACACAGTCTATAAACCCCTCCTTTCATGAGCCTACTCTGGTCTGATTGGTCAGATGTCCAAGTCTGTTGTGATTGGTCTACCACATACAGCATGTCTGAAACAAAACGCCCATTGCAACAACTGAATTACAGCTCTGGAGACTTTACAAAAGATTATATACAATGTATGGACAAAAAAGATGGCATCGATTTTACCTTATTAATTTGAGCCTGAGTCTGACGATGAAATGTCTGGAGTAGTTGATTAACCACCTTCAGACTGAAGGCAAAAGGTCTGGACTTTATCGCAGCTTTCATTGGCCAAGGACCGCCCAAGAGGACGTTTGACTGACATGTAACGCAACCAATCACAGTATGTTTTGTTGCACGTCATGTTTAGGGGCTTGAAAATGTAAAGTTGATGTCCCTACAATAACAGACAGGAACACTGATGTGCTTCTAATAAATTATTAATTCAAGAACGTTGTGCAAGTTTCCTGCAACAGTGGAGCCGCGAACTTCACATACTTTTGAAAATCCAGCAATTAGTTGATTCTGGTAAGCGCTCATTGTCATAGTTGTAAACACGACGGCATTCTTCTGCCACGAGAGGGTTTGGCGTCACGCAATTTGTTTTCCAGGCAGACCATTAAAGAACACGCCACACACGACTGTGGGCATGACATCTGAGGCTGAGACTACCAGAAATTCAAAAATAGCAAGCATGACTGAAGCAGGGCTTTTCTCAGTGGTAAGTGTTAACATAGTTTGTGATGTGTTATAAGACATCAATCGACATTTTCAGACAATAGTGGGACAATTTAGTAGCAGAACTAAATCGCAAGTTAGCCGTTTAGACAGAGACCTACAGCTGCACTGGGTGTACACAACATAGAAAACTACGTATTTTGAACAAATTGATAGAAAATATAAACAATTATCATACTTAAAGCTGGTACAAATAAACTGGGTACTGACCCATCTTTCAAGAGCAAGCATTTTGCAAATACTGCGTCATCAAATGACGAGAAGACAAAAAAAAGATTGGGATTGTATTGCTGTAGTATTATTGAAAATAAAATTAACCACTGGTTCTTCTCAGCCTCATCATTCAGAAGTGAAAATAAAACAAATTTACTTTCACAGCAGAGAACAAAAAGTGTCTTCTTGATATGAATTTAACCACACGAAGAAGCTTCAGTGTTTGAGGGACTATACAGAACAGGAGGTCATTAGGCAACCGTGTTACCCAGTGACGTGTGCCCATCGCAGAAGTGGGATTCAAATTACTGATGACTCGTTTAGGCTGTTCAGAGTTGATTCAAAGAACACTTCCTCTATTATCAACTGAAGTCAAAGATAAGCTAAGCTATAAATTAAAAATGGTCAGTATTAAAATTTTATATTATTATGTCTAAACAAAAAACAACAAAATCAAAAAATAAACTACATGTAATCATTTTTAATGCTACAAGTGAATTTACGCATTAAAACATAATATAAATGTACAAATAGAAAAATGGCTATCTATTTTAAGGTAATATAAATTTAAAAACAGAGAGAATGACAATGGACAATTAAATTCTGACATAAAAAAAAATTACAATATGGCATTAATGTATTGTGCATCCCAAATTATTGAGGAAATTGAAAGAGCAAGGTTAGTTTGAAATCAATTAGAAATGCATTTTCTCTGATTCAGCACAACTCTAGGGTACCCTTGTTCTACATATTATAGGACATGCTTAGGACTAGCATGAGAAGTGCTCTTTAATTCCTGCATTGAAATAAAGCACACTATATTGAAGAATTACATCTGTATGCAGGTGCAAACATGGATCTGCATCACTTTGGGACATAACCTTAGAATACTGAAGCAAACTGCACGTTTGTTCAACCAAAAGATAGTATGTTGCACAAAGGGGCTTCTAGGTTTACAACTGGGGGAATTGAGAGGCAGCCGTCCATTGTGGTGATCTATTGACTTCAAAGACAGGGTGTGTTTATGACACATGCACACACTATTCGGATTGGGCTGAACTCAGACTGTGGCACCCGGGGGAGAGGAGGGAAACCCCTTCAACTCCAGCCATGCTGAAACACGGTGAAATAAAGCAGGAACTACATGAAAGGGATAAGGAATAGAATGAGGGATCACTATTTCGACTCAAGCTGGTTTTGATTTGACAGTATTCGAGGCCTGCAGCATCCTGGGAAAGTGATGTAACCACATAGGTATTTTAGTTCTTAACAAAAGGGGCTACAAGCTAAGCTAAATTACCCTTTTATGCCAGCAATACAAGATCTGATTCGGCAGACTTTATTGATTAAAACAGAGTGCCTAGGGGTAGAGGGTGGGATTGGACAGTTGAAGGGTCCCGTTGACATGGTCACCTGTTCACCTTTAGGGAGATCTCAGCACTGAACTTTTGTAATCAAGTGTAGCACTAACCTCCTTGGTTCACCAAAGATGGTAGAATTAGCTTTGCCATTTGAGAGGAGAATGCAGTTTTCATGACAGGTTAGACATTGCAAATGGTGACTACAGACATGCCAGGTGCGAAATGGGGTCTGTAAACAGCGTTCGCAGCGGAACACAATCCTAACCTATAAAGTGGGCACATGGAACGAAAAGAGGCCAGATCGCATGAAACTATGACACAGGTGAAGATGAAGTGGTCTCAAGCCACAAAGATGCCACAAAGGAAATAGTTGTTGGTACGTGAGCAAAGAATTATGAGCTCGACTTCCTGTGCAGGCAGCATATTGAAACCAGGTTCCTTAACAATGCGACAGAAGTAAAGACCAAACCTTAAAATGCTGTGACTCACTGTATTGTCTAGGCTAAAACACAAGGTTTTTGAATGTCTGTATTTATGCCAGAGATTTTCTGGATCCCAGATACTATGACTCAACCAAAAACCGTAAATACCCTCTAATAACTGACCCTTTTCATCACAACAAGAGTACAAGTTTCCAATCTGTGACAAAATAAACAAGTCTGAGGTGTTATAAGTGGACTCAATGTCGTGCACAGCAGAATAGTAATGCTGAACCATATACTCCAGGACTCTCGTTCATTGCAGTGCCTGCACTATGGCATTGTCATCCTCAGAAAGAGATGAGCTTGGTGGAGTGGTGACTGAGGGGCGTCTCCCTGTTGAAACTGGAATGGTAATGAGAGACCGAGAGTCCAATCAAACTGAATTATCCCAGACAGGCCTCTTCAATCACTGGTTGATTTACCCCACTGACGTTTTCTCTCTTCCCCCACTTCTTTTTCTCCCTTCACCAACCCAATGAAGGATAGCTGTCATGAATATTCCTTTAAAATCCCTCTTTAAATGAAACCCCAGGCCCAAGAGGACACCTGTTTTCATCCATGAGAGCAGTGAGTGGTGATGAGACTGTGGCCACAGCCATTGCCTTTCATTAGCTGGTCTTTGTGCTTTCCCGTCACGGCTACAATGATCCACCATTTACTGCTGATGAAAACAAATTGTGCACCGGGTGCTTCAATACAGGGCCAGATTGGCTAGCTCAAAATACAGCAAGACAAATCCATTACTCTGTAATATCTTTAGAATGGTAATAGTTTTATAAAGAAGGTAATGCTGCACCACCGGCTCAATGTCAATATCTGAAGTCAACATGAGAGAAGGTGAGAGCAAACAAATGATTCACAAATAAAGAGCCACTAGTATTAGTGTCATATCATTTTAGAGCTTATGCTACTTTTAATAATAAAAGTGGTACACAAAAACACACATTCGTTCACAAACTAGAGTGAATATGAATATAAATGATCATAGTAGTTAGGGGTGTGACAGATCATAACAAATCTGTGATGTGCAGACCAGCCCCCACTGGTTCGGAACACATGTGATTCGCAGATCAACTGCAAAGTTTAACCTTCACAGAGTGAAAGTTTGCACGTGTTTTAAGCCCTGTCAGTTTAAACATTCAAATCAGTTTGAACTATTCAAATGGACCACCGCAAGAAGACACAAAAGAGAACTCAATTCAGGACTCGTGCGCAGACTCTGTGAGCATTTCATGCGAGCACAGAATTGAGTTCTTTTTCCACGTCTTTTTGTGCTTGAATGGACACATACACGCAATATTGTGTCAAAAGACCCATAATGGAGACTCATAACACCATCGGTTATGTCTTAAGTGAACGCAAACAACCGAGAAAGAAACGGATATGAATCACACTGGATCAGTGCAGTCTGTCTTAAACTGATAGCAGCCTAAGGGGGGATTCACATATCACGTCTAAAAACGCATGGAAAGCACGGCCAAGCCGCTTTCTCCGTCTTTCTAAAGTGCTTGCGTTCCCGTGGCGTCTGTCGTTGCTATGCAACCATGAACTGCTCTCTCCACGACAACGAGGAAGTTTCAGCAAAGGATAAATTCATTTCTAGCACTTGCATTAGGTTTACTACTAGATATAATGAGATGAAATGAGATATAAAAGCCACCCTGTACAGCTATGTTCAACTTTCCGGCTGAGCTTTTTATGTTAAGTTACGGAAAGGCCGAATCAGTTGGTTGTCATCACATGACCTGCGGTGCTCTTGCGGCATTCTGAAAAGTTGAGAATTTTTCATCTCGTTTCGCCTGGAAAACGCACTGCATGCGCGTCGCAACCGCATCTCTTCCATTATGGGCCCCTAATACCTGCTGCCATCTGTGTCAATGTTAAACAAAAGAGAAAAAACCAACCTTTTTTTCCTTTAACAAAGATTAATTATATTTATACATTTTATACTGTGAAGACTGTTATTTTACAACCAATTATTAAATTTTGGTACCTGAATACTGTTAAGCCCAAAGTATACAGTTTTTAGGCGTATGCAAAGGTCCGTGTATGTGCGCCACCTGATTTTTGTAACGGGGTGTAGGTCACACATACAAATTTAATACATTTTGTTCTACTCAGTTGTTCCACAAGGTGGAAACACTGGCCCAGGCCGTTGATTCACAGTAGAAAGCAAAACTAAAGAGACAAACAACAACAACAACAACAACAAAATACCAGAGACTGCAATAAAAACAGATAGGGCTGCACGATTATGATGGAAATCAAAATTGTTGATTATTCCCCTGAAATTGTAATTACGACTATCACTATTACATTGAATGGTTTTGAATAGCTTTAATGCCATTGTTTGAAGCAATATGCCATATTTTTGTGTAAAAATAAAAAAGCTGAAAAATTGCTTTTCTATAGCATTAAGCCTCAAATGTCAACTATACATTATTTAAAGAAGAAACCTAACTGAAGTAAACATATGCATGTAATAATAATAATAATAATAATAATAATGGCTTACGCACAATGTTGTTCTAGGAACTTAGTCATAGGAACTAGCCACAAGAGTGGTTGTGATTTTTATTTTGACAGCACGGAGAACAGCTCAGTCAAAGCCTGAGCACACAGTGCTCGCATTCTTCGTCTTCATTAGTTTACGATCTGTTTAACGGTCCTGTCTAATACGTTATTATATAGAACTGTTATACAAAGAAAGTAGACAGTATATGAAAAATATTTATATAGCTTTTGCAGTATGATGCCCAATGTTGCTAGCTGATCAGAAATACATAATCATTTTTTGCTTGATCTGCTCAAAGTCGCGCTGGATTTTCTAAGGTTGAGATATCCATCTCTTACAGTTTTAAATATTTGTAGAGTTTGTTCATGGAGTAAATATAGAAACTTAAAAATATGGCAAATGTGTCAAACATGATAAGCTGTGTTTTTTTTTTTAAATGGTGGGTGCTGGTGTTTTGCATTCATTCGACCAATCAGTACACTTATATCACTGGTAGTTCCTTTTGTGCTGGGTAAGACTTTTTACACTCTGAAGTAATTGTGATTCGTCTCTCACAACATAACATGCTCTAAACACACCTCTTAAGCACGCAGAATAATGCAATGCATATTTTTTGATGTAATAAATGTAATTAAATAATAAATAGAAAGCATAGTTATATTTTCCCTGCCCCCTTACATTCTTTTTTTTTTTTGCTGATCCGAAAAATGATCGGATACGTGACTCAAAAGCATAATATGATCTGAACTGTGAGTTTTGTAATCCTTTGAACCCCTAAAAGTAGTCAAATAATACTAAAATTACACTGGCCCAAACCATCATCTACGGATTGCTTTCAATACTTGCTAGACTGCAACTATGAAGTTTCTGTCCAGTTCTATCAGGATTATTTCCCAGTTATACTGATGGTTCTGTGTCTTTCAACCAAAGTGGAGGGCGTTCATTATACAGAAAGAAGTAAAAGAAAAAAAAGATCTCATTTGAACAGAATCAAATCAGATAGTGTTTAATTGCAGCTTTCATGAGTTGTGCTTTAATGCCATTGTTGCAGGCTGGTTTTATCCAGTAGATAAGGCCACACGCTTTCAACGCCGATTTACACTTTCTGACGCCGCCTGCCTTATTCTGCTGCCACAGCACAAAAAGTGCTTAGTCTTCCTTCCTTCTGAGGAGAAATTATACAAGGAAAAAAAATTGAATTCAAAATCAAAAGACGGCCGTGAAGTTGCTCTCGAGATGCTTAAACAGTGACTGATGTACTGACGGATGTGTTTATCTGAAGGGGTATCACGGATGCCCTTACAAAGCGTATTACAAGGACAACAAACATGTTAAAAAATTGTTACATTCAAATTTTTTATTCCCTGCTCTTCTTTTAATCTCTGATATGCTTTATTTGTCTTCCCCAGCGACCTCTGAGAAAAGCAAGAGAAGTGTCCTCTGCGTTTTTCTCTAGTGTAGGGCTCGGAGGACATCACCCCCACAAGACGAGCTCAGCCCGGGTCGGCGGCCCCCGCTGCCTTTCTCCTGCAGCATAACAATGACTGCCCTCTGCGCTCTAGGGTGGAGGGCACGCTGATCCTGTTACACCATGACAAGTACCACAATCCCCCATTGAAGAGCACATATTCTCCCCCTTCTGCCTATACAAGAGCCAAGCCTATTCAATGCATTGTTTTCTTTCCAGCACATGACTTTTGCGTTGGGCCTCGGCAAAGTCAGGTGTTTGAATATGACCTGGAAACCGCAGGTTGCCCACACACTACGTGCATTACGGAGCTTGAATCGCTCAGGCATTTACGTTCAATGTGTAAGGAGCCCAGAGCGAATCAATTGATTCTTGCACCGGTGTGGAAGCTTACTACTGGGGGTTACGAGAGACCAAAACCAATTATCTGAACTGTTATTTCTGCTGAACGGTGCAGAAGTCAAAGTTCTGGGTCCCACAGCACTGGTTGTGGAGGACATGGCGAATTACATTTTCAGACTGCGTATGCGAGTCTGGCAGGGAACTAGGGTGCAGGCATCCCGGGGAGGATGTGGAGGGCTGGAGCTCTCAAGAACGTGCAAGTGTGGGAAGGAGCAGTCCAGACGTAAAGCCCCACGGCTGTTGCGCACATTAATCATGTTTGGAGTACGAGCGGATGGGAGGGGACGGGGCAGCCCCCTCTCTGCATGTTTGCATGTCTGCTGCTGCACTGACGTGTTCACTGTCAGTCCCAAAGTCAGGGAGGGCTAGAAGACTAATGAGGTGCTTCTTTTTTCTCTCTCTCGCTCTTTCACGTGTCTCTCTTGCCCTCCAGAGGAGGGCGGGGGGGAGGTGGGGAGCAGAGGATGACAGGTTGGTTATTTACCCTGCCTTTCATATTTGCCTTTTAGTTCTGCAGTTTCCCCCTCTCTCCTCCAACCATTTTCCTGCAGTCATCTGTTCACTCAGCTGCCTGCGAGAAACCGGTGCCTAATGGGCCATATCAGCATAGCCACTGCAGGGAAACAGAGGCCTGTCATTAGGCTATATTGAAAAAGAAGCCAGCAGGCAGGGAGAGGGGGAGACGGAAAGCCATTGATATTTATATTGTGCGCACCTACCAGGGCACTAAGATCAGCATGTGACTCCTTCCTGCAAACCCTGCTTTGAAAAGGAGTTATCAATATTTCATCAAGAATATCTTTTTAATGTTGAAATATAAGGTGGTCCTGTCCGCAAGATGGGCGTATAAATGTAAGGCTGGCTAATGAATAGTCCTTGTATTATTCAGTAGCCAAATCATTTTTAAGCCTCTCATAAGTGAGTAATGATTGACAGAGAGAATGGGGATGGAAATACTTGATGCTAATGAAGCATAATAGAGAGTGCGGCCATCTGCAACTGCACGAACTTGCCATTTCTTCCACCCCGATCACATGACGGAGAACATATCGTGCTAAACGCCAGCGGTGATCTTGAAATGGAAGATGATGTTTTGTGAAACCCAGCTCTGTCTGATGTGCTTCCTTGCAAGTTTGTTTTCTGTCTCACTGTTAACAAGCTCGTATCAGCCGTGCACTATTCACTTCGGTTACTTGAGGGGGAGGCAGGATGTTTCAGAGGTGATATGCTGGGGAAACGCAAGAACTAGAGTCATGTTTTCCACAAGATATGCAAAGTCATGGTACTTTGTAAGTCAAAGAGAGGTCAAAGCTTTGAATCATGAAACGAGTCCAGAGAGATTAGGACAAAAGATACAATATCCCAGAATTAGGGCAGCAAGATTAATCGAAATAAAACAAATAGCAAAAGCTGCGATTTTTAATTAAATATGTGCACAGCGTGTCTCATGAAATGCATCACTGTGGTCAGTTTGCAGTAAAACGCTGCTCCATCTCTGCAAGCACTCAGAGTTTGAGTCACTTCTAATGTGCATTTGAGAAAGCAACCCGTGCCAAACTTGTAATGAGAAGCATATATAAAATTTGTTGTACAAACAAAGGAGAACTTTATAATAATATTTTAATTTGATCAGATGTGGTTTGTTATAGAATGAGGCAGAAAAGGTGTTTTAGAGCATTCTATACATAATAAATGCTTTATTACCATTGCATTATAAATATACTTAGTACTTATGAAATATCCGAGAAGGCTTGCACTCACGTGTTTACGGTCTTCACGTTTCAATCTTCTTTTTATTCAGCTACAGCTTGTCCATAAGGGATTCACTGTAACATCAGGCATTATATTTCTTCCAGTACGATTGAAAGCTACATTAAATGAGTGTTCAATGTACAAAATTGCTCACACCACCCTACTTTGAGTAAAAACAGGAAAAAAAATAATACTTCATAAGACGCTTTCATCCTGAGAAGAACTGAGAAATTACTGCCACGGACTTTGTATATTTTATAATAAACCCTTAAAAATTTCTAGTTCAATTTTTAGGCCCCCTGCATGTTAAGACCATCCTGCAGTTTTCCATAAATTAAATTTATTATTAAATTATTTTTTATTTTATGATACAAGTGTTTGCAATAGCAATATTTCTTAGCTTAATATTTTTATTTAGTAATAAATAAGTTTTACCCAAATCACACAGCCCTACCCAGAGTTTACTTTTGAGTCATGCATTGACCTTGCAGTGTGATAATCACAAGAAATCTTATCTTATTATATAGTAAGTTCTATAAAAGCTCAGAACAAACAAAAAGACTATGTTAAAGAGTCTAAACAATGACAGTTGACTAATATATGCCAATGTACCTAAATGGTGCACTTTTTAGAGCGCTGGCAATCCACCTTGCTGATGTGTATTTAAGCTTTAGAGGCAATTAATGTTTATTCAGGGGAGAAGAGAATGACAGCCACAAATTAGCATAACTTGGTTGTTCCACCCAATGGAAATAGTGAAAACTGAAAGTACTTATCCTCTTTTGAAAATGCAGGGAGAAGGCAAGAAGGCACCTCAGTTAGTGGTGTGAAGGCGTTTGAAGTAGAGGATTCGCATACTTCGGGCTTTATGCTCAAAGACCCATCAGCCCTTCAAAAGACCTTTACCAGACCTTCTAAGGTCCACTTACGAAAAAATTAAATGCAAAAATAATGGATGCAGGCTGTGCTAAATTGTTGAAATCTGTGCAAAGGCAGATTAAGGTTCACTCACTGCTTCGTTTAAAGATCTCACTCTCAGCATGTTCTGTTTTCAGGGATCAAAGACTGAAATGCAATTTCTGGTATCAATTAAAGATATTTTAAATCAGATCAAATCTGACCCATGAACGAGTCAACCCAACCATATGAGGAGGAAAAAAAAAAAAGAAAAAAAAAAAACTGGAACCTGTTTGCAACTGAATTAAATATTCACGGTCAGGTGGACATCTACCATCTGTGTACAAATTTAATTATAAAAGGCAGTGAAATGGCAGCAAGTAGGTAGCAATACTTGGGTCAATGACATTTAAAAAGGTCTAAAAAAATATATACAAAGAATAAAACGCATCGTAAAACGCATGTTAAGTTCTAAGAAATGTAGGCCTACTCTATTTATGTTGGTTATGTTCAAAAAAAGTTTCAATTTAAAAACAAAATTCATGTGGTATATTATGTTACTTAACTTTAAAGTGTAAAAAAAATAAATAAATCACATGAGTTATTAATAATTTCAGTAATAATAATTTCATGTTTTTTGGTGGGTCACACCACATGACATTTTACAACCTGAACCAACCAACCCCAAAAAAAAAAAACTTTTTTTTAATTCAAATTAAAAACAACCCTCACAGAAAGTGTATTCAAGAAATTGTATGTGTAAATTGCAGTTGTATTTCTTTTAACGTAATAGGACAAAATAAAATAGTGTCATGTTACTGACCTATTGACCTACATGAGGATAACTAAAATGTTTTTCTAAGAAAAATCAGTAGATTTTAATATAGCAAGAATATGCTACTTCGCAAACAGGATCACAAGGAATCAAATGAGGCTGAGCTTTGGGCAAAAACCAACTAAAAAGCAAAGGTTGCTGAAACAGACATGTACAAAATCAATAACGCAAGATGAAGCGATTCAATATGCAGAATTAAATAACGAAAAAATGGCTTTAGAATCAATACAATCACACAGAGACCTTTAAAGTACACAGTGCTAATGGTGGGACCTTTAGCGCACCCGTGTGATTGGTGGCTGGCAACGAGTCAAGCTAAAAACAGGAACTGCAATGGAAGCGTTTGTACGGCTAGAATAAACACACATATGGCTTTAAAAAGTCCACAGCCTCCAATGTGACATTTGCATAGAAGTTTGCACATAGCTAACTGCCACCGACTGGGGCCTCTTTCTTTCACCCTCTGGCAGGATATTTGACCTCATCTCCAATACACATTATCCTTCCTCTCTCGTCCAGACATAGAAAATTAAGTTTCCATGTGAACTGGCCACAAAAACTCCCCGCACACAAAATCTCAGCTGGATGAAAGGCCTTCAATGGGGGAGGGTAGCTGAGTGAGTGCTGCTTGAGTTTCCTGCACTCCGCGTTTAGTGTTACAGCCCCAGATGTAAGGATTTTCCTCCACGTCTTTACAAATTGAAGGTAGGGGCCGTCCTCTATTTTCTGCCTGCCTAAACATAGCTTGTCATAGTATATGATTCCATTTCCTCTACGCAATCTCACCTCCAAACCAATTTTTCCCCCTTCCTCTGTTCTCGCTTGGTTGATTTGCCTTCTCCTTTCTCTCTTTTTGTTTCCTCTGGAATTCTCTTACATTTGTTAGGCAATTACAGCCAAATGAGGCCCTATTAGGCATGTCTGGAGGCCCCTTCTTTAAAGAAGAGCAACTTTCAGCGGCCTCTATCTCTGACAATGACACCCAAACAGAGAAGCAGGCAGGAGGGAGAAAAAAAAAAAAAAGGGGGCATGTCTCTCCCAGCGATAAAGTAAAAAAGGGTTACTTACAGCACTTCCAAAAGCTTTGAAACATGCGCATCTAGTGTAAATCGCCAGACATATTCCGCTCCTCCCAGTGCATAAAAGCATAAAAGTTCAATTAAAGCGACTACTCCATGACAAAATATCGACAATATAATCAACCGCCTGTGTGCAGAGATCAAAGCTTCTATCATAAGGGACCTTTAACAGCCTGCACTTTTAAACTAGGATTGTGAGGGGCAATAATGCATGATGAGTGAATGTGAGTGTGCATGCAACTCACTGAGTTCCAATAAAACGTAGATAAGCTGCAGCAGGGAGACGAGCTTGCACAAGTGCAAGCCCAGCTGCACGTGGGTAGGGAATGGACGGGAACCTTGCCTCTGGCTCAAAATCAGAGCTCCATTTTGCAGGAGCAGAGATACTGAACTAAACCGATTGCCGCAAACACAGCTGTGAAGCAGACAGGGCTGAGTCTGAGGAGTGCATTGTTGATAAACTAAAATCAGAGGGTATGGGGCAAGCTGCAGCAAAATGCAAAGAGGGCAAGGTCGCAATTGATTTTCAGAGCCTGGGCGGATGCCAGATCCACTGAGGGACTAAAAACACTCACACTGTGTGAAAAACACATATAGCATAGGCTTTTCTATGGGCGTACTTTTAAAAAACTAACTGTATGTGAGACTGCGTCACTCATTTTTTTTTTTTTTTTATCAAGTCTGAGCTCAGCGTTCGGAAACAAGGACCTGATCAAAGTCTCCGACAGGTCTTTTGTCCTGGAATGCGGCAAGTTGTTTTTCACCTTGCTCCAGTTGATTAGCTGACAAGTCGGCTAACCACCCTCTCCCCTATTTCCAAATTAATTTCCCTCCTTTGATAAAGACAAAGGGGGGGTTTAATGGCCGTGTCCTTCAAAACTAAGAGTGCTAATAAGTGTGAAAAGGAGATTTGTTTAAGTGATTTTCTTTGAGACTTGCAGGCATGGAATTAATTACCTTGATTAAATATTGTCTGTACGGCTGATGAAAGATAGAGCAGAATTAGCGGTCCCTTGTTGAACTTGTATGGTGCTGAATGAGATGTGTCCCGATTACAAAGACCAAAATGATGGCAACACTCAAAGGAGACAAAGAGCTAAAAACAGGCCTAGTGACATCACAGAACAGCCACTGGCCTAATGCTTATGGCTGCCATCCTCAAAACTCAAACAAATTGGCTTCCAACTGTCTTCCACAACAACAAAAAAAAAGTTAACCCATGACTAAAACATTACGGTTTTTCCAAATGAATAATTTGGTTTAAAACAAATCCCTCTGTCTAAATAAAGCACTGCTTTGTTCTGTTACATATGTGTAATAAAACCAAAGGACTGATAAACAAAGACCTACTTCCCAAAGAGAATATGGTGTCTAATGGAGTTGAAGTCTCCATCACTTGGCAGAAGAGGAACAGAACTCAATTCAAAGCTTGCCTAGGTTTCACAGAGGCACTAAACAACCTCTCAGTGGCTCTTCCAGCCATAATCCCAGCGAACTTTTGCCTCCTAACCACAGAAGAAGGTTTTCTAAAGGTTTCACATCGCAGCTTTGTGCTCCGCTACGAAAAGCTATACTTTTAACCACCCTCCCACCCCCCCAAACACACACAACGACAACCCCCCCACCCTTCTGTAAATGGGGGGAGTTTTCTACAGCTGGGTAACAAAGCATGACCCAATAATCCTCAAGCTAACTCAAAGCTAGAGCCTCCTCTCTAAGGACTTCATAAGACAGAGGCTGGGGTAGGGTGGCTGAATTACACAAACGAGAATTAATTCTTATCAAATCAGTTTCCAGCAAGCTGTCCGGCCCTAAATATTTGGGGCAGAAAATCTGACCATTCAGAGAACAACGATGAATTTAACATCCTCCATACTTGTAAACTTTCTGGCAAACTTCAGAGTACGCCTGGCTTACCGTGAGCAAGCCTTTGAACATACTGAATAAACGTTAAAAGCAGTTTACACTTTGTTACAGTGTTTTTAAAAGGGTTCTAAAAGAAACTGTGGCACTTGAGTCAATGGTAAAACAAAAAAGGCAGACAAAAACAGCTTATTCAAACATGCACAGGTGGATCTAGTATTTGGATTGGTGAGAAAAAAAAACACCCACACATTTTTTTAGACTGTTCATGGTTGAGGGCACAGTAATCTTGCCAATGAGATGCACACGTCCAGTTCTTAGTTTCTGTACCCACAAAAGCATGCAATCTACACACACACACACACACACAGAAAAACAGAATGCAATTAAACCTGCTTCATCTCAGTTTATCAAGTGGTGACATACCATTGCAGTCAGATGCCTGATCTACCAAGGATCTTTTCTGCCCATTGTTTCTTTTACAATCCAAAAGATTGTGTTTATTCACACTTAAAGGGTTAATGTTTAAAAACCTCAATCAGTACAAGGCAATCCTAGAAACGCAGTGCAGTTTTGGCATCAGCTTATCATCATCAGAATTAAAAATATAAACAGAACTACTTCATGTGACACTATTAAAATCATGTATATTGTATAAAATAAAATTAGTACAGTTGCACTGTGCCTTTAAAAATACAATAGTCACACAAACAGCCAAGTCTAGAAAGTTGAGGATAGTCTTGTATATATGGTAACTTTAAAACCACAAAATAACTAACTAGTTTTGTTGAAAGTGAAAAGGGGGCAACACTGACTCGTGAAGGGAGCTTTTCAAGGTTGCTAAATAAGTGCCCATGTTATTTCATTACAGCTAGGTTATCACGTTTCCACTAACATTGGCCTTTTAAAAGGGACACAGTGGATCTTTGTGAGAATAAATGAATCATGGCTTCTTTATTGAATTACTTATATGTATACTTTCACTGCTCTCATAACACCTACAATTATTGGAGATTTGGGGCTTCCTGTAACTGCCATTTCAAGAAAAGAAAGCTTACATTATAGGAGAACTGTGGCTGGTCCACTAAATGACTGATTTTATACTTTATCCTGTTAGTATGTGGTATATAGGCTAAATATTTAATATTTTGAATGGCTTTGTTGATCTTAACTAAGCCTCAAACATTATAAATGCCATATTGGGCCTTACAAGTGAGGTGCATTTTTACTACTTGAGCACTTCATTTATCATTTTGTGCTTTGGAGCCATACAAAGCCCTGTGCGTATTTATTAAAGGAAAAAAATCACTTTTCCCTTTCTTTCACGATAGTATTTTACCAGTATGTTTACTGAAGTGAAACGAGTGGGGGAGGAAAATGTATAGACATTTGGGCAGCCATTGAAACTGGCTTCGTGCTCTAAATACCAAAGCCTTTTCGAGTTACTTTCATAATTTTTCGATTTAATGCGTTTAAATAAAGCTTGAAAATGCTGTGTCGGGTTGCTATGCTTTAAAAACACACCAAGAAAATAATAATAATTGCTATTCGGCTAATACAGAAGAACTAGCCCGACGTGAGGGGGGGTATTGAGCTATTGTGCTGTAGCCTCTACGAGGACAACCCAACGACACATTTAGCCGAATAGTAGCATTTTTACTCATTTTAACGCTTATATCAAGAAGAGTCTTCGAAATAAAACACCAGAGGACTAGATAAAGTCTAAGCACGTGTTTTATCACTCGTTTTACTACGGCAAATACGCGTCCTTTGTCTTGACCAACCAGCAAATAAACAAAAGATATGGGATTTGGATTCAAGCGGATTACCCTGGACTTAATTATATCAAGAGACCCAACAACCATCAAGCAACCAAAAAATACGCGGAGAAAAGCTAATAATTCTCTGAAACCAACTTTAGACGGAAATATAAATAATAGCAGCTCAGTGAGCTACAACAGAGATTCAGTGTGAACAGTCTTTTCTTCCTCGCGACCTGGGAAAGAATGTTCCGTTTCGACAGAGCTCGTTGCGATTGTTCAAATACACACTATTTAGTATCAGCTCGTGTCTTTTCTGTACTTTATAATGCGTGTAAGTGTTTTCTCAAGTGTTAAATGAACAATACAGACACCGATTCCGATGAATTCCACATTAAAGGCATAGCAACATACCCAAAGGGTAGCCCTTTAATTTTTAAAACGTGCGCTCCGTTTCTTCCCTTCTGGCAGCACGAACTCGATGTAGAAACGAAGCTGGTTCGTTACAGTTTCTAAACGAGACCACTTCCATTTTTTCTCAAGAAACTTCGTTTGCAGGAAAGTGAAACAAATATTTCCGATGAAACTTTCAACGTGCTTTTGGACGGTTAAAGCGGCACTTACCGACTTGTAAGACGTTGTCCACACAACCGGTTTCCAAAAGCCGGATTCCCCGGCGGAAAGGCAGTCCATCTCCGGTACCCCCCGTCCCTGCGCTGCCTGTTGTGTTCGTAACCCCTCCGGGGACTGTACCAGATCCAACAGACGAGCTCGAGCCCACTACCGGACCCTCTTCACCCGCCACTCGGCACTGAAACGACGAATACATACATATTTCCCTTTCGTTCCTCGGGAACGACCAATACACGATACGGCGCTGAACCGGTTCGGGGATCCGCTCGAAGCGCTCCTCCACCCTCTCGAAGGCCCATTTCTCCGCTACGGCCTTAGCAGCGCAGTCCAGTAGAGATTCCGGGCAACGGAAACGAGAGTTCGGAAATCCCGGGCCAGGCCCCGGACCCGGTCCTCGAGGAGCGGGACGCAAACACGGGCGCTTGCTGGCCGGGGGTAAGGAGAGGTGAAGCGGCGGCTGAGGCAATAGTTCTCCACGTCCCTCCGCCATGACAACCAAATAAACACTGAAGTGAGGACCGTGGCTCTAGAAGCGCACAGACCGAGGCACCGCACAACGGGAGGGTCGTCACTTCACATACGTCACTACCAATAACAAACGCGCTCGAGCCAATCGCGAGGACGGGCTGCACCGAAGCAATGCGCATGTGTGCGCCGAAATGACAGGCACGGTGTTGATCAAACGGACTGTTTGTTACAAACGCCTCGTTATTTACAACTCGTGCACTCAGAACTGTCAGTGATCTGCCGTAGCGTGTTTTAAAAAGCCACCAGCAGTAGCGCTGAGAAGTGAGCCTCGCCTTTTAAAAAAGACCACATAATATCGCAGCATAACGATAAAATCTGCCTTCTCTGAATGTACAAGATGTGTGAAGTACATGTTTTACATTTCAAGCGTCGATAAAAATGTGGAGAATTCTCCAGCTGCCCTTTTAGTTGGTAACAAAAAGTTTGAAATGTTTCTATGATAATGTAACTTTTCACAGATGTCAACTGCCCACCCTGGTGGCCAAGTATATAATGTCAGTTGATTGGTGCTGTCAAAGTCCATCTGATCCTGTTGAGAAATATTGTCATAAATCATGCAGATAGGCGTTGGAAACGTTTATGTCTTTAATGACATTTTTTTCTTATCTATAAGCTGAAACTGTCTGAAACTCCAGATAATTATTGAGCTTAGAACTGCATTCTCAAATAAAAATAAATCTTTTTTTTAAAAATAATACACTGTAAGCAGAAATTTGAAGTTTACTTTAATACCGTTCAAAAGTTTGGGGTCAGCAAGATTTTTTTTTTAATAGATTTATTCAGTGATGAATTCAATTAATCAAAAGTGACAGTAAAGACATTTATGTTACAACAGAAAAGAAATGTTGTTCTTTTGAACATTATACTCACCAATGAACCCTCCCAGAAATGTATCACAGTTTACACAAAAAAAAATGCAGTGCAGCTTTTTTTAACATAAATGTTTCTTGACCGACAAATCAGCATATTGGAATAATTTCTGAAGGATCACGTGACACTGAAAACTGGTGTAATGAAGCTGAATATTCAGCTTTGCCCTCACATGAATACATTTTAAAGCCACTGTGAGCAAAATATACTTCGTTTTTTGAAACATGAATGTCTTGCAAACCACTCAAGAGGAAAGATCAGCATTTTGTTCATTTGTTCAATGTTTCAAATATTTTTTTAACAAAACTGTTTTCACATATGCTTTGCATATTATAAATATCCAATTTATTAATTGTAACATCTGCTGACCAGAACGTTATCTCTTTTACAATTGTTTCAAAGTGTTTCGCATTTCTTAATTATTTAACTGTTTGATTTTAGCACTGACAGGTTCTGTTGTGACAGTGAGAAATATGTGCCATTGAACTCTCCCCTGTTTTTCCTGGACATGTGCCTTTACAAAAACCGCCTGAGAAATATTCCCTGGAGTAAAGAGTGTTACAACTAACTCCAATCTCAACAAAAGCGCACCTCACACACTTCTAGCTTCATTTTGCAAGTCTGTTTCTCACCCTATTAGTTCCGTCTCTCACGAATCTTTGTTCTCGTTTGATGAACACACTGAAGAAGCCGGCTGTTGTCTCCCACCTCTCAGGGGCTCCAGGCCAATGTTTTATTCTTAGTAATGGTTTCACTTCGTTGTTTTTAAAAAAAAATTCTATTGTGATCTCAATAGATCCCCCAGATCTGCAAGACAGAGACCATCAGAGTGCAAATGACACTAATGTTGCCTACAACATTGTCAGCGATTGACTTGACTTCATGCACACCATGGATAGCCCGAGGGCCACTGACAACTTGCTGATATTTGTATGTTGCCAAACTCTGCTGACATGCACTTTGTAAGGTGTCATGTTAGCATTACAACCAAGGAATGACAGAATTAAATAAAAGATCATATTTTTCAAACAAATTGAAACTTGACATTTTGCCCATTCATTTCTACGAATGCACGTTCTTCATATTCGGCTTTAAACAGTGGGAATGTTTGTAAAATTGTTTGTTTATATGTTTATTTGTCTGCTGCCTCTCAGGGAACCAGAACAGCAGGTGTGGGGAGAAGTAATGACAAGACTCCATTTTACTGGCTGTCACATCCCAGCATGCTCGCCGCTGTCCAGTCGAGTGCACCGACTGAAAGATGACAAGCTGACAGCTCACCACACAGGATACCAGGCGTCTAATGACATTCTGCGAGTCCTCTGTGTGAGTGTGTAAGTCTCTGTGTGTATGTGTATATGTATATGCATGACAGTCTGGAAGAGGGAGTCTTGTCACTTCTGGTGCTTTTCAAAGTACCCAAGGCTCCCAGTGAACGGAAATGTCCTTGAGGGCAGAGACATCGCTGTTTTTTACGCACAGCACCCCGCATGCCAACCGCGACAGTTATTATGGGGGTGAATCGAAGACAATGTTTTTCTGCTATCGGAAATTTTCATCAAACATTTTCATTCTAAGCCAGCGCAGTAGTGTTATAGTACTGATTACATCTGATTCAAGTGCTTCCCAACCTGATCTCGCCGATTTTTTTCAGGATCGTTCGTCTGGGGGAATGTTGCCACATCAACACAAATCGAACAATGGGCTGAAATATAATGGCGCTGGACGCTACCAGTTTCCAAGGCAACATTTGTGACAGATTTGGGGGAGACAAGACAGGTAATTGGAAAAAGATTGATGGGGTACAAGAGAGTGGAAAAAACCCTATCAAAGGAGGTCTCTCAGGGAATAACAACAATACAATAAAAGGTCTTGCATCCTTTTGAGCCATCGGCGGCCTCCTGTCCATCTATTTTCAGGGCAAATTCAATGGCTTCAACACATCTGTCAGTTTTCCGTCATGTCAGAGTATACAAAAAAGATTGTGTGTTGCTAAATAAAGCAGCATCAAAAGTTGTTCATCCAAGTAATATCTCAAAATTGTCTGTTTAATAGAGAATTCCATCGCTGTAAAAATCATTTTTGTCAACTGTAAATTATCTTACCGTATACGGTAAAAGAACTGTCAACATGACATTATATATAATTTTACTGTAAAATATTGTCAAATGTATACGGTCTTTGAAAGTAAAAAATATGAATTGCCGTTTAATTTACAGTGAAAACAGTAAAAGGATTTTCCCAAAACACCAACAATTTGATTTATTTCTTATAAATAATTTTGTGTCTTCGTTTAGTTCCATTTAACAAGATATTTTTTAACACTCGAAAAATCCTGGGTTATTTTTTCAACCCAAGTTCTGGGTTGAGCCTTTTGGGTCAATTTTTTGGGTTATTTTTCCAGTGTTTCTGTTGCCCAGATCCTGGGTCAGACGTACTAACCCAGTGTTTGGGTAGTTTTTGTGTTGCCCAGATCCTGGGTCAGACATAGTAACCCAGTGTTTGGGTAGTTTTTGTGTTGCCCAGATCCTGGGTCAGAAGTACTAACCCCGTGTTTGGGTAGTTTTTGTGTTGCCCAGATCCTGGGTCAGACATAGTAACCCAGTGTTTGGGTAGTTTTTGTGTTGCCCAGATCCTGGGTCAGACATAGTAACCCAGTGTTTGGGTAGTTTTTGTGTTGCCCAGATCCTGGGTCAGACATAGTAACCCAGTGTTTGGGTAGTTTTTGTGTTGCCCAGATCCTGGGTCAGAAGTACTAACCCAGTGTTTGGGTAGTTTTTGTGTTGCCCAGATCCTGGGTCAGACGTAACAACCCAGTGTTTGAGTAGTTTTTGTGTGGGAACACCTGATGCCTTGCATAAAATGTTATGATTTTATAAAAAAAAGAAAAAAGAATATAAAAACTTAGGATGTAAAAATATGTTCTCATGATTGTACACTGATTATTTATGGACAGGCTATGGAGTCAGTCACAGCATTTGTCGTCTACGAGTAAAACGCAGGGCGGCGGTCTGAAGTTAGCAGTTCCCCCGCTGAATGCTAGCCATCTTTGGCACGAGATCCAGTGCCGTTACGGTGGAAACAGAGACTGGTAGATTACACTTGAATTACTTGTTTAATTTTTACTTCTAATATTTGTTAAACAAGCTTAACTGTAGCCAGTATGTATGATAAACAATATAAAATATGCTATACTACAAAAATTGGGTTGTTGTAACCCTGTGTTTTCATTCATCTTACACAATGCTTCCTCTAGGCTCTGTTTGGACTTGGCAAACTCAAGTGGGGTGTTGCTCAGCCTGACACAGTGTCTAAGAATGCACAAGAAGCCTCTGGGTTAATGGTTGAGACTGCGTCACCGAAGGTTCGCGTCAGTCATTTTCAGTATAACAAAACCAAACTAGCAAAGCGTATGAATGTATCGGTAGGTTTTGACGTTTTGACGGACTTCCTCTCTTCGTACGGAATGATGTCAGCAGGATCGGGGCAGGTTGCGGCTCTTTGCCGTGTGGCGGTTGGAGAGGGAAACAATGGTGGTGTTGATAGAGAACCCAGCTCCACCTGTAGGGCCTGATTTTTATCTCCACTGCAGAACGGTGGCCCCCTCCCCCAGGCCCTTCTTGTCATCGCTCTTTGGAGCGTTCATTAAATGGAGTCAGACTTTAGCAGGAGAGAAGAGCCCAAGTTACCCATGTGAGAAAAAAAGAGAATTACCTAAGCCTTTTGTCTCACAGAGTGTGGCTCAGCTAATGTCTTGAAGGCATGCTGATCTCTTCACAAAGCGTAGTCCTCACACAATAGAAAAGACAGCATGTAGTTTGGCATGCAAAACATATAAAGCTCAGCCTCTTTGTTGCCTGTGGTGAGAGGTTTTCAGTCTCATTTGGTCTGTTTGATTGGGCTGATAAGATGCCTGTCAGGGTCAGGTCAGACTGAGCATTTGTTGTGCTGACAGTGTGATGATTGAGACATTGGTGTCAATTAGGTGTTTGCGTATTGGGCCCGGCAGAACTGCTATTACTTTAACATGGCGGCTTCCTCCCACAAGTGTGCCAGCCTCACCTCCTTTATGCCTCTTTGTCAGTGTATTCCCTCACTTGGTCTCACAGGAGCTAAATTTATGACCCGGTCTGTCCTCGTCCACTCAACCCCCCGTCACTGGCCGGTTCTTCTGTGTTCACACCAGAAGTGACAGAAGCTCTTAGCCCCTCTTCACACATCCTCACCCTTTTTCCTCCTCTGTGCCGTGCCCTCTCTCTCCATCATTCACCTTCTTCCTCCCCCAATCCTTACTCTTTGTTGTGGCCTACAGCTATTTAAGGGTGCAGGATGGAGCTGGTCTCATGAGAGGGTCCTGGACAAATAGTAGGAGTGTTTACTGTGGAGGCACTGATATGTCCTTTGGGGCTGAGTATGCAGCTGCAGGAAAAAGCAGGATTGAAGGCCTTTGTGTCGTCTCCTTTCACCTGTCCACAGGAATCCTCCAGTCAGGGGTGTGTAAGGCACTTGAGTATACAAACGAAGAACAATTACTTATGTATTATTTTGGGGAATTTGTACTTTACTGAAGGGCCATTGAACTAAATACTGTCTATGGAAACAATAGGGCTTTTCACACTTTAAATAGCTAATCCTGGGTCATTCTAAACCCAGGGTGAATGGAATTTTGATACACATCATAATTTAGCCGGGGTTAACAATTAATACTGTTTTTAATAAACTGGCGTTTCACACTGTACATTTCTATGCCCTGGATGAATTTCTTATTTTCATATTTGTGGTGCACCCTGGACAAACAGCACACAAGATATGTTTATATTGAAGCTGTAGCACTGCACATCTTCATATTATATATTGCCAACTGTACTATCGGGTTTATCCTGAATGGACTTTTCAGACTACGAAGAATGAAATGGTCTCTTCTACACAAATTGTCTGTTTCACAATACACATGTGACACTTTAATGCGGGATTAACGTGCAAAAGTGGTGACTCTGCTTTAATCATATTTCACGTGACTTCTGAAAATTCAGCTTTGCCATCACAGAAATAAATGATATTTTAAAATATATTATACTAGAAAGCAGTTATTGTAGTAACATCTCACAATATTTAATTTTGAATTTTAATGAACATTTTAAGTTCATTACAACAATAGTTGAATACTCAAACATGGTCAGTATTGGATGTAGTTTACCATCTGGTTAGTCCAGGAGCAGAGCGTTGTCAAATAATTTGACCCCCAAATTTGAAGATTGGTTTGCATGGAACCACTTCCTGAAAAAAAAAAAAAAAAAAAATATATATATATATATATATATATAGATTTCAATGCATTTAAAACTGATTAAATAAAATTAATAAAAAAAAATTAAAATATTGATTTTTAATTTTATATAGTTTACATTCATACTGTAAAGCCAAAATAAATTATAAAAATATTATTTGTAAAATAATACCTTTACATTTCCTATAATAATAATATACCTTAATAACATTTCCTTTGTATAGTGCTTTTCTCAACAAATAATAGCTTTTTTTATTATTATTTCTTACCATTAAAAGAAATATAGGTAACACTTTACAAGAAGGTTCATTAGTTAATCATTAGTTAATGTATTAACTAACATAAACTAACCATGAGCAATACATTTGTTACAGTATTTACTAATCTTTGTTAACGTTAGTTAATGAAAATACAGTTGTTCATTGTTTGTTCATGTTAGTTCACAGTGCATTAACTAATGTTAACAAGATTTTAATAATATATTAGTAAAGATTAACAAATGCTGTATAAGTGCAGTTCATTATTTGTTCATTTTAACTAGTTAACTAATGTTAGTATTGAACCTTATCGTAAAGTGTTACTGAAATATGGCTATCAATAGAATAAAATTGTCACAGTTTGAAAAACAAATGGCAAAATACTAGGAAACGTGTACTTTTACTGAATAACCTGTTCTTTTAATTGAATAAAATGTTGACACAGTACCCATATTGTAATTTAAGTTCAATTTCTCTTTTTAAATTCCTAACTCCAGATACTTATGAAAATAAGCCCAAATAGTGCCAATTTATTCTCTTTAATCAGTTCAGCTAAATCGTATTTTCCTACAACAATCCCATTCATGTGAATTGTACAGTCTGTCTCGCTCTCTAGTAATCATCCTTCTTTGAGACAGGAAACAGTCAATGGAAATGGCCGGTCTCTAAATGAGCCTCTCCACAAAATAGTCTGAATGGCTTCAAAATGCCACGGACAGAACAGCACTGTTGTCTGTCTCACGCCCATGTAGTGTGATTGCTTGGATGTTTCTAATGGTGTTAGGGGTGATTTTACGCACAGCAGGCCTCTAGGCCTTGCACGCCTCCACGCAGTCCAAGAGGCTTATGTGACTACTGCGATAGGCTACGGGGAGGTGGATGCTCATCCCGATAACCGTGATGTGTGTGTTTGAGCACAGCAGATGCCCCAGGTCTACATTATGCCTCATTTGCATGTTCAAATAAGTCAAAATCCACAAAAGAATAAATACCACCAAAAGGGCAAAGCTTTAGATGAATGACAATGAGATCAGGTTGCTGAAGATTAGATATTACTTTGGAATGTCACCCTGATCCGTGAAGCTTGTCTCTATGGATACCAGTCATCTATACAATGCAGATATGTAACCATGAAAGTGAACTTACAACAACAGTGACATACAGGCTGGATACACGCATTGTCTTTGTTCATTTGATTCGTCTGCCTAACTTAATTCTCCTGCTCACATCACCAACACAGGGTTCTTGTTCCTGTCTGTATTCTCAGCTGACACTCCCCAACATCCCTTCATAGGACAAAGTTGGGAAAATAGATGATATAGATGAATAGATATTGCTTCTGGGGCCTTGAAAAGATTCTTGGAGTAATTTCTAACTTTTCCATTTAAATTTCATCAAGAGCATCATATATGTTTATGGTGATATTTTCTTTATTCATACATCCACAGCTGCCTGTATTCTTTAATGTGTTCTCAAGTCATTTTTAAAGGCTTTTCATTTCAGGTTTGTCTGTTGAGGTATGTGGTTTAAAATAACCAGCCACTATCTTTGCAAGAAAATGTTCTGCATCATTGTAAGGATGTGTAATTTCTGAACACATCCTTTGAGCTTCTTTTCAGCCATTGTTGAACCTTTCTGAGTTCATACCTCTCTGCTGTCTTTTCAGGGAGGACTCACTCTGCTATAGAGTCTGCTCTTCACCACTGCATGACTGAAACAGAGTTTGACAGGAGAGAGAGCTGTTGCTGTGGAAGCTGGGAGTCTGGGTGTTGTCAGACACATTCTGGTCCTCCTATTATCCATTGCAACATTTTTAGCAGATCTATTTTTGGAAAATAGACATTTGTTTTAAAATATTTTTTTTTGATAAAATAGTTTTTGGATTCTGTTTGATGTGTTGCTGAATTTCCCTTTCAATTTAAGAGTGTGAATTTGAATAGAATTGGCCACACCCACAGGAAGTTGAATTTCAGTTGATATGACAGAATTTACAGATCTGGAATTCAAAGAAATGTAATGTATTCTGGGATATGAAATGTTCTGCTCTAGCCCAAAAAAGTTATCAATCAAATATTATGTAATATATAAACTATAACTGTTCTCCCTGCAAAAAATGTTCATCAATGTTTGCTTTAAAAATGACAATTTTATGATTTAAAACTCTTTTTCAATTCATTTCTCCCTAAAGCCCTGGGAATACTTTGTTTTTTATGTGTACACTAGTGTACGCACACAGTTGAACGCACAGCCTTGGAAAGTATACTTCATTTGACTCGTACGCATTGACAGGCATTCGACGCATGCGCAGTTTTGAGCAATCTCTAGCCACGAGTTACAACCCATGTAAACTTCTTTGTATTCTTTCATGCTAGAGTTATGCAAATGAGGGTACTTTCTAACCTCTTCACACAATCTCTCGTCTATGTAGGCCTCCATCATCGCCGTAGCTTGCATGTGTTCCGGCCTGTTCTGTTTATGTGTTTTTTCTTTGACTACCTTGTGACTTGACGCCCCCAGGGGGCGCTCACCACATTGTGGTTAAACTAATTACTGCTAAGAAAATGTAAATGTGCATGTTACAAAAATCCGGCGGTGCACGTACAATATCCGCGTCCTCTTCTGATGACGAAATTTGCGCTACGTGCACTGTACTGACCCTCGCGTACACATAAAAAATGAAAAAAAGTAAAAAAAAGTGGGCTTTACATTCAAATTTGAATTGCAATTCTGCATCCTGTTTTCTATTTACTTCAAACTGAATTTAAATTCAGGAATGTTCACAGTGTTGAAAGACCACCAAAGAAAAAAAAAGTATACTTTTATTTTAACATGGTTTTTAAATCATTGGAATTTCACAACCACTGAGAAAATGTCCAGTCTTTCAGACACTGAACAGTTTGGTTGTTTTTAACTCTTTATGATGATAAGTCTGTTAAGTGTGATCACGCTCCTTCTGTTTTCAAGTCCTCCATTTGCAATCCTTTAGTAGCAACCTCAAAAATCACTGCCCACTTATTGTCACTAAAGAGCCTATAGGCAAAACAACTAGCCTTTCATTCTCTCCAACAGCATGACAAGCTAAAGGTGTTCTTTGTAAACACAGTTAAGCTGTGAAATTATGTTTAATTACCTTCCTGCTGTCTCCAGTTCTTTATGGATTCCTTCTCAAACAACAGTTTTGAATATAGGCACCTGCCGAGCTGCTCATTTCCCCACACGTAGTTGCGGTTTGGTATCTCACTATACCTGCAATAGCACCGGCCCACTTAACATCATGCACTCTGAAAGCGCAGTAAATTAAAGATCATAAATCATGCACTATTCATAAGAGTCTCCATCCGGCCCTTTCACTGCCTGCTACCCTCCTCCCTCTCTAATGGCATTGAGCGTTTGCAGGCCACCGAAGTGCTCCATCCCATCCTGTCCTTTCGACTGAGCATAGTGTTCTGGACCACTGCATTAAAAGCTGATACCCCGAGCAAAGCCAAATGCTCTCCATCAACCCCCATATCACGAGACCATTGTCTGCTAGAGGAACCACCAGATGGTCTGCACCATATCGGCCAAGGTATCAGTTTTACACCAGGGGAAACACCAGGGATATGCTCCAAAGCAATTATCATTGGAGTATAATTGAGAGATACATTATATAGTGGTGTGGTTTTCTTCTTCTGTCTTCTTCTGAGCTTAGTTGGTTCAGGGTGTATTGGGCTCAGATATTTGGAGAGCACCGGAAGAGAGAAACAGTGAGAATGGTGGAAAGGTAATTCACCATCACATAGGTCATGGCCCACATAATCTGGTGCACTCTCACTAATGACAGATAACATGAGGCAGGCAAGGTGTGTCAGCCCTCATCAGTCTTTCTAATTAGAGATGTGAGCACACATCTTTCATAAGCCCTCCCTCCAGAACACCATTAAACATACATATACACACATATACACTTTCATGTGCATCAGTTCTGCTGCTGCGGCAGCCTCTGTTGTGAGTGACCCGTAAGGAAATGCCTTGACTCTGTGTAACTGGTCCATTTGTCATCCCTTTTCTTCACTGTGGACTTTTGCGAGATGGCTTCCAGAATAACTGATGTCTCTCTATCTCAGCGTCCTGCCAAGACCACTTAGCTCTCTTCCAGATACACACTCTCGTGGTGGAAGGCTGCAGGGTGGAACGTGGACTCATCTCTTTAATTGATGGAGGAAAGAAAAATAGGTAATTGATTTGTGCTATTTAATTCTCTTTATAAAGCCACTCCCCATTGGATGCAATGAGGGAGGTACAAAGTGTGGTACAAGATTTTAACTGCTGCAGAGAGAGCATAAAATGAAGGACAGATATGATTGAATTGGGCTCTCACGCTACACATCATGTTCTCACACAGTGAAAAATACACCGCGGAGCAAAGAGGACACTGACAACACGTCGACAGACAAGACAGAGCAGGCTACTTTTGATGTGAAACAGTTTCATATTTAAAATATTTTCATTTTTTAAAGAAGTTTAAACAATAAACAATAAATGTGTTGTGACCGATCATCTCTTCATACTAGTTCATTTATAACATCAAATAAACATGAATGGACATCAGAGGGAATGTTGTTTCAAGCGCGAAAAGACGTGAGTACACACAATTTTTCAAGTTCAAGTTCACAAATGTTAATCTACTAACTCCCCTGACTGCTTTTCTGGACAAAATGGCGGATTCGAGGAGTACATTCTTCATGAGAGTTGCATTGTCCATCTTCACATGGACAGTGTCTCTCTGTATATGATCAAGGGCCTTGAGACTGATACTAGCAATGGCAAGGCACAGCTGGTTTATCACACACTGTTCATGACCTGTTCTCTGCCCCCCCCCCCACCCCAGGCCTTTTCTAGTGTAAGGGTAAACCAAGTGCCAGACTGACAAATGGAGATCTGCTCCAACAATAAACAGAGGGATGTGTGGACAGAGGAGCCAAGCCTCCGACCAGAAGATAGAGAGCACAGGCTCATTTAGAAGAGGTTACCGGCGGTGCAGTCATTTCACGCTTTTCAAGAGATTTTCAAGAAAAACAGATCTGTTTACAAAGCAGAGGAGAAATGATTGGGCTCACTGCGTTTCCAATCACGGACAATTAAAAAACCTCTCGGTTAGAAAGTCACAATAAAAGAAATCTAAATACCTCTGAAAAGAGGGTACGTTTAGTCCCTGCAAATTTCTCTGCGGAATTTAATGCATTTCACAGTTTGTTTATTAGTGCGCCAGCCATGTGGAATGCAGAGTAATGGCACCACTGAGGGAACACATTGCAGGGACCATTAGCTAACTGGAGCAGCTCAGACACTGAGTTTACAGAGAGCTGTCCAAAGTGTGACACAAAGTGTGCACACACATGCACTTGCCCATCGAAAATGCTTCTTTTACCTTTTATATTGTTTTGATGAGTCATGCACATGTTTATGTGCAATATTCATACTAGCTGAAAATTTAAAGCGTCTTTTATAATTAATTATCAACTGTCTGAATTTCATCTGGTAATTTTAAGAAATATGGATAATACAGCTACCACCAGTCTTACACTAATTAAATAAATATTATTTAGTTAAATAATAAACAAGAAATCAGCTAAAAAAAATATATCATTGGGGTCTATTGTCTTAGAAGATGACACAAGAAAAAAATATTGGCATTTAATTAATACAAAAAAAATATGGTAATATGAAAATATGGTAAAATAAAAGTCAGATTTTTAGACAGGAAAATTTTTGGGCACACCTAAGCACTATGAATAAAAAGTTATGCTTTACCTCATTCTATTTAAAAAAAAAAAAAAAGAAAAAGAAAAGTTACAGCTGTAAGTTGCAACATTCTTATTGATTCTAACAGTTGTTTCCATAGTGTTTTGAATTTATTTAAATATGCCAAATATTGTTAGCTTTAAAGTTATAAAATGGCTGCTTAGTTTAAATCGGTGTGTGTTTTCATGATTAATCTAACTACACTTAAAACTATTTAAACAGCATTTGTTTAAACAGCAACTGTAATGTAACGTTTGTACTTTTCAAAATGTATTTGTCACACTGCATGACAACTGAAATAAACTAGTTGATTAACTGCAATGGTGTCATTAATTACTCACCCTCATGTCGTTCCAAACCTGTAAGACTTTCATTCATCTTCAGAACACAAATGAAGATGTTTTTTAATGAAATCTGAGAGCTTTCTGTCCCTCCATAGACAGCTACATGACTACCACTTTGACCCTTCAAAAAGTTTCTAAAGAGGTTGTAAAACTAATCCTAAAATTGATCGTGGTTTAGTCTAAATTTTCTGAAGAGACTTGATTGCTTTATATGATGAACAGATTTAATTTAGGCTTTTATTCACATTTAAACATTGATCAGCAAACGTTAACAGAAGCTCAACTGAAACGCTCGAGAACAAACCTCTTGCGGAAGCTCAAACATGCTGTGTAACACACGAGAATGAACCTCAGTGCTTCTTGCAAGTCATATTCTTGGGCTTCCATTGGTCTTCCACAACTGATGTGTGAGTTGATGAATATTTATGTGAATAAAAGCCTAAATTCAATCTGTTCATCATATAAAGCGATTGTGTCTCTTCAGAAATTTTGGACTAAACCGCTCAATTCATATGGATTAGTTTTGTCAGTTGCAAAGACAGTCCGTGGGGGGACAGAAATTGCTCCGATTTCATCAAAAAGATCTTAATTTTTGTTCTGAAGATGAACAAAAGTCTTACTTGTTTGTAACGACATGGTGAGTAACTACTGACAGAATTTTCATTTTTTGGGTGGACTTATCCTTTAAGTATTCTTTGGCTACTTTGTAGTTTCCCATGACACTTTTTACTTTGCAATTACACATAACAATAGACAGGGCATTGGAGGTACTATATCTTGTGTGTATTGCCCTTACCCAAACCTGTCAACAACTGTAAGTGCATTAACAGGTGTTTTATTTTTGAGATGAGGCTGAAACCAGCATGTCTAGTGCAAGTAGGCTTGGACTTCTTTAGGTTTTATTTATAGTTAACATCCATTATATTGACGAGAACTTTTTGAAGGTTATTGGTTTATTTGTGCCCTTTTTTGAGCACTGAAACTTGAGTGTCTGTAGATGTTAAAGGGCTTTTGTGTCCATTGCAATATTGAAGTGTTCAGGTTTATTTTGCCTTTAGAATGAATGTGATCGCTTTCCTCACATGTGTTTCTTGTTTTCTGGCATGTCTCTTAGTTGTTGAGGACTAGTGCATCTTTTAGCCTATATTCAGTGCGTGTAAAATATCTAGAAATATCTCTCTCTAAGACTTTTAGTCAAGTAGTATTAAAATAAGTAGGAACTTGTAACTTGTAATGTAGTAATTTTCAGTGTAAAGTATCTGTACTTTTACTTTTTCTGTCATCCTTTACTCACCCTCAAGTTGAAATGGTCAACTACCCTATTGCACCTTGTACTCTGTTACACATTTTATTTTGTGAATATTTCCTAAAAAACAAAAAAAACAAAGGGTGATTCATCTTACCCTGACTCAGTTAAAAGAAGAGAATCACATGGCCAAATGTGAAAGTGATGTCACTCAGCCCTTAAAACTTGTCCAACACAACCCAGAGGCCAAAAGCAATGCTGCGAAGTGGAAAACATTCCAAAAAAGTCTTGAAAAGGAGGATAATAATTTCCGTGCCTCTCAATAGAGGGGTAGTCTGATATAAAGAAGCCTCTTCTTGGCAGTGTAGTGACTCACATCCCAGTTCAAGCCCCTGAGAGCACACACACACACACACTCTCACACACATTTACTGCTCCAGATATGTGCTGTCACTAATGATGATGAGAGGGGATGAGCCCTGAATTCAGAATGGGGTCAGATTGATAGCGCTGGATTCCAGAAGTGACTCCCTAGCTTTAGATTTCAAAGCATTTGCTCCTCCGCTCAGCTTCACTTCTGAGATGAAGATGAAAGCAGTGATTTCACCAATCAGCGGCAACAATAATTTGGTACCAAGCACCGCAACAGGTGCCATGACAACCAGCTGTCACGATGGAGGAAAAGAACCGTTGCCAAACAGACAAGAGCACTATAAATGTACACTGAAGCCAATGACACCCGCCAGCCTTCAACTCAGAGGGATGGGACTGCGGCGTGCGACAGTGCTCTTTGTTTTTGGAGTATGTTCAAGTACTCCTTTCGAACAAGCATGTCACTTTGGCTTTTCCCCAACATACTTTATGCCCACCTCCAAACCGCCATGCATAAAGGAAGATGGGCACTTACGTTCTCCAAATGGCTTTAGAAAGGCTCACTTTCCGGTGAAACAAAACGATGGAGAGGCGAAGTGAATTTCATGTCGTTTACTGTGAACAATGCTCAGGGAATAAGAGCTCTGAAGGTTCTAAGGGCTGTTTCGACATGCGTGCACTAAAACAGAAGCATGATTAACATGCACTCTGATAAGAGGCTAGAAAACACAAGGGGAGTTTAAAATTTCAAGTAGTTCCACACTTATTTCTGAAGTAGTAAATATCAATGAATTAGTGCATATTTAGAAAAGTGAACACGTAGATTCAATATGAAATAAAAGACACTGGAAATTGGAAGAGAAAGATTATCAGTCATGTCTGAACTTCTCACCTTTTACATGCTCTGGATTCTTTCAAATTCTTCACCACAGGTCCAGTACATCCCTCTCCGAAAGTCACGCCTCTAAAGTGTTCAGCTCTAGAGGTAAAGCCTTCTCAGACAGCTTCCTGCCACTGTCAAACCTCCTGTCAATCCTCTTGTGCTTGCTTACACCTCAGACTAGAAAGGTGAGCAAGGCTTTTGATGTCCATGACAGATGTTTTGTCACTTCCCTTCTTCTTCTACAACAAGATGACACTGTTAAAGGGATAGTTCATCCAAAAATGAAAATTCTGTCATTGTTTACTCACTAACGTTACCTTTTGACTTTCTTTCTGCTGTGGAACATAAACAATATTTTGAATATATGTTGTTGGACCCCATTGACTTTCATTCATGAACAATCCATGAACAAGGAAGAAAGAAAGAATATCTTGAGTGAGGGTGTATAAATGATTACAGAATTGTCATTTTTGAAGGATCTGTTCCTTTAAATGTAGGTCTTCGTTTACACGACAACAATGTACTAAAACGGTAGTATTTCCTTTGTGTTTTTTAAAAGTACAGACGACAAAAAAAATGATCCCATTCACACGGATTTGCAAAAACGACTAAAAACACTGTATTAAGCATGTCAGGCCAGTAGTTGCAGATTCCACTTTGTAAAGAAGCACTTCGCGCCTACAGACTGAACATGCACGCGCATGACATTACCGTTTTCACAAATGCGTGTATTTGTAGTTTTCACAGAGATAATAATGGTAGCGTTTTTTAAAAACTTGCACTTTAAAACACGTTTTCAAAAGTTTACGTTTTCAGGCCCCCAAAACGCCGTTGTCGAGTAAACAGTTGAACGGTTGTTTTTAGTTGAAAATGTTGTCTTGCAAGCAGTCTCAGAGAGCAAAGGTGCAGTCATGTTAGGGAAATTTACTATAGGTCCATTGTGTTCTGTCAATAGTGTAGCAATGTATAAAGCACACGTTACACAGACGTAAGAAGCTGCAGAACGTGTTTCAAAGCTGCGAATGTGTGACCAACTTGCGAAATCCACAATGGGAAATCTTTCATCCTGAATTCCTGATCGCATGAATTACTGTTGAATTGATCTACAAAATTCGCTGAACAATGGTTCATATGACTATATATAAAGCTGTGTGTAAATCCATCCGAAATTAGAATTAGTGTGTCTCAAATCTATCTTGAGTATTCAGATATACTACTTATTTGACATGCTTTTCACATAGACATTTACATTTACATTTAGTCATTTAGCAGACGCTTTTATCCAAAGCGACTTACAAGTGAGGAATACAAGTGATTCTTCATGAATAGGCAAATAGACACAGGAAGTGCTCACAATACAAGTTTCATACATTGCTCAGTAACATAAGCTAGAGTAGGAAGGGAAAAGGAAAGGATAGATTTTTTTTTTTTATGAAGGGGTTAAGTGTTCACAAAAGAGATGAGTTTTCAGCTGTCTCTTGAATATTGCCAGGGATTCTGCGTTCCTGATCAAGGTAGGGAGATCATTCCACCATCGGCCTACTGTATAAGAGAATCAGCATTGATAATATTTACATCAATACTGCTGCTCTTTCTCTTCAAGTTTTTCACATGTTCTCACTGGCCTTGGCCAACTGGCAACACTTAGTCCTCCTCCTTTGTTTCCAAACCCTATCTTGTCTCCTCAGTTCCGCACACTCTCCCTTTCTTCCTCTCCTTTTACAGCTCCCCCCTGGAACTGCACTCCTCCACTGCCTTCGATCCCTTGCTCTGTGCCTCTATCCCACACTCTCCTGCTGTTGCTCCAGATATTAAAACAAATCAGCCATGAAATAAGCTCCTTCCTCTGTCCTTAGTGGAGCTGTCGGAGCTCATTCCTGTCTACATCAGACACTTTCACCCATCCACCGTCTCTATATGCAAAGCTGACTCCTCCACCCTTAACTTCCTCACCAGACTATCCAACGCGGTTGGTGCTTCACCCCTCAGCTTAATCTGATCTCTTCCCCTCCCTCCTCACATTAGCTTTATGGTGCATGCAACATATTAGCTCAGTTCCAAAACCTAGTGAGCTGCCACTGTAGGCAACGTTTTAAGATGTCATAGGCCTGCAAAAGATGCAAACGTTGTTCCAAAAGGTTGGCAACTTCCCATAATGCAATCTTGCAGCTGAAGAAAGAGAAATGTTGATAATTAAAAAAATACTTACAATTCATTTGATGCTTAAAAAAATTATATCTATATATATATATATATATATATATATATATATATCAATAAAATTGCTTTCAAAATGAATAAATAAGTATTTAATTTAAATTGAATTATTAAATTTTATTTCATTTAATTATTTAAATAAATATTTTAAACAAAATTTCACACGCATGCACAATTATGTTTTGCATTGTATTGTTCTGCGTGTGTTTCTTGTATTGAAATAAACTATAAGTTGAGTTATGTGGTCCCATGTGTGCAGTCACAGAGGCAGCTCACTAGGTGTCGGAACAAAGCCACTGAGTCCACATCTATTTTGTATTTATTATGTGATTAAAATTGTTATGATAAACGCACAATATGAACAGCAGCTCAGCTTCAGATTGTTCAGATTGATCATCAATGCCTCAAGCCTTTTGATAAACCAGTCAGGGCCTTTGCTTGCACGTTAATGGGCAACACAAAATGGAGGCAAGAGCAGGTGTGCGGACTCACAGGCTATTTCAGCGGTGTATGTGTGTGTGTACACTAGTACATCGTGGTGTTAATGATTAGTGATGCCAGTGGCGGGTAAAATGTCATATTTCTGCGCACGTCCTTGTGATTTGTTACAGCTCAGTGTCCCTCTGGGGGATGTTGCCTACACCAAATTTCCATTAAACAAATCCTCTACAGGGAGCTTGCAGCACAGCCAGCCCTGAAATGTCTGCTCCAATTCTTTTGGATGGAGGTAACAACAGCGGCCTGGGGGCGACTCCCCACTCTTCTCTCAGCAAAAAAGAATCAGCCAATCACAGAGCGGCAACCAGAGCCCTATTTGACAGCACAAGCAAGCAAAAGCCATGTACGTGTAGCCAAGTTACAAAATGCACCAGTTAGCAGTTATTTAGCTAATCACATCTTTTTCTTGCTAATTATAGATGGCTTTTTTGCAGTAAGTCCGCATGAAATGAAAATTCAACCTATTTTCTAATTTCTAATTTCTAATTTCTATTTTCTCGAATCCTTTTGTTCATTTAATCCCCGTCTCTGTAAGCAAGCGTTCATCTGCTTCCATTTTTGAGTGCAGTGACTACATCTCAAAATCCAATCAACAGCCAGTGCATAACCAAGTCCCGCCCCACTCTTAAAAATAAAGGTTTGAAAGGGAGTGTTCGCAACAATGCTATTTAAAGGGATAGTTCACCTAAAAATGAAAATGTTGTCATCATTCATGTATCCTCATGTTGTTCCAAACGTGAATGAGTTTCTTTCTTCTGTTGAACACAAAAGAAGATATTTTTAAATTGTTGGTAACCAGACAGTTGACAGTGGCCATTGACTTCCATAATATATTTTTTTTCCCCACTATGGAAGTCAGTGGCTACCATCAACTGTCTTTTTAAGATTTTTGAGGAAAACAGTCCAGGATTTTTCTCAATATAGTGGAATTTAACGGCTACCAATGGGTTGAAGGTCCAAATTGTCATTTAAATGACAATTAAAGGAATAAGGGTCTTGTCTAGCGAAGCGATTGGTCATTTCCTAAAAAAATAAATAAAAATTATATACTTTTTAATCACAAATGCTAGTCTTGCATTAGCTCGACGATGCGCCACGCATTACGTAATCACGTTGGAGTACTGAGCAAATGTTTACAAAGCAAACGGGCAAAGACTACAAACTCAAACGGCCTTTACCAAAAAAAGGTAAAACAATGATGACAGACGATTTTTAAGTTAGAGGAGGAAATGAGATGGAGATTTTTGCTACTGCGGTACTTCCCCCCATGTCATGCGTGACCTTTCCAACTGATTAAATAATACGTGGCACATCACAGAGCTAGTTCAAGAAGAGTAATTGTCGTTAAAAAAGTACATACATTTTTATTTATTTATTTTTTTTAATAAAATGAATTTTTTTCGCTAGGTAAGACCCTTATTCCTCAGCTGGGATCCCTTTGAAGCTGCATTGAAACTGTCATTTTGACTTTCAAACTGTTGGTAGCCATTGAAGTCCACAATATAAAGAGAATCCTGGAATGTTTTCCACAAAAACCATAATTTCTTTTCAAGAGAAGAAAGAAATACATCTAGGATGAAATGGGGGTGAGTAAATTATCAGGAAATTTGAATTCTGAAGTAATAAAACTAATCCTTTAAGAACTTTTTTGTCTCAGCGTATAGAACATTAAAATAATATGAGGAACATTTTTTCATGTTTTTCATGGAACCATAGATACCAATAAATAGTCTTTATTTTAATACAGATCAAGATATCTGTCAAGATAATTGCAACTTTAAGCTTCCTGTATCAACTGTGTTGTATTTCACAATGAAACAACTTCAGGATTTCAGTATCTCTGGCCTTACTGTAAATTAATTGATATGTAGGGAACATTTGAAAAAAAACAATCATAGCTATTTCTCTGAGTGAATTAATGTTCAATTCTCTGTCATACTCACTAAGCCAAAAGCATCTTATACAATATTTGTTCCTGCTGCTGCCAGGCGTATATTAATCCCCACCCAAACATCCATCCAGCACCTTACAGCATCCCACTTCGCTCTCATTGTCTCAGGCTGTTCTTATTTAATTATAGGGATCCCGGAACCATAGGTTCATTTTGTGTTAAATGGGTGTGCCTGGGGCTGGATTTAGCAGAAGAGAAAAGGCTCCTGTCCCCACTCTATGAACTCTGCCTTGCACATAGGCCTGGCTGCATGGGGAATGCAAGGCATGAGAGGGGAACAAAGCCCTCCACTGTCCCCCATAGAGAGGTGGGGCACCGCAGGCCCTCAAAACGGCCCCTCTCCTCCACAGAAACCAGGATATTAGCTGTTCTGTGATGGGTAGCAGTCACACATGCTGTTTGAGTCCCTCTTGACTGTATGCATGACAAAGGTGGACGACGTAGTCCAAGTGCACAATGTCAGAGCAGGAATGAACAGTATCCGGGTGATCTTGTTCTCTCTGCTTCTGGCCACCATTCCTCCAACATGGTGCCATTCACTCTGCATTCTCCACGTCTACCTTGCGCTAGCTCACACTGAGCGTTCCCACTCGCTTGCATGCCAGGAATTCTCCTTCGCCTGTACAGAGCAAAGAGAATGCCAGCTTGAATGATATCTTTATTAATCACAAGATTCCAGCGCCTCGCTGGGTTGCATGATTCAAACCTGTTGTTGTGTGGTTGAGCGAGGACATGTTTTACAGAGGAGTCAGCTTGACAGAATCCCTTATGTGGGCTCCAGCGACAGAAGGACTTGACATCCTTCGCAGAGAAGGAAATCCCATAATGCAATGCTGCAGCTCAGTTATAATCCATCCTGGGTGGCAGAGAATATAAAATAAATATTCTTTTAGATCATTCAGTACTTACAAGGACCAATAAAAATATTAAGAACATGCTATTTTACCGTAAAATATACCACATAATCTGTTTTATCTTTTTTAAAGTTGTGGATTGTTCCTCTTGAGTTTGTTTAAAAAAAAAAAAAAAAAGATTGTCGATTTTGGTTCCAACGTCACCCAAAATACAGTTTAAGCGAACCTAAATTATATATTGTTTACTAAAAAATAGCTAATAATATTTGTGATTTTTAGAGTACCATTATCAATTTATTTAAACAAAACTCTGTAATGAATATGTCTCTTTACATACTATGGAATATATGTATATATATAAATATATATATATATATATATATATATATATATATATATATATGCCATGAGTCTGAAACTATTGGACTCCAAATAACAGCATGTTATGTGATTAGGGGTTGTCACCCTGACTGACAATTTAAAAAATCTGGTTATGAGGAAAAAATGTTTTGAAAGTGTGGTTCCAGATAGACATTTTAATCAATAGAAATTGAAACTTTCATTTAAACAGCTTTAAAAGCAGGCACTTGACATAATTCACTGTCCTTATCTGTGCACTTGGTCAAATCTGACTCCTTTTTTTTCTCCAAGAGGAAAACATTTCACAAGCCTTAAGGCTAATTGCCCTTATTCTGACCATAAGAAAGGGCCCCCGAGAGACTGCGAGTGTCTTTTGTGACAAATAAATGCACACAATGCATACAATTAATGGAGGTTTAACTGTGAGCAAGGACTAATTTTTTCGTCCTTTTCTTCCAATCACATCTCAGAGTCGAGAACTTTCTAGCAATTACCTCTCCGTTGCCATGGTTATTACGAATATTTCCAGGTTATTTATGCTCAGAGTGCCAGTCACACAGAAGACTCACCCATTAATTATCTTAAACAGGTTATTTTCACATTCTGCAATGTGATTACAATCACAATTCTGAGACTTGTAGCTCACAAAAATGGGTTGGCCAGTCCCTGCATCATCAAATAGACAGAACCTCAACAGACCTTTCTTTGACAATGTCATCACCACCTTAATGACACGTGAATGGGCCTATGAAAGAGCGGTTTATAATTTCTAACATTCAGCTGCAGTGAAAGAGTCTGATTGAAAGCATAATCTCGGAGCCACAGATATCTCTTGGCATTATTTACGAGGTGAAACTGTCAGTTGTATTGCACTTGGTCTGTAACATCTGTTCTCAGAGGAGCATTTTTTATGAGACAGCTTCGCCTGGCTGTACGACACCACCTTCAAGATTTTGATGTCTGAGCAGACATAATTGTGATTGTGCTGCCAGGAGAGCCCACCCTCCATTTATTCCATAACAATCTTCAGCTTTGTGGCTGCGAGCCCATCCGTTGTTTTGTCTGCTGTGAAGCATCTTTGAAAAGATTTCCCCAGGATTCTCCAGTGCAGTGGGAGCTGGCAAATTGATTCTTACGATGTTTACCTTTCCCCCATCTTAATAATTAACCCGTAAATTAGCCATTGTCTGGCTTTAAGTCCCTCTGAGGTGCTCCTGAAATGAGCTGGTTAATTACCTTATCATACCTCTGGCTATGAGCCACGAATGAAGACAAGGAAAGCTGTACATCATTAAAAAGCATCTTAATAACTTCTCTTGTTTTTCATGTGTATGTCGGCAAACCGAATAGCAAGTCTGTGGGTGATGATGATGATAGTGGTGGGGTATTTTGTTATTTTATTATGTGAAAATATTTTCTGCTATCTCAGTTTACTATGCAGATGCTGTCAAATGATTTATCACAATCAATCGCATCCAAAATGCATATATTTAACAAAAATTATATATATATATATATATATATATATATATATATCATACATACACACACACGTAAATATTTCTTTAAATATATAATGTGTGTGTATTTATATATAATAAGTATACACAGAACACACATATATTATGTAAACAAACTTTTATTTTGGATGCAATTAATTGTGATTAATCATTTAACAGCACAAGAAAACTATAAAGAAGCTACACTTACACATCTTTTAATTATTTTTATTTCCATTTTATTACTTTAACTTATTTTAGTGAGTTTTCATATTTTTTAATCTATTTAATATTTATTGACCATTCTGCCCATCACAGCAACACCGACTTAACCAATGCTGCGAGTTTTAATGTGGGACTATTCGTTTGTCGATCAATGGCAGACCTGCCATTATTTTTGCACTTCAAAAATTACAGAAATTGCACACTTCATCTTTAAGATATACACAAACACACAATTAAACTGGTGTTGGTGTTGTTTGTGGTTTAGAAAGGCAATATAGAGATTGGTGTTTGTTGTCACAGTTGAACATCTTTTCTTAGTTTATGCTTCAGTTTTCAAAAGGAGCTAATGGCTGCATTTCTCTGATACTCACAATGGAAGTGACAATAGGTAAAGTGTAAAGAATCCTTTTCTAATGACACAAACAGCATCTTTTGTCCTGATTGTTCCATAAATTTCTCATCTGGCTATCAAGGGCCCTTTTCCTCAGCAAAGCAGCCAACAGCGTGACCATTACCCGTTCTCTTCACTGCGCCTGAAAACCAAAACAAATCAGAGAACATTCAGATGGAGACATACTTGAAAGATGAACCATTGATAGGTGAAGTGTAGTTACATTTCCAGCAAGAGAGGGATAATCACGGAGCTCTAGATGAAGGTACGCAAAACAATAGCTAGTTCTCAGATTGGAGTTCAGCCTCTGGGGGGAGATGACAGGCAGCATCCCTCCCCCACCAGTCTCTCCACATGCTTGGAAGTCTCAGAACGGTTGAGGAGTTTCTCTCGACCACGTCTGCATTCCTCACAAGCTTCAGCGCCTGCCCTTCCGCTCTTCAGACATGCAAACATACCAACATGCAGCTCCCCTGCACCACTGAGACCTTAGACTAAAAAAGGTACCCAGTGAGATTGAGCATCACCCCCTGTTTGAGCGAGGAGTGTTATTATTGGCCCTTTTTGCCTGTCGAGGCCTTCAGGTGGGGGATCGGATGCGGAGGAGCCCTAAGCATCTCATACCCTGAATGTCTCCAATGGGCTGGAAAGGTCACACATGCCTTTTTTTTTTGTTTTTTACACAGCATGCTGGTGCTGGACTAGTGCCCGATCTAGAATAGTTCTGCATGTTTCCACAAGACCTAAAACTTGCAAAACAAATCAAGATTGCTTCCATTATAATCAACAAATCCATCAACATTGGTAACAAGATAGTTTAATCTGTTAAAATATGTTCTCAAAAGTCTCTAACCACTTAAGTTTCCCTGTCCATCTAAAATAGAATGACGTTCTTTACAAATAGAAATAATAGTTTTGGGGTTAGTAAGTGTCATGAACTTCTCGGAGGCGTGGAGGTTTAGGATCCAAACGCAATAGATCATACAGACATAATAATCAGTCCAAAACACAACAGGTCACAGGAATAGAGGTAAATCCAAAAACAAGCAAAGAGGGTCGAAACCAAAGGAACGCTCAGAAATACAGAAAGACACATAGGAGACTTCACAATGAATGACACATAGGCAGAGACTAAAAAGCTAATGAGCAACAACTGAAAATAATCAGGCATAATGAGTCCGGGCATTGGATTGTGGGAAATGTAGTCCTTTACAATAGTCTGGGTTGGAGTGCCCCCTGGTGGCGATCAAAGGCACTCCCGCTGGTCATCATGACAGTATGATTTTTTAGAACTAATACTTTTACTTGGTGTTAAATTGCTCAAAAAGTGACAGTAAAAGGTTTTACACATTGTTACCAAAAATTGCTGTTCTTTTGAACTTTCTATTCATCAAAGAATCTTGAAAAAAATGTATCAGTTTCCACAAAAATATTAAGCAGCACAACTATTTTCAACATTGATAATACTACTACTACTACTAATAATAATAATAATAAGAAGAAATGTTTCTTGAGCACCAAATCAGCATAGAATGGAAGGATCATGTGACACTGAAGACTGGAGTAATAATGCTGATTTTTTTAATCATAAATTACAATTTAAAACATTAACATAGAAAGCAGTTATTTTAAAATGTGATAATGTTTCGCAATATTACTGTTTTATTGTATTTTTGATCAAATAAATGCAGCCTTGGTGACCATAAAAGATTTATTTCCAAAACATATGATCTTGCCGACCCTAAGCTTTTGAACAAAAAGATATTCCCTCAAGACTTATAAAACTCTAGCCACTTTAATTTCCTCAAGCATTTAAAATAAATTTATATTTGATTATTTGTGAATTCATTGCAATGAATTTTATTCAATACAATACATAAAACAAGAGCAACCTGTGATATCACTGAATGAAATTACTTTGGATGTTAAAATATATTTGTACTTAGTTTATCTGAGGAAAGGTTGAATAGTAACGTCATCATCATGGCCGGTTCTGAGGTTCCATACAGGAAGAGAGAGTGAATGTGAGAAGTACTGCAACATAACATAAAAGGGAATAATAGAGATGTGCGCAAGGTCTTTGAAAACTGCCTTGATGAAATGAAGGTGATATGAAATGTTCAGGAAGCAGAATTGAGGGGCGTTGTCTCTTCTCACATAATGCTCTGCGTGGAATGAGGAACCTGCGGTGATGATCGAGAAGAGATCTGCATCCACAAAAAGACATCATATCACTCAAAAGCGCTGCCCCCATGTTTATACCCCAGCACTTTCATCTCACTCCGCATGCATCATATCACCATGAGGAGAAGAAGGAGGAGGGCAGAGACTGGGAGCACTGATATGGGCACTACCCCCCCTCACAATCTCTCTCGATCTCTTTTGCAAGTGCATCATAAAAATGGGGGTTTTGCTGGAGTAAATTAACAAGAGCCCTTGATATGCAGATCAGTGCCTATTAATCAAAGAAATGAGATTAGGATTTCAAATGGGGATGAAGAAAGCCTCCATTATCTTGCTGGAGTGTCATGTTTAATAACGTGGAACGGCGCTGTAATTCACAGGCACGGCAGGCCCGGGAGGAGACACCAACCCTCGGCAGGCCCCTGCTCTGCGTCAGGTGACCCTGGAAGCTGGCGCTGGGGTGAGGGGGAACACTCGACACAGAGAGGAAACGTGGAGGAGAGGGATAGAGATAGAACGGAATCAAAAGAGCGTGTTCCTACGGGAAAGTGGAGGCCCTGCTCATTTGGCTTTGATGTTAAAGTGTCTTGCCGTGCTCGGTGGGGCCGGGTCTACGCAGCACATAAATAATGGCTGGCTAAATGTAGAATCTGCTCACTCATGCAGCTGGCGAGCTGACAGAACGGTCGGCGTGCGCGTACGAGGCCTGAGGTGGACGCATAGGTTCATCCACACACAAAGAAATGTGCAGTCACACATCCGATTGCTCATGCGGTTCAAAAGTTTGGGCTCAAAAAGGGATTTTTAATACTTTTACTCAGCAAGGATGCATTAATTTGATCAAAAGTGACAGTAAAGACAAAAACTAATATATATTTTCGACATTACTATTAAGAAATCATGTTTCTTGAGCACCAAATCAGCATATTAGTATGATTTCTGAATGATGGGACACTGAAAATTCTGCTTTGCCATCACAGGAATAAATTACATTTTAAAATGTATTAAAATAGAAAACTCAAAGTTTTAGGTTAAGCAGTAAAAACCAAAGCAAAACTCAAAATGTGTTACAATTAGCTCTTCTCTGGTCTGCTGCTAAGCTCTTAAACACGGCTTTAAACACTGAGTTATCTCACTGCCCTGTGCACAATTGATTTTGACAATCTTTTCGCCATTGGGAAAAACACATAACTCACTGATGACTGCGGGCCTGCACTCCTCAGCTCCTTGGGAACCACAGAAATTATGCTAGCATTAATGTTTAATATTGTCAGGGACTCAGGAGATGCACATGTGTGCAAGGTCCTTTGTCTTTGTGTCAAGCGGAATGTGCTTCGATGCAAGGCAAAAATCATTTAAAATGGAGGACAAGGAGAGAGAGAGTGTGTGTAGGAGAGAGAGAGAGAGAGAGAGCTTCCCCTTGGTCACCTTGTGGTGAATAATGCAGAAAGGGAGGTAAGATAACGACTGGGTCGGCACAAACAGGCCAGGCCTTGGTAAGGCCAGGCCTACTGAGAGCTGACCCACACAATTTTCTTACATCTGCTCAATGTATTGAAAACAACATTTTGCTGTCTTAGAACTGCAATTATTGAGATGTATGTGAGCTTACCACATGTAATCAGATAACTGCGGCTGCAAGTTTTAAAGGGACAGTGCACCAAATAACAAAGTCACCCATAATAAAGACATTATTTAAACATCCATATGATTTACAAAAAGAGAATTTTGAACAATCATACGATCTTTACCTCTCTGCTGGAATAAACAACAACAAATAAACAGCTGATATACTATAGCAGGCCACGATATACTCACAGTGAAGTTCTTTTTCATTCTTTGCTTAAAGCACAATATAGTTCAGCAGAATCAAAGAGCGAACTGGTCTGTGTCTATTACTTAATAGTTAGATGAACTCTGAGGCTCCGCTTTCTATGAGGTGGAAATCTTCTCCGGTTCATTTCTTCTGTTGAGTCCATTGAGTCATATGTTCACAAGTTAAAACATGAACACACTTGTGAGCTGCTTTAGTTCTAATTCTAATTAAAAGAGACACTGACAGTTTTTAATCATGTTTATACTGTAAAGATGCTTGAATTCTCATTGTCAAAATTTCAAACTTGTTTTGACCCCCAAAACTAGCCACTGTAGTTTAGCTTAGTCTTTCAGCGTGGTCATCGCTGGTTTAGCAGGCAGGTTTTAGATGGGTTTTGCGTTTCTTTTTTTTTTTAGCAAGTCTTTGATTGAGTCTTTAGGAGCTGCACAATAGGTCAATTTCAGCCCTGAAAATGTCAGATTAAAGATAAATACATGTATATTCTTATGGTATTTTGGATAGGATGAAATACTTTATCTAATAAAAATGGTAAGCAATAATATCAGTAAACTCTTTTTGTTTTATTATGTCATCAATGTTTGTCTGTACCAGAGAAATATAATGTTTATGTAACTTAAAAATAAATAAAATAGTCCTATACAGTATTTTTTTTTAACTATGTTTCAATCCCATGGATTTTCGACAAGCGATTCATGATTTTATCAGGCGCTGTTTAAGTGTTGTATATGCATACATTCTTTTCTTTTCATAATATCAATTATATTACCATAAGCTATATGAATAGCATGTTATATATCAAAATACCATATTATAACTGTACCGTGCAACAGGATCATCTGTGTAATTAACATTGAAAGTGATAAATATGTCACTGTCATGTGTTGTATTTAGTCTACATCATTTAACGAAAACAAAATGATTACTGAAATGCTAATGTACTCTATGGTCTGCTTTCTTTAGATAAAGAGCACTTAATCAACAACATCCCATATGTTTGTGTGTCTGTAGGTCAGGATGTCTCCACTGTTTCTATGAAACCCTCACTACTATCCTTAGCAGATCTTCCTGCTGTCCGAGATGAAACACAATAACATCAGCGTGATGACCTCACATTAGTCCTCAACCTCACTGACACCCCGTCCACCAGACCACTCCGATCATGTAGTGGCTGTGACTGCTGCTGGAGTTTCTGAGGGAAGCTGAGTGTGACAGTGGCTGAGGTTTGCTAACCTTCTTGTTAACCCTCTTTGTGTGTGAAAACCATGCCGTACTTAAAGCATCATCATCAGCAGTTCAGTTGCTGGTACTCAGGGCATGTGTGATTACCGACCGGCAGCGGTGAGGAGGTCTCAGGCCCTCTCTGAGTGATTACTAATTACAGTTCAGACTGAGAGGGCGGCTGCTATAGCGGAGGAAACCGACCCCAGCCAGAACACGACGACACATTAAAAGTTCACCGCAGAAGGAAAACACTCTTTAGCTTATATGTGGTGTGAAAGCAGAAGAGTAATGGATGGGTTCAGTTTGAGTGTGAATCTTTATTAAATTGGCAACACTTCACAGGAAGTGGAAGAGGAATTTACTTTAAAGGCACAATATGTAAGATTTTTGGATTAAAATATCCAAAAACCACTAGAACACTGTTATATATTTTGTTGACTTGTATACTTACATTATCCCAAATATTTAAAAAAAAAAAATGTTTAAATCCAGAGAAATCAGCAATTTTAACCAGGACTTGGATCGTGTCCGTGCGTCGCCTATCAATGACATCATACCTGTGTTACCCTCCATTACGGTTTTATTTTGTAAAAACCATGGAATCACCAAAGATGCTTTAATATATTATGTTTTATACAGGTGAGCAACTGTTTGGATACATTCATTGACAGAAAACGAATCAATGTTATATAACTGAACACATACCATGTTTTACCATGCTTAATATCGATCTAGCTTACCGCAGTGTGCAACAACTGTCTCATAATAGCAGCCGAGTAGCATTATAACAACTTTCAACACACAGATGTATCTAATATGATAAAACAACTCTGCAATATTCTATCTATCTGAATTCTGAAACTGTTTTGTGCTAAAAAGTAAGATCCTAACACGTTACTACATAAAGACTACAACTACCATCTTCCTCTGTCATGCTTTGCTTCTTATGAAGCAGAAAACATGTGGAAAAAGTGTGACTGTCAAAAGCAAATAAAATCAAATAAATAAATAAAATTGATGGAGGGAGGGAGGTGAATAGATTCCTATTCTTTTCATCTTTACAAGCGCTTCCATTTCTGTCAGACTGCATGAGAGACATTCTCTTCTTGCTCTTTATATGCCTTAACAAAGAAAGGCAGAGGAAAGAATGGATGCGACTTAAAGTGACAGGAACATTAAAGGATGGCCTTCATCTGGCATCTTGCAGGGAAAGTGACATTTGGAAGGTGCACCCTGAGAACTGTCTGTTTACTGTACTGGCCTATGGAATGCATGAAGATTGGCCATTTTACATCACATTAAGGGCACTGTGGGGAACGTAAACTTCAACAGGTGAAATGCAACCTGGGCACATTCTGTCAGATGACTGACATGTTGGAAAGGAGTTTGTGCAGGCGAGAGCTTTCACATATTCATGCGGATGCAATGAAATCCTCAAACTGCATTAAAGCTGAAGCCCAAAACTATGCCTGTTCTGTGAAAATATATAGCTCACAAATAAAATGCTATTTTTCAGATGCTATCAGTAGAACAAATAATAAAACTGCATTACATTTAGGAGGTAATTTGGAAGAGCACTGCATTTTTAGATGTCTATAATGTCTAATTTTATTCGGGAGGCTAGAATGTTCTTGTGCAAAATAGTCTGCAATTCCATGCCATTACCTTCCCCTGCAATGAAAGGACATTTTCACTGTTTTGACACGTGTCACTCAGGTGACAGGGTGCTGCCCAGTATTTTTGGAGTACACTTGCTATTCAGAGCTGGCAGGAACAATTTTTCAGGAGAAATCTTCTCTCTACACCATCGATTTTTTTCAGAGCAATAAGCGCGCTTTTGCGTCATTTATAATTTATTTGAGATTAATGCTTTTAAACTCCAAATCAATTCAAACATTTGAAGTGCAATGCAGAATTGCAATTTGATTTAAATGTAAATAAGTCAAATTAAAAAGAATTAAAATTCAAAGAATAGATAGATAGATAGATAGATAGATAGATAGATAGATAGATAGATAGATAGATAGATAGATAGATAGAGTCATTTTAATTTAGAGTCACACATTATCATTATCTTAATAAAAGACAATAGGATATTAAAATATATATTGTATCTTGAGATATTTTGTAATAAATGCAAGTAATTTAAATAAATATTAAGTCTTATAATGAAATATTATGGATATGAGTGTTAATAAATATATTTTAAAACATATATTTGTAAATAATATCTAATACATATATTAGATATAAAGGTATATATTGTATTTTTATATCTTAATAAGTCTTGTGCCTTCTAAAGGTAGCATATATAAAAAGGCACAGGCTTACAAGGTACTGTAGAAGAGGGCAGCAGTAGAGAAGGCAGAGCCCTAAATAAGACACGCCCCCAGCTACACTGTGATTGGTTGACCTGATCCAATGAGTGCTAAAACAAATGAAGTGTCACAGTGGGAGATTAGATAAATAAGTGAGTGAGGAGCAGAAGGTGGACTCGGGTTTATTTCAATTTGGCCAGATCACTAGAGCGTTGCAGGGTCTCAATCCCTAATGACCAGAGGGGGATGGGGGTGTAGAGACTGTATGGACTTTGTTTGGAGGAGGGGAGAATACACAGACACATGGATCTGAGATAAAGGATTAAACAGTCCTTAAGACAGACACAGCCGCCACATTCAGTCTGAAGGATCAATGGATGACATGTTTTTATTCAAACAATCAAAGTATATATATAAATACGTTGCATCTCCATGCTATCAGGTCATCTTGGTCTTCTTGGAAAGATAACTCTGATAATAAAAGTTACTAAACAAAGCGATTAGGCTCAGGGAGTAGCCGAGCACCACCATATTCATGGAGTCAGGGAAGTCACAGTCAGCATAGAGGTTGAACGCAGTGTGAATGGTCACAATAAAGAACTGGAGCTGAGGTGGACAAAGAAAGACAGTGACACAAATGTGACTGATCCTTTACCTTAAGGTATTATTCCCTTAAAAAAAAAATGAGAGTCTCACCAGCTGGAGGGAAGTGAGGTAGCGTTTCCACCACAAGTATTTCTGCATCTGAGGGCCCAGTGCTGCCAGGCCATAGTACATATACATCACCACATGCACAAAAGAGTTTATGAGGCCAATAAGGAATGCTGAGGAAGAGAGAACATCTTTAGCAAATCATTCTCTGACACTTTAGAACATGTGGTTCCATGAGACATTTGTTATTTTATCAGTTGCCTGACATCAAGACAACACCACAGACATTTCAGAATACTTCCACTGTCTATTCCTAGAGCAACATATCACCTAGTGGTGTCAGAGTGACACTACAACTAATTCAACTTCGGTATGTTTTTTCCAGGTTTAAATTATATTTTAAATGTTGTCTCAGACTAATTCAATCGAATTAATTCACCTCTATTCAAAAGCTAAACACAACGTGCATATTATCTTGTTTGAGAGTATGACATTGTTTCATTGTGCTGTACGTAAACACGATAATTTATTTAACTCCGAGGTAAGAACACTTACACTGCCCTCCCGCAACATACTTGACCCCTGCCCACCAGTTGAAAATCATGGTGCCGTGATGATACACATGCAAAAAGGTCAGTTGATTGTTCTTCTTCCTCAGAATGAAGAACATCTGATGATAATGACATTTACTTATTAATATAATGAGACATCATAAGACATTCATTAACAATGTGATTTCAAAGAACTAGATAATTTACTTACAGTATCAGTAAGTTCAATGACTTTAGAGAAGTAAAACCACCAGCACACTCTGGCCATCTGCATGGGATAGAAATCGCACAACATCATAACTATAATAACGATAATTCTTATTCTTCTGTGTGGAAAAATGCAAATAGTTTATATTAAAAATAATTCGCTTACCCGCATTGCAAGCGGATTTTCAGAGTAGTCCACAGGCTGACACAGCAAGCTGTAATTTGCCAACCAAGATGATGCTGTGAACTAAAAGCAAAACATACACACGTAATAAATAAATTATTTATTCAATGAATGAATGAATGAATAAAATACATTATCCAATAGGCCTATGTTAGTTCACTTGGTAGTCCATACCTCATAAAACATATAAGCGGAAAGGCACACCATGGAAAAGTTGTAAATAACAAGAAGAGTCTTGATGTTGACTGGTTCTCTATAAGCCATCAGTTTGGGCCCAAACCAGATGATGATGAGGTAACACAGAAAGATGCCTCCGACAGGCAGGGGAGAATAAACCAATAGCCAACCATCTGTCCTCTTGTCTGTGAGGAATGAACGAATTGCATCATTAAATGGACTAATATATTATGAGTATTTTAATACTCATTTCAAGATCAATTAGTCAAATGGCGAGGAAACTGTGTAAAACAAAACCTACAAATGTATTTTACACTGCTGTTTATTAGCCTGTGTCGTATGAAAATTTTAAAGAGCAGAATTAAAGTAAAAGGTCTTGAAAAATAGACCTACCTCCATTTTCTAGGACCCACTGGTAAAGTATCTGGAGCCTTTGCCATGTCGACGGGGATACGGACACCTGAGAAATTATTAATGGACATGAAACGTCTTTGTTAATGTATTGGCATATTGTAAAAAGAAAACAAAAAACTAACAAACGAAACCAAACCCTAAAGTACTTACTCACTCTATAAATAGCAGAGAAATGGTATAATAAGTTATTAAGCGTAAATGGCTTACCATTGCGCTTGATGTTCATTCAGTAATATCCAAACATCGCCATCTATCGGTTGACTTTAGGAATACCGCGAGAGTTCGTTGCGGGGTGGAACCTCAGGAGTAACTGCATAAAAATGTCGATTATGATCGCTATTCACGTTAGAGAAAGAGAACATGATGTTGTCAAACGAATTACGACAGAGAGCTCTCGTTCAGCATAAATCAGAGGCTCAATGATGAGTTAAGGAGTTTACACATGGCATCCTCCCCGAGAAGGATTACCAAAATCCCCTGGATAACTTTATTCTTTACCCTCAGCTATTTTTAGTGCACCTGCAAATAATAATAATTTTAACTAAATAGGGTGAATTACGTAAACGGCGTAAGAAACGTTTTTGTTTAGATTCGTGATCGAGTCTCACTAATAGCTTTATTGGGTCTACCAGGTCAGTCCTAGCCTCGTCTTCTAGATCATTTTACAGTCTGGATGAGGATAAATGACAGCTAGCAACCGTGTAAAACCATTAGGCCCACTAATTTACCAAGCAAATGCATTTGTAAGTTTAGCAGTGGAGCACAAGCTGAAGGTTCTGTGACAGAACAAACTAACAAATATCATATGATGATGGAAATTAATTTTATTCAGCTCTTTGTATCTTATACCACTCTAGGTGAACACATTCCCATAACAGATCATATAGGTAATATATTAACAAATAAAAGCAGTTAACATAATAAACAAAAAAAAAACGCTTTAGTTCAGCAATGCCAGATATTCCTTAGAAGGGAGGAAAACCTTAGTCTAAACGACTGCTTTGCTCAACATCCGTATGCAGACCCCTGACTCAGGTTTAAAGTGCACACTTCATTAAGAACAACGAGATTCAACGTAAATCCCTCTTTAAGGTCAATATGACACCTCTGTGTATTTACAAAAAATAAACATTTTTTTTTTTAATCATTTCAAAAAATCAAAATATAACAATTATTGGAAAACAAAATCTAACTGTGGTGAGATCTAATGTTCATGATTGGTTGGCTCTTTTGGTTCGCTGGCCACATCTGAATGACCTGTTCTGTTTCTGTTATTTGAATAATGATGGTGGTGATGATGATGATGATGCTCATGTTGATGATGATGCTCATGTTGATGATGATGATGATGCTCATGTTGATGATGATGATGATGATGCTCAACATTCACAGGCTCTGTATTGTTAGCCTGATGGTTGCTCTCTCCTGTGGGCTCATTTACATTGTTTTTGGTGTTGTCAGAGCCTTCTGATATGGAGAAATTGGCATTTAGCTGAAAGAGAGTTTAAATAAATGAACATTTGCACACATTTAAATATGACACTTTCTGAAGCTGCGCATTATTGAATATTGTCACTCACTGAGCAGTTGCATATATCTTTGTGGTATGTAGCCCTAATGGCAGCTTCTATATAAGGATGGTGAAGAAAGCTGTAGGGCAGGACAATGTGGAAGGTGAGATATCCACATCTATGGAGAAAAGAAATGAATGACCATGACAGTTAACACAATAAACAACACATGAATAAACTATAGATATGAATAGAAAAAGAACCATGTGACCCTAAAGGAAAACTACTGTTCATAACAGGATTTACACAAGAAGTTCATACCTGTCATACACTAAGAAATCATCCTTGTCTCCCTCCAAGAGCTCCCAGACGTCATTTTGTAGTGGGCTCTGCTGATATACAGGGATGCCCTGTGCCGTCCTCCTCTTCAGCTCCCAGTACATGGCTCTGGACTGTGCATCCTGCTCATTGATGACCAGGAACGATATGTTAGTCAGCTTGCCATGGACCAGCTTGTCACGCAGGTCTCCCAACCTTCCGAACCAAAAGGAAGAGAAATTAATTGACTGAGAAATTTACCAAGATCATTTATATTTCTGTTGTTTCCAAAACACATTATACCAGAAATAAAAACTGGAAATGAGGAAGTTCAGTCAACAAAACGGCTGCCATTTGTGCCACTTATATACAGTTGCGTGAAAAAAGGTTCTTAAAAGATAGAAGTTATTATTTATATACATATATCCTCTTTATTGAGATATAAATCAGGGAGTCCTGGACAAAAGTTTCACATAAACAGATTACAAACATAAAACCAGAAATACAGGAGCCTTATACAGGAGAAACTGTGGAGTCTTATCCAGCATCATATGAAAAAAATTACATAAAACATTCACATGCTTCCTGCAGGCACATGCAGGAGCCATGTGCAGTTTAATGAGAAATATGTGAGGAGTATAATAAGCCTCGAGGAGTATAAATAGACAGAGTTAAATTACATAGTTTAAACAAGACACAGATAAACTAATAATGAGCAGAGAGTTCTGGGAAATAGAGTCCTGGAATAACAGAGTGATAATGAGGAAGGCTGCCATCTGCTGGTAAAGAATTGCATCTGCAGGTGACAGATGTAACAGTTTCTAAAAATATTTAAAGATGGGAATGCTTCTAACATCATAACACATTTCATTCCATAGGACCATAGGAGGAAAAGGCAGTTATATATATATATATATATACATACACACACACACATAAAAAGGCTAACATTTTTCCTTATTTGTTCAATAGATAAATAATTCATTTAAATGTTAAAACCTTTCATATTTTGTATAATATTAATAGATTCATTAAAAACTGATAAAGATAAAACTATCACATTAATTATAACACTGTAATAATTGCATCATCATCCTTTTTCAGAATGTAACATTAAAAGTCAACTATTGTAGTACTTATATTTATGTATCTTAAAACCTTAAGCTTGTTATAATGATTTTGACTATTAAAAAGTGTAGAAACATCAGCATTAGGTCTCTTTCCTTGTTTGTTTAAAATTTGCCAAAAAAATTACAGAAAAATGACACAAGATCTCTCACCTGGCAGCCTGCGTGAGACAGAAATGTCAGCTCGCTTTAAGAAGAGCCACAACGACTATATTTCCCAGAAGGTCCTTCATCGGAGTCTTGCCATTGATCTCCCACTGTGGGGCAGGCTTACAGATCCTGGAGCCAGTGCTCTCCCTCTCCACAAACAGCGGTGAAGCTCCCAGCAGAGCTGGAAAAGCAGACAACCACAGAGCCCAGAGAGCCTGCATCATGCCTGCTGACCTTCACACACCGCAACAGCTACAAACGAAAACAAATTAATATACTAAAATATTATTTTATGTTTTATTAGTTTGACATCTTAATTTTATCAAATAGACACATGAACAAAAAAGCAAAACTGACAGGAGGACATGGAGTTGCACAAACCTGAAGCTCTGTCTCTCTGGGTTCTCTGGGTCAAAAATAGAGAAATGTGGAAAAATTCCCGTCCACACTTTTAAAGGTCTCTTCTGGACAAACCCTCCCCCTAAACAAACAGAACAAACCAGTAAGAGAGGGTGGATTGGGGACTGGCGTACTACAAAGTTTTCTTTCGTGTGTGGGTGATCTAAGACAAATAAGATACACAAATACACACTGGCTGACAACAAACTAAACAACATTTTAGTGACATTTTCAGTGTTTTCATATAAAGCACATTTTGTGTAATATGTTGCATGGGTGAATAATATATAGCACCAATTCATAAAAGATTGCAGCTTTATGCTTTTATAAAACACGACTTGGGAAAATCATGTTGGATGAGTGTTTTTGTCCCTTTGAAACTATAAGTGTCCAAACGCCATTTTAACACTGATGCAGTGCTTCGACAGATTAAAGACAGACTTAAATTGAAATGCAAATACTAGACTGTCTTAAATCTTAAGAGGGCCAGTTCATGAGTGTTTGTGTCACTGTTTGCTTGAGCTAAACATTCAGTGATCACATCATGTGAAAAACAAGCGCATGTCTGTAAATTTACTGTCCTGTTCAAATGATGCAATGGATCCTTCAGTCACCAATGTTTACCAATTACTATACAGCTTTGTTGAACAGTATTTTAGCAAGGACATTATTAAAATCTATGAGAATATACTCATCTGCTCATACTTTTCCTTTAAAAATCATAAGAACATTCACAGGAACTGATCTCTGATGTCAGCCACACTCCAAATGAGAAAATAAAATTAAAGACTTTTTTTTTTCCGTCTGGCCTCGCTGTATGTTCAAAGAAGTAAATGATCTGAAATTTACACTCAAGAAAATATTCTTGAAAGATCTTATACCATCTAATTAGGGGTGTAACGGCAAAACTCACGGTTCGGTATCGCATTTGAGGTTCCGTACTGCAGGTGGGGAGAAAACTAAACATAAAATTGCTTTTTTTTATTATTAAACTGTTTACTGAACAAATTGTGTCTCTGTTTTTAAATATATTAAATTAAATTATAACTAAAAGTTTCCTAAGAATAAAAAAAATATCTCTGCTAATTCTATGTAGGAAACCCTTACTTGAACATTATGCTATTATAATATTAAAGGTGAACAACTGAGACCAAACTATTAGCCTAAATTCAATCGCTATTTACTTTTAGGCTATATAATCAACGGTCAAATAATATGGGCTACATTAAATAATCAAGACTTACAGTTTAAGTAAAATATAATGAGTATATAGGCTAATACAGTGCATAAATTAAGTGAAAGAGTTCATTTCTCTGGTGAACTAAGCTGTGGACGTTGAATGACTTTCCTGAGGTAATGTAAATGCTATGTTTACAAGTTGTTTTATTCGACTTTGAAACTGAGCGATTACACGAGATATGACTGTTTCAGTAAGTTGTACTGTATCTTTCAACATACCTTCAGATGTTCACTCATGTTTATTCTGTAACTAGTATTAAATAGGAAGAGATGATCGTGTTCACTCGAGCTCCGCCCTACCAGTTGAACAGAGATCTGTCGCGCCACATCAAAGTGCGTCAAAAAGGCATTTTCTTTTTTTAAATCATGATTTCGTTGACAGAATTTGAAGGATGACATTCTGTTTCTTATCGACCTTAATGTTGCAATGCAATGCATGCGACACACACATGCACCGTACCGAAACGGTTCGGTACGAATCTAGTATCGTTACACCCCTACATCTAATGGACAGAGGAATTGATTTTAGTTTTGCAAACAGCAGTGTTTCATCCTTGAAATGATTGGGCCAAAGTACACGCTCTAATCCACAGAGCAACAACCTTCAGTACACATTTAAAATATCTGAGCAGAAATGAGCACCAAAACAAACAAAAAATAAAGCTGTTAAAACACATAACGTTAGCCCCACTTTCACAGACAAGGCTTAAGGCTAGTCACGGACTGAAGACAACTTGTACTGACATCTCTTAAAATATATCAGTGTCATTGTTTTTTTTTCTAAGGCACAATTATAAAAGCTTCTTACATACCCTAATTGAACTAAGGCCTAATTCTGGCTTAATCTAAACCCTGTTTGTGAAACTAAGCTGCATTCCCAGTATATGCTGGTTAGGTATATTTTGAAGCATGGAAGCTGGTATGAGCTGGTTTATGTTGGTCCTTAGCAGGTCATGAGCTGGTTTAAGATGGTCAAGTGCTGGTCCTGAGCTGGAGCTAGTTGCTTAGGACGAGCTTAAACCAGCTTGCATGCTTCAAAACACACTTAACCAGCATATGCTGTTTTTTCAATAGAGGTATCCACCAGTTTTTAATGCGGAAGTGTTTTCTGTGGTTTCCAAACAACAGATCTGTTTGGTTGATTTTTCAAAATGTCTTCTTTTGTGTTCTGCAGGAGAAAGTCTACCTTACAGGTTTGCAACAACAAGAGGGAGAGTAAATAAATATAGATTTTTGGATGATCTATCCCTTTAAGACACAGTTGATGTATTGTCAAGGCAAGTGATCAATCAAAGAGCTGTTTCTGACTAAATGAATACAAAAGATAAAACCAGGAACTCTGGTTTGCAGACAGAAGTTTATTATTCAGAACAGTTCTCTCTGTTTGGCAGCTGCATGAATCATGTGTGGTGGGTCTATAAATATGTGCAATCTTTACCAGCTAAACTCCATCATAAACATCATATACCAGATTTACACCACTTTAAAACAGCACAGCTACCAATTTAAAAAAGCTATTTTGACAACCATATCGTCAATTTTAACATTTACCGGATCTAATTTGCTCTCACAGAAAGAAGCATGATCTTCTCTAATATCTTTGTCTCAGTAGCAAAAATCAAGTTTAGAGTGATAACATTTGGATTTCAGGGCACATTTCATGTATTCGTTAACAACTGAAATTATTCCACCAACGATTTACCTAAAGTTTCTCAAGGTGTATAAAAGGTGCAACATTTGCTTCAAGGGAGTGCAACTACACAGCCAGATGTAGCAAGAACGACATATTTCTTTCTTAGAGAAAGGAACACATTTAACAGTGAATCAGCGGCAGACTGTTGTGGTATTTATGCAAATAGTTTTAAAATGCAACAACAACAACGACAACCCACAATAACTTAATCCAGTAAACAAAGATCATCTGTGAGTCCTGCCGTTGCTTCGCCTTTGGCTGGTTTGACAGTTAAGCTTTAGTGCAGTTTCTTACAAACACCGCGTTTCAGGTCATGACCCCAATCAGTCCTTCATCGCTCGTCACGTTGCCCTCTGGACTGTCACAAGCTGTTATGATGCCCAGGCCGAGCTCTGCCAGTTCGTCCTGCATAGTTGTGGTAACCATCATTTTGGGCTCCAGGCGATTGCACAGCGTCCTGTAAGAAGGCAGAGGGTAGCCCAGCTCCCTGAGGTACTCGTATCCTTTAACCCCCACTGCACAGCGGATTTTTCGGGCTGTCAGTAAAGTGTCATGGGACCACACTGCCCTCCGAGAACGCTTGGCTAACGTTAGGGCACGAATCTGATCCTCAAACAGGAACACCTGTAGCCCCTTTTCTATTTTACTCAGTTTGTAAAGACGTTTCTTCATCTCCTCTGCCTATGTAAAAAAAGAAATGACAAATTGATACCAGTTTATACAATCGCTAATATTCTTACGATACTTAAGAATAAATATTACCTCTCTCTGTAGTCTGACTGTGTGCTGCTGTTGCTGCTCTAGCTTGGTTTTATAATGCTGGCAGAGAGAACAGGGTCGCTCTTCCTCTGCCCTCTGAACTCCATCCTCCTCTGAATCCACAGGGGGCTGTCGGCGGGCATAACCATGATCACCCATGTTCAAGTCCTTTTCCACTACAGTAAAAACACAACATTCATTTGCAACAAAAAAGTGACCTTAAAGGGATTGTTAATCCAAAAATGACTGATATAGTATGAAAAGTGCTGTATAAAGTTTTACATAGCACAAAAAAGACAAAATTATTTTTATTTACTTACATATTCACACCAAAGGAGATTATTTATATACACAAATACATTTGTAGTGGTTTTAATGTTTTTTTAAAATATAATTTTCAGGGAAATGGCTCAAATATACAGAGTCCTGGTAAGACATGGTGATGTGCAAAAAACAAAAACTGTTTTTTTTGTTTTTTTTAGGAAATGTGCAAATGATAACTAGCTCATTACGTAATACTACATTATTTTTGGTACTAATTTTCCAAGATTGCAGTCTTTTTCTCTGTGTGATGGCGCTTGTTCGTGTCTTGCGAAGAGAAAGCAGTCATAAAGATTGACGTCAACACACAGGAAAAATAATGTAAATAATGTTTTTTTTATTATTATTATTAAAAGAATAAACATTGGCTGACCGCTTGTTAATTTTTTACTTATCAGAGCTGTTGAAACCAAAGATTCACATCCATACATGCTTCTGTTTTTCAAATAAACCAAATAATACACACCTAAGATGAAATCAACAGATGCACAAGTATATTGGATGAAGCCCTTGTACATTAAGTAAGATATAGATGTTTATTATAGAGATTATTGGAAATTAACAAATTTCCTGCTCATTTTTTTCCGACTTTGAAGCATACTGCCATATAAAACTCCATGCGATCACAATATCAGCTACACAATATGATCCATAAAGTCTTTTTATTACATCTTGAAAATATCACGGAATTAAGAAACTGTGAAATGAACGAAGGTCAATATCACAAACAAAAACAAGCCCGATTCAACTTGCATTTTTTGAAATTACTAGCTCATTTTGGCAACGCAATGAACAAAACTTTGTTAGCCGCTCTAAAGATCAAGGTATTTATGTGTATTATGACCCAAAAGGACACGATGTGAGATCCACCAATCAGAGATGTTCCCGAATCTCAATCGATTTTGTTAATTGGTTAAAGTTAATGGAGAATATTTCATATTTTACCGTGGCACCCATGGGATTGGTGCCTGTGCTGAAAACAATTTGAATGTTTCTCTGGAAAACACTTTTGTGAAAGAACAATTTTTTCTCCAGCGAATGGAAGTGTTTTGCGAGTTAATGCAAAATTTCGCAAATAACTGTAAAGTATCTCGATTCTCGCGGGAATGCAACACTCTTATGAAAGAATGCAAAAGATTTGTGCCAAGTTTCTCAAGGAAATGCAATACTTTTGCTAGAGAACACAAATGTTTTGTGGCCAACTACAAAGGTTTTTGGGAAAATGCAATACTTTTGCAAGAGCACACAAATGTTTCATGAACGAATGCAAAGTTTCTCAGGGAAAAGCAATATATTTGTTAGACAACAAAAAAGCTGTGTGAACAAAAGCCAAGTTTCTCAGGCAAATGCAATACGTTACGAATAAACGCAAAAGCTTTGTAAGAGAATGCAAAGTCTCGCGGGGGAACGCAATACTTTTGCTAGAGAACATAAAGCGCTTGCAAGCGAATGCAAAGTTTCTAGGGGAACTGCAATACTTTTGCTAGAGCATGTAAAAGTTTCGTAAGCAAACGCAAAATCTCTCAGCAGGAAAACAGCACTGCGAGAGAACGCAACAATTTCGCAAAAGAAAGTAAAGTTTCACAGGGAAATGTAATACTTTGCAAAATAACTCAAAAGTTTTGCGAGCGAACGCAAAGTTTCAAGGGGAAACGCAACACTTTTGCTATAGAGAACACAAAAGTTTTTCGAGCGTATGCAAAGTATTTTGGGTGGAAATGCAATACTTTTGCTAGAGAACGCAAATGTTCAGGGAGAGAATGCAAAGATTCTACGGGATTCCTTTGCGAAGGAATGCCAAAGTTTTGCGTAATAGCATTGCAACATAATTTTTTCCATCACCTTGTCCCGTAAGGGGCTCCATAAAAATAACTTTACCTGGCTCATTTTTAACAGGTAGCACTACTTGAGGGGTGACAGGAGAGGGAGGGTCGGGGACATTGAACAGTGTGGGGATTGCGTTTGGTTTGAGTTTCCTTCCCCCTGCTGGTGATCTGGCGATCTCCTCAAACTGGCTTTCCTCAAAGTGGTCCTGTCATGGAAATAAAGCTTTATGGCAAGAATATAGATATACAGTTACACCAAGAGGATACCAGAAGAATGACCTCATTGTTTTCTTCTGCAGAATTTAATACTCGCATGCTTTTCACTTGCCTGGCACAGTCTGGAGCAGGGAGTTGGAACAAAGTCACGCCGACAGTTTACGAGCCACTTTCTCATGCGCACGGGGTCTTTCGGAAAGCGAAAGAGCTGCTTTCCAATAGTTGTAGAGTTCGAGCAGTTTGGAGCGGAGCATCCACCCATTTTTATTTATATTCGCCAATTGTTTAACTTACCATCTGGCCAAAACAACAATGACACGTAGCGGTTTGCTAGCAGAGGACTTAGCAGGTGTATTATTAAAGATACTTTAGACGTCAGAAAAAGAGATAGCAGTTGTTTCGGCAGACGTAAGCAATGACTTTACGGGCGGTCACTTTAATGTATTGAGTTGAAAAAGGGATAACTTAAACGAATATATTTTACTAGTAAGTGAAATGCAGAGTTTGTTTGAGCCAAAATGGCGCCGGTAGGCGACTTGATGACGTACTACGTGAGAGATGACTTTAGTTTTGCCTGTATGAAATTCGTTCACGTTTTGCAAATGTACGTAATGTAAATGTATATATTATTTTATGCACAACATACTTAAATTGTGACAAAAGTATATATTAATAAGTTAAAATAATATTTTGTACAACAATAAAACAAACAAATAAACAAAAACGTTAACGTGAGCTGTTTCATAAAGCTGAAAAGCTTTAGGATTTGTTTTTTTTTATCTTGTGTTCTCATTTTCGAAATGTTTTAAAGCAGGCTACTAGCTATTACAGAATATGACTTTTTTGCGTCATGTTTTTTTTTTTTTAATTGCGGTTAACAATTACAATAAGGCAACACAAAACCAAAGGTTCCCAATTAAAGAACAGAGTACAACTATATAAAAAGGAAAAGGAAATAGAAAGTGAAAATAATTCTAACAGAAAAATAAAATAAGTAATAGCTTATACACTATCAGGGTTTTCGGATCATTTAAATTTCTTCTATAAACTAAACAAACTAAGTTTCGAAATTCCCAATGATTTACATTAAATTCGAAATTCTTTTTTGAAAAACTTTGCATTATTCTTGACCTGTGAATGTTTTGTGAACTGTTTAGTATAGTATTTAAAAAATGTATCATTTTTATCGAGACTTATCGGAAGTCATAGCTGGATAAACTTATATAGCGGTGAATGAGAGACTACATTAAATATTTTTTTTGCTGTTCCAATTTGCTCAAAAAGCAACAGAAAAACTCCAAAATAGTATTTTCAAGGGTCCATTCAAAAGTAACGCTTCACACTCCAGTCCAGTAGGTGGTGGACACGCACATTCGGCCAACCGCAATAAAACGTAGAAGAACCTCCAACCGGAAAGAAAACACACACTCACATGTTACACAGAAAGTTTTTGTAACGCGTTTACGAATTTGACGTTTGGAGTAGTTAATGTAGGAACAGTCAGGGAAACGCGAAAGCCAAACAGTTATTATAGTGGTATCAGATATATTCGGTTATGTTTTGTTTTACTCTCCGAAATGACAGTTTCTGCACGTCCACAGTATCTTCTTTGACAACATCACCATTTTGTTTCACTTGTATATAACAACGGTGAAGCAGAGCGCTCACTTGATTAGTTTTCTGTAGTAGAAACCAATCTTGTGTGGTATTGGTTTATCCAGTGGATTTAAAATGTCATCCTCAATGATAGTCCCAGTAATAGATGTGCAGGGAAACAATTTTATGGAGTTATGGGCAGCAATGGTGTTAGCCATTAAAACATCTTCATTCATCGCCATTGACACGGTGAGATAAAACACATTCTTTATTCAGAAAGTGAACCTGATGAGAAAATGCATGTGTTTTAAAACCCAAATGGATGATTCATGTATGTGGTCTCTTTTAGGAGCTGAGTGGTCTTGGATCAAGGAAAGCTCTTCTGGCTGAGTATGTTTAAGTTCTTCCTATCCAGTCACTTAAAGCACTGGAAAAGTGGTCATGTTTATCTTTTGCCTTTAAAGATCCATTGAAGACCGGTACAAAGCCATATGCCACGCAGCCCGCACGCGATCTATACTTTCATTGGGGCTTGCTTGTTATAAAGAGCTTGACAACAAAGTAAGTATCTTTGAATAGCATTTATTTTTCCCTCTGAATATGTAAATGGATATTGCATTGATTCTTATTTCCTGTTTCTAGGCGGACAGCACATACCTGGTCCAGATTTACAATCTAACCTTGCTTTGCTCAGAGGAATACATCATTGAACCTCAGTCAGTGCAGTTCCTTGTGCAACATGGATTCGACTTCAACAAACAATATGCTGAAGGCATTTCTTATCATAAGGGGAATGATATAGTGAGTATATTGAACTTAGAAGAAAAGTAGATCAAATGTTTCAGTTTAGAGACTTAAGTAGGTGTGTTTTGTGCTTCTTTTAGGAAGGTGATGCTTATGGCGTAAACATGCGGTCCTTGTTCGTAGAACTGCTTAGGGCCAACAAGCCACTGGTGGTCCATAATGGGCTGATAGACATGGTGTTCTTGTACCATTGCTTCTATGCCCATTTACCCAACGGACTGGACACCTTCACTGCTAATCTGTTCCAGATGTTTCCCTCAGGCATCTATGACACCAAGTATGCAACAGAGTATGAGCTTCGGTTTACAGCCTCATACCTGGAATATGCTTATAAGAAGTGGTATGTGTAATAATACCTCAATGTGGCACATGAAAAAAAAATGTACGTGTCTGTTCAGTACCTGAACTTTAATGTATTTTCTTTTCCTCCACAGTAAGCTGCAAAATAGCAGAGCCATTGAAGGAGGTGGTGACGGGAGTCACGTGTTCCTCGAGTTTTGTAAATATACAGGCAAAATGCAGAGTTACATCGACTACAGGGCTTGCTTGGACAACCAGAATCAGGAGGGTGCCCTCAACATCTGTGTTCAGTTCTCTGTGAGTTCCTCAAATTCTACCGTTCAAAAGTCAGTCAGGATTTTTTTTATTATTATTTGAAGGAAATTAATACTTTTAGTCAGCATTAAATTGAACAAAAGTGACTAAAGAAATTAGAAAAGATTTCCATTTCTTATAAATGCTGTTCTTTTTATGTTTTAAAAATATTTTCATAAAAATATTAAGCTGCGCAGCAGTTTTCAACATAACAGTTTTTTCATAACATAATAAAATAGGAAAAAGAGTTATTTTAAATTGTAATTTTTCTCAATATTACTTTTTCTGTATTTTTGCAGCCTTGGTAAGCTTAAGAGACTTCTTTCAAAAACATTTTCGGTCACACTTTAGATTATAATTCAATTCTCACTAATTAAGGTACAGTGTGTAATATTCATGAGGCTCTATTGACACAAATGTGGCATAATAAACATAACTATACTTTCAGTGGAGTATAAAGAACCGTTATGTTTTTATTACCTTAGAATGGGCCATTTCTATCTACATACACCGAGGGGAGGGTCCCCTTACATCCAATTTGCAATTTTGCACCACCATGTTTCTACAGTAGCCCAAAATGGACAAACTGCTCTACAGAGCAACGTTTGCTTGACTAGCTACTCTCTGCTGTCTCAGACATCTTTGTTCTGCGTCGGCCACTGTAGCTTCTCTATGTGTTTTGTAAGGGAAGGGTGAGCGGTGGACCGAGTTTTCGGTTGCAATTCTCACCCTCACTGCTAGATGCTGCTAAAATTTACACACTACACACTAACTATGAACTATTACTTTTGCCTCGGTAAACTCCTAATTACTACTTATCAGTAGTTAGTAAGGTAGTTAAGTTTAGGTATTGGGTTAGGATTAAGGGATGTACAAAATGGACAATGCAGAATAAGGTATTAATACCTACTTTATAAGTACTAATAAACAGCCAATATCCTAGTTTTATGGATGCTAATAAGCAACTAGTTAATAGTGAGAATTGGACCTTAAACTAAAGTGTTACTAAAAAAATCACCATAGTTAACACACACACAGAGTCTGGTTCACTGTCCTTGTTGGGACTCTCCATAGACATAATGATTTTTATAGTGTACAAACTGTATATTCTATCACTGAACCCTAACCCTTACCCATCACAGAAAACATTCTGCATTTTTACATTTTCAAAAAGAGCATTTAGATTGTTTATTAATCCATTTCCCCCATGGGGACTGCTGGCTGGTCCCCAAAGTGTAGGTGATCTCAGGTTTTACTATCCTTGTGGGTAAACCTGTACACACACACACACACACACACACACAAACACACAGATGGCCAAAAGTGATGTCCAGCCTAGGAAAATTGACATCTTCAGTTGTGCAGTCTATTGTTTTATATTTAAAAACATGCCATATTGTGCTGACAATTTTTCACCAGGTTGTCATACAAAGAAATAATGAATACATGCAAAAACGGATTATGTTGTAGCCAGTTTATGTTTTTCTCCTGTAAGCTTTTTGTTTTTCTATGCTTTTTTGCATAGTAAAATAAAACCTGTAGTTTTTTGACAAATAATGTATTATAAAAACATTTCGGTAACACTAGTTTACAGTGTCGTAGTTGCATTGCAATTACTCAAGTACTATTAATTAACTATATGTGCTTACTATAGTTAGGGTTTGCTTTAGGGTTAGTTACTTGTAACTATGCATAATTTACTGCTATTACTCTAGTAAGAGCATATAGGAACGTAACTGCTGCACTGTAAAATAAAGTGTTACACCGTTTATTTTAGCGTCCCCGTTACACATCTTACATGTACTTACTATAATAATAACAGTAAATTACACAACTACATGCAACTATCCCTAATCTAACTTTAGTTATATACATGTCAAGTATAATTTATAAGATATTACTCTTATTTGTATAATTACATTGTAATAAGGACACCTAAAAATAAAGTGTGACCAACATCTTTTTATTGTCAATATTGAGACCTATTATTGGTACTTTACAGCAATTTAACATTGTATCATGTAATGGTTTACTTTACAAAATATGATCTTACAATTTATAATTTAAATAAACAATGTCAAATTTACCTTTGGTATGTAAACTTCAGATGATCTGTTCTCTTTGAATGAGAGCAGTTTCTTTTTTCCCCTACTTTGAGGCCTTCATTTTCATGCTAAATAAAATCAGTAGTTAATGGCTTATTTTTGTGAAGATGTATATAAATTGAGACCTCACTAGAAATATCTCTCCTTCATGATCATATTCTTAACATATTGTATGTGACATTGCTAATTGTTCTTTTGTGACATCTGCTCTTCTTTATTGCTAGGCTTATGGATGGTGTCCTAAAGGCTCTTTATGCACCATGTCACATGATACAGACCTTATAATCCAGGATGATGAGAAGTTCAAAGACAAGAGGAAGAAGAGGAAGCGCAAGAACAAAAAGAAAGATTCTAAAGGGGCATCTGAGGCATGCAGTTCCCCACAGGGCAAGAGGTCGTACTTTGAAGGGACTGAACTGGACCAGGCAGTGCCCATGTCTGAACCAGCACTCCCTGAATGTCAGGAGAAGACCGCGAGAACTGAGCCAATGGATGCCACGCATGCGTTTGAACCTGGGCAAACAGCCAGCAAGAATGGAAATGAGAAATCTCAGCCAGAAGCATCTGCTGAAGCTCCTGATAGACCAAAAGAGAAGAAAGTCGAAGGAGGAACTCACCGAGCAGGATTTGACGCTTTCATGACTGGGTATATTTTTGCTTATGCCAGAAATCTGACAAAAAACACAGAAGAATCCAGCACTGCTCCCCTCATTCCCACATGTTTTAATAAACTGTTCCTCAGTGGCAAGTCTGTTCCTCTACATGTAGCCAAAAGCACCTTCTCAAAGTCTTCAAAGGCTCATGAGCTCAAGATGGGCCTTGTTTGGGGAGAGAATATGGAAGAGAATACTTCTGTAAAACCCCAAGGAAATGCATAGAAACCTTTGATTAAGATTTCGATCTGTGTACATTTTTGGACAAATAAAATCTAAGTTTTGGCCTTAAAACAATTTTTTCCCCTTCTGATTTAATATACATTTAGACTGTGTTCTTAAAAGTGTGTTAGACATTAGACTTAATACTATGAAAGAGCCGCTGATGATGGTTTAGGCCTGCTACTGTACAAGTTTAATGAAAGCAAAGCCACAATAAAAATCAATTAAGACATTTTAAATTTATTTTTAACAAATGGGAATACACACATGCATTTAAACAATTAAAGCCATATAAATGGGGAAAATAAGTCCTGATCAGTCTTTGGTAGAAATATACATCTCTTTCTCATTCATTTACAAATCTACAATCTAAAAGTGTTGAGAAAACAGCCGGGACTGAAAAAGCAGAAAAATATAGTTAAGAATAAACAAGCAAGAACTGACCATTTTCAACATGTACAGAAATCTCTATTCATCAGTTTATATAAACAACAACAACAGTTTAAACAGTTCACAGACAAAGACATAGTAAAATGATTTTTTTTCTCCTTATAAATATCAAAATAAATCCTCTCTATAAAACTATCATGCCTTGGTTAAATTTATTGCATAGAAATGTAGTGACAAATAACATTTAAAATTTCAAACCATTAACTTATTTCAAGTGCAAATACAATTTTAAGTAGATACAGACATGGACGTTTTTTTTTTTTGAAGACCTGAGAGGTCAAAGTGTGGAAATTGTCCTTGTTCTGAAATTGCCATGGCACATACCGTTGGCGTAGGATCAAAACGGGAGCTTCTTAAGATGTGAGACGACATGGAATGTTTGCTGCGGATTTTCTGCCAGGCCCATGCAGTGTAAAAAGACACTCAAATCATCTTTCTCAAGGAGATTTGATCTCCGATAACTTATGAAAAAAAAAAATCAAACACCTAGAAATGGCCAAAGCTGCTCACTTAAATATACATTGGATACAGTTTGTGGACAAAATAATTAAAAAAAAAAAATTGTGCTGCTATTGTGGTGCAACCAATAGCATGTATTGTACAGAAAAACAGAATGAGTCTCATCCGTTAGCCCTGTGCGAAGTGATGTCCATTGTATCTCCCTCTGTTTGAGTTCTTCATAGTGTGATGGCGGACTTCTAACGCATCCATGGACCGGATCAGTGTTTCACACATCTGTTTCCTGCTCCCGTGTTCAGTCCAAGCCACCCTTTTAGCTTAAGTTACCAGGGTTTCTTTACCCCTCAAGGAACAACACATACAACTTATCGTATTAAATATTGAATGAATATAATCTCTGCATGACCAAACTCCTTTCTAGACCATCTAGATATCACATCTGGAGATGCGGCCTCCTGAAGATGAGGCTTTGCAGGCTGTGAGGACTATCGGACAGAGTTCCTCAGGCTCCACTGACATGCTTAGTGTGAGCGAGTTCTTGTTGGAGATCATCATGCCATCCTGGTCTTCAGCCTCCATGTCCTCACAGACGCCACCGATGCTTCCGTTGTGCATCTCCCTGAGGATTGTGTCCTTATCATCTGCAGGGCTTCCTCTGCTGCTGGAGCAGTCCATGGCCTCTGCTTCTCCTCCATCAGAGGGTACACGAGAAGACCAATCCTCTGCCGCTCCCACTTCCTCCTCTTTGTCGGTTCGCGGCCTATATGGAGGGATCTCCGTTACGGCGTACTTCTTAGCCCAGCCGCTCAGCGCTCTTTGCCGGCATTCACCGCTGGGCTGTCCGGCCTCGCTCCTGGACACGGGGTGAGATGAGAATAAGAATTCTGAGTGGGGCAGCTGGGGAGAGACAGGGAGCGAACGACACTGCCGACCAGGCAGCTGCCAGGGCTCTGTCCAGGAGGTGGAGCCGTTGTTACCAGAGGCACCAGTGCTGATGTTGGGCTGAGGCTGGTATGAGCTTTGACTGCCGTGAGGCGAGTGCAAATCAAACATGAGCGAGAAGACCGACTTGCTTGGCACGTCGCAAAACTTAATCTTGCCACCTTTTAAGTCCTCTCTAGCACTGAAAGGGTTGACTTTCGGTAGCCCATGTGTGAAACCCTTAGGTCCTGGGTTGTAGTAAGGGTCCTGGACGTTCACTTTGCGGGCAGGTTTACGAGAGAATATGTCAGACTGGCTACGAGAAAGCCAGATGTTGCGACGTGGACGGGGGGACTTGGGTGGAATCTTGTCATCCTGAAAACCAAGAGGATTTAACCTCTTTACACCTTTTTCACCTGGACCTAGGTAATAAAAGACAGTAATAAAAGACATTGAGACCACAGAGTACTTCTATGGTAACACTTTACAGTTCGCTTCTATATGATAACATTAAGCAGCGCATTAGGTAACAATATCTAAGAATAATAATTGTTGTAAAAGCATTGTTCATTGTTAATAGCATCTTCTACGAATACATTTTAACACCTTAACATTAACCTACACAAATGTTTGGTGACAGTAAAGCATAGGTTAGTCGTCACAAAGGTTTACATGGAGCAGCTAAATCTCAAACCTCAAGGGAATCACCCGTTTTAAAAAAAAAAAACGGCAAACAGAGGAGCTTCTGCTTGCAAACAGAAAATGCGACAGAGCTAGTACTAAAATGAGACTCAACATTGGCTTGGCTTTTCGCAGATGGCGAGAACAGAGAACTGAAATGTTGTAAAAGCAATGCAGAGATGGCATTTTTATTACTCAACAGGTAGAGGAAGGTATTTTATTAATAAATGGCCATATATAGCTCTCTCACAGAGTTCATTGTGAAGCGTTATCTATTGTGAACAGTCATTATGGTCGTTGTAATGCTGTACTGGAGTTTATTTTCAAGGAAGTACCGTATCTATTAATGGGTAGAGCTACAGTAATGTCTTCAGCAAGTCACCTTGAGATCCTTTCCATTTAAACTGGTTATATCTCTTAAAGCTCGTAGTAAATGTTTTTAAAATGACCAGTGGGATAGCCATAATCATCCGCACAGTCATGCAGAGCTGAAACAAACCAAAACAATGTTCTTTTGCAAAATGCATGCAGCTTTGTTTTTTTAACTGGTAGAGGGCCAAGATACATCGTGTACTGTACCTTTAAGCAGCAAAATCAGTATATTAGAAGATAGAGTGATTTCTGATGATGTGACACTGAAGACTAGAGTAACGACTGCCGAAAATTCGGCTTTACCATCACATGAATAAATTACATTAAATGTATCAAAATAGAAGAGTTATTTTAAATTGCAATAATATTTCACAATATTACTGTTTTTGGTCAAATCAATGCAACCTTGGTGTGAGCAAGAAACTTAAATTTTAAAGACCCCAAACTTTTGAAAAGGTATTGTATATTAATAAATGCTATAAAAATATATTAGTTCATGATAATACCAAATACATTAACTAATATACTGGGTATATACTGAAACACTACTGAACTATCAAAACTGCGCTCTATTTGAGCATACTGACCAGCCTGATACAACAACATTGATTCAACCAATGGCATGAGTTTGGGGTGGGGTTATCTATTTGTTGATCAATGACAGATGCAAAAAAAAAAAAAAAAAAAAAATGTTCAGAGGACTAATTTAAAACAATATTTGTGCTAGACACCAAAGTAAAGCAACACACTTGAGCTTTGAGGGACTAATCTTGAACACTAGGGGGTGACAAAATCTGTAATGTTCTTTTGACTGAATATGTGCAAAGCAAAGAGCATGAATCATGTTTAACATATCAAAACTCAAAATGCAGTGCATTGAAAAAAAGCATTGTTTCTTAAATGTTTTAAAGCACATTTTGTATTCAGAGTATTACAATGTTGGTAGTTCATGTTTTGTATTTTAAAAGACATGTTTTGTATTTTAATATATTTTAAAAGTCATTTATTCTGTGATGGTAAAGCTGTATTTTCAGCATCATTACTCTTCAGTGTCACATGATCCTTCAGAAATCATTCTAATATGCTGATTCGATGTTCAAGAAACATTTCTGAATATCATCAATGCTGAAGACAGTTGTGCCGTTTGTGGAAACTGCGATACTTTTAAAAAAAATTCTCTCAGTACTCTTCGTGTACAATACAAGTACAAAAGAACAGCGTTTATTTAAAATAGAAATCTTTTTTTAACATTTCTGTCAATTTTGATCAATACAATGCTTCATATTCATTCTGAATAAAAGTATTAAATTCTTTCTAAAAATATTACTGACTTTTGAATGGTAGTCTATCTGAAAATTTCAACCAGCCTCTAATCTCTTCCATCCACACACTGTTTTGTGACTCATTCCTGGTTTGTTCAGGATATGAATTAGCACTATATTGAAACTGGGCGGTGAGATTGCGAAGCAAAGACAGAAAAAGTAAAAGCTGTGCATTACAAGTAATTCCCATAAGGAAAAAACATCCAATCCACAAAGCTCATAGACAGTCAATGTTACGGTCTCCAATCCTGTTCGCTTTTCAGTCTGCTTGTTCTTAGAACTCATTGGCCCTGCGGTATTACATAGAAACAGAGTGTTGGATGGTATGAGCAAAGCCTCAGGGGGCGACAGGATGTACTAGCACTCTGTCAAAGCAACTCACATCAAAGATGCATTCAAAGCACATCAAAGCTTTTGGTTTGGTGCCAGAAACGGTGAAAGAAATATTATGGAATGGACACCTTTAGTTTTCATGACCATAATGACAGTTTGCAGGTTAGTCTAGTCAATACCGGGAGTGAAATAAACGTGCTTGCGTGTATAAGCACATACCTTTAGGCAAGGGTTTTTTCTCAACCTCTCCGGCAGTTAGTAGCATCCTCTCCCTCTCAGAGTCATCAGCTTTCAGCCTTTTCTGGATTTCTTCCAGCCTCTTCACTATATCTGGGAATGAGGGCCTGAGCTTTGGATCCATCTGGGATATATGTGGAGGCAACAAGAACATAAAAATGCTTTAGGATCTAAATCTGGAGGAGCTCCATGTTCTCATCTCTAAGAATGTTACACTGCACAGATATTATAGAGGGACAGTTTCATGTTGTAGTTGCTTGTCTGTTGAAAAACTGATATAAAATATATTATATTATATTATGTACACTACAATTCAAAAGTTTGGGTTCATAAAATGTTTTAATGTTTAAAAAAAAAATCTTAATGATCCCAAACTTTTGAACAGTTAGTTTCTATTGGAAAATTATGAAAAAATAAATATTAAATAAAAATACAGTACGTGTTACGAATATAGTTAGGATAAATTATTCGGTGCTCCCTAAAATCATTATAGGAATCATTAATGGATTGGTAAAGAGAAACTCTCACATTGCAACAGTTGAAGGCGAGCTGAAGGAAGTCAGGGGGACAATCTCCAACCATGTGCTGGAAGGCGTGGTAATCCAGGCCAAAGTTCTGCAAGGAGCGCAAGAGTGGCTAAATATCATACTCAGGACATGATAAGCATAAACAAGTCATGTAGTTACAATTTTTTTTTATAATCACTAAAACATATATTGTAGAGGTTTATAACAGTGAATTACTGCTGCTGTGGACTCACTTCAGTGCGTGGTAGGTAGTCAGGATCAGCCTGTATCCTTGCAATGATCTCACACAAAATAATCCCATACGAAAAGACATCAGCCTAGTAATTTAATACAGAGAAATGATTATGTGTCTTGATAGATGCTGGCATGAAACAAGCCTTGTGATAGCGCAGAGTACCAACTGCAGCTGAGAATCTAACCTTCTCGTTATATGGCTCGTCTCTTAACACTTCTGGAGCCATCCAAAATGGGGAACCCACCACAGACAGCTTCTCCCCCTCAAAACTGAACACACAGAATAGTGGTCAAAACACCGACATGTCAAAATGCTTTCACACATTATATGAATACACTTACGATGACTAAATGACACCTGAAAGTTCAGTTGAGGAAGCAGTACTTTGAAAATGCAAGTCTTTCAACAAATATGCTGAATAGAGAGGGCGTTGTTGAAAACTAGTTGATCAACAACAAGCTTTGACTAGTTTATATTTTTTTCCTTTGTTTAGTTTAAAGATTCAATATTTTTAGGGGCAGTGCTTAGACAGAACTTTAGCTGTCAGAACACAGTACTGCATGCCAAGTTTATTCATCCTGCCACAAGTGGTGAAAATTCTGTAATGCTCATGTCGTTTCAAATCCATTCATCTTTCGAAACACAACTGAAGATACTTTTTTAAATAAAATCTGTCTTTAATAAGACATGATTGCTTGAACAAATCTCATTGTTTCTTGCAAAAGCTCAAACATGTTAACATATTTTTCATGTCCATTAATTAATGTTTATGTGAATAAAAGCCTGAATTAAATGTGTTCATCATATAACATGATTTTGTCTTTTCAGAAGACATGGATTAAAGAAATCAATTCACATGTATTACTTTTAGCATGTCTTTATAAACATTTGGAAGTGTCTAAGTTTTGGTTGAGTAGACTTTCAATTAAGGCACAGAAAACTCCCAGGTTTCATTAAAATACTTTTTCAAAGATTAAGGTTTTATGGAATGACATGGCTGAATATTTGATAACAGAACTTTTTTTTTAGGTGAACCATCCCTTTAAGATGGTGTGTAGTTTAAAAATTTAACAATTCTGTCGGGTACCGTCTATCGTTTTTTGAAATCAAGAAGACATATTGTATGCAAAAATTAAAATTAAAAATCATATTATGTACCCCCAAAAATCATCCAATTAGGGCTGCATGAACTTCAAAGTGGTCTAATTATACAGAGCTTCCGGTTTAATCAAATAAAAGAGAGATTAATCGACTAGTTGTTCAGGCAACCAACAGACTTTTGATATGAAAAAAAAAAAAAATTGTACTAGTGGTGAGGAGGTCATGGGAGAAAAAGGGTCTTGAGCTGCTTTGATATTATTAGCCCTCTTAAAAGTTGACTTTGGACGGTATGTTCCTTCAAAATTAGCACCACCCCCTGTCAGAATTGCTTGCGTCTCACCATCTCACCATTGCTTCCTTTCAGACTGCCATGAGCAAAACAGAAGAATGCCCACTTTAATGTTTGATATGGCAAAAAAAGCCATAATATTCATAGCTGCAGCTATAATCAGCATATAGGCAGCAGAGTGAAATTATCACGAGTGCAACTTCTTCTTATTTTATAGGTCTCCACGTTGCCCGTTACTCACTCATGACTGGGAATTTTCTCAGCAAGGCCAAAGTCTCCGACGATCGCAGTGTAACCATTCTCATCAGACTTGATCAGGCAGTTCTGAAAGGAACATCAAAAGGAAAGAAACGTTAACTAGAAGAACATATTGCTCCCCCCACAGGATACCTTACACTTGAGATTCAGTCAATTAGAATCACTTAAACAGAAAGTAATGATGTAGTGAGGAAGCCACAGGGGTGATTCCCACAGCGTATAATTATGGGAAGTCCCACAAGTGCTTAAAAGAGAACGCAACAGCTGGAGGTAGAGACAGCATGTCAGAGCAAGCCACCAACAAGAGCACTGTGAAGACTAAATCAAAAGCACCTGTTTCAGTGTTGACTGATATAGTCTTCTTGTTTATAAAGTACCGCATTAAACCCAAATGTACCTTGTGTTCATGCAATAATTGCCTACCTTCACAAGGCCAATAAAATTAAGCAAATGTAATGACTGTTTATGACATAACATTCATATTTGGTGGATATTTGGGTGGGGTCAGTAAGATTTTGATTTGTTTTAAATTATACTTTTACTCAGCAAATATGCATTAAATTTATAAGTGACATTTATAATGCTACAACAGATTTCCGTTTTCAAATAAATGCTATTTTGACGTTTCTATTAATCAAAGAATCCTGAAAAAAGTAGCGCAACCGTTTTCCTGAGTAGCAAATCAGCATTTTAGAATGATTTCTGAAGGATCATGTGACACTGAAAACTGGAGTAATGATGCTGAAAATTCAGCTTTGCCATTAAAGGAATAACTAAATGCAGCCTTGTTGAGCATAAGAGACTTCATTAACAAAATATCAAAATCATACAATAATGATGATAGAGTTCTATACCTTGGAGGTGAGATCTCTATGAAAAATGCCCTTGGAGTGTAGGTAACTGAGGCCCATGGCGATCTCAAAGGACAGCTTGACCCGTGTGGCCCAGCTCAAGAACTTATTGCTGTCCAGCAGCTGCTCCAAGTTTCCACCGTTAATGTACTGAAAAAAAGAGAAGATACATCATGAGACAAACATCACAGTTTCCATATCTTTGAAATCGTCATATGGCCCATATTGCATTCAAGAGGGTACAGTAGATAGAATGATGGGACAAATTTGACTGGGTACATAAAAAAAAAAAATGAAACGCAAAAGACTGAATCTGATAAAATAAAAATCTGATATGTACAAGAATAACGGGCAATAATTAAATCTGTAGCAACTTTAATCTTTGCATCATGGGGATTATAATTATTTTGATGGTCACAGTACTTTGTGTTTACTACACAAAGTGAATCCAATCAGTTTCCTGTGGGTAAAAGTATTTCATGCCAACTCTCCAGTGGATTAGTTTTCGAGTCACAAAAGCATGCAAATTAGCAGAGCCCAGTTGGATCCCTTTAAGTGCTTCTGTTTCACATAGTGAATTTGCATAAAAGCACCATCTAATAATTAGGCAATTGTTCTATAAGAGACACGTTAACTATTTTTTGTAGCAGTGAATGTTTTATGTGAGGTTATCGTTAAAACAAGTCTTTGAGATATTAGTTATTGTGGCACACATGCTATTAACTAGGAGCCTGCTGGAGTCACCACAGGGCACTGGTCTCAACAGTGTCCTAATTTTGGGCTGCCTGAAATGATCTGTGCTGACAGATAAAGGGCTCCACATTTAGCTAACAAAATTAGCAATGGCTGACTAAACAGAGGAGACCTTAGTATGTGGTCAGCGCAGTGAGATATCAAAGGCAGACAAGATGGCTGAGTCAATATGACAGCACCGTGCAGTTTCCCATAAAGCTTTGGTGCCGTGACCCAGCTCAGGTTATCAATAGACCTGCTCCTTGGCCCTTGAATAAAATGACCAAATGGGTTATGCTCTCGTAGCTGGAGGACTCGCATTCAAAGGCAAAGTTAAAATTGAGATACAGCTCACTCTGTTTACAGCACAACCTTGATATCAATGTTTACAAAAAAACACCAGCCAAGCATTTAATTATCTGAATTCCCTGGAATTCAAGTTGACAAATGAGCACTTTGCCCCGTCCCAAATGGCATACTCAGCCCACACAGTCCTCATATGAGCCAACACTTTTCTACATGGAATGTTGGCAACAAAATATATAAGGGGCATAATAAGCAGCGGTAGTTTATTCTGTGTGTTAAAGTGTCTGATAATAGGTTACTGGGACAACGCAAGCAGTATTTAGCTGGTCATGTGATTTCAACATGATGCCACACTTGAGACGATCTGGTCTATGTAAAACGTAACAGCTTTAATTAAATTACTATGACTGTGTTCTTTTAACATTTAAAAAAAAAAACAACAGTATTTTTTTTTTTTAAAAGGAATACTTCTAATTTAGCAAAAACATTAAATTGACATTAAAAAATATCACATTGTTACAAAAAAAAATCTGTTTCAAACAAATGCTGTTCTTTCCAACTTTCTATTCATATTGAAATGCTTCTTAAGCACCAAATCAACTAATAGTTATTAAGCTTTTAGTCATTAATTATATAATGATTTCTGAAAGATCATATGACACAAGGAAGGAGTAAAGGCTACTGAAAATTCTGAAATTTTAACATTAGATTTTAAACTTAAATTATCTTTTAAAATAGAAAACATTTTAAAATTTGTTTTTGTATTTTTGATCAAATAAATGCAGCGATGGTGAGGATGACATTTAAATAACTAAAGCAACAGTGATATTAGGATGGAAGGTGTTAGTTTATGTTGTTTCTAAAAGAACTGACACACAGTCTTGGATATGCTGTGCTAAATATACAGGCCCACTCTTCAGCTCCTTGGGCATGTCTATTTTTGCTCTGTTTACCTCAATCAGCAGATGGGTAGCCAAACCATAGCCAATCATTAAACTATTCATGGGTCCAAACAAGTGCAGAACTTGTGCTACTTACAGGCGGATGCACAATATATAAAATACAAATAGTAAGCATCTAATAAAAATCGGTGTTTCGGGCTTAAGAGATGCTACACTGAGTGTCTGCATGCATGAAGACCTGCACATTTGTACATGGCAAAATGTTAGCTAAGCCAAATCACGCCATGTGTCTAGTTGTCCCATCTAATCCCATTTCTCTCTCTTCTTACAGACCTGATCTCATGGCCAACATCTATCCTCAACCCAGGTCAGGAAATCTTTCCTCTACAAGTGGCCTGCTTCTGCCATTTGTTGGCTTCATCTCTCAGAGGGTTAAAACTAATCCAACATCACACCATTTGATCAGTGCTGACTATCCGATGTACTGCCAGACTGATTAAACTGAACAAAAAGGAACAGTCCAGGTTAGATCTAAAGCTGTGTTATTCCAGGTGATTAGGTGATTGATGTGTATGCCTAAATAGAGCAAATCCTCTTGGTGAAACGATAACCTTGAGTGAGCTCATGCAGCCTACAACGGAGAATGAAAACCTTCCTGCGGGGCTGATTTCAGAACTGTTGAGTGATGAGAGAGCTCATTTAATACACGGTCAACTCACTCAGCATCCTTTAAATGAAGTGTCTTTATGGCAAAAAAAAAAAAAAAAGACTGGGAATTCTTAATGGCATGAGCAACATAAGGCCCCAGTGGCTTTGAAAAATAGTATAATCCCTCAGCAGGCCAGTGATTACCACTGCCCTAATACCTTTTTCTGTCAACATGCATCAAAAAAGCAGAGCAAAGGTCACAGGGCTACAGCAAAAACAAGGGACCTGCAATAGTTTAAACTATAATGGAAATACAAATGTGTCATGATGTCTCATGTCTTGATCAGGTGTCACGGACACACTAGTACATAGTGTTTACCAGTTTTTTGTAGTGAACTACAGTATAAAACTGAATCTTTGTGCAGCTGCATAGATTTTACTCATCGTGACTATTAGTTTTCACGATGAGTAAAATGGAAGAATAGACGTAGTTTTCCTTAAAGTGCAAATCGGTTGATTAATTTTTAATCAAAAGGCGATTTTTGTACATTAAAAAGTACTCAAATGCGATTCGACTCAGTGAAATGCACTGAAATTCATTTTCATCATTAAAAAACTTCCTGTAATGCAATGGCTCTCAACCCTGACTGAAATGACTGAAAAAGTCATGGGGTCTTTGAATATTGTTGTGGACAATGGGGGGCCATGGAGTAAAAAAGGTTAAGAACCACTTCTCCATCTTTTATAAAAAAAATAAAAATAAAAAATAAAAAAATTCAGACTGTTTATCGCATCAAAGGTTACTTGCAAGAAAAGCATTGCTTACATAACCTGAACATATAGGCTATTTCAAATATAATGTGTGTAATAGAAGCAGTGCACTTGTGGAGGCAAACACGAGAGATGTGCCGACTTTTCCATAGTACATTTGACTCAGTGCCTGCAATTTATTCTGTTTTAATAAAAAAACAAATCTTTCATTAAACCTTCATAGAAGGCGGCAATTGCTTTGCTGAAACCCCACTCAAACTGGAGGATAAGGATTTATGTACATTGAATATAATCTTATTTATATTCAGATGTTTTACTTATGTTAATATTTAGCATAGTACTATATTGCACAGCAACATTCATACAGGAATAAATCGGTTTGAAATGATAAAAATACATCATGCCTTAGGGGACTGCCAGTGGGCTCTCTAATAGAATACTTCCCCTCGGGCCACTGCGAACAAAGAGTAAACTGTTCAATGCCATAGTGAGTCAGTTTTCACAGGGGGAAATGCCACAGATTTAGGAATCAAAACGTACACTGCGAGCACTCTTAGACCAACTTTTTCCAGCAGTGCAAGCATTATTCAATAACAAATTCAATACAGCGCCATCGGTAAAAAAAGGCTATGTTTTAAAAGTTATCTTGCTGCAATGCTATCAATGTGATCAAGTAGTTTTGTTTTAGCTATTGCCCATTAGGGGTAGACGATATACCGGTAGACACGATTAACGGTAGAAATTTATCAACAGTAATCGTCTCTATCACGATTAAAGGGTTAGTTCACGCAAAAATTAACATTCTGTCATTAATAACTCATACCCATATGTCCTTCGTTAACACAATTTAAGATATTTTTGATTAAATCAGAGCGCTCTCTGACTCCTCCATAGACAGCAATTTAACCACCACTTTCAAGGTCCATAAAGGCACTAAAGACATCATTAAAACAGTCGACGTGACTACAGTGGTTCAACCTTAATTTTATGGCACGACGAGTACAAGCTGTCTGAGAGAGTGCTTGATGTTTTTGAGGCCGGCCTATTTCATGTGTCTTTGTTCTACTGTAGTTTGTTGTCCTATTGCTTATAATTAGTTTCCTTGTTGTTATTTTATCACTGACTGTTTACTTTTTACTTAGGCTAGTATTAGTTTTTTGTAATATTGAAATTGATGATAAGAATAATGAAATTTGAATGGTATCAAAAAAGGAATATTATAAAAACCTTATTTAAAAACAAGAAAACAACAACAAGATTTTTTTTTAAAAAATATAATTGTCATCATGAAATAAAATTACTCTTATCATGATAAAATATTTGCCCACCCTAACTGCCCATGATGAAGAGATGTGTTATGAATGAAAGCTCCGAGTCTGAGCTGACGTTGCTTACCTCTGTGAGAGCATGGAGCTGACCTTCCTGTACACACACCCCCATGAATCTACAACATCACAAAAAGAAAGAGAGAGGCGGAAGTTAATTTAATATTCTAAAGCAGTAGATGCTACAAGTTTGAGAATATTTTTCAAGGATGCCAAAAATACCTGCATAAAGTAAAAAGTCAATGTGTATTGGAATAAACGCAAATTCAGCAATATCGATTAGACTACGCATTTGTCATCCACACCAATGCTGACTTTCTCTGAGGATCCTGTCCAATAGACTTATTTTATGCTATACGTTCATTTCTTGTGTCAAAAGTGGCTTTTACAAATGACACCATAAACTCAGACAGGTTTATGGCACCGTACATCAACACTAGCTATAAAATGTGAGACTGTCTCCAGTCGACTGGAGGGTGAAACTGTTATGTGAACAGACACAATGGCACAATAAAAGCAAGATTTCCGCTGTAAAAACAAATAGCTAAAAGGGTGCAAACAAGTGTCATTATTTTAAATAGAAGAAACACATTACAAATACAGGGCTCGACAATCTTTAGTACTGATAATATATGATGCTCATTAATTTCAAGATTTGTTTTCTTTATGCAACACCACACACAAGACGGATGTCTATGGTTATGAGTGAAGTGAATGGTGGCAGACAACATGTATGAATTTGTCAATACTGTAATATCTCTGCCACTGTTACAAGTTTTCCATTTCAAAGCAATGCTGTTCTTTTGAAATTTCCATTCAAAATATCCAGAAAAAAAAAAAAAATCAATGTTTCCACAAAAATATTTAAAAAATTGCAGCAAGCGCTTTCTGAGAGTCATTGTTGAAAACTGTTGACAAATTTAAATCAATCCAAACAAACACCCCTCCCTTCATTGTGCATTTCAGGGGCGGAGTAAACATACAAAGCAAGAGTGGATGTATTTTTATCATAGCAGAGGCAAAGTAAAATAAAGCTTTGCAAAAAATGAACATACAGTATACGAGTACAACCAAGAGTTCGTTATTAGTTGCCAGCAGCACGCACTGAAATCAAAAGTTATTTGCGTATGGAGCAGAAACAATGCAACCTTGTCATCTGTTTTCAGGCCTTCATGCTTGGGTCTCTCCAGCGCTGGAAAGGTTTTCCAAATTTTAACGCGGATCCTAAAGCTCTTGCCTGATCTCTTCTTTATCCAACGAAATTCCTCTGATCTTTTCTCTTTTGAAATGTCTCTCAGCCATCGCTTTCTTCAAATCTCCCTCTTGCTCACACTCTCCTCGCCCATCATGAATATATATACGCCCCCTACTGCTGATAGGCTACAAGTTTGTTGTGGTGCTCGGTCCAATCCACTTTCAACAGCGTTTTTCAGAAATCGCTAACTGCACCTTTAAGCAGCACAACTGTTAACAATAATGCTAACAGGAAATGTTTCTTGAGCATCAAATCAGCATATTAGAATGATTTCTGAAAGATCATGTGACACAGAAGACTTGATTAACGGCTGAAAATTCAGCTTTTGACATTTGAAAATATATGAAAAATAGAAAACAGTTATTTTAAGTAGTATTTCACAACATTCATGTTTAATTGTATTTTTAATCAAATAAATGCAGCCTTGGTGAGTATAAGTGACTTGTTTCAAAAACATTTTGAACGGTAGTGTATGAATGCGTAAAGACAGTAATCGTTGTCACTTTTGTTGTGTGATGCACCTCATAAGTTCCTACACCACAGCAAAAAGTCACAAATGGCCTTTTCATCAGTTGCAAAATGACAGTATGAACAGTCAGTGAGATCAGATTTGAAAAGTACAGACCAGATATGTGTCAAGCATGAGGCCTACATGATATAGACATGCAGTAGCCTTTCACTAATTTGTTCCTAGCCATGATACAATGGATCAATGTCTCTGAACGGCCACCTCACACGAGTCATTACACAGTATACAAATTTGTCTGCGTTTTCTAAGTTATGGCCCCATAAACCCCAGGCCTGGCTGTTATTCTGGGTCTATGTTGGGATTTCTTCAACAAAGATCTCCTTAGCCTTCTTCTCCTGTCTGCACTACAGTCCCTCCACCCCCATTCAATATGATGTAACAATGGTGTGATTGTAAACCACACACAGACCCTCTCTCTTTCATCCACCCACAAGCTCACATTCTGCTCTACAAATAAGACAAGCATCACAAAAATCATTCTATGTGGCAGTCATATAATAATACAGTGAAATAAAAAATAAATTTAACAAACAATTAATTAAACAAATAAAATAGGAGTAAAAAATAAACATCACATCTGAACTACCTGTCATATATTCTCAGGTCCAATTCCCCAATTCATCTTCAGGTGTGGGCAATCTCAGCTGACAAAACTCAGTTATTCACTGATGTGGAGAACCAAGAGAAGAGCTCTTTGATCTCAGTGAAATCTAAACTTAGGATGTCGTTTCACGGCATCTATTTTTAATGGATTTTTGTGGAACGGGGAGGAAGAGGTCATCCTTGCGTTTCCATTACAAAGGAGAGAAAGATTCACGTTGAAAGCAACACTCCCACAGTCTGACTATTTAAAGGACTGCATTAATTTTGACCACTGGCAGTGCATAAAGCGAGGCACACTCTTTGTTCAAAGAGTAGGAAACCTAATATATATTAAGCTACATCAGCCACTGCTTTATATGGAGACTGCAGTCGTGTTTTTCTTTGAAACACATGTTACTTCCATTTTCCCATTTAGTTACAAGCTCGTTAAATTTACTTTTATTGGCATCAGCTCCTTAGTTTCTTGTTAGCGTAAACCACAACTGCAATCACCAACTTAATAAAGTAATCACACAGAGACACATGGCAGAACCTTTCTCCACGGCAGCAGAGAAAAGGACACCAGGGGCCAGAGGGGCCAAAATCTTCTTAAGAAAGAAGATAAATTTCAAGAAGTTCATAAGAATGTTCCCAAGTGCAATTCTTGAAGAATTCTTAAGAAGTTCTCAATAAGTGCTCAGACTATTTTTTCCACAACTTATATATATATATATATATATATATATATATATATATATATATATATATATATGTTATCATTCTACCCGGTTATAAACAAACACACAAAAAAAAAAAATTTAAACATTTTTTTTTTATATTGAAGTGAGACAGACCAAGGGAGGACCCACTGTGATAATGGTGTTTAACTGAAAGCAAACCTGAGAATGTTGGGGTGGGAGAGTCTGTTCATGAGCTGAACTTCTCGCAGCATGTTGGCACGATTACTGCTCAACTTGTTCATCTTTAGGGCCATTACCTGGTCTGAAGCTCTGTGACGCACCTAGAAGAAAGAAAATGAGAAATGTTCTTTTAGTCTTACTCTGAATTTGGACTAGTGTTCATTTTGACAGCAAATTTTGTTTTAGTCGACTAAATCTACAGTAGAGCCAAGCCATTCAGACAAAATTAAATTAGTAACTCTTCTCCAGGTTCTTATATGCTCTATATTCTTAAAGGAATATAAAAAATGCAAATAATTTTGTTCATTGTATCTTAGCCCATTTCTTCTCACTGACTACTATGATTATGGGTATTGCAGAAAGTAATAACCACAACATTAGACCAACAATACCACTCATACGGGAAGTGACATACATTACCATAATAGAACATCATTGTTAAAAATCTACACATCCAATATTCTAGCATGGGATGAAGAATGGAACAAACACTGACTGTGTGAATGTCTATTGGCCATGTGAGGTTAGGGGTTTCACAATATTTCTAAAATGTGCTTCTGCAGCTCCATTTTCCTAGTTTCCCCTTTGCGCTTTCATCTCACTGACCAATAAAAAGACATATCAACCACAGGATATCCTCATGAGTGCAAAAAAAAAAAAAAAAATTAATCATCTTGTATGTCTGTAAAATGCTGACTTCCTCAAACTGTATGCAGTTATATAAAGATAACACAGCTGAAACATTACTCAAAAAATTCAGTGCTAGGGAACCTAAACATTGAATTCTGTGTTAACTTCTGTTAAAGTTGTACACACAGCAACATTATATGAGGATTTCCTTTTACTTTAAATGCATGGTGCTGGCTGTACTGCAACCAATCTCACTTTGGGCATCAGCAGCCTAGGAAGAGCCTGTTTCGTGTGCCCACCTGGAGTGAGAGCCGCCTGTCAGACATGGACCCAGATGCCTCCTCTACAGCTCCCAAACTCTCAATCTGTTCTGCTAATATCAAGTCACAGCTTGCTGCCCATGCAATAAATCCAGTGTCCTAGGAAAATGTTTCGGTTCCTCAAACGTAGATGGATTACCATTATGATATTTAGGGATTCTCCATACTGCTGTAGGGTTTTAGGATGTTTGTTTGAGCTTATCATATGGATACAGATTGAAGGTCATGTTCAAATAAACAAAAAAACGCTATTGCATTGGCTTCCCAGACAGGTTCTTGCAGACCCCCCATCACAGCTGGTATTTGGCTCAGCGCATTACCCTTGCCATGCAGACACCCCCTGCCTGCCATCCTAAAGTCATTCACTATGCTTTAAATCCCAGCCACCTGTGTGGAGAGGGGAGGGAATATACTTAATGGATATATATAACAAACCACAAACCAGTAAAGACCATCGATTTCAAAGCAAGCGGGTTAAGGGGTTCAAACAGCAGCTTAATAGGGCTTCACAATTATTTATTTACACTTTTTTTAACTATTGTAATAAAGCTAAAAAATAAATGACCCAAAAAAGCATCAAGAAAAAAGCAGAAAAAAAAAGTATTTTCCAGACCTCATTTTGTTATACACCGAGGCAATACAAGTTTGACTGAGCGCAAAAATACTGTCATTTTTTTATTATTATTTGCACTACAAAAAAAAAAAAAAACTATTTGCATGTTCTATTCAAAGTCCACAAAAGGCTTAGACATTTGCATTTCTTGGACACCAACTTCATTAAATAAAATCTATGGCAACACACCCCTTGTGAAAGAACCTGCGAGGTGTAAAGTAAGGGAGATTTTATCAAAGTAAATTTCTACAGAAATGAGATCATCTAGCTTATAAAACAAATGCCATAAAAGAAAAGCAAATATGCTGCAACTGGGAGCCAAAAAGAAAAACTCATTGCAACAGGTTACCTTTAGGAGTACAACAACTTGTCACTGGGACAACTCTACACTTTATTTACTCCTAAAAGTTTCTCTAAAAAGGCACTAACTTGCACTTGTAAGGGGAAGATAAGATAAAATGTTTTTCCGTCAAGCTAGTGAGATGCTGCCGTTTCATTAAAGTAACAATTTCTGCACAGTGTACAGTTTTCGGACATGTGGATATTATCGGAAACAGTATAAAAAAACATTGGTAACAGTTTTGTAGTATCTGCTCTGGATGCCTTATAACAAAAGCAACAATCTACTCCAAATGGACAATTAAAATAAGCCAATTGAGACGCCATAGTTGTAGACTCTACACTTTATAGGCCATGTTTACACCTGGTACTAAGATGCATTTTGGTCAATTGGATCACAAGTAGACAGTAAGACATACCCGTTTACACCTGATGTTTTAATCCATCTCTTTTGTCTACTTTCGACCACTTCTGTCCTGATTTCTTTGAGGGGAAGGAATTTTTCAGATCTTTCGATGTAATGGATGAAATAAGCTCGCCCCATTTACATACGAATGTGAAAGGAGACGGTGGAAAACATACAGAGAGCAGAAGCTTTTTGTTTCTGTTCTGACAGCCACAAGACCGAACGCTGTGAGTGTGTGTTAGAAATCAAGAATGGTGAGAGAACATTGAGCTTAGTACATTTTCATCTTCAAACCAAACTCAGGTCTTCAGTCAACAAAGTTTATATACCGTCTGGCTAGCGTGATTCACATTATGTTTATGCATTAGTTCAATAGGCGGAGAGTATGTGGTCTTTTGTGGTTGTTCGAAAGCATTCGACCACATGAGTGTCCACACCACGAAAGCTATCCGGTTGAATGCCTTTTCGACTCTCCCTAGAATTGGTTGAAAGTGGATAAGCTCAAAACATTTTACATCGGTATTTAGTGTCATCCGATCTATGAAAACACTTCTTAATATCAGGTGTAAACAGGGCCTTACATTTCTCTAGACTCAGTTTGATCTAAAAATGGATGAGCTCTGATTGATAAATGACTCAATACCTAGCCTAAGAATCTTAGCTCATTTATAACAAAACACACCTAAACCAGAGTACCGGCAACATTTGAGAAGTGCCGGTACGCAAGAAAAAGTGAGGTTACGCCCAATTCAAGCATTGACTGTATGTTAAATGATCTGTGCATTAAATCTTGGAGTGTAAATGCAAAATAATAGACCTGCCACTTTTTCTATGTAATGTGTTACATTGATTTGAAAAGTTAGAAAGGAAATGAACAACAGTCACTCAGTGACTTTTTACATATAAAATTACATATTTTTAAACATAAAATAGTTCTATGTACTTTGTTTTATAATCTGTTAGTTTATAGTCTGTTTTTTTTATCTCATTAATATTACAAACTGTTTATTTTCATTTATTTTATTTATTTGTCACAGTTCACGTGTTGAGTACTTTGTACTGTGTGGATGACTGTGCTCATCCTCCGCCACCGAAAACCATTTTTGACCCAGGAAAACCCTGCTTTCACTGCTATGACAGAAGAATTGATCTTAGTAATGGGAATCATGATGATGCACTCTTCTCCCAGGGCTTTTCTGACCTCAAAACTTGATTGAATTATTCACAGTGAATATAAACCCTCAGAGCCTACCATACTACTGATGCTCAGCATCAAGAGTAGTACTCAATTTAACATAGGAGGACTTAACTAAACAACTACAAACTCTAATCGACACTGCAGAGCAAGATGCTCTTTTTAAACAATTATCTGACATGACAATGTTCATTGTGATGATACTTGCCAATAGGTGCTTCAATGAAAGCCACCAGTGAGAAATCATGAGGGGTTAAAAGGCTTTAACTCAAACAAACTCTGAAAGCTACATTACCCAGTGTTACAATGTTTAAAAAAAACAGAGGTTAGGGACCAAGTAAAACTATCCTATAACAGGTAAACAAATGTAAAAAGTCTTTTTAATGGACTTATAATGCCTTTATATGACAGGATAAGTGCAGAGAGATGGGAAACTATTGGAATGAGAGAGGCCAGAATGGGATCAGGACATAAATCAGGCCGGATTTGAACCTGTGTCACTGTCAGCCAATAACACGCATTGTTAAACAATACTTTAGGCCCACCAGTATCTAAACAGACTTAAAGCAGCCAGTTTTGCCACACTGAAAACAGAATCGTTCCCAACCTTCGACCACAATGTTTCATCTTCGCAGTCATCGTTAGGACCAGCCCTACACTCTTCATTACTTGCACAAGTTAACTTAGTATTGTAATCACATAGCAAGTATTCTATCATCATTACCAAGCTAACATTCCAATTTTACATTCCAAAATCTGCACACCTTTCTAATATTGCAACCTGGATAGTAACTCATCAGCTAAATTGCAAGATTAACCATCTTTTACTCCTTTAGGTCGTCTTCCACTAAATCTCTCTACACAACTTCCACCTCCTAGTGTGTAAAAACTAGGAGTTATCAAACAGCTGAAACATCTAACAATGTTCACTTATGACTGCAATTAAGTATGTCAGAACTCAACTCTGCAGATGGACTTTGGTAAGGCCAAGTGACTAAGAACTGATATAGAAATTATTTATTGTCATTAGAAAACCATCATACCTTGTAGACTTCTGAAAAAAACCCAGACCCAATCCGCTCGCAGGTGAAGTCATCAAGTCGGGTCAGGCAAGAAAAGGCACTGATGAGGGCCCGGTAAGAAGAGGGACACACCCTGTCCAGCGATGCCGGATTGGTTTCTGCTCCTCCTCCTCCACAATCCAGGTCTTGCAACCGATCTGGCCTTGTGGGAAACCCAGCAATGGAGTTCCGCTTGCTCCGCTCCATTGCTACTGGTGCAAAAGTGAATCTGGTAGATTATCAATCAGCGGTTCACATTTTTGATGGTCCTTTTCAGACCTACAGAGGAATAAACAGGAGAGTAAAATAGTGTAAATATTACCCATTCTTATAACAAATGAATATGTATTGTTCAAATAGAAGCAATCTAAAGGGACGGAAACCAAAAACCAAACAAACAGTAGACTGAAGAGTAGATTATGAAAAAGCTTGATCTGCGTCAATTTATTCTACTTCCATTTAAAAGTCACAGTGAAACAGAAGATATTTTTGTCTGTATTGTGATGAACATTGAGGTAGAATAGGCAGACAGACGAAGGCAGATCTGAATGTGAATTTGCAGTAGATTGTAAGAAAAGAGGTGTTTTTAAGTGGAACGATTGGAGAGGTCATACATAACACAGAGAAGTCTGTCATTTCACAGGCAGACTGAATACATAAAGTACATATGCATGAATGAATGTGTCACAAAATCAATAACATGCATTTAGAAAATAGATTCATTTCATGACATGAATTGAAAATTAATTTCGGAGTTGGTGACTGTAATGGATAATAATAACTGTTTAATGATGGTTACCTCTCTTTTAAATCTTTGAAAGTCAATTTAAAAACCACTCTTTAATAGTTAACCCATTATCAGCTGCTATACTAAGCAATTTTTCCACAATTACTTAGAAGTATAGTTCACCCAAAAATGAAAATTCTGTCATTAATTACTCACCCTCATATCACTCCAAACTTGTAAGACTCTCATTCAACTTTAGAACACAAATGAAGATCTTTTTGATGAAATCTCATGCGTAGCACGTTTGAGCTTCCGGAAGAGGTTTGTTTCTTGTGCATCATTCAGGTTCGGTTGAGCATCTGCGCATTTTCGCTGATCAATGTTTATATGTGAATAAAAGCTTAAATTAAATCTGTTCATCATATAAAGCGGTCGATTCTCTTTAGAAAATTTGGACTAACCCGCTCAATACATACGGATTAGATTTTACAATCTCTTTATGAACTTTCTGAAGCGTCAAAGTTCTAGTTGCAAAGGCTGGCTGTCTATTGAGGGACAGAATGCTACAGTTTTAATCAAAAATATCTTCATTTGTATTCCGAAGATGAAAGAAAGTCTTACGAGTTTGTAATGACATGAGTGCGAGTGCTTAATAACAGAAATGTCATTTTTGGGTGAACTAACCCCTTTAAAATAAACATAGAAATAGTGTCGGGGAAGTAAACAAACTTGATGAACAAATAACTTTACATCTTCATCCAAAGTGGAGCATGCATGAGCAGCAGACAGAACCCCAGGGCAAAAAAAGTGCTGAGTGGCTTAAATATTCCTTACACTATCCAAACAAATAATATCCAGCGGCATGAAAATGAATCACCTAGACTAAATTCTCCGTAAAAGAACACAGAATCAAGCCATTCACACTCCTTTCCCCTCATTCATCACAAAAAGAAAAACAAAACAACAAACAGAGGACGGATATGGGAAAAACTGTCGCTGCAAACATTCCAGTTATAAGCTTGGGAATGAAATAAGGAAATAAATAAATAACACAAAACTCTGCCAGGATTAAACACTGCCTTCCCACTCTCACTGTTGAGTGCCACACCCCAGTAAAAAGCCACTTTAAAAAGGACCAAAACATTCACGCTGGCCCTAGGCCGCTCAACAGCTGGCTCTACTCACTACACTGCGATAAATCAACTCAGTCCATTTCTGTAGATTCCCCCTGTGATTTTCAAAGTCGAAATGAAGGAGCCAATCATATGGCTAACCTTCAATAGCAATTAAGCTGGACTGTCCCTTTGTTTTGGTTTCCATAAACATTCACTCAATTATGTCATTTACGGTAGAAAGCAACCAAAACTACAGCATGTTCAGAGTATGTAAGAAGGGCTGGATCACTAAAGACAAGCCCTAAAACAGCTGTTTTGATCAAGATTCCAGTGGCAATGGTCCACAGAGCTCATTTCACACTCGACCTTCAGTTGGGACAGCCTTTAGGGCAGCCAACACTCAATGTTCAGCTTACAGCATGATTTGACCCATATACCAATCTCTTATTTCCAAAAATAACACTCGGCCTGGAAATAAGCATGTCACACAAGGTCAAAAATGATGCACTGGGCTACTACAAAGGGGTTCCACCAAATCAACAATAATGCAAGCCAACTAAACATTGCCTTGTTTTAATCTAGCACTACTCTAATGCCTGACTAATGATCTACAGCAGCCAAAAAGACACAAAAAGTCCATTAAGAAGTTGTAATACTTTCACATTCTACAGGTTCCAGGTATTTTTAAATCACGTGATTAGACAAAACGACCTCGTTTACCTGCTGATGATGTGATGTCTGACATTCCAAAGATTAGAAATAAGAAATGAGAAGGACTTGTCCATCTTGTACAGACATTTTTCAGCTCATACCACACATTTCTTGCATGCATTTGACATACTTTACAGTGGTTAATACAAAGGTGGAGTTTTTCATGAATCTCCTTAACACCTCAAAATCTGCTCAAGATGTTGTTAAGAAGTGCTTAGACGCAAATAGGCCTATTAATGACCACACTTAAAACACTTTACAGGTTTACACACACTTCCCAGGGACAACATATAAAATGACAATAACGATTTTTTTAATAGCTTCACGATTTTGTTGAATTGCAACAAAACTATCTCCTTCGTTTAATCAAAAAGAGAACTACGGCAACGTTTCCAAGCAATTTGTGCTTTACATACCAACTGTGAGTATTGGACGTAATGTTTTCACACGTACTCGTGTAGTTACTAGGGAAGCAGAAGAAAGCGGACGCGAGAACAACTCGGAAGTGCAAATGTTGCAATTCGAGATCGCATAATTGATGCTGACCGAAAGTAAACTCTTGCAACTGCAAAACAATTAACGCTAGAATACCGCTGAGAACAGTGATCAGGTGCAACTGCACTGCTGTCATTAAACTGTTACTCATAGGTGCACAAAAGCGCCTTTTAATTGTTTACTGACACACGCGCCTGGGTATCAAGTTTAACGCACTTTAAAACCAAGAGGAAAGATCCTACACAAAGTTAGTTGTCTTACCTGGTCATCAGGCTTGAACGTGAAGCAAATATATTCTGCCAGTCGAAGGGCCTCACTTAGTCCCATTGCATTTTGCAATTGCAACGAGGGCCATACACAACAATCCATATATTTACATGTAGATGTTATTGCCCGTTTTGACCGAGGGTCGGCTAGGCTATATATATGAACTCCAAAACGAATTAAACAACACAAGCTAGCACCGTGTTATATTTACCGTAACTATAACAAACTTTCCGACAGAAAAGCAATTTAAACGTGCACAAGTAGACAACTGCGTATGTTTTGTCGTGAAACATGAAGCGGTCAAGAGAAAATAAATAAAGCGCGAGCTCTTTCTATGTTCTGTCAGGCTTTTCAATCGGTTTCTATATACCTAACTAATTTAGCAAGCCGTGAATCTCCAAATACGCTATTCCACTCAGAGTGAGTGAAAATACAGTGAAGTAAATTCAAGAGACAGCCACTTCCACAACAGTTGCCTCTCCCCACGGACCAAACTTACGTTTTCATTTGATGGAGACAGACGTCAACGTCGGCCATTGAGATACGAGAGACTTCTTAAACGGTATTATTTTGAACCAATCACAGGGAAGGCAGACACCACTGTGGGCGGGTATTTTGATTGATTGACATGTCTTTCCGTGAATCAAAATGTTTCCTGAAGGTGCAGTTCTCCAATGATAGGCTTGATTGTATGGCATAATAAAATACATAAACAAAAGTAGATTTACACTAATAAACGGTTATTGGGCCGTATTCTTAAAATCCCTCTGTTTTAAAATGCAGCCCATCGTATTATGGGATCGAAAAGAATTGTAAAAACAAAACAATTGGGAGGGAAATGCATTAAAAAACATTTTAAGCATTTATTCCGTCAGGAATAAGAAAATTACGATCCCACTGTGCGCAAATTGTTATGGATATGGGATTAATGTAATCATATCCACATATTTTACCACAGCTGGGCCTCCCAATGAAACATGAAGCAGCTGTATTCTAAATGAATTATGGCGCCATCTTTTGGGAGAGAAAGCAACATTTTTCAAGAAAATACAATATAGCCTACAATATACAGAGTTGTCAATTGTGAAATAATAATAATAATAATAATATTAATAAAAACCCTACTTTATATTAAGCACTCTAATATTTAAATTAATTGTTTGATGCAGTGCACTTCTTGTAGTCCTACTTCTGTTTAAAAATGCCAGCACGTAATAATATTCATAATAATTAGTAATATTACTTTCACTGTTGAACCCACCCATTAAATCACACTTAAATCTAACCTGTTCCTAACATTACCCACATTCCACCTCGATAGAATATTTTGATACAAACACAATAAATACTATACCAAACAATTATTTTTGCTTAACCTAAGTAGGCTAAATAGTAGTTAAAGATACTAATATGGGACCAAAATTGATAACAACAACAATAATAATAGTGGGAGAGTTTGCTTGGTAAACTGATTGAATATGACGCCAAACACATTATTTAAAGATTTAAAAGCATTGTTAATAGACTAAAATCTAATTTAAACTAAATAAAGTTGAAAACTCCACCACTTGTCCGAATTCATTTTGTGGCCTAATTCTGTACGTTCCTACCCTCGGGGCAATGGGGTTAATCTAGTCACTCGGTCAAGAGCTTACTACCAGTCTGATGATTATGTCCCTCACCCAACACCGACTCTGCTGCCTGAAACTTTAAAGGATATCGCGCGGTTAATGACAACACACAAGGATAGCAAGATGAGAAACGTAATACTTACAGGTACTGTATGAACGCCTAATAATTGTATACACACCATGTTTGCCAACATAAAACTCCAAAATAGCTACTAATCTTATTAACACGAGTGATTGACACGTAACTGTATGTCACTGCATTTTATTTATGTATTGGTTGATTTTGATAGCGCTTCTTTCGGTCATTGCTGTGGTGTCAGGATACGTAGAGGAGCTCGATGACAAGTAGGTTCACATTGTAAAGAAAACTGTTGTGCATAAGTAGTGAAGGTGTTGTCAGTGTATCATAGTCTACTGAGAACTTTATGAATAATAAAATGTGGTATTTATGAAAATCTATGTTCCTAACTTCTACGATATTTATTTTGTGGGAACCATTTAAGTATTAAGCCACACGAGGCTTACTGCATTATAAATTGTCATAGGCAACACTATAGAGGCCTGAGGTTTGCCATATTGCATAGAAGGATGGATGGATGGATGGATGGATAGATAGATAGCTAGATTGATTGATTGATTGATTGATTGATAGCTATAGATAGATAGATAGATAGATAGATAGATAGATAGATAGATAGATAGATAGATAGATTGATTGATTGATTGATTGATTGATTGCTAGAATGTTTGACTGAATCAATTAAACCGTTCACTTTTACAGATTTAAGGAATACCGACAGGATGAACTCTGGCTGGTGGAGGTGAGAATGTATACAGTTCAGTCTAATCTATACAATTTTATATTGTGTGATATCTTTATGTAAATTTGTAACATGTCAACTGTGTGATATCATGTTTGCAGTTTTATGCTCCGTGGTGCACGTACTGTCACACATTTGAGCCAATATGGTACGAAGTCGGTGCAGAGCTGAAGAGTCTGGGCTCTCCTGTTAATGTCGGCAAGATTGATACCACAGTCCACACAAGTGGGTTCAGTTCATGTGTAAACAAAAGAGTGCATGTTGGAAAGCTTTGATTACACTGAATGCATTCCTATAATTATATTTTAGATTACCAAGAACTGTATTTGTGCCATACCCCCTTAGGATGCTTAGATGAAATATCTTGTGCTGTAGCTTGGTTTGAGATGACAGTAATGGCAATGCCACACCAGGCCATTGCTTAGCAACCAATTAGTATGCTACTTAAATGGCAGGATAGGCTTACCTGCTGTTTAATGGGATTAGTTAAGCAGGCCTCATGCGTTCATGAGACTCAGTTCATTGAACTGTATACATAGTCTGTATTGAGTCTGTATCTTGTTAACCAGATGGCCATATGGCATAAGTTGCATTTCAGCAATTAGAAATCCTTTTAGTTTCTTGGAATTAGGTTGTCTGCCTTTTGCTGGCATTGTGTTTCAACTTAATAATCTTCTTATTATTAAGTTCACGCACAAGCTTTCTAGCTAAATAAAATGTAGCCGATGTCTTGTGTTTTACCCCCCACCATGGGTAAACCCTGTTATTAAATAGATTAGACTAGACAGTAGTGTTTAAAAAAATCAAAGCAAATTAACAATAATTAATTGTGATCTACTACTGATACAGCTAACAATTAATTAAAAACAATCTTCTAAGAATGAGTAGTACCATTATTATTTCTATATGTTCTGAAATTTTTCTCCTATGATGTATGATAATGCTTGCATATAAAACAAGAAAGCTTGATCTCTTTGTGACTTTAGGTATTGCTTCAGAGTTTAATATTCGCGGATATCCAACCATAAAACTGTGAGTTAATGCTTAACTATTGTCATATATAAATTTATAAATTATTAATAACCAAGACTTGTTCTTGCTGTATTTGACTCTGTTTTGTTCTTTCAATAAGGTTTAAAGGAGATCTGTCTTTTGACTATAAAGGGCCAAGAACAAAGGATGCTATTATTGAATTTACCAATAGAGTTTCAGGGTAATTCTGGAGTAAATCTTACCATAATGAATTGTATCGTATCTTTTACTAGTTACAATTCTCTTCATGCTATCTCCTTATCCTTTTTTTTTTCCTTTTTCATTTAATCTAGTCCTGTGGTAAGACCACTCTCTAGTGTTCAGTTGTTCCAGCATGTTATGAGTCGTCATGATCTTATCTTTGTTTACATTGGAGGGGAGTCGCTTCTTAAGGTAAACATGTAAAATGAATGTCTGTATGTCTGAATGTACAGTATTTATGAACAATGAATGACTGAATTATAATAGAATAGGAATTAATGCAAACTAATGAACACTAAAGCATGAGTTCACAACTACTACTGCTATTAGATTGTATTTAAACTTTGTGAATATATTTATTGGCAGGTCATGCAAAGTTATACAGGAATAGTTCATATTCAGCTGCTAGTGAAATGTAATGTACATGTTTTTTGTTTTTTTTTTTAACAGAAGGAATACTATAAAGCTGCAACTGAGTATATTGTCCACACTTATTTTTTTACCGCATCTGAGGAAGTCCTTCCAAAAGTAAGACTTTCTCCTTTCAGAGGAAAATACCTCTGTAAAATATTCAAAAAGCCCGAATTGATTCATTATTGGTTTTCTCCATAGGCAGTCACTCTGCAGGATGTTCCCGTTGTTGCCGTGTTCAAAGATGGGACGTACTACTTCTTCAATGGTAAGATGTACCACCACTTTAATAAGTGAATATCTGAAACGAACAGACTCTGTAAACAGCAAAATCTCACAGTCTCTCAGCGTCTGAGCTCAAGGCTGTTTCCTCTCATCGCCTCTCTAAGGGTGCCGTTCCACTGGGGCAGGGATGGGAGGTGGTAGTGAAATGCCAGGGCATCAAGGCAGAGTGTCACTAGGAAAGGGCACCAATAATGGGAATTAGGCAAGCGTGAAGAACGATGCAGCACCCTCAAAACAAACACTAGCCCATGACAGCCGTTTATCCTCAGGGTGTTGATCTGCTGGACTTCCCCATTGTTGAAGAAGGTCTTTTGGAACCAGAAGTTTAGCAGGAAAGGATTATCACACTCAACCTGGACCCAGAACACAGCACTGTCAGACGAGTCCTCCACGATACGAATAGTTAACACATCCATGGAGCAAGGTTAAAAGATAAGGTGTAGAACGTGGTTTCTGAAGGAGATATTATGTATTAACATATTCTTGATTATATACCTACAAAGAAATACAGACATGATCAGAATCATATGAGCAGATAGGATAAAATTACAGCCCACACTTGTCTTATCACTGCTAAAAAAAAACTCCTTGCATTCATGTAATTGTTTCAACTTGTAATTCAAACACAGTTAGAAATGTTTGTTAGATGTGAGAAACACAAAAGAAAAGCTTGAGATTTTGAAATGTATTCATCACACTCTACAAATCCATTACAAACAACGTTGAACATACATATCTGTGATACTATTTGGTCAATACAGAATGTCCGCCAAAAGGGCAGTTATGAATCTCTTACCTGGAATTATTTACATTATTAAATGGTCTCTTTTCATAACAGAGATCAGATGGTAATCCTTCTAAAACACAGAAGCATAAACAGACAATAAAAGCCGCAAAAAGTTTCAAGAAAATGTTAAATAAATATTACAGGTCACAGACACACCAATGTATCTGATATGAAAGTGCATTTACATTTTCACCACATCATTGGGAACACAGGGCACTTTTTGCTGGAATTCAGGTTACTTTGTTAACATTAAAGTACTTGTTATGTTAGAAGCCCTTACCCTAGGTTTTGAACAGGTATATAAGAAACAAGTGAAAAGACTTTTGTGAAGACATTGTAATTACTTACCATTCTATTCCAAATTACGAGACTACCGAGACAGTAAAGTGTTCCAGCTCTTCTCCGTCATGTGGCTTATTCTGAACATTCGTCTGGACTATCATCCAATACACACCCTTTAAGTCAACAGCTTGACTGTGCGCGAGTAACATATTTTGCATAACTTAATGCACAGAGGACAGAAACACTTTGTTTGATAATAAAATGAAAGATCATTTGTTTCTTACGATTAAATATTTACGACATTTCTGAGTGCTTTAACTTTGCATATTGTTTGCAGAGGCTATATGGTGACATTTAATAAGTGTAGGGCTACATTTAATACATGAATACATTAAATGTACATGAAGTAAGTTTAATCTCTCTTGTTTTACCATTTCTATAGAATTTCTTGATGGTAATCTGTCTACCTGGATAAACAGAGAACGTTTTCCCTCTTACTTCCAAATCGATAGCTTCAGTCTGTACCAGATGGGAGAACAAAGTAAGCCTGTCTTTCTTTATGAACACAGGATCATATCATATATAAATACTATTATTATTATTCTTTTTATTTTTCTTATTTTCTAATATCCTATTAAAGTTAACAAACTGCATTGTAATTAACACCATTTCTGCCACTAGGTGATAAAAACTAAACTGCTAAATGATTTTCTGCCAAGATACAGTCTTTATGTGTGAAAACGATGCTTTGACAGATTGTGATTATGTGAATTTCCTGTGCATACATAATTTGTTGTGTTGCTGTTCATTTCTCACACTTTCCTCAAAGGTAAACTTGTGGCACTGGCAGTAGTAGATGAGAAAAACCCATCTGAAGAAAGCATTCGGTAAGCAACATCAGAAAATGTGCACGGAGGACATCAAAACCATGACAATAGCCAGTTTTTTCCCATTATTTCCACTGCAAAACTCAAAATTGCTCTCTTTAGTTACAAAACTCTGATGGAAAGGCTGTCTGCTGAATACAGAGATCATTATAAAAGGTACGTAGCAAATTTATATGCACTATAAAAACATGACGAGAAGGTACTTGAAATCTACATTTATAAAAATGATTTTTTTAAAGACAATTTTTGTGTTTGTTTTCTCCTAGTGATTACCAGTTTGGTTATATGGATGGTAATGAATATATTAACGGTTTAATTATGGGGTGAGTTGAATTGGACACAGATTTCAGCAGGTGCAAAGTGCAAGAAGTGTTTTTAAAGCCACTGACATTGATGAATTAAGTCCATCTGTGCTCATATTTTTGTATAATCACCACTAATATGTCTCTATTTCTTAGAGAAGTTGCGATGCCCTCCATAATTGTGCTGAATATGACCATTGATGGATACTGGCTACCAGAAAATAAGATTGAGACCATCGACGATTTACTTCTCTTTCTCAACAGTGTTCTGGATGGCAGCGCAACGGTATGAGGAGCGAAAGTGTTTTCTTCTCCAATTTTTCTCTCAAAACTTCTGCTTCTTGCGAAATTCAATGGGCCTTTTCTAATAAAATTCCATTTTACCTTAATCAGCTACTCGGAGGAAATGGGTTTTTCCAGTGCATTAAGAGAGTTTTCTATAAGTCGAAGTCTACTCTGGTGGTGAGTCTGACTAACACTCTTTATTATTTTAGCAGAAGGATAGATTTACTCTCATTTCAATTTTTCCCCAAATATTTACTAAACGCTAAACGCACCAATACCAAAACGCACAGCTGATCACATCCTCATCAAATATTTACTTGAGGCTAATATTTAGGTCACTGGTGTCCTAGTAACTAACATAAATCTCCTCGATCTCAGTTCATGTTCCAGACAGCTCCGGTCTTCTCCTGTTTTGTGGTTGGATTGCCTCTGGGTATAGTTGTAATAGTTATCTGGGGTACATGTACTGCTGTACAAGCAGATAATGAAAAATCGGAGGAAGGAGCTACAACCAGTCCTGGGAAGAAGGCAATAGAATTGCAGCCTGACGGCACAGAAAAAACCTCTGAAGCAAAGAAGGAGGATTAATATGGACTGTTTATTGAGGATCATATTAATCTGTGACATATCATAATGTGTACCCATTTTTATAAATTGTCTTCCCAGTCTGTATTGTGGTTGGTTTCTTTATCAAATAAAGTTCAAACAACTTGGATGAACCATAATCCTCTTATTAAGCTTCAATCATGAAACAAGTCTTACATTTTTTTATCAAATGAATACTTAGGCTATAGCATATATATATATGTATATATATATATATATATATATATATATATATATATATATATATATATATATATATACATACACACACATGAATAATTTGTTCAAATTCATGTTGACCATTTTACAGTATTATGCTGGAGATCCTTGGGTATTTTTTTCTATACCTTTTGTTCTTAAAAGTGTGTCCGCTTCAAAGTCAAATTGCTAAACTATATCCCGACTTGTGCCTAAATGACATTAAATCATAACTATAAAACTGTACTTTATATTAGTATAACAATTTAGTTTGATTAAGTAGTTATAAATAAAACCGAATACCGGAAATGTAGTTTAATATAAAACCACACAATGTGATATCACGACGCCATCTATCGACCATATTAAAAATTGTTAATGCTGAAAGAGATAGTTGTACTAGATAACTTTGAGGATGGAAAAGCCGACTATAACACTGAGATAATTCTGTCATGGAAGAAGAATTTGATGGAGGAAATTATCCCTATAACCTAAAAAGTGACACTGAAATGGCTTGAAAGCATATGGATTCTTCAAATCTGTCTTTGCTTCAGATCAAATGAGAAAACATCACCCCTTAGACACTGCGGTAAGTTTCCTTCACCTCAAAGTGGATTAATGGATTATCTCGCTTCTCGTGTCAAGGATGAGTAAAAGGCGTTAACAGTGACTTTACATGGTGTTGTGAGCGGTTTCCGCTGCAACTTTCTCTGGAAACATCGGACCAAACTTGTACTGACGGACTCCGAAAACGGAAGTTTCTTTGACATCTCTGCATTTATGATATTTCCGTCATGGCACTTGGGCGGTTATCGTTTCAAATAGCGAGAGGTGATATTAACAATTTTATCCAGTTAATAATAGAACCGCGTGCAAATCAATGCGGAAGAATTTTGTTTCTGCGTGGGTTCATCAAGTTTTAGTTGAGACGCTAAAAGCTTGTTTTCTCAGCGAATTTTGAACGCTTGGGTTTTTGCCTGAAAGGGAAATAATATCTGCAGCCCTATATGCGAATTAAACTGGAATATAAACAATTTTTGGGCGCTTTGGGGGAGGAGTTTTCAAAGAGAAAAGCAGCACATCTGTTTCTGGGATCATGGTCATGGAGAACATGCAGAGGTCTGCGGTTCTGCTCTGTGTCTTGGCTGTGGGACTTGCTTTCGGTGGAATTTCGTCTGTCTCAGACAGATATGTGTCTTTGAATGAACACCAAACAGACAATACCACCTTGTCAGAACACCTTCACCCCAAGCTATACTTTGATCAGACAGAGGTGCGTTTAATGAAACAGAGGGCCACCACCACGCACAGACACTTATTCAAAGTGATTCAAAATGCTGTTTCTGTTATGTTATCCAATGCAGCTGCTTACCAGCCTCCGGTGAACCATGAGGATTTCGGCAAGAAATGGAATGAGATTTATGGCAACAATTTGCCACCTCTTGCACTATACTGTCTGCTTCAGCCAGAGGATGCTGCCGCCTCTCAGTTTTTGATTGAGTACATGGACAGAATGGTGGAGTATCCAGATTGGATGGTGTCTAGTGCCCCAAATGATGAGGTTCCGATTGCCCACTCCCTCACTGGTTTTGCCACAGCATATGATTTCATCTACACCTTTCTTGACACCCAGAGAAGATTGCGATATCTCAAGAAAATACGATCTGTTACCGAGGAGCTTTTCGAGCTGTCCAAGCACAGAGGATGGGGGAAACAGTTTCTACAGAACCACCAGACAACTAATATAATAGCCATTCTCATCGGTGCTCTTGTGGCAGGTGAACATAATGACCCAGAGACCATGATATGGAAGCAAATATCAGTGAACTACATGGAAAAGACCATGTTCCTTCTCAGCCACATTGTCGACGGCTCTCTCGATGAGGGTGTTGCATACGGTAGCTACACAGCAAAATCCATCACTCAGTATGTTTACTTAGCGTTGCGTCATTTTCAGATAGACAACACGCAGAACAACTGGCTCAGAGCGCACTTTATGTTTTACTTCGCTACTCTGCTTCCTGGATTTCAACGAACGGTTGGCATTGCAGACTCCAATTATAACTGGTTCTACGGTCCAGAAAGCCAGCTTGTATTTCTGGATGCATACGTGCTCCGAAATGGCTCGGGAAACTGGCTGGCAGAGCAGATTAGGAAGCATCGTCCTAAAGATGGTCCCATGATGCAATCAGCAGCCCAACGCTGGGCTACTCTGCATACAGAGTACATATGGTATGACTCCGAGTTAACTTCAAAGCCTCCGTCTGACTTTAACAAAGCAAGCATGCACGTTTTCTCCAACTGGGGTGTGGTGACATATGGGGCTGGGTTACCTCAAGCTCAGGGTAATACCTTTGTGTCATTTAAATCAGGAAAATTAGGAGGGCGAGCGGTTTACGATATTGTCCATGCCCAACCTTATTCTTGGGTTGAAGGCTGGACGAACTTCAACCCAGGGCACGAGCACCCTGATCAAAACTCCTTCACTTTTGCACCAAATGGACAGGTGTTTGTCTCTGAAGCCTTGTATGGTCCTAAATACAGCTATCTTAACAATGTGCTGGTATTTGCCCCCTCACCCACCAGCCAGTGTAATCAGCCATGGGAAGGACAGTTGGGGGAATGTTCAAAGTGGCTACGATGGGCAGAAAAGGAAGTTGGGGAAACCGCTGGGGAGGTCATCGCGGCTTCGTCGCATCAGGACATGTTGTTTGTGAGCGGAGAGTCTGCTTCGGCCTATTCATCCGCCATGAAGCTAAAGAGCGTGTATCGGGCTCTTGTGCTTCTCAACTCTCAAACATTATTAATGCTGGACCACATTGAGAAACACGAGCACTCCCCTCTCAGTTCCCTCAGTGCGTTTTTTCACAACCTAGACATTGATTTCAGATACATTCCTCACAGATCGTTGGGAAAATACAATGGGGTCCTGATGGATGTATGGGATGCACATTACAAAATGTTTTGGGTGGACGCACAAGGATCCAGCCCCATTGCCAGGATACAAGAGGCAGAACAGGCTGCGGAATTCAAAAAAAGATGGACACAGTTCATAAACGTGACCTTTCCCGTGGAGAACCCTGTCACCAGAGTGGCTTACTTGATGTATGGCCCGTACGTCAAGGTCTCGGACTGTAGATTCATTGACAACAGTAAAAATGGAGTAAAGATATCAGTGACTCTAAATGACACAGAGACTGTTGTGTCAGTTGTAACAAACTACAAAGACATTGAGGCTAGGCACAGTTACTTGGGCTTTGCAGGCTTTGCCAAGACACAAGACAGTCAAAGAATAGTTCAGTTTGGCCAGGGAATTCAAACTTTGCCAAGTCAAGTCACAAAAGATTTTATTTTTGACTTTGGATTGGTGGTAAACATCTCTGCCATACTGGTTTTATGTTTTGCTTTAGCTTTCATAATAAAAAAAAGGAAATTTCATGTGTCGTTTAATATGTTAATTCACTGCACCCTGATCTGTGTGCTGTTTTTGTGGGTGACTGAACTTTTGTCTGTCTTTTATGGCTGCGAACAGCTCTCATGCATAGTTAAATCAAAAGACCGCAGCATATATGATGGAGCAGACACTAGCGTCCCTGACCTCCTCCCCGTCATCACCATCACATCCATGCCAGGCTCGGGCGCGGAGATCCTTCAGCACCTTTTTGATAACAGCTCTGACTTTGTATACCTCCGGATCCCTTCCACCTACCTGCGGTTCCCCATGTCTCCTTTCGTCTCTCTGGTGGACGCTTGCGAGTGGTCTGGAGCAGATGCGCGAAATGGACGATTTCGAGTTATTCAGGGATGGTTCCACTCCATAGTCCACAATGTGAAACTGCACCTCCAGAACATTCAGTTGCACCAGAGCAACGATGAAACGGGGAATAATGTCAAAGCGAAAGGCCAAAGAAAAACAAGAATGCTGCTGTCAGAGCAAACGAGGACAGGAAACGGCAAGCGTACCCATATGGACGTCGAATACATACAAGAGCTCAGGCAGCACCTGGTAAAATACCCAAATGCCCTGCCAGTACTGAGCATGGGCAGTGGTGGCTGGTTCTTGAAGCTGCCTTATCTTCAACAGGTTATAGGTCGCTCACTTCGCTCAGTTCATGTGGTCAGAGACCCACGTGCATGGATTTATCTAATGCTCTACAGCAGTAAGCCAAGCCTGTACTTACGTAAGAATATTAAAAGGCACATCGCCAACATTTTTAAGCAGAATATTGATGGTGTGGATCAGGGCTGTGCTACAGTGGACTCACAGTTCCTTCCTTTAAAGAAGATCCTCTCCCAGCCAGATCCCAACCCTGTGCAGCTGCTAGCTCAGCTATGGCTCGCTCACAATTCAGCAGGGCTAAAGGTGAGCGCAAGCCTCCCCACACACACTTACTTTATAGTCAAATTCGAGGACGTTGTACATTTTCCCGAAGAGACGGCGAGAACGATACATAACTTTATTGGAATACCTGTTGCACCAGCTGCATTAAACCAGCTGACATTTGCCACGTCCACAAATTTATATAATCTGATATATGAAGGAGATATAGCACCTGCCAAAATCAACATGTGGAAGACCAATATGGCCATAGATGACATTAAACTCATTGAAGATACATGTTGGCCTGTGATGGAGAAGCTGGGTTATAAAAGACACACAGTCAGTCATTCTTTTTTGTAACTGTTTTTGCATTTTTTCAGATATGTATGTCAGTATTTTTCCTCCAAATGTTCATCATATGACCATTTGTTTTATGCTCTTATTCCAGTACATTTAAGCAATGTATATACATATATTATTTAAATCATACAAACAAAACAGTCTAGAATGTCTAGATGTGCTAAAGAACAAAAAGCGATTGCACCACTGAAGATGAACAACAGATGCAAATCTTGGATCACAAGTACATTTAGTTTGACTGGAAGACAAGATTATGGTATTTTCCACCAGATGGGCGGCTAACAATATTTTTCAGTTTTATGTTGTGAGATACATGCTATTGTAATTATGCTATTCTGAGTGAAATGAATGTAATTTCCAGTCATTTTTCCACCAAGAGACCTTGTTGTTGGCATTTCTAAGAACCAGTTCATGTGTGGGTCTATAAATGTGCAAAAAGGTCTTCAGTATGGGACTGAAGAATCAAATCAGTTTTGACATCAAATGTCACATCATCTTGCCAAATCAGTTGTCTTTTTTTAGTACTGTATGTGAATATTTTTTTCCCTGTTATTTCTTTGCATCACTATATAAACTATATATCAAACATCAATGGCAAATCCATCTTACTTTTCTGAAATATATCATTTGCTCATGATGAAATCACCAATGGGACATTTAACAACCCAAACAAGTAAAACCACAAAACATCATATTTCTCATCTTAATGGGGAAATATTTTAATGCAATTTTAAGAGACTACTAACGCAAAATATTTTAAAAGCCACAATGCAAATGGATTTTCCATGGCACCACATGCATAAGGAGTGTAATCATCACTGTGGGATAACTGAAATGGAGGAAAATAACGACAATTTATGTGATACTTTTAAAACATTTGCAAGCACTGCTTTAGTGTGTGTGATGTTATTTGCAGAGTCATTCTTTTGGACCCAGAATGCTTTCAGACTGCTCTCAGCAAGCAATTCTTCATAACATAGAGTCTGTACGGAGAATATTAAGTTAAATGCTTAAAAGGAAAGCCAGTCCCTATACATAAGGCCATATGGCTGATCATGTATAGGTCTCCAGCATGTCTACTATATGGTTATTATTATTATTTATGTCTAGCATAAAGGAAAACCGAAGTGCAAACATGGTAAAAGGCACAAACACTGTGATTTGAACTGTGAAGCAACAATTTATCAAATTTGTTTAACAGTATCAATAGTGCCAAGTCGAATGTGGCAATTAATTATTGCACACATACTTCTTTATGGTACAAATAAATGGTTCAACATTACTTGAGTGACTTCTGAGGATTAAAAATGGTCAGTAACAGGTCTTACAAAAGAGAGGAATTGATTTTGCATGCAATTCAAAACCTAGAATTGACAAAAAATGTCGCCAGCAGAGGGCAGCAGATAAATAAAGATCCAACAGCTAGAAATGTATTCTCAGTAGCAGGTCCTTCACTACTACCTGCATCAATTCATGTAAGGGCTAAAAAAAAAAGCTTGCTCATTGGTGCCAATTTCACGTTTCCTTTTTACACTTCAAAATACTTGTCATTTACACTAATAAATCTGGGATGAGTCAGGTCTTGAGCAGTGTGATGTATTGTGAATCTTACTGTGGTTTCCTAGGTGCAAGCCTAATACTTTGCAAATGTGTTTAATTCAGAAGAGCCAAACAGTGACTGTGGGTTAAATACAGAGTTACAGAAACAGCTCATGCATTCAAATGAACAAATCATGCCTTGATGCCAGGTAGCTCACTAGACTTTGCCTGAAAATGGATTTGTTTTTTTAGATTATTGTATTGAAACCCTAGAACCGTGGCCTTCTAACGCATCTCGTGAAAAGGATTGATGGTTTTCCTGATTAGCAGACAGTTCTCGTGCCTTCTAATGCACCGGTGCCTTCTGCATGAGCCAAAAGCCCAGCTAGTGTTTGATCATTCACACTGGGCATGTACCCGTGGCAGCGACTTTGATGAATTAGGTGGTGTTGTGAAACCAGTGCTATTTATTCTTCTTAATGTCAAGCCCTTGGAAAGAGCATACTGATAGGAACACGTTTTAGCATTATCCATTGCAATGAAGAATGCACACGGGCTCGGAAGGAGAAGATGAACGAACTTCATTTGGTTTATGGTCATGTGGTTTTAGTGGATGTTAAATTTATACTAATAAATGTATCATATGATAAAATTAGTATCTGAAATCAAACCTCGTGGCTTAGGCTTCTCCTAAAAGTGGGATCTCTCATGAAGTTGACCAATGCACTGTTAAATACTATGAACTAAAAATGATTAGTGAGTAATGGCAGGCCTCAGAGGACTTCGGATAACAGACCGGGTTTCTTATTAAAAACACTGGGGGTGGAGGATATACAGGCCTAAAAGAAAACATGAAATGAGTTTCTGTAAATGTACCTATTTAGGAACAGTTTTCAAAATCTACTTCTAAATCTGCTGCTTTCAAACCATCTGTAGCCTCTCCTCCTTTGAATCAAACTAGATACAATCTAAATGCTAATCAATTTCAGCAACAAGCTCTTTTAGGGCTGACGGATTTTCTGCCGCACTCTCTGGTGTCCAGGGGGACCGGCGTGATGAAGCTTTGTTGGCGAGATTAGTGGACCTTTAACATTTTCTCTTGTGAAAAAAAGTTTCACTACATGTGCTTCAAGAATATTATTATGATACTAGAAAAATCATCTTTTGCATTTATGTAATGCTTTTAAATACAAATATCTGGTCATGTGGACAATAAAACACATAGACATGATATGCTTTGCATCTGCAACCACACTATCACATTAGGTCCTGAATATCTAGTGTCTGAAGGGACAGGCAGAACACACAAGGTGAGTTAGAGCTGTTGTAAGACAGTGGATAAAGTGGGATCCATACTCCATTTTGGAGGATCAATGCTCCAGGAGACCATGAGGAGAGAGGGATTACGTTAATAACACTAATAACCATGGCTGGGTCTTTAACTATGCCAATCTCTGAGACTCGGCACGCGGAAAGCCCCTTTATAGTTGGAATGTGTCTTTAATTTCATCTGTACAAATAATTAATGCTACTGTGAAGAGCTGTTTACATTGTAAATACTTCTCATTGCAACTTTATGTCATCGATTGGTATTCATTGTTTCTTAAGTATGCCGTTTAATTGAGATTGAGGCTATTATTATTACCTAATGACTTGTCTAACCCCCCACTAACATAGGGCATAACACACCCAAACATTAATTAAATCAGGAGCCGCGTCCTCTGGGCACTGTAGTCCAGTTCGCTCTGTGGCAGAAGAAGGGCAATTTGAACATAACCTCAATCTGGGATTTTTCCCAAATGAAATAGTGAAACCACCGCACGCAGTAATTAAGGAGACAGTCCCCCTGAGTGCCCTCGTCCTGGCCCTGCATCAGCTCACAGGCCTTTAATATTTCATCAAGATCTCTTCAGCTCTCACCTGTGCTCGTAGAGACTCTAGCCAACACTAGAACAACGCTTTGCTCTGTCACTCTCTCAAAACCATTGGTTGACCCCAGAAACTCAGACTGTCACCCCTCCAATCTGACAGCAGTTACCGGTTACACACATTCGCACACACCTTTCTAACAAGCAAGACTTGATTCGGTAAACTAGGATTATAAAATAACTAAAAAACAGAGAGTTTCATAAGGTAATGATTAAAATAAAACAACACTTTATTCAAGTCCTCATCGAATTAGTCACTCGTTTTGTTCAAACACACATGGATTCATTCAGGAACAAAACAAGTGGTTGTTAGTTATTGGGTGCGTCTCAATCAGCTGCAAACTGTAGCTTGGTCGTGAATCAGTATATCGTGTGGGAAGGGCCTGGCACACTACACATTGGGACACACATGACAACATCCTTGTTGTCCAATGTCAGGGTTCCTACAAAGTTTGGAAAAGTATGGAATTTATTTGAGTAATGTTTAAGTAATTGAGATGACAAGTGTCCCAATCAACCTGAATTCACTCTATGGAAAAAAGAAATCAGAGAATGGAAAAATATTTGTGTTTCCAGACTATTGCCCCTATTCAATTTTCCAGTTTATCAAGTTTAGTATGTCTAAAAAAAAAAAGTAGGGATACTGTGCTTGTGCACTCATACTCATGTACTCATTAATATGCTCCAATACCAACAACTGATACCATGCTTACAGTGCTTGTGACAAAGAAACTCCGACAACAGAGCAAATAGAGAGCAGAATGGATGTATCAGAAAAAGGATGGATATGAAGAAATGTATGCAAGCTGATAAGCAAAACGTGGAGTGGATTAAGTGCGCAGCAGCACAGATGCGCTGACTTGTCGAGCGCACATCCCTTTTTCACAGACGTCACTGGAAATTTAGTAGTTCGGTCGGATATGGCAATAGCAAAGAAAGTAAAATGAGAAGCATATTATTAACGTTAACTTACGGTAAAGAGAGAGTGGACTTCTGTTGCTCTCGATAACTGATCGTTCATTCAACACACATGCATCATTTGGATTAAAACTAAATCGTATGTGCAAGTAAAAACATGAACTGTGACATGATTTATGTATAACGAGTGGTTCCCTGACATTTTCAGGAACTTTTCTGTGCACAAACATCCGAAGCGCGCTCCCAGAAGGCTGTCTTTCAGAGAAAGTTTTTGAGTTTTCTTTCATGTCTTCTTGCACTTGAATGAACATTTGTCACACAAAATTGTCAAAATGCCCATATATCTTTGTGAAACATAGTCGCTTATGTCTTAAGCGAATGTAAACAGCTGAAAAGAAAATGCGCATGCAACAGTATGTTGGATATGTGTGATATTCCAATATACAAAAGACAAAGAGAAAATAACTGCTCACATTTTTCAGTACACTGGAAGGATTTTGCAATTGAGACAGCCCTTAAAATGGCTGACTCCCTGATTAGTGCCCACACTGAACTAGGCAGCTGATTGAGACACATCCATTCTTTCAAACATTTCATTCACAACACTGGTTCATTCAATAAAGAAACAAGAGAATGTCTTTTTGAGTGAGTCATTAATTCACTCAAACGATTCATTCAATATCACTATAGTAAGCGTAATGGTCGAACACTGTATCGAGCATCGTGTTCTCTGTCAACAGACCATCATCGTTTATATATTTCATGTTGTTCCAAACCAGAATGAGATAAAGAAAGTGAAGAACTCAGAATTTGTGCTCTGCATTTCACACATCCAAGTGTGCATACACTCAGCAGTGAGTATTCAATACACACCTGGAGCAGTGGGCAGACATTTTTTTCTGCGGCGCAATTAACCCTTCGCAAACAGTTTGATTGACAGGCGATCTGACCAATCATAACCCCAATTTCGCCATTTTATCTGACAAAGCAGTCAGGGGAGTTAGTAGAGTAACGTTGGTGAACTTGAACTTGAAAAATTGTGTGTACTCACGTCTTTCCACGCTTGAAACAACATTCCTTCTGATGTTCATTCATGTTTATTTGATGCTATAAATGAAGTATGAAGAGATGATCGGTTCACGAGCCGCTTGAAAGAGCTACAGCGATCTGTCACGACACATTAAAGAGACACTATACGGTATTTATTGTTTAAACTTCTTCAAAAAATTACAATATTTTAAATGTGAAACTGTTTCTTCCATTGTCAGTGTAATCTCCACAATGTATTTTTCACTGAGTGAGAACAAGTTGTGTGGTGTGAGAGCACACGGGTTGTCGGGCATAGCAACAGGGAGCGGGTTTTGCGAAGGGTCAATTGGGGGTTTGGTGCCTAGCTCAAGGGCACTTCAGTTGTGGGTAATGAGAGTGGAAGAGAGCACTGTTCATTCACTCCCCCCACCAACATTTCCTGCCAGTACTGTGACTCAAAGCCGTGACCTTCAGGTTACAAGTCCAACTTGCTAACCATTAGGCCACAACCATACTTGAGCTTGAGCAAAAGAAGCTATTCATGACGATATTGTGGTAATATAATATAAAAATATTATGAAATCTGGACAAAAATATTATAGAATACTATATAATTGATCATTCTTATTTTTATGGAATTTCAGTGTTTATTATAACTGATTTATCAGTTCACATCATTATTTTTTTTATTTATTTATTTTTTTTTAAATATGTTCCCTCAGTTATTTTTAATCAATATAACTTCTCACTCTAGCGGCGACATCTCTTCTCTGAAGATGTGTTCACTGGCGGAAAGGCGGGGCAATCTGTCTCTCACGTGACATCACAGCGATAGCAAACCCCAACCATCCAATCAATTGCCGATGGACAAAATAAAGTCCCGCCTACTTTTTTTTTGTTCAAGAAGCCATTTAACTTTGATATAAGTCACAATAGAGAATATAATACGATTCCAATTTCCGTTTCATGCCAAATTTAAGCATCATAGATATGAGTCACACTGACAACAATTCTGCATTTGGTGAGATGTAAAATGTCATGACTAAGAGGCACTGGTTGGAAATATTTATACAGCAACCACACGGCAATTTGAGGATCACAAGCTTTTGATCTTTAAACTGAGCTCTCTAAAAGCTTTCCGTTTGAAGAGAGCATCAGGTCTCAGCAGTGCACTGGGAGCTAGTGGCAGCAGCAGTGTTAGTAAATCATAAGAGTAAACAGAGATGCTGTGGTATGGCAGTCATTTGAGTGAGAGCCGCACTCTTCTAGCCAGAACAACTCCGGCGTACCTATCAATCACAGCCTGTGATGAGTGCTGAACACATCCACTCACTCAGTGGAACCTCTGCACATCAAAGTTATGGGTCACTCGTACGGAGCACTCTTTGCCATGAATTCTGCACTTTGGAGCCATAATGCCGCTTTTACCACATATGTTGGAAGTGGCTGCCATTGAGGTAAAATAGTTGATGGGGTGATCTGTTCCTCTTTGCAGCCATGCTCTCGAAATGTGACGAGGATGAATGTAGAGGAACTGACTTTTTTTCATTTATTAAAACAGCTTTTTATATTGTGTCTGAGGCGCAATAACCCATTGTTTATAGGAGATGTAAAGGAGAACCAAACCGACCAAACAGAGACACTAGATATTTATCTCTTAAACCTTGCCTTCAAGCAGTTATTACTCTTCCCTGAGGTGTCTTTATGCATGGAAACCATGTATTGCCGTTGATAACAACATAATGGCTCAAGACCCCCTTGACATGTACATCTTACACCATCTCAGTGTGTTTTCTTCCCTTTCAAAAAGAAAACTGCATGTCCTACACTCTCTCTGCGGGTTGCATAACGTCAGCCTGCTGCGCAGGTAAGAGCAGGGAATTGCGGAGACCAGAATTATAAGGGTATGTACTACAAGCTTGTCGATGCACAATATTACGAGCAAACCTGCCTACTGCATTTGAAAATATAGGTGACCTTTCCACTTTCAATGTAACAGTATCACAATATTTTGATGCTTAAAATATTAAAATATGATAGATATTATACATTTAATGCTTAGAATATTATCTCACTATATCAAACTATATGGGCCCTAAAAGCCTGATCTATCAAATATATACAATATTTGTTACAACAAAATTTATACAGATACAATAACAACAACAACAACAAAAAAAAAAATTGAAAACTTCAAATGTCCAAAGTCCGGATGTGTTTTTAGGCAGGTGAAAGTGCATAATTGAATGTGTGATACTGTTTATTGATTATGTTGTCTATGTGTTGTTGAACCGTTGACATTTAAAGTCCAAGAATTGTAGTTCTGGGTTGCTGTTGGCCACATTCATTGTACATTCATATGCATTTCTTTGTGTGTATAATTTGTGTTCTTCTGTTAATTTTTACTACTTGGTTTATGTTTTTATGAAGGACTTGGCTAATCCTGAAATTAGAGAAGATTTTTAATAATTTCTTTTTGTTTTTTTTTGTGTGTGTGAACTGTTTTTTTTTTTTGTTTTTTTAGAGGTTTTTCAGGTTATTGATCATTCAGTGGTATAGAATAATTGACCAAACTTTACCTCAGTTTCACAAATTATGTGAAATGGTTTACTTGTTATCACTGATTGCTTACAGGTTGTCTGTAGTTACAGCCTGCCGCTATTGTGCCTGCAGTTATTGTGGATAAAACCGAGCCTCCTGCTAAACCCAGCAGTTCACCTGCTATGGGGTTTCATACACTCCTTTAAAGCCCATCTGTAACGGTTGGGACTTTATCTGCTCTGTGGCACTCAGGACCCTCCAGGTGATGACTCACCCAAGTTGTGAAAATGAAATCTTTTCACAAGCTGCCTTATTGTCACAGAAAGCTGGCACAGGTGCTTTAGTTTCGTGTGTTCGAAAAGTTGCTGCATCAGGTGTACACGTGTTGGCAGGGAATCATGTTTCAGTGTCAATTTTATTCTGTCATTTTCAAATCAAAATGGATGTTTGGTGCTATGACATGTAAACAAATTAATCTTAAAATAATCAAAAATTAATCTTACACTATCCAAAGTGCTTTCTCGTTGTGTTTTGCATTTTAGCGTTTTAGCATGTTAGCATATTAGACCACTTTAGCTCAAAATACATATTCATACAAATTCATGTAAACGCATGAGATGAGGCTGAGATGAGGCTCAAAAATAGATGTTTAAGGTTAGCAGCTTTAAATCCTCAATAACATGAATGAAAGCAATAGCCGTGTGGTGGAACAGTGAAGATTAAAACCTAATGTGTCTTCTGATCTGTATGTCATGAATTTTACATTATTCATTCTCTCTCTGGAAATGTGACTGTTGCATTTGCTTATGTGTGATTTTGATTGGAAATCTGAGGACTATTCTGCATGCTAATGGGACAATTCCAATTCTAGAGCAATGGTTTTCCCATACGCTTCATCTTTTTTAATATTTCGTCCAATTTGTTCTCCATTTTGTGTTGCTACGTTGCTCGGTCAGAGCTCTGCTATTAAGGAAATACGCCTCTATATGTCTTGGACCACCAAATTATAGTCCTTCATTATAAAATTATACATTTTATTCCCTTTTTTAAAATCAAATTTGGTCCAGTAGCAAAATTGCATAAATCCTGAAGAATAGTTTGAAGTGTGATTTCGCAGATGGAGCTAGTAAAGACATCTCTTAAAATGCCTCGTTCCTCACAAGCCGAATCAACAGCGAGTGTGCCGAGTAAATCAAGTACGTGTCATCACATTGGAAGATGGTGCACAAACCCCAGAGGATAAGCTGCTATTCCAATAGATACATTTTCATAAGTTCATAGCAGCTCCAAGCGACAAGTCTAATAGATTTCCTCAATCAATTTGCAGAGGCAGAAGATATTATCCTGAAGAGCATAATCTTATGAACTGTGATATGATAATAATGGCTTTTCTGTCTTATTGATCATCTGATACGTTCAGGCTTAGGGAGTAAATACAGAGAACAGTTGGTTTCCATCTGTTAGCATGCGCACATTGGACCACTCAATCTTACGGTACAGCACATTACATGAGAAACTCAAGGCTTGGGATGGAGTTCCCTTAACAGTGAAAGGTTATTTATGAAATCAATTATGTTTTAAGGCACTATACGCTCTGTTAGCCTCTTTTTGTGGGTGGAATTTTGATGCAGACTAATGAATGGAGCTCGAGAAATGTCAGTGGTGAGATTTGGTGAACGCAACGCTTATTATACTGATGTGGCACCAGCAAAGAAGCGAATGGTGTTTGTCTTTTTGACCCTTAACTGAGATGATTTTCATGCTGGTTACACTTTTAATTAGAGAGATTATACTGTAATTGAGCTGCTACGAGGCCGTCACATCCCTTCGCTGCAGAACGCGCAGTGCAGCTCAGGCAAATGTTGCCCCTGGAGACCACAGGGCAAATGCTCTAAATCCCCTCAACGAAATATTCATGCAGAAGACAGAACATAAAAAATGGGGGAAACAGAGAAATGGCCTTTGGAAAAAGGGAGAAAAGCGAGGCACATGTAATTCCATGTGAAGTCTTGTACTTATTTCTATCAGGTGGCTTGTAAACTAACAGCTCCAGGGGGCAAAGAAGATGACAAATATTGTTCATAATGGTTGAAAACTAATGAAGCGTGAGATGCCAGCAAGAGCTTGGAGGGGGCCAGGGGCGATCTTACTCTGTTGTGTGTATCCCTCCCTTTTCTCTCTCCCATTTTCTTTACATTCCCCTCCTTTTCTGCTTCTCTTGAGAGCAGTCTCCCTATCGTTTTTCATCTCTTTTCCCTCCACCTTCATATGCAGTGTTTCTCTCTCTTTCAGCAGGCTGGTGTTCAAGTATGCTGTAGACTTGTAAATCTGCTACCAATCAAATATTTAATACACACACACACACATATATATATATATATATATATATATATATATATATATATATATACTATCATAAAATATATCAAAATACATTTATTGACTCTCCCTATACATTTCTTTATATGTTGAAACGTGTTTCAGGATGCTAAAAATTCTCCTTGCTTATTTCCTGTTGGATAGTTACAGTATCCTGCCACGAGAAACTTTATGAATCAAAAGGGAGCTGTGGCCTGGCTCCTCAGCTCGGTAGTTTGCTCGTCTGCCTCACATTCTGAAGGTTGCAAGACTGACTCTTGATCAGTGAAAAACAGGATCCATCACAGTGTTGCCGAGACCTCAAACGATGTGCAGGGCACGACGTGAGTTTGTCAGTTGCAGTATATAAGCTGTCATGGTAGACGGATTCTCCCGTGAGAATTAAGCATCACTCTAGTTAAAGTTCTGCACACTAGCCTTTTGGTTCACTGTCTAGTGCAACAAATTTAAAGGTCCCAAGTGAAAATGTTGTACAGAACAAAAAACAAATCTCTCATGCTACAGATGTTCTTGAGGATTATCCGATAATATAAGTGTAAATAATAATTATGATGATTGGCTTCTGCAGTTTCTCTGACTACTGAGCTTGGATATTACGAATTTATTTATTGTATGGTAGGCTATCTCTTGAATTTACAATAGATATCATATAAACTACCAATGAACAATAATTTGACTGGATTTATTAATTTAGGATAATGTTTCTACTGATATGAATAGGCCTAAATTTTTAACATATAAACATGTCTTGTAAACAGTTTTCAAACAGAAGTTTAAATCACTAAGTTAAAAATGATTAAAATGATTGTCACATCCGGCTCCGATTAGTAGCGTAACTGAATTTGCATTATTATCAACGGATAGAGGCCAGAAATTTTAATTAATTTAGTTGAACTTAACAATAAACATCAATATTCAAAAACTGTTTAACTGTGTTGCCAGTCATGAGATGAATGAAGTTACTGCCAGAGGAATAATCGGACTGATTAATTTTATTTTTAATATTATTTAGTTTATTTTGCATTTTGAAAATAATCCTTTATTTGAAAAACTTATATTTGAAGTAAGTGCATGAAAAATAGTTTCCCCCAAACCTTTCATTTAATTCCCCCAAAATAGTCTTTAGTCATAATTAATATGTTAGTATTTCTTTGTCTAATTCTAATTCTCTTTAATATGACATGTTGTCTGTATTCTATTCTTGCATTTCTTTAATTAAAAAAGGTGGTCAGCATCAGACTCTGACATTTTGCTCATACACATAACAGTATAACTCACACGCTTAGCTTTAAATCATGAAATGTGCATCAAAATTAAAGGCAGGGTAGGTGAGTTGATCCAGAAATATTTTTTGTTATGCTGGGTCTCTTCACAGCCTGATATCAATCACTAAATTAAGTTATCTAAATGTATGTATATATATATATATATATATATATATATATATATATATATATATACAGCTCTGGAAAAAATTAAGAGACCACTGCAAAATTATCAGTTTCTCTGGGTTTACTATTTATAGGTATGTGTTTGGGTAAAATTAACATTTTTGTTTTATTCTATAAACTACTGACATTTTTTATCAAATTCCAAATAAAAATATTGTAATTTAGAGCATTTATTTGCCAAAAGCAACAACTGGTCAAAATAACAAAAAATATGCAGTGGTCTCTTAATTTTTTCCAGAGCTGTATATATATCACAGTTGGAAGGCGAAGGACCATAAAATGTTCATCCAATCACTGCATTTGGTCTTGCACCGGCATCATACATCATACGTCATCAGCGCTGCATTCATATGGGGCATCGGCGTCGATGCTATGCTTGACCTTCATAGTGACAACAGCCAATCACATTGCTTTCTGTTGTTGCATGAACGCAATTGGCTAGCATCTGCACTAGGGTATTTGCATAAGGCGATGCACTGCATAAGACTGCAGTGGTTCGACCTTAATTTTATGAAGTGAAGAGAAAACTTTTTGTACGGGAAAACAAAAAAAATAACGACTTTATTCAACAATATCTTCTCTCATGTCATTCTCATAAGCTGTTTACGTTCAACGCTTCCGTCTGCTTCGTCAGAATGCTGACTCATTATTGGCCGGCTCCTGAGTCAGCATCACACACAACGCACCGACCCGACTAATTATCGATTTTTATAAATTTTATTGTCGCAGCTGCTAATTAATTACCAGAGTAAGTTCTTCCACTCAGTAATACATTTCATTATTATAACATTATACATTTCATAATGTGGCTCATTAATTCATAGTTGTTCCGGTTAACATTTACTTTGTGTCAGCAGGATTAGTTCACACCATCTCTTATCCTACAATCCAATGCCCCACAGCCTCTGCTCTTACAACAATGATTTTTCTGGTTTCCACCCCCTACTGTTGTTGCAGACATATTCAATTCACGCCTGTACTTTTGCAAGCTAAAAAAAAAAAAAAAAAAGAAAGAAAAGAAAAAAACAGCTCAAGATGACAAAACAAAGCTGACTTTCACAATTCATTCATCTCTGCAGGCTTCAGACGAAAGAGTAACGAGAGCTGCCTGTGTGTCTTGCACCTCAGCTGCATCGATTGACTGATTAATTCCATAATGTTTCAGAGTTTTCTCAGAATAGACCTCGCAATGGACTTGCATTTGGTATCATATCGCACAGAATTACAAGTTTATGACAGGTTTTGTATTCTGTGTGGCTTTAAAAATCTAATTGCATTATTTGGGTCTGGTCTCTTCAAAAAGTAATTGAATTATCCATCGGTACCTTGAGACAAAGAGAAATAGAAAAACTGTAATGCATTATTCATATTTTGCTCTGGAAGCTTATTAAGTAAAACAGACCACACTATGTTTATGATAGCTCTTTCATTTGTAATTATATATGCGCTTTTTGTTTCCAGGAAAAGAATATGCACTGCAAAGTGCTAGTTACTCCATGGTTTTACTTTTCATTCAGATTGAACTGTTAAATTACTCTATTAACTCAAATTGCTGTTTGTTAGTAGAGAAGAATCTATTAAACGTAAAACAGACTATATGCTTGTTTGCGGCTTTAGCTTAGCAATGTTTAAGTGACAAATAAAGCATGCAGTACCATTCATGACGACTCCGAACCTCGCAGCACTGTCACATTCCAACGAACGACTGATAGCGTACCGTATGAATACAAATGGATGAGATGCAACCGCAAGGTTGATTACACTAATTTGATCTGCTATTCATAAACAGTTCTATCACATGCTCTTGACAAATTGCTTTTTAGAAGACAAGAGAAAAAAGACCTAAGTAATAAAAAACAAGCCACCTACACACTTGAATTGGAGCACATAACAAAGGCTTATGCTACAAAAAGTAGCTGGGTGATCCAAAAGTTACTGTGTGTGTGTGTGTGACTGATTCTTCATTGCCATGACTCCAGCTCATCTTGCTGAAATGACAGAGCTTCTGTTGGAGGTCATGACTGAGACAGAACTCAAATGGGTGGTGAGCTGTTGGAGAAATATTTAACACAGTCTTGAAGTTCTGCAGCAGACTGCCCAAAACAACACGAATGAAAGAGGAAGCTTTAGTTTGAGGGTCAATGAGACGTACAGTAAGAGTGTCCACGATAATGAAACAGCATTAAAAGTTCTAACCTAGTTTAGAAATGTACTCTTTTTATATTCATGTTCACTACATGTATAAATATTCATGTTAACACATGCTGGCTTCACGCCATGTCGTAATTACTGTAATTTTGTGTTAATGTTGTTAGGGAGCTGTTACGGCAACACTATCATTGCCTAAATTAATCTACAGCGGTCAGGTGGTCCAGTGGTCATGTGGTACAAGTAGAAGCTTTCGGAAAATTCCCAGCTTACAAGTTGTACTTACACTCTCTACAAGGACGTGAATGCTTTTTACAAGCATAATTCTCAGTATTACGGTAATTTCGACATGGGAATACCCCTATATTTTGTGTGCACATTTGAATGATTTTTAGTTTTTACTGTATATTTGAAACAATATTTTTAGCAAATATCATGACTAATCAATTCATAAATGTTTTTATATAAAATGAATTGTTTTGTAAATAAAATGTTTTTTTAAATAAATGGAATTATTAAATTATAACTCAATAATAAAAAGGACAAATTATCTGATATTTTGTGAGACTTATTGATATTGACACAAGGGTCTGCAGGGGTCCTGTTTATCATATCATTTCCAGTTTTTTTTTTTTTTTTTGCTAATTGACTTTCATGTGGCACACAAATGTGTTTTTAAAAATTGATGTAATGAAGCTGTTGTTAAAATTTTATAGGCAAAAGTGAGTCTTTTTTATTAGGACAGTTGTATAACACTGACATATTTTACTTTATGTCAGACAAAAAGTAAAATGATTTTAAATACAGTAATTAAGCAACAATCAGTAACATCATAGAAGTGGAGTATTCAAGATATTTTTGTATATCATGTATTTTCGCCATGCCATTGACCAATGAATGTGTTTTATGTCCAGAAAAGTCATTAACCACACAACATAGAAGAGAAGCCATGGTAAGAGACACTTAAAAAAAAAACCCTGTACTGGCTTAAACTACAATGTATGCTGCTATTACAAACTTAAAGGTTTAAACATAATAATGATCTATCTAAATGTATTACTGAGGCTCTGCTTCCTTGGCTCTGGTAATAGAATTCGTCCTGATAGAACCTGGCAGAATGATGCATGAATATGGATTGGCAGGATTACGGAGCAGTGTCACGCTTACAAACCAGGACACAGATAGCCGTCGATGTGATTTTTGCAACCTCATCCTGCCAGGAGTAATTCAAATTCAGAGCAGAAATGCAGAAATGTATTTGCTATTCATAGTTCTCGTGGGCACCTTTGCCATCGATATCAGCTTGACACCTTTTTGGCGCTGTTACAGCCGAGAAGTCAGAAATATCCCATAATTCTATCTGCCCCTCTCGCTCACTTTATTAAGAACTACTATATAAGTCTTGTTTTTCATGACGCTGAGAGAAAAACATGAGGGCAACAGTGTTCGCATATCCAGTAGCGACAGTTGTTCTGCAGAACTGTTTTTGTTTGCAGTTGAGTTCTGGCCAGATAAAGACAGGAAATATCCATTTTTGAGAAGAGGAAGAACATGAACAGTTTTGTGACTATTTAAATAAAAGATAGGAATAATAAGACTTGGCTCGACCAAAGGTAAATTTTCTGCTTCAGCTTTTACCCATTAAAATGACATCTCTTTTTGACAAAATATATTTTGCCAATTTTAAATCACAATAGACGAGAGAGGGGATGGTTATAACACTTTTAGCTTCAGTGTAATTTTTTATACTTTTTATGTGCTGTTATGTATCTCATAATTATGTAATGTAATATTTTCAATATTTATCTACTATAAATTAAAGTTGTTTTGAAATCTACAACTTAAACTGTCTAAATAAACATCAAGTACCATGAATTCTGTTGTTTCTACCCACCCGGTGTGAGATTGAAAAGATATTTTGAACAAAACATATAAGCAAAGACATTTGATTTGCTGTTTCTACGCCCTCATTCTTCATTCAAGGGAAGGCACAAAGGTGCTGATAGTGATACAGTGGGAAGTTTTAATCTTCTGATTGGTCAGTTTGAATGTCTCACATTTGGGTTTCAGTCACATGGTCAAGGAATGGATAAAAGAAGATTGTAACTGTTACTCTGTCTCTTAGTATTCACTGCTTTTTTGGGGGGGAACTCTCTGTCCCTCTCTCTCTCTCTCTCTCTCGAACTATTTCTCAGGTAACTTTTTACATATATGCTGGATACGATTAAAGTTTTTATAACATTAAAGTCATACATCTATTATGTAGCCATATTAAGTGTAACCATAACCAGATATTGTCATTAAACCCTTTCAATTAGAAATGATGTGGTAATTAGTTTTAATTTGGCCTAAAATTTGATGTGCTACCTTTTGAAATACAATATTGTCACACTATAGCAACACTCTCCCACATATTTTGCTATTCTAACTACGCTTATATCCGTTGTATAAGTAGCAGTGGGTGGTAATAGACAAGAAATGTACAGTTTTCTACCATCTTGTTGATAATGTTTCTTTAGTCATTTGGAAACCTTGGAGTCTGAACCCCTGTAGGAGAACCGCCCTTACAGTGGGTTGTTGAAAAGTTGTGTACCAGCTTAAGTTTTGTATATACATTTGTTTTGTTAATCAAATTTACTTTTAAAATGTCTAATTATTTGTATACTAACTTTTTGTGTCTTGGGTAGCCAATCACGTTCTTGTGTGTTGGCAGATGAATGGAGGTGGAGTCTCGTGGTTGAAGTTTGAAGTTCGAAAAACTAAAGACTATAGAGTCTATAGAGTTGTTGACTGAAGATTTGTGTCAAAACTTAAATTTAAAAGCGAGACTCTCAGTGGAAAAGAAAAGAACCACAAGAACATTTTCAACTAAAATCAGAAAACTTTTTATGCGTTTTGGCCATTCATTTACACAACAACGGCACTTCTGGGGCCTGAAAACGGGTTTCAAAGTGCACGTTTATGAAAACGATGCCGTTATCATGTCTGTGTAAACTCTGTGTGTGTCATCTTTCTTTACAAAGAGACATCGCTAACTACTGGCCAGGCGTGCATAATACAGCATTTTTATTCATTTTCGCGGATCAGTGTGAATGGGGATCATTTTGATAATGTTGTCATCTGTATAAAGAAAAAAACTTTCCTATTTTCTCTCACCAGTCTTAACCAAATGCTTTGTTCGTGCCCTGAGTTTTTTAAGCTCAGAAGTTTGTCCAACCCTTTGCAGGTGTTCTGAGCAATTAGGTATCGTCTTTGGTTCAGAGTGTGACAGTTTCTCCTCTCACATAAATTACATGTTACATGATTAGTCACATGGTCTCTTAACTTTCCCGCTCTAGCATGGTATGATTTCAACATTAATTTTATAATGAGAATACAATACATTTTACACAGATTTTATCCATACCATAATTCGAGAAATGGAAAACCATTCATGCTGATACCAAGCATTCCATGCTATCTATGGACTGTTAATAAATGATTTTCAAAAGGACATAAACAATGAGTGATATGATATTCAAAAGTGTGGGTTGCAGAGATTAGTATGTTGAATTACATAGGGGTGCAACAGATAATTAGATTATCATTTGCACGTTTTTTCTTTCCAATTTACACATTCAAGTGATTTTAAATCATTAAAGTAGAAGAAGACAGTAGAAGAAGAGGTGATTCAGATAGCTCAAAAACACCGAATTTATTCCTCTTTTGCATCTCCTTGCGCTTGAACGGAAACAAAAATACCCATCTCTGCAAGTATTCTTGTAAACACAATCGGGAATGTTTTGAGTGAACATGTTTTAAGTGATTTCATGCATTTAATGCATTTTTAATCGCTTTCGAATGCATTCGCGTTTTCCGCTTTCACTTTCAAATTTGCTCATGTTCAGCCGGGGATGATGGAGGGACACTAACTTGTTTGAGGGGGTGTGGCCCTTGAATGCCCCCCTTTGTTCCGGTACTGGGTCAGTTTGAATGAGTTAGTTCAAAAAGGGAACCAAAAATTCTTCTAAGACAGCAAATAAAATTAGTAATCTTGGTTATTATTATTATAATCCTCTCTATCTGCTCAGACATGACATTAATATTTGGAAAAAGTTTTTTTTTGGAAATAAAATCAAGTTATTTATTTATTTTCATCCCCATTTCTAACTAATTTCAACCTAGTAAAACCTCCCCAACCTGTGTAAACGTATTTGGAAACTGCATTTATAGTTCTTATTTTAAAATAAGTGTCTGATGTTTCTATATCCTGTTTAAAAGAAATTAAAAATTTATTTTATGAAATTGTGTGAAGTTTTTGTGTGTGACAATCTTATTGTTGACTGTCTGTGCTATTGAGATATGGCATTTTTCAAAGTTCCTCTAATTGTAGTGATTAAGAAATTGTCTCTGAAAGCCTCTTCATTTTCTTTCATCTAACAAAGACTGTAGAACAATCTGTTCAGGCTTGACTAAATGCTATTTTCCACTCAGTCTAATATTACTGAGCAGCTGAACGTAAGTAAAAGTTTACTGGCATTTCAACAAGGACTGATGGTGAATTGCTGTCTCCATTTTCAAAACCCTGAAAACAACCAGGCTGCATGCCAGGCATTGTATTGCCTGATAGCAGATGTTTACAAGAATAGTGAAACATCTTGACATGTCACAGCCATTTCATCATTTTTCTATGTAGCTAAATCTGGCCAAGAATCACCTCCTGTGTGCCTGGAGAACCGCCTGACAATGGAACTAATACATAAAGTCCTCCGATGAGAATGACAAACATTGAATATCAAATTTTGTGTACTGCCTCAACAAAGAAGCGGCAAGGTCTGCGAGGAGCTCCAAGGTGACTAGATTGGAAGATTGGACAGGAAACTTGCATGTTCAGAGCAAATTTACTGCCAAGATACTCAACAGAGGGCTTAAATTTGAGCGTGACGTGCCACAGATTTGCCAAGCAAATACCATTAGGTGTTGAGAATTAATTGTATCTTTTCAGGAGGGAGGATTTTCAAATGCAAATGTCAGCTCATTTTAGCAGGTAATACAAAACTGCCAGAAGGCACTCGGAACGCTGTCTCTCATCATTAAACCAAGCTGCCGGATTTATTCACATTCGCCCAGGATCTGCACTTCCCCAACAGCAGCCGTCGTGATCTCCCTTGTCATTTTCTTCCCTTTTGCCAAACACGCTACTCTTACTAAATTGATTTAGCTCGCTCCCTCATGACTCTTTGTGCTTCATCATTCAGAGCGATAAGTTTAATTTGTATGTTATCGCATTAGGGGCCTTATTATTGCCGCTTTTGCCAATTAGTTCACATAGTCAATGTGAAAAGACAGAATGGAGCACAATATTGCTTCACCATACAGCTTGTGAAAAATGACACCACTTCACCCGGTAACTAAATTATGACCTGCATCAAACTATGAGCAATGCACACCGATGCCTGCACCTGATTAATAGATGTATCACACCTGTTTAGACATCGTGCATGAAGAATTCACCACTGATAGTCACACGAATGGGTCGCTCTCTGAAAGATCAAGCCGTGACTGCTGGGACTGAGACAGTCTGAGCATTTTATCTGCCCTGGCTCGCAGCCAGCGACACGCTACAGATTCATTTAGAAGTAATGGCTTAGCCAAAGCGTGTGTGCGTGCCCGTGTCAGGGAGGGAGGAGCTCCGATGACTGGAGAGGAGAGCTATCAGTTTAATCTCCCTTTTCATCAGGAATCGATTAACTGGTCCAATAAAATTAATTACGTCCAGACTTCGGCATAATTACCAACATGATGGCTGTCTCCCAAAATTTGGATTGAATTTCCTAGATACAAAGAGAAACTCAAATTAAAGTGGAAATGGAAATGAACATGTATGTAATGTACAGACGTGAACGATACAGGGGCTCTGCGACCCGCACAAGGGACACTTACAGAATCTCTGAGTATTTGGCACATGCTCCTTATCATATCAAAGCTGTCTTTTATCACCTGTAATCTATGTAAATGTCTATGTGATGGGACAAGGAGTGCTAGATGTTTGCACAGTGTTATCGCTCCTGATGGTAAAATATCCTGATGTGGTAGTGGATGCAGTTTATGGAAAAAGGTTTATGTCCCGATGAGCTGGTTTGATTTTGAAATGACTTCCAGGCGGTAAATAATTACAGCTTTAGGTTTTAGGCTAAAGTATATGGCTGTAACTGAGCTTGAGTGTCTTAAGGTGTCATATTATGAATTTATGATGTATAATGTAAACATTATCTTTTGGAATTTACTTTTATAAGGTGTGTGTCCACAGTGTGTTTAAACAACCAGCCTATAATGGTAAAAATACACCCACTCCATTTTTATAATCCAAATAAATCATAAACAGTCTCTTTGAATGCGCAGTTCTAGATTTCCCCCAACTCTTACGTAAAAGTTGGGACGCCCCGCCCATGACTGGTGATGATCTGCCCTGTTAGCATAGATACCGCTCTGAGTGAACTGCAGCAGTCTGTCATTTCTGTTTACTCACTTTAGCAGCTGGAGATATACAATGTCTGTGCCAAAAAAACATAACAAATGTTCTGTCATTGGATGTACCTTGGACATAAGAGTCTCCATAGACTCTCTGCATCTGGGTCACTGAGGACAACATGGTTGAATTTCAATTATGAAAGAAATGTGCCGGATAAAGTCGGTAAAGTATTATATATTTGCACAAATTATTTTACGGCGGACTGCTTCACGAACGAGGGTCAGTTCAACGCTGTATTTGCACAAAAGACTACCATGACGGTACTTGATAGTCAATGAGTTGAATCAACTCCACAACAACTACAAAAATTCATCCACTAACCATTCAGAAACATCCAGAAGCATTCCAAAAGTTGTAACGTCTCTCCATCAGTGTCCGACTCTGTTTTGAACAATGTAACAATTAACGACAATTGTCATTTTGGCTGCGTGAGATTCTCCAGTTTTGTTGTTGTTGAGTACCCAAAGCACAAGCTGTTAAAGCTCTGTCCTCTTCTGGAAATGGGGCCGGGAAGCAGCAGCTTATTTGCATTTAAAGGGAAACAAACACAAAATTTTTTGTGTTTTTGCTCATACCCAAATAGGGACAAATTTAACAAGCAAGTAAATGACCTGTGGTGTATTTTGAGCTGAAATTTCACAGACACTAGAGACATATTATATCTTGTGAAAAGGGACATAATAGGTCCCCTTTAAGATATGTCAGTGCAAGGTGCTTTCAGTTAAGACAAGCTCAAAAATGCATTTTAGTCTCAGACTAGGTTTAAGCCTTGTCTGTGAAACTGGGCAACAGAATATATTAGCACAAACACCTACATTTACATAACAGTTATATTTGGTGTTAGAAATTTAGTTATGGTGTAGTAATAAGGAGGATACCATTGTTGCATAAAGAAAATATGGTAACACTTTACAATAAGGTTCATTAGTTAAACATTAGTTAATGTATTAACTAACATGAACTAATCATGAGCAATACATTAGTTACTGTTTTTACTAATCTTCGTTAACGTTAGTTAATGAAAACACAGTTGTTCATTGTTTGTTCATGTTAGTTCACAGTGCATTAACTTATGTTAACAAGATTTTAATAATGTATTAGTAAATGTTGAAATTAACATTAACAAAGATTAAAAAATGTTGTATAAATGCAGTTCATTATTAGTTCATGTTAACTAATGTTGTTAACTAATGTTAACTAATGAACCTTATTGTAAAGTGTTACCGAAAATATTTTTCAAGCTGGTATTGATCATGCAAAAATTCAAATCCTGTCATTATTTACTCTGCCTCTCATTCCAAATGAATGTTATTTTTTTCAGAGGAAAAAAAAAAATTTTTTTTTTAAACATTCATCACATAGATCTTTTTCACAAAACAGCAGTTCATGAACAAAGGCTCTCAAGCTCCAAAAAACAAAGCAATATAAAGACACAATAACAGGAGTCGATAAAGTTACACTTTTCTCAGCTTTGTCATGTTGCAACACTCGCCTATATTCTGTCGCCAACGGTCGCTGTCGTTCATGTTGCCAACTCTCGTTGAAAATAAATCAGTTCAGGTCACATTTCCGGCCAAGTCGCTGGAGGTGTGAACGGGGCTAAAGGGTGGCGAGAAGGTGAAAAATGGTCATATAAAACTAAATCATGACTCTTTTGGTCGCAAAAAACCTTAATTAACCTTATAAAATGCTAAAAATGTATGAGCCAGCTTCATTAGTTCTCAGGCTAAAACAAAAGCTTTGTGTTTGAAAATATGTGGGTGGAGTCAATAGAGAAATGCAAGAGAGTGTTGATATTTCAGGGCACTTCTTACAGCTTGCCAGTAACAGCAATTATGGCACATGGAATTCATCACAGTTCAAGCACATAAAACAATCCCATAATGCTGTGTTCCTGATTACATCTCTCAACAAAGCCCATCCTGTTTGTTTATTCACACCAGATTTTGGACCGAAACAAGAGATTTAATTCAAGACCACAAGCCATCATGTTTCTGTGAGTATATTCATTATATCAGTGAGGAAGTTTAACCACAGGGCTGCTGTTTATGGTCATAATTCACAACCACAAGCTGTCATGTAGGAGGCTGCTCATTATATAAATGTGTGAGTTAGACTGTAAGAGAGATGGTTGCAGACACCAGCAACAAAACCCTGTTAATTATATTTCTCCTGACAGGAGTGTAGGCTGCACCACAAAATTAAATTAATAGGTTTTAGAGCAAGCTGTGAAAACAGCAGGACAGGATTTCAGACATGGTCAACATACACCTACACCTGAAGGAGGCTCAACTATATTTGCTCTGCCACAGCAAGTGTCAGCTTTAGTACTGATATACACAAAGATCTGGATTTCGTGGTTGGCCTAACAAAACAAAAATTTGGTTCTTAGTGTGGGTTTGTGGTTATTCAGTCCTTGTTTTATCAAACAAGACGCCCAACAAAACAAAACAGGACTTTTAATGTGGGTTTAAGGTTATTCATTCACAGCTTTAATCTAAAAGGAAGGACAGCAAAGGATAAAGAGCGATACACCTTGTCCTAACCAGACACTGTGACACGCGATAAAAGGCATGTTTTCCATGTAAATCAGAGTTTTTGTCCTATATAGCCGGCTGGAAAAACAGCGCAAAGTATGGCCTTGATAGTCTCAGGTAATGTTTAAATGTTCAATTCAATGTTAAAAGCATCTATGTGAGTTTGAATATCATTTTGTGTGTCCTTTATAACTGCACTGAAAGCAACAATGGACAATTCGCCTCAGATATTCAAAATAATTAAAAGGAAACAAGAACGTTCCAACGGTCAACTCATTGTGAACAGACACGTGTATTCGATGACAAAAATAGTTTCAGTGACTCTGTATGTATTTTTAATAATGTTAAAATGGTGTAATATTCATGAATTTGATTGTGTGCTTCATTTCGTTTCGGGTGCCGAGAGAACCCGCCCAAGCGCTCTTCTGATTGGCTGTGGTTTTTGATTGACTTGATCACGTCGCGTAGTCGTTTTTGGTGTGGACAGACTGTCGCTGGAATCTCAACGCATCGCGTCTGGTTAGGACATGGTGTTAAGCCTTTGTTTTTCTGGTCGAGCGCACGCACGGACCCGTCAGTTCTTGCGCGGCTATGACATTCTGTCAGTCTTTGTTTGGAGTGTTCTATTTTATTAAAGTACCCCTAATGTGTATCACAGAGGAGCAGAGTCACTGCAACAAAAACAAATTCATGTTTTATAAAAAAGGCAGTTCTGAGCCAATTCTCCTCTCTTTTTCTTTTGTTAGTTTTCCCCCGAAGCATGTTTACAATAGCTACAAAAGAGTGCAGTACAACACACATCTAAACACAGACTTGTGTAAGCAGCTGTGGACGCCTGCCCCAAACACTGATGGAAATCAAAAAAAGCCTTATGGTGTTTTTCCGCCTTTATGGTACATCATGTATTATGTGGTAATGAAAAAAAAAAAGAGAATTCATGCCTCAAAGCTTGTAATAAAATGTTATATGCATAATATTTTGCACTGAATATCAAGTCGAACCAAAGGAAGGTGAACGATGTCAGTAATACCGCCAGCCTACCACCATCCTTTCCCTGGAGGTTCCACTTGTCTTTTTTGATGGTGCCGTTGAGTTGCAAAGGCCCTACTCAATTTCAGCACAACCATTCCGTGACCACAATGTCAAGAGACAGCCATTTACCATTTGCAAGTTACCGCAGTACCGTAGGCTTCAAATAGATGGATAGACAGAGGGCTGGGATTGACAAGCTTTACATGTGTTGCTGTATTCAAAACAGTAAGTTCATAGTGTGATAGATGGCTTAAGACTATTACACAATGGGCATGTGTGCCATGTTAAATAGAGCTTCCTATCACGGCCTCATGAAATTGGTTTTTCACACTCTGTGCTCAGTGCTCTGAGCCTGCTGACCTTGATTATTTAGCTTCATTCAAATATCCATTGTTGATCTCATGAGCGATGCAGCCCAACTGCCCAGAGGACCTATGCAAGCTTAGCTCTTCCCACTTCCCACAGCTAGGTTCTGTTTATAAGCACTCATTATCAGCATAACACATGCATGACTCAGATTAGTCAGTTCACGGTGACAACAACTTAAGACACAATTAATCCAAAGAAGCTGATGGGCTGTGCCAGAGGGATGACAGTTTAACGAAACAAGAGGGTTTGGCGATACATCTGTCTGCACTTGTCTGTCCGGTTCAGAGAGAGAGAGAGAGAGAGCAGCGCTCCTCCTTGAGTTAGTCACCTAGTTTTCACTCCATTTATTTAGAGGCTTTAGGTAGTGCTGTTAACAGGGTTAGACCCTTTCATCCTCACGAGTCTGTCATCACCTTTTACTCCCCGTCTCTTCTTGCTGCTCTCCTGCGAGCTATCCTACTTCTAAGCGCTGCGCGCACGCCTGCATTCTCTCTCTCTCACACACACACACACAGGCTTTTGTAGACAGATGAATGTCTTGCACTAGTTGTCAAATGGAGCATCATGTCTACTTTGACCTTCATAAGAGAAAAAATGAATATCTAGGGAATACAAATCTAATGTAGCTTGTCCATTATTAATGACTCTATGCAGATAGTCTTTAGTCTATGAGAACCCATGATGCAATGGGAATTGAACATATGTCCAAAATATCTTCAGCGTCTAAGGGAGTGAATGAACATCAAACAATAACAAGATCGAGTTTGTCCTTCTTGACACTGAGATTTGAGACCCATTCATTTAGAAAGGACTCAACAGACATGCCTACAATCAAGTAGTATCACAGAGTTAAATTGTATTCGGATGGGATTAGTTTTCCAGACATTTGCATTATTAATTGTTATCATATATAATATATATCCAATGTTTTTTTCACTGCAGTTTTCAGGAGAAAATAGTCAGCAATGGTGTTGAAATATGAATTTGCACATGGTTTGTATTAAAGCATATTAAAACACCACAGACATTTTCACCACAGGAGGTCTTTAATATATATTTTAAATATGTATAGTGCATAGTATGTCATTCGGGACATAATTACTTGTTTCTTTAAGAGTTTTGAATGAATCGGTTCAGAGAGGGAAAAATACAGTCCGTCATTTTTCGCCAGCGTCAATTGGAAAAACCCCACATCTAATGTACGGATTATGTTGAAATGTGCAAACACACACAGAAGAGTGATACAAACAGTGAAAAGTCCCTGTGCTGTTGGACTGTATATCGGAAATTCGAAGTCTGGAACTGTTTTACAAAGTGAGTTATATAATCAAAGTATGACTTCATGAATAATACCTCAGTTGCAGGCAAAAGCCATATTTCTTCTATCATTCCTGGGCAGAGGAACAGGATGCTATATTTCAGTATCTATATTTAGGTGGATGTTATTGATGGATGAGTCTTTATGCGTCTGGCCTCTGAAGGCATGCCTGGGTTTGACACTGAATCAGTCGGTTAGCGCTGACCCACTTTCATTTCTTATTCCAATAAAACATTGTTATTATTATTACAAGCATCAGTATTATCCGCATAAATCATCTGCAGGGGACCCCGTGGCTATCACAGACACATACCCCATCGAGTGATATAGTGCTCCCCACAAAACAAAACACACAATGACCCACTTAGATATTCAACAAGAAGCCACTATGCCTCAGTGTGAAACTGCAATTAACTCAGACCAATTCAGAGGACACAAACCATCAGAGATTAAACAGATGCTGCCATGGCTGAGAGGTGCAAATGTTGTCATTCCAATAATGATTTAGCTCAAACCACAGCAGAATTTGCTTGGCCATGCTTATTTGACAATTAGAAGACTTTCTGACCAAATTATGAGCGCTCTGGGGTACATTTGGTCTGAAAATTAAATGCATTCCTAAAAGTGAAAATTAATTAAAGCTATATTTTAAAGAAATGGAAGTATCTAATTTAAGGCCTAAAATCACCTCCTTTAAATCTGGTGTAATTTGTCATGTTTTCAAAATGAGTATATACCAGTATTGAAAAAAAAAAACCTGAGGTATTTTTTACTTGACAAGGGCTGCATTACTTCACCAGATTCTCATTAGGGAAGGAAACAGCCACCCATTAATTAGTGACAGCTAGCATTAACATGAAAAGGAAAAAATCATTAATTAATAGCACAAATGATCCAAACCTCTGGAGATTTCTGTAACCTTACTAAGGTTTCAAATGTCTTTTTTTCCTTCTTTTTTTCAGAAGCCACCCAGTCTTGTGATTTGCTGAAAATAGCAGCCTCCTTTCCTCATCCATCTACTCGTGATTAGTCATTTACGACAGCGAGCTGGATGAGCCACATAGCGTAATGAATGATGAACAAACTGCGTGGATACATGATTGGTGTTGTCGCTGATTGAGTGTCTCCACTACAACATTGCTGATTCTGTTAACAATAATAAAATAATTACTTTAGAGAATATTGACAACGCACACAGACAAAAATTATGTCTTTTAAGAACTGTTCACATATATGCACATTCAAATATCTTTAGATACTTTTGTTTTCCCGGGTTGCTCAGACTCTGTTGATGATGTGGTACATAATGTTCACTCAGAGCACAAAAATGTGTAATGGTGTAGAATCAACTTCAGGAAGTCAATGTCCAGCTGCAGTGCTTGAAGTGTGTAATCTCTGGGCCATTAGCAGCAGCAGAAAACAGAATACAGGTTAGTGTGAGTGTACAATAACAATACAGAAAAATCACATTATTTTTTGTCAGTATTAGTGTAGCTCGTTCACAACTTTTCTTGACAGACTGTATTACTGACTGGCTAAGGGAATTTAACTTAAGTTATAGCAGTTTAATTCGTTACCGCTGACTGTGTTCGTGAAAGCTTTAATGCTTAAACTCATCGAGAAAATGAATGTTATTGTCCTTATCGCAGCTTCATGCTGCTTAATGTTTTGTATCTTATCTCCACAAGACTGTGCTCACATTTCATCATCACATCATTCATAAAGAAACTTTTGCCTTTTTTTAAATTTCATACAAAATATATCCATAATTCACATATTTTAGTGCAGTGGTTCCCAACGACGTTCCTGGTGGGCCCCCAACACTGCATATTTTGTATCTTTCCTTTGTCTGACACATCCATTTCATGTCTTGGAGTCCTGAGTTGATGATCTGAATCAGGTGTGTTTGATTAAAGAGACATGGAAAAATTCAGTGTTGGGGAACGTGGTTGGGAACCCCTGTATTAGAGGGAAAGTATATTATGGGGGCAGTCATGGCCTAATGGTTAGAGAGTCAGACTTACCCAAAGGTTGTGGATTCAGTTCTCAGCACTGGTAGGAAATTGTAGGTGGGGGGAGTGAATGAACAGTGCTCTCCATCACCCTCAATACCTACGACTGTGGGCTCTCTTCAACCCTCAGTACCAGGGTTGCCGGGTTTTCACAACAAAACCTGCTTTCACAACAAAAATTGCTTTTCAAAACTAGCCCAATCGCGTTTCGGGGGGTCCCACGGTAAATAACGCTTTCCGGGGGGAAAAAATCACGGGGTTCCCCTGGTAGAATGTGCCATGAAAAACAACCCACGCCAACGGTGTAAAAGTAGCCCAATTCTGAGGGAAAACAGTGGATTCGGCAACACTCAGTACTTAAGTATTTACTACTCACTGCTCCTAATAACTTGGATAGGTTAGGAGTATGGATTACCATACTTCACCTTCAAGTCACTTACAAATAATAACAGAGAAAGATGTCGCAATATCTCTGAATACCAATAATTGCGTGTTAAACATTTACATGTAAAATATACTTCAAGATAAAAATGTGCTCTTTTTTGTGTGTTTGTGAATCACTGAGGTTCTGAGAAAGGCAATGGTAGTCATTTATAGTCAAAGGACACAACAAGGCATCTTTGGCTGTGCTTGCTGACACCTGAGAATCTGAAATGGGTTGATTAGTTGATGCAGGTGCAGTAGTAATCAATGAACACGCTCAGGTGCATTGTAACACAGGTGCAATTCTTTTGTATGGATAACTGAAAGCAGGGCTTTCCAGTTGCAGGTAAAAGACCTCCAGCTGGTCACAGAGCAGCGTGTGGCTATGCCAGGTGCTTGACAATAATGTTATACAAACTACCTGACCTATAAAGGCCTGTCCACACAAATATAACGATAACTATAGCATGAACTATAATAACGTCCACACTAGAGGATAACGTTCTGGTTATTCTAGGCGTGGCCTTTTGTTGTCTGCCACTTTAAATGCTTGATTTATTTTAAGCACGATTACTCTTCCAAAAGGGGGTTTGCAGCGATGCCTTATGGAAGAACCATTTTTCCAAGTGTACACATTACTTATCTAAAGAACCTTTTCAGCTATAGGTGAAAGGTGATGAAGGTGAAGGTTCATCATGGAACCTGATGACAATAAAGAACCTTTATTTTTAAGAGTGATGGATTCTTATTGGCTGTCAATGTTTTAATCGTTCATCAGCAGGAAAAAATAATTCTGAAATTGGTTCCAATGATATTGTTTCTTTGTGTGGTTTGTTTGTTATAGTTGTGGTGTGTACTCTGCTGTTCTTTTATACTTAGAACATTTTTTAGAACTACGTCTTTATCGTTATCACTCTTGGTTTGAACAGGCCTTAAAAGGAGGCGAGGTTCAAACTTGTCACCAGCGTGTGTGGTGTCATATATTTGACTTTCAAAAAACAGTGACTAGGAGTGCAGTATTTAAAGAGGAAAGAACAGAGGGACGATATATCAGGGTTACATTTGTGTTTGACTTTATGGGCAATCACTGGTAATTAGCATCCTCGTCTAAATCATTAGCCAGGAAATTAATCATTATGGTTGACCTCATAAACTTAGCGCATGAACCACATTATGACTTTTCACAGTCGAAAGCGCCACACTTCATGTACTCCCTGACCCCTACTTGACTATTTTAATGGAGTGGCAATGAAATAAATTAATAGACAAAATTAAATAAATAAGAACATACCTCGTTCTGTGATCAAGCATGTGATCATTTTCATGTCTACCTTAGAGAGAACTATCAAGTCATGCACTCAGCAAGCATGCAAGTACATCTCCAGAGGAGCCCGATTTACAAAATGGCATAAGATCAAACACAGAACTTGAGATGAGGTTCAAATGCATTAATTAGATATGAACTACAGAGCTTTCATTGAATATTCAACATCTCTCAGAAAAATTGTAAGAATTATTCAAGAACTTACTCATGGTTATGTCCCTCTGATATTAGATGTACTTCTCAGAAATACAGAAGTAAGAGACAGTTCTCACAAAACGCAATAATGCTGAACATATTGTACGACACAGAGGCATACATGACTGTCAAATATCAAATTTCGTTTTGGGCTGCAGGTCACAGTCCAATGGAACAATCATCACATCTCTTGACATGGTCTTTCTCTGGCTGTTCGGGTCACTCTGGGTAATGATCCACAAATTCAGTCCTTTGAGCAAACTGACCGGTCTGTCGACCAACCACAAAGACGGCGAGAGTATTATCACAATGGTAGCTGAGACATACTGTATCTTTTCTTCTGTGTCCAGATGAGAATGAGAGACATTCAATATTTCTTTATACCTGAATGAGAAGAGGTAGCACACGACTGAGCTTTCATAATAGAAATAAAGACTAAATATATATTCAATCTGCATACCTTTTATGACATTTTAACTATTATTATCCTTAGACAAAAAGTAGCATGCTGCTTTAAAATAGAGATTGCTGTTTTTTTAATGATTAAAAGCGAATAAGTATGAGTTACTATTTTATTTCTGTTTAGTAGGGTTGGAAACCACTTCTATTTGCTTTTGTTTCTTTTTAAACAAATTACCAGAACTGAATGACGTTTTTGCATTCTTGTGATGACATTTTAGGGTGTTCCAAATGAATACATCAACTTCAACAGAGAGGCTGTGCTCAGTAAATAGGGAGCAGACAGTGAACACCGCGTAGGGACCCTGTGAGTCAGAATGCAGCTATAATTTCCATCACCCGATTCTGAACAAAAGATTCTTATAGTGAACAAACAGCTTACAACTGACTTCAATTAGAGTAGCCTATCGGCACGTTTTGATTTTGCTGAGTTACACGCATTCCTGGGTCAACATATTTTGTTGATCCTGGAACAACATCCCTGTCCGAAAATGTAGTCCTCACCATATCCCTACCCCTACCCTAACCTTTCCCATAAGTTATCCCTACAATCAAAGGGAAATTATTAGGGCTGCCCTCAACTAAAGATTTTTCTAGTCGAAAAGTAGTCGTTAATTTAAGTGGTTAGTTGACTAACCGCATGTGTATATTAAACCATATAAATTATAATATTGAGCCTTTAATTGCCTATAATACATAGACGAATCAACGCTCATGCGCATGTATGAAGCTTGCCACAGGCCACCTGCAAAAAACAGCAAGGAGACTGTATAAACATTTTAAGAATTTATTGATAATGTTTTCTGTGTTTTCTGTTGCAGAGATTAAGTTGACAATGCTGACCCGTCATCTCTGCAGTAGTGGACGTGCCTATATGCACGTTTCATGCATATTGCATAATCTGACAATATTTGTTCTCCACTCTAATTGGTTGACAATCGCTTGCCATTTAAAGCTTTCCATAGATATATTTTGCATGTCTGTGACGTAAGTATACACTGAGTTTATTTTGGGTTTATTTTTTTGACATGCTTAAGTTTATAGAGACCAAGACAGCAGAAAGCGCATCCTGTTTTTTTTTCTTTATTTTACAAAGGCACAACGTTTTCTTGTTATAGTGAGTTTACACAAATAAAAGTAGACCCTTTACATTTTCGAATGATGTAGTATTTCGCCAGCACCACCATGTCTTGCAGTATGCATGCTAATACTTTAGCCTCCACACTCCACACAAACACTTGGATATGCTCCTAACAACAGTGCACATTTATCTAGGTTAAGAGCGAGCAGCCATGCAAAGTTGCATCTACTTACGTGTTTAAAATGATAAGCCATATTTAAGGTCGATCGATGATATATGAACGTTTGGATTTCCCGCCACACATACTTTAATTGCCATAAGGACCCACCGTTAACGATCTGTCCCTCACGGATTGGTCAACTAAGCCTCTTCTAGTTGACTAATGATTAGTCGACTATTTGGGGACAGCCCTAGAAATGATAGGTGAATAACACTGATGTAGATGCACCTAACTTAGTTGTAAGCCTAAACTTGACAAACTGAAAACCTCATTGTGTGAAGACGAAATAGTGTAAACTGTTCTCACACACTTTTGCTGAGGACTTTGCCACATTCTTCATAAAATAAAACAACAACCATCAGCGGCCAATTCTCCACACCACATACTGACAAAAAACATCTTAACGGCAAACACATTCTCCCCTCCTTCTCCCGCTCTCGGAGGCAGAAGTTTCCAAACTCATCCTTTCCAATCACCCTACTACCTGTTTGGTTGATCCTATCCCCAGTCATCTCCTTCAGGCTATTTCTTCAATTGTACCCGCACTCACTCACATCACACTTCTCTTCACACTGGTATATTTCCCACAGCATTTAAGCAGGCTAGGATAACCCCACTGCTTAAAAAAGCCACTCTAAATCCAGCACTTTTAGAAAACTACAGAGCAGTATTCCTCATTCATTGCAAAGACACTTGAGAGAGTTTTGTTGAACCAGCTGTCTACCTTTCTCACACAGAACAACCTCCTGGACAACAACCAGTCTGGCTTCAAGAGTGGCCACTCAACTGAGACTGTCCTGCTCTCAATTACTCAAGCCCTGAGACTGGCAAGAGCAGCTTCCAAATAATCAGAACTCATCTTACTGGATCTGTCTGCTGCTTTTGACACAGTTAACTGCTTTTGACACCTGATCCTCCTGTGAACCCTCATGACAAAAGGCATCTCAGGAACTGCACTCCAGTGGATCAAGTCTTACCTCTCAGGCAGGTCCATCAGGGTGTCTTGGAGTTGTGAGGTGTGCTACTGGGGTACCTCAGGGCTCAGTGCTTGGACAACTTCTTTTCTCCATCTACAGGTCATCACTAGGATCATGACTAAGAATCGTGGTTTTTCCTATTACTGCTATGCTGATGAGTCACAACTCTACCTCGCATTCCAACCGGATGATCTGATGGTTGCTGCTTGCATTGCAGTCTGCCTGACAGCCATTTCTGCCTGGAAGAAGGACCACCACCTTCAACTCAACGTTGCAAATATGCTTGTGGTCTCGGCCAACCCAACACTTCATCACAACCTCTCCATTCAACTAGGTTCATCAACAATAACTCCTTCCAGGACAGCCAGGAACCTTGGAGTTGTGATTGATGATCATATAAGTTTCACTGACCATATTGCTACAACGGCCCGGTCATGGAGATTTGCCTTATTCAACATTAAGAAGATTAGACCCTTCCTATCGGAGCATTCTACACCACTTCTCATCCAAGCTCTTGTTCTGTCCAGACTGGACTATTGTAATGCTCTCTTGGCAGGCCTTCCAGCATGTACTGTCAAGCCTCTGCAACTGATCCAGAATGCGGCAGCAAGATTGGTCTTTAACAAGCTGAAGAGAGCGCACGTCACACCTCTATTCATCCGTTTGCACTGGCTGCCAAAAGGCACTTGCATCAAATTCAAGGCTCTGATGTTTTCCTACAAGACAACCACTAGCTCTGCACCACTATCTTTGACTGTTTCCTGATGGTGGAATGGCCTAACTCAATCCAAGCAGCTGAGTCTTTAGCCTATTAAAGGAAAAAAAAAAATTTAAAAAGTCTAAAGACATCTTTTTCGTTAACACTTGACCCATTAATATTAGCACTTACTTTTTCTATCTCTATTCTGTCTCTCTATTTATTTACTTAAAAAACCCACTTTGCTATGTGCACTTTGCTAGAATAATTGGGACTTGACACGGTACTTGCATACTGTTGCCCTCTTGTTGATTTGATTGCTTCTATTGTTCTCATTTGTAAGTCACTTTGGATAAAAGCGTCTGCTAAATTATTAAATTTTAACTTGTCCCTCAAATCTGATTGGTTGATTGGAATGTTGTTCCAGGATCAACAAAGATGTTGATCCAGGAACATGTTGCACCTGGCAAAATCAGGTTCTGCAGCCCATCTGTCTGGTTCATATTACAACAGCATTTTGTTTAGGATGCACATTATATCAGTAGTATTTAAAAATATATATAAATAAAAGTGAAATATATCTCTACATTTTTTGTTTGTTTAGTATTGTGTTTAAATATATAGTTCAGGCTAATTGTGTTTATACTGCATCTAAAATGACAGCGTAACAAAAGTCAGTGTTACTTGTTAAATTCTTAACATTTTCCATACTTTTTAGAAATTGCATTTACCATCAGCCGTCCAGCTTTTAATATAGCTTTACATAAAGTAATAAGTGTGAAATGTTTATACACTAAGCTTATGCAGTGGTGTAGTGACTGGCCCAGAGAATCAAACTGCTTTCATACACTGCATTTCAAATATCATGTATTATCAAACTTTTATATATAACTACTGACCAAATATAATAAGTGGCACTGGGCACTTTCTTGCAGTAAAGAACAGCTGGTAGTATTTGAAGCCTATCCCATTTGCTGCACTGGTTCCAGACAGTGCTTTAGAAAACCAACCATGACTTCATCCGATCTCTGTATGCTCTTTCTTCCGTCTCTTCTCTCTCCTCGTTGTTTGTGTGATATGATGTGTTATTGAGATACTGAAGTGCAGGGAAGTAAAACTTGCTGTGTGATAATGATTAGACTCCCTTTCTAATACGGTAGCGGGGGGCATGACAGGCGGTGCGGGTGTGAAGTAAGGGGTTGATGAAACCTGGTGCTTCCTCTTGCAGTCATACACTTCAATAAGCAGATCAATAGTGTTGTATGAGCATCATAAAACCTGACACATAGCCAAAAAAGCATTGTTGATTTTTTTTTCCCCCCTTCGCACGTTGAGATGGTGATGCATCCAACATATGGTCAATGACCTTTGAAAGAATGCCCACTAAAATATTACTGTCTTTGATTCCAGCTCATGTTCCACTTAAAATCTGGCACAACAAGGAAGGCCGCCAAAGTTCGGCATGGTGACAGTTATATATGAGTGAATCATAACCACTTTAGGGCGTAATTTTCTTCACTTCGGCTTTTGCTGAGATTCCATTCTGCTGTCTTAATTGCCAAGCCGCACCACTTACATTAAGTGCACTGTGCCCTTGTCACAGTAATGCTGAGACCTAGTCACTCTGCGTGCATGCAGGAACAGTTTGATTGCCATTGTTATTTCTGACTCTATTCTGGCCACTTTGCTTGCGGTATAATCAGAGTTTCTGAGAAGTGCTTGGTAGACAGTGTCATGCTGTGTGTTTTTGGACCTGTGAGCTTTCTTTCTCCTCCTCTCTCGCTCAGGTGCATCTTTGGTTTGTCGAGGTTATCGGTACTCTCTGTTTACCCCCCTGCAGAACTGCATCTCCACTTCGATGCGACCGGCCCCAGCTTGCCAAAGACCATTACAGAGTCTAAGCCTCAATTTCTCTCAGTAAACACCTGAGACCGCAATGTGTTTATATTCCCAGCAGTGTGTCTAGTAGTCCTGGTTGTTGAGCTAAATGCTCATCACGTTTAAACAGTCAACAGCGCTGTCAAAATTCTTCACGTTTTCGCAAAAACATCTATTTTGCATGCAACTTTATGCAATGACAAGGACTTTCCATCAGCTGGTTGTGGTAAATCAATTTGCTGTGTGGTAAATACAAACCCGATTGTTTTCTAGTCAGACATACTGTCAGGAGCGCCATTAATCTTCAGGCTGCCAGTGACTAAATGTCTGAGTAGCGAACCGACAGTTTTGCAGGAACAGGTGCGTTTTCTCTTAGCCATGTCAAAAGTAAGAAAGAAGGAAAGCCCCGCGACGGAAAATAAAGTTAGAATATGAGGAATGAAAGACCTTGGCGAGGCAAGGGCACTTAAAACCTGGAATTCAATTTTTGGGGACAGATCTCCTTTTTTCTTGACTTATTCTAATCCAATTTCTTTTATTCCAGCACATCGCTCTCATTCCCTCCCCCCTTTTGTCATACACACATTAGCGTGGTGGCGTATGGAAGGCAGGGATTATGGAAAGTAATGATTTTTCAGGGCCTGATTTTCTCCCGCTGGAGTCCGAGAAGGAATTAACTCGTATGGGGTGGTGTAGCGGTGGGGAGAAATACCTGCCTACAATGACATGCCGGGAGAGGTGACCGCGCGGGGATTTCAGGACGTGATTGAATTGCGGCGTGTGAAAAACCTAATGGTGCACATTTTCTGTGTGAATGATCCCATAAATCCTGGGAAAGGATCCCAGGTAGAAAAACACGGCTGGCACGGACCGGCGCAGGATTGGATTTTAATGCTGTAGTAATAAAGTGTGTCTTTCCCTCCAAAACCACTGTCCTCTCAAAGTGTGCAATCTGTTCATGATAAAGTAATGTCAATAAATCTGAGGGGAAAACTGATGGAACATGCTGTGTTGATGTTGCTGTTGATATGCAGTGATATGAGAGTGGTCAATATGTATAAGCCTGTTTCAGCCTCAGAATAAAAAAATGAATAAAATAATGAATAAAAATAAATTGTAGAAGCATTTCTCATAATTGACCCCAGCCAGTTTGATTGACAGGCGATCTGACCAATCATAACCCCGAATCCGCCGTTTTGTCCGACAAAGCAGTCAGGGGAGTAAGTGGATTAATGTTGGTGAACTTGAACTTGTCTTTCCGCGCTTGAAACAACATTCCTTCTGATGTCCATTCATGTTTATTTGATGTTTATATAAATGAACTAGTATGAAGAGATGGTTGGTTCACGAGCCATTTGAAGGAGCTACAGTGATCTGTCACGACACATTAAAGAGACACTATACGCTATTTATTGTTTAGACTTCTTTAAAAAAATTATGATATATATTAAATATGAAACTGTTTTAAATGTCTGTCGATGTGTTGTCAGTGTCCTCTTTGCTCCGGGATGTATTTTTCATTGCGTGAGAACATGATGTGTGGCGTGAGAGCTCATGACTTGTTGGACATAGCAACAGTAACTAAAGGGTGGGTCAATTGCACCTTTGTTTCACAATGTGACTACATTCACAATTATAACTTAATTTTTTCAATTTTGCATATATAAATCTCACAGTTGCTGCACTGATAAAAATCATTTTATGATGAAATAAATACTACATAATAATAAAAAAAAAATCTACTCAAAATTACACATTCATACTCAAAAATGATCCATAGAATGTTATCGAACTGTGTACCAAGTATTGAGGTCTCTGTGTTCAGCTGCTGTGTTAATTCTAATATGTAGATGTGGTGTCTACACAATATCTATTGTATTATTTACTTAGATGATCCTAAGTAAAGCACACACTATAAAAGTATGGTTTAATTCTGTGTTGTTTAGTTATGTAAAATGTATTGCAAATGAAAATGCAAATGAACTAAAATAAGTAAAATTAACAAAGAAAATTTTAAATTTTAACCAGGCTAAAAGGTTAAGTAGAGTTTACTTAATTCCATATGTGAAATTACTCAAACATATGCGTGCAAAAACTTGCAAATGAAAAATTAAGTACATTTTACTTGATTTTTTCAGTGTACTTTATTACTTGAAATCACATCTTTTTTTGCAATTGTAACTTTATATTTTCCAATTCCCTTTACCTCACAACAACCTTTTTTAGTTTGTAGTCTGAGGCAGAAACAGACTTCCACAGATCTCTAGCATAATATAGAGCAAGGGCCTATATATAGGGAAGAAAGAAAAATGCTAGCTAATAATAGTTAAGTGTCTTAACATAGTACGCACCCTTTTTCTCCGTCTAAAAGACTTTCATATCCATACTCAATGTTTTTCGAAGAAAGGTCTGCTATTCTGACAGCTTCCTATACCACCTTCTGAGTCGTAGGTTGTAGTGTGTGCGGTAAATCCTTTCTCTGGACTCACTATGCAGTCGGAGGAAGGAAAATTTAGAAGGAAAACTTGGAATTGACAACTGAAAAAAATGATTTGCATAAAGTTCCCAATAAGTTTGCCTTAGATAAGAGCTACAAACATAGCATGATGCTATCGGATTTCTACAGCGGTGGCAGTGAGCTGGTTCAGTGTGAAGAATTAGGTCAGTGTGACCATAAAGGTTCACGTCTTTATTGCCACGGTGACTTTCCCCTGAGAATATTGCCAGCCATGCACTTTTAAGCATTAGTTAAACCCCGGACAAGGCCAAACTAAACGCAGGTGGTGTCACAACTGTGCTGACAACATAGTCTTTTCCATAGGTTTTCAGTAAGAGCAAACAGAGCATTCGTTCTCTTAGAGCCACCTTGCTTCAAATGAGCATGAGATATTAAAAGCATTTTACAGCAAAATTAATTGCCTTCACATTGTAATAAGTAGAAAATGTATCCCCCTGGATTTAGGCGGACCTAGTTAGCTGTTAAAACTAAAATTAAGCAAAGCTATTAGAAACCGTTCCAAAATTATCTTCAAATTGCACACGGAGTGAAACAAACCTAATTTTGATGAGTTCATATGGCTCAGGGAACAATGAAACTTGAGTTTAAATCTCAAAATCAAAAGATATTCTAAGAGCTGACATTTAGCAAGCCTAATATGATCTCCACGTTCCTTCTGGTTTTCCTTCAGGAACTGCTCAACCCTTGAACACATATAATAAGGTTTCTCCCCTCAATAACAAAATAAATTCAACACATTTATGAGTCTTTTTAAAGACTACTGAGGATGCAGTGGCAGCAAATTCTCCCTGGATTTCTTCATTCCTCCCAGCCAAGCAACTTCTATCAGAGCAGAGCATAAGAAATATACAGCACCAGTATGGTGGTAATGAGCACTCTTTCACTAGAGTGATTTTTGGTTGTTCGTGTGTTACTGTTGTCAGTTTATTTCTTGTAGTGTAAATGTTGCTGTCCGAGGCTTGACAAGAAAAGTGGTCCAGAAAAGAGGGAACAATTTAAGAGTTTCTTAAACAAGAAGTTCAAGTGCTGAAGCTTAACAGCTGTTCTACTGTGGACGGCAAGAGCACGACTCATTATCCAACTGTCTACTGAGACTGTTGTTGGGGAATTATTGGCAGTGGCATATCATTAACAAGGATGCTTCAGTGCAGTGCACTGCTGAAAGACACATTCATAAGGGCCTTCAGTCCTGCAACAGCTGAATTCATCCTGCCTTTACATGAACACGAAGATTCCAGCAGTTGTCTTTATATATTTACCTGCGGGTAAATTCATTATGCAGGAATACTCTTACTTGTGCTATGGGGGTGTTATTATATTCCTGTGCAGTTGTGGCCCTAGTAGCAGCCATGAGTTTCATCAGTAATGTTTGAAACTGTCAAATTTCATTTGGAGTGTTGTTTTTGTTTCGTTCCTACACTATTTGGCATGCATTTATAAAAGCTTGTTACTTGTACTTGCAGTAAAATTAGAGTAGAAATACACATTCAAATGTTTCTAGCAAAGAAATGTATACTCTTATTAAGCAAGGATGCATTAAAGTGACTTTTACATTTAGACACAGAAACATTCTATTTCAAATAAATGCTGTCCTTTTGAACTTTCATTTCATCGTGAAACAAAATCCACAAAAATATTAAGCAGCATAACTTTTTTCAACATTGATAATAACAAGAAATGTCTCTTGAGCACCAAATCAGCACATTAGAATGATTTCTGAAGGATCATGTGACACTGAAGACTGGAGTAATGATGCTGAAAATTCAGCTTTGTCATCAAAGGAATAAATTAAATTTCAAATTAGAACGTCTCAGGTTACGTATGTAACCATAGTTCCCTGAGAACAGGGAACGAGACGTTGCGTCGTACAACGCTAGGGGAACCGCCTCTGCGGGAACCGGTGTCTGAAACTAATATCCAATCTCTTCAATATGAACTTGACCGGCGACAGCCCATGACGTCATATCGATGCGTCCCACGTGTATATAAGGGGCGCTCAGATAACATGTCGTCCGCTTATCGTCTGAAGGGACTGTAAGCAGGCGGGCCCTGAGGCATGGCAGGAAGACGCAACGTCTCGTTCCCTGTTCTCAGGGAACTATGGTTACATACGTAACCTGAGACGTTCCCTTTCGAAGGGAACTCGAGTTGCGTCGTACAACGCTAGGGGAACGGTATACCCACGCCGCCATGCTGAGGGGAGTGCATGCCAAATTATGGCAGTGACCACTGTCAGAATCAGGCAAATGAAATGCCAGACCCCCAGGGTCCCACTGGGCTGTCAGTGACAGCGCTCCCAGCGGTCAAAACCTCAGCACTAAGCCTTAAGGCGGCCTCTACACACATATGGAGACCTGCCAAGGCCGCACCAAGGCCTGGGACCAACAACTTCCTCAGAAGGGGTCCCTTGAGGGAGCGTGGCCTGGGGCCCATAGGCAACCCAGCCAGTCACTTGTTTGGGAATGAAGTCAAACCTGAATGCCACCATGGAGGCTGGCCTGGCCTCTAGCTGAGCTAGTAGCCTAGCCTGCCAACCACCTTACTGTTTCCTCAGAAAGAGTGTCTCTTACAAAAATCTCACAAAGAGACGTCCAGAAAGAGGGACTGCAGAAAGGCAGTAACCAACTCAATCAACGGATCTTAGAGACGGGCATCCTGGAGAGCAGGACTCAGCAAAGTGCTATCGACCCTTACAAGCGAGGGGAGTCGCTGGCTCAACCTCGTGAGGGGCTTTAGTATACATAGCCCATGGCCGTCAGGGAGGCTGACCCAGCCTCTAGCTGTGCTAGTAGCCAGGTCAGCTAACAACCTGACTGTTTCCTCAGAAACAGTGTCTCTTAGAAAAATCTCACAAAGAGACGTCCAGAAAGAGGGACTGCAGAAGGGCAGTAACCAACTCAACCAACGGACCCTAGAGACTCCTAGGATCTACATGGCATCTGCCTTACCAGTGCCATGGAGGCCGTGCACTCCCCAAGGCGTTCACAAGGGAAGTGCACACGGCCTACGGCCATAACCGGGCTGTCACTTCTCAGGGGAGCAAAGTCGACCCTGAATGCCACCATGGAGGCTGGCCCGGCCTCTAGCTGAGCTAGTAGCCTAGCCTGCCAACCACCTGACTGTTTCCTCAGAAACAGTGTCTCTTACAAAAATCTCACAAAGAGACGTCCAGAAAGAGGGACTGCAGAAGGGCAGTAACCAACTCAATCAACGGATCTTAGAGACGGGCATCCTGGAGAGCAGGACTCAGCAAAGTGCTATCAACCCTTACAAGCGAGGGGAGTCCCTGGCTCAATCCTATGAGGGGAGTATATAGACCGCGGCCGTCAGGGAGGCTGGCCCGGCCTCTAGCTGAGCTAGTAGCCTAGCCTGCCAACCACCTGACTGTTTCCTCAGAAACAGTGTCTCTTACAAAAATCTCACAAAGAGACGTCCAGAAAGAGGGACTGCAGAAGGGCAGTAACCAACTCAATCAACGGATCTTAGAGACGGGCATCCTGGAGAGCAGGACTCAGCAAAGTGCTATCGACCCTATCAAGCTAGGGGAGTCATTCTGCTCAATCCTAGGATCAGCACCGCACCTATGTTAACGGCGCCATGGAGGCCGTGGACTCTGAGGCTGGCGATGTCCAGCCACTGGGGCTCATTTCAGAGCGACCACAATGGCCGGCTAACTGGTAGCTGCTGTCTAGGGCCTACCACCACAGGGAGGCCTGCTAGCACACAGGGCGGCCTGCTAAGGCCAGCTTACCTGATGATTTAGACCAACCAGCTGTCATATATCCGTACCCCTGGGGCTCGTCCACAGGGAGGCATGTTAGCATACAGGGCGGCCTGCTAAGGCCAGCTCCCTGCAACCCTGGGCTCGCCCACAGGGAAGCATGTTAGCATACAGGGCGGCCTGCTAAGGCCAGCTCACCTGATAGCTTTAGACTAGCAGCTATCCAATGCCTGCAACCCCGGGGCTCGCCCACAGGGAGGCATATCAGCATACAGGGCGGCCTGCTAAGGCCAGCTCACCTGACAGCAAGACTTCTAGTCGTGGATAGTCTGCAGCCCTGGGGCTCGCCTACAGAGAGACACGTCAGCATACAGGGCGGCCTGTTAAGGCCAGCTTACCTGACAGCCAGACTACCCAGTCAGACTAACAGTAGTGAAAAGCCTACAACCCTGGGGCTCGCCCACAGGGAGGCCTGCTCGCCGACAGGGCGGCCTGCTAAGGCCAGCTTACCCGACGGCAAGACTTACCGGTCTGCTGATGGCCTGCAACGCTGGGGCTCACCCACAGCGCGGCCTGCTGCCTCCCAAGTGGTGCTAAGCATTCCTAAGGTCAAAGTCACAAGACTACCCTGCTCTGAGATGGCAGTGAAGGTGGCCTGTCTTGAATATACAAGAGGGCCTACCTACACACAGCAGCAGCCTTAACCACACTCTCAAGTGGGGAGGCCAACTTACTGATAAAAACTAAAGCGGCGGTTTGCCAGAGGACCTAAAGCCTTTCCTCTCCTCAGACAGAAAAGCTCCTACTGGCATTCCTCCTACTCTCATATTTTGCCACACACACAGGGGACCTCAGGGGACTAATAAGTATATAACTGCACTCCCTTACTGAAAAAAGGGGACCTATATACAAAATAGCCCTGCTTATTTGTAATGTAACTGCATGTATATCCACATATATACACACATGCAACCCTCATGCATATATGTATATATATACACAACACATACACGAAATCTCTGCCAGCCTCCTAAACAGGGAGAGCTACATTCCAAGAAATACATAGTAATTCCCATAACCTGCCTCGCTTTAAAGAAAAGGAGAGGAACAATTCACCCTGCGGCCACAGGGTGGCGGTCTACCACCATGGAAACGTGGATCCTACCACCCTTATAGCCTGAAAGGGAGTCTCACTATCACGCCAAAGGCGGGCCATCAGAATTAATGTCATAGGCCCAGCTCTGGTCTGATATAGAAACTGCGGCTTACAGAGAAAATAGACGGTAAATCATTTTAACCCTCTACCAGAGAGCGGGGATCCACCAGGGGCGCCGATCTTTACCGCATCCCTGGCGGATCACCTCTCCCAAGTTTCTTGAGTCTCGCCTCCAAGTGACCTGCTCATACCAGGAGGGGTGCACGGGAGGCGACACTCTCCTTCTGGCCCTGTCTGCGACCCTCAGGTCGGGACGGGCCAGGCCATCTGTCTGGTTGAGGACTCAGACCTCAGCAGCATGCACTTCTTCTTGAATGCCGCTGGTCTAAGTCTCTCCGCAGGACAGCCTGGTGTGCCTGCCACACAGTCATCGTGTGCAGAGCAGCACCAGCCTGACCCGCTGCCACGTATGCCCTGCCATCTAAGGGAAATGTCACTTTAGGACCTAGATGGCAGAGTTTGAGCTGTATCCACGCAAGAAGTGCCAAACAATAAAGTTTATCATTAGTTGGCTAATTCCAGCATCGATACGTACCCATATTCCCTCAAAAATAAACCCAAACAGGGAACCGAGGTCTAAAGAGAAATACTTCAGTAATTGCATGAGTAAATGAAAAAGTATCATATTACTTAGCCAAACAGTTCATCCTGCGGCCACAGGGTGGCGCATGGCTAACTCCATGTCCCATACCACCGTATAGCCTATATAATACACATATATAACGCGCATACACATACATATACATATATATACATATATATACATACATATATATATACATACATACATACATATACATACATATATACACACGTATATGGAATATTTAAGGAATACAGAACATGGGTACTTCCATGCCCCCCCAACTTTCTCAGTATAGGAAGGCATGGAAAGCTCACTAGAGCTGTAGAAATATGGCCAGAGAGAAACCGATCGTCATTCATTGAATGCGCGCGGCCTCTCCCCCAACGCGCTGCCATGGAAACTGTAATCTGCCTGCAGCGCGTTCCATAATCAACAGCTCAGCATACGCGGCACAGGGCGGCTGAGAGAAATCAGTATTTACTCACCCTCTCCAGCCATCTCCTGCTCGGTTGGAAGAGCACTCACCGCTGGACTGCAGATGTAGAAAACAGCGCATCCACTCCCAGCCGCTCCTTCTCGCGATCCGCCGAATCGCGCGAGCGGTCACACCCCTTTCAAATGTTCGGCGAGCTCCATCTGAAAGCCCCATGATCTGAGTCTCCGCTCTGCCTCAGCGAGAGCGGGACCCGAACCACCAGGCGCAGATGCTGAACTCTCTTCCCTCGAGAAGAGACCCAGACGAGAATGGAACATTCACAGTTTGCACCAGCAGCTCCCTCGAGAACTGCCCGTACGTGCTCTTCACGCAGACAGAGAGCGCACAGCTCGTGTGTGTAATCTAATGTCAAATAATGAGTGACACGGATCCACACACTTAGTTTGCCTGTGCATTTCATAATATCACGATAGTGTTTCAAACATACAGTCCCTGAAGACGAAAAGAGGACGACATGTTATCTGAGCGCCCCTTATATACACGTGGGACGCATCGATATGACGTCATGGGCTGTCGCCGGTCAAGTTCATATTGAAGAGATTGGATATTAGTTTCAGACACCGGTTCCCGCAGAGGCGGTTCCCCTAGCGTTGTACGACGCAACTCGAGTTCCCTTCGAAAGGGAACCATAATTTTAAATGGTTTAGAATTATTTCACAATGTTACTGTATTTGTGATAAAATACATGAAGCCTTGGTGAGCATAACAACTTGTTTCAAAAACATTTCAACAATTGATCGTACCAATCCCAAACTTTTGAAAACCAGTGTATTACTTGAATGTTGGTTTGAGGCAACAGATAGCTACCACGACTGAGATTTGTGTGGAATGTGTGGATAACCTGCTGAAATCAGGCAGCTCTGTCAGAATGCAAATAGAATTTTTCCAACCTATGCAACCGGCAGAGAGCAGAGCCTGTGAGGTTCAGGCAGACAGTGTATGGTCTGCGGGGAGTACTAACAATAAAAGCTCAGTCCCAGTGGACCCTCAAGATGGCGGCATTAAGTCTGTGACCACACAGGGTACAATGTTACCAGGATGTTCCAAGGATTTAGTCATTAACTCAAGTATTTGAAGCAGAAACAATAGGTAATAATTAATTTGGGACTAATAATGCTTATAGTTCACATCAAATTTTATGTTTGGTGAAGAAACATGCACCCAAGGATCCCAGCCACTACAATCCTTCTCAGATAACTGACTGTCAATCTATAAATATATATATATATGATTGTGAAACACCAGTGTATGTTTTCATTTGTTGAATATTATTGTTAGGGTTGTTGTGAGATTGACTGGCTTGTCCGCAATATTATCCTGACATCTTATTCTGAAGCAACACAGGGAATCGTTAACCTGCCATCTCATTAGGAAACCAAAAAGAGGACTAGAATATAAAGACAAGAACTCTTTCACCCAATTTTAATAACAACCATAGAGACTGATAAGAAGTGATGCAAATTGTTCACATAAGCCCTGTTGATCTACAGCAAACAGGGCTGGGGGAAGACAATCCAGCACAAAATAGGATATGCCGCACCCTACAATCAAATTTTTAAGAGAACAAAATACCAATGTATCATTAGAGAAACTTTCTTGCTTAAGGGTAGATGCACCTAAGCATGTCAATAGGTGAATCGCACACATTGCTGGAATAGCTCTTGACATTTGTCATGGTGCGGCGCCCACTAGTGGTCTGGCGCCCTGGGCTTCTGACAGCACACCTGGGTAACACTTTGAAATTATAAACCAAGTGTAGTATCACAGCTAAGAACTATTTATTCAGAAATTACAAATTGGAAAGTAATAGACCATGAAACTTAAATGAAGGGAATTTGGTTTGCAAAAATTGGATTACTTTAAGGTACAAAGTTATTTATAATATATGAAAATGGATGCATGAATGTATTATATAATTTATGATCTTCTAAATCATTTAAAAACAATTATAAATAATTTAAAATGACTTATATGCTACTTGAAAGTGTTATCTAAATGTGTGCCGTAACACAGTGAAAAAAGAATGTACCGTAGCTCGGTAAGGGATAAAAACAATGACAGCAGTTGAAATAATTTTCAAAATGTAAACATCAGGCTTAGTCAGCTAAGTTCATAAGCTTCCTTATTGTGTCTGCTAGGCCCAGTTAAATGTCAGGTAGTTTTCATTATGTCAGGATTGCTGACCATATTGCTTTGTAAGCCTAATAATAGCAAATAACAACAGATTGCTCTTTTTACGGATGAGGTTTCATTGCTTCATTTTCCCCCCACATCTGTTCTCCCCAGATCTGCAAACAAAAATTTGATTGTGAGATGTATATTACCAGACTAGTAATTTATTATTTGTAATAATTATGTTAACATCACAATCCACCTTTCCACAATTCCAGAATGGTTTTTGCAGCGGAATCTCGATTGAATTTATTGACTCATAAACTTGTATGTAATGAGTTATGGCATGATGATATTTGTAGCCATCTGAGAATATTATTCCACCCATTAAATTTTACTTTTTATTAGTTTTTTTTTGTCTCTGTATATAGTTTTGATATTTCATCATCCCCTAATCACCCATAATGTCGCCAACCCAGGCTCATTGGAAAAACATGCCTATGGCAACATTTCTGCAAAACCACATTACGTTGCTTCTTACACGTTTCACGTCTCTGAAAGTGAAATGTCCAGGTTCAGTTGTGTCTGTGAATCTGACAATGTTTTATTATCTTGGTTTTTGCATGTTTCTGGCAATTCGAAAAATTAAATGTCGGATGAGTGGTGCTAAAAAGGTCACATTTGTACCACCTACACTAAACTTAACCGTTAGTGTTAGCAAAAGCAAACATGAGATAAAAACACATTTTCTAAAGCAACCATGCCAAACTAATACATTGACGTTTGGATCACATAACCAGCTTCAAATGTATTGCTTTTCTGATATAGGTAAACTTGCTTGGAGTCACATGAAACATTAAATCACAATAAAAGAGCTCAAAGAATTGTAGAAGCAAGCTAAAATGGCATGGCTGCTTTATAAAATGTGTTTTTATCTTATAGTACGTTTGCGACGAGAATACTTTTTGTACGTCAAAAAAACAAACAAACAAAATAACGACTTTTCAACAATATCTAGTGATTGCCGATTTCAAAACAACACGGCTTCATGAAGCTTTGCGAATCTTTTGTCTCGAATCAGTGATTCGGAGAGACAAAGTCACGTGATTTTGATGACAAGGCATCGCTTTATAATATTAAAGTTGAATCACGGTAGTCACATTAACTGTTTTAAATACGTCTTTAGTAGCTTTCTTTTTTTGTGTTAGCAATGTTTGGTGACAGAAGCCTCACTGAGTCATCAAATTTCATCAAACATATCTTAATTTTTGTTCTGAAGATAAACAAGGCCTTACGGGAACGACATGAGGGTGAGTAATAAATGCCATAATTTTCATTTTGGGGTGAACTAAACCTTAAATGAATCGTGGTGAAAATATTTTGAAGTCATAGCAGTATTGTGCAGGGAACTGTGAAAATAAACTTTATTATTTAATAATCAGTAATAATAACTGGTGTAAAAGTAATAAAAGTGTTTGTTGTTTTACTCACACTATTGTTTGTTTCAGCTGCAATACATGCAATTCAAACTGCAGCAGGATGTATAGTTTCTGGAGATTTGCAAAAATGTAAGTAGACACAAGCTTTTCCAATGAGCCTATTTCGAAAGTCACATTGAAGTATCATTCTCCACTTGACGTCAACAGGGCTGAGGTCACTCTCAAATGTGCTCACTTGTTCTGTAGTCAGGCCAAGCTCAGTAAGGTCCACTGCAGTGCCTGTGGTGTCATCCGTAGCCTGGGTCAGTGTATGAAAGAAGAGCGGAAAACAGTGAGAGATGGACAGGTACTTGCACTTGTTTGCCGAGTAATCGTTAAGTGAGAAGCTGAGTGTAATGTTATGTGTGATGCTGAGTAGGCAGCCCCTTTAATTACACACTCTCCTGAGCATGTCATTCCCATTCCCCAAGCACAGGCCAGGCTGCCCTTTATAGAGAGCACCTCCTGTACCTCTCCCTGTCCTCACCTCAACCTCTGAGGCACATTGAAATGCAAACACACACACACGTGCAGTGATAGACAGCGGATACACACACACACACACAGATAAATATGCAGACATCTCACACGTTGCCCTTTGTGAGGACAGATTATATTAACTCCTTACCTGCTCAAATTGAGCTTCTGTCTGAAAACTGACAGACCCACCAGCGATTTTATTACAGGATGTGTCTACGAAGCCTCTCTCAGGATTAATCTATAAAACATAACACAGCTGGATTAAAAGGTCTTCGTGAGCAAAGAGGAACGTGGGAGCTACTATGAGCGCAAAGGCAGAAACATTACAAAACTTGAAACTACACGGCTATTTGGGTCTATTACACGGCTCTCTGGAATTCTTGATTCTGACTGGTCAATACAAGCAGTTGGTGCGCAGATATTTCCTAATATTCGCCGTCTTCCGTGGCAACACTGTGTATAATGACTGTCGGGTTTCGCACTAGTAGCAGCCGCATGGAACTTTCAAGCTGATTGTGAAGCAGCTGCTGCCCTCCAAATAATGAATACTGAATGTATGAATATATCCAGACAAAACAAATGCCTATGAATATGTTTGAAAGAAAAGCATAGTAGGTTTTCTAGGGCTACAAAATGTAAATGGATAGGCTAATAATTGTAATTAATTTCTGAGATGATTATTCATAACAGCCCAGTTTACAGAAATAGAGTTGAAATATTAAAGTTTTAGTTTAAAAGATAGTTTTGATTAGAATACTGTACATCTGGTCAGACGGACACATACACTTTTCAAATATTTCAACACATTCAAAGCGCAAACCGGAACCTGAATATTTCACGCACATGAGTCATTTGTCAGATATCGTGGAATGACGGCTTTCGGTCTACTTTTTATGTACTTCTCAGAAATATACTTAAAATTGCGCTTAAGTATACTTGACTTATACTGATAGAAAAGTATATTTGGTCTATACTTGTACTCAATCTTTTGACCGAGATAGAAAATAGAAAGAAAACAGACATGTCCCCAATTCTGATCATTTTTGTGTAGGCTAGTCCACTAGTAGTGCACTTAGGAATTTACTTCTAATCTACTTTACAATTTCATACCATTGACTGAATTTTCGGGAAGGGTCTTCACTGTTATTCAGTAAGGGGGCACCATTACGCATCTTTTGAAAGAGTACATAATCTCCAGATCAAAACATAGGTGAAGAAAAAGCAGAAACAAGTGATAGAAGATTTCTTACACAAATATTAAGCAATGCAATCATCAAACATTAAACAGCATATAAGTTCAAAACTGCCTACGAATGAAATGTTGAAGCAGGAAGGGTTAACGACTGTGAAGGTTTAGTGGTGTTGATGGACTCGATCTACTCCATCCATGTTTTGATCATCATTCTGAAACCAAAGTCTTTGACAAAAATGCTTCAGCTTTTTGTTTAAAATGAAACTTACCTACATTCATTGTTGATAAAAATGATGCATGAAGCTAGAATCAAATGTTCTTAAAATGAAAAGAATTAAAGTACAGTTAAAGGTACATTTCAAGTATAAAAAATTAATACCTAAATAGGAACAAAGTAGTGTACTTAAAGTGTAAAAATAATATACAAGTAGTAAACTATTCTGTAAGTGTCACACCCATGGACTGTTGTGTGTAGTTTAGTGATGTCATTCTCTGTTCATTTGCCCTCCGTGTGTTTACCTGATCAGTTAATTTCCCGCACCTGTTTCTGTTCACCCTGATTACGTTTGTCCCTCATTATCTCCCCTATATAGTCTCCCGGTTATGTTCAGTGTTCGTTGGTTCTCGTCAATGTTACGTGTGTGTCACCTGCCTGCCTGTCTGTATTCCTGTGGACTTTGAATTAAATCTATGTTTATCTTATCTTCGACGTTATCGTCCTTTATATGCACACACAGCCTGACAGAAGAACCGACCCACAAAATTGTGATAGTATTTAGCAGCGTGTTCTCCGTTTTGTTTTCCCATTTTGTTAGTTTCGTTTTTGTTTGTTGTGTTTTCCCCTGCCATCATGGATCTCCCTGGTGTTCGTCTCCTGTTGTTGGAGCAGGGGGAACAAGCATTGGAGGACCACACGCGAACCTTTTTGGACATTGCCTATTTGACACACTTCCCGGACAACTGCCTCTGCACGTTCTACCAGGTGAGCTTGAATGCCACATGCAGAGCGCAGTTGTCCGGAGAGGGTCCGCGTGTGGATTTTGCTGCCTTTGTGGAGTGGGTGCTGGCGAGCTGCAACTCGTCATTCACCGTCTGCCTGGTAGAAGATCTCGCCAGCCCCACTCCGGACCCAGAGCGAGACCAGCCACCATCTCGCAGTACGGAACGCCCGCACGAGCCATCGCCAAGTGGAGCGACAGAGCCAAGGCCTGCCACGGGGTCAGACCAGAGAGGTGAGTGTGACCAAGCGCGTGAGCCGGCTTCAGCACTCGTGAGGGAGCTTACGGTGGAGAGCGAGGACCAGGAGGAAGGCCCCGCCCACTGCACCGTCGCTGAGGGTGAGCATGGACTGTGCTCAGAGGACTCTGTATTAATTTCGATATATTCGGAATCATCTGAATCATTTGAATCATCTGCCTGTCCTGAATTATCTGAATCATCTGAATCATCTGCCTGTCCTGAATCATTTGAATCATCTGCCTGTCCTGAATCATCTGAATCATCTAAATAATCTGAATCCACTGCCTGTCCTGAATCATTTGAATCATCTGCCTGTCCTGAATCATCTGAATCATCTGCCTGTTCAGAAATCCCACCCAGCCTCCCTCTCTCACCTCCACTCATTCATCTACCACCATCTCCGCTGCATCCTGCCAGCCCCTCTACTCACCCTCTACCCACCATCTGCGGCGTGAGCGTGCAGTGGGCCTACCAGTCTGCAGCTCCATTGGGGGCAGTGGATCCCAGGTCTCCGCCTCCCACCTCCTCAACCTGGACTCCTCCTCGGCCCGTCAGTCCGCCAGCTCCTCCTTGGCTCCAACCTCCCTCGTCTCCACCGTAGCCCTTCAGTCCACCAGCTACGCCGGGCTCCCTCATCCCTCCGGCTCTGCCTTGGTCGTTCGTCGACCTGCCCTCGCCACGGGACTGCACACCTCTGGCTGCGCCTTGTCCCTCCGTCCCTCTGGCTCCGTTGGCTTCCTCACACCTCGCCTTGGTCTTCTGTCGCTCCGGCTCCACCGCGGCCTTCAGGATCCCCGCCTGCGCCTCAGTCGCTAGAGCCGCCAGCGGCGCTGCGTCCCGCCGGATCCTCAGCGTCGCCCTGGCTCGTCGGTGTTCCGGCTACACCCTGGTCTCCTCTGCCACTTGCTCTGCCACAGTCAGTCGCCACCCTGGTGTCGCCTGCCCTTCCTCCATCATGGCTGCTTCCTCCTGCGGCTCCATCATGGGCGGTGGGCAAGACTGTGGCCTGGGTCCAACTGTCCTCCTCCTGCTCCAAGTCCCGTCAGTCTCCTCCCTGGCTCCTCCCACCATCTACTCCTCCCTGGTTCCTCCTATCGTCTGCCACGTTGTCTGCCTGTTGTCCTGTCCGCCCTTCGTCTCCTCGTCCTCCACCTGAGCCCCCTCCCTCCCTCCGCAGTTGGTCCATCTACGGCGCGAGGACGCGCCTTCCGGGGAGGGGGTGTACTGTCACACCCATGGACTGTTGTGTGTAGTTTAGTGATGTCATTCTCTGTTCATTTGCCCTCCGTGTGTTTACCTGATCAGTTAATTTCCCGCACCTGTTTCTGTTCACCCTGATTACGTTTGTCCCTCATTATCTCCCCTATATAGTCTCCCAGTTATGTTCAGTGTTCGTCGGTTCTCGTCAATGTTACGTGTGTGTCACCTGCCTGCCTGTCTGTATTCCTGTGGACTTTGAATTAAATCTATGTTTATCTTATCTTCGACGTTATTGTCCTTTATATGCACACACAGCCTGACAGTAAGTATGATATTATGCTCTCTTAAAGAAAACTCACGTATACTTGCAGTATAAAACTACTAAACTAGTTACTGATAGTATACTTCAAAGTGTACTTTCATATGTGTACTGTCATATTTGACTAGTAAACTATCAGTATACTTATAAGTTCAGTAAAAGCGAGTTGTAAACTAGTTGTGTACTCAAAAGTTAACTACTGTTAAGCTTAAAGTATACATTCTAAGAAATGCTGGATTAAAAACAACCCAAGTTGGATTGAAAAGGGACAAACCCAGCAATTGGGATGTTTTGACCCAGCAGTTGGGTTAAATGTTTGCCCAACCTGCTGGATAGTTTTTGATGTATTGTGTCATATCCAGTCATGCTATCCTTCATAGTACAAAGCACTCTTTCGACTTAGATTATTTTTGTGTTGTTTACAATACAGTTTAAGACAGTGTACCAAGCATTAAAGAGACTCGTTTGTTTTGCCATGCACTAATTTAAATACAACATAGCCAGTAACTAATTAGCCCTCCCTGATAAGATCAGTTATTTGACCTCAACCCTAATTAGCAGAGTTGCAAAGCATATGATCAATTACATGTTAGTCAATCTCAGATTCAGTAACCTAAGGTTATAACACTATTCATGTACAGTACATGAGTCAACCTCTTCACTTAAAGTTATTACTTTCACTTATTTTCAGGCACATTCCTTGGCAGCTGATGCATTGTGAATGCAGAGAAAAGCAAATATCACAATCAAGGCCATTTTGAGACAGTTATCTATGCGTTTGATAGACTGATTGCCCAGAAACATATGATTTAAATATATTTTTTTGGCTTGGTGCTGCAAAATTATATTAAAGGGATAGCTCACCCAACAATGAAGAGTCTGCCGTCATTAATTCACCTCATATATTTCCAAAACTTTATTTCTTCCGTGGATCACAGATAGAGAATTTTAAATCTGTATTCACCAATAATCTTCCTCTCTGGTGGGCTGTTAACAGCTGAGACTGGATCATTGATTCAATGAATTGAACTTGGGAACCGAATCAGTCCGACTTGTGAGTGACTCACCGGTTTTGTGAACCAAACTAAGTCATTGAAAATATCTGTCAAAAAAAGAATGAATTGTGCATTTCTGCTTCTCTCTTGAATGCTCATGGACGGCAATAGGCTCAGTGAATCTTATCTTATAGCTTAATGCTATGACCACTTTTATGATACATTTATATTCTTTTTGATGCTAATTGCATGGAAAAGAGAGAACAACACAGTCTTCTGAATTTCTCCTTTTGTGTTCCACCATTACCATAAGCCATAAGGTTTGGAACGACATGAGGATGAGTATAAAAAAAAAAAAAGACAATTATTATTTTTGGTGAAATATTCCTATAATGGCTAGAATGGAATTGTTTGCTGGTAGTGCAGTGCAATAGAGAATAGATAGCTGCGGACAGCTCGTCTTCCAACTGTGATTGACATTTCCATTACAGTTAATTAGAGCACTGCTGCTCAGACAGGTCTGGACAGATAGCATTACCTTCCTAATGATGAGACACTAAAACCACACCCACCAATCCACCAATCTTGGACAGATAAACAAAGCCGCAAAAGAAAAAGAATGAGAGAAAGGAATGAGCAGGGGGAAAACCAACCAATTTACAGCAGCAATTTTTGAGTTGTCACTTGTGTGGCAGAATTGTTCTTCAACACCTCTTACTCGTATGCTTAGCAAAATCCTGTGCATATAAGCAAATATTTACTGCAAAATATTCTTGCAAACTTGCTAAACATGACATGATAAACAAATTCAAAACGGTTACTTTGAAGCAGAAATATCTTTGTGTTCTGACAAATACTAATTAAGACGATTCTGCGACAAATCCTCTAGATATTTACCAGGATAAAGAGAATGTTGGAAAAAATCCAATAACATAAATGTTTGTGTTTTTACGAAATTTCCATATTCTCTACTGGAGAGTCAGTGAAGTTCTTTGTTATAAATGAGCTCTGTTTTGTCACCTAGCTAGCTGTCTTTCTGTCTACTACTTTCATATGGAGCATTCTAACCAAAATTGAACATCAGTATAAGAATAAGCTAATGAGACAATATTCTAATAAGCTTAAAAAACAGATACACAAGCTAGCACACAAACAAATTTGTCCATGTTATTAAGCTGTATAACCTTTAATTATACATGTATTGTGCTGAATTATAAATATATTAATAGTTTTTTTCACTGAACTTGTTGCAATGCATTCAGAGAAAGATGCAGGAAAAGTTGCATCCCAAATAATGTACAATGCATGATATGCTCTGTATGTATATTAGAAGGGTTATGTCATTTTTGTTGGAACATTATTTTTACTCCTCAAAAGTATTTACAGTTTTCCATTTGAAGGACATAAATGCATCTCATGTTTCTCTTCTGCTAATGTTCCTTGGAGGTAAAACTGTGACTTGAGCACAAAGAGTATCCAATATTCCACATTTTGTTTTCTATTCTAGGATATTACAAGAGGAGCTTGCCAAACTACTCATTAAACTAGTTAAAATACAGTTGTGCTACTTATTTGAAAGAGTAGTTTGCTACACTACAAACTACTAATGAAAAAGCTAAATACCTGTACATTGCAGCAACATAAGTGGTAATATCATTCCAATATATAAACATCATGTGCTTAAATCAGTGGGTTTGCACTTACTACAGTTATATTTTAGCATTTAAAATGTTAGACAGGTTTATTTCTTGCACTGGACTGTGTGTGCATACAGATTAGCAATGAAACAGCAAACACGTGCCACCAAAAAGTTCAAGAGAATGTTACTGAAATGCCAGTCATACCATTAAAATCAGTGACAAAGTCTGAAACTCGCACTGAAGCAGAGGGGGAATAGCCAACATAACCTTGATTGACAAAACACCTTTCAAGAGTTCAATTTCAGCAGAAAAGTTTCAGTTGCAGAACCTTCAGCACCACATTTTGTCAGACTAAATCCCATCCGAGCTGTAGGGACAGATTTAATAAGGCAGGGATCAGAGACGCGGACTGACCGCTGCACGTGCCGCACGCGCCACAGGAGAGCTGAAACATGAGCGCTGTGAAAGTGGGATTATATTGGCCTGATGTTAAATAATGCATGTCATTATCTGACTACAGGGAGTGATTAAGAGCCAATGTCTGGCCAAAACAGGACGTCCCTCTCCCTGCCGTCACCTCTGCCCCCTCGTCATCATAAATCACTTCCCAAATCTGATCATCCCTGCGCGCCCTTCATTATTTAAAAATGTTTATCATCTGGCCCAGAAGGTGAAATGAGTTGAGCGCAGGGAAGTGCACAGGGGCTCGAGACCCTTCCCCGTTCAGTCCACAATCTCAAAGTGACCTTCTTGTGATCAAAAAATGTAGGTATTAAAAAACAGATATACCCATAATTGGTCATAAATGCACAATATTAACAATAATAATAATGATATTGCGATTCCTCAATTCACAACAGGTGTAGACACACAAATTTGTTCCCACCCTCATTTTATTATCCGGATAAATCCGGATTATTCCAAACGAGGCCGCATGTGCAGTTGTTAATTAGCATAATACACAAACAAATCATCTCTATAACCATTTGTCACTTATGATCAACGAAGCTGTATATTGTATACTATACAACATATAGACAGATTCATCGAACGTAATGGGGCCATTTGTGCGTCATTGCTCGCCGTCCAAGTCCAAGATCAAATTCTGTGAAAAGATAAAATTTGTTTTCTACAGAGATTGTCACTTCAGATAAAAAGGTCGATGAGGTCAGAAAGGAAGCAGCAGAGAATAGAGAGAGTGGCGATGAACCTGCAAGTGAGGAAAAAGAGGTGAGAAGGTACCGGAGGGGGGATGAAACAGGAAAAAAAAAATGAAGGATAACCGAGAAATGGGGAAAGGAAATGAAGGAGAGAACGTGAATATTATAGATGAAGACATTGAGCAGCAGGTGCATTCTATCAACAGAGGAGTACTACTGACTGAAGAAAAATAGAGATTCTTCCCAACAACAACTAGTTAGCACAAACCCTGACCCACAGCCAATTCTAAATTTTGTTTTGGTCATGTCAATCACAGTGCTGATTGTCTACACACCTGAATCTAATCTAACCCTATCCTAAACTAGATAGACAGGTTTACTGTTTGTCATATTCAGATAATAAAAGAAAACAATTTACGTATATGCAACAACAATATGTTTGTGAGACTTAAAACACTATTGACTCTGGTAGTATAAAATGACTATAAAATAGAGAGCACATATAAATACCAGGCTAAACTGTCCACATTTTATATATATAGTTTCTTAAGCACAACATTTTGGATGGATCATTAAAACAATTATTTAATATTTCATAATCTTTCTGTATTTTTGATCAAATAAATGCAGCCTTTAAGAGACTTCTTTCAAAAAGACATTAAAAAATCGTACTGAAACTAAACTTTAGAACAAAGAGAAATATCGCAACTAATTGTCAATTTCTGTTGAGACATTTCAGAAGATGGATCAATTTATATTTAATAACCGAGTAATGTTTACATAGTGTGACGGCAAACAAAGTTAGGTATTCAAGAACTAATTTAATTTTTAAATCTTCCACCCCTGTGCACACCATTGGTCGAGTATATTGAAAAATTGAGAATGATAAATAACTGAATGTTAGCGTAGGAAACAAGCATCTGACTTCATCCGCACAAGATCTCCTGTAACTGTATGTTACAGGAGACAGAGAAGCACACAAATACACAGGCTGCAACAAGCTGCCTGAGGCTTTTTATGTTTGAAGTTGTTGGAAATTGACAGGAGTACTAATCAGAAGTGTGGTCAAGCTGTAGGAACAGCAGTCCGGCTGACAGCTCACAGAACTGTACGTGATGCTGTAGCTCGAGAGGAAAGGCGGAAAGCGGGTTTGCAGAGTGCATTCGACAATCTTTCGGCAGTGCCAGCACCTCTCCAGCAGAGATCCGCACCTACTGACTCAATAATGGAGATTTAGCATCTGACCTCAGGTTAGTCGATGCCTGTGGAGGAAAAAATAATTGTTGCATCGCCTTAGCTGTCTTAGCATTCCCTCCAGTGACAAAGTTTCCCTTCTAATTGGTACAAGGTGGGAGGAAAATTTGCAAGTTGTCCAAACATCTGCTTGAAAACAACAGGATCAATATCATTTGTGTAAAAAAAACAAAACAACATACAGTTAATAGCTGTATTTACATTACTTAAAATGTTTCACAAGGTCAATGCTTATAGATTACAAATGCACACATAGCAGTGCAGTCTTGGAACAATGACTAGAATGCTATCAGCAGAACAGTCAGTCCGGTATAAACAGACCATAACGTTTCATTACCCTCTGGAAAGGTGTGTGTCATAAGCAAATAATCAACTGTATCAGCCCATCTACACCTCATTCAGTTGCGTTGCATTATCATGCTCTCTAATGTAAAAGGGCATGCTATAAAAATCACCAAGTATGATCATTTGAAGTCAAAGCGTCTTTTCAAACCAATTTGATACAGAATTAATATCTATTGTCCTCCATCAAACGTCGAGCATTTCAGGGGTGATTAGCTGAGGTTTGGCAGGGTGTTAGGCTTTGGCTGGTTCGCTTCGGCAGTTAAGGCCCGTTCACACCAAGAATGATAACTAAAATGATAACTATATTAGCGTCCACGTTCAGTCTAAGTGTGTGTTTGTCTGTCACTTTAAATGCTTGAGCTTGTTACAGGATGGATTCTGATTGGCTGTCAATGATTTAATCGCTCATGAGCTGAAAGTGATTCCAATGATATTGTTTCTCTGTGCTGCTATCGGTGTGAATTCTGCTATTCTTTAATATTCTGATTTTTAGAACTACATCTTCATCGTCATCTTCGTTGTTAACGTTCTTGGTGTGAATGGGCCTTCAGCACCCGTCGCTAACTGAGTGTTTCATTATTGAAGGCCATTCAAAAAATGTTGTGTATCCTGATTAAATGATTTTTCATTTAAGCAACATAAATCACCAAAAACTCATATTGTAGTAGCTGTTTTACCAGCATTTGTTTTATTTTCTGCATGGCTCGTAAATGGAGCGTTAAATGGAGTTGGGTTTTTTTTCTAAGGGAAACGTACATTTTTTTTTTGAGTTGTAATATATATTCACAATGAAACTGAAGTAGACCTTTCTTCTGTATTGTGACGTACATCGGAGTGTAACTGATTACTGAAAAAGGACATGTTTAAGGACTCATTGGTTGTTAACTGGATTTGAGAAGCGGGCACCGCACTCAAAGGGAGAGGAAGATGAACATGAGCTTGCAGTGGCAGGGTTTAAGTAGACTAAATGATTGGAGAAGTCTGGCATACATCACCAGAGAGAAGTCTGTAATTTTCACCGGAAGAGTTACAACAAAAACACAACAATCTTTAGAAAAGTGTAATCTTTTGTGTAATGAATTACAGTTTAAAAAATTCCCAAAGACATCGGCATGATGAGAATGTTTCAAACTGAAATAACCTCAAGAATGCCATCAGAAGGTTCTTCTCTCTTCTGTCTTCCTCAGACTTTGGCTTGTGTTCTCCAAGACTTACAGTGCACAAGCAGAGAGAAGATTACGTCGTTCTTAGAGTTTCATTACAATGCAAGATCGGTTTAGCACTCTGGAGGATTACCGTGGCCCCAGCCAAATGTGGCAGCCAGATAACATTTTAATACACTGTTCTTTTTGTTTGCCTTCTCTTTTCCACCCAACCCCAATTCACTAGAACTGAAAACATCTAAATCCAAGGCAGGAGGTACACAGGAAATAGATGATGGGGGGGGGGGGTTAAAATGTTTTTTATTATTATTATTTCACAAGGATGGCACAATGTTAGTTCCAGAGATAAAGCATTTATTGTTTTCCTGGAGGCTGAGGGGGAATTCCCAGCCAATCCAGACTCTCATCCCACATAAAGCTCCACTGCTCCAGCTTCATTCTAAGAATACTCACCTCAGGCAACCTTTTATACTGAGACAGTTGTCAGGATTTGACATCCATGTCAACTCTCATCCAGGGGTGCTTTTCCCATACAATAACGAAACTCATTGCTTAACCAAAATATTACGATGCATCGTATAAACTAATTAGCTAGTCATGACAGTTTCCCAAAACCCTAGTAACATGGTTAATGACGTCATGTGCATTTTGTGGAGTAATAAATAGTGGAGTGCTAATTAATTAATTTGAGATCACAATTAATGTCATTGTTATAGTTAATTTAAACAAACAACAGAAAGTCGTCCATGTTAGCATACAGTATTTGTTGTACAATTTACCCCCATAAACAGTACGTGTGGTTCATTCAGTCAGCAGGTTTCTCAATACCGTATTACTCTGACATACTGCTGTAATGATCAGAAGACTACTTTACCGTTTCTGTTCCCCGTCGTTTTGTTTTATTTGAGGTTTGATTCATTGCAGGTTCCCTCTTTCAAAATCACTCTTCAAAAATGGTGCTGATTGTTGACACAAGGAAATATAAAATTTTTGGCACGGTAATGGGTATAACAATGTTGATATATTTGGTCTTGGCCGAATAGATCTGCTACGCTGCTGCAGGTTATCGCTGCTGCAGAGAAAGTATGGCACTTGATACTGCCAATACATACACGACACACTGCTGTGAGCAAGTAAGACATGCTGCTGCTGTACAATACGTACATGAATTACCCGCAGCAGATTGATACAGGTGGATCTGGGGAAGGTGGAGGGTTTCTAAAAGCACGCTGCACTGTTAAGGCAATTGCTACCCAAGTATTTGAAGGTTGAGCACGTGAGCTCATTGGCTACTGATACAACAGGAACCAACCAGCTGTTCCCTATGGATAATGATTACGAGCAGGTTGAATTAAATGACCTATTAGCCTGCGCCATCTAGAGTTTCATGACAGGACTTTGCATATATATTTAAATGGGATGAAAGATATAGAACGTACCGAATGCTAACTTGTTTATGTCATGTCATTTTAACAAGAAATTATGCTTCTAAGAAGTTAAGAGTAAACAAAGTGGATGAAGTTTGCTACTCCTGTCATGTGTGTTTCTTTGCTTACTAACTCTTAACAGATACCACACAATGCTTATGGGAAACGCACCCCAAGATATCAGGGTAAATATTTAAGGGAAAATGCAGTCAGTCGGTCATTCTACATCAGGTTATTATATACATGGCATTCTGAAAATACTTGATAGTGATTGGTCAGTCACAGCATTCAGCAGTTAAATATATATATATCTATTTTTCTCCTTTATTATTATACAAAAAGTCTTACCCAGTACACATTTTATTTTTTAAAGCTATTTCCTGCAAATGTGTGAAACTTCCAAATCATTAGCCACTTTGAGAAAATAACTAGAAGAATAACAATGTTAAGTAAATGGTACAACTATTTCACACTACAACCCAGAGTGTTTAAGATTACTCAGATAAATTAGCATAGGAAAAAAAAAAACAGTTTGTAGCATCAAGAATCCTGACAGACTGTTTGTACGGCTAAAATAACTGGAAGCAGCCCACACCGTGGCTGGAGAACTTGCAAATTTAAGTTACAACTGGCTGTTCCCATTCACACATTAAGAACTATCAAATTAACTTAATTAACTATCAAACCAATCAATTCACCTCATTTCAGTTAAAGGGATAGTTCACCCTAAAAGGAAAATAATTTACTCACCCAGGTGTTGCTGTATAACAGAACAGTCATCAGGAAAACGGTTTCTTACATAGTTGCGCTCTGCCTTTCAGTAGTTGCCAGGGACAACAGATAAATTTACAGTTCAGTGGTTGTTAGATAAAATATTTGACCTTGGAATGTTTTGACTGACCAATCAAAATCAAGTAATCCAGAGAGAATATATGCACTCTTGAACAAAACAGAAAGAAAAGATCAAACCTACAATACAATAAACTGATCTGGATTTTGGATTTCCTTGACGATTACTTTGGCAAGAATTCCATGTCACTGTGTTGGCATTTCTCTCAGAACAAAAAGGACAAGCATGCAAAGTCGTAGCGCTCGTCAATCCAAAACACCTCCGAGAGGACTCTCGTCAGCCTTTCAAAAGGCCTTTCATCCAGTGCTGTTATTCAAGGACCATTGTTATTGTCCTCCACTGCATTTCATGAAACACTTCCTGCTTACCAAATGGCATTCTCGCTCTAAGACAAAGCAGAATAAAACGCTGATGTTAAGAAAAACAGACCACGCTAGAGTGTGGCGTGGTATGTAGAGTGCCGTTTAGCTTTAGAAATATTGCTAGAGAGCAACAAAAGATCCTAATTTCCCCTCTGGTGTCGCAGAGGGTTTTCTTTTGTTTATGATGGATTGGCATCTCAGAGCGGCAGGACAGCGCTTGAATTATTAATAGTGGAAAACACATCAAATAATTGCTGTAATGTGTCATATTAAGCTCTGAGTGTTCCAAAAAACAAGTTTGCCCTTCTTATTTCAATGAGATTGTCTGGCCATTCAGAGTCTCAGTACTCTCCGCTGAGCTACTAACACGATACATTTTGAAATTTCAATTTGTATGCGGTGACATTGTCATGCACAGAATGCAGATGCATCTAAGGGAGTCGTGGGTACCCAAGAGTTTTTACTTAGTACATGCTCGAGTGTCAAGGACTGATTTGATTCATGCTCCATTGTTAAATTTAAAACAGTGCCAGAATTTCATTAGAATTCGGATTGTCCTGGAATAGCTGTGAAATAAGGTGCTGAGAAGATGGCTGACACCCCGTGTTCACGCCATTTTGATTGCCTATGCAAAGCTCAATTAATTACAAGAAAATGACCAAGTTTGCCTTTGAAAAATAAAACCATGATTACAAAATAAAACTATGATTACAAACTTCCCCGTGCAATCGGTTCATTAACCTCTTAATAAGACGCTGATATATTTAAATGAGAAAGTTAGACTGTGAAATACCAAAAAGGATCTAATGGGAGGGAAAAAATGACAGCTAAACCCTCTTGACCTTTCACTCAGCCCATTAAAACGGACTGCCAGCACCTGCCCGGTAATTAATGTGCAAATGTGACTGTGTCCGTCGCCTGCGCCCCTCCCCCCTCGACTCATTCTCTGACTGCACCAGCCCTCTATTTTCCTCCCTCACTTTCTCTCAATTAGGCTAGAGCTTCTAATGGAGATTCTCATTACTGAAAGCAAATTGGTTTTAAATTCCAAGTCCATCAAAGACTAAGTTATCTCAAGTCTATACAGGAATACAAACTTGCCGCTGTGTCATCCTGAAACTTTTTGGTCATTGTTGTTTATTTGGTCATGTGGTTTATACTTTATTATATGAAGTACTAAAATCTACTACGCTTTTGTTCCCGATGACTTAAATTCGCCCTTCAATGAGCAATAAATAAAGCAATAGAGTGTTACACACAATACTGTACATAGTTTATAGCACTGTAATGCTATAAACATTATCTGAACAATATTCATGAAACACAATAATGTATGTGATTGGTAACATCAATAACAAACATAGCTATTTAAATAGAATAGGAGCTCAAATTTCACTGTAAATTATATGGTAATACATTTTTCTTTCCGAAAACATTTCACAGTATGTTACATAAATGTACTGTAATTCATTGTTCTGTTAAATCTAATAACTTGGCACTGTGTAGGTCAATAAGGTGTTTCTATATTATTATAAATTTAACTCATAGTACTTAAAAGTGGAGTGCGTAAATTTCAACCGCCTCTAGCGGTGAGGTTGCGAATTGCCCTTTCGAAGTACATAGAAAAGCTACAGTGGCCAACACAGAGCAAAGTTGTAGTCTGAGATAGCAGAGAGTAGCCAGTCAAGCAATGAGGTTTCTTCTTACTTCTAACAAAAAACAGTCTCTGCTTCTAAGAAACCAGGCGACTACTACTACTACTACTACTTCTACTTCTAGTTCTTCATCTTCTTTTTGCGTATTCAATGTAGTGATGATGCAAGCTGCCTCTAATGAAGAAGAAGAACAACAAAATAGTGACAAAACGCTTTCTGTAGAGCAGTTTGTCCATTCAGGGCTACTGTAGAAACATGCCAGCACAAAATGGTGACTTTCAATTGAATTCAATACATCATAGCACAGAAACTGCGCTTGTTAAAATTACAAATGACTTACTTCTAGCTTCTGACCAAGGATATATCTCAATACTAGTTTTACTTGATCTCAGTGCAGCGTTCAACACTATAGATCATAAGATACTCTTAGATCTACTACAATATTACGCTGATATTCAGGGACAGGCATTAAGGTGGTTTAGATCGTACCTATCAGACTGTTACCATTTTGTCTATTTAAATGGGGAAAAATCTAAAGATAACATCAGTAAATTATGGAGTGCCACAAGGATCCGTGTTAGGCCCTCTGCTATTTTCAACATATATGCTGCCACTTGGTAATATTACAAGAAAACATGGAATCAGTTTCCACTGTTATGCCGATCAGACTCAGTTATACATTTCATCTAGACCAGATGAAATCTCTAAATTATCCAAATTGACAGAGTGTGTTAAAGATTTCTTCTGTTAAATTCAGATAAGACTGAGGTATTACTTATTGGACAAAAAACCTGTACACAGAATCTTTTAGACTAATCTGCATTTAGAAGGATGTACTGTTACTTCATCCTCCACCGACCTGGGTGTTATATTAGGCAGAAACTTGTTCTTTGGAAATCATATTTCATATGTAACAAAAACAGCCTTATTCCACCACAGAAAGATCACTAAGCTATGGAACATGTTATCTGTTTCTGATGTAGAAAAGTACATGCATTCATGACATCTAGACTAGATTACTGTAATGCATTACAAGCTGGTTGTCCTGCATCCTCATTAAACAAGCTACAATTAGTCCAAAATGCAGCTGCTAGAGTTGTTACCAGGTCAAGAAAATATGATCATATAACACCAATTTTATAATCTCAACACTGTTTACCCATTAAGTTCCGTATTGATTATAAAGTGTTGCTACTGACCTATAAGGCTTTAAATGGCTTAGCACCCGTGTATTTAACCGATATTCTATTGCCCTACAATCCATCACGCACTATAAGATCACAAAACTCTCAGTCCACTAAAGGAGGGAGAGCATTTTCACATTTGGCTCTAGAATAGCTTTCCTGATAATGTTTGGGGCTCAGACTCAAAACTAGATTAAAGATGTATCTCATTAGCCAAGCCTTCACATAATGCATCTCATATCCTTGCACTCCAGTTATATCAGATAAAATGCACATGACTATCTTTGGTTAATGTTATGAACTGCAGCTACGCTAATTATTCTCCAATTGCTTCTTTGTTTTATCTCGGGATGCCGAGAGTATGTCAGCTCCAGTTTGGATCCAGCCTCTTGTGAAGACTTCAGATGCCTCAACACCTGTGAAGAGACTGCGCCAACTGCTGCGAGGACTGATTTTCAATGCACATTCCAAATTTGTCTATATATCCTAATCATTGTTATAATGTATTCATTACTTCCATGAGCTCATTGTTTTTACCTTAAATTAATACATGGCTTGAATTAATACAATGTTTGCAAAAAGTGATTATATATGTAAATTTCTGAAACTATATGTCAACTCTGATAACAGATTATTCTAAATTGTAATGTAGACTTGCATTCTCTGTAAAGCTGCTTTGAAACGATATGTAATGTGAAAAGCGCTATACAAATAAATGTGAATTGAATAGAAACATGGCGACTTAACATGTAAGGGGACCTGCGGTGTATGTAGATAGAAATGGCTCATTCTAACGTAATAAAAACATAACGGCTCATTATACACAACTGAAAACATAGTTATGTTTATCATATTGCATTTTTGTCAATAGGTCCTCAAAAATATTTCATACTGGACCTTTGAATGTACCTCTTAATTAAAAAAATATATATTTTTGTGGGGCTTAAAACGTATTTTAAAACAAATGTGCGTTTTGTGTAGTTAATATAAAGCCAAGAAGTTGCCTCAGGGTTAATTATTTAAAAAATATATATATTTTACAAAAAAATAACGACTGCATTGTGTGCGCTCACATGCATTCAAGATACAGTTATACCTTGTAAATTACTTGCATCATTAAATCAAATAATTTTGTAGAAAATGGTTACAAGAGAACACATCTCCATCTTTATCTCCTCCTTTTCATCAGGTCACTAATATACACACAGAAAGGTTTTTACTGCAGATTTTTTCCGTACAGACTGATTCACGATGAAACGGTTTGCTGTAACGTGCTCTGTCAGTAAGCAGTCACAAAAAGCAAAAGCAGTCACACGAGAGGGAAAATGGATCACTGTGTCCTCACTAAACCTAACCCTCTGTCTACATCACTATTGTCTCCTAAGAGCAAGAAATAAAGAAAGTGCATTTTACCCCATCTGTTTCTGACAGCTCATATGTTTGGGCGGATGTGTGAAGAAGGGGCATAGCTAGAGGAAGAGGTTGATTGAGAGGGATTTAGTGCTGCTGATGTTCCATCACTTGCCCACAAACTTCCTGAACCAAACACCCCCCTCGAAAGACACTAAGTTAATCCACTCTAAACAAGGATGAGTGTGCTTGCCAGTAAACTAAGAGAATGCTCTGAGGATATTTCATGTCTTGCTCCATCCAGTGTTTCTTTTGGCACAGGAGGATAAGCAGAAAAGGCTTTTGAAGAAAAGGATGCCTGCTACGGCTCTGCATCGAGGATGAAACACAAAGCACCCGAGAACTTTTGTTGCTAACTGTCTCAGTGATTTCTGCAGCACTGTCGATATCTTACGAGTCGTTTTAATGAAGACCAACTTGGCGCTGGTTAAACCCTGTTCCGCATGAAAAGAATATGCCTCATATTCCTATGAAATGAAAAGCGACTTCATTTACTTTAATACACACTCTTATTTTAAATGATTCATCTGTGCATGTTATTCTAAATACAAAAAGAGTTTGTTTTTCTTGTAATAGTTAATTAAAACGAAATACCTTGCTCTTAATCTAAAATGAATTTCCTTTTCCACTGATGTCATTTAGGTTACACAAGCTATTAGATAATGTAAACAAACTGCCAAACAGCTGTTTAACTTTTTATTATCATTATTATTTAAACTCGCATTTAGTTTGACGCCATTCAGGTATTTACATTATTGGAGTCAGTATACGACTTCATTTTATTTTTCAAGAAATTAAATTGAATTGAGAAGTTTTTTTTTTTTTTTACATTGATAAAAACAGTGTTGGGGAAAGTTACTTTTAAAAGTAATGCATTACAGTATTGAGTTACTCCCTAAAAAAATAATTAGTTGCGTTTTTTTTTTTTATGGAAAGTAATGCATTACTTTTTCTCACATGGGCTAGTCTTTCTTGTTTGCTTTTTAACAACAACGAAAGAAAAGTATTATTTTTGGCTGATGTAAAGGCCCTTTTTTTACCAAAAGTGAAATGAATGAGCCTCAGACTGAAGGAAATGCAAATTCACACCTGGAGAGTAGAGGCGAAGCTCAAACAAACCTTTCTGGATTGCAGAAGAATAGAACAAAGAGAATAAAGTTCAACACTCATATTTCACCATTAAATACATGAAGAAAATGAAACATTGTTTATTGGTATGGAATTGGATCATTGAAGGTCAGCAGCAAAGACATTGATTAATAAAGTGAGATATATTAAGTATATTAGAGTTATTTAACATTCAATTATTGCAGATTTGCTTAACATTCTGAGTGTGCAGTTCACAGTATTTTTCTTTTTTTTTTTCATTTTGAGGAATACGGACTCAAAAGTGAGATGAGAAAATGCATGTTCACATTTAGTCTGGAACTACAATAACCATCATGTTCACACCGCGCACAACGCCTCCCGATTTCTCTCAACATGGGGGCAGGAGATGTGTCAATAAATGGGAAAACTAAATTGTCTATTTGAAAAAGTAACTCCTATGTTTTGTTGTAAATTTAAAAGTAATGCATGACTTTACTCGTTCCTTGATTATGTGATTTACCTTGATCACATAAACCGTTCCTTGATTTACTTGTATTCTGATTATGTAACTCATGTTACTTCTAATGCGTTACCCCCAACACTCGTTACAAATGATGTTCTTTTGAATTTCCTATTCAAAGTATCAAAAAGAAGAATCAAAGTTTCCACACAAAATATTAAGCACCACAAATGTTTCTTGAGCACCTAATCAGCATATTAGAATCATGGATCATGTGACTGCTGAAATTTCAGCTTTGCCATCACAGGAATAAGTTACATTTTAACATATATTAAATTAGGAGATCTTTTTCAAACACCAAAAAAATCTTACCAATCCCAAACTTTGAACAGTTTAGTATAACCAAAAAAATCCATCTAAAATGGATTAAATAAAATCCCGCCCTAAATTTTGCTGATTGAAAATCCAGTTTCAAAGTAACATGGCAGGCACATTACGAAAGTAAAATGGTGTGGCCAATGACAATTCACGTTGACTTTAATATCCCAAACATATCAGCTCGAAAATCTCTCAAGTATTTTGTAGACATTCTGTCAGTCCATTAGTTGTGATCCTCCATTAAATTTACAGTACCCTGGAATCCATACATCTAAAATTCATTTTATGAAATATTCCTTCTTTTCTCACATGCCCTTTTCAGCCACAGCTGCTACATAGAAGAAAAATGTAACAGCCCTTATGGTAGCATAGTAATAGCAGTGCAAAAAGTGCACACTGGACAATAATTGATTAAACTGCGTTAATGCTCATGCTTAGCTGTATTGTTCTCATGTAAACCACAGCCAGCTGTAGTTAGATCATAATTTTATAGAGAAACAATATGAGCTGGACTGAAGCCATGCACTAAATGGGAAGATGGGCCAACGTTTTCTCACGAAGCAACGATCTCAAACACTGGCGTGATCTGATTTGGAGCTCAGATTAGCGAATATTTGTTGCGGAGCTTCATTCTCTGTTTGTGTTGCGAGTCAAACTGTCACAAGCCAACAAACATTCAGAGTCTGCGAAACGATAGAATATATTCGCTCACAAAGGCAACTAAAAGCCTGAATGCCATCACATATTTTACTTCAAAGGATGAAAGGTAACAGTTGAAATTTTCAAGTGTAACTTACAGCAGCAAACTAATTTCAGCAATACAGGGTCTTTTGAATAAGATTGCTGGAGAGAAAGGCATAATAGAGCCCATTCAACCTCTCAACTTTCTTTTTCAAAAGAACCAAAAGGATAAGTCTAATTAATTAAATCATTTACATATCAAAACATTCATTTCTCCATGATAATGGAAGAAAACTTGAGTCGTTTGAAGGGGGGAGGGGTACCTGGCTGCACATAAAGGCTTGGACTGATGACACTTTTGTGCGGATAGGGAAAAAAATTGTAGAAAGATCAGACTAACCTTTCTCTTTATCTGATGAAGCGGGTCTTAAGCATGGCTTTTTTAATGAGCATCATTACTAGGGCATAATGCTAGGGTCTATAGGGAACGGGCATGTCAATGACAGGCAAAAGGGAACAATGAGATAAACAGACAATATTTGGACATATTTGGCCTCTCTGCTTACCTCACACAACTATAGCTGCATTTAAATGGGAAACAAAGAAGATGAAGAGTGACCTGTGCACATGATAAAGGGACCGTATGGCACTTTTCACTAATTTGGTTATACTGCAGATAACCTTGGCAGCGGTTAATGTCTGTTTAGTTTCTGTATAAAACAGATGTTCAATCATTTACCTTGCCCCTTCTCGGTCACTAAGCAGAATAATGTTACGCTAATGAGCACCTGAATATTGGTTAGTTAATCTAGAAATCGATGTTACACTCAAAAAAAAAAAATATATATATATATGTAGGCCTAAATTTAGGCTTTATGTATTCAAATTGCATATACAATTTCCATCAATTTCGATTACATAGTTTACCAAAAACTAATAAACTTAATTTCATGCTTGTTTATCATATACAAAAATGAAACAAGTAAAGGTAACAGTAGGCTACTAATAAACTAAATGTTTTAAATATGCAATAAGGTTAATAGCCTAAATTTATAACCAATATCCAATTTGTTCCAAAGTCATACTTTTCAACTAATTGAAGATTGCTTGATCTACAGCTAGGCATGTTTTAACCATGTTTTTTTTACAATGAACAGATGCTGATACTAAGCAATTTGAATAAATGCATTTTGAAAATAAAATATGATTATTTAAATAAAATCAAATAGATTCAAATCTTACCCGTTTCATTTAGCCTATGACTGGCAAATATGCTTCACATTAAAAGGTTAGTTCATCCAAAAATAATGTCATTTATTACTCACCCTCATGCCGTTCTACACCCGTAAGATCTTCATTCATCTTCGGAACACAAATTAAGATATTTTTGAAAATCCGATGGCTAAGTGAAGCCTCTATTGCCAGCAAGACAATTAACACTTTCAATGCCCAGAAAGCTACTAAAACATAGAACAGTTCATGTGATTACAATAGTTCAACCTTGATATTAGAAAGAGACGAGAATAAAACCAAAATAACGACTTTTCAACAATATCTAGTGTGGGCCGATTTCAAAACACTGCTTCTAAGCTTTACGAATCTTTTGTTTCGAATCAGTGTTTCAGATCGCGTATCAAATTGCCAAAGTCACATGAACTATTGAAATTTTGAATCACTTATGACGTAACGAAGCCTCGTTTACTGAAATCACATGACTATGGCGCTCTGAAACACTGATTCGAAACAAAAGATTTGTAAAGATTCAAAGCGTGTTTTGAAATCGGCCATCACTAGATATTATTGAAAAGTGGTTATTTTGTTATTTTGGAAAGTAAAAAGTATTAAAAAGTATTCCCATCGCTTTATAAGGTTGAACCACTGTACAAAAATGAATTGTTTCATCAAAAATATCTTAATTTGTGTGCCGAACATGAACGAAGGTCTTTCTGGTGTAGAAGGACATGAGGGTGAGTAATAATTGACGTCATTTTCATTTTTTGGTGAACTAACCCTTTTTTTTGTTTGGTGATATTAAAACTGTGCGATCCAAATTGGTTTTGGAATTTTATATGCATATGCATAAATCATAATTTTATATAGGTCAAAATATTTTTTTTTAATGTATCCTAGATGTTTGCCATCTGTCTCGATCACATTCAATACATAACCACGATCCTCAAGTCTGGTTAACTTTACATAATTCGCTGTATTTGCTTTCCTTCAAGCAAATGATTTGAAATCTTAATGTTCTGCACAGCAAAATAATAAAACATGAGTTGAAGCGGACCCAGTTATTCATCATGAAACCGTGTGATATAAAAGCGCATGTAGACTTCTGCATGAATGTGTCAAAAGACTTCAAGCGGGCACTGTGCTATAGGTGAGAAATCTACAGTACGCTCTGTTGTGCAAATCAAAGCGATGGCTGATGGTGAAAGACAGAGAGGCCTCTGATGCAGTACCCAAACCTGCTGATATCAAAGCGCGGAGATAATTCAGATTCATGCCCCTGTAGAAGCTCCTCTCGGAATGTTTTCCTGAAGCCCAGCTTGCATGATGAGAGACAGAGCTGGATGTCCAAATGTTGCTTTAATCTAAAATAGTTCAAGAAACATGTCAATATCAGCCCGCAGGTGCTGTTTCATCACCAAAAACAAGAACATAGGGCAATTCGTACACGTAAATTTGAAGCAAGAGGACTCGTCCCCAGACTCTCCACAATTGTTTTTTTCTTTTAAAATCAATGCGTAAAAGAGTTCATTACGAGATGACGGTAAATTAAGCATTGGCTGATACCTGCAGTGTTCAAACTAAACTTACAGTTCTCCAATTTGATGAATGAGCGGCGGTTCTAAAAGCTCCAATACAGCCTACATCCCAACACTAACTGTTTGTTTTTACTGTTTGTATCAATTCGCTTGTCGATGTTTGCACATAGTCTGCTTATGAGCGATTCTGGGCTTGTTTATCAAGAAGTCGCTTATAGATTTTACAACTATTTGTGTATTTTGGGCTTGTTAGTGGTTGGCACTTTTCAGGATGTTATGCTATTATACTACGGGGCTGTTGAACGCTTGAATATGATTGGTTGATGAACGTTCTAAGGTGTTCAGGGACACACACGGCTAAAGTAGTTCCAGGTAGGTCTTGACTGCATTACAGCTCCATATCATTTCGCTAAATGATTTCAGTTATTTAAAACGTCCTTACAGCCTAAACAGCAAAAGAACCAAAACCCACAATAGCTAGTTTCCATCCAAAGTTGCGTATTTAACTTATGCGCAAATTTTGAATATTGCATAAAACATTTGCGAATAAAGCAGTGTTTCCATCCAAAGAGAAAGTCAAAGAGAACAAAAACGTCACTTGATGATGCATTGGCGCTAAAAAGAAAAAATGCAGAGTTTCTGCAGTAGAAGCCACTGTATGTAATAAATTTCGTAGATAATAAATTATTTGAGCCTCAGAGCACGCAGACGAAACACAATAAACGCTCATGTATCTTGCATTCAGATGCTTGGTATTTGAGAATGCAATCATGTCAGGAGCTTCTGGGAAGGAATAACACCGAACCACTTTAATGACAGACTTTGTTCAGGCATTACAGAATGACCAAAACAGCATTTCAGATGCTGTGGAATGAGATCAGTCCAGTCATGCTGTCACATGTGCATCAATGATTTTTTTTTTTAAAGGTAAAAGTGTTTCCTGCGTAGTTTATGTTTTCACGTCGCAATTTTCTTTTTATCCAACTCATTTGTGCGCATACATATTTTACGAGCCTTTTATTTAGAATTTATGCGCATCTCTGTGTTTCCATCCAGCATTTTTTTATGCAATATCCCAAAATGCGTAAACAAAATAGGTGGATGGAAACATAGCTAATGACACTGACCAAGCAAATAAATATAGTAAACAATAGGATAAAAATGACAAATTATTTAATTTTTTTTACAACAATATTATGTTCTATTATGTACGGCAAGCACATACTCTCTTTCTCCCGCTTTCTGTCTCACTCAAAAGCACACACATTCAGTGCGGACACTCACTTGCACAGGAAGGTGTTGTCAGAGCTGTTCTGACAATTTTATAAGTAAAATAGTTTAAAAACTTAAAAGCTACATGACATTTATCACTACTGAGGTAAGTTTATCTGCTCCACTGTTCTTGAGGCAGATAAACTTACAGTTTCGCTATTAGTAGAGACTCTACTGCTGAAAATTGTTGAGAGACGCACAGACTTGTGTAATTCACACATTTAATCTCTCTTTTTCTCTCTAATAACTGCATTAATAACTGCACTAGTCTGCTAACAAAGCTCAAGCCTCCGTTACTAGCTCTAAAATGACGTTTTGGTATTAGCATGGGAGGCAAAACAACTGAGTCTGTTCAAATACACGCACTGATTTGTGTTGTTCGCTAGCATAACAAAAATACATGGCATTTTGTGTATAAAATGTAAGTTTTCTTAACTTCTTTGTTTAACCGTTTAATAATAATAGGGCTATTAATAACAATAAAATAATAATAAAAGCAATAGGCCTATCACATCTGCAGTCAGCTCGTGTGATATTATCTAATAACAGCTGTGAGGGAAATGCTTCTCAGTGGTAACAAATTGAAATTTCCCTTTTATAAAAGAGATGGAATTAAATCTTAGATAAGAAAAATAATTATTTGCTACCATTTGACAAAATAATGTGACTTTACTATAATCCTAATAATCATTGAGCTCCTATGCAGAAGTTCAAACCAATGGGCATAACGTATCGTTTATGTATTTTTTTTCTCTCTTTATTGCTCTGTGAGTATTTCAACCTCTTGTCCTTGAACAAAAAACTCATCTGCCTCACAGGAACAGAACGGGTATTGTGAATTCTCCCTTCATACTAGCTGTTTAAGGCCACGCATCTTCACTGTTTCTTTTCTAACCTTGAAGGTCCTTTCTTTGTGATCAAGCTCCAGCATCAACATGTCACTCATCTTTTAGCAAACCATTCACTGCTGTACCGCTTCAGGGGAACATGTGCAAATAAAGTCTGGATAGATGCAGAGAGAAGTTTGCTTTTGAAGTGATGGCAAATATTTGGATTTTAAAGATGTTGCCAACATTTTGTTCTTAATTTAAAAAAAAATACTGCTACTGATATGAGCTACTTATATTTAAAGTTAATGCAAAGGTTATTGCTTTCCAAACAATAGCACTAGTAATTGAAAAATGCTTTGTTTTAATTAATCATCTCACAAAACGAAACACTTGTGTCACTATATTCAAGTTTGCCAGCTATCCGCTTTAACCCAGCAATCTCTAAAAAATCATGGTGGCTCGCCAAGATAGCATTCCAAAAATATCAAAGTCATGATGGGAATGTGTGATAGATAACTCAACTAAAGCAAACACTGCTCTATATCAGTCAGTGTAAGCATATGCTGATGCTATGCAGCTAGTGCTGCCTGTCAATCATTTCCTATTCACAGAGCTCAAAAATCCTTCAGATGTCATGGGCTGAGACTTCAGCACAGAACCATGCAAATACAATATGTATAATTTAATGGCAGTGACTTAAATCAGTATAAACAGGCTTGTTGATGTTTGGGCCGGGTCAAAGAATCTCTCTGCTCTCAGTCAACCAGTGATGGTGTTCAAGAGAGACATTCTTTTGATTTCTGAGATGATTTTTTTTGCAGAGAGACTTGTGTGCGTTCATGTTTGTGTGTAAACAACACTACGGACTTTGATTTCGGCTCAAAGCTGCTGTAAACACACACTCCTTTTACCCGCACAAACAAATGAAGACCATAACGTTTCTCCTCAGCTCCCGTGATGCTCTCCGGGTGGCATATTGACAGTTCAATTTGATGCTTCTCTGCTATAGTTAGTTCTGACACTCCCCCACACCCCTCGCCCTCGGCTGTCCTAAAACTGATGACAGACCACCTTTGCATGCGGTTTACCGTTAATAGCCTGCCTTAAACAGAAACATCAAACGTAATAAACTGCATTCTTATTCTTTGTTTTCAATAGTTGCGACTGATGATAGGAAATCCAGTAGAAATAGGGCAGGAGAGTGAACATGAGTTGTAATTAGAGCTGGGTATCGATTCAATACAGTGTCACTGGATCCACCACAAAAAAGCAATAAATGAATAAAATAGCTGTTGTTTTTGACCCATGTATCCTTATATTGTAATAAATAAGGTTATGACTCCCAAAATTTTAGATACTCGTGAAATTTAACAAACTCTCAATTCCATTTGAGACCACAGCTAAAACTACAAATATGGATTTAAAAGATTATTAAAGACAAAACAGTCATTAATAATAAAAAAAGAACAAATAGTTAAAGTACAAGCAACAGCACAAATAAATAAATACAAAAGAACAAAGATACAAATGAAATAATTAGTGCTTTTAAGGTTTTTCAGGTACAGAAATGGGATAAAATAATCAAATGTAAAATAACACCCTTTTGAGGGCCAAAAAAATTGATAACAATAGCTTTAAAACCATATCAGTAAAGCATACATTATTTGTCAACCATAGCCCGATCACAGATACTTAAACACACACACACACAAAAAAAAACATACCATAGGTTCATACAGACACCGTGTGAACGGGACATTTCAAGACTCACTCCTGTAAGTAAATGCGGTTGTCAAACCCAAAAATATACAGTGTGAACATATTCGTTTGTTACTTAACTAAAGCACTTGATTTGTTTATGCTTGTACAGCCTGTTTCGCGCTCTTTCTGTTGCCATGATCACTCATTAACCGTTTTTTTATGTTTATGGTTTTGGTTTTATGTTTATGGTTTATGGAGTTATTAAAGTGAGAAGACACGGGTTGCGATGATTTGGTCTTCTTTTCAGCATAAAGTATTTATATTTAATTTGTTTTTTTATGCATCTGTTCTTGTTCGCTGATTTTTTTTTCTATCAAGATCTGTTGTCACTCCAGTATTTTACTGATTTTACTGCGCATACAGAAGTAAAAGGTGAACTGACAACCGTATTCTGCTGCCGTGTAAGTTTGAAACATTGCGCAAAAAAATACTGAGACTTAAAAAGAACTGTGCTACAAAATGTAACAATATATAACCCATTCTCTCTACTGTGTCTGCGAAACTAACCTTTCCCTCACCCCTTAGTCTGTCACTGTTTAGCCATACTTTCCTCAGCCCACTCACAGGAAATTTTGTGGTGTGCCCCAGGATGCAGCGATCCAGCCCTAGGCACCCCAACCCCCTCACCGCCTGCCACAGGGCTGGACGTACCTACATGAATGCTTCCCAGGGTAGAGCGGTTGGCATGGTCCACTGCAGCCCCAGCCTGTCAATCTCAATTGGGACAGGATACTCTGCACAGATCATCTGCATGTTTGCTGGCTCCCGACGGCAAGCCTGGAACACCACAGGATGTGACTCAACTGCCAGGAGGCAGAGAGGAGTAGGTAAACAAGTCAGACACAGAGAGAAGCAGCTAATGAGAGGTGATGTACTGTATGCACTTGCACTGTAGCTGCTATGCATGTGACAGAGAGATTGCACTGAATAATGTGAGGCTTTGGAGTTTGACAAACTGTTAAAAGCTGGTTTGAAAAAAGCACTACAATGGTGGGGGAAATCTTGCTACTGTTGTTAAAATAGTCAAGGCCACAAAGTACCTACTTTCCCCCCTCCATTTCCATATTGAAATTCTTCTGTATTCAAAAATCTTAACAATTTAGACAATTTTAGACTCTTTAAAGGAATATGCTAGGTTCAGTACAAATTAAGCTCAATTAAAATTAATTGTGGCCTCCTTTTCATTAAAAAAGTACAAAAAAAATCAGGGTTACATTGAAGCACTTACAATGGAAGTGAATGGGGCCAATCACTACATTACATAAAAATGGAATCATTAAAATACCAATTGTTTTAATAGTAGTCACAAGATCTGAGCAACATGCATATTAGCATTATTTCATACTGTGAAACAAATCTTACTAACTTTTTTTGTGTAGTTTAATCCAGTTTTTACAACTTTATTGCATGAAAAAGCTGCAAACCCAAACAACTGCACACATGATTTAAACTTACTGACAATGGTTGCCCATTGAGATCAAAATATAATTATTTCTTGTGTATTTCTTGTATTGTAAATAATTTTTATGAACATCATTCTTAACTTTTACTGACCCATAATATTCCTTCAATGTGAGGTAACCAGTCTTTACTCTTTATAGCCCATGTACTGTGAGGCTTCCTTGGTGAAAGCAACATACTTCAAGAATTCTCAAAACAGCTTCATATTTAGGTAATATATTTAGACAGCTTCTTTACATTTTACATTTAAATGTCTTCTCGCTGTTGAATATAATCTCAAGCTATGAGAAACGTGCTGTTGTGACGCAAGGAGATTGAAGAACAGACGCAATATCACACCATACAGTGACTAGTCGCTGTATAAATATTAATCCACCTGTTTTCCCCAAGTCCAGCAGGGCCCGAACACGATCCGAATGGTTCCATTCACACCTGCACAAGGTGAGGGTGATGGGATCAGCTTGTGAGAGCCGGTTAGGTGTGAGATGTGTGAAGCCACAAGTACAGTGGAGGATGGCACTGAGATTGCAGCAGACTTTTCTCCAGAGAGCTTTAGGGCTGCGCATCAGTCTGGCCACTAAAGAGATTAAAATGCCAAGAGTCATGTGTTGTGACGGTCAGAGCCACTATATATTTACTGACGGACAAAATGACCAATATCATGACTCAACTCACTGTGTCAGGTGTGACTACACAGGTTAAAAAAACTATAATTCCCTGTCCACACCTTTAAAGCGTGATTCTTACAGCCTGCCGGTTTAAGGAAGCGTTCTGCCCCTAAAATTCCTTCTGTCAGCTTGCTTTGGATCCACTTGATAAAAGGAGAGAAGCAACCTCAGTGTGGTTTTGGACTCTGCCCAAGGAAAAATCCACAGAGTACAGGGGAATTCACTTCGAAGATTCACTTTTTATGTTTAGGTGCTCAGCCTTAGTTGATGCTCTCCTCTCACAAGCCCACAAGAGCTATGAAGGATACATTGAAGTTTATTATGTAACAGCTCTGCCTTTTCGCAAAAACTTTAAGTTGACCCAACTCAATCCCTCTAACCGTTTGAGCAATTGTTTTCATTGATCTGATCGTCTTACTATGTGTGTCATCTCCAGACGTTGTGTCTCACAGAGTCAAGTCACACAGAGCAAAAGTCTGTTCGATTCATGTCGAGATCCAACTTTTTTTTTTTCATTCCATCAGTTAGTACACGATTTTGTCAGTCACTGAATAATCTTACTTGTATCTTCCAAATAGTAGTATGACTTTGGGTAACTATCAAGATTATGTTCGGTTTAGTTGTTTCGGTGTTCTTGTTTTCCCTCTGTCTCTTTGGTTACTGATTATGCCCTAGTTTGTTTTTATAGTTACTGATTAGTTTTACCTGCATTTCATTTAGCTCCCTTTGTTTCCTCCGAGTATTTAAAGATTTAGTTCACCCAAAAATAAAATTTCTGTCATTAATTACTCACACTAATGTCGTTCCACACCTGTAAGACCTTCGTTCATCTTCGGAACACAAATTAAGATATTTTTGATGAACTCCGAGAGGTTTCTGATCCCCTATAGAAAGCAACGCAAGCACCACATTCAAGGTCCAGAACGCTAGTAAAGACATCATTAAAATAGTCAACGCGACGCAGGAACTACATACTATTTTAGGAACTTCATTTGCGGAACTAAATTAGCTCCTACTTCAGAGAAGGGTCTAAACCAGAACTATAGGAACGTAACAGTGATGTAAGTGTACGTTGATCGGTCAAACGCTGGCACCTGGCATTTTTAAAAAGCTGTGTAAACATTTATTTCACAAACATGGAAAACAGTTATGATGCATTTACCTGTTGTCTGCAGGGTTGTGTTCTTTTCTCAGCCTCGATAATATGTAATATTGAAATTTATCAAAAGAGATTTCATCTCAAAGCCCCACTTTTTGCTCTTTCAGTCAGTTAATTTTGCGTTTACATTCCATCTCACGAAACGCACGACACACAACAAACAGAGCTCCTATAACGGCATCCTCTGTGCACTGGTTTTCAGTGTTTGTAAATGCCATGAATGCAACCAGGAACATGGCCCGGGGGAGAAATTATGCTGCCTTCGCTTGCAGTCGGAAATTTTGTTCTTCCCACTTCTGAAGTCATAATTATGAGGTCATCACATTCAAGTTTACACCTTTTCATTTTTTGTTGAACTATCCCTTTAAGAAACTCAGAACCTTTACATCCTTCAGGACTTACACTACACACACAAAGTACAGGATCAATCTCAACACAGCCTTTCTCTCTCTGCACATTTTTGATGTGGAATTCATTCACCATGTCAGCAAGAGTTTTTTTGTCCTACATCGAATGCCAACAATGCTCCATATGAATGTTGATTGTGGGGACAATGGCTCATCAAGTACACTGATGTGATGCAATGCTCCATACAGAGGACAACTAATGTGGCAGAACTTATGTGGCTTGTGTCTGAACATGTTACCGCAGCTGTATTTCACCCGCCGCGAGCACAGCCCCATGCCTTAAGACCATCTCCCCATCCGCAGATTAACCTGATTATGGCTATTCTATGTCTGTGATAATCCTGTATGGTGGGTTAGGAGGATATAACCGCACAGGGATGATAAACAGAGCTGCAGTCGTTCGACAGCAGGAGCCCATTCGTAGACAATAGGGTGGTGATTGGTGCTACTCAGCATTAGCAGTGAGAAAGCCCTTGAGTATGACAGGCACTGAGAAGAACTGAAAAAAACTGACAGTGTATATTAAAGTCAATATTCATTCTCACCGAGGGCTAATGAAGGGCCATTTGCTTTTTTCTCAATAGCGATCCAATCAAAGTGACTTTGCAGAGGGTCTCTTTCTCTCACAATGTCATTCGCACTGCAGATACAAGGTAAGATTTAGCAGGAGACATAAATGGCATCACAGTTGAGAGGCTTCTCTTTCTCATTTGTGGATTTTATCCAACAAATCTAAGAAATGGTAGCATCATGTTGCCATACATCCAGTCCACTGTTACTTGCCCATTCTTAAATATTGTCATCCACCAGCTTCGAGGGTGATTAAACTCTTAAGGGTTTTTGAATTCCTGTAGGAGGCTTCAGTCTGGCCAGCTAATCCATCAGACCAGCCTAGATGAGTCGTGTGGATCTGTGCCCTAATCAGAATGAATGATGCCGCAGTGATCAAGGATGCAGGTCAATCTCTTTCCAAACTTCATTTACATGAAATGTTCCAGCCTCCGGTACAGCATTCAAACGCCTGGCTACAAGCACAGTTTACCAAATAACTTGTGCCCTTGAGATGCCGTCCCTGTGGACGGAGATGCAAAAGTAAGCAGAACGCCCCCTGGATCATTACAGTTTTGGCATATTTATGGTACTCAAAGGCACCTATAGTGTAGAAACCACCCTGTACAGGCAAATTTAACCACATATATATTATATATGTTAAATATATTTCTATTTTAAATAAATGCTGTTCTTTTGAACTTTCTATCGTCAAAGAAGCAATAATATTTCACAATATTACTGATTTTTTGGTCGAATAAATGCATCCTTGAAAAGCATAAGATACCTCTTTCAAAATCTTACCAACCCCAAACTTTTGAATGGTCGTGAATAATTAAAAATGATATATGATTAAAACAGTATTGCAGTAAATAACACCATCGTCTCCATCAGCAATACTTTTACATATTGGACCTCATTGATTACATCCAAGTGGGAGCGTTCATCATTGTTTGTGGGCGGGGCCTCACACTTCACGGGGGCCCCCAAGATTTGCGGTACACCGCAGGTAGCAATCAATTCAACAACTGTGTGCCGGTTTTAAACAAAGTAGACGTGGTGCTGACAGGCTGTATTTTAGTTCCAGGAAAAAGAACCAATTGCACCTCAGCTTCTGCATACAACATGAAGTGGTATATGACAATGTTCACATTTTTCTGTGGCTTGCCGACTATATTCTTCACAAAAAGAATGGTCCACTTTGTGGTACGGCACTTCACTTTTTTAACATCTCTCTTTGAAGATGCAAGAAGATGTATCGCATAATGACATGCTTTTGATATGAAGTGGCAGCATTTAACAGAAGGAAAGCGAAGAGATCTGGCTGAAGAATGATGACAGAGTATCAAAGCAGATAGAGCACTTAAGACTCAACTCTAACTGAGAGCCTCTTACAGCTCTCATCAGATGAGCCATGATCTAGATATGACATTCCTGCCTGCTGCCCCTCATAAAAGTTTTTCTGCCAGCCAACACAAAACTCTGCAACTGTGACACACAACTTGGAAGGCCTATCTCCAAAGATAATTGAAAGAGTTTACGAGGTTCGAAAACTAGTCTTGCTCAGGCGGTTTAGAGAACTCATTTTCAGTGGCAATTTACAGTTGATTTGCAGACACTTAAGAAAGGTATAGAGAGGTTTGTCTTATCCTAAAGTTGTGGCGCCTGAGGCCTGTCTGTCCTAATCTGCAGATTGAGGTTCTGATAGCTCTATGTGTGTCTGATTGCTCTCCGTTTCCCTGAGGGGAACTGCCCTCCCTCAAGCTATGTCCTCCTGCTCTTGATTGGTTAGACCCCCCACCCCCCCATCATTGTTCAAGCACCCTATTTTGATCATAACAATTGACTGAAATGGAAAAAAAGGTATCCGCACGGCAAAAACTGGTAGCTGTTCTTTTTTATTCCTCTTAAAGTAAATCTGCAAAATTGAAGTGTGTTAATGATATGCAATTTTTACAGCAAATGCAAGAATTTGAACTACAGCATTCTGCTGTACTTTCTTCTTGCGAGATGTGAAATGTGCAAATAGCCTTAATAACAGGCACTGAGAGCAGCTCGGGGACTCTTTTTGGTTTTGATTCACACTATTAAATATATTAAATGTAAAAATATATAAAAGAGTCAATAACTTTAAAACATTTCCAGAGACGCATGATATCTTATTTATTCATCAAAAGGACGTAAATGTATGCAGTACGATTGCCAGGTGCACACTGAAAAATAGATAAGTCTGCCAATAACGGTATATTGTCTCAGCTTTAAGATGATGAAAAATTGTGATGTATAAAGTGTGCAATATAAAACGTGTGTATACATGCTTATATATATACGGTGGTCAAAAACACAGTTTGTAATATATCTCAACACTACTGAATATGCAAAAGAAAACCCTGCACAGTATAAACACTGTACCTATAAATTTTTATGTCATAAAACATTGTGAAAAGCCGTAGAGAGGCCAACCACCGTAAATAATCTACAGAGTTCAATAGCTCTGAATGGAGTCTAGGTGCACTACTCAATCATATAATGAGTTCTGCATGACACTGGACTGTATAGGAACAAGGCACAAAAGGAACCATTACTCAAAAAGCACCATGTCCGGATATTGTCAAAGAGCATAATAGAGACTCTGTTTCAAAGTGTAAAAAGATTTCATGGTTAGATCACACCAAGATAGAGCTTTCCAGCCAAAATTGTAAGAGATGCATGTGGTGCACTAACACTGCCCACACCTCCAGAAGTGTGCTGGTGGTGATGCATCATGCTGTGAGACTGATTTTTATCAGCAGGACTGGGCATCTTGCTTAAATAAAGAGAACAATAGATGGTGCAAAATGCAGAAAAACGAGGAGACATATTTCAGCTTGCTAAAAATACATTTCTGAGAGCGTATTTCAGCAGAACAACAAAAAAAGAGAGGCATAATGAACATTGGAGAGGCAAAAGAACAAAAAAATTAAATGTTGAAATGGACCAGTCAAAGCCCTGATCTCACTTCAATTGAGAATCTGTCACACTACTTGAAAATTGCAGAGCACAAGCATCATTCAAATAATTTGAACAAGCAAATCTGGCCATAAGAAAGACTGAAATAGTTCTTGAACTGTGTTCACAACTGTCAACGACTGCAAAAGTATCTTTTAAATGTGCGTTTTTATAAAATATTAAACAGCAAAGTTCCTTCAAAGTTGTAATGTATACTGTATACCGAAGACTTCCCCAAAGCACTGAATATAGACAGAACAAGAGAGAGAGAGAGAGCATTAGAAAGGTCTTTTATGTGTGTGTATATGAGTATTTTGACAGAATCAACACTTCAAAGCAGAGCATCACAGTCATCCCAAGGTCAGTTCAAAGCAAATAAAAGGCACACTCAGCAATGTGAAGATGTGTGCATGCACTTGGCCAAGCCAAAAATGGCAAAAAATTTCCTGACCACAAATAACTGGTCGGGAAATTAGCTAAAATTGCACAAATACTGTGGATAAAGTAACTTAGCACGGAAAAGCCTTCCCCAACTTGTAGACAGCTTTTTATTGGAAGACCAGTCAGTGTTGTTCCACTGAATGTTAATGACTTAGCAACTGAAGTAGAGTTGAAAAAGTCTCCCGGTTCATTTGAGTTTAATGCGAGACCTTACCATAGGGTTCAAATCTGGACACAGACTATCCAAAACATGAGCCTGATGGACTTGTTCTCAAGCCACTTCTTTGTTAAAATAACATCTGATCATTTTTCTTTATAACAACTTGTCGTTTGTGGGAAACAAGCCTGCAATGGTCTCCTATACTCCAAAGCATTGAATGACTTTTCACAGCTCACAAACACCAGCAGCTAAAAAGGCTCCCCACACAATGACACCTCCATGCTTCACAGCGCTAAAGATGTAGAGATTTTCGAAGGCACTACTCTGGAGCATCATCATGCAACTTGGGTTTCATTGCGATTCATCACTCCACACCCAACTTCCCATATTCTGCCGAAAACGCCTTTGGTGATTTTTTAAGCAATATCTTAAGTAGTGCATTTGGTTACATTTTGCTAATTTCCTGACTAATAATTTGTGGTTAAGCCAATTAAAAGCTTAGTGTTTGGCCATTTTTGAACTTGGCCCCTTTTTTTTTGCAGAGGAGCGAACATTAAACACACACAAGCCACAGAATCAACACTCAGGGCTCCGCTTAGAGGACAAACCCTTACCAATGTTAACATGCGACTTGAAAACAGAAATCTTCACCAGACAGCTCTGCATTTGGCCGGCGTTAGATGTGCCTGATTGTGAATACAAATCTAAGACGTGCTCTTTAAAATTATTGATCAGAACACCATTACTAGAGCCCTTAAAGGCTTTGCTCTGCATAACTCTCTTATAATTTTGTTATTATAACCTCTTCTTGTTAATAATATTACGCGAGTTACAAACTCATCCCGGATCCCAGATGTTTTCATAACATTTCGGAATCCGCTATTCCCTTATTTTAAAGTGCCATTGCTTGCATAATTATCCTGGCTCTTTTAATGAGTTTTCCACTGGCTTGAAGCGGTAATTGGATTTTTCTTGGAGCAATCTTGTTAAATGCATAAAATCGTATATTTAATTTAGAGAGGAAATCGATGGCGAAGTGAGTGTCGTTGGCAGCGCTCGTGCAGTTGTGGACACGCAACTAGAGCCGCTGAGGAGAGGGAGGCAATATATTAACACGCACACTAACATCTCGTTACTGTAATGAAAGCTGTAAATCCAAAGCGTGAGCTTTATAAGTGTTTCATGGGAACCGTATAAGCAAGAATCGGGTATTCTGTTGTGTTAAGGAGACTTTATTAATGTTGTTAATTTTCTAAATGGACCGCAATTTTTCACGGAAAGCCCGAAGCCGTCATATTTCAGTCAAACAAGAACAGACAATTCTAATCAATATTGCTGAGCTCTGTCTCTGACATTTGTGTCTGTCAGACTGATTTAAAATCTGAGAGTGCATCGAGTTGGAAAGCTGAGGTAGTTTGACTCACAGGCTGCAAACACCTCGCAACTGCTGTGTGAAGATGACGTGCTGCTGATAGCTGTGCTCTTTCAGGTCCAAGTTCAGATGAGTCCAGGCGCCTTAAAACAACCCAAGAAATCAAAACGAATCATTTTTACACCATGTGAGTTTGCTTGAGGTGGTCTAGCGTAGTCAAAATTCTAAATAATGACAAAATTCAGGTTTAAAATTAGAGTCTGTCCAATTTGCATCTTTATTAATTAGTTAGGTTCTCATAGAAGTAAGCCTATCCCTCATGTGTGACCTTTGTATTTTCAGCATGTTTTAATGATTGTGGCTTGATACCTGTGCATGACATTCTTCTTCTCCTATATATATATATATATATATATATATATATATATAGGCTACATACTGCTTTCGGACTATACAAATTTGAGCTATGGCTCATGCCTGACATAACAAGCCCATAGAGTGAGTCAGTCATGTTCTGGAGGTAAAAATCTCATTCTTTTTCTCCATAGGGGAATTGATTTTGAACAATAACTTATAAACCATTAAAGACAGACCTACTGTGATCTACAAGGTTGTTATTCAATGGTATATGGTTTAGTTGAAGCCATCAGCCCACATTTTTTCAACTTATTTTTGAAAGCATCATCTTGAATGATTACCCATGATTCTGAAAATAAATGTCCAGTCAGACCATCGCCATCGATGTCCATGTCCATCGATATGCCCCTTCCAGACATTCTGTTTTGTAAGAAAAACATTATCACAGGAAAGAAAACTTCAAGTCAAGACATTTAATGGTATAAGTGCCATTTCAGAACTGCGTGTTAAATTACCTTAATCAACTGAGGAGAATGTAAGCTCAAATCATTTTATAAGTCATATTAATTCTACGTAATCAGCCATAGGACAGAAGTTGTCATTATCACACTTTTCAATCACTTAGCAGCTGAGCAGTTGAAAAGACCTTGCACTGTACTCGCATTGAAACAATATTGTTTATTTTATTAAAAATGATGCATATAAACTGAAATGGTTTCCTTTACAAACATGAATATGTGTCTCTGAATATGCGTCATCAGGTCTTTGAGAAGAAGCCTGTTGAATATCAGGTCATTGATTGTCAGCCATACTAACGCCAAGCCTTCTCTTCGGTTCAGAAAGGAAAGGCCACTTAGACAACCAGGCATTCACTCTCAGCCCGACACTGAGTTCACATTACACTTAATGGAAATGAATGTGAAGCAAGCCATTAAGAAAAGACATAACTCAATGTGAAGTAAATAAAAAAAGAAACAGAGGTCATGATGAGCTTTCTATTCAGAGCTGTTCTTATAAGTATTCTGAATAAATAATGAAGATCTACTTGAGATCTTGAAGCAGTGAATTTTTTTTCTTTTCAAAAGAGCACCAGTATGGTTTATTAAGCCACGTGTAACAAGCCCCGCATTCCTCATGTGCCTTATGAGATCATTTCCTAATAACGTCCGTAATCCCAAACGGTGACCAGTTTGTAAAAGTAAACCGAATCAAAAGCGCCATTGATTTTCAGACCCTTTGTAGAGTCTGATATCTGTAAAGAGAACAATGACGGGGTGACCCTATCCTCCTTTGTTTGCATTATCTGCTCGCTGCAGTGACTTGCTTAATTAAAACTGTATTTATTATTACTTAGTGCCAAGTCAAACGAGATTTCAATTGCCCTTTTAGTTTTCATTTAGTGAGCCAGTTAACAAATAATTACATTTGCTTTCTGATAGCAGCTTCCCTCTAATGATCACAGACAGTATTCTCAGTCTTTATTACCCTTAGTCAGATAAACAAACAAAATGACAAGCAATCACTTCCGTTGGAAGCCAAATCCATTATCGGCGGCGTAAAATTATCACTTTATAATCATACAAAGTGGGCAAAGCACAAAATATCCCATATAATTCAAATCAAACTTATATCTCAGATTTTGACAGGCACAACCACAGTTGATGAGCATGTGAACAAAGTGACGAATTGAAAGCGTGTATTGTTTGGACACTGAGATTCAATCTTCAAACGCTTATGCCATCTGAAAAACAGTTTACAGTATCTATCTGTGTGCCAGAAATTGTTGGGGAAGAAACTAAAATGGAACATGTTTTATGACTCAGAACAGATCACAGCTATCTCACACTGTGATAGCGCAGGCCAGGCTGCAACAGGCGTTCGTGGAAAGACTGCCATCCTAACACGTCAAGCTGTGTACGAGTTCGACAGCGAGACTAGGCTCATTGGAGGGATCTACCTAGCCCGGGCGAGACAATTTATAGGCTAAGCTTCACGTCCGACCATGTCGCCGCACACCCAGTCTGCCCGCGCTTAGACGCGCGATTGTATTTCTGGAAGTATGCTTGCGTTCACTAACTGAATCATCAATCTCCTCTTTCGGAGGCTAATTTCGCTGAGGCCTTTTAAATGCTCTGACAAGCTTGGTGTCATTCATCAAACTCAAAGCCCTGTTGGCTCTCTCTCCGCTAGCCTTGATTACATATCATGTCTGTGTGCAAACCACCCTGTTCCACAAACAAAAGCCGCCAATTTAGCAGCGAGATCTCCACATCAATATATGCACAGCCTGGATGTCCGAATGAATGTAAGCAGTCATCAGGAAATGGGCACACTGTGTGCTGCAATTTGTGCGCTTTATTACAAAAATCTGTACAAAATGTCTTCCCAGCTTTAGAATGTGTTACTGTCATTTCATATCATTACAATTCAAAATCATGATAATAACCTGTCGGACAACAGCTAAACATTGAATATACTGTAGTAGTAGTAAGGTCTGTGTTGTCCGTGTGTTATACACCGTTTCACACGTCGCCAGATATTATTTAGGATAATGTCTTTACATTCTTTTTTCCCTTACACTTTGCCACTCAGACTCATATAAACAACAGGCCTGCTTTAAAACAAACAGCTCTCACAAGATACTCAGCAAGAACCACTGCAAATAGAAGAAAAAAAAAACTGTACACGTGACAGCATAGAGCACTACAAAAACATTTTGCCGCTTTAAGTTTCTCCACTGAGACTGAGGTTTTTGAGAAAGGAATAGGCGTAATACAAAAGACTCCCCTTCAAACGCTCGCTGTCATAAGGGCTCTCTCTACAAACTTACAAAATAACATCTCAAAATAACTCAGGTTGACAGCATCAACTGAAAGGCAAGTACTATACATTTTCAATGATTAAATCCACTCCGGCCTGTCCTGCTCGATACATCAAAATCTATTCACTACGAGTTTGACTTTTATTTTGGTCGGCGTAACTGCAGGAAACTTCAGAAGTTGTGATAGCGATGCGTCTCGGCCCAAATTTTTCTTGTGGAACTAAGGCCTGAGAACAGACGTGAAGCTATGCATAACAGATATTTTACAAAGCAACAGCTGCAGATCCTCGCTAGGCAATGCGTTCGGAAAAGATATCGGTGTTCTGGTTTGCTGGATTCCTATTGATTTTTTTTTTTTTTTGAAGACCCTATGAGTCATAGAAACATCTGATAGAACAGAACCATTGATCTTTCAAGAATCACCGCTGGATGGCTAGCTGGATGGCACTGTTCTCATTTATAACCATGGGGAGAGCACTTCAAATGTCACTTAGAAACAATTGGTATTCCTGGACCAGCTCGCATGGCACAGCGGTCCACCGTCCATTATTCTCTTGGGCCTGAAGATCACTCTTTGGGCGCTTGCAACCACACCCCAAGTCCTGACTTGGCATCTAACTGCAGTTTAAATAGAAGTGCTTCCGACTCGAATCTCCACAGTCTATTCGTTATCAAAACCGCTGCTCTCTGCAGATATATCTCCCCCTGTGCATTGAATGTTCCCTTTTTTTTGCTCTCCTCGTCTGTCAAGCATCAATGAGTCAGTGGTATACTCTTGATCATTGTTCATTTCCATTATGCCCTTGATTGAGCAGACCTTGGCAGTAATTTTAATCCCGGCTAGGAGGAGAATATATTGCTGCTGTCGCCGTGACCGTACAGGTCGGCTAGCTTCCTGAAGCGAGGTCCCCAGTCGCTCAGATAGTCATAGTTCTGCTCCGAGTCTGTGCTCAGGGAGTCCAGGGAACTGAGGGACTCAGCCACAGAGCCGCTGCCCTCGAAAGCGTACGTCTGCAGGGAGTCGTAGGGAGGCGCTGAAGGATCGACGTCAGCGTCCTTCAGGCGGTCCCATATAAATTCCCGGAAGATCCCATTGTCGGGAGTGATTTTGTAAGGGGGAGGGCGGGAGCAGTAAAGCGTGGGCACCTCCGGGGTGACGTCTCGGCGGGATTTGCTGTCCCTCACTACGTTGAGGTTTCGCAATGCCACCATGTCAAAGGCCTCTGTGTCTTCCTCACCTCCGCCTTCATCGTCGTAGCGCACAATGTTCTCCCTCACATCCCGGTCTTCGTCAAGGATCAGAGGTTCCTTCTTCCTCCTCCTCATTGTCACAATCAGCAGCACCAGCACTGGAAACCAAAGACAAAAAAATCACATGGTGTTAGTGCAAGCAAACCAGAGCTATCATCAGTAAAAAGACACATTGACAATACAGAGGCAAGACAGTGGGCAGAGGTGATGTATACTAAGTATACATACTGATAGACATCAAATATAAATAATAGCACATGTTACAGATTAAAAGTTGGGGGATTTAAAAAAAAAAGTTATTCAGCAAGGATGCATTACATTTTTCAAGTGAGAGTAAAGACATTTGTAATGTTACAAAAGATTTGCTGAACTGATGAAATTTTTCATCATGGTTTTCCCAAAAATATTAAGCATTATACAACCGTCAACTTTGATAATAATAAGAAATGTTTTTTGAGCGGCAAATCAGAACATTAGAATACTTTCTGAAGGATCATGTGACACTGAAGACTGGAATAATTATGCCTTTCCATCACAGGAATAAATTACAATAGAAAACAGATCTCGCCCCCCATTTACTACCATAGTATTTATTTTTCCTATTATGGTAGTAAATGGGGGCCGAAATCTGTTTAGATACAAACATTCTTAGACTTATTTAAATGATTAAATGATTAAATGTAACAACTTGAGGGTGAGTAAATGATGAGAGAATTTTCATTTTTGGTTGAACTATCCCTTTAAAATTGAAGTCTGGAGAGAATATGGGATTCGAAGACATGATTCGAACTTGGGTCACATAAAAAGAAGAAGAAAAATCAAGGCCAGTTCTCTGACATCTTAAGTGTATTTATTTATAGTTCTGTGTTTCCACCAGACTATTGGACACAAATAGCTGCACAGCGCTGTTTACACTTTGTGCAAATAGCCATTACAATTAAACTATTTGCTGACAATATGAACAAAAAACCCTTTTATATGAGAGTAATGCATTTAATAAATTGCTTCATTACAGATTCATGCCCTTGCCACAGTAAACAACAATTCCGTGAAAAAAATCAAGTACCAAGTATGATTTAGAGGCACCATTTTACCATTAAACACTAAAACATATTTATGGGGACATTCCATAGACATCATGATTTTTGTTCTGTACAAACTGTATATTCTATCCCCTAACCCTAAACCTACTCATTACAGAAAAATCTGCATTTTTACATTTTTATAAAAATATCACTTAGTATGATTTATAAGCCGTTTTCCTTATTTTGCCATCTTTGTTGGGGACATTTAGTCTCCATAAAGTAGGGTTTACTAGGGCCACACACACACCCTCAAATCTCAAGCAGTCGATTTACCTTCCTTACAAGATAAGCAAAGACATATGAGGTGTAGAATCAGATAGATCTTGACCGTGACTGTATCTCAACAATATTTATGACACCGGACCAAAATATTACTCTCTCATTGTTTTGCGTCCTATAGGACAATTCAGCCTTACGTCCTGACACTTTAAGCTACAAGATGAAAGATACACTGAATTATCTCTGCGGTTCAATTAGGGCAGATCTGGTACATTAGTTTTATCAATAAGTTCATCAGACTGGGCTGTAGTGATTTTAATATCGCTGCTGACAAATCCTGAGCAGGAGGTGTTTCATCATGGGAGGTGCTCCTGGAAGCAGGAGGTGTTAAAAGAGTTACAGTCTGATTTAATCTTATCCTACATGTTTGTTTACAGTGGTTATTAACCGTACGGACCCTTATCTATACACAAAAACACATGCACGCCTGAGAATTAAGCACATGCCAGCACTTTTGTCTCCTCACTCTTAGCCCTGTCATGTGTGAACATAAGCAAACAGACAGAGATAAACACACAGATGCATGAAGAGCAAGATTTAGGGCAGGATGTGTGCTGTAAATATGAGGCTTTAATGGCCACTTGCTTCCTTCCCGCTCAAACACAAGCTGCTTATTCGGAAAAGGCCAGCATTAAATCCTTTTAATGAGTGCAGCATTTGTCTACTGTATGTGTAAAATAAGACTGGATTATACGTCAGTCAGAAAATATCACCCTGCCCTGAAAGCACAGACCCTGTATATACAGCACATCAAAACTATCAACGAAAGGCAAGGCTGCATCGTCGCACAAAAGACGCGTCTCGGTGATTCAAACCGGGGATCAAATAATGCACAGAAAAAGATGCTGTGAAAGAGAAATTCTGTCAATATAAAAAGAGAAAAGGGGAAGCGCATAGCAAGAAATAACTAACATAAGACACATGCACAAAAAAAGTAAAATAAATCCATTTTTGTGGTGTGTTGAATGCAAAAACCAATCCCCCGTGTTGTTGCCGCTCTCAGACCCATGAATGCGAGGGGATCTTACAGTATAGCCACAACACAGTCCTCCCACGGGAGTCTATCGCTCTCTCTCCCTCTCTCTCTCTCTCAATGTAGATAGCACATATGTGTATTTGGCTGCCAATACTAAGCTCGAGGGGGAGGGAAGGGAGCAGATAAAGTAGGGAGAGAAAAAGAGGAGGTGTAAGTGGGAGCAGGCTGAAGTGAGAGAGAGAAAGATAGAGTGGAGGGAAAAGGGAGGCAAACGTCTAATGATCCATCCTTCAGGCCTGCCACAGCGAGTGTGAAATATGGTGCCAAAGTCTCATACTTCATCCTCAGGCCTAGTGTCGTTTTGCAGGGGCAGACAAGCTGGGCGAGTGGGCTGGCGAGGCAGCGGCTGCACGAGTGGAGTCATAATCACAGTACACGCACGCACACTCCGGGAACGATATAAACAAAAGCAAAGCCAATATCAACCTTAAATTCAGGAGCAACAAAGGAATTGCTATAAAACTGGACATAAAAGAATAGAAAAATGAAAAATCTCTCATTATTTTCTCAACCTCATTTCTTTTTGAAAGTCTGTATGATGTTTTTTACTTCTGTGGAACACAAAAGGAGATCTTACGTAAAATGTACACGCTGCCATACAATGAAAGCGAATGGTGACTATGGCTTCAAGGCTAATAAAAAAAAACATCATTTCAGTCTTCAGTCGCACACAAATCTATCAGAAGAAGGCCTTGTATAGAGAAACGAGTCATTTGAAATACTTTTATGGTGATTTTGTGTCCTTTTTGGAGCTTGACAGCCACTGTTCCTCTTTAAATTTTGTGACATGCCAAGTATAGACAATACAATATAGTATAACAAAGGAGACAATCTGAAGAATCTGGGGTATGTACCAAAGTTTGAGGTTAGTGCATATGTAGAAAATTAGGTATTAAATTGTAGGTAAACCAGAGGGAAGTTGCATTGGAAATGGTTTCTAAGGTATAATTTATATAGCTTGTATACAGCTTGGAAATATCTTTGTTTGCATTTCACAAAAGATAATCTACTGAAATTATCCATGACTTGGTTTTGGAACAACATGACGGGGAGTAAATGATTACAATTGTCATTTTTGGGTGAACTATCCATTAATAATGTACATATGAATATCATATATTTATGCAGTTGTTTTCTGAATATTTTCTAGGACAAAAACAAAGCATTTTTTTCTACATGAAAACGGTTCATTTCTCTTTTAAAATCAAAGCAACTCAGTTTACTGCAGAAAGGTTCATTTTGCTGAAATCTAATTCTATGCAAAGCTCTTTTTTATTAGAGACAATGTGAACCTATTCCAATATTAAAACAGTTCTTTAAAAGACACACAATGTCAGAAAAAAAAACTGTGGGATAATTGTAGCTTTAGGGGTACAACAGCTCGTCACCGAGTCAGTACCCTTAAGGAGACAACCTTATCTACTGCTAAAAGCATATTAGTACCTTTCAGTAGTAAAATGTGCACTACTATGAACCTTTTAGCGGTAAATAAGGTACTAAGTCCTCTTTAAGGGTTCTACACCAATGCTAAGCTGTTGTATCCTTAAATCCTGTATAAAAAATAACATTCTGAAAGTGCAGGGTTTGATAGCCACTGTTATGTAATTATGAAGAGTTATATAGATATAATGCAGTTTTAAAACTTAACTGTTACAGAATGCGCCCACTTTAAGGCTTGATTTACCCTCTCTGCAGTTTTGACACAAGATGGATGTTCAACGGGAGCAGCAGATCAATTTAACATTATCCTCAATTTGCAGTAATTGGATTGAGAAAACAATCCGTCATCCAGAATCAATTAAACAACAAGTGGGATATTTTGTGGGGGCCTCGTTCTCATCGACCTCTTAAAAATGAGGCAGCGACTACTAGATTATGCACTGCCCTTCATTCTCTCTTTTGCTCCCTTCCTCTCTTTCTCTCGCTCTCATGCGTTCCCTTCACATATCTCATCCACTGCCAATAGCCCAGGGCAGTGAGGACTAATCAAGATATACTGGCGATATGCGGATCTATCTGGCTGTTGACATTTATGCCGCTGCCCAACACAAGGTGTTTGTGCTTTATGACACCTGTCTGTCCCTGCGTTTTCACAGTGGTGACATTATCTGTGAAATAAAATATGATTTATTCGGGGTGATGCAAGAGCACAGTACATCGCCTTAAGGGCCCTCATAAGTATTACTGACTGCCGTCCACTTGCACCGTCGGAGGCCATAGGGAAGACAAGATGCCCTGCAATCGGTCGAGCAGAAATTGAAAAGGTGATGTCAATGTTGCGAGTGTGACCTGTGGACACGAATGTATCAGAGAGCCTCGGGCTTACCTGACCTCTCTGTATTCCTCCACCTAAGACTGGAATAATGAGCACAAGGTTTCCCTCAGAACAACTAAAACGGCGCAGCGGCTGTCATCATGTGATATGCGCTCCCGAAATCCTTTAGATTACTTTATGCAAACACTGATGAACAGCAATGTGTTTACCGCAGCAGTTTGGTCATATCCCTTCTTTTGTTATTTTTTGAACCATTATCGATGCTTGGGTTTGGATTTGTGACTGAGATGTTGTAATGACACTAGGCAAGCATGCAATAGGGAGTTCACCTGAAAATCTGTCTTCAAACCCGCATGAGGTTCTTTCTTCCATGTGAATCCTAAATGGATTACTTATAGCACAACATCCAAGATGCTCTTTTACATTCAATGAAGTTATGACATTCAATCATTTTTTTTCTCACACAAAGCTATCATATGGCTTCATCATCTACTTTCATTAAAATAAAGGTTAATTCCACTATTAAACCTTTTTGTGGGATGGAAAGGTTCAATAGGTGTTGAAGGTTTTTATTTTTGAACCAATAGATGCCAATAAAGAATCTTTATTTTTAAGAATGTATATTGAAAAGACCAGCGTAAACAATCTTTAAAACGTCTCCTTTTGTGTTCATCGAAAGCACAAAAAGTCATACAGGGGTTAACTCACATGAGGCTGTGTATATAATGACAATATTTTTATTTCAGGGTGAAAAAATCCTTTTAATGGAAAACTCTTTTGTATGTTGATAAAAAAAAAGACAAAAGACTCAAAGTTGACTTGTCCTTGTGTATCATTCAATGCCTGGCATGGTTTAGTTGTGCGCTGCTTTGATAACTAAAGCAACAGCAGGCAAAAAGCTTGTTGATTCATTACTCTGAAAAAGATAAAAGCAGAAAAGATTCTTTTCCCTCCGCAGCCCTCCTCCTCTGAAGCCATCCTCCTCCGTCTCCTCCTCCCCTCAACCATGAGTGAGCAGTCCTGAGCCCCGTGGGGCCGGACTCTCTTTGCCAAAAATAACTGCATTGCTCAGATCAGGCAGCACAGTGGTCTAATCCAACTTGTGTAGTATTGGGGGGGTGGGGGGAGTAGAGGGAGTGGAGAACCCTACATTCACACAAGACGGCAAACCACAGGAATGACTATTTAACATCAGTTACAGCTGTTAGTTGAGCTCAAATTCAGATGATAAATACATAAAAACAGCGATCAATCAACACAATGATGGAGTCTGCTACTGCGGGCTACAAGCTGTGCTGTTCGTGAAGATGGGTTTTCTCACAGGTTCCTGTTGAACCTGAGGAAGTACAACGATGAGAAGCAAAACTGATATTAACACGTTTCCTTATATTCAGAGAATGTCTTTTGAATACTTTTATTCAGCAAGGCCACATTAAATTGATTCATTTAAAGCATTTATAATGTTACAAAAGATTTCTATTTCAAATATGCATTCTATTCAGAGAATCATGAAAAAAACATGTATCAGAGTAATATTAAGCACAACGGTTTTCAACTTTGATAATAATGAGAAATGTTTCTTGAACGCCAAATCGGGATATTAGAATGATTTCTGAAGGATCATGTGACTAAGTAAATACTGCTTTGCCATCACAGGAATAAATTGCATTTTCAAATATATTAATATTACATTTTATTCAAATAAACGCAGCTTTGGTGAGCATAAGAATGTTCTTTTAAAAACATTTTTAAAAAATCACCAAAGGTTTGAACAGTACTGTTTATTATGTTTACAGTTCTTATCTTGTTTATTATGTTGTTTTCCTGTTTTAAGCATAAACCTCAGTGAATTTATTTAGATTTATACTGAAAATAAGAGGGGGAAAAGCAATTTGGCAATGGGGTAAGAAAAATAAACTCTAAAATCAAGTCTTAAGGCCACGATACACTCACGGCAGTTTATATAGCACTTTATACAATAGATTGTTTAAAAGCTAGCAGCTTTACAGTATTAAAGAAAAAAAAAACATTGTCAGTGTCTCATTTCATCAGAAGTACAACTTCATATAAAGCGGCTCTCCAGTGTGTTCATGCTTTTACTCAAGGATGTCTGATCTCGATGGACTGAACAAAAGAAATGAACTGGAGAAAATGTCAATGTGAAAGAAGGCGGCGCCTCTGCGCGCACCTATCTATTATGTAATCGCCACAGACCAATGGTAGTTCGAAGGTGTTTACCAGCCTTTGGCAAGCCGTTTCAAACTCTCAAAACAAACACAAAACGAGCTTCGTTTTGGCCCGATTTTATCCAAAAAGACGTCACAACAGTTTGTTCTCCGATTTCGCTTGAAGTATATTGGGCCTTTAATTTCTCATGCAATTTTTCTTCAGCATGTTTGATATTTTTTTGCTGGATATTTTCTTTTAAAGTGATCTTATGAACGGTTCTCCAAGTCATGTGTGATAAGAGCTGAAGGTTCTTAGGGAATGTGAAATTGAAACATATTGCAGTCAGCTTCACTGCAATGCATTATTTCAGATATGTTTATTTCATATGCTGGTAATTTCTATGCAGATAGAAATGAACTAGTTCATACTTATATATAATAGCACTGAGGAGGCGGAAAGAGCTCCTTTTGTTACTTATTTGTAATCTGTGCACTCAGGAAAAAAAGAGAGCAATCAAAAAATGGAAATTACTGGGGTTTGGTTCAAAATGTACACGCACAAATTCCTGTTTTGTCACAATAACAGGACTCTCTCTTTTAAGACCGAGACAACATCTGTCAGCAAATAGAGTTGTGGCTGTGTCTGCAGACAGATATCCACATCGCCATCACAGCCAGAGAGACAACCTATCAATGGTATAATCAAGAAATCAATCAAACCATCAGGACTGCATTCACTCCCTCTGCGCAGTCTTCAGGTCAACAAATCAACACAAAGACATGCCAGTCAACCAATCAGACCAAGTGAATGGCACATATTGGGTTGAGGTCAGTCATCAAACAATCAGCTAATAAGGCTCCAAATAATAAGTAATCATCCAGACCAGCAGCCTCCCTGTAGAGGGTAAACAAGTCAATTGTGGCCAAGCAGATCTCTCGGGCCAGCACTTCTAAAGTAACGGCCGCCCAATTGTGTGCTAAATGTCAGTATGGGGGAGGTGGAAATGCAAAGAAGCTTTTAAAAAATGGTTTGAAAAACATTAACAAAAATTGGGAAACTATCCTTTGATTGGAAGCTGCATTAAGAAAGCTCTCCCGCATTTTTAAATGCGGAGACCTTCACATTAATTTCTCTCAAAGACAACAAGAAATCAAAATATTCTGAATTCAAATGTTATTAAAATAAATAAATAAATAAATAAATAATAAAATGTCCCTGGTGCCTTAAACATGATTTATCACTCTAAAAAAATAAGTACAAAATACACTACTGTTCAAAAGTTTGGGATAGGTAAAAATTTTTTAAATGTTAATTGATAGAGGTCTCTTATGCTCACCATGGCTTTTTATCAAAAATACAGTCAACATGGTAATATATTAATATATTTTAAAATGTCATTTATTTCTGTCAGTCTTCAGTGTCATTCTAATGTGGCCTTTATTTGAAATAAAAATCATTTGTAACATTGTAAAAGTCTTTACTGCCATTTTAATTACTTTAATGCATCCTTGCTGAACAATTTCTTAAAAAAATATGAACAGTAGTGTATTTAGTGTATTTCAGTAGTAATTTCTCTTCAAATTTACAGCTGAATATTTTGTTTCACACAATATTTCACATTACAAAACCTAAATGCTGCTTCATAATAAGCCATTTGTGTGTTAATTTGACCATCCCGACCAGTCGGACACAGCAACATAGGCTCAACCAATGAAATGCTCAGCAAGCAAACAAAGAAAAACAGCACTTTGCCAATGCCAGTTTGTTTCATTAAACAGCCTTATTAATCATTGCTTTATGGGCTCAGGAGGGTTGAATGTATTTCCTACCAAGCAGGGTGATGATGCAGGCCAGGATGGCGATGAGAGCTCCGGTGCTAAGTCCAGCTGACAGCATGAAGGCCTCTGTGCCACATGACTGGGGCTTCCCACCAGGGTCACAGTCACACACTCTAATAGACAGCGTGTTAGTGCTGCTGAGGGCAGGGGACCCGCTGTCTTCTATCAACACTGGCAGTCGATACATAGCCTGTTCCCTCCTCAGAAAACCACTCCGCTTAGTTAGAACAGAAGCGGTATTGTCTGCAGAGAGAAAGAGAGAGAAAGAGACATGATATCATGTGAAAAGCGAAAAAAATGAATCCTATGAATAGATAAAACTAAGCCTTTTCTGTCTTAGGAATCAGATTTAAAGATTCACTAAACTGTCCTAATGAAATTACATACCTCTATTGTCTCGGAGGGTGAAGTTCATGTTCCCAGCAGTCTCTGCAGTGAGGGAAAATAAGAAGCGATGCCCGGTGAGTGGTTCATCTTTATCCACTGCACTTACGGTTTCAATGACCTAAGACAGGATTGAAGAGGGAGTAAAGAACAGGAAGATGAATAATGCTGTTATTGCCTCACTACAGACGAAATAATCCACAGCCCTCTCGCTCAAAACACTGCAGTATCACAATAACAATGAGTGTTTCAGATTATATGCAAACCTGAATTTTTCAGGAATGGAATTACTTAATTGATATGTTTATTAACTAGTTAAACAAAATTAAATGAATAGCATGTGTCAGTATTTGCTCAGAAAAGCCCCAGAAGGAAGATAATTTAAAACATTACATTATTGTGACAAGTTGAAGCAATGAATAAGTCAATTAATTATGAATAATGAATTAAGGCAATGTATTATTTCCATATAACTGAACATACACTGTACACAGAGGACATGAGCAGCTTCTTCAAGTAGTTATATCTAACCTGGCCTGACCATTTGTTGGTGTAACCTAATGTAATCAAACTGAATCCGTCGAAATCTAATAATTTTGAGTTGATTAAAAAGTTTATTTAGATGCTTCTCGATTCATATTTTTGGGTTGAATTGTGATAACATTTTTTTAACAGTACAAACCTATCACTGCAGTCCACAACAACCCATTTTGCAAATTCTTATTTATTGATCTGTGTAAACATGGATTAAGACAGATGTCTTTGCCGACTGAGTAGCATCTTGCTGGCTTTTCAGCATCTCTCGCTATGAGAGCCAAACTTTAAGGCAGTTATCAGTTCGACTTCTAATTATTAACCTCAAGACCTTCACCCGTTTTAACACATTTCTTTACAGAATTTAACTTGTTAAATCAGCAGCTTTTTTCATGTTACACCACACAACAAATTTCAACCATCAGCTGAATTCAAGGTGGTGAACTTGGAGGAAACAAATACACAATTCACAAGTTTAAATCACACTGAAAACAACATCAGGAGGATAGATGAAGCCAGTAAGCTATCTATGAGAAATGATGCCCATACGGTATCCAGGGATTTAGCAAAGTAGAGGGCCATCCCAGTCTAAATCTGGAGTGAAACCTCCCCAAAGCTGGGCAAAGTGCTGTGTTTTAGAGATGAATATCAGGGTGACCCATCAGGTGGTACGCTAAGAAGATTCTCCTGACACACTGTTGTGGCCTAATCTGTGGGCTTTGGCTGGGTTAAATACTCTGTGCACAGCTCTTCCCTTGTGTCAGGCTGCAGTCAGCACAAACTCAATCTGCTAGAAAAATCTCCTAAAACCTCACACACAGGCCGAATGCAACGGAGCTGCAGCTAACAGACTTTTCTGTATCTTTTCCTTGTTCGTCCGCGAAATATGACCTTGCTTTTCGGCGCTTTAATTCTCCACTCATTTATTTTTATTTAACACCACTCCCAACCACCCCCCACCCCCCTTTACACTAAGTGAGTACTTGGCAATGGGAACTCTGACGGATTTATCATTTATCTGTAAATATTTTTGAAATCGTAAAACGTTGTGCTATTAAAAACCTGCATAAATGACACAAGCAGCACAGGATGTTCCCTCAGCACCAAGCGCCGATTACAGTAAACTGTGACAAATTTAATTACAGATAGTCCATTAAGGCGAATGCAAAGTGTATTGATAAAATCATTGAGGCAATGGGTTCATTTAAAATGAATAAGAACATCTTGCCAAAGCAGAGCGGCTTAAACAAAACCTGATTTTACATTTGTCCAAGAAGAAAAGTCAATACTTTTTAGAATAACACTGTAAAAACACAAATTGTGTAGCCAAGAAGTGCATATATGGAAAAAATATGGGTGATTTAAGCTCCTTTCGCAGTACATGTAAAATGGCTGGAGGGCAAGGGATCTCTCCTGTGCCACCTGATTTTAAAAAGGGGAAATCTTCACCGTGGTGAGACCGCCTGTGAAGAGATAGCAGTCATGAACGCTTTAAAACACCAGTCTGTCAGCCTGCCACTGCTGACCGTGTCTCTGAGGCATAGAAACAAGACAGAATATAGACGACCTTAAAGAGATAAACCCCCCCTGGGAAAACACTCACTCCTCATAATCTAATCTGCTAAATCACCTGTAACAAATCATCTGGCTCATTTAGAGACCGAAGCTTCAATTCATATTAAGCTTCTATTAAATTCAAAAAGTCATATTAAGTACAAAAGAGAAACCAAGGGCACAGAGAAAAGAGCTTTGCGCTGGGAAGCGAAGGTGAAGACATACGTTTGGTGCATGTGACCCCATTACAGGCACTTGTTGGATGGGGATCTGGGGACCTTTTTCAACAAGCCATCTGTTTTAGACTCGGATGCAATGATGGGAAATATTCCCTCTCGTATCACGTGGAGATGGGTGATTATAATCGCATAATCATCCAACAACAGACTTTATATTGATTTTTCAAGCATTTTTCAAAGTTTTGAATATTTTAGAGGCCAAGCTTTCATTGTTAATAGAACTGACTGTCAACAATAGCGAAGATGAGACACAAATGTGCAGATTATACAAGATATTAACAATGTACTAACATTGTTTTCAAAACAAATCCAGTCACAAATAATACAAACTAACTTCTGGTTTTAAAAAAGAAAAGACTACACCCTGGCTTGTATTATTTTTTAATGTCTGGCAGTGAGTGTTGCAATTTTTTTTGAAGCTGTATCAAGTTAAACAAAGTGCAAATGAATCTGCATTTTGATTCGTTACACTGCACTGCTGTAACTTCTTTTTAACACAAGAACACATCTTATATCTGACTGGGATCAAACAAACACAAAACCAGCCTAATCACACAGGACTTCATTAGACTAGACTTCATTTTTCAAGTCATTTTGAAATAATGTACTTTTTCCACATAGCTTTCTGAGTACATAGGAAAAAAGAGAACGAATTGAATTTACACTCACAACCTGGCTGCATTTGCTGACAAAACCTGGCAACAGCTTTACTGCACAACTATAAGCAACAATACATTCTTCCTCGGGGCAACTGAATTTAAATTCAAGAGCTCCATACAGTCTCTTTCAGCGGGGCTGGCTTCTTGATGGAGCAGGTGTGAAGCTCTAAATATACAAATGTGCAGATGAGGCGTATGAACACAACGAAGTGGAGATACACTCATAGATAACAATGTAACAACAGACACAAAAGCTGGCTGAAAAAGAGTCTATTTTGCCTCAGACGCAAATAGACAAACAGCATTTGTGACTATTTTGCAAGGCACTAAAGTGACAAAGAACGTAAAAGTGCCATCACTGTTTGTTGATGATATTGTGCCTCACGGCAAACACTCTGTCTGATCAAAATTCTTCGTCTAACAGCTCCAGAATGCCTCATTCAAAGGCTTTGACTTTTAAATTTGGTCTCCAAAAGCACTTCAGGATGTCTGAGAGCCTCTGTTCTGCAGGTACAACGTTTTAAGGGCCGTGATAAGGACAGAGCCATCGTGCTAAGAATCACAGGAGAGATCCATGCAATCGAGACAGCATTTGACTATCACTGCTGCATCACTCAAGTGCTCCCATGGCTGAAGATATGGAAGTGAACATGAATCACAGGGGAAACTAAATCATTATGAAAACATACAGACGCTTTCATCTCTATTCAGAGAAAGAGAGACCGTTCTACTGTTCCTCGGAGAGGCGGGAAAGTAATTTAGCCTCTAATATGAGAGAGAGCTCTGAAAGTTAGAAGCGGTGGAAGTCTGGGGTGTCCAAAACACATGGAGAGTGTTCTTGGGGGACTGTGGTAATGCGTTTCAAGGCTGCGATAGCATTTGTGAAAAGAGCCCACCAGCACCTTTTCATTTAGGCAAAACAAACACTGTTCCCTGTGACTCTGTTACACAGGCTGGCCAGGGCTAATTGTTATGGCCTAGACAATCATGCCACTACAGGGGATTGTATCTCATACTCAGTAAACCCTGTAGCCTTGTTCTGTTCTCTCTTTGTTTTGAGAGCTCTTGTGGGAGGGATTATTTTTTCGTAAGAAAAAGAAAAACATCCTTCAGTATTCTTTCACTACTCCCAAAAGAACTGATCAGATCAAGTCAATTCTGATACACTATTAAAAACAACACTGTAATTGAATGAGTAAGAATTTCAAACACCTCTACAAATGCTTGACTATTAACTCTCCTCTAAATATATACACCATCTGTCAAAGATGTAAATGGAACAATTACTATTGCGAAAGGGAGTTCCTATGGAAGCTTGATTCTTACTCTTACTCATAAAAAATAAAGCGTGAGATGGTGAACGTGATTACACCAAGTGCAACATGTTCCTGGATGAACATCTTTGCAACTGAGATAAGAAGTTGCAATTAGTTGCAATGAAGTTATGAGAAATAGTCACAACTGTGAGATATGAAGTCACAAATTACACAATATACAAAAATATATGACATATGAGGGGTGTAACGATACCCTCATGTCACGATTCGATACATATCACGATACTGAACTCACGATACAATATTATTACAATAAACTCCAAGACATGGTAAACGGTTAACAAAAAATGTACTGTTGGTTAAAATGCTAAATTTGGTATTACATTGGATGTGGAAATTAACACGCTTGGATTTGGTGCTGGTATGTTGGTACAATGGTGTATTAAATATATATTCATATATTTAAAATAATGTAAGCCACTTTTTAGTGGTAACATAAGACATTTGGCATTATCCGGACCAACAAATTTTCCCCATTGCATTATTATACATTATATTCAACATTATATATAGTAGTTTAATGTAGTGCTAACACTAAAACTCTGTAAACTTGATTTTTTTTCTCGTACAGTAATTTTTATTTTGGGTGAACTATACACAATACATATTGTAACTATCCAAGATACATATTGTGGCATTTTTGTATTACGATATATTGTGGCTCAATATATTGTTACACCCCTACATATATATTTTTTTTTTAAATAATCATAATTACTAGAAATAAACAGTAACTATTTTCAATTACGGTTTCAGCTACTGCATACCTGCATATAATTATCAAATCACGTGTTCTTATTTGTATTATTCTAGTATTAGAAAATAAAAAAAGGACTTCTTTCCATGTTGCTTTTATAGAGGGATAATGGTAATGCGGCAGATGCTGAAAGGTGCCTCTAGTTGGGTAGAATCTTGTTTTCACCACTGGTGCTAGTGCTCTGACATTACCCAGTGCTTTCTAGATCAATGGTTCATCAAGTCACAAAATTTGTCAGTGGCTTTTATCATTCCCATTAGGACAGAACAAAGGTCCAGAATGTTTTCTCCATGCACTCATAGCGAGTGTTTAGTATGAGGCATTCATAATGCCCTTTATACCACATTTATCTTAATAATGACGTTCTGACAAACATTCGAATATGAATGTGACAGAGAATGTGTTTGAATCAGGGCATGTTGCTGACTCGAAAATGAGGAATCCGTTGGTTTGCTTATGTTTGTGTTCTGCAATTGCCTGCTGCAGGACCTCACATTTGGCTACTTGACACAATGCCACACTCCCCAACAAACCAATTTCATGCCACAGTCACCTCTGTCTCATTTGCATCAGTGTAAAGCTTTTTCTGCATGAGCGCACAATGTTTTGATCCCCTGATTAGAGTGATCTGCAGCAGAAAGTCACCAGAATCCTGTTGTTATCATTTTGTCCATCTGTGGCTCTCGCTGTTCTTTACTGGCAATACATCATCACTAAGGTCCAGATTCTTTCTGGTTGAGCTCTATCACAACATATAAACTAACAAAAAAATAAAAGATGAAAAATGATATCTTTGGTTCAAACCATTTTAAGCTTCACAATGCAGCACATAATATCTATTTATTAGTTGCTTCCAAAAGTTAGAGTGCACAATTAATATATGTAGTATCAGAGAACATAATTTTTTTGTTTAATTGCACTATACCAGTATAGAAATCACATTTGATATGAAAGCCTTTCTGTTGAAGAATCAAGATCCACAATACCTGTCCTGGCCCAACGTTTTCACAAAGGAAGGTCTCATACTCAATGGCAAAGACTGGGGCATTGTCATTAACGTCCATCACTGTGATCAGAGCCACTCCTTTCCCCACCTGCGACGGATCCACTGAAATCACAGAGAAAATATGCATGCATGAGCAGACTAACAGATGAAAAAAACATGAGGACAACAACACATTTATTTCAATATGTTTCATTTATTTAAATGTGTTACATCATTTAATAGGTCGCATTTATTTAAATATGTGCTGTGCCATCCTGGCCATGGTCGCCATTAGTTTGATCACTGGGGGTTTTAAATCATCGTTTTCTGTAATTGTGCAGTCAAATAATTTGTATTATGAAGAGACTTCACAAAAAAGTGTGTTATAAAAATAAATGTATGTAAAATAAATAATAAGAATAAAACAAAGATAAAATTAATAGAATAAAAAATATTTTGGCACGGTTCCACAGACACTGCTTAGATTAAGCCGGGATTAGGCCTTAGTTCAATCAGGACATTTAAGTAGCTTTTATAAATGTGCCTTAGAAAATACATTACTGGTGTGCAATTTGAGACAAAACAATGGCACTGCCATATTTTAAGCTACATCAGTTGCTTTCAGTTAAAAGCTTCAGCAAGTTGCTTTCCATTTAGCTACACTTGCGTTGAGATTGACAGGATTAGATGAACAAGCTCCTCCTGAACTTTCCTTTAGAACTCCACTTAAATATTCCCATTGAAGTTCTTCGAAGTGATTGCAAATGTTCTTTTCCTACTGCAGCTGCCTAAACTCTGTTCACTTGGCCCATTTTATCCAGAGAAACAAACAATTATATTTGAACCTGGAGTTACATTAACAATTTGACCCTTTGTATACAGAGGGACAAAAGAGACGAAGCTGCAGTGAGGAGTAAATCTTAAAACATGAAAGTCGCTGCGATTGATGGAATACAGAAAACTCAAATGGGAATTAGCTGCTGGGTTTTTTGTTGCTCATTGCTCCCATGAGTGCTATAAAAAAGACTCCAGGAAATTTACTGCTGGAATACACGCAATAGAATTTTATGTGAGTTTGAATCAAATTTGAGCTGCCAAAACATACAAGCCAATCACAACATCATCCTATGTATCAGGAATCTGATCGCATGTACTCGAGTATATACATGAATGGTTTGAGCGTCAAGCTGATTCAAGTTCGATTCTACTTTTAGCAAATAAGGTGATATTTTCAACCATCAGGCATGCTGCACTTGGCAATCAACAAATTAACAGACTGCACAAGAGCGTGGGGTTATTTTTGTTGTGTAACTATGCAATGTAGATATCTCAAAAGGCATTGGCGCTTAAGCACAAGCCAACAGCAAACACCTGTTGAGGGCATACTGCCTCTAGTCAACCAGAACAGACACAGCTGCTAGTATTCTTTGAGTGGGCTGACTGCTGTTGCTAGTACATCCTCACATTCAGTGCATGCTCACAATGCACTACAAAACCAATTAAGAGCATTTCAGTTGTGTGCTAATCAACAAAATCTCCATGCATTTTTGCAAACTGTCCTGTCATTATGAGATTTCCATAATTTTGCCACTGGTGATGACATTGGGGGCATCGATGAGGACAAAACGCGGTCATGGTCTTCAGCCAAATGAGTTGATGGAGAGCAAAAATAAATCTGTTCTGCAGGTGTGAACACACAGTAGCAGTGGACTGGAAATATGCTGGCTCATTCAGAGTTGATTTCCATTGAAAACACAGTGATTTATTGTACGCACCACACTAGCTAGACTCTTCACGTGGCTAGCAGAATTCAGCCAAACTGTCTAATCCAAACTCTGTTCTGGTTTAGGGAAAACGCATATCCCAACAAAACCGCGCTAGTAAATATATGACTCACGCCTCCCACTATCTTCAGCCGAAGATATATAGAGCCCATCTGCCTCCGTCCCGTACACACCTGCAGGAAACATGCTGAGTTGCAGGCGGGAAGAGAGAAACGGAGTGCGGTTTGAGCTAATTCATCTATTAATTTGACTTTTTAGAGGATGAGGGATCTACCGTGAATTAAATCTAGGCAGGCTGCCATCGCAGGATGTGTATTGTGGCTGGCTTTACAATGCTCTAAACAATAAAATGGGTGATAAGTTACCTCAGCGTCGATGGCACGGACAGTAGCTGTTAAGCACATTGTTCTGGCGGTGACTATAATGTCACAACCAACACCCCTGGGCACAGGCTCATAATTCGCCATGTTAAGTTCAGTCACAAATGTAATAGCGCGACACTTTTTTGACCAATGAATTTCCATGACTTTTCCAAGACCTTCCCAGTCAATATTTTTTAATAGATAAGGACTGTTTTGAGAAATACATTTAGAATGATCTGGTCAATACTGATAAGCCAATAATTATGTTCATTATGGCCAATAACTGAAAAATTAAATTTTTTTTTTTTTACATGTGTCTAAAAACAACAAAAACTAAACTAAAATATTTTTTGTTCATTACAGTGATACCGTGATATTAAATTAGTGTTTTTAAAGATTAACATTGCCATCTTCTAAAGTGAAAAATGGAAAACCTGCCCTATAAAAACTAATTTTTCAGCTTTAATTATGTTTATTTTCTATGCAGATGCAAAAATCCAAATCATTCTAAAATTAGCATTTTCCAGATCGCAATATATATTGCTGAAAAACAAAATATCACAATGTCCCTAGTAATAATTATCAGAATAAACAGTTTTACTGTAATCAGTTCTTTCTGTGAAATCAATTCTCCTAAATGAAGGCTGTTTACGGTAACATAGCTTTTTCATATTAAAGGGATAGTTCACCCAAAAATGAAAATTCTGTCATCATTTACTCACCCTCAGGTTGTTCCAAACCTGTATGAATGTCTTTGTTCTGCTGAACACAAAAGAAGACATTTGGAAGAAAGTCAGTAACCAAACATATATCATCCACCGTTGACTTCCATTATTTTTTATTTTCCCTACTATGGTAGTCAATGAAGGATGAGATATGTTTGGTTACTGACATTTTTCCAAATATCTTCCTTTGTGTTCAGCAGAACAAATACATTTAAATAGGTTTGGAACAACCTGAGTGTGAGTAAATTCGAATTTTCATTTTTGGATGAACTATCCCTTTAATAAAGATTGTTTGGTCACATTTATAGTAATTTTACAAGAGCTTTGAAGGGATTCTGGCGTATAAAGCAACTTTATCCTGAACGTCCCTTTTGAAATATGATTGTTCTTAGAATCTAAAATATCCATTTTCCACAATTTCTTCTTTTATGATTTTCAAGACCCTTAACACCTTACCAAACATTGCCTAAAGACAAATTACTTTGAAGCTACCTTTTGGTAGCCAGCAAGCCTCTGTCTCATTCTTACAGACAAATAGAAGAGGACATTTCAATCTTCTCTGCCAAAACCCATTTCAGAGACTGTGGATTCCTCTGACAATGACTGATTGTCTATGAGGACAAACCTCAAACTTTGGTTAAGTGTGTGCACATTTATGGATATGGGTTAAAAATGTAACCACATGATGGATATTATTCCCCTCCATCACTCAAGCCAATGTGGTTATGGCTGTCTGTGCGAAGACAGCAGGGAATCCGCAAAAACAGATGCACTTGAGTGAAGGTCACGGTGAAGTTCAGCATCAAAAGTTAGGTGGGAGAGGAAACTGCAGTTCTGCCCATCGGCTACAATCAGGACATGGCTCCATCAAGCTACACGGATTCTGGAGGTGCCAACGGACAGCGGTCAACTCAGCTGCGCAGCATCTGTTCCCATCCTGGCCAGAGCTCACTCGCATAGATTGAACGCTTATGCTATATCTGCTGTGCGGCAAGACAGAGGCGCGACATGCACAGAGGACATGGTTTGAAATATTGATCACTCGAGAGCAGTGCTAACAGTTAGCCGAGGCAGCCTAGGCATAATGACATTCAAGGCTTGAATTTTATGAAGGATTTCATCCTAATAGAATTTAGGATTGCAAAAAATGAAATGCAGTTGCTCAACACTTCACCATACAAACTAAAAGTAAAGCAAGTAGGGTATCTTTCAATAAAACGTTTAGAAGAGCTCAATTATGAAGGACAAATCAAGTATTAGCAGTTTCTGTAATTGATAGACCTTGTTCAAAATAAAAATCAGATCTCTTTCACAGATCATATTTTGCATTTCATTCTTTGTTTCAGCCAACAAAGATAATTACTGTCAATTTAACCTTCACAAATCTCTAGAAGACCTTCAAACCATAACTGTAACCAAATAAATTAGCTCAATAATTGCACAAACTAATTTGAGGTCACTCACAGCTTTCAGTAGCCAGGATGGTGATGTTGTGTACAGCATTGGCTTCTCTGTCTAATGGCTTAGCCGTGCTGATGACTCCTGTTGTTGACTCAATGTTGAAAAATCGCTCCAAGTCTGTGTTTCTGTCTATTGAATACCTGGGAAAAAAAAAAGTTTTAATGAATTTCAGGTTTTGACTTTTAAATGAATTCTATAGATATGACCTTAAGCCATAGCTACAGGCCCTAACAGCAATCATTATTTTCAGTGGCTCTTAGGCACAGAACTACTTAATTATGAGCATTTGTCTTTTAGCACAAAACAACCGAGTCCCACAACTCATTTACAGTCAACAATTGCATCAACTCCCACATAAACAAAATAATTTAATGCCATAATAATGCCACTAATGACTTGCATATCTGTTATCTTAGGCCTCCTTTATATTAACATATGTTTATGTGATTGACTAGCATCTGACACTGTTAAAAATCATGCTAAGATGTACACTATGGCATTTTCGTTATTCACATGCGACTATGTGAATCGTATTATCTACCTTACCATTCAAACGTTTGGGGTCAGCAAGATTTCATTTAAAAAAAAATAAAATAAATCCATACTTTTATTCAGCAAGGACACACTAAACTTATCAAAAGTGAGAGCAAAAATATATATTTTTTAAAAAAGTTCTATTACATGTAAAATGCCTTTGTGAGCATAAAAGGCTTTTTCAAAAACAAAATCAAAATTTTACCAACCCCAAACTTTTGAATGCTCATGAATGTATTTTTTCATAAGCCATTCTGCACAGGATGGTGTGATCATATCTCTATCCAGAGACATATTACACTGCAAGAGGGAGAATGCAATCAAGCTAAAGACTATCTAGATATTATCTCAATGTGAAAATCAGGTCTCATATATTTATTAACGATTTAAGCTTTAATTAAAACAATATTTAATCTTGCTTTCATAAAACCAGTACCACTGCGATGGGAAGTCATTCCATGAAGCCATGCCTTACCTGATGGGACTATTGGTGGAGTCCGGGTCCTGAGCAGAGACGGTCCATATGATGGTTCCCACTTTAGCAGCTTCAGAGACAACCATTTTACTGAGCGGAGAGGAGAAGATAGGAGGCTCATCTACATTCTCCACAGTCAGTTTAACCATCGCCGTATCACTGAACGGTCCTTGTGACAAGAAACGTGGGTCTATGTTCCTGTTGGATGCCTCAATTTTCAGAGTGTAGCTTGACTTTGTTTCAAAGTCGAGATTCTGAGGTAAAGAGCACAAAAGGAGGGAGGGATAGAGAGGGGAGTGTTGAAGAGATAGTTTTGAAATTATAAACAAGGACAGAGAATATGTAGTAAGCATCCAGGCAAGTCAAAAACAGAGTTCAGATTTGAAATCTAGCCATATGATGTGTGTACGCATATAATGCATCCAAGAACCCTTGATCCTCTCCTTTTAGTTCTCATATTTCATTTAAGTATTGCTATCGATTGACAGGACAGAAAAGAACAGTGTCAAAGCAGTACATTGATTTTAAGACAGAGATACATGATGCCGAAAATGTCTTGTGGAATACTTTCTCATATAGTCATTTATCACTCCTGTCTGCTGTAATATGCAACGCATTGAAAACTACCTTCCGTGCCTCCTTCATATCACTGACAATACATAACTTCCCTGAGGGTGCAACAAAGCCAAATCCAGCACTTGTGAATGTTTAAATGTAGCTTTAAAATGAGAAGTCAGAGTCAGTTTAATGTCAATTCTATCCTACGTAGTTTCCCTGGAAACCACAGTGCAAATGTACAGTAAAACATTGTATATACAACATACAGAGAGAAATGCAAGTTTTCAGACAGATTATCTTTGTATTCATATTGGTTGCATACTTTTTTGAAAAACACTTTCTACAAATATTTCAATCTAATTTATCTATGTAAATGTCAAGTAGTGTAACCAGTATAAAAGTAATAAAATATTTTCCATATTGCATTCACTGAATATGTACACTGAATACACTGACTGTATCACAAACAACAATACATTTTCATGTGAAACTCAGTTTTCTCCGTACCCTAAGCATTACAATCTCCAGACAGTTAAACCACCTAGACATTTTTTCCTTTAAGCCCCCGAAAAAATATCAAAATGTATTCTAATTCAGAAATTGAAAACATATTTATTATAGATACATTTGTGAATAATCTAAAATAGAGTTAGACACAAAAATTAGTGTCATGTCACTAGCCCATATAAAAACATCTACAATATACACATTAGACTATGCTGGAAAAACTACATAGCTATGTACATTTTCTGAAGAAAATATGAGTGGTGCTTGCTGTGCACAACTACACTACCCCCTACACAGCCTTCAGTCAAAAAAGCTCACCCCCATGTCTCTACGATATTCTGAGGGATATGGGCGTGGTTTTAATAAGATGCTAGCACAATTAGCAAGTTCCTATTAAGATGCTAACATGATTAACATGTTTTTCCATTATGCTAACAAGATTAAGATGTTGCTAGCATGATGCTAACATGACTAGCATCTTGCTAGCATGTTTGCTAGCATGATGAGCCCACCCTGTGTCTACATGACACTGTGCTGCAAAGATACCCATCTGGACCTTTTATAATGGCAGTCTAAGGGATTGTTTGCTATGGTGCTCTAAATGGTTGTTAGTGCATGGCTTGATAGCTTCATGTTGATCCTGAGAGAGTGATTGGTTGCCAGAGTAAAATGAGCCCACCCCCTTGTCTCTATGACCCTGTGATGCAAAGTCATGTTCAATACAAAATCCCTATGCAATTTACCATAGTAGGAAAAACATGTATGAGCAATCCCTATTTAATGGGCAGTCCCTTCACCATAGTATGTCAATTGGGCAATTTCATGCACCTCTTATGCCCCATGGCTACAACTTATACCCCATTGCAAGGAATGTTCTTACGGAGCCTGCCAGATTCTTCAAATGTTGTAGCCCACGTTTCTACAAAATCCTCGCTCGGAGCTATGACCAGTCAAAGTTCGTCGCAATGTTAAGTCTACTTTTTCACCCGATGGACAACATCATATGCCTGATCGTTTATGAGAGTCATAGCACACCACTCCTCAATATTCCACACGATTTGACGCCTCATTCATAGATCTATGACAAACACTGCCAAACAAGTTACATGCTGAAGTTTTGTCCAGAAGAAGAATAAGTATGACGAATACCAAAAGTGATGCTTTGCTTCGCAAGCACTACTTAAACACTGTGCAGGGTGCGTTTGGAAAATGATGGGGGTTTAAGTAAAAAAATTAAAGCCAAATAAATATAAATGCCCCCAAAATTCAAGATATGGGAGCAAAAAATGCCCCTGTATGAGTTTTGATTTTATAACATATGGTACACAAGCTAGAGGGATGGGTGGGCGTAAGGTGGGTCAAAGCAGTTGAGGAGCAGTGGGTCAAAGCAGTTCTTCCTGTGGGAAGAAACTGTTCTCGGGTCCAGTGGTTCAGGAGTGTATGCTCCTGAGGCTTCTCCCAGAATGAAGAAGGGCAAAAAAGCTGAAGGCCAAAGTATTGTCCTTCATGCTGTTTTTTCTGCTGACTTTCTTTAGACACTGCTTGGGGGAAGTAACATGCTGAGCAGTCTGCACTGTAGGGGCTTCCAGCAAAAGGAAGAGCAGTTTCCAAACACTGTTGATTTCCTGAAGTCAACAATTATCTCTTTTGTCTTGTTGACATTAAGAGATGGTTGTTGACTTCTCAACATTTTTCTAGGTCTCTCATCTCCTCTCTGCATGATATCTCATCATTGTTATTGATGAGCCCTAGCACTGCGATGTCATCTCTAAAGTTGATGATATGGTTGCCGGGGTGCCTGGCAACCAGGCTAAGAGTCAACAGCGAGAACAATAGAGAGCTGAGGACACAACCCTGGGGGACACCAGTAGTCAGGGTGACAATTTGTGAGGTCTGGTCATGGATCCTGACTGCCTGAGGTCTGTATTTCAGGAAATCTAGGATCCAGAAAATTGTAATGCCTAGTTTTAAAGCAAAATGCTTGCTATGCAATATATTTTAACCAAAAATGTGGGATTTTGCAAATTTAAGCCAATAAACAATGAATACTAGTGTTATTCATAATGGGTTGTTTTGGCCATAAGCAAAATGTCATAAGTCGAGTGTAGGTGGGCTGATAAGGGTGATAGGGGTCATGACCAGTTGCAAAAAGCACTTCATTATTATGGATGTGAGAGCAACAGGATGCTAAACATTATGGCATGTTGCCGTAGAGCTCTTCAGTGCTCTTACTCTGCAGACAGGCACAGAGTAAATGACTTTGTTAGAAACTCAAAGCGGCCTTATATATGGAAATTGTCTGTATGTGTAGAATCAGATTAACCTCTGACGGGATCTGAAGATACACACATTTTACATTTAGCACATTTTCCCATCACACTCCCTTCACATAAAATGTATCATCACATCATTGCATCAATGTCATAGCAATGAGGCCGAAAATACATATAAGGTTTGGACTGTCTATGGCCTACCCTCTGCAGAATTATGACTCCTTCTTGGGTATCTTTGTCTGGTACAACCCTGAACACCCCAAGGCCGTCGCCCTCTATAATTCTGTAGTCCATCTCAGCGTTTGGTCCGATGTCAGAATCCAAGGCTTTTATCTTGGCCACCACTGATGCCACAGGCAGGGATTCGGGCACAGCAAACTGATAGGATTCTGCAAAAAAGGCCCGACAAACACACACACCCACACGCAGAGGTTATTGATGATGCTATTTCTCTTTTTTCCTTCCTTATCACCCAGCTGTTAGGGCCAGGTCTGAGCTAATAATGTATCTCTCTGCTCCGTAGCAGGTAAGCCACTCTATAGATATAGCAAGCACGAGGACAGACTGAGCTTTATACTTTCCCAGGACCCATACTGATGGTGATGATGGTATCATGCTGCTTAAAATAGGGCCAGAAATGACAGTGATCTAAAAAATCCTCTATTATAAAAGAAAATTGTTCAGTTCTATTCAGATCATCCACCTGATAATTACACCGCAACTACAGCGAGCGCTTGATCTCGATAATACAAGATCAGCCTGAGTCATTAAACATCTCAGATTGCTCTCATGCAATTTAAATGGAGATACAGCATGGGTTAATGATGGATCAGGTCCATGTTTGCTTTATAGTCAGTAGAAGAATCATACTCCGTGAAAAGCGGGGTGGGTTGTCGTTAACGTCTGTCAGCATGACCGTCACCGACGTGGTGCCTGAGAGTCCTCCCATTTGGCCAACCATGTCTTTGGCTTGGATTACCAGAAGATACTGGTCTCGTGCTTCTCGATCCATGTTGGGCAGAGCTGTCCTCACAATGCCTGCACAGAAAAGTTTGAACTGTTTTACTGAACGTCCTGTGGTCTAGTGTTGATTAAAATGGAAGAAATATGGGGGGTGTTGATGCATGAGATGTACTGTGTAATGATCACATCCTCCTGGCCTGTAAGAGCTGTGAAAAAGCATCTAGATTATAATATGGATCACTTCCCTTCTGTATTACAGGGAAATGGAGTGTGCATCAATTAAAATAGGATTACCATTTAGTAATCTAAACAGCAAGGACCTTTTCGAGATTTGTTAGGCCATATCATAATGGATCTCTCGTCGATAAGTCAAATTCGCTGAAGCCAGTGCACGACTGTAAATCAATTTCCTCTCCAAGTCATTGTTAGTTTTGGAATTATTTCTTGGCGCACAAGAGTGATTAAATAGTACCTACTTCCTTTTTGCACACAGAAAGCTACGATAAATCCTAATCAATAACCACTGCTATTTGCCATATCTGGCTTTTCCCTCCACATGTTGTGGTGGCGTCTCTAAAATTAGCTGTACTCTTTAAAAGAAAAGGGAGAAAAAGTTTAATCAAGGTTTGTAATTTACCCCGTTGATTGAGTCCATATGTGGAAATGACCTCAGTTACAGCTAGAGTGCTGATTACATTAAGGATTTCATTCCCTGTAATCAGTCGCTAATGTGCGGCAGTAACTTCATCACAAGTCCCATCAACTTTTTCTGTCTTTAAGTGAGTCAATCAAAATAGTCTCTTGACGTTTCCATGTTTCCATTACAGGAATTGGTGGTTACTGCGTCATTGCCTTGAGAAGACTTATCACTCAAGTTACAATGGAAAGCATGCTTTTTTTTTAAAGTCTAAATTTAAAATTAATCTAAATTAAAATGTACGCTGCACACTGTTTAGCTAAAGAGATTGATGGGTGAGAATGAAAAAAATTGTTTCTGGATAAGCTTTACATCTAGTGTCTAAATATTTTACAGACAATATTGCAAAGAAATAAACATTTGTATCTTCTGCGTACCTGTCTTTGGTTCCACTGAGAAATAGGGTTGTCCCTCAAGGATGCTGTACACAACTCTGGCACTGTTTCCATATGTGGGATCATCTGCGTCAGTTGCCTTAACCTCAACCACAGATGTGCCTGGAACAAATTATCCACCCAATTTGGTCAAAATGTTACCAGACATACACTGGAATCATAAGCATTGAGCCTCACTTGATTACAGAACAGAAATCTGATGCAGACTATCACGAAAATATGAACAAGCTCAGGTAAAACTATAAAGAAACATTAAGATGCGCATAAGTAGCATTTGTAAAAAAAAAAAAAAAAAAAAATTCATTTTAATGTATTTTCAGAGTATTTTCAGCATCAAAGCTGAATTTTCAGTCTTCAGGGTCACATGATCCTTCAGAAATCATTCTAAAATGTTGATTTGGTGCTCAAGAAACATTTCTTATTATTATCAATGTTAAAAACAATTGTGTTGCTTAACATTTTTGTGAAAACCGTGATAATTTTTTTTAAGGATTCCTTGATGAATAGAACAAAAAACACTACTTTTTATCAAAAAAATCTTTTAATCAATATAAAAGTATTATTTTCTTTAAAAAAATGATTTTCTTTAAAAATAAAATCTTCGAAAAGTTTGGCTTTGTATTTTTCTGAGGATTTTGAGACAGTAAAAATTAAATAAAAACAAAAATGCTGAGTGTGTTTTCAAAATGTGGATATAAAACGTCTGCTCTTGCATCCCTGAACCATCTGACACGCTGTCAATTCCAGAAACGAGGCATCTGCCACTGATCGCTAGCCTATATGAAGTTCATTAGAGCATTTTGTAATCACATTTAATAAGAGTCACAGTGGCTTCCCCAGTGACAGCAACTTTCATTTCCATTGTGCGCCAATTTCCCCAGAAATGTTTTCTTCAACACATGGGACAGAAACACTGCTTTATCTGCAAATTATTTTCATGATTGTTTTTCATATTTTTTGCATAAATTAACAATGTAACTCAGATAGAAACATATCTTGTGTGGCTTCTGCTGTATTTTTTATTCTTGTCCCTGTCTTGATTACAGAGTACTGAGCTGGTGTTGCCTCAGTTCTCATTAAGTCATTAAGCCATGCCTCCTTAGAAAAAGCCCAGAAGGACAAAATAAATCTAATCTAAAGCCAAACACGAACTTTAAATACAATTCTGTATGTGGCTTGCACTTGCTTTCCCTTATCTATCATGACTTTCTGTTTTTTTGTTTTTTTTTGTTCAATGAACTGGACATCCGCAGCACATACAAGTTTGGGGTTTGTAATTTTTTTAATGCATTTCTCTTATGCATTCTCTTATTTTTTTAATGCAAGTGTCTTATGCTCACCAAGACAGCAATTTTTGATCAGAAACGCAGTAAAAACAGTAACATTGTGAAATATTGTTACAATTTAAAATAACTGTAATAAATGTCATTTATTCCTGTGATAGCAAAGCTAATTTTCAGCATCATTACTTATTACAACATCATTACTACACAGTCTTCAGTGTCACTAATATAACATAACATTTCATATCAATGTTGAAAACAGTTGGGCTGCTTAAGAGTTTTGTGGAAACTATTTTTTTAAGGATAAGAAAATTCAAAAGAACAGCATTTTATTTAAAATAGATTTTTTGGCAACAAATGTAAAAGTCTTTACTGTTATTCTTTGATCAATCTAATATATCAGTCCTGAATAAAAGTAATTATTTCTTTCAAAATATTAAAAGGTAGTGTAGATTCTATACTTCATATACTATAATTATATCCTGTAGAACTGGAGCACAAAGGGAATTTTAGTGCTGCTTTACTGGCTTACTGATATTTCCCAGATTTTATTTAAACTGTAAAATGGCTAATGGAAAGTGCCAGGCCTTCATTTGAGCACAATTTACAGGCCCACTCCAGACTGCGGTGTTCCTCAGAAAACGCAGATTATCCTTAAATGCGTTTGCTTGTAAAAAAAACTAAAGCAGACATTTGGGGACAGGCCCAGATGTTGTCATATCCGTAACCTCAGCATCTGGAAGCACAGCCGAGTGTACAAAAACGCAGCACCATGGCAACACCTCACCGCAGGGACCAAGGCCAAATGAGTGTTACTCTTTATAAGATGGTGCAATGTGATTTCGTCTCTTATAGGTAACCTTGTACCTCTGCAGAATCATTTTAGGCTCTTTAGATTCAACAAGCTGATACATTTATAGCCAGTTAAGGACACGGCATATGGTCGGCCCTTAAACACACATCATACCGAAACCACTATGTGTGAAAGTGATTGGATGGGAGTATAAAGGCATATGTTGTGAATTTCCATTTGGCCTCATGCTGATGTCTGGCTTGAGGGAGAGATGTCTGGGTTAGGTTGTGGTTCTCAGTCTTGCACACAAAAAAAAAGTCTCCTGTTTCTTAATTACCAAATTAAATTAATCATTTTCTCGTTAATCAAATCCATTCATCACTGGTTGACTGCTAATGAATTTAAATGGATCTATAAAGCAGTCATTGAGGACAAGGGTCGCTTGCATTCACAGAGGCTAATGGCTTTGTTCACGCCGTTGGACAGACAGTGGCAGCCAGCATGTTAATTGCTCTTCTAAAAAAACATGTCAATGTTTGCGTGATTGTCAGCTACTACGCTCTGCGTGGTCGAACTGACAAACAAGTGCCCTGTAACGGGGGCATTCATTATGCATATCATTGTTCTTAGGTGATCCTCAGCTAACCCTCAATACCTAAACAAATACGTGACACAATTACCAATAATCATCATTAAATTGGATGCAGTGATAGTATTTGTATGAACAAATCCAAGGCACTTACCAACAGGAGACATTTCAGGTACTTGAGCATTGTAAGGGCCATCCAGAAATTTGGGCTCATTGTCATTAATATCCTGCACTTTGATAACGAATTCCGACTCTGGTTCGACTGGCAGGTTGGTGGCGCGGTTTCGGGCCTGAGCTCGCAGCGTGTAGTAGGCCTGTTCCTCACGGTCCAAGCGCTTCGTGGCATGTATGTCACCTGTGTTCTCATCGATGGTAAAAATGGAGGTTGCACCTTCACCTGTGAGCACATATTTCACATTCCCCTCACCTTTGTCCACATCAGAATGAAGCTACAGGGAAAGATGAAATGAAAAAAACAGTTGTTCATATCTTGGAATTATCTTGGAATATCTTGTTCATTCATATCATTGTAACGGTTGTCTAGTTAGCACAGTAATGAATAATGCCAGTAATTTTGTTTATGCATGTAAAAGAACTTCTGCAGTGGCTTAAATAATAAATGGGGGAAAAACCATCTCCAGCAGAAAAGAGAACGGACTGAACAAATGTCATTACTCAAGTTATTCTTCCTCACACATCTCAAAACACGTGGAAGGATAAAAAAATCTATCTTTCCTTGTTATACAGAAGAAAATGGCTTGAGGTGCTGTTGCTGTGAGTTACCTTTACAACAAAGAAAGTAACATGAACATCATTGAGGAAATCTCACAGAGCTTCGAGGTCAGTCACTCTGTCCTGAACGTTTAGTCAGATTTACAAGTGTACAGTTGTTTTGCGAGAAGTGTGACAATTATACATGTTTTTTTTTTTTTTTTCTTTTTTTACATATATTTATCATCGTGTTTAAAAAGTGCCAACAATGCACATCCATAATAAACCATAAACCAATTTAATTCACAGTCCAGAAATCCTCATTATGAGCCTTTTTCTCATGCGTTACCATTTTATGGAAACATACTTGGTATTTCTGTCATCAGCAGTGAATGATTTTATTTACTTGTTTATTTCTTGAAAGACTTCAGCTCTCTGGGAGATTATAAGCCAAGTCTGTCTTTCACTGTTGAACAATACTTTCATGTACAGGATCTTGCCGGTATGAAAAAAACTTTTAAGCAGTTATGTCATATCATAAGTCTTTATGATGCCGTTTTTCTCAGACACACTCTAAATGATTGGCTGGTGTGTCATAGCTGCAATACTTTCATGGGACAAAGTGAATGAACGACTGAATTTGGGTAGCTGGCATGCAGTGTCCTGTGGTGTGGCATGCTATAATTCATCTAAAACCATTATTCTAATGATTTTATATTACGCATGCAGTTTATGGCCACATTTGAACTGAGTCTCTATATGGAATTGTACTTTTAATTCATTTTTCACACCACAGGGTTGCAAAAAGGAAAAAGCTCCCATCTAGTCACATCTGGTTTAGGTTGCAGTTTACTTGCCAATAAAACAGCGCTGCTCCACATATGATGTGAGTTAATCAAAAATTACAATGGTTTCAGTGCAGGAACCGAGTGTGCTAATGACATTTGAGGCTAATTAATCAAAGTAAATGTGTGTTTGGATGTCAGTGCTGGCAATTTTCCAAGGCCAACTCCAGTCTGATGACTGTTGTGTGGCTCGGCTCTGCATTTCTTTTTTCAGATGTTTATTCTATCCATAATTCACCGTGATGATGACTGCAGATCATTAGATTGTGTGTGCTCAGCTATATCGCTCCAGCTCACAAACTCATCTAAAACGATTACAATAAAAGTATATATCTTTTCATCTGAATAAAGCTGTCAAACGTATTACCATTCCAAGAAGTTCAAAAAAAGTTTGTTCACGGACTTTTTATTAGTTAAGTGGTTAAGATTGTTTACTGCCTTTTAATTTTATCCAAAATCAATGCAGAAAAATATTAAAAAGTAAACACATTTTTGGTTCTTTTTTCAACAGTGAAGCTGATAAAGAATATATGTTGGCTTCGAGGTCCACTACCGTTCAAAATTTTAGCATCAGTAAGATTAGATTTTTATTAAAAATTAATGCTTTTATTTACAAAGGCTGCATTAAATTGATCAAAAGTTGCAACATCTATGATGTTTCTTGAGCAGCATATCAGAATGATTTCTGAAGGATCATGAGACAATATTACTGTTTTTTTATCAAATAAATGCAGCTTTGGTGAGCAAAACAGACTCATTAAGCATTTAAAAAAAAAAAATAATAATAATCTAACGGACCCAAAACTTTTGAACGTTAGTGCCATGTACAGTGACTCCTAAAAGTTTCAGGCACATACTCGTTTAAAATGAAAATAAATAAAATAATTCATAATTCACTTAACACCACACAGATTGTGTATTAGTTCAACTTTGACTTGATACCAAATGCAACCACTTACCAAGTAGCAAATCATAGTTCATGGCTATGACAGAACTAAAATCAATAGGCTATGTTAGAAAAAAAGAAGAATAAAACAAATCCCTTCAATATGACCTGCCCAATCTTCCCATTTCAATAGAAAATACGCTATACAGGAAAGGAAACAACATCAAGACTTAAAATGACGTTGAAATATCTGAGCCAAGTATTTAATTCAATATTATCTGTGTTCTCAGTCAGTTCTCAGTGCACAGTTCATTGTATATGCGTGTGTGTGTTTGTGTGAATAAGAGGAAAACATGTAAATCACTCTCCTATGCAGGAATGCAATGATGGAGTCACATCTCTCGGCCCTTGGCTTTTTCAGCTAAGAGGAAGAAAAAAAGGAGCGACCAAAGGTGCACATTAATGGGTTGCTGAAAACAAGAACAAGAGGCTAAAACAGGAAGAACTGAGCCTGAGGAAGAAATGTACCAGAGGAAGCCAGTTAGGACCGTGAAGTCTTGGGATGAGCGCTCACCTTTTCTCTCTCAGCCTTTAGTAAGGCCTGCCAGCAATCCTACCACCCCTAACGAACTATCCGGCTGAGTCATGCCATGTCTAACTCTGTAAATCAGCAATGTGGGTTGTTGTTGACATGGATGATAGCACAACGTAACATTTCCTTCATCTGGACCGGGACCAGTCTCACGCTGCCAAGGCATTCCACCACAATAAAGAAGATAAATGAAGAGTGTCATTACATCCCTGTCATCTGTCTCTGCAAACCAGCGAGCCCAATTACGTTGTGAGATTACAAACGCTGCCTGTTTTACACACAGCTAATTTATGTTCATCTGTCTCCTTCTTGGATCCTGCAGGGGTGCCCTTAATATGATGCTCCCTCTCTTACCCGCTCTCACTCCCTCCAAATACGGAAAGATTATGGATGTGGCAAATGTGGAAGTGTCTTGCCTGCCAGCGCACATCAGTTACTTTCCTCACAATCCCACATAATGAGTGACTTTCAAACTGAAACGAACTTCATAATAAATAACACAATTGATTTGGGTGTTGTTGCCGGAGTGATCGGCATTGGTGAGGCGTTCACTCTTATTTAGTGTAATTTCTCCATAGCGATTCAGAAGCTGTGACTAAAATTGCACAGCAAGATATATTACAGATGGTGCCTCCCTTAATTAACTACATCTACTCAATCAAAGCAATGAACATGCCTCTTGTCTGCATATTAAGCACTGCAAAATAAGTTTCATTATATAGATGTGTAGAAATTACTAGTTTTACATTCATTTACACAGGACCATTTAGGTGACATAGGGTCTCATTTATAAAATGTAGGGTAGAAACTGTCCTACATTTGATCTTACGATCATTTCTCAAATGTGCGTACAGTGTACGTGTGATTCAGAGAATGAAAGTACGCAAAAAACACGTGTACGCATCTCTTCCAGATGTGAAATTTATAAATCGCAAATGTTCTTGAAATTCTGCACAACTGAATGGTTTCAGATCTCCACCTTGTAAACGCCACCTAATTAATGTCATTAACATATAAAAGAGCACCAGTCAACAAAAGGTTTTACTAGAGAATGGTAAGAGCGGCAAGAATTGCTTAGATTTCTAGATACTCTCTGCCACAAGGAAAAGTATGTAAGTCCTCTTAGACCCTGACATAGTGCTAAGCACTTTTCCATTTTATAAGTATGAATGCTGGCACAGATTTTTTGCATATGCACACTCTAAGATCAAATCTGTGTGTACGCACGTTTTATAAATGAGGGGCACTTTATATTACTAGCAGACAAACTGTTTTCAATATATCATATTATACTATATATAATATAATATATATAGCGCTAAATATATATATATATATATATATATATATATATATATATATATATATATTTACTGATCCTAAAAGTTGGTAAGTTGGTATTTTTTAAGTATATACAGTATAAGCAGTATGAACTATATGGAGACAAATGCATATTTACCATGATTTACTATGATCTTTAAACAATAAATATTGTAGACTCGTACTAAATAATCTATTAAGAGAATGAAAATATATTTATCACGACAATACTGCAGTTATAGTTTTTAAACAGTATTGAGGCTACCCACAGTCACAAAATAACAACACTTACTATTTATCAAAAGAAATATTACAGTATCATAGAACATAATTTACCTACCAACTACAATCTTTGTAAAAACACCACAGTTAGACAATGGTATTATGTCAGACCTGTGGTAAATTATCATAAAATAACTCAGAATGGCAACAGTAGACCTATTTCATGTTTCTAGTCATATTAGCTTCAAGTACTGGATCAAACAACCTTCATTCTTTCTGTCATTTCCTAGAGGAGAGGCTAACCTATTTTTTGCAGTGATAGCATGATTAGCATTGCTCTTTGAGGAAGACTGCGCTCTGTTCAGCCTGATGAACAGGGGATACTCCCACTACATCGAGGTTAGTACAGTGACTCAGCATCTAGTTTGTTTAAGAATCATCTTCAAGTTTTCCACATGGCTGCTGGTTAGCATTATTGCAATTAGCTTTCATGCTTCATTAGCACCACCATTCTAAAGCTAAGAGACTTAAGCCTAACTGATTAGGCACATTAAAATGTCATTATTTATTTTGTTTTATAACATTTTGTATGGGGATGCCTCATTTTTAGTTTCTTTATTTAATATCTAATCCCATTCTGGCTTTATTTTTACTCTATGAATTAAAAAAAAAATCACATTGAGATCATTTTGTCTCTTTGAAAAGTGTTATCAGAGTACCACTGTAAGTTTAGATGAAGCTGTAGCAAAGTAATGGCTCAGGACGGGAAGATGCCACTTCCCTGTTTTATTCATATCTTTGTCACCTTGGATTTTCCACCAAAACTTTAAGCATAAAAAACAGCACTTGCGTTTGTCGGCCAAGACTGCATTGCAAGACATGCAAAGGATTCGAGCTGTTATTCTGAGACAAGAAGCGACGAGAAATGCTTTATACGATAATAAAGTTAAACAGGCACATGCAAAGCATACAAAAACAAGGCTCCATGCAAACTGAGACTAAATGGTCACATTTTGTATACTTTTTTCCTGCAAATAAGTTTTGTTAGAGGTCCCACTGGAAAGTTGCCCAGCTCTTTTATATGCGCTGACATTTGTATGGTAAATGAGAAACATCAAACAGCAAATGCTCCAAAAGTGGAAAGAAACGGTGCAACTTGTTTGAACTGTGCGGCACAGACCATTTATCAGCTCAGCCTAACAGACAGCGCAGCGCAAGCTCAGAGCAGATGCATTTACTTGCAGATCGATCACACGACAGTTATTAAACTGTGCTATGACATCCAGTGAGAAGCGTTTGAATTTGGCACAAAATTTCTTTCACAAACCTAAAATGTCTTGGTGATTTACATTTGTTTAAGTCCGAATTACCAAACATTGATATTCTCAGCAGCATTAAAGTGGTCGTGAACTGTGCTTTTTAATTATTTTATGTTTCCTGAGATGCACTTATAATGTTAGTATGATTTTTACATCAAAGATTGTCATAATTTAGAAATAAAAGTCCATTTTCTACTCTGATTTGAACGCTCTGTTGGAAGGGCCGTGTCTACTTTGAGACTTCAATGTAAACACCTACTGCTGTGATTGGCTAACATTTTTGCATATGAAATAAGTATTACATCTGGAACTCTCTTGAAATCTTTTACTAAGTTTTAACTATTACAGCTGTTGAGATTAACTAATCGTGAAGAGTATTCATTTTAGCATTATATTTAGATCTACTCTCGTCACATGAAAGGTTGCAGTGATGAGCATTGTAGCCGAAGACAGACATGTCTGTTGAGCGCATGAATGCAGTGATCCAGTCATTGCAACTCGATTTCTGCACTCACAAATACTTTCATCATAACTAACAGTGCAAGCACAATGTAAATAAGACATTCATTGTGAGCTGTAGTCAGCGTCATTGATAATAACGGGAGTTTTGCAAAGCCTGTGCAGAAATTGCAATTGATTTACAAAAGAATCCACAGTTAAATGTACTGAACAAACAAATAATGCTCTACTGAGACACATAGTTCACATAGTTGAAAATAAATAACCACTTTCCTAGCCTTTGGATCCTTTGGAAAGGTAATGTTATTTTTAGCCAATTAAAATGTCAAATGATCAAGGAAAATTTGATTTTAATTATGAAAGATTAGGAGAAACATTGTGTTGACCAAATAAGAAGGCTGTTCAATTCACAAATCACCAACGTTTACTATGGATTTACTGTATTAACAATAACTCTAACCATGGTATTTTAGCAAAAATGTGGTATAGTCATATATGATGTTGTTATATTATTAAAATAGTCATGTATATTGTATTAAATGTATAACAGAGGTGTGGGAATACATTTACAGTATTCTAGAAACCAAACAGTTACTTTTTACCATGGTATTGAGGAGCCATACATGGTTTTACAAATCTGAACTACAAATGTATGATACCATGGAAAATCAAGTACAAAGTAGAATTAAAAACTCAGTCACACCATCAGAATATTCAATTATTTCCCTAAAATAATTAGTTTTTTAGTTCACACTTCTGACAGATGTTACTGTTGCTAATGTATATTAAAAGGGAAATGTGTGTTTCTGACAATTTATGTCTTATTATTAGTAACTGCACTTATTTGTGAAATTAAATAGTAATATTTGAATTGGGATGATTCATTTTTGCCTCCTCCCAAGTCACTATCAAATCTGGTGCCACTGCTCTCAAATGTTAGTTGTTAGTCTGAAGTCTTTCTTCGTCAATAATCAATAAATCACTGGTACGCATTTAGGTAAAAAAAAAACTGATACCTAAATTCACACCTAAACAAATAAAAACTGATTTTTAGCATAAAGAACTGAACCGAGGCATGTTACAAGTTTGTCAGCTATCATTAATCGCTGCGTAAGCACATAAGCATAGCCCCGCACAGTCTCATTAAAGCCAAAATTGCCTCAGAGATACCCTTGGCTCACCATTTAAAGGTGAAAGAAACCTAGCTTGGCATTCCGGAGCTGTTCATACGTCAATGCTTGCTGTTTGTGACTTCTTACAGCTAACGACAGAACAGGGACGTGCATTGTCTTCCCTGCTCCAAGCTCAGGTGATGTAGCGCTTTCCAATGTCATTTTCCTTTGCTTTTAAAACCATCTTACCACCCCGGGTAATCAAGGGCCAGGCTAAAATCCGGTCTAATAAAAGGCAAACGACTGAATTTGTGAGGAAAGGCAGTCATTTGTACTTGATAGCTTTTTACATACTGGATCTATTTGCCTGTGCCTTTCAATACGCTCTCATGGTGTGGGATTCTTCCCCCTGTTGTAATATTTCACCTGAATCAACACCTGCAGAGTGCTATATAAATGCAAATGGTATTTTATTGTGTTGCGGAGCTTCTCTTTGCCGAGGTGCAAGCCACATCTAGCCCTTATTGTGGAGGATTCCATATTCCCTGTCATTAGATTCAGTGGTGTCAGCTCATATCACTCTCCATTTGAGAAAGACTCTGCCGGATTCTATTAAAAAAGCACCTCTGTGACTAGACACCCTCAATGCCCTCAGCCTTAATTATCTGAAAAGACACAATTCACTTTCTTCACCATCTCCATTTGTGGGCGTTTGGGTGCGAACTCCTACTTTCCGAGTGTAAATGTGCGCACACACATGCTCGCAGGTTTGGCACCAGAGCCCAGGCCGTGACTGCCAACCCAATGACTTTCATCTGCGCTGATGACAAATGGCTGTGGCATGGACCAGTACGGACTGGAAGCAGATGAAAAGCGGCCCATCTTCTCCCGCACTGCATTTAATTACCCAGCATATGTTAGAAATCACTCCAAAGAGGATTTGGGGAACGCTTGTTGATCTGCAACATGAAAAGAGCTCTTTTCTCTTCTGTTTCACTTTGTTTAATTCAGTTTGCGCAAATCATTGATGTGGTGGGAGGGCGGGCGCGATGGAGGGCGCGTTTAATCTGCTCGGCCTGGCTGACGAAAGGCTTCCCGGTGGCCAGAAGGGGAGAAAAGTGTGGATCTCTCATCCTCGCCGCAGGGTTACGGCGGCACTCCTGGTCTGCTTCTAATTAAGCGTGCATTTATAAGGTGAGGTACGAGTTTGTTTTGGCAGGCAAGGAAAAAGGAAATGCAAATGGATCACGACGGAAGTCGGCCTGGGATGTCCCCCCCCTTGCTGTTGCACAGACTGCACCATCAAAGGATCCCCCCCAATTAGGGCTGGATTCAAAGCCTTTTTCTCTGCTGCACTCAACAAATATAGGCAGAATATGATCGGACATTCAACGCCCAGCTGAGGGATTCAAACTGACGGGCCCTGCACATCTTATGAAGCTGAGAATGAGAGGGCAACAAGCAGCCGAGAGTCATCAAATCTGCGTGATTCCAAACCAGAGGCAAGAATTTTAATTACGTTGTGGGGATAAAAGTCCAGGAAACTTAGTGTGATGGAACTATTAACAACATCGGACACTTGTTTATGCTTATTCTGAAGTGAACTCGCCTGGAAGTACTGTAATGAATGTGTACTTTCAGTGGAGACACTGGGGTCATTTCTAATAATTGTTGATATTACTGAACTCACCCCGGAGACACGGATATGCATTATTCATCGGGCTCTCTTTGACATCCCTCTCGTTTGAGCATTTTATTCAAGCTGGACCTATCATATCCATATTCATCAGGCTGCAAAGAGGTCACCGTGGGCAATAATCCCAGTTGCTGATGGTACGATATCAAGATGGCAAAGACATTTTCATTAAATTCATTCTGGTATAATTTCACAGATAATAACGGCTGAGCAGATTGGACTGCTGTATGTCAGACTCCTTGTTTGGTTACGAATAAGCCGCTCTGTACGCTTCTCTGCTCATTGTTCAAAGTAACAGAAAAATTGTTTTCCAGCATGAATCGTGAGTGAGAGACAATCGATAAAGCATAAAATCAAAAGAAGAAAATGTTATTTCAAGTGTTGATTAGAGACGGAAATTAAAGTTTTTTTTATGTTTCTTGCAAAGAGTGTTTGAAGCCAAAAACAAAGATATAAATGGAAAGATAATGTATGATGGAGATAGGTGATGTGAAAATTGCTTCAAAAGGTTCTTCTCTTTTAGAAGCATCAAAGTCCTTCTTGAATCTGCCTGGAGTCTCAACATCAAATCTCTGCCTGGGAAGTGTGTTTGTCTCTTTATATGAGCACAACACATCTGTCAACTTTCTGTGTGAACATAAAAAATTAGGTGGTTAAAAGTTAAGAGCATCATCAAGCCAAATTGCTGTTGACAGGGTTTAGTCTCTGCTCTCTCTTAGATCAGGGTCAAAAGGTCAAAAGCCAGAACTTACGTCTACCTTGCGACAGTGTGCATGTGCATTTTATGTAAAGTTGTGCAGACATATTTTTCCAATGTGCATGAAACTGTGTATTGAAAATCAATAAAAGCTTTTGAGTCCCTTCTAACTTGACATCAGCTACTAAAAACCTCTAGAGTACAACAGCTATCCAATCATGTCCAATCGTAATTCTAGAGTAGCCACTTCCTCTCATACCTATGCTCACCAAAAAATGCTCATTGTGGTGAATTGGTGTTCAAGATAATCTTTTTTACTATTATCAAAGTTGTAAAACAATGTTGTTGTGCTGCTTAATATTTTGTGGAAACTGTGATACATTTTTTCCAGGGTTCTCTGATGAATAGAGGACAAAGTTCAAAAGAACATTTATTTTAAATAGAAATCTTTTGTAATATTGTAAATGTCTTCACGTAATTTTTATAAATTTTACATGTCCTTGCTGAATAAAAGTATAAATTTCTTTCAATTCCAAGTTAAATGTAAATGTAGTGTAAAATTAAATTCTGTAAAATAGGGGCTCATTCAGCCCCTATCTCGTAATTTAAATACAATTAATAATATTTTAACATAAAATATGTAATTATAAATCAGCATCAGCATCCCTGCCTACCAAATAACAGTATCAACCATAAAAAAAAAAACATCTCAGTCAACCACTACTCATATTTTTATTATTTTGCTGTTGATACCATAAAAAGGGGCATAGGCATGAAAAGAAAGTAAATATGAAAATGGTCTATAAGATCTCATGGTTAGTTGTTTTTGAGGACCCTGCCTTTTATGTCTATATTATGCCACCCTTATCTTGATGAATAGGACCATGTTTCATGCTCACTAGTGATCAAAGGATGGATGTCTACATAAAAGCCAAGAAATGAGAACAAGAAGCCAGCCAATGACCGTACAGAATACATTCAGCACTTGAGATTTGAAAGATGGAGAAATCTGAAAGAGAAACCAGGAGGAAATTATAGCCAGCAGCTATCACCCTGTAGCCCAAGACTGGTTGCCCACTGAAGCTAAGCAGGGTTGAGACTGGCCAGTTCCTGGATGAGAGACCTTTGGGAAAACTAGGTTGCAGCTGGAAGAGGTGTTAGTGAGGCCAAATGGGGGTGCAAATCCTGTGGTCTGTTTGAGTCCTAACACCCCTGTATAGTGATGGGGACACTCTACTGTGAAAAAGCACCGTCATTCGGATGAGATGACCGAGGTCCTGACTCTCTCTGGTCATTAAAAATCCCAGAATGTCCTTTGAAAAAGAGCAGCGGTGTAACCCCACATGGCCAAATAGCAAGAGTATAGAGGTGTAAAATTAGGGCCAATTTTGAGAACAATTTGAGAAGCTGAAAACCAAAGCATAATCGCTTCATGGTCCAGGAGAAACATCTGAAAGCTTCATTAGATTTCATATGTGACTTCTCTTTCCTATAGAGATAGGCCAGATAGAGAGATAGCACTGTACTTTGCATTACTCCGCTGATCATCATTCAGTACGGGGGAAACATTTGTGTTCAGTCACTTCTCTTTTGCCCGGATCCCTCCGGCTAGAGTGAATTGGAAATGAGCCAAAATCTAATAAGGTTCAACCTGGCTGTCAGGGTTTTGAGTGTGTGACGGTAGAGAGGTGTGTGATGTAGTGGCTGAGAGATAATGTATTGTAAAAGCCAAGGATTGTAGAGCAGGTGGCATGTTGGAGTATCTGACTCATTATCTTTAAAACAGGAAAGTGTTTGGCTGTCTTTGCGTTTAGCATCGAGCTAACAAGCCTGGTTGCATAAAGCAATCACATTGCTAGCGGACTGCAGCCGATGCATAAAAGAAAATGTGCTTCTTTTTGTGATGCTTTTTTTCTCTTTGTGTGGCTCATTTACTGTAGATTAGAGTATGACTATTAAATCCACATTGCATCAAAGAGGTTTGATCAAACGCTACATGTGATATTCATTAAAAACATGACCATCCACATGCCAAAGAGTTTTGATCAAACAATGCATCAGATATTCACAAGCTACACATTCATCTACAGAGTGTCATTAATATGAGGGAAACTGACTAAAAACACTTTAAAAGCCTTTGGTGGGACAGCATAAATCAACCCTAGTTTTCTCTGAAAATGAATATTAACAAAGCTTTTAAAAGAGTCTGAGAATAATGTTATATTACTGATTCACACTGTTCACATTTAGGAAATATGCAGGCAGAGCATCTGTTCTTCACATATACACTTCATTAAGATTGATTGACACATCTTCGCAACTTACTATTAAACCTCATCATGATAGAACCATGAGACAAGTGTATGTGAAGTTATCCATTTCACTGGGCCATAATGAGAAATGCTTTCTAATTGACAGATATAACGCTGCTATTTCAAAACATCAGTTCAGCAAGTGTGACAATAAAAGTGTTTAGAACGTAAAATATTTCTGTTTTTAATTGCCTTTTTTCTCACTCTCTCTGATGTTTTGATGCATTCAACAAGCTTTGCAGCTTTTCTGCTGTTCCAGTTTCAATAAATGCTTCTTTTACTAAAGAGTAATGTTTGTGTTCTGTTAAAAATGAAAACTTTCTCACAAAACTCTTCTACTTGTAAATGTACTATTCATTTTAAGCAAGAGTCTGTCTTAAGAGACCTGTGTATGCCAAGTCTATGCACAATAGCAAGCTAGTCATGTTTAATTAGCATCACATGTATAGCAGAAATAGCGATCATGTGCAGATGAGGCACAAGAGTTTGCCAGACACTCCAGAGAAATAAGTCTGTGACTGGACAGCTCTACTGGCTCCTGGGCACCCCAAGTACATTATCTAAATAAACATGGCACCTCAGTTGACAGGCAGCCACTGGATGAGATCTAAGATCCCCTTTCCACCTGGTAACATCCATTTTAGGTGATTTGTTTGAAACAGAACAATGTGAGTGAAATCAAAGCCCAAAACTTTTCAAAATTGTCCTACTTTAACTACATTCAGATTTGAACGTAGGTCACACACTGACCAACAAGTAACCACACTGTATCTGACCAAAATCATTCAAAGGAGATGCACTGGGATGTACACTACCATTCAAAATTTTGGGGTCTGTAAGTTGCTTTTTTTATGTTAATACTTTTTAACTTTTATTAAGCAAGGATGCATTAAATTGATCAAAAGTGACAGTAAAGACATTTATAATGTTCAAAAGATTTCTATTTCAAATAAATGCTGTTTTTTTTTAAATGCATCACGGTTTCCACAAAAATATTATGAAAAACTGTTTTTAACAACATCAAAAATAATAATAAATGTTTCTTGAGCACCAAAACAGCATATCAGAATGATTTGGGTGGGATCATATGAATCTGAAGACTGAAGTAATGATGCTGAAAATTCAGCTTTGCTATATCAGGAATAAATTTTAATATATATTAAAACAGAAAACCGTTATTTTACATTGTAATAATATTCCACAATATCACCATTTTTACTGTATTTTTGATCCAATAAACACAACATTTGTGAGCATGGACTTCTTTCAAAAACATCTTATGACCCCCAAACTTATGAATAATACTTTAGCCTTCTCAGTATTTTAAAAATGTTTTAGCCTTTCTGATGATATTTGTTAAATGTATGCATTTCACTTAATGAATACAACAAAGAATGAAAATACACTTGACTAGGTACGTAATAATATCAGAGCCAGATGATATATTTTGCTTTACCTTGCCAACATAGAGAGGGTCATCTCCTGTGTATTCCTCCAGGACGAAGAATTGGTTCCACACCCAGTTGCGCTTGTGTCTTTGAAGGGATGCACCCACACTAGCTCTGATGGGCTTCGGGGAAGCCGGGCGGAGCGGGACAGAGTTCAGAGTCAGCCCCCAGCAGCCCACGTCCCACTGGGCCAACAGCAGCATAGTTATTAAAGTCAGTCCAGTCCACACTGCAGACCCTATCTGCATCATTTGGATGAAATGATGAACGTAAAAAAAGGAAATAAAAAAGTACACTCCTCCGTATTGAACGGGCACCAGAAATCTTGAGGCTGAGACGTTGCTCCAAGGAAACTGTGCACCACCCTCAGCACTGGCACGGGTAGCGGGATAGAGCAGACCTTCTGACCGGTGATTGATAGCAGAGACCACAGGAATGAACGATGATTGTAGTTGAAGCTCTCAAACCTGCGGTGGCAACAGACATCAGGGGGAGAGGTTGAAAATCAGAGCAAGAGAAAAGAGTCAAAGAAATTGAGAGTCTGTCAGCACAGATACAGACTTGATTTACCATCATTTTTACAATACCACTTCACACTTGAACCCCAGATTAAGACAACATGACTTTTGGCATTTCAGAGGTTGCCGTCTGTGATGCAGGTGCAGGCAGACCACTACAGGTGAGCAAAACGGACATTCAGCTCTTTCCTCTGGATGGGTATTTGACAGTACTGCTGAAAGTGGAGCACATTAATCTTTAGGGCTGAAGGGAAGCGGGGAGGGAGGGGGAAACAGACAGAGGGAGAGGGATAGAGCTCCAATGCAAAGGTTTGGAGAAATAAAGCAAATATGTACCATCTCAAGTCCCAACAAAGGAGTGAGTTGTTCCGTTAGCATACTTGTCTTATGCAAGACAGCAAATGGGTCAATGTCAAATAAGTTTAAAACATATGTACTCTGTATTCAGAATGGTGTCTTATGGTTTTGAAACCATTTTATATGGCTTTTTAAACCATTTTCAAGGAAAAACTTTTTAATTTAGTACTGAATTAAAGGGGTGGTTGATTATGATTTCACTTTTTTAACTTTAGTCAGTGTGTAATGTTGCTGTTTGAGCATAAACAACATCTGCAAAGTTACGATGCTCAAAATTCAATGCAAAGGGAAAGGGCTGCAACAAACGGCTGGTATAGGGACTACAACGAGCTTCTTCCCAGGTTAGTGACATCACTAACCCTAAAATTTACATAAACCCTGCAACAAAGGGGATGCGACCATTTTAGGCTGCTTTAGAGAAGAGGAAGAGTTGATGTTGCCATGCTGTCATTTTACGCGGACTTCTTCACAAACGATTAACATGACAGCACATGCTAGTAGATGAGTTGAATCAACTCCACAGCAACTACATAAATTTATCCACTAACCGTTCAGAAATGCATTCTAAAAGTTGTAACTTCTTCCCGAGTCTCTCCATCAGTGTCTGACTCCAGTTTGAACAATGTAAGGCTGGACACCATTACTGGCAATCGTCATTTTGGCTGAGTAAGATTCTTTAGCTTTGTTGTTGTTGAGCAACCAAAGGGTGAGCCATTAAAGCTCCACCCTCTTCTGCCCTTGACAAGCTATAATAAATGATCTGTGGGGTATTTTGAGCTGAAACTTCACAGACTTCCTTCCTTCTGGGGACACCAGAGACTTATATTACATCATGTCATTATTACATTATGTCATATCAAGCAAAACTTAATAAGATTTTCCTTACATCTTGAATGTGGGTGTGCACATCTACATCTTTTTTTTTTTTTACTTTTAAAAATATTTCACAGTATAAGGGGGTTTTTTTAACAAAAATTATGAATTATTAACACCACATGACATTTTACAACCTTAACTAACTTTGCTTTGTCATAAAAAGGTCAAATTATCTTACTAATAAATATTAATAAGCAAAGAAGAATTTTACTAACAAAAGATCATGCCAAACTACTTTTTCTTTTGTTTTGTTTTCAAGGATATAATTCTTTCAATGAGGCTTTTTTAAGAGTACTATTTTTGACTTAAAAAAATATCAAAATGAATTTTTATTTGGTAATTCATAGAAGTGGCGTAACAGGAATTGCATATGAATTGCTTTCTAATGTATTTTTAAATAAATTAACAATTCCTGACAAAATAAAATAATGAGTATCGTCATTGACCTACACTTTATCATCATCATATATCACAAGTATGTTATGTTATTATTATTATTATTATATTATTCTTCATTTAGAAGTCACTTTCTAACCAATGTGACTTATGGGACTTTTGTACTGTGTGAAACTCACCCTGGGGTTAGTTAAGCGCTTTGCTCAAGAGCACAATGGCAGTGGCTCATAAATGGCCCCATCTGGGATTTGAACCTACAACCTCCAGCTTAAGAGCTGCTACTAAGAACGACAAGGCTGCACCGCACCGTAAAAGTGTGTTATGTAAGGGACACTGGATTTTTATATTGTATAAAAACCCTCATGTTCCAAATTGCAAAGGAAAACTACAATTTAAAAGTGTGCACTCTAAGTTAAAGTGACAAAATTCCAGGCACAAATTTCTCCTAAGGGGTCCCTGGAGCTTCTCGGTCCGAGAGAGACTTTTAGGTGTTTCTAACATCCTTTTAAAGTCAAACACTTACAAGTCTGGAAAAAACAGTTCAAAAGGGATTTGGATAGAGCACATATACGTTCTCTAGAGAAATCTGTCCTTCCAGCAGTTCAAACCAACAGCAGCAGGATTCACGCACCAACAGCTTATTTTGATGTTCAAGAGGATGTCAAAATCTCCACGGATATCCCTTGTTGTCCGAGAAAAGATGAGATCTGACCTATGCTTTACAGAGAGAACAACTTCCATCTTGGGTTTAGAGTGCGTGGCAATTCATAACCACATAATTACTGCAGCATGTGCATAAGATTCGTTATATTTCTTTCAGGTTCAGATGGGCTTCAAACAATATCACTATTTCAAAGTGTTAAAGCGTTAGCATCGTTAAAAAGTGTTGATGGTAATATAGGGTTGAAATAAAAGGTGTTAAACACATCTGTGACATTAAAGCTTCGACAGGCACTGTAAATGTGCAAAATAATAGCATAATTGAAGCTTTAGCTCTGAAGGTGAACAGAAGAGTAAATCACAAAGAATAAGAATACCTCAGGGAATCCATTCCCTCCTTGTATTCCCTCCAAGCTCAAAAAAGCACCAGCGCTGCTGGAGGAGAACAGAACGTCTTGCGCTTTGCTTCAGAAGACCACAGTGCCAGGACCCTTCAGTGGGGAAAAGTCTCATCTAAAGCCTGTAATCTCTATCGTAAGCTTCACTTTATAGGGGAATTACAAGTGCTTAGCGGCTGATTAGATCTCTACGCGTTTGACTGAGTAGATGTAACAAAAAGTTTTCAAAAATGGTTGTCGATGGGTTTCAAGAAAACACAGTTATGGCAAAATAATCCTCTACACATCCCAATTATTTCCAACCTCCAATAGTTTCATTGAAGTTCTACATGACACCACTGCGAAATAAAAAGAGCTTTGAGTCTGGAATTCTTACAGCGTAGCGCAGGCTAATAGAGAGCTGGAAGGTGATATGGATCATTTATCAAGCTTGCATTAAAACACAGCAAACAAGGACATAGGAAACAAGTCCTGGGATTTTTTTAATGCTGTGCGTCTGATGCAATATCTTAGGACAAGTTTGCATGACAGGACATTTCTCAAATGTGCCCAGATTGCTTAGGACCCAGACTAGGACTGGAACTATAATGAAAAAAGAGAAAATTACAACATAGTACACAAAGAAACAGAATCGGATTTTTCTGAAATTAATTTGAGGGCAGCATGTCGCAATCTTGGTTATACCGTTGCAACATTGACACCATTATTGAACTGAACTGAATCAACATTGAACTGACTTTAGGTGTATAGTTCCTTCTGTAGAGCACCTTATAGCTGAACTGAACTTGATTCATAATTGATTAACTTTGCAACATTGACCGTTATTGAAGTGAATGAACTGAAAGTTTAAATAACAGAAATAGAAGACTTCAACAAAAGCATATACCATCTATTAACAACCTCTGAGCTCACAACAGGTCTGTCTTTAAAATTTTATAAGTTATCGTTATCATCCCCCTATGAAGAAAATGAATAGAACCATTCTGGAATCCAACTCTTGCACTCTATTATCTCCCGTAGAGCCACTTTACAGCTGAAATTGAAATTGTTTCATAATTGATGAATATGACAACATTAAACACTGTATTTTCTAGTTTATTAAGGTGAAGCTTCCTTGAAACAATCTGTATTGTATATCACACTATATAAATAAATGTGACTTGACAGTAAAATATTCAAATCTGTGTGCGTTTCGTATTAGGATCCATCACAAACCATTTTTGGTTTTATTTTATTTTTCTCTGATTGTTTTAGATAGACCAAATAATTGATCATGATTTAATACTTACAATGAATTACTATAGATTTACAAGGCGACGATATGCCACGCCATGAGTGTACTATATTTGTACCTCTTCTCCTTCGAGCCCCCCACTAACATTTTTTCCCCGCCCGAATCTGCTCGCTGTCGGGCTTGGCTGAGGCCCCGGACTTTGTGTTCAGCACAGATCGCCCAAATGGTCTGGGACAGGATGATGAAGTCTCATTAGCCCCCCATGCCATCTGACGAGAGGAGCTTAGGCTTCAGCACAGACCGCCCTGTGAGAGAGCGCCCACAGCCACAGCCAGAGACTCAGCTCCAAAAACCCATCTCAACACACTATCTAGTCATAGCCCCCCTGCGGTGCGAGAGCGATTGTGGCACGCACCAGGGACAGTATGCTCGAACACGGAGCAAAGCAAGGCTCCTGGCATCTGGACATCAAACACAGCACATTGCGGACTGGTAGCATATGGCCTTCTTATTATGGCTGCCCTTCGCTGTGCACACTCTTTGAGGATGACTACGACAAGATTACGCAAGGATCTGGGCTGGATATGGCTGCTTATGAGTCTGCGAGATCAAAAATTCTAATAAAGAATACATTTATAATATACTAAAAGACTATTTTCTTGCACAGTTTCATTACATGCTTCACAAAAAAAAGCCTGTTCATATAATATTTTCGTAAAACGGCAATCAGTGCATCCTGTTAATGCAAAACACTGTCACTTAAATTTAAAAGTCCTGGGATAAACATTTTACAGGTGAACTGGCCCAATGAGGTATAGTCCCTTAAAATAAAAAAATTAAAAAACGCAGATTATGAATTTCCAACACCCAACACACGCTTCTTGTCCAATCTACACTGTAAAAAAAAATAAAAAATAAGTAAATATATATATATATATATATATAGTGAATGACACTTTCTTTGTAATTAATTGTGATACTTACTAGCTATTAATTTTAAACACTTTCTTTGAAATTAATTGTGAAATTTATTAGCTATTTCTTTTTTTCAGTATAGCCTACAGCATGACTTAGCAAAACTACATCAGTCCCATATCGCAAACGCATCAAAGCCCCTAAAAATACCATTGTAAGACACTGGTTCCCTTTTTCATAATCTTTCATGGGGCCGAAAAACAACAAGACAGCCATAGGCTATGGCATACAGAATCTTAATGGGGCCCCCAGATTACAGGGCAACATTCTTGGTCATTTCTCTCTGACGACAGCCTCATTTATGCTTGGGCACGATAGTGCAAATAGGCTACAGCCAGATTTTAAGTCAGGAAATATGCAATACTAACAACTAAGCAACAGCAGAAGAGCAACTGAATGTATTCTGCAAATAATACAGAAAATTACTTCATACTGAACAACACCCAAATCCACAATTAATTTTTTGGACATGAGCTAAAATGAAGTTGGCCTCACAGTTCGCCACCTAGCGGCCACCCGCTTCACATTACAAGCGAAGTTTCCACTACGAGCCTCCGTGCTGTTGTTGGCATTGCAGTGGCGTCCTGACAGGGAGGTATTTGATATCGATACGGAGGTGTGAGGAAAATCTAAACCTCTGTACCAGTGATATCTGCTTTTATTTTGGCATAATACGACATAGAAAATTAAAAGCGGCAACCTCTGTAACTAACACTGCGTGATTTTCCCATCAAAACTAAATCTTGCACAGCCACACTACAGACGACAATATTTGCATCACAAATGCGACTCTCTGGCAAGGACCCAACTATTGCTCTTAGGACTGAGAAATTGTACTTCGTAGCGACTCGATTAATATGCTGACTGCCAGACCTTAACTTCTGAACATCACAGATGCTCCTGAGGGAAAAGCGCTGAATATTAAAACATCACATGCAGTGAGAGAAACTTTGAGAAGCGGCTCTTAAAATCTTGATGCTGACCACACTGTTCTAGCCTACAATATTTGAAACTGCATAGCGTATGAATATATTTAATGTTGTATTGAATTAAAAAAATATTTTTTCTGTCCCTTAGCATGTGCAACACTTTCATTAAAAAAATTTTCTGGAAAATAAATAAATAAAAAATAACAACAAACAATGTCACAATAGTACTACCCTTTATCAACTTTTAGATTGCTTTAACGATTTTGTAGCCGTATGTTAACAGGCATCGCAAATAAAGGGTATTGCACCTCAGTAAACACTGCAAAATCAGACTCACCTTTTCCTCTTGGTCGTGCGTATAAATTGTCAGTGTTCTTGTGAATACGCAGAAGGATTCCGTCACGTCGCAGCCTCTCTAGACGCGCTCTTCCCGAATGAGTGAAGGAAACATATTCAGGAGCATCCCTGCACTACAGGCGTCTTTCCCTCCGTTCCGCTCAATCACTGCGCTGCTCGCTCACTCTCCGCGCGTCTACAATAAGCCCTATTGAGAAGCCACAGCTGCAGCGAACCTCAGCCAGGGGAGAGCACTGTGGAGAGACTCACAAAGGGACCACAACACTGTCGGCCATCCGTGAAGCATGCCTCGGGAGTCACAGACCCACAAACTCTGGGAAAACAGTGGTAACGCGCAACTTATTGTCTCTAGTGAAAGTGGCTGACAAACTGGACAAGTCTCTGTTAGTGTGCTCCAGGAGCATCGCTCATCAGGGAAGCGTTGCTCTGAGGGGAGGTGCCGATGTCAGTCAGCGTATCCAAGGTGCCGAGGCTACTGTAGGATTCTAGGGGGGGCACAGAGGGGCCAAAGTGTGCAGAGAGAGACCGAATTAAATCCTCGTCAGTGTGACTCTATGTTCATGAAATGTGGGTTCGAACACTTACATTTATTAATGTTCAGGCTATTTAAGAATATATATTTATATCTCAACTAATGATAGTGTGGGTATGCTAGATTAGTATTACAGGTTAAAACTTATTTACCAACCTTTGAAGGGTTAGTTCACCCAAAAATGAAAATTCTGTCATTAATTATTCACCCTCATGTCGTTCCACAAAGTAAGATATTTTTGATGAAATCCAATGGCTCCGTTGCCTGCAATGACGCTCAATCTCCCAAGATTCAGAAAGACGCAGTTAAAACAGTCGACGTGACTACAGTGGTTCTACAATAATTTTATGAAGCGACGAGAATATGTTTTGTGCGACAAAATAAATCAAAATAAGGACTTTTCGACAATATCCAGTGATGGCCGACTTCAAAACACTGCTTTAAGAATCTTGCTTCGAATCAGTTGCCAAAGTCACGTGATTTCAGCAGTTCGGTAGTTTGATACGCGATCCGATTCACTGAATCGAAACAAAAGATTCATAACGCTTCAAAGCTTCATGCAGCAGTGTTGTTTTGAAATCGGCAATCACTAGATACTGTTGAAAAGTCGTTATTTTGTGTTTTTTGGCGCACAGAAAGTATTCTCGTCGCTTTATAAAATTAAGGTAGAATCACTGTACTCACATGAACTGTTTTAAGTAAGTTACCTTTCTGGATCTTGAGAGGTTTGGTGACATTGCTGGAAATAGAGGCCTCACTGAAACGTCGGATTTCATGAAAAATATCTTAATTTGTGTTCCGAAGATGAATGAAGGTGGTGTAGAACAACATGAGGGTGAGTAATAAATGACATTGCTTTCATTTTTGGGTGAACTAAAACTTTAAATTGCTCATAAGGTAGTTTTTATAATAATTATAATTTTTTAATGACATAATTAGCCTATTCTACTCTAAACTTATTTAAACATACATTAAATATTGAAGAAAAGGTTAAGTAAAATATAATCACTATATAATATAGTGCAAAATGCTCCTTTCTAAGTTAATTTTTCTGCTAAATAATGAGTTATGGAGATTGAATGATGAATTGGTAAATATCATATGGTAAATAACCTATGACATTGTTAACAAGCTTTTTATTGTCGTCTTTCGCGGTTTAAACACTGATTAAATTGTTACATGAGGAGGCGTGATGCATTTTGTTACGTTGCACTGTATCTTTCAACATACGTTATGTTCATTTAAGTTTTATTTCATGCTATAACTAACAGTAAAGATTAAGAGATGATCGGTTCACGTGCGCTTCGCTTGAACTGAGGCCTCTACCGCTATCTATTACACCACATTAAAGATCGACAAAACTGTATTCATTGTTTGCATCTCGTAATTAAATTGACAGAATTTAAAAGCAGAGACTTTGTTTTATATAAAATAGTGGCAAAGTTTAATTCAAGTTATTGGATGGGAGGAGCACAACAAATGTTAAGTGAGGTTTTGTTGACACATCAACTGAAAACAGCATAGACTAAAATATCAATTCTTTTGGATTTAAGAACTGTGGTGCCTTCATCAACAAAACCGTGCCTAAGAAATGAGTGACGGGACAGCCAAGCAACTGTCTTCGGTTTCAGCTGCAGCTGGGATCTTTTGCTGTTTGTATCAGTCTGCTTGTCTGTCTTCTTCAGTTGAATAGCTACATCCCAATTCAGAGGCTGCATCCTTCGAAGGTCGTCTGCGCTACAGCAGAGCAATGAAGGCTGTCCTAAATCGAAAGCTCCTTTAAATGCAGCCTTGAAATGTGTCCTTTGTTTCCTGCACAACGAAGGAAACACCAGATACGATAATGTCTGAAATCGAGTAGGTACTATATTTTAATTAGAATTGAGAGTCGGACGCTTTCTTCTTCTGCAGTTGCATTCTTCATCACAGCTGAAGTGAAATAAATGCAGTATTTGACTAATACACTGATGTTTCGATTCACTGAATCGAAACAAAAGATTCATAACGCTTCAAAGCTTCATGAAGCAGTGGTTTTGAAATCGGCAATCACTAGATAATGTTGAAAAGTCGTTATTTTGTTTTTTTGGCGCACAGAAAGTATTCTCGTCACTTTATAAAATTAAGGTAGAATCACTGTACTCACATGAACTGTTTTAAATATGTTTTTAGTAAGTTACCTTTCTGGATCTTGAGAGGTTTTGTGACATTGCTGGCAATAGAGGCCTCACTGAAATGCCGGATTTCATGACAAATATCTTAATTTGTTTTCCGAAGATGAACGAAGGCGGTGTAGAACAACATGAGGGTGAGTAATAAATTACATTGTTTTCATTTTTGGGTGAACTAAGCCTTTAAATTGCTCATAAGGTAGTTTTTATAATAATTATATTTTTTAATGACATAATTAGCCTATTCTACTCTAAACGTATTTAAACATACATTAAATATTGAAGAAAAGGTTAAGTAAAATATAATCACTATGTAATATAGTAGTGCTGCAACTAACGATTATTTTTTCTGTCGACTAATCTAACGATTATTTTTTTTCCGATTAGTCGACTATAACAATTATTTTTAGTAAGTTTTTTTTATTAATCTAGTGATCTTTTTTTACGTAAGAAGTTAGAACTAATTTAGCAGTTCGTTGAGGTGTAGAAACACTGGGACACGCCATTATGTAATAATACGATTTGATTTTGATTAAAAATAAGCCACTTATGTGTGGTCGTCCAGTGGTAGACATTTGAACTTTAAAATGAAGTGTGTCAAAGACTTTCTATACAGTCTTAAAAGGAACTTTTATAGTGTTCAAGCCATTGAACAAACGTCTCCTGAACCATGTATTTTTCCTCTTGCGCTGTCTGTTCAGAATTTAGCAGCCTCATCTCTGATTGGCTGGAATTTTGGCACATTGTACCGGTCGGCGCTTAGCGAGCGTGTAGGGCAGGTATCAGGAGCGTGAGCAACTGAAACCTTGCACGTGCGAAAGAGAACGTCAGCGCACATCCAAATAAACTTCTTTGAAATGCAAAACTGATTTTCGTTCGTTCAAAATATTTTCTTATTTGCGAGACGAAGATTTTCTCCTCAACTCAGTTCACACGCGCGCGAAATGCCCTTTTGCACGCTTAAAATATGATCTTGTGGGCGCAAACATTTGGCAGAGATCCAATTCCATAGGTGGTACGCCATTTCGGTTTTGCAAAGGGAACAAAGGACCATTTTATTTGGCCTCTGTTTAAAGTATTCCCATACTTTTGATAATCGTGGTCTAGGTTTTTGTGATAGAATGGAACTTTCTTCATTCCCAGGAGCAGAAGCCACCATTACGCGAGATGAATGTAAACAGTGTGACGCGTTGACGCATTTCACGCACGTTGACGTATTTTCGTAGTCGACGTAATCGATGACGTTGACGCGTCGTTGCAGCACTATAATATAATGCAAAACACTGATGTTTCAAAGACATTTTCATTCAATACTTTATGTACTGCTTAATGGTTCTGCAAGTTCAACATAAGCATATATTATTTAAATACCAATGTACTGTGGTTTACGTGTTTTATTTTGATAAACATGACACAATACAACATCGTGACTACATGAAAAGAACTTTAACTGTTACATAAATACAGATTTTTGAGCATTATTGGAACTTAAGGTGTGAGAATAAACACAAAACACACGTGATCATTGTCATGTGGTGAATCCGACCAATCGTGGAACAGCTGTGTCGTCATTAGAGCTTGTGCAACTGCGCTGGCTGACTCAGCCGGCTGCTCTCGAATCGCTCTCGCGGTACTTGGCGTCAGCGCTGTCTCAAGTCGGACAAAATTTCTTACCGGTATGTACTCCTTCATATCAGCCGGCGATCGGTCTGTGCAGCGCCTATTGTTGTTAGGCGACAAGAACAATTCTCTGTAGGCTAGACCATCTCATTTAACAACTCTCGGTCTGACCTTCATGGCCTTCGAAGGATGCAGCCTCTGAATTGGGATACAGCTAATGTGCGCAGTGCTGCGAGGAAGTGGATTTTGCCTGGAGTCAGGAGTTGGGTTTTTGAGAGTCGGAGTGTCAGCGTTTTCTCTCTTGCAACAGAGGAGGAGCTTTGTGAATATTTTTTTTTTTTTTTTTTTTTTTTCGGTAGCAAGGAGGAGCAAGTGGGTTGTTGAAAGGCAAACTGTTTGCATCTTTCTATGGTCTCATGATCGCTCGAAATCGGGTTTCTCTGAAAAATAAACAGTGAGCGTAAAATGGAAAACATGGAGTGGAGCTGCGGCAGGAGACGTTTTGAGGCAGGGAAATCTTTGCTTTGGCCTATTTTCATTGGTCTACATTATAAGAAGTATACAAACTAATCAATTCCTGTCAGAAAGTTATTCAATATTAATTTCTTCCTTTTTAGAATGTTTTTTTAGAAAGTTGCTTCATTATATAAACCTTGTGTACATGATATATGCAATAGCTGTTGCTTTATTTATTTTAACCTTACTTGTCCAATATTTTCTGTCAGCACAGCACAGTAAGTACAGTACAGCCTGGATCCATATGAATTACAGATTAAGCTTTTTAAATTTGGTGTCAATTGACTGTGTATATATCTGCGTTGTATAACGAACATGGACATGAGCTGTATTGTATATCGTATAAGAAATATATGCAAATCTGTTGTTTGTTGTCAGTGGTTCTGTGGCCTTACCCTAGCCAGGGTGTATTTGCACACATGCTCTGACTCCTCATGAATGTACAAGCTTCAAGCATGATTTTTAATACCTTATCTTGACGTATTTGATATTACAGACAGGGATTATTACTTGACATTCAATGTTACAGTAAGTATATATACGGATTATTGGCATGGTTGAATGAAATGTTACAAATATGCTCTGCTGTGTTTCGTCCTTTCCACCCTCTCTTCAAAAAGAAAGCTTTACTGTATTTATTAAAATAATTGAAATTTTGATCTTATGACATTGAGAAAGAAAAGAGTCAAGTTTTTTAATGGAATTACGACACGTCCAAATAAGCTTCCAATGATAAAGCGTGCTTGTGTCTATCATCCACTCCAGTATGATTTAAGTCACATAGCTGCAAGGCTCCTTTGGCTCAATCCCTCTGTGACCTAAAACAAACAAGAGAAACTTTATATTGAAGAGAGTCCTCTAATCCAGCTGCGAGCATTACTTTATGAAAAAGTTAATTAACTGTTGCTGGCTTATGTCACCGTCAATAGACCTATGCTTTCAAACCCAGTGCTGAGCCAGTCAAAACTACACAAATGCAACAACTCCTCAATTACAGTGGGACACTCTACAGTGTCACATTGCCCTGGATTAACGAACATTGGCGACAGCTAGAGCCCTGAGCTTCACTGAGCTACTCTGAGTCCAATGTTCTTGCATTTAATCCCACAGTTGAGAAGCGCTGAGGCAGGAGAAGAGTATTTCTTTGAAGTAGTGCATGGTAGACCAGATCTCTAGTTCATAAGTGAGGGTGCAGCTGAGCTAGTTTAAAACCAAGGGAGGCAGAATCTTTAGACAAGGTTTCATTTTTGCTGCTGTACAGTTGTGCCAATGTGTGGCATTCACATATAGAACCACAGTTTGCTCTTGATACTAAAGGACACTGTCAATGTGTGGGTGAGTTTGCGATCCAAGTAAGTGTCGGCCTTGTGATATTGCATTTGCTTTAAGTGCACAATTTAACAAGTACAGCCAGAAAGTGCACAGAGCACTGTAAGGTGGCATAGAAGCTAAGAAAACATTTTTTAAGGGGTGCCTCAAAGGTGAAGTGGTGTTCTGGAGAACATGATTCATACTCCAAAGGCACACATTCACTTTTCTATCTCTTGAGATACCTAAAAAACATCCAAATAAGGCATCCACAAAAACTGACTTTTACAATAAGAGAAATGTTTATAGTGATAAAGTTCAATTCATCAAGGCCAGTGTTAACAAAAAAAAAAGAAAAAGTGAAACGGACTGACATTGAAAAGGGTCTATTCAAAGAGTTGTCAAATTTGTATTTGTATATGTATATATATAGGGTTAGGGTTAGGGGTTGGTCATTCATATATATATATATGAATGACCAACCCCTAACCCTGCCTCTAAACCTACCCATCAGGTCAAGTCACCTTTACTTATATAGCGCTTTTTACAGTGCAAATTGTGTCAAAGCAGCTTTACATTAATAATTGGTGAATAATTTTTGGCTGCACAGCAGTTCCCAAAGAAAATGGTGTCATTGTCCAGCTTATTCTATATATTATTGATTCATTCCGTTGCAAAGATCAATAGTTATTAGTCTAGTTAATTTATGTATATCAGCACTGGAGAAAACAGTGATGTAATCGTCCAGCTCAGCTCAGTTCGCATACAACGGCGCCAATGCAGGCATACCAAAAACACTGCTGAATATCAAGCAAGTGTCCCCAACTTAAGCAAGCCAAAGGCAACAGCGGCAAGGAACCAAAACTCCAACAAAATGGAGAATAAAACCTTGGGAGAAATCAGGCTTAGTCTGGGGCCAGTTCTCCTCTTGCCAACCGTGAACACTTGCCTGATACTCAGGCAGAGTTACAGGTCACAAGTCTGATTTTGGGATCGCAACAGTCAAAATATTAAATTCCATCTAATTTAAGATCTTTTTCATCATGACGGTATGGGACAGTTTGCTGTGGATTTGTGCCACTGGCTGAAGTGTCAGTAAGGCCCGACACCTCAGGTTCCCCATCCGACCCGGACACGGCCCGGATCCAGCAAATCACTTTAAATGGTAAACCTCAGGATAAGCAGAGAGACAAAAATGACCGTAGACACCATTCTTCTTCTGATGCAACGAGTACATCCGGTGTTATAGGAAGTGTTCCCGGGTTCCGGCTGACCTGATCTTTGCAGCCTTTAACAGATCCTTTAACGGATATGAAGACATAAATTGATAATGTGTCATGTGTGTGCCAGGTTAAAGAGATGCATTTTTAGTCTAGATTTAAACTCGGGTAAAATACGTATGAATTGGTCATGAGATAGTGTTGGCCATTCACTTACTTTATTCCAAGATGCAACATACAAACAGAATTCATATGAAGTATGACCGAGTTACTAATTGTACAGTTTTAAAAGAATGGTGCTAGGCAGGAACAGTATAGTGTAAAGGTTTCCATTTTGTAATTGCTTTTCATATCAGATTCAGATTCAAGTGGCTTTATTGTAATGGGGAAAAAAGGTCTTTACATTGCCAAAGCATTGGTGACATTTACATACCATGTAAAAAAATGATAAAATAATAACAAAGGGGAGGAAAATGGAAAAAAGTATGCAATGATCTGTTTGGTGCAGTTGGTGGTCCTATTGGTTACTTTTTTGTCATGACATCAACTATCACTTGATGGCTTATGTTTCGTGTGCTTGTCGGCCAACAATATTAACAGCCGGAATATTTGGAATATTAGTAATATTAGAGAATCCGGAAACGATGACCCAAAAGCACCATCCCAGCGATGCTAACAGCTGACCACAACATCACTCTACAGCTGGGTTTTACAACACTAAAGCAAACCAGGACAGCAAGGTATATGGGGGTATTGTTTAATGGCCAAATGAATTTTACTGCCCACATCTCAATGGTCATCTGGTCTTGCTTTATAGCATCAGCATTGGTTCTTCAAGACGGGCTCTGAAACAGCCTCTTACCTGAACACACTGAAGCTCCAGCTTTTCTGTACTACTCGCACTTGAAACATGCCATATGTGGTACTGAGAAACTTATTGGCTATTTTATCATTTATCGTTCTTCATTTGGATAAAAATGTATACATAAATGTACACTAACATTCAAAAGTTTGGGGGTTGGGGAAGGAATTTTTTTTTGTCTGTTATGCTCAGCCAGGCATTTATTTGATCAAAAATGCAGTAAATAAGTTATATTGCGAATATTGTTGCATTTTATAATAACTGTTTTCAATATATTTTTTAAAACTGTTTTAAAATATTTTAAAATTGTCCTAATTTATTCCTGTGATGTCGAATCTGAATTTTCAGCATCACCAATCTTTCAGTGTCACATGATCCCTCAGAAATGTTTCTAATATTTTGATTTGCTGCACAAGAAACATCTTATTATCAATGTTGAAAAATGTTGAAAATTTCTGTCAAATTTCATCCCTAGCGTAAATGAGTAAATTGAAATCGATTTAATTTTTTGTTCATGCCGAATATTAACTCCTTTAGCTTGGATCCTTGGTGATCCAATGTTGACAGAATTTTCATGTTGGGGTATAGTGTGCCTTTAAAGCATGTAAATCCTCGTATTGAAAATAATTGACAAATATCAACAAATATAGCTTTTCCACTGAAGTGTAATATACATGTTGACAAATGTAGGATGGAAAGCATCACTATTGTACTTTATCAAGGATTGAAACTATTACAAATGGCTTCATTTAATTTAAACCAGTTTAACACAGCGTTTCATACCACAACGTCAAGTGTTTTTGTTCCAGCTTCACTCCATCTGTGTTTAAGTCTACTTATGTTAGGCTTGTGCCCCCCACCAGAGCACCACACCAGAAGCATACGGCACCATGGAAACCCTGTGTCTCCGAGGTTAAGCAACAGAGTGAAAATAATGCTTCTTTTGTATCAGTGTGGTTACCGCAGTACTCTTGCTGGGCTACTTTGGGCTTCCTGATGTGAGGCTCGTATTAGTCCACAGAGGGAGCTTGGAACGGGACAATGAGACTCTATTGAGAGGCGGCCCAGTATTTCAGAACAGGTAATGGGTGTAACGATGTCTGCCATGTCAATCAATTATCTCTTTTCTTCAAGTCCTGCTCACAGGCAGCATAAATTACCCCACATTCTTGACTGATAATGGGGAGACAGCGCTTATGTATTCCTAGAAGAACACATTTCGACCACACGTTTGCTCTATTGTGCTCGCCTTTGGCGCTCGCTATGCTACCTGGATCATGATAATTTGCTGTTTTCTGAAAATTATATGGTTCACATTGGCAAAAAAACTATTAACCTTGGCGCAGATGTTTATTTCATTCACACAATGTTGTATGTTCTCACATACGGCCTATCTCCCCATATGGTTATTATTATGGAGTGTAGTCGTACAACAACACATTTAAAAAGAAAAAAATACTGCATAAGTACCACAATGTTGTGTTGCCGGTTAATCAAAACAACATTTGAATGAGACAGAGGCAAAAAATTTTTCTCTAGCATTCCAATACAACAGCACCAAACACCAAAGGTGACATAAAGTAATAAGTGTGAAAATATTTTAAAAATGTTTATTCGTGTCAAGTGGAAAGATGATCTGCCCAAAGGAAAGCAAAATAAGTATTCCCTTCAGATCAAGTTTATTAAACTTCATAATTAAGCGATGATTCGCTTCTCCACCATTTCCTTCAGTGGATGGGGGAGGGGGCCATTCACACGACTCTCGTCAGTGTCTGAGGAGAGAATGGAGTGACAGACAGAACACAATAAACCCCAAGCCAGCTCCACTGGCTCTCAAAAGCCAGAAAATTGCATCAATCTCCTCCTCTAGTTTAAAAGGAGGAGAACAAAACTGTCACTGCTCTTTTTGGTTATCTCATACGCTTCAAACAAATACTCCCTTCTTTGGTAGACTGACCGTGTCTTCAATCAATCAGGCTCTTACTGAAGGGTAGCAGATGTCACCAACACTGGGGCACCAACTCGGTGACCCGCCCCCCGAACCGCGCACATCTCTCTCCTCTATTGATCACGAGACGCACAGAGGGAAAGGGCGGATTTTAAGATGGGCGGCTTTGTGCGTCCATGGTTTTATCTCCTGCGGGGCGTGTGCTTGTGCACATGCTTCAACGCTCGTGCTGAAAGGCTTGGGGTCCCGTCTTGCTCTTATTCACACGGTTGGGCCCGTCATCATGCTCGCACGGATCCGAACAAACCCTCGTTTTTAACCACTCTCTCTGTTTCTGCACCCTTTAAACAGATGCACTGTGACCAATCAGAGCAGCGGAGGCCACAACTGAGGGTGTGAACATATTTAGCTTGTGTTTCAAAGGAGCTGCAGCCATTCAAGTCACTTTTACACGCACTTTGGATCACTTCAACAAAGCACCATGGGATTGGATTTGATACAGTCAATATGGAGCCATGTTGTACACATAGTTTGAACCAGAGCTGTCAGGGATACAATGAAGTGAGCATCTCTAAATGACACGAAGATGACGATGGAGGAGGCTACAGAGATTACGCTGATACACCTAATTAGAGCATGAAAATCCATTTCAAGGGGAGATTCAGAGGAAGGCCGAGATGAAAAGGAACAAGGATAGATTAGTGTAAGGCCAGAAACATGGCTAATATGTGCGAAAGCCCCAAAGAATCCCTTTTGACTGATCTCTCTAATTTTTATCAGCTGTAAGCCAACCCCAAATCCCCACCCAAAAGGAAAGCACCCTGATAAATGGGTGTTTATCTATGTCAGGCTACCCTGCATGTCTGCTTTGTTGCTAAAGTGTCTCTCCAGAAGCCTGTCTGGCTACATCAGTAACAAGATTGTTTTGAGTAAACACTCAACACATCTGAAAACACATCTGAAAAGCACTCCCAGATGTTGCCGCTGCTGTTATTGCCTTTGGGCACTCCGGAATAAGGCGAGTCATTGTATCTCAGGTGTGTCACTTTTTCAAGCGTGTGAGTTAAACGCTGGGGATTAATATCTTGTGAAATCTGTGAGTGCATTTCCATGAAGGGTGAAGAGGACTTTTCCCGCCTCGTTTGAAGTAATGAAAAATTGAGTCCAAAAAGATTTTCGCACATTGAAAATTCGCTATTTAAAAGAAATTTTTAAACCGATAAAACATATATTGTACTCTATAAAAAATATTTTTTTGACATTGAATAGTGAATTAAATAGAAACAGTGAATTAAATAGAAAAAATCAGTCTTTTCACATTTAATTAAATGTGTTAATTGCTGATTATTTGTAATTAAGTGAAAATTGTTTCTACACCAATATTTTTCAGTTTAGAAGAAATTTTTACTATTCTGAACAATTTTGGAGTTACTAATCAAAAAGTCAAAACAAATAGGTCAAATTTGTTACAAATAAAACCGTTACCACACAATACAAATATTAGAGAACAAATATGTTTAAGTTAGGGTGGTTGCGCAGTAATATATAGAACCGTTGGGTGAAGCGGTAATACTCGTGCTTAATCGTGAATAAAACCGCTATTGACCAATCAGAATCAAGGACAGGAACTAACCGTTCCTTTTTATAAATACATATGCAACTTTATTAGGTACACCTTGCTAGTACTGGGCTGGACCCCCCCCCCCATGAATGTTTGTGTGTGTGTATAAAAGCTTATATCTACTGTATACATAAAAGCTTGAGTACATGGTCACAAATTCACCCTCCTTGTCACCGATAAATGGCACGGTGGAGTAATCTTCTGCTTCCATGAGTGGAATAGCATACCTATGACTGTTTATGCAAACACATGAGAACATTTGGAAATAATGAGGCATGCCGCAAAGCGGGCATTGTTCATGTGACAGAAACGCTCTTCAAGTGCCTGGCTGTCCACCTCTTAATGTTATGCATAAAGCCTCATTTGTCCTTCTGCCCTACTACTTCACAGTGCCTGCCACCCATTTGCGTGGCTGTGAACTTGATTCCTGCTTAGAACAAAATAAAAGAAAGAGATTGAGGTACTACAGCCAATGATCCAGAAAACAAAGAAGTATAATTTTTCACAGGTCTAAAAATAATGAGCATTTATCAAGAGAAAATGCATTCTCTATTGGGAAGAGAAATGCAGATTGCTCCACTCTCCATGCATCAGCCCTCTTTTCTAATGAGTGTTTATTATAAGTGAGCAGCAGTGTGCTGAGGAGCAAAATTTGGAATTTCTAAATTGGATCCTTTTTAATTCCTGAGTTGGAATTGGGTTTAATTCACGAATTGGAATTTTAGGGCATGTTTACACGACAATGATGAACAAAAAACTGAAAGGTTTTTTCTTTATACAGATGACAACATTTTCAAAATGGTCCCCGTTGACACGGATCTGCGAAAATGATTAAAAACGCTGTATTCTGCGTTCTAGGCCAGTATTTAGCAATGTCACTTTGTAAAGAAAGACTACGCTCCTGCACACATACGTATTCTTTTACAGAGCAATTGCATGTGAACACGTGATTTGCATGTGCATGCCATTGCCATTTTTATAGATTTGCATTTTTGTAGTTTACACAGAGACGACAACATTTTCAAAAACTTGCTCTTTGAAACCCATTTTCAAAAGTTAGCTTTTTCAGGCCCCCAAAACGCCATTGTTGTGTAATGAAACCCATTAACAGTTTTCCGTTTGTGGTTGAAAATGGTGTCACGATCACCAGCTGGAGTGCCTTTGATAGCCATTAGAGGGCACTCCAACCCAGACTATTGTCAGTCCTTCAAGGACTACTTTTCCCATAATCCATTGCCTTGGCTCATTATGCCTGATTGCTTACAGCTGTGTCTCATTAGCTTGTTTAACTGCTCATATAAACCCCTTTAGCTCAATCACTCATTGCCAAGTCTTGTATGTGTGTAATTGTCATTGTATCTTGTTTCACCCATGTCCTGGTTCTTTGGATTTTAATAAATACTGCATTTGGATTCTCAATCCGTGTCTCGGAACAGTATAGAGCTCCGGAGATTGACGTCATGCAGTCTAAACTCCGCCATTTTGGCAGGCCATCAGGAAAGTGCTAGAACAGCTGTAGCATTGGTATCGATAGTGGTCGAACAATAATTTAAAACCAGACTGTTTAGACCTTACTATTTCAACATGGTGGACAGGATGACAGAACAGGTGGGGGAAAGCAAAGGGGAAATAATTTTATTTTTTAATTTTATTTTATTATTATTATTATTTATTAATTATTTTATTTTATTAATTTTATTTTTTATTTTATTTTCATTTTTATTGTATACCTAAGGATCCCGATAGACAACTGAAACTGTTCACTGCAATAAAACGTGCTAACCAACACAATAAAACAACAGATGGTTGTATTTTTATAAATGTTTTTGTCTCAGTATTCCTATAAGTGCTTTATAGGGGTTATGTTTAATAGTTACCCTAAAATGACATGAAAGAGTTTAAAATGTGACTGAACATAAAACACATTTTTTTCACACACTTTTCCATAAAAATGTAAAAAAAAATGACACCTCATTTGGATATTTTCATGTCTGAAAATTTTGGGATTAAATGGGTTAAGAAGACATTTATGATGTCTTCTGCACTCACAGTGATAAAGCTATGCTGGCTACCTACAAACAAGGACAGCTAGGGTCGATTACGTTACCTAATAACACAGTTGACTTACCCTTCCAATGATGACAAAGCAGGTTTTAGCCGTAAGACTACAAAGTTGAATATTCATCATAAAATTAGATTACGTCAATTTGTACCCCTCCAGGCTTTTGTTGGCTTTTGAAGAGTCTCCGGAGTATAAGACGAGGTAAAGTTGATGAGGTAGTTGTAGATATGAGGAAACTGCAGGTTAGAAAGCTATCCATTCCTTTTATTGATACACATTAAAAGCACCCCGGGGGCATTATAGGGATCTGTTATTTTTAATTTATTAAGTTTTGCTATGTACAGGTTTATGTTTTTTTAATTAAAGTGCGAAGTGAACTCTGTTGCCTTGAAAGTGGCACCGTTCATTTCATATTCGCTCCCGGCTGTCTCTGCCTGCCGGCATGGTAGTATAAACAGAATGGGTCATGTGACGTCCGGAGCTCTATATGACATCATGTAAATGGCCCCTAAATTGCAATGAAATTCAATTGTAAAAAAATATTCTACATAATCATTGAAAAGTGGAACTTAACTAATCCAAAACTTTTTGTGACAAAACTTAAATAGTTAGCTACTTTATTAATTGCCAGTTATTTCCTAATGCTGTATTTAGAGTTGTATTTAGGCCGCCATATTAGCTACGATATTTCCTCTGGTATTTCTGTTGTAATTATGACAATTTAAATGATTATTTTAACAACAAAAATTAGGAGTAAGTTGATTTATTAAAACAATGAACCATGATTCCTTTTGTGATTCGGGATTATGTGTTTGTGTTTAGAATTTGAAATAAGTTAACAAGCCCCCTGGTTGCAGACCATTGATTACACATTTATCCGCAACACAACTTTTTTAACTCAGATGTAAATTTAGCCATATAACACCACAAACTGTCCACCACATTTTTCAGGTGACTTTATAAATATAAATATTTTCAAAGGAAAAAAAAAAAAAATATATATATATATATATATTGTTTAATACTGATGTTTGACTCCATTTGAAGACTTTAGTCCATTAAACTAATAAACCAAATAAATTAGATTGTGACATTTTAAACATTGATTATTTATATAATTATGTATGTTGATTGATAGCATGTTTTGGGGAAACTAGAAACTGCACTTCCTGCAGTTCATGTCATTAAGTTTATTCCATTTTAATTCTGCTTCAAATGCTATTTTGGATCCTATTAGCTTATTGACGTTAAAGAATAATGAAAGCTGGTAGAAGGCCGGGTAACCGAGGGGGTGATGTGATAATGCACAAAGCCTTCTCTTCAGCTACTGATCTTTTCGAACAAGCCTAGATCAACAAGGTATTAGTCTCTAAAGAGCATGCTGTGGGAAGTGTATTAATGCCACTGCACTCTGTAAAGGAATCACTGACTGAATTTGTGACTTTTCGTGTAATAGAGTTTAGTTTTCATGAGACTAATCATAAGTTGAAGAGGCACCTCAATATGCAAAGCCTTTCTGGTTGAGTTTTCTCGGTTTTTGAGAGGGATTGGAGGGATTGAGTCAAGTTGCATCTGTCAAAAGCAACAGAAGCGCACATAAACAGCTCTAAACAGTTTTGCTCATCAGTCAACAGCTGAGACGCCTCGCCTTGATTCATTTTCTCAGCTGTGAAGATTTGTCCCCTCATAATTCAATTATTTCTCATTCAATCACGCTCCATTAGATCATGATCACTCCCAGCTCGCCTCGTTACCACAGGAAACACAATCAGGACGATTTGGTGGTGACAGTCTCAAGGCTGCACTTTGAAATGACTTCTTATGTGTTTGGATACATTTCATTATGTGACATGGCACATCATAATACTCTCTCTGCAGGCTGCACTGACTGATAGAATACTTTATTCACAGGGTAGAATAAGCTTTGAAGGCACTAATGAGAATCTGATGCTTGGTATACGCAGCGATGTAGACTTCATATAAAAGACAGCAATAATTCACGTTTATTTGTGAAACCATCTCAAATTAGTTCAAATAAGCATGAATGAGATGATTACGAACAATACTATCAATGGCTATCAGTGCATTTTCATTCTCGGAAATCACCCAGAGGCACTTGGAGTTTACGGCTTGTGAAAAAGCTAACATCTTTTTCTTCAAAAGCAACATTACAACCCTTAGTTGACCAAAAAATATGCAGAGCAGCTGTGATTGGCTGAACTTAATCATTCCCCTGCCCCTCCTGAACCTGATGCCTGATAAAACAGGTACAAATAATTGCACACTAGTCCTCACTTTGAGTTTGGAGCACGTTTTCCATAATTGCCTCATCCCTTATAATCCCTGTGTTGTGTTTAATCCCTTCATTTTTACAGACATTATAATAATTATCATTTAGGAGCAGATAATTACAGTAACCTTCAGAGCTCGAGAAAAGCAAAATATTCCAAAGGCGATTCACAACCACAGGTTTTTCTAAGACTATTTCCAAAACCTATTTCTTTGGTTTTCCAAAAAGGAATGTAGTTATCCCGTTGTAGAAAAGTTTCATGTAAGTTCAAAGAAAAAAATGGCTCTACACAATATAATGATCAAGAGCTGCAGGTCACTCTTTGAATGTTAGCTTCGACAAATTCAGTGAGGAGGAAAATAATTCTGAAGAAACGCTGAGCCTTTGTGAGAGCAGGTCAGGGGTCTGAGAAGTAGGTGTTTAACTGTAGGTACAGCAGTCTAAGAAGTCCAGTCATTTGGAATCACACAGGCGTGTCATGAACATTAGCAGTGTTTCCACTGTCAGGCCAATGCAAGCTGAGGATAAAAACACGCCGGGCAGGGCCAATAGCCTTGGACCTTGATCACAAAATGAACATGACAGAAGTGGACATAATTTATTCGTTTGTGTCAGTAATGCACATCAATCATGCTGACTCAAACTGTATTTATCATTATTTCACATAAAAAGAGAACACTTGCTTCTATTTTTTGAGATCACAGGAATGCACAAAACAACGTTAAAGCTTTTAAGGCTTGCGCATTTAGAAACATATATATATATGATAAAATATCATATGTTTACATCATATTTCTTTAGAAAGAATGAGCATTTCTATTTTTATTTTTTTTTTATGAAATTTGAGCGATCTCTCCCGTCTCACTATACTGTTATCCTTTCAGCCAGAGCAACAGAGGGAGCTCACAGACAGAAAACTAGAGTTATGAGTTTTATATGAGTTAAAGTGATAGTTCACCCAAAAATGCAAATTCTGTCATGATTTGCTCATCCTCAAGCTGTTCCAAACATGTACAGTATGAACTTCTTTCTCCTGCTGAACACAAAATAAAACATTTTGAAGAATGTCAGTAAGAAAACAGTTGATGGGCCCCATTGACTTCCAAAGTATTATTTTTTTGTTTGTTTGTTTGTTTTTTTCCATTCTATGGAAGTCAGTGGGGCCCACTTGGAGTGTTTCTCTGCTTCATGCAACTTAGTTCTCAATATTGATCTGCAATTACTGGAGCTCTTTTGTAAAAAGTGATATTTATGTTAGTCCAGAACTGGGGAGTAGAGAGAATGAGAATAAGGGTTAATAAAAAAGATCATTTCTGGTATATATGAAAATCTTAAAGAAAGCATATGTGTCATTAGGGGCCAAGCACCGAAGGTACGTAGTAATTGTTCCTATTATTATTATTATTATTATTCCTCTCTGGAAATCTATGGCGGACAGTCTGAACATTAACCACAGAAATTTTGGAGTCTCTATTGCAATTGCTCTAGCCCCACAACAGTCCAAAATTGAACTCACGTTTATGCTAATAACTTTTGAACCGTAAGGGATAGTAAAATAATTTCCATGATTCTTCAAGATGATTCGTTTGCAACCTATGACGTCATTTTCCGTCATTAAAATGTTTCCGCAATTTTGAACTTTTTCTACTCCTCTTAGATCATTTGTCCATTTTTCATGAAAATTTTACCAGATCATCTTCAGACCATGGCGACAAAAAGTTGATTCATCTAACCATTCTCGAATAACACATAAACAAATTCGACAAAAAGCATGCCAAAACGGATGTGAGGCTTTATCTCTGCAACACTTTAGCATATTCTGACCAAACTTGGTTTGTTATGACTATCATGACCTGAAGGTAAATGCACAGAACAGTGCCTCATAGAGGTCAGGAGATATGGATAATGGCTCTTTTAGCTTATAACTTTTGAAAGGTTTGGCCAAAAACTGGTCTCTTTAGATTCGGTGCAGTCGAATGAGATCCAATTTTCCCATATCTGCCATTTTGGGCATCCACTATTTTGAATTTTGTCATAAAATGCAATATTGTCGAATGCATTGGTGTATTGTTACAAAACTTGGTGTCATTATCACTATGCCCTGGAGGTACTCAAAAAGTTGAGACAGTGCCACCTTGTATTCAAAAGTTATAATAATATTAACAAAAATACTAATAACGTTAGATTATTTTTGCCTATTTTAATGAAACTGGTCTTAATAGATTCCTTGGGTCATGCTGAGAACATTGATACCAATTTTGATACCGAACTTCCTGTCCACCATTTTTTCTAACGCCTTGACTGTTTGTCCGATATTCACCAAATTCGAGTCAGACCATCTTCATGACTTATCATGCCTTCTTTGTACTTGACCTCTTAATTGCTGCTTATATATGCTTATACCTATATTTCCTACTGTGTCTGTGTGTCTCCATCATGTATATTAATATATTAAGTAAAACACTGTACGTCACAAATATGTTGTTACCAATCCCATCAACTTGCGGGGTAGGCTTTAGCATATCATTAACTCAAGAGAAGACCGGTTGTCTGGGTATATTTTTCTGTTGATATGAAAAATTGGGTGCATTTTGCAATATAGTGGATGAATTATGTATGTGTATATTATTATTATATTATAATGTATATTAATATGACCTTCTCCATTGACATTGCCATCGTGTAGCGTTTACTCCAGTAAAGTTGACCAAGTGGAGTCCGAGCTGATGTGATTGAGTGGAGGCTGCGACTAATATGCATATTCATTGACCGTAGACATATACTAAATGAAGCAAGTGTGTAGAGTTACATTCAAGTTATTTTAAGGCATGAAAAAAGTATTTTCACAGGAAAAAACAGATGATCAATCGATCGAAGATTAGATTTATGCGATAAAATTGACTTCGGGGGACTTTATCGTCAGTACAGAACAGTACTAGAATTTAAAAACTTCAAAAACTCCACTGTTAAGTAAAAATCACAGAAATGGATGTGATAATTTCAGAATGTGATCAAATTTAAAAATATCACAAGGAAATTCAAGTCGACACCCTTGTTTAAGCAAGCTGTCAATCACTCACTGAGCAATGGCTAACTATAGCTCTTTATTTTCATCTTGTTAATTTTCTTGACATTGTGTAAATAACCCAGTGATCATTTTTTGTTTTTGGGCTTTTTACATTTATCAGATGTGACAGTGGAAAACCAAATGGGAAGTAAAAGGAGAGGGAGAAGCAGAACAGGAATAGGATGTGACCCAGACTGGACCCAGGTCCCCCACAATCACAACATCTCCTTTCATGTTGGACGCACTACCCTCAGGTTTCTGAAATTTTTGCATACCTAGTTTACTTTCTTAAATGACAACACAAGCATATTCATTCAAGTTCCAGAGCTCAGAAAGCATTGCATAACAGGAATGACCCACGCATTCGCCGCACACAGATAACAGTGCTCCACCAATGCTTTTCACTCTGATCATGAAGTATGGTCATCATAACTTGCTTGTCACTTTGAACATTCTGCTCCAAAGCATTTCTTTTGGTAAATATAGTAATTTGTCACATCACATAAACAACCTCAGTATGTAATTTTACTGCATGGTCTTTTATGCAGTCCAAATTTCATGTCCATTCAGACAGAGGCACCAACTATAAAGTGACAATTACCAGTCCACATATACCTTTCTCTATATATGTCAGAACAGCAAGAAAATCTGCAGTTCATATCATATCTCACCCAGAGGGTTCCTTTGACTCATCATCGAGATGAACATGGTTCAAAGGGACAGCAACAAAGCCTCTATCTTGAGGACATCTCAATGAATGCCCAGGTAACAAGACACTCCAGCTATTGATAGTGTGCACCCCAGATAGAAAGTAGTACTATCATGCAAATGGAACACAGTGGCAGAGGTTAGCGAGGTGGGAGACGGCGGCTGGGAGGCAAATAAAACTCTATTTAATGAGGACTTTTACAGTGACCTTCCACATCAAAGGATCCCCAAGTTAGTCTCCATCAACCGGCAGGCACACAGAGACTATTGCACCAGCAGCTAGAGAATTACGACCCCCTCCGTCCGAGTCAATGGACCTCTGACTCCACACAGAGTTTATCACCTAAATCTGCTCACCCACAGTCACTCTCCCAGCTGCTTGTTTTAGCTATCGACATCTGGACAAGTAAAATCCTCTTAACCTTTTATCCAGTGGAGGTCAGCGTTGATTTACAATCTATAGTTAATGCTACATAACAGTGCACTCAGGGATATCAATTTACTCCGTGCGCAAATGCGGTTGCTGTATGCATTACAAACCGAGTCATATACTATCAGAGATCCAAACCAAAAAGGGAGCAATTTGCTCCTAAAGTTAAAAAAAGAAAGAAAAAAGGACCCAAAATACTTTTTTTGATTGAAGTGATTCGGTCAAAAACTACTTTAGCAGGATAATATTTTCTTAGAGCTACTGTAAAGCCAAAACAATCTCTGTCCTATTATTACAGTGAAGCTGCTTTGAAGCAATCTGTATTGTGAAAAGCGCTATTTAAATGAAGATGACTTGACTTGACAGTTTAAAAATAGTTGTTTCTAATAATTTTTTCTAATGATTAATGTTTGTTATTTAATTATTATTTTATTTAGTTCATCACAGTATATTAAATATTTTAGTAAAATGTTTTACAATAACATCTTTAATTAATTAATGCAAAAATTGTATTCTGTCATGTGAACAACTACTGACGTTGCCTACTGTACATCTCACAAACCTTAAATATACATCATGGCAACGGTTCCTATAATTTGATTCTAACATATCAAAAAATACTTACTGGTGTTTCAGTGAGGGAGTCAGTTGTAGTAACAACTCACTGATCGAGTCTGATTCAAATTGCTTAACCGTGTGAGCAAGTTCAAGGCTGCTTATTTAAAAAAAAAAATATATATATATATTTGGTTGTAAAAAAGATTTGGTTCAAAAGACTCAATTTTGTTCATTGATACATGTACAAAACGCTCTTTGAATCATATCTGAAACCGTCAATGGATGCAAACAAAATTTTCCTAAATGACATAGGGACGTAAATTTGTAGGAATGTATTGTATATGTAGAATTTGTATATGTAGGAATGTATTGTTAAATCAATTGCTTTTGGCTTGTTAAATAAAGCATTATGACTGTGTGGTGGTGTCCCGTAAGAGTGATGTTTAATGGGGATGCTGAAATGAACTGCATAGACAGTCTAGAGCTCAAGGTCACATAAAACAAGAGCAAGACCCACGACATCTATACCGTCACACAAGGTCATAAAAGTTCATAACACTCACAGCTCTGTTGAAATCACAGCACTGCTTGAAATATCAAGCTCCCTGCCTCAATAGAAGTCTTTATTAAATCACATTAGGTCCCTATAGCCGTAGACAGGGCACCGCTGCGCTGTAGTTGAGTGACCGGCCTCTTGCCACCAGCTCCCCGATCTAATTTATAACTGTGTCTGCAAAGTCTGAGAATGCAGATGACACATTGAATAATGCTAAAATTAAGAAGGGACTAAAACCTAGAGATATTCATTGCCTTGATCTCCATGGGATACAGTGTAAGACAGTCATGGCGATTTATTAAAAAATTGCGTTATTGAGGCACCTTCTTATAAAAAAGAATCAGTGTTCTTCAAATAATAGGTAATTAAATGACTAAAAAAGGTCACATAACACTCTTGGTCCATAATGGAAGTGACACGGGTCAAAACACTTATGTGTGACAACAGCCCAGCATATAAAGACAACCCCCCATTATGACAAACATCTTCCATACTGAGCACATCCTTTCTCTCCGCTGAGGCCTTAGCTTGGTCTTGCCTCAGGAAATGTCTTGGCACAGATAAAGGTCACTGATATCATGTTTAATAAGACCTACACATCAGCAACTCTCAAAACATTGTCAAGTATTACCCAAATCTCCTCCTGTATTTAAAAAAAAATGGCTTCTTGATGAAAGTTTATAGAAGAGCTGTTGCTTTAAGGCAACATGAAATCAAAACTGACCTTATTTATGCACTTTCATAATGTAGTTTTCTGCACTTATTCAGAATGATTCATGAATGCAGGTTTTTCCCTACGGAAAATGTTATTTATATAGTTTTAGTAATCTTGAATCAAAATGTATAGTAATAACTTTCTCTGACAGTAATAGCTTCCTTCTTTTCCAACCAACATAATTTAATAATAATACTAATACATTTTATTTCTAGGCACTTTTCATGACACTTAAAGACAGCTACAAGCATACTAAAGCACATAACAAAATATAGAGGACCTCAGCATTCAGTAAGATATATCCACATAAAAGCCTGTTGGAAAGGCGAGTTTTAAAATGTGATTTAAAAACAAGGAAACTATCACTATTTCGAATATCCTGTAGAAGCGAGTTCTATAAATGTGGGGCTACATAACTAAAAGCTCGAGAACCCATGGATTATATAGTTTAGTTACCAGTTAGATCATGTCCTCTAATTTCATTGGCTAAATAGCGTTACAATGGTTCTGATAGACTTCTCACTCTTTTTATCACTTTGCGTGACTAATGACTTTTCAATGATTCTTTCGGCAGATACATCGAAATGCCAGTAAGTGGCGACGAGGGACTGTTTTTATGAATGAATCATATAATCATACACCTAAATGATATGTTCAAAACATTGATTCATTCAGAAATTAAACCAGTATGTGCATTACCTGGAAATATTAACCAATATCCAAATATCTTTTGTTTTAGGTTACTCGCATTCAATCTGGATCTATTCGTGTGTGCTGTATGTAATTCCCACAATGATCTTAAGGATACAGATGTGTTGTTATTCTTGCAGTCGGAGATGAATATGTATTTTAATGTAAAAGTTTGTTTATGTAATATTAGCACCCAAGTTGCCCTGCAGGCGAATTCTGGCAGTAGATAAGTAGATATGTCCTATATTTAATAGGTAGGTCTCAACTTCTTTCCAGCTGAGCCCTGAAAGGCTATTAAACTAGGGAAAGATAAACCAAACCGACTACAGTGACCTTAATGTTCCACAAAACTTTTCTCACGCATTATTTTCTATTTCTTGCTACAGTAAACGACCCAAATGATTTAAATATACAGGAAGAAAGGGGGACAGCTCGAGGTGCTCAGACAAAATCAATTCCCTGCAGATTCTTGGTCAGTCTGATGGGAACGCCATCCTCTTCTTTTAGAGTCGTTGGACATCGGAAGCCTCATTGTGGGAATGTCACTTAAAAAGAGTCCCATGGGGTGATGGGAGGATAGGAGAGGCTGGCCAGGGACAACATCACTGAGACACACTCTGTCATTGGAGCCAAAACTCGGAGCAGTCTCGCCGCCGAGCCCTCATTGTGATTTGCTGTTAAGGGCAATCGATCAACTGGAGCTCACCAAAATGTGTCAATCACCCAGAGGAGTGGCCAAGAAGGACGAGCTTTCACCTCAGCCAGTGAGAACAGATGTGACACTAATGAGTTAGAGCACTTCATCTCACCCTAGATAGGGTGGGAGCGCGCCAGACAGAAAGACAGAGAAATTACATTGAAGAGAAGCATGCTTCAAAATTTTCGGCCTGTGTTGGAGGCAATCAATCATCTGATGTTGATTGAAAAAACATTGAGCTTTTTTTAGACACTTTTTTTGTTTTTGTCAAAGCTATTTTCACATTTTTTTTCAGTTATGTTCAAGCTATGGTGCAAAATGCAATCACACTCTTAAAAATGTCTTTATTGGCATTCCATGGAGAACCTTTAAAGTCCCCCTGAAATCAAAATTGTAGTTTTTTAGCTGCTATTAGAAATATATAAGCCTTAAGGTTATGAATAACTGGTGTGATCCAAAGCAATGACAAAATTTTGTATTTGGGTGATATAAGCATTCAAAACTTACAGTCTCTCACTTCCACTAAAATGGATCACGAATTTTCTCATCAGATCTTCCTTCCAATCAAATGCTCTCTAGAATCTGAAGCATCCCGCCCCCTACATTATAAATAGACTCTGAAGCTGTGGCTGAAATCACATTTACCATTTTCTACATGGTGAATGGAACATTGTGCACTGTATAGGGGAAAGGGAACGATTAAGACAGTGTAAATGTGCTTTCCATTGAGGCCAGTTAAGTCTGGTTAAACATTAGTGTCACGCGAACCGCAGTGCACAATCTGCTCCGGTCCAGAGACACGAGAGCACAGAGTGGATCATATGTGTGAGTCGGTGCAGACCACAAAACGTATCGGACACATATGGAGGAGATTAGGAGGAGAAATGGTTAGACATTAGAAGGAAACAGGTTTTGCCAATCTCAAAGGCTCTGGCCAAGCTGTGATATATACAAAATGCAATTGGCTATTTTTAAAAAAGGGGAGGAGCTGTTTGATATGTGCCACCCTGTCTTCCTGTTTCAGAAATTACGACAACGGATTGAATAATGCTGTGCGTTCCAGGGAAATTCAGTTGGCCTTTAACCTTCACTGAACCTTTCCATTGGTTCAGAGTGGTTCTTTGGGGAACCCAAAATGCATCTTCAAAAAAAAAAAAACTTTTTGAACTTTTATTTTTAAGATTGCATTTACACTGATGTTCAAATAGACCAGCACTGGGACCTTCTTTCTGCTTTTATTGATTACACTATGAGGTACAAAAAATACTGCTTGACCTAATCTGCACTCAGCCCATGGAGGAAAATTTTGCTGATGGCTGTATTTGCGTCATTGCTCCATTTTGTCTTTCTTCTCTTGTGTTGTGAGGAATTCGGTGAGTCCAACATATCAATATCAGACAAAGCATTACCTTGCTTACGCTGCACTATTTTGATTATTTTTCAAAGTGTATTGCTTTTGCTTTGCTTCATGTACATCATTCTCCCCGCCGCAGAGCTACCAGGCCTTGGCTGCTAATCCTCCAGGGCCGTGCATCATTTTAATTTCTTAATTCTTACTCTTCTTTCGACCCAGTCCTCCTGGGAGTGCGGAAACAGCCCCGGAGCATGGTTTGAGGGTAGTCCCAGAAGACACAGCCATAATGTGTGCCAGGACTGCATGAGGAACATGACATATGTAACAAATTAATTCTCCACACACACTCGCTGCCGCTCGGAATACCAATGAGAATCGTTCGGCAGGCTGCTATCAGGCTGTTCGAATGCAGCAAGGTTGTCCGGCTACAGTGGGCTGTTGTACTCCTGCTCTGCTTGACATGACCCCCGGGTGGATTAATTGAGAGTTCAGTGGAAGGTTAATAATCAGCAACAACAGGACTATGAAAGGATTCGCTCATTCAGACAAGTCTTTTGTTGTATTGAAAAAACCAAATAAACTGAGAAGCAGGTGAAGTTTGTTTAGAGCTTAGAGAGCTCGTTTCTTTGACAAAGGGGGTGGAATTAACTATTTGGTTTAATTCCCTCACACAAATGCACAGTCACTGGTTGGTCACATCACAGAAAACTTTAGAACCCCCCTTCAGAGTCTTTAGATTTTTTTTAAATGGTTTACGGATCGATTTTGTAAATTTTTGTAGTGTATTCCTTTACTTTGCTCTCTTAAAAATGAAGGTTCCAAAAAAGACGGTTTTCGCAGTGATGCCATAGAAGAACAATTTTGGGTTCCCAAAAAGAACCTTTCAGTAAACAGTTCTTAAAAGAATAATTTATTCTAGAACTTATTTTAATAAGATCCCTTTATGCAATGAAAAGATTTCATGGATGTTCTTATGAAACCTTAGATGCCAATAAAGTATGGAAATTCAAAAGCAACAAAATTCAGAATCTGAATAAATATTATTTTACAGCCGCTGGCTGTTTTTTAATAATACAGCATATTGCTGTAAACTGCAATGCATTCTGGGGTCACGTGTTGGTTTGACTCAAATTTACAGAATATTGCTGTAAATTGACCCTTCTTAATTTTAAAAAATACAGTTATTTACTGTAATCAGAGAATACAGGGAAATTCTGTAAATTAAATTACAGTAACACTACTGTACATTTTACAGTAACTGGCTAGCAACCCTGCTCCCAGTATTATACTGTAAAATTTACAGTAATTTTTAAACAGTGTAGATACTATATATAATCAGGTTTAACTGGCGTTCTAACAATCTACTCATGTTTTCTTTTTATATTTAGCAAAACTAAATATATTTAGTTATATACAGTAAATATTACTGTATCTATCCTGAATATATTATGTCACCAGGACTGGGTGGGCCAAGTTTCCAGATGTCAAATTGGCATTGGCAAATTAAATGCGAGTGGTCATATGTTGATACCTTCATCTGTCATCTGAGATCAGGAAGTTGCTGATTGGAAATTGATTAAATGATTAAATTAATGATTAAATAGAAATTGGAATATTTTTTTTAATGAAAGTATATATGATCTAATGATCTGTTTTAGGTTTAGGTATTATGATTCCAACCTCCTTTAAGGTAATGAATTTATCTAGAAACACTTAGAATACTGTATGTATCAGACAAAGAGGTTTGTGGTAATAGGATGTATGTCAATGGCATGATAGCATCATAGTGCGCCAAAGAGTGCAAATTAGGAATTAGTTCTTCTATTTAAAAAAACTTCACATAGATTATAACAAAACTCCAGCTTTATGACGCATCCCTTGCTATGATTATTTATATTTTTCACATACTTATGGTATATTTCACAGACAGAAAAACACTGATAGAGAATACACAAAATACATACAAAATATACATAATCTTAGAAACCTCGTGTTTATGTATCACTTGAGGGATTGCAGGATTTTTGTGGATTGTAGACCTTTCCTATTACCTGGTTAATAATAAATGCAGTGTGTGAATACCTGGGGTTTTGCATAATTTTTGGGAATGGATCCCGTTTCCTTTCTGTAATGGACAAATATAATCAAGCATGAAATCTTCAGCTATGATCTGCTTCTGATTGAGAACATCATAACCTTATTCAGAATGATTCATCCCTTCTCAAGCTGCGAGTCCTGTTAAGAAAATAATTGAAGCGGGGAATCAGGGCAAAAATACCACTTTATGAGGAAATGCTGATGCTCCGGCAAAGCCGTATTCTCATATTGGTTTGTTATGTGAATTCTGACATGCACAACAATATAAGTACAAAAATGCAAAATGAGATGCTAATAAGGTCTTTGAAGCATTTCATCTACATCAGTCTATTTTCAAAATGCAAAATGAGTGCACTTTCTTAGAGCAGTATATGAGATCTGTTCTGATGAATCACTATGGTGATGTGTAGTGGTGTGTTTTACTGATTTATCTTATCTTGATTGTGTGACAAACAAAGTCCCGGGCATTTCAATAACCTAAGAAGAAAATCGCAATTTCAGAAGCTGTATTGCATTTCTTTTATATAATATGATACGGACCATTGGCTGAACATCTGATGCATGTGGCAGACCTTAACTGGAAACACTTCAGGAGTTTCAAAGTCATCATCTGGTTGGTTGAATTCTACAGGATGCCCGGGAGACGCGTGTGTCGCTCTTTAACGATCCGCCTGGAAACAAATGCCGTGACGCCAAACAACTGATTGGTTGCGTTACATGTCAGTCAAACGTCCGTGTGCAGTCCTTGGCCAATGAAAGCTGTAATAGAGTCCAGACCTTCTGCCGTCCATCTCAAGGTCTGGCTATGCGAGACTAGTTCATGTTAGCTAATGCATTTACTATTAACACATGGGATCTTATTGTATAAAAGTGATGCGTTTTATGAGAGATTAAGAAATTTTCATCATAAAAAAAAAACATGATAAACTAATATAAAGGTGTATGATTAAAATAATTATAAAAAAGGTGCATGACAAGGGATCTGAGATTTTTTATTTTTTAATTTAATTTAATTATTTTGCCTATTATTTCAACATGTCTTTAAAGTACCTCTTTCTACAAGCTTGAAAAAATAATGATTTATCATATATATTGCAGGTCCTTAATTCTAATTTTAGTCTATGAGTGCTGAATAACATCACACCTCTTTGGATGGAGTTGGTAAGATGAAAATAACGGCCTAAAATTCTAATAAGCCTAATTATCTTTTAATGAGTGGAGGTTATGGCACTGAATATAGTGTGTGTGTGTGTGTGTGTGGTATCTGGAGGCAGAAAGCCTCAAAGAAAAACAACTAGACTTAGATCTCACATGGAGAGAGAACTCTGGAAGTGACACCTTACAATCACACCAAGCTTCTCCCTATTAACTAGCGAGGGAAGTAATTAAGACCTGTTCCTCAAAGGACAAACTGAGGTGATGGAGAAGGATGGAAAAGTACACAGTAGCTCTGCTCCAAGAGTTGCCTATCTGTCTATTGCCTTCAAACGTGTTGTTTAATTGTATTTTAGAGTAATATTTATCATTTGATTATATTATGATGTTATTGTTTTATATATTTTTGTTTCTTTTCTTGTCTCTAGTTTTTACACCTAATAACATCTGGCAAAGGGACTACCAAATGAAAACTCAAAAAGTCTTTGGGCTAATTTGGGTACATTTACATTCATGAATGTTGATTAATGTACCCTTTTTGAAATAAATAAATGAAAGCAGCTAAAGCAGTATCCAAAGGATACTTAGCCTAATAAAGGACTGGTTTGGAATGCTCTACAAGAAACTCCATGCGCCACACAAATAGTGGGCCGCATGTGAAACACATGGGAGACACAACTCACAACCGAATTTATGTCAAGTATTTTGAGAGCATAGGGAGATTACTGCATCCGCAGTGCTTCGAAGGGGGCGGTTGCTGCAGAGCTCTTTTGCAGTGATTTGCTCGCTACGATGTTCTGATTGGTTGACCTTTCTTTGCTGAAGAAAAAAAAAATAACCATAATTTCACTGTTAAACACAATAATTTAAAAATGATATTGCAATAATGTGAACTGATGGCTTCAACAAAAGCACATATCATCTAAAGCTCATAATAGGTCTATCTTCAAAGGTTAACGCTATCGTTAAAAATGTATTTCCTTATGGAGAAAATGAATGGGATTTACTTCCGGAACTGCTGCAGATGACATAGGAAGAATGACACAAGATAATCTAATAAATAAATATACATGACACGCTCATTTTGAGCAAAATAGTTTTTAAAGGTGAAACGTGTCATCTCTGCACCACAAACGATAGAGAAATGTAATGTGTTTGTTCGAGTTTCCAGCCTGTCTGTACGTAATAACATTGGCTCAACCAATGGCATGAGTTTGGGGCAGGACTACCTGTCTGCCTGACCAATTGCAGATGGGGAAGTGTTTGAAAGTCTGTTAGATTAGACTGTTAGATTAACTAACCTGTTCAATAAAGTGTGTAAATCATGCAATCACTCTATCATTACTGAGATTACAGATGGTATAAACAAAGATATCTGAATCTTTCTGTGTTGTTTTTCTGCTCTTGCAAAACTACTGTCTGTGTGTGTGCTGTATCAGCGCTGTAGTTTAGAGCGGCGATTAACTTACCTGCACAATAAACTGTGTAAAAAGTGCATTCAGGTGATCAATAATGATAATCCAAATGGTATAAACAAACATAACTTTTGGAGCACTTATTTGTCAGTTTTAATGGGTTGAAATGAAAGTAAGGGTCTCCTGGATCTCCTTCTAGTGGACAGTACTGCTCCTATAGAGGGCGCATTTTTGCTCTGCCAATGTAAATCGATGAGAAATTTATGATTTTTGATTTTTATTTATACAAAAACTCTGATCAATGAGAAAAGATATAGCAACAAACTTCAGAACAGGCCCAAGGTCTGTGGTGAGTTTGGTGCTTATAGCATTAAAGCAGTAGGAGATGGCTTTCTCAAGCCAACATAACTAGTAATAATTTACAGCAGGTCAAAAGTGTGACAACATTGAGACCTGGTTAAAAGCATTCAGTTCAGCTGTGAAAAGACTTCTATGACTGCATGAGGACTTGCACTCCACGAGCATTCAATACAAGATAATTACTGATTTATGGAGCAACAGGACTGGAATTAACAGGGATTGTGAACATGGGGTGCATCAATCTTACTTCAAAAGTTTCTCCCATAGGCCCACTGCTGTTGATTTTTCTCTATCTCCCTGGCTTCAGCGAGAGAGGAGGTATATCGATACCAAGTCGATTCCCCTACTGCAAGGGTGTGGGACGCACAGTGTTGGAACTCCTAAATTGTTTCCAGCTTGAAGAAGGACGTCCGCAAGAGCTCCTGTTTGTCTCTAAGCGTCAGCATTAACAAGTGAATCAATTACAGGGAGCTATTTGTTCCCCCAGGACACTAGCAGGACGACGTACAACTAGAAGTTCACCTAACCAGAGAAAAGTGAAATTGCAAAATCACAGGCAGGCTTCAAAGACTACTTTTGTTGTTCTAGCGATTAAACAGCAATAAGCTTCATGAAATGGGTATACAATTGTGAATGTTATATTCTCTTTGTTGTTTTGTAACTAAAAATCCCTTTGTTGATTTTTTTTACTTATTATAAATAAATAAATAAAATAAAACATTTCAAGATCACACCAGAAATGCCAAAACATTCATTTGATTTTTTTTTTGGCATTATTTCATCAATTCATTTTTAACAAGATAAAAAAATAAATTGAAGTCTCTTTCAGATTTCATGTTTAAATTATTTTTCCTCATGGCTAAACACAGCCTGTGGAGCTATGAAGAATTCATTCATTTTAATATCTGGCAACACATAACACTTGCTGTCAAAGGCATTTGACACTCAGGTACTTTGCTGTGAGTTTCAAATGCCTGAGAGATGAAATCCATATTTATGCATGATATTCTTATTATGTTTATTCCAGAAAACAAACATAATGTAGCAGTCATTTAAATATTTACTAGTAAGTCTGTCATGTGACAAAACATTCTCATTGATATTTCTGAGCTGTAAATATGACTTGAAGTAGCACACAGGACTGTAATAAAATAATATGCAAAGTAATCCCTCAGGTTCTCAGATCACATATACCGTATAACGTGTAATTGCAGATGGATTAAATAATTGTTTTACCTTAAAGGGTTAGTTCACGTAAAAATGAAATTTCGGTCATTAATTACTCACCCTTATGACGTTACAAGTCCATAAGACCTTCATTCATCTTCAGAACACAAATTAAGATATTTTGATGAAATCCAAGAGTTCTCTGACTCCTCATAGACAGCAGTTTAATTACCACTTTCCAGGCCAAGAAAGGTAGAAAAGACATAATTAAAATAGTCCCTGTGACTACAGTGGTTCAACGTTAATTTTATGAAGCGACAAGAATACTTTTTGTGCACAAAAAAAAACCTTTATTCAACAATTTCTTCTCTTTCCTGTCTTCTCTTCTCCTATGCTTGTTTACGTCAGATAACCGACTCGGGATTGGCCGGTGTCATGATAAATCGGGTCCTCCCTCAAAATCGGGTCTCCACTAACTGTCAGTTAATGACTATCCTAAGTACATACGAATGATATTAATGTAAAATATGCATATTGCTTACTATAATGCATAAGAAAACAAATTAGTGCATAATAAAACCAACTGAATGTAATTTCTTACACTTGATTAACTGTTAAATAATATATGATAATAACAGCCTATTAAGTGAATAATTGAACATCATTAATTAGTTTTATTTGTAACTGAAATATCTGGACTATATGTATCACTTAATTTAACACATAATTACATTTAAGATGATTGTGAATACATGTAGGCTGTTGCAAATGTATGTATAAGCTAAGCTATCAGGCTAATCGGGTATCTGTATGCTATGCTAGTACTTAAGCTAACTAATACAGGCATGAATAGTCATTAAAATTTAACACATAATTACATTTAAGATGATTGCGAATACATGTAGGCTATGCAGATGCATGTATAAGCTAAGCTATCAGGCTAATCGGGTATCTGTATGCTATGCTAGTACTTAAACTAACTAATACAGGCATAAATTGTCATTAAAATTTAACACATAATTACATTTAAGATGATTGTGAATACATGTAGGCTGTTGCAAATGTATTTATAAGCTAAGCTATCAGGCTAATCGGGTATCTGTATGCTATGCTAGTACTTAAGCTAACTAATATAGGCATAAATAGTCATTAAAATTTAACTCATAATTACATTTAAGATGATTGCGAATACATGTAGGCTGTTGCAGATGCATGTATAAGCTAAGCTATCAGGCTAATCGGGTATCTGTATGCTATGCTAGTACTTAAGCTAACTAATACAGGCATAAATAGTCATTGAAACAGCATTAATCATAACATGGTAGGAATTGTAATCAGGTACTAAAGAGAGTACCTATTAAAAGCAATCTTGGATTCCATCAAAATATCTTAATTAGTGTCCTGAAGATGAACGAAGGTCTTACGGGTTTGGAACGACAAGAGGGTGGGTAATTAATGACAATTTTCATTTGTGGGTGAAATAACCCGTTAAAATGCGGGTCAGTGTAAACACACTCCCGTTGCAAGTACACTTTTATGTCCCTTTTAAATTAAACTGGATTATATGTCTTAACACAAGATAAATGGAGCTTCTAAGGTTTCCTCCATCTATGCAAGAATACATGTAAAAGGGGGTCTTCAACGACAAGGTTGATGTGCCCAGTACTTGACCTGTGGATGTCATTGACAGGTGTTTCATCTCTCAGCACAAGTGCTGAGTTAGACTGTGTGTGTGTGTGTGTGTGTGTGTGTGTGTGTGTGTGTGCACGCATAGTGAGCAGGATGGGATGCTGTAACCCTTTAATGGGCACATCCATTAAAAAAAGAATTTCATTGCATTTTGTGGTTCCTTGAGGCAATTTTTTTAGTCTTTTTTTATTATCAGCAAACAGTTGAGATGTCCATTAATAGTTAAATGCACTGATTTAATTCATTTACAGTGAAAAAAGGCTTGTCTAATAAAGAAAATAGGCCATTTGCTAATCTTTGTAAATGTTTATATAGAGAAATCAGACTTGCTCAAGTGTATGGAGTAAAAAAGCAATCAAACCTTTTCATCAGTGTCTTCCTTTTACAAAAATATACTATAGTAACTACAGAATCTTACCAAACCTTCGAATCTTTTAAAAAGGAAAACTATATTTTTCTATATATTTTTAAACTATATATTTTTTTCACTCAAAACTATGATTCTCTCTTTTTTTTTTTTTGGCATGTTGTTGATTTTGTCTGCTCAGCACACTTTCAGTCGTACACTTAAAAACTTTGGTTATGGGTGTCTTAAAGGCACAACAACAAATAGCTCCCCATTTTTCTAAGGGGCAAAAAATATTGATTGCACACAAGAGCTCCACAATGTTATGCACCATTCAAGTACGGCACAAAACTTTAAAAATAAGTTTCTGATACTATGGGTATAAAAAGAATCAAAATTTATTGAGTGATATGTTTACCAGAACTCCTTTTATCTAAAGATATTTCAGTTTATATCCAATAGATGCATCCAAACTCACTGCTGGAAATGCAGAACTTCTAAGCTGCATAAACTGTGTAACCCTTAGAACACACTTTTTTTAAGCTCTGGAGAGGTCTTTTTCACCAAGAAAACAATTGTAATAAATGGGTTTTTATAATCAGAACCGAAAGTTGATTCTCAGAATACTGAACATGAAGTTCATTTTGTGTGCCACAGCAACCAAAACATTAATTTGATCAGTTATCCCAATTATGAGGATATTCAATTCTTACACAGCTTCACATTTCAGGCATCAAATATTGCTAAGGTTACAGCACGTTGATGAGCCATCAGAATGCAGCCATCTGTTATTAAATGAGTAAATTAGATTTTACTCCAGCTAATGTATAGTAACACATTTTCCTATCCCCTATCTCAGAAAGTAAACAGGAAGAAAGTTCAGTATGTCCTTGGCCTTGGTGTAAATCAAGATCAATGTGTCCCTGCGAACATCTCAGTCTGGTTCTTACAAAATTTACATCTGCTTATTGAAAATCTTGTTTGCATATACAGTATAAAAGAAACCGCACCAACCTTTGACTTTTAGTTTTATATAAATGAAAAAATGCTATTTACCTAGCATTAAAAATCAAGCATTAGTTTGAATCCAACCCATCAACTGGATTTTACCAAAAACAGTTTTACAAATACATGACTTACAGCATGACCTTATGCATGTCCTCTGCCTCATTAGCAAAATACATTATTGAATTCTAATTCATGTTTATTTCACATCTTAGCTCACAAGATTGAACCCAATAACTTGAGCCCTGATAAAATGACAAATTGGTCTGCATTTATGATTGAGGCAGAACTGTTGAAGCAGATATATCCTTCTGTTATTAAAGTCTACGGCAGGGCCTCTTTCATCCCTGAAATGTCACACAGATAACTGGGATAATACGGACTCTATGACACATCTACAACACTATCCTTCCATCACAGGAGAGATCTGTATGAATGTAAAAATTAAAAGGGGCAAAAGCCAATATTTTATTAAAATGGCTGAATGTCACGTACAAATAGTGCACAAAATGGATCATAAAATCGTGCGCAGTCAATCTGCATGAACAGGCACACTATATTTTAATATGCATATTGCATATCTGTATCCAAAGTATAAAATGCTGCATTGAAAAAAAATGAATTGAAGTATGAAAGCATGAAACTATTTTGACAGGTTATTAAGATGCTATTGTTTTGATAGGCTATTCTGCATATATACACATTTAGCATAGCATGTGCTGTATGTAGAGAAGCACATTGAATTCTTAAGAGTTAGCAATCATTAGCAACCAGTTGCCTGACAGGTCAATCAGGCAAAATCATGAGGAACTAGAGAACAATATATAAATAGTCTCATAATTGGTATTTTTTTCACATATTCATCAATATGAAAAATATTATATTAAAAGTAACAAAGAAAAAAACAAATGACATCATAAAACTGTATTAGTTGCTGAACCTCATAGCCTTAAAGGTTCATTAGTCATGTCTCCAACGCAATAAAAATAGTTTGACATTGCTTCAAGACAGTAAATGACATTAAATGGATTAGTTTACCGCAATTTGTGGAAAGACAATAATTGCCCATATGCAGTAAATGTCTAAAAATGTCTTTTTCAGAAATCAACAAAAGGCTGTCATTTCAAGTCATAGCTATTTGGGGTAAAGAATAGCTATTATTCCTCTTTTTCAGTGATTGCGAGTATATTCTGCAGAATTTCCATGCCAACGTAATGGGTACATGAGTGCAAGTCTACTGAAGTATGTGTTTTAAACCAAATAGGCCTACTGGAAAAGAGAGGGAGAGACGTTTTTGGGTGTTTTTCGGAAAAGAAAAGAGATTAAGCTCATTTGAGATGTCAAGCTCCTCACCTTGTAGACGAGAGTAGGCGGTTGCAGCTAGGCAGGGAAGGGATCAAAAAACAGCTGGTAAGACAGACAATCCCCTCTTCTGGTAGTGGACCAGCAATCGATGCAAGGCAATAAGGAAGATATCACATTTGTTTTCTTCTTAGTAACTTACATTTTTGATATATTTCCATTTTGTGTTTGCCCCACCAATTATAGCAAGATGATAACCAACTATCGCGATTCAGGCATCTCCGAACGAAAAACATTAGTGGAGTTTTTGCTCCTGAATGAATCAGTGTTTTGAATTAATCAGTCCTCTCGCAGTTAAAAATCAAAAAAAAAAAATTATGCATTCAGTGGAAGAACATTGTTTTGGTAGTGCTTTAACTGTGCAGATGAATATGGTTATCCTGCTGCTCATAACATTCACTTACTATATATAACTAGTTCAGATGTAAAGGATTTTAAGCTGACATGCTGAAGACGTCACATAGACACGGTACATTCTTAAATTCCAGCACAGCTCTGCAACAAGGACAGGACACTTCACCATAGATAATGCCTAACAATGAAGAGAGCTGTATGGCAACTTATCAGTTCAATAACATAACTTACTTGTCTGTTGAGTAATAAAAACACCATCTCCGTGTCACTTTTACAAATCCCTCACTTCTCATCATCTCCGAAAAGCCAAGCCAATCTTGATTTCGTTTTATTATGAGCTCTGTCGCATTTGTCATATTTACAGATATTTCGAGACACGCATTGACGAGTGACGCAAGTACGCAATTTTGCGCGAAAAGCATACTGCTTGTGTAACGGAGGCCAGCTAGTAGTTGCAAGCGGTTGCAGCCTTTAACCTCCTTGTTAGAGCAACCGACTCCCACACCGGAGACCCGGGTTCAAGGCCCATGCAGATCAGAGTGAATAGGACCTGGGTAGAGGGGTTAAGCTTGGTCTAAAATATAAACATTTATTATGGGTTTACAATAGTGAATCAGGGTAAGACAAAAACAGGGTAAGCCATGAGGGAAGAGCCTCTCGGCTGGCTGAGGACCGAGCGGCAGTGTGTCCGGGAACCGGACCAAGATTTTTTTTTTTTTTTACCTTCAACATAACTTTTAATCAAATAAGTAAACAAACAACAAAATGAAAGTAAAATTTGTGGCAGTTCCTCACGGAGACTGCCGCCCACACAAACATAATAAAATACAACATAAAATCCAGGCCTGGTCCTCTCTCGTCCTTCACTGTTGTCGCTCCTCTTTTATGCTTCCGGAGCTCCTCCATGAGAGATACGAGACCGGTGCAGTGCGCAGCTGACGCTCATTATCACTCGCGTCACCGGCCACGCGCCGTTTCCTCATGGCTCTCACCTGCCCTGCTCGTCACACACGCTTTAGAAGAAGGATGGTGTATTGACTCTTTATGATGTTGATTTTGAACAAAAAAAGTTAAAGTTACTGTCGCCACCCACTGGAATTACACTGTAACCTACTGATGTAAGAGTGCTAAATAAATATCAATCAATTTAGAGGAACTTACGGGTGAGCCTTTAATAACATTACGGATTTATTGTTGGAGGCAAAACAATAATTGTTCCACAGTACAACTTTTAAATAGCCGTCAACGGATAAATATGCTACTTACAGTCATTACCTGAAATGTTTTAGTTTGGCTGACTCTGAAAACCGTCGCTTTCGCACGTTAGATTGACGTCACATAAGACAGAGTTTGTAATCGGCATTCACCTGGCAGCGGACGGTCCTGTGGAGAACTTTCTTCTCTCAAACGATCCTGCTGAAAACTTTTCAAAGAACTATGAACTTTAAGAGCTGATGGCAACATTAGTATTCATCTTGCGATGTAAATGCTTTCCCTCAGGTGTTTGTGAAGATGTATAATGAGCATCAAGACAAATAATATTCATGGAAGTCTCCGGCTGTTATTACACGCTAAAGGAAAGCAAACAAACCTCTCCAAAGTGAGGACAATGACTGCTGAAGGATTGTAGAAGTCTTGTGTCAGGGGCCTCTGAGGAGTACAGCGCCGTCTCTTGTGGTCTGCCTCAGATCTCCGAGTTGTTTCACATCATACATTAGGAGCATTAAAGACCTTCTCCAGCTGTTTTCCTCAGCCTGACTTGCAGAACATATCTTGAGGTAAGAGCCTTCTTTACATGTTAATTTTCACGCAGTCTCAAGTGACTCAGTCATGTCCTTCAACCTTAACATATAAAGCCTACTGTATCATATTTGACAGGCTTTTATGAATTTCTAAGGCCACTACGTTATAAACATGTTCAAAACTTTTGCTGAAAATCTCATGGCACAAAATCTACTACATGCCTTTTGCGCTCTGAATAATAGTTCATACTTTAGAAAGTAAAAGGCTTTTGGATGTAGAGTAAATGTAAAAATGTATACCTTTAGGTCATGTTGTTTCTTTTAGTGGTAAAATCTTTAATGATTTTTATAAAAGTAAACATAAGGATAAATTTCATATTCTAAGCAATATTGTAAGATTAAGATTTACTGTACAGAAGCAACATAGCTTTACTTGATTATCTATATATATATATATACACATCCTCTCTCAATCGTCACTGAATTGCTTATCATTATGTTTTGCATAATGAAAACTACTTTGTCCACAATTATAAACTACTTTATTCTATTATTTTCTAATTAAGCATTTATATATAATCTTACCAAGGCATAGCCTATCACTGGGAGATATACTCTCAACTGATATTTATGTGCAATTTATGTAAGTGGTCTGCTATACTGTTATAAAAAATCTCATTGACATTACAAACTATCAGAGTTTCATCTCACTTTTTGGCAAAATAAATAACAACAAATGCACCAAATTGCATATTTGGGCTCAATAAAATGAACTATATTTAGCATAAAAACCTTATGTATCAAATATGATACAAAACGTAATGTAACTCAAATGCAAACTCTTTTGTTTTTAGATTTTTAAATGTTTTGTCTAAAGAATAAATAAACTGCATGTTTTTAAAGCTAGTGCGTTATCTTTGAAAAGAAAATAGAAGGCATTTTGTTTAATTTTGGAAATTAGATACTTTTCAAAATGCATAAATGCACATTTTAATTGTTCCATGGATTATGTTTTTAGATGTTTGTATTAAGAAGCATATTCACTGTAAACAAGCATGCAAACCAAGTATGTGTAAGTAAAGCAGAGCAATATTTGTGTATGTGTTGATCAGTTTTTACCTGCATTTTAGACCAAATGCTCCCACAAGGACAGTGAAACCTAAAAACACCTACACTAAGGGAGTATAACGGCTCCTATGAGGAAAATAACTTTCAAAGCAAGCTTGATATTGCTAGCCTCTTCGAAATTGCCTACCCTACCTTAAATAAACATACTAAATAAAGTCTTAATGAAAATGTAAGCATGCAGAAAGGCTTCTGTGAGGGTAGAAAATATCATTAACTCAGTACAAAAACAATGGAAGTCAGGAGGCACAGTCCTCACTAGGACAGAAAAGTAAACTTGTGTGGGTGTTTTTCTTCCTTTTGTCAAAATCATGTGGTGGCCCTTCAAAGTGGTTTGATAGATAGGTTGGTAATATCGGTCAGCAGGTGTGAATGCGTCTTCTCTGCCGCGGAGAACTCCCAAGATGCATGTAAAGTAAAGCAATATGCTTGACTGACCAGATGAAACGATATCAGCCCCTGAAGAGCATATACACAGCAGCTAGTGTCACAGCGCTCCTCAGCTCATTCTTTTGTTTTCTTTGTCCAGTCACAGAGAAATGGCTAATTCCCGAACATTTGTTCAGCCCTCTGAGTGATCAGGAAAACCAGACACCCAGACTGTGTGAAATTCAATCAAAAATGAAATCAAACTCTCAGGATTGTCCTTTATGTCACTGGCTGTTGTTTACAAGAGAAGATCATTTCAGAATGTTGTAGATGCGGGCTTGTAAATGTGTACTTTGTCATTTTTCCCTCATTTAAAAATGTAAAGGGTTCACCTAAATATGAAAATTCTGTCATATTTAGCAAAGGCTGCGATTATTTAATGAGCAGCTTGTCAGAGCTGTGCGGCTCTGTGATCAGTAGTAAATGTTTCTCCATCTGGAAGCCAGAGGGCGCTCTTGCGCAGAAACTCAAAATATGCCCTGCAGCAGAAGAAGATAGCACACGTCATATCGCTATAGCTGAAAAAACAAGATTGAAATGCTTTGACTGATTAAACATGAATAATAAACACATGAGTGCCTTATTCAGTGTAAGAAATCACATCATCTCACAGAAGGATGGATTAGCATTTTCGATTTCTTAATCGCACTAAGAATCGCATTAAAGCGATAATCGCATTTAAGTTCAATGTTATTTTTCGTATTGTGCGATTAAATCGTGCAGCCCTACACCCTCATGTCGTTCCATATCCGTAAGACTTTCGTTCATCTTCCGAACACAAATGAAGATATTTTTGATGAAATCTGTGAGATTTCTGTCCCTCCATAGACAGCTAGTTCATTAAGAGACGGTAAAACTAATCTGAATTGAGCAGTTTAGTCCATATTTTCTGAAGAACCTTGAAAGCTTTTTATGATGAACAGATTTAATTTAGGCTTTTACTCCCATATAAACATTGATCAGTGAACATGAACAGAAGCTCAACCAAGCCTGCTTGACGTGCAAGAAAAAACCTCTTGCAGGAGCTCAAAGGTGCTGCGTAACACGTGAGAATGAATCTCATTGGTTCTCGCACATCAAGCGAACATGCCTCCTTTTACCATCATATGAGTTGATGAATGTTTACATGCGAATATAAGCGGCAAAATATCAGTTGCATAGCTGTTTATGGAGGGACAGAAAGTTCTCAGATTTCATCGAAATGATCTTCATTTGCGCTCCGAAGATGAACAAAAGTCTCCCGGGTTTGGAACGACATGAGGGTGAGTAATTGATGACAGAATTTTCATTTTTATGGTGAATTCACCCTTTAACATATAAAGAGTGTTTTATGACACATTCCATATACCCTGAGCATTTGTTCCACGCCGTTCCCTTACTCTTTCCACATTTCCTGTGTCTCTCCACTTTCACTGTCAAATAACAGCAAAAAACAGCCAAAAAAAATGAATGATACTTTTGATAAATATTATTTAAATGAGAAGACTCATATAAGCAGAAGACTCCAGCTATTTTAGTGGACTGGTTATGACCTAAATATAAGTCGCAGGGGATCTCAGACATGGTAGCAGGGGAAAACAATGCTAAATAGCTCCCAATCATATAATCTTGCATACTTAGACTAGAAAAATAAATGGGCTTTTCAGCCTTTAAACGGAAGGAGAACATGCATCCCATATCCCAGAGTCAACTTTTTATTTTGGCCAAATTTCATTTGTTACTTGGTAGGAGTTGCCAAAATAGACAGATGCCAACATGGGCAGGTTGGATGACATGCCCTCAACCTTGAAAACCATAAACAAAACTTTGCTAGGTTAAAATAACTCAGGCTAAATTATATAAAGGTTCACTCGCACTGAAGATAAACATGGTTTGTGCCAACCACAGTTTTTTTTTTTTCTGCAGTGAATTATTGGCTGCTGAAAACATTGAAACATACAAACTTTGGGGATGAGTGCAAGCCAGCAACAAATTCTTTCTTTAGTTTAGGTAAAATAACTTACTTTATTTATAGTGAAGATATTGCACATTTTCAGAGCATTACAGGGAGATATACTTAACTTTGTGCAATGGCATGATTATTTATTAAATTACTGTTCACAAATTGACAAGTCAGTAATCTGAGGAAAAGGGATCTTCGATGAGGCTATCAATAACACTACTGTTATGCTTACTAATGAGGCTAATCAACATGCTCAACGAGTTTCTCAGTAAGCTCACCAATTATTTAGCTACAGTAAACGTGTATATAGAACAGAGGCGTGTCTTCGTGATATTCTGAAGTGAGGCAGCAAAGTCCCTCAGTGCATTTTTTTTATAGTTCATTGTAAATGAAAGTTCCATTTGATATTTACACTGTTTCCACATGCAGGCTTAAACACAATTTACCAATAACATTTAACATTTATGTATGTTTATATTACCATTAGCATAAATTAGTTATTATAACCAACTTAAATCAAAGTCTCATAAAATTTATGTGCTACTGTGTGTGTAAACATTTTTCATACTATGCATTTTGCTTATTCTTTGATCTCATTTTTGTTTTTAAATATATTTTTGTATAATCAGTTATTTTCTCATCCCAGTTCCGAGGCAAAACGCCTGTGCTTTAGACCTTATGTAGCCTCACGGCTTTTCAGCACTGCGTTCGTTTTTTTGTGTCGTCTGATTTGTATTTCCACAGCATGATGGTTTTTTAAATGAACCGCTCATTTTGAAATCTTCCCTGTCTACTGACATTTCTTATGACATCTGGTTCAAACATTACAGTGCTCACGATAACTTTTGTTAACTCCACACTGAAAAAAAACAAAAAAAAAAATCCAGATCATGTTCTGGCAGAAAATTACCAGAACATTATCCAGTAATTTTACGCTAACCCTGAAACACAGCGCAATGAAGTTCAAAATTCAAAATACAAGTAAACACCTGTAAAAAAAAAGAAATATGGAAAATTCCATCAAATTAATACAGTACATTGTGTCCTGTTTTTACGGATATTTTCTAGAGTGTACAATTAGTAAATCCACTTCACCAGGTAATTACTCTTCAACAGCGATGGCATAGAAATATACAGAGCTAGCACAATAAAAACATAAGTTCGAACACAAAATTTTAAAGGTGGCACATAAGCTGTATAGAAGTTTTATCAGACCTTCAGGGATTGTGCGCTTGCCTCCCACAAACTACAAGCAACCTGTGGGGTGAGAAACCACAGCCAAGCTGACAAATATCATCCCCCTCTGTTTCCTCTACAGAAGTCTTTCCACAAGTCTGAAGCCTGCTGACGCTAAATGCTGGCCTCCTCTGACATTCATCGGCCCCTCACTGGGATCAGGATGCTTCTCCAGAGTCCTCACTGTGCTCCATTACCTCACATATCTCTCTCCAGTGGAGAGGATCAGACTGGAATGACTCCTGTAACTCTGTGTGTGTGAAAACTGTGTGAGTGCCGCTCATCATCTCCTACCTTCTCCCTCCTGTTTCTTTTGTCCACAGTTAGTCGAGATCCAGACAGCGGTGGTATATTTAGCTTTGGCATGATATTTTTAATATGTGTTAATCCCATCACCGGTTTTGTCATAAAAGTTCTATCTGGGATATTGCTATGACATCCCACAAGGGATATTACTCCCTCAGTGTGATGTCCTTATTTCTTATTTCATATTCTGCATGTCTTTTGACCAGGCGCTGTAGAATGAACTTCTGGTTTTTGCTTGTCCTTTAATGTCTGCTCATTTCAAGTATGTAGAACTGTTTGGACAAAAAAGTAGAATAGCTAAAGGTGCACTGAATAATTTTTCCCTCTGTAAAAAGCTCGACATACAAAGAAATTATTATTATAAAGAAATTATTATCTCCCTTGAGATAAATCCAATTTTCCTAACAAAAGCTGGTTTATTTTACATTGAGCACATTGCCTCTTGTTAAAGGGTTAGTTCACCCAAAATTAAAATCCTGTCATTAATTACTCACCCTGATATCGCTCCAAACCCGTAAGACCTTTGTTCATCTTCAGAACACAAATTAAGATATTTTTGATGAAATCCGAGAGGTTATTTTTATCCCCCATAGAAAGCGCAAGTACCACATTCAAGGTCCAGAAAGGTAGTAAAAACATTGTTAAAATAGTCAACTCGACAACAGTGTTTACTGTACATACATGTGCACTTTCTCAGTGTGTTCCGCACCGTCGGCTGAAGTTGGTCCTCATCTACTTTTTTTCGGCTGATTCGACATGTTGAAGTCGGTGAGAGAGAGAACTCTGATTGGCTGTTCAGTATAGCAAACGAGTCAGTTCAGGTGAACATAAGCAAAAGTTATGAAAGCAAACAAAGAAGTCATGATGGCACAGACAGAAAGTTGTTTTAATTTTACCTCATCTTACCTGAGCACTCGAATGCACGAATATTTTCATATTAACATGAGAGGAGTAGAAGAACGTGATCAGCATGATTGATACTCAAAACAGTAAGCTACCGCTGCTTTGTTTAAGGTTTGTATACATGTAGTCTTTGTGTCGCTTTTCCTTTTTGAATGATGAATTTTGACAAATATATCTGCTTAAACAGACAGTTATCTCTTTTATACGCGGGTGTCAAGCGTCGGTTTGGTGTGTCAGGGCGACTTTGGACCCAGAAGCTGCCGATATGAGCCAACACTGCAGTCTGCTTTTGTCCCCACTAGTTTGACGGCATCGGATTAGTGTGTTCCCGGCTTAACACACACAACAACCAATGTAATAAAACGTTGCCACAGTCACGTTTAACTGTTTCTGAGAAAATTAAGCACACTTTTTGACGCTTCTTATGGTTTTGTAAAAGTATTTCCATTGAGCCTGGGTAACTTTTTTAAAATTTATAGCTGATTGAACAGCACACTGATGAAGATCAAGCCATTGATTGACAGTTCATGAGAATATTTTTATTACCAGGATCATCCCAAATTTAATTAATTTTACACCCATAATTCAGTATTTTGCTGTCTTCCTATTTGACCTGCATAACTATTCAGAGGTCAAGACGTAACTTTCACTTATGATTTTTTTTTTGTGTCTTCATAATTTATTTTGTGCAATCTTTAATTAAAATTGTTCATACATCTGAGTGGGGGTTTGTTGCCTGACTGGTAATTAATTTAATATTTCCCCTTAGTTAAAAATTACCTTTGGGACTATTATTTAAAGAAATATGTTGACAGGATGGAATGTTGAGAATATTAGTGCTGATGTTAGTACATCAGTTTCTCTAAAGAATTTACGACATCTGTCAAGTTTTTAAAAACATTACAATTTCATCTTAAAAAATCCAAAAATTAAGATAACAGAAATCAGAGTTTTAGTAGTGTGATTACTCACACTCAAGTCATTCCAAACCCTTTGTTCATTTCTGAAAACCAAATGAAGATATTTTTTATGAATCTTGAGAGATTTGTTTCTCATTTGAAAGGCCACACAACCTAAATGAAACGTGTTCATATAATGTGATTGTGTCTTCTCAGAAGACTTGAATTAAACCGCTCTTCTTGTAAGGATTACTTTTACGATTTTTTTTTTTTTTTTTTTGATGTCAAAGTGTTGGTTCCGTGGACTCACAGTGGATAGACAAAAATGATGAGGGAAATATTTCAAAAATATCTTCATTTGTGTTCCGAAGATGAACAGAAGTCTTTTAGGTTTGGAACAACATGAGAGTAACTAAATCTATTATTTTAATTTTGGGTGAGCTATAACTTTAAGATTTTGAAGTTTTAAAAAAAACTTGCTTGATTATAATTTATCTGTTAGAAAGTCTGCAACTTTCTTAACAGAAAATGTCTAAGGCATTACATGATGAGTGATGTTCATTAAACGCTCTTTGTGTGAGACCCAGGTCAAACTCCCACATATGTGAAAGAGTGTTCTAACACTTCCTCTCTTTTCTGATTAATCCCAGCACAGCACGACTCCTGTCACACCACAACCTCTCAAACACTCAAATTCACCAGCCCAGAATAGACGCATGCAAACTCTCTCTCTCTCTCTCTCTCTCTCTCTCTCTCTCTCTCTCAGCCCTGGCTTTTCTCCTGAGCTTTGGCAAATATCTACAAGACAAAAAGAGGCCAGCAGTCACCGTTTCCTTGTCAGATTGTATGAGGCTGTGACACAGAAAACAATGAATCGGTGACAGCTGTTTCTGTGCTCTCTATGACATAGCTGTTTACTGAGTGGAAGTGCTGTCACCTTTAATTGAGCTAATGATATTGTGCAAAGAGAAATCAGTTTAAAAATAACATTTGCCTATTGCGTCCCTTAAGCTTTCTTGTTCACACATGCCAAGTTGCAAGTAGTCTGTATATAACGGCTTTAACAGATTTCAGTGAAGTTCTAAACTTTAACAATTAGGTATAGTGAAGCCCACATTACTTGAGTGACAGGTCTAAATTGTTAGCATCTACTGCTGTCTGACTGGTCCATCAACCTTCATTTAGCACTTTTTGCATGCTTGCTACTTGCTAGCATGGTATAGTGTAGTGCTGCCAGTTACCCAGCATGTTTTGTGGCTGGGTGAGTTTCAGATGAATTAATTAAATCAAGAGACTGTGGAGTTGTGTGAAACGTGTTTGCAAGAATGCTCTTTGTTAGTGAAACTTGTGATATTACATGTAATTTATATGAGTTAGCACTGTTATGCTGTCGAGTAAGAAGTGTTTTTCCAGCTTGCTGGCCCTGTTCAGTGATTTGATATTTGCCCTATGTTGGTTGTTGTGTTGGAGAAAGTTACTTTTAAAAGAAATGAATTACAATATTGTGTTACTCCCTAAAAAAGTAACTAATTACTTTTGTGTTTTTTTCTACTGGGCAGGGCTTGCCTTGCTCGTTTGTTTTTTTAATAACATAAAAGAAGTTCTAGTTTTGGCAAATGTAAAGGCCCTTTCACACCAAAAGTGAAAAAGTCTCAGGCTGAAAGAAATGCGATTTCACACCTGTACAGTAGAGGGCGCAGCTCAAACAAACCTTTGAACTCTTCTGCCATTCTGGATTGCAGCAAAATAGGACGCAAGAGAAAAATGTTCCACACTCTTACTTCAGTAATAAAAACAAAAAAATGAAACCCAAATGTGATGGTTTTTTTTTTTTTTGCTTATTAGCATGGTTGAATTGAAAACCGCAGCAAAGACACCAGTTAATAAAATGAGCTTGACTATACTTGTGTAATTTAATATATTTAATTATTGCAGGGTTGCATGATATTCCGAGTTTGCATTTCACTATTTTTATTCATTTTGAGGAATACTGAATCTGTTTTTTGTGCAAGTGAGTAAATTCATGCTCCCAATTATTATAGAACTACAATAACCATCATGTTTACACAGCACACAAAGTCTCTGCACTTACTCATTCTTCTCAATATGGGGACATGAGAGCTGTCCGTCAATAAATAGGACAACAAAGTAACTTGTTACATATTTGAAAAAGTAACAGATTTTTTGTTGCGAATTGAAAAGTAATGCATTACTTTCCTGATTACTTGAAAAAGTAATCTGATTACATGACTAGCGTTACTTGTAATGCGTTAGCCCCAACACTATTTGTTGTACGTATTGAGGCAGTTCTGAATTGTCTGGTGAGTGGCACTAGAAGGTTAATTCTCATGTTTGAAAACAATGTACCACTTACACTAAACCCTAAACATACCTGATATTGTTAACAAAAGCAAACATGCCATTTTAGCTTGCTTCTACAAGCTGTTTCATTGTGACTCTTGTTTATGGGACTCGTACCTGAGCTGTACAGTGCAGTGCTGTACCGGGTGAGCTACTGATGACAGATGGAGACACTTTCTCTTATTAATATTTTTCAGATTGTCTTCATCAGAAACAAGAAAGTCATATACACCTAGGATGGCTTGAGGGTGAGCAAAACTTTGGGTAATTTTCATTTGAAAGTGAACTAATCCTTTAATAACCAGTACATTCTTCTAAATTTCTCTTTTGTGTTCCACAGAAGAGAAGTCATTTTTGAACAAAGTATTTCCTTAAAAATGCGGGGCAGGAATTTGCCAAGCAACAAAGCAAGATTCATCATTCCACCTCCGGCTCACCCAGCGCTGACCTTTGGCTTTCAGAATCTACATATGCTGCTCATCAGCTTGGTAAATTAATGCATAATTAATTCTGGATACTAGGAAATGTGACTGAAATGCAATCCAGTGTCGGTCATAGAGCAAGTCTCTTCTGAGAGGAGCGGAGATTGACCGTCTGAGCTGGGCCGGGGTTGGGTCAGCGTGGAACGACGAAGAGGGAGGGAGCGAGCAAGCCCACCGCTCTCATTACTCATCACACTGAATTTATGAGCATGGCTGTGTGCTGGGGTGATGCTGTGTATTTTACCGTGAGCAGTGCTGCCTTGGCAGAAGGGTAGGAAATGTGATTTATGACTGTATACTTGGGACTGTGTACTGTATATTAAAGTGAATGTGTATGTAACGTGAGCGTGCACAAGGCGACATATCAACTGCACATCATATTCTGATTCTATTAAATTGTTAACCTTTAGATTACAATTCACATCTGTTCTGTTAAAGGAAGTACGAAACGGTGAAACGTTTAATTTCTGCCTTAGGTCATTCATATTTTTTTTAAACTGATTTAAATACACTGAGAGAATTAATAAAAAGTATTGAAAAGATTTACATGCATAACCTTTGGTTTTTGCCTGCGGCAACTCTGCAGTAATGAATGAACTTTTTGGCCTAATCGAACTCCCAACTTGGATATTAATTATGTATAAATTTTACCCACATTCAATCTTTTCTGTCTTAAAATATCAATAATAATCATAAAAAGCGTGTCATGCTTTATAGTGCGTTTACACTGGTGCAGGGTAAACAGAGCAGACTGTTTCCTCTGTAAACTCGATGGATTCTGATTGGCGGTAAACTCGATGGACGCTGTCAATGTTTTTATCGTTCATCAGCTGGGAAAAAACCCTCTAAAAGTGATTCTCATTGTATTGTTCTTCCGTGCTGTTATTGTTAGCTGTTGTGTGGACTTACCTATTCTCAGAAAATTGGTGTGTACGACCCTTAATCGCGTGTACTGTATATCAAATTGGAGGCAATTGTAGTGTTTTGAGTGGCACTGAGTTTTTCCGCTGCAGTTTAAACGCATCGTGTGTGTGTGTGTGTGTGATTTCTCCCCGCCCCAATGTTTAAATGAAGCCAGCACCACTTGGCTCATCGAACAGTTGCTCTTCTGTTCACACTCTTCCTTTAGAGTAGATGAGATGAGGGAGAGATTGCTACCGTAGGTGGAGAGATTCAGCGGGGGGGAGTTAATGTCTTGGGTGTCCTCTGGTCTCCCAGCCCCATCTTGACCTCCTCCAGAGCAATCACATTCCACCTCGGGTCACCAGCATGGGTCAATGTTTCAATAACGTTATTTCAGCAGTATTATGCTGGTGGCCATACTTAAATTGATAAACATTACCGAGGTTAATAGGATATGGTGTCGAGGGCAAAAAGAGCCTGGGCCAAGGTGCATTATTCTCCCATAAATCTGCAGAGCGCACTGCCGCGTCGGCCCTGGATCCTCTATCCTTAGCGGGGCTAATAAGGCCCATAAAAAGCTGGTCTGCCGGTCTAATCAATCTAAACTATTATCCTCTGCCAGATCGTTAATGTGAGACTCTTTTTACGACTTTATTTCCTAATAGATGAATTACTCGAAGAGATCAATGCATCTGATGTTTTACTCAAACATAATTAAAGGGGCATAAGCTTTCGGTCGAACTTTCCATTTCAAAGACGAGATTATGGCTGTGATGATGTACAGACTGATGCCCTCCGCTGATGTCTCTGTTTATGAGGATATTCATTTATGCGATGGGATGAATTTGATGTGGTGCAAAAACCAAACTGATTGCCATAATAGTGTAGACACTTTGTAACTTGGAAATATGTGGCTGTTAATTCCTTTCCTGCTGTGCTGAATAAAAATCGAAGCGAGGTTGCTGGTGTTACATTACACTGTGTACATTGCAAGCAATTTGTTTGTACACTCTGAATGCAAAAGTGCAGTGCGGCGTGACAAGCCAATCGAAAGATATTTGATGCTTAAAGCACAGTTGTGAGGAGCAGGATTATGGACCAATAAGATTTCACGGTGGGCGGGGGCTACCCATTGCAGAATATGCTGAGTTCATGCCATGTCATAATTAGCTACTGTTGATGATATTCTGAATGTTCCAAAATATGTTTCAATATCAACACTATCAATGACAAAATAAATTTGAGGAAACGGAGTAGTCAATAGATATAACCACAATGCAACAATTAAGAAATTGTTATGCAAATATTCAACTCTGTCTTAGCTATTAAACTGCATTGTGTGTTTAATTTCAGATTATTCTTACATTTATTAAAGGATTAGTTCACCCAAAAATGAAATTTCTGTCATTAATTACAGACCCTCATGTCGTTCCAAACCCATAAGACCTTTGTTCAACTTAGTAACTCAAATTAAGATATTTTTGATGAAATGTGTGAACTTTCTGACCTCCTGTAGACTGCAAAGTTATTACCACTTTCAAGGCCCAGAAAGGTAGTAAAGACTTAAAATAGTCCATGTGAATACTGTGATTCAAGCTTAACGTTATGAAGCGACGAGGTTACTTTTTGTGAGCAATGAAAAACAAACAAAAATAACAAATTTATTCAACAATTCCAAGTCAGTTTCTTACATTGTTCATGTAGTAAACACAGTGCAGCACATCAGGGTTCTACGTCAGAACGCCGGCTCATTATTGGCCGACGCTGTTCACGTGAGCACCATGTTGCTGACGCAGGAGCTGGCCAATAATGAGTCGGCGTTCGGACTTAAAACCTGGAAGACATTGTTGAATAAAGTTGTTATTTTTGGTTTGTTTTTACGCACAAAAAGTATTCTTGTTGCTTCATAACATTAAGGTTGAACCACTGTAGTCACATGGACTATTTTAACAATGTCGTTAGTACTTTTATGGACCTTGAAAGTGGAAATAAAGATTGCAGTCTACCGGAGGTCAGAAAGCTCACAGATTTCATCAAAAATATCTTAATTTGTGTTCTGAAGATGAACGAAGGTAATTAATGAGTAATTAATTCATTTCTGGGTGAACTAACCCTTTAAGACAGTAGCAGTAGTCATTTATTGGAATTAATTAATGTTCTGCTGCCATTTTGAGTCTTTCCATATGACAGTAATTGGCAGTAATTTTGACATGGCATGATAGAAACCAAGCTCGAAGAACGTCACGGGCTGTCATTTTGTAATTTAACATTTAATTTAAAATACATTAATGCTATAATAAGCTAGCATGACATACAAATCACTTCATATACGTTATATGTTTTATAAGACTTCTAATCAGGCTCTGAATAAAGGACTTGATTCAACGAGTGAAAATATGCGAAAAAGATTCATTTCTTAAATAAATTTTTGGTTGTTCATGACCAATTTTCCTTCAGGAGAATTAAGATTACTTCTACAATTTGAGATGTAAATGGCCATGGTGATAATGTGACTGTGTTTGTATGCATGTGTGCAAGAAGCGAGACGGAGCATGTGTGTGTGTGTCCGTGTGTGAATGTGTTTGTGCTGCGCGGGTTGTCTTTCCACTGGGGGTTTGGGATCTGTCTGCTCTGATGAAGACTGATAAATGTGACATCACTCTGTCTAAAGATCATTAAATGTCAAGTCCTGCAGTGGCAGCAAAATGTGCTGGCAGAAAGTCAATGGCGTGAAGTGGTGCGTGTGTGTGGTAAGTGTGTAGTGCATGGGAGACCACACAAATGTTGCATCATTTTTTGTCCATTGAGTCTTTCATTTGCATGTGTATCTATAGAATTACACATAATATCCCCATCGCACTCTATCAGTGTGTCTTTGTTAAAGATAGAGCCATAAACAAAAAGGCTTTGGCATAAAAACCTCCGAGCTAGCTTCAGGCAGGAGGTGACAGGAAGACAAATACTCAACCCAAGAAATGTTTGCTCGGCTCAGACCTTGACTTGTAAAAAAAAAAAAAAAAAAAAAAAAAAAGGTAAAATATAAAATTTGTTCTTTTCCACTTTACTCCAATAGCATTCCTCAGTATGAGACCTGCCGTTTGAATGACCTTTTTCTGAATTAATCGAGCATTGAAGACTTACAGAATGAAATGGGCAATCGCAGTGCTGTATAGCTAATAACATTCCAGAGACTTTCATTTCAATATTACACACCATGAGTAGAAAAACCGTCTTTTCTGAAGCATACCTTCAAGAAACGCCTAAACAAAACCTGATTAAACAGGCTCACACATGCTTTTATTGCATGCATAATGCACTATTAATATTCAAATAATGAGGTGCTTGAGACTTTCTTTAACGTCTGGTAAAGGCTGGAAAATTGAAAGCGGGTAACTGTTTATAGCATTAGAAAGCGCCAAGGTCGAGTTAAGTAAATTGGATCTTAATTGTGGTGTTTAGTCAAGCATTGAATGCCAGCCCTTTGTCATGAATATCTTGCATGGCCTTCCCGAGTGGTAAGGAGTGTGAATGAGAAGACAAAACTAGGACGCAGACAATGTTTTTGACCTTCATCTGAAGACCACATAATGACAAGAATCTGTTTTGCCTTCCTTAAATCACTTTGTCGATGTGTTGTCTACCCCCGTTCCTCTGGGACAGGCCGGCCTGTCAATCAAACGGAGACAGGGATCACATTAACGGGAGATTTGATGTAGCTTTCAGCGCTAGAGAAAGACACAACCACGTCCAGATTCGGGAAGAAAAGCCAGCTCCGGATTAGGAAAGACACACGACTGCTCTCAAGTGCAAGACAACAAATGTGAGACATACGCCAATGATGCTTGCCAAGCCATAACAGATGTCTGAATCGCAAAACACAGAGAAAGACAATCATTTCCTTGGTAATCATAATCTGTGGCGTTATCTTATAATCAGTCGTAGCGTGTTTCAAATAAACAGGAGAAGCAATTATTCAGACTGCTTATTACCCAAGGGGCAAATGAATAAGAATATCAAATTACTCATTTATTGATATGTCAACAACCAACAAATCATAATTAATATCACACAATCTGAATTAAACATTTTTTGGACCGGCCTTAATTAGAAAATCAGCTTCCTGTACCGATCTGCCATTCACACCAGTTTCCCCCTCGATTGTGAGAAAGCAGCGGGAGGTTTGGTTGCCACGGCAGCAGCAACATGCACACTGATTATGGCGGTGTGGTGAGTGGGCACTGGCTGGGAGAACATTTGTACAGTCCGCTAAATCAAGGCTAAACACATACAATAAGATTCCCACAGGGGACAGTGGTGAAAAACTACTGTACTGCCTTTGTTACAGTATATACACTGAGTGGCTAATAAAGTCCTAGTTTACATTTGTCTTAAAATGTGAGGTAAAGTTTACTCTTTAAATTTGAAGTCCTCAACAACAAAATGATAATGCTTTACAATGCTAATCCATGATTTGAAGGTCTGTGTAAGGGGTCATAGTTTGTGTTTTAAGATAGTGAAGTAAACAAATCCAAGGCTGATGATGCACCAAATGATAAATATTGAATTAGGAGTAGGCTTTTTTTTATATCATCTTAGATGGCCTTTTTTGCTTTTCATAAAAAAGAAAATGGATAATAAATTGTGGTGTGTTTGTCAGTCATTTTTAAAAACCCATTTATACCGAATGAGACAAAAAAACATGCTTTGCTCAAATTATACAAAATATTTAAGACAAAATTATTTTATACAAGCTTGTATTTATGAAATAAAAACTAAAAATTATGATGTAGACTTCGAAATAATGACACGGGTCGTAGTGATGACAAAAAGTCGAAATTGACAAAATGATGAGAAAAATTGATTTTTGTAAATCATAATTTTGACTCATATTTAAGAGATAAAATATCATCATTATTTTGACTTTTTATCGCTTAATTATGACTCTGTAGGTCAAAATTATGATGTACGAAAATTTTACAAAAACAAATCAATCTGTGTCTCAATTTTTCTCATCATTTTGTCAATTTCGACTTTTTGTCAGGTTTTTGGTGCAGACTGACCTTAAAGTTTGGATTGTTTGACTAGTCTGAAAGACGTCTTGTGAACTCTTTGTCACCTAGCGACAGTGATAAAAATGCAACTTTCCTACACTTCTCACCTTGATAATACCAGTGTTTTTTTTTCTTTCACACTGAGATTTAGAACGACACAGGCTGAATTTCAATTCGCTAGAGAAAAAAAAAAAAACTAAAATACTGTGTGCCATATTAGAATTAGTATTTTAGTATGTTTTGTGTTTCATTCAGAAGTGACCATGACCAATTCTTTTATAAGTTAGACCTTCACATTTTTAGGAGATTTAGGAATTAATGGTCTTCAGAACTTTCATCAATGGAATTTCCAAACCAAATAAACTTCGGTTCCCATCACACAAAATTTGGTGCTGCAGAAAAAGAATATAGACCATCATGGAAACACTACTTTAAAAGAGCCTTAGAAACAAGTATCGACCTCAGCTCCAAAGAATGAGTAAACAACAATCCCTTGTATTCTTTGGAACGAGTAGCCTACTTGTAGTGTACTTCAAATCAATCTTTAAAAAAGAAACATCCCTATTCGGGATATACTGTATTTTAAAGATACTTTTCTAAAACCCAAATAAGCTTTACAGATCTTCGTGGGAGAAGGTTTAAACAATGTTTTCATGCTAGTAACAAGTCTCAATAGAATTCTTTTTACATTATAAGCAATTTATCTTAGAAGATAGCAATGTTCAAAGTGTGGATGTGTGTGTGTATATATAGTCCTGATAAACCCTATGTTGTTGGGACCAAATGTCCCCACAAGGATACTAATACCAGTAATTTTGGTCCCCATGAGGAAAACATCTTACAAAAATTATACAAATAACAAAATTATATTTTTATAAAATGTAAAAATGTAGAAAGTTTTCTGTAATTTGTAGGTAGGTTCAGGGGTAGGGTAAGGAGATTGAATACAGTTTATACAGTATAAAAATCATTATGTCTATGGAAAGTCCCTATTAAACACGGTAACCCAATGTGTGTTTATAATCGATTGATTTATTGATTGACAGACAGAGCAGGATAAAGTACAAGGGAAAGTCAGTCAGTGACTATATAACATCAGATTGATCAGAGGTGCATCAGAAGAAGGGAGACAGATGGCGTCAAAAGCGTTTTACATTACAGTAAGCCCTGTGATACTGTAGACAGAGGCACTACCATGGTTGAGACTGCCACATTACTGTAACTCATCCTTTATCTGTAAAGGTCAACTATATTTCTTTCTTTCTTTCTTCTATATTTCAGTCATATGGTACAGTGAGAACATTTACTGTATTGCCAGCTAACTCTGTTCTAGCACAAAACCTCATGGCCATGTCATATTTCATCACACCTTTTGATAACACACTGAACAGAAACATTATGGATTTTATGTCTATTACGTAAGTTAATGTAAGTGTATTTTCTAATGTAGCATGTTATTGCAGTTATTTCAGCAACAAGGGTGATTTGAAACATGTATCTTACATTGTTTGCTATTGAATGAACTGATTGTTAAAAGTACTAAATTGAGGAAAGAACATACTGGGTTTTTTTGGTTATTAAACCAAATGTTCTCATTACATTTAACAATGATTATGTGAACTGAAAATGAGTATAAAAACTAGCAGTGATTTCAAACAAACTTCTTTCATGTTATCATTATGGGGTATTGTTTGTAGAATTTTGAGGAAAATAGTGAATTTAGTCCCTTTTGCAATAAGGCTGTAACATAACAAAATGTGGAAAACGTGAAGCGCTGTGAATACTTTCTGGATGCACTGCATGTCATGTCTGTTGTTCTGCTTAAGGGGCTGTCTGTATGTTTTAGTCAAACTCTTCCGGAAATATTCCTTATTATAAATCATCATTGGCCCACAATGTGTATGCTTTTTTTAAACAAATGTAATTTTACTCAGTTTATTAATGTTTTTATTCCATATTTGTGTAATTTTTGGAGGATTATGATATGTTTTAAATTTATATAATTTATATATATTTTTTTAAATAGGTTTTTATACAAAAACAGCTTTATGTAAAATGTATCACTGTCGCTAGGTGACAGAGTCAAAAAATCAAAAAAGAATAAAAAAAAAAACACACTTTAAGGTCAGTCTGCAGACTCTGCACCAAAAACCTGACAAAAATTCAAAATTCACAAAATTATGAGAAAAATTCATAATTGAGACACAAATTGATTTATTTGTAAAATTTTTGTCCATCATAATTTTGACCTACAGAGTCATAATTGACCCTTAGCAAACAGTTTGATTGACAGGCGATCTGACCAATCATAACCCCAAATCTGCCATTTTGTCCGACAAAGCAGTCAGGGGAGTTAGTAGATTAACGTTGGTGAACTTGAACTTGAAAAATTGTGTGTACTCAAGTCTTTCCGCGCTTGAAACAACATTCCTTCTGATGTCCATTCATGTTTATTTGATGCTATAAATGAACTAGTATGAAGAGATGATCGGTTCACGAGCCGCTTAAAGGAGCTACAGCGATCTGTAACAAGACTTTGTACAGTTGTCAACTCTTTAAATTTTGGGTATTGAGTATTTCAATAGTACATTTGTCAATTTTCTAGATCTACGAATAAAATAAATAAGAATGATATCTGTTTTCATGTTAGTGTGAAAAAAAAAGTCTCACTCGTACTGTTCGGGGTCTCTGGAGAGCCCACTTAGAAAATTGGACAAAATTCATCCTCAAAATCAGAAACAATGCAGAACACATAGACAGAAATAAAGTGGCAAGTGGCACACTTTAAAACATCCACAATCCAAAATGATCATGCTCTCTCTCTCTCTCTCTCTCACACACACACACACACACACACACACAATCCATGTGCTTTATTTGCTCATTTGTTATTGCTGTTCAGTTCATTGCATTTTGATGTTCATGTCATGTATTTGTACTCAATATTTATTATAACGGTTCATTTCTGTTAATTTTTGTTCTGTTAATTTGTTAACTGAATTGTTGATTAAATTTGTAGAATTATGAAAAACAGATGTTTGAAATAAATGATAAACTCTAAAGACTCAAACTTTTCTCTTGGTAACATCTTGATCAGGTTTGATTCAAATCATAATGTAACAATATTGAAAATCAAATGGCACTTCTACTGGCACTTGCCACTTAATTTCTGTATGTGTGTTCTGCATTGTTTCTGGTTTTGAGGATGAATTTTGTGACCCTGAACAGTACGAGTGAGACTTTTTTTTTCACACTAACATAAAAACAGATATTCCAATTTATTTGTAGATCTAGAAAATGTTGACAACTGTACAAAGTCTCATGCCATCTGGACAGAGAACTTTTTTTATTTAATTTCAGAAAATTACATTTGGGGTCAAAAAAACCCCCAAACAGCGCCTAAGGGTTTAAAGGAAGTACATCCTGCATCATTTTGTTTTAAGCATTGATATACAGTATTGTCTTTGGAGTGAGGAGAGCAGACAATTGACCCTTCGCCGGCAGTTTGATTGACAGGCGATCTGACCAATCATAACACCGAATCCGCCATTTTGTCCGACAAAGCAGTCAGGGGAGTTAGTAGATTAACGTTGGTGAACTTGAACTTGAAAAATTGTGTGTACTCAAGTCTTTCCGCGCTTGAAACAACATTTCCTCTGATGTCCATTCATGTTTATTTGATGCTATAAATGAACTAGTATGAAGAGATGATCGGTTCACGAGCCGCTTGAAGGAGCTACAGCGATCTGTCACGACACATTAAAGAGACACTATACGGTATTTATTGTTTAAACTTCTTCAAAAAATTACAATATTTTAAATATGGAACTGTTTCATATCAAAAGTAACCTGCTCTGTCTTGTCTGTCGACGTGTTGTCAGTGTCCTCTTTGCTCCGGGATGTATTTTTCACTGCGTGAGAACATGATGTGTGGCGTGAGAGCGCACAGATTGACAGGCATAGCAACAGTAACTAAAGGGGGCGGGTCTTTGCGAACGGTCAAATGGGGTTTGCGCTCAAGCAAACATACCAACTGCAAAAGTGACATAAATCTCTTAAAGAGAGGGTCTGTTAGTGAAATAAACGAGGAGCTTTTAGCTTTAATTCCTTGAGGACACTACCTGACTGAACAGCCAATAAGACCTCAATCTGTTTGACTCTCTCGAGATGGAGGCAGTATTGACAGCTGAGCTAGAACTGCCCTTGACCCTTAGGCAGTCTAAAGCATGGATAAAGAGAGCACTTATTCTTTTCGTGAGATTCTTAGGCACCATTACAGCAGGGTTAAGGAGCTGTGCACAGGAAGCTGAATTTCTCTTGCTTAAATCGAACCTGTCCTGCAAGCAAACTTGACAACGATTTTGCTCTGAATGCATTCTTTCTTGTGAGCAGTATACAAAGGATTGGACCTTTGAGGCTTTGTGGGCTTCTGGGTACCAACCTGAGAATGACCTACAGTGTTTTTGTGCATGACCCTTGGCTAATAAATCAGCCTTCACCAACAGAGAATTCAGAAGTGTGGATTAAAATTTCATATCCATGAGTACTACTTGAAAAGAAGAAAAAAAAAATTCTCCATTACGGAGAGAAACCCTTTGAGCATTTCCCAAAACAATGTATTTTTATTTTTTTTTTCCCCCATACCAGGTCAAACATTCAGGGCATTTTTCTACATGTACTCAAAAAAGGACATTAATATTTAATTTAGTGATGAATAAATATTTTGTGCCCACAAAACACAATTCAGCAGTTTCTTTCTGTTATCTTAATTAAGAGGAAAAAAAAGAAGTAATTTTTCCTCCTTCAGGCTCAATGTATACATATTCACTGCAGATAAAAATGAATAATATGATTTTAATAACTTAATATGTCATAGAGAAACCAGTGATTCGAAAATGAATAATTAACAAGCTCGTGGGCTCCTGTTTTACCTCACGGGCCAAATCCCTAAACGCAGAAGGTAAGGGAAACACTACAGTGAGCGACAGTATCTCAGTAATAAAGGTAGAAAAACAACCTCTCTGGGGTAATTTCTTTATTTGTATGAAACCCGACATGCAAATAAAACTCAGATGATCTATTACAAAACAAGTGTTTTATGGGCATTATGGGTATATTTGTTGTAAACGCATGTCAAAAAAATCATCTCTGTTGCAGATGCACAATATTGTGCCAGCCCTCTTTCAAAATGAGACATCTTCGACATTATTTCAGGGGAAATAACGTGTCATCCCCCTTTACCCTGAGGAGGAAATGTCAGTGTTTATGACATTAAACTGACATGGCAGGTCCAGTGACATCTTGCTGGTTGTTTTGCTGATGACTGTACGAACATTTCCCCAAACTCCGCTGTAGAGGTGCATTACTTCATGTGTCCCTCAGCCCGAGACCAGCTTGAGTCCTCATCACTGCTACTGCATACATGGAGGTAATAAATTTGGCTGAACAAGATTCAATAACAGGGAAATGAAAACAGACAACGGGTATGTGACAGTTTGATAATCCAAGGCAAGCTGGAAGGATTCCTCAAGTACGCAGTTTTTTCAATCTAAACTTGAATTTTGCCTTCCTCGCTTGTTTGAAGGGACGCTTCATCCAGTTCTGCCAGGATTCATACATCGTCATGTCGTTCCAGACTGACAGAACTGCAGCAAACTGAAATGTAATTTTGTTCTTTAGGGCTGGATGTCAAAACTGATACCCCGAATCGACTGGATTCCGATTCACAGCCTCTTGATTTGGTTTGATTCCGATTTCAATTCAGATTCATTTGCATTTGCTTGATTTATTTCATTTTCTTTACATACTCTACACCGTTCAAAAGTTTGGGGGTGGTAATATTTGTTTAATGTTTTTGAAATAAGTTCTTATGCGAAAGCTACATTTATTTGACCAAAAATACAAACAAAGATATGGCGAAATATTATTACAAATTCAAAACAATCTTTATTTTAAAATAGAATTTATTCCTGTGATGTCAAAGCTGAATTTTCAGCATCATTACTGTCACATGATCCTTCAGAAATCATTCTAATATACTGATTTGCTGCTCAAGAAACATTTCTCATGTTGAAAACTGTTGCACTGATACTTTTTTTCATGATTATTTGATCAGAAGAAAGAACATTTATTTGAAATAGAAAAAAATTGTTTATAAATGTCTTTACTGTCACTTTTGATTAATTAAATGCATCTGTGCTGCTCAGAAATATTAATTTCTTTAAAAACTGACCGATCTCTTTCTTATGTCTTTTACAGCTTTATATTCATTGGTTGCTCTTGACTCTTTAAGAAATTCATATGGATTTGGAAACACATCTTCTTTGAACACACCATGGCCACAGAGTGACCTACTGGCCCTGATTTGTGCCGCTCTGGAAGTCAGTGCACCTACCCCTGCTATCACAGTAAATCAGCCTTCAACACATTGCATCTTTAATCGCTGGAGCGTATCTGTGGCGCACATTACGTTACGTCTCTTCACCGGTGAGACATGGATGCAGAAATTATGCCGTCATGGAGAAAGTAAAGTGACAGAACTTTGAGACGGCGGCAGAGCAAAGCAAAAGCAAGTTTACTGCTTTAGGGAGTCTACTGTGCAATTACACACACTACCAGTGAGGGAAGTGCACTAAAAGCCTGGCAAAGTGTTCACTCTCTCTGAGAGAATGTGTCAGAGCGATAAGGTATCACAACAATGCTCAAACCCGTAATCCAGACCTCCCTAGACTGATTCCGGCTCTTGCTTTTTGATCCATGCAAAATACAGAAGTGTTCCGTCTTTGTGCCTGTCCCTCGATGTCAGAATAAATCTGCTCTGTTACTACGCCGTTTCAGACTGAATGTTTAACATCTTGTCTTTCTTGCTGTTTTGCAGGTCGAAATCCCCTCTGACCTCAAGATGTTCTTCTGGATTCTTTTTTGTTTTCCCTTTGCATCGCTTAGTGTCTTTTATGCTAAGCTGAAGTTAATTTCTCTGTCTTTCTCTCTCTGTTTCTCTTGATGCAGAAGTTCTGGGTGAGCGTCACGAGCTCTTTCTCTGTTAGATTGATGACTAACTGTGTGGTTTCTTACATTTTTATCACGGTCTCAATGCTGTCAGACTTGTTCCTCACCTTTTTATTTATTGTATTATTTTTTGGCTAATTTTTGTATTATTTTTTTTTTTTTTCAAAAATAATTTGTTCAGTTGTGGTTAATTCTTCCATTGATTCAATTTTTGACTGCATCATTGTGTTATATAATTTTATTATGGATCAATAATTCAATTATTTTCTGTAAGCTGATATTCAAAAGATTCATATTGGAAAAAATATTGGTAGGTTTAAACTAACACTATTTAATTTGAAAATAATTCGTTTTTATTCAGTAATTCATTTTCTCCGATTTTTATTGACATCATTGTGCATGTTTTGTGATTCGATTAATTTCATCATTTATGGCATTAATAGCATTTATGGATTTATGGATCAAAACTGTGTGACTTTCTTCTGTGCAACATAAAAAGAATTTTACATTAAAAAAATGTCTTTTTGTTGTTGTTGTTTTGTCTATTCAATGGAAGTCAATGATAATCAATACTGTTTGTATTCTTCAAAATATTTTCTTTTGTGTTCTGCAGAAGAAAGTCAGTCATACAGATTTGGAATGAGTAAATGATTCCACTGTAAAAGAGCCTTAAAATTACTCTCATTGGTGTAACATAATGGATTAAATTTCCATCACGTTAAATAATATTTTTGATTTAGATAAAACTAGTAATTTTTGCAGTATAATTTAGCATAATTTTTTTAAGTTCAAGCAGACCTTTGCATTATTTTATTGTTTTCAGCTGGCATGAAACCATACTAGCCTGTACCCTTTGCTTATAGCGCACCGGATGCGCAGTCGTGAAAGTTACAGCGCAAGACTTGAATGAGAAAAAGCCTCAAAACAAGCAAGTGACTCAACAGCGGAATTAAAGACCATCTGCTTCAGCTGATTTATCACAGAGGAGCCGAGAGAGAGACAAGAGCAGAATTAGCAATGCAAATACAGGCCAAGGATCAGCTAAAGTACAAGAGAAAGGACATGCTGTGTGATGGTAATAATAAATTTGACTCTGGTTCTGTGCCACATGGGAACTATGGCCACTTATGCAACCGCCTCAATGACATACACAGAATATCATTTTTCATCCAATTTCAACAGTAATAATAGTTTACCTGCATAAAATCTGTTCAATATTAACATTGTACGAGTTTGCGGAGTGTGGTCTACATTTAGCATTTTTTATGTAAACATAACTGAAGTGTGTATTTTTGTAAAATATATGATCTGCAAGTGGTTATTTTTTTTAAAAAACAAACAAAATTGGCTTTCAAATGCATGCACTGTAAACGCTAACGCTCAACATAATCAGTTGGTTTGAGTACAACAAACTTAAACTAATTAGTTCAGTCAAATTAATTTTTATGAGTATTTAGCACTTTCTTTTTCTTTTAAATTCACAGAACTGATTTATTTTACATCAACTGAACTGTTTCATTGTTTTGAGTTTAATGAACTTATTTCTTTCAATTTAGTTGAATTTAAGTTTAACTGAAACCAGGCTAGGATTTCTATTTCCCAGCATGCTTTGCCCATGGCACTCGAAAGGGAGAGTAAATGCTAAAATGAAGGTTTTCTTTTTTTGTGCAAGATTAATGTTAAGTGGGAGATTTAGCGATTAATGTTTTGTTATGCTAATTTAGAAGAGTTACTGTATCATCGTGGTGACTTGGTTTGAGAGCAAGTATGTTAAGTGCTTTATATTGCTGCACTCATTCAGCAAGTGTTATATCATGTTCGCAAATTAGTTCTGCTTACTTAAACTTTGAATTTCTTAACTTAAACATTTTGATTTGAGTTTTGCCAACTTATTCAGGTTTACAGAGTGCATATATTAAAAAATATGTGTACCAACTAGTTAAAGCACCAACACATTATTGATAACTATCCAAATGATGTATGAAGCGATGGGTCATATTTAACGCACCGCTTACCTTCATTGATTCACCACAGGGATGAAAGAAAAAATATTTAATTAGATTAACTCCCTACAGTCCCATAATGAAGTAATGATATAAGAAGAACAACCCAAAAAAAAAAGAAGTTATCCTTTGCATGTCTTTTCTAAGGGAGATTTTGGGTCTCAATAGGCTCCTCACTGTTACTGTAAATTAAACAATAGGGAAACAAGAGCCAGTCTTCACCATGGTAATTAGTGAAAAAATAATTCATGCAGCTCTCACAGTAGGCATCCGCTTTGATATCTCTCTGCTGATCTTTATTTTCAGCACAGCTTTATTAGAAAGAACTCAGCTCAATGGCTGCAATCTCGAATAGCATGGGGTGCCTTTAGATTTATTTTGTGTTAATTGCAGCTTAGCAGTAAAAAGGAAACATGCCCGCATTGTTGTATCCACACTATGATAGAAACTGAGAGTTAGACATGTGACGTTGAATGCTGATGAGGAGGACAACTGAGTATTCATCTAAGATCATGCATTACACATGACCTCTCCTAAAGTAAAGTAAACAACTTCTGTCAGAGTATGCACCGTGACACCATATTTTCATCTTTTGTCATCTAGCATGCGAAGAATCCTTTGGAAGAAGCGTGGTACAGATTATAGCTCTCTGAATTTCTATTTTCCTAAAGTGGTCCTGCTTGTCTGTTGCTATGTAACACTGAATTACAGTGCTTCGTTCTATCAAATATTCAGTTAGGGGTCTGTGATCCGTTAAAATAAAAAGGAATCAAGTCATGCTGACTTATGCATGTATATAATGTATATAAAAGATTTGAAGCCAACAGCAAAATGTATTATTTTTAATTCATTTTAATTTCCAGTAACATGAGGACTTTTTTCTAGAAAGGATCACACACTAGTGTTAAGTCGGTGGTGATGAACTGTTCTCCTCTGTTTTAAGTCTGATTGACTGAATCGTGATTTTTCCTGGCATTATAGAGGCTATAAAACAAAATCCTCTGTAGTCTTTTAATACAAAGCCCCTGCCAAGCAGCCGTCATCTATTAGACGTGTGATTATAGTCATTTACAACTTTTCCTGGTGACTTGTCTCACCTTTTCAAAGACGTTTTGCTTTTTGTTTGTCAATTTTAATATATGTCTTTCTTGGCAAAGGAGTGTCAGGGAAAAAAAATAATCTGGGTGCAAGTATAAATAAACAAAATGTCACAGTCGCTTATCATCATAAATATATCTCATTTTGATGTGCCAACAAAATGCTTTTCAACTTTTTAAAGTAATTCACATTACTTGGCCTCACAATAAAGCGTGTTCACTCTTTTCACACTGGATGGCGAAAAAGTATTTTAACTTAGATAATTAATGTGGTTCAGATAACATAATATTTTGTTTGTTGATTAAACTCAAATTTTTAAGGCAACCAGGTAACTTACTTTTTTTTAAGTTAAACCAACAGTTCTTTTTTTTACAGTGTAGTGACAGTTAGTAGTCAGTAATAAACGTGAGTAAGAGCAGTTCCTAGTGAGCCTTTAGCGATTAATTAAAGGGATGATTGGGGAGTTGATGACCTGTGGGCCTGTTTTGATCAGATTCCACAAAGCAGCTCAGCGGATCCGCGGGTCGCTTCTAGACTGGGCGGTGCTGTGCCTTCACCATAACCTGGCTTCATTATGGCTCAGTAGCTGCTTAACCACTGTTCTGTGTGCAATCAACATGCTAATGAAGACTTCCAAGCAGTTTCCTCAGCCATGGGGGACAGAATACATCAGGCCTCCTCTGGTTTCATACGGCTGATTACAACCACTACACTAAGAATGGTTAGCATGCTGCCGAACTGAGGTATGAAGATTTCGTTTTTTACTTTTAGCTCTTTTTTTTAGTTACCTAAAAAAATGAGTTTTTTAGTTCTATGCCTAATGGGTTGACTTTGATTGAAAACTAACAGATTTCAACTTTTTTATCGGACACATTAAAACCGGATTGAATACTTTATATGGTCATCTTTTATACTTTTTCAAATTATTCCATCAATTTTATTGTTTATCCCCGACCCAGACTTTCAATTTTCAACTATATCCATTAAAAAAATATATGAATTGTAACATGTTTTAAAACTATGACAATGTTGCACATTCATAAACCATTAAAATAGATCTTTTTTTTTGTTTTTTGTTTTATATTAAAATGGTCTGGCAGTTGGCCATCACTTACACACACACAAATTAAATAGTAAAACATGAGGTTTGTTTTTTTTACATTTGCTATAAATGATTCCCTCAAATGAAGAACTACAGAAAGCATTATACGTGTACATGTTTTATGCGTATGAAATGTATCTTCCCTCGCCATGACCTTTTGCTTTTAGTATTGATTTTGATATCTTTATTGCTTGTTTTGACATTTTTCTTTTTATAAGCATAGCTTGTTTTTCTCTCATTTATTTTCAGTCTTTATCCACACTTCCAATATCATGATGAAGACTACAGATACAAAACTTCAGACGCAAACATATTGTCATGCAATATTTACAACCCTATGAGAATCTTACAGATGAATGTCTTCATTCATTATGTCTGTCATTATCATGAGAGCAGTTGACACAATGATTGACGTTTAATCGTGACGGAATTCATTCAACACCCACATCATTTGGATCTGCCCGCTGCATTGTTCTTGGGCGTAATTATCAGCAGCTCAGAAACAGTAACAACGCTGGAGTGATCATTTTTGGTGACTACTCATTTTCATACTTCAGTGTTCTCTCTGTAATTACCCTGTTGTCAACATACAAAATCCTGGCTGTACTTAAAGCTGAAAAACGCATCATATAAGTAATTACAAACAGCCTGATGTTTTTAACACAACATTGCTTAGGAGATTTATCCGTAAGACTGCTGTGAATGATAAATAAGCTTGTTCGAACAGCAGCGACACATGTAATATTCCATAATAATTGGCATGGTGATATGTATGAGAAAATTTAAATTCACATCCGAATCTACACTCCTGCACCCCAGTAATTCCTGGAGGAATCTTTGTAAATGTCAATGATGCCCTTTCGGAAACTCCCATAAAATGTTTATGAAAGATTAATGATGTAATTTGCAAGTAATAGGTGATGTTTAGGCTGTATTAGAATAATGAAGTTCTCATCCATGTGTAATATGCATTAATTATTCATTATTGCGGGTTTAATTCAGTTACAAGACAGCAACGTCCAAACTGACCTGTAAATAACTGGAGATAATAAAATGATTAGATGATATGCTTTGCATTCGTCTACAGGGTCAGGATGGCAGTCATTCTGTTCTGAAGAACCCATGCAGTTTCATTACCCGTGATATTTTATATTAGAATTGGCTAATGGCATCTCTTTTTCTCACCTAAATTAATCTCAAATCTTCACTCAATGACCCTTTCAAACTTTCTGTCTTGCAGTGCTGCAAGAAGAAAAAAAAAAAAAATCAAACTTCTATTGGCTCAGACATGACAGATTCACGGAGCAGAGAAAGAAGTCTCTGAATCACTGAACTGTTACTTAACAGATTTTCCCAGAATTGAACGGCTGACTCTTGGGTTAATAGACCAAGACACTTCTGACCCGAAGTAATGTTGCTCCAAATCAACAAATATCAAAGAGTCAGTTTAGACCGTTCACTGTGCTCATGAACTGAAGTGTCAGAGCAATATAGAGAAGCTTAGGTCATGTAAGCATGATGTCGATGTTGATAGACACTGGGGAGTTTGTTTTCAGTCGCCGGCTCCTTTGGCATTCTCCGGTTTGATGCATAACAAATGGCAGAAAAAATAAATAAAACATTGGTAGACAGTGGAAACCGATGTAGACTTTACAAATAGGCCTCATTGATTTTGACGGTCAGTCAGCTGCAAACGTGTGCTTGATGGAGCGGGAATTAAATCAGAGTTGACTGGAGGAGATTGGCGAAGGTTAAATGACAGATTCTGTGTTTTCCAACTCATATCTTACTAAAACGGTTGTTTCTGATCATGAATTATAGCCCAATAACACAACGTTGCTGATTGCTGTAGTTTTGAGTAAAATGTTTTTCAGCCTTTCACCCGGATTGAATGCAGTCACAACAGGCATTTGTTTAAAGCCTTCAAACCTTCCAATGTTATTCAGCGTAATTTAAAATAGAGTGAGTTTGGGTCTTTGCATTTATCATTTTAAATCAGGCATTTTAAAGCATGCTTTTTTCTCTAGGGGAAAAAGCTGACTGGTGTGAGAATCTGCAGACTTGTTATGCATGCTTAAAAAAGTGATACAATCGAGCAATGAAAAAGACAAACTTATTTAGCTTTATTAAAAAAAAAGAAGCTGAAGGCGGCACTCATACTCGTTTAGGCAGAACTCATCTGTCCCTGCTTTTTCTGTCAGAGGTTTTGTTTGTGTACAGTCTGTTTATTTTAATTACCAGTGGTGGAGTGTGTAAAGGCTTGATTGCTTTCACACTGAAAACACCACTGATTAAAGAAAGTCAGTGCGCTTTGGATAGATCTAGCCTATCGGATTCTGCTTCATGCCATCGGCTGTGGCTTTAAGTGGTGTCTTTTATGTGCTCAGGGTAAATAGTTTGTTTACTAATGAATGGCAATTTTGGCAAGACACTCTATCCCATCAAACAGTGCCTGCAGTCAAATAAAACCACTGCAGCAGCCAGATACGGGGATAGTTCTAATGAGAGGAAATTAAACATCAATGCAGTACAGTGTGTTTAAATAACCTGCCACAAAACACACAAGTCTGGGGAAAAGACTATAGGTTAGTCAATTTCATCTGACCACATCTGCTACTTCTTCTGATGCCAAAAGGACATTTTCGTTCTTTGTGTAGAACACGTTCTTGCATTTAAAAGCGTGTTTAACAGTTAACCTATCTTAAAGGACAAGTTTGGACTTTTAATTCTTTTAAATAAAACAATATACAATTGCATAAACTATTCTTAAACTGACCAAAGTTTGTAAAGGGAGGTTACATTAAAAATATCAATTTGAACATTAAATTCTGATGTTAAATCCACTATTTTTTTATATAGAATTTTTGTATAATCTATAAAGTTTTTAATTATATTACACCAGTTGTAACAAAATAAATTAGAGAAAAATAAGTAATCCCTTACTTTACTTTTTCAAGGGAAAAGTAATTAAAGGTGCAAGTGTTCATTTTAGCGGCATCTATTGATGAGGTTGTGAACTGCAACTAGCTACGGTGGTCGTCTGAGGTTTCTTCTAACAAAGAACAGTGTCTCCCTCTAATAAATCAGGCGACTACTACTACTGCTTCTTGTTTATTCAACGTAGTCACGATGTACACCTCTAAAACACAAAGGATTTAGGCTGAATCCCAAATGGCATACTTCTATGCACTTTCGGTCTTGTGGGCTTACAATGGCTGCCGTGTACATGTGTCCGTTAAGTCCACGAGACCGTAGGGTGTCCCATTCATCATTTTAGGTTTCAGAAGGGTGCTCGCAAACGCCCACCTTACGGTCACTATGCGCTCTCGATGCACACTTCAGCTGACTCGTCGTACCCCAGAGTCCAGTCTGCGCGCTACGTAGAGGACTTTACCTGGTAGTCAAAGCGGAATTACGTCACAAACGTGCGGACTCATGGGAAGACCGTGAGGGTTTAGGGTGCCATTTGGGACCAGGCCTTAGAAGAACAACATTAGTGACTAAACCTGCTCTGTAGAGTTTTCTGTAGAGTTCATAACGGTTCATTATAAGGTCTTTATGCACCACTGAAAATATAGTTATGTATATTATATTGAATTTCTGTCAATAGATCCTCCCAAATTTTACACGTTGCACCTTTAAATTACAGTAATTAGATTACTTAGAAATTAATTACACCCAATACAGGTTATATGTCAGTAGTATATATAAATAAAAAGTGTGTACTCTTTCCCCATGTTACCTTTACCCAGATCTACCCGTTTTTTTGTCCGTTTAATGTTCATCCTACAGACCTTTGTTAAAAAAGTACATATGTAGTATGAAAGTAAGTACATGTAAGTATGAAACATTGGTTATACGGTTCTCTGAGATAGTTTATTCTGATTGGTCAGTCGTATCAATATTTCCAATATTTCCCTCTTTTCATACGTTGTTTCATACAAATGCGATTGCCGCCATCTTGCATCTCAGTTATAAATGAAAATTACCTCAGATGACTTCAGTATATTAGTTTAAATTTAGGCTTTTATTCACATATTAACATTCATCAACTCACGAATCAGTTGTGGTAAACGGAATCTCAAGCATGTTTGCTTGACTCATGTGAGAACCAGTGAGGTTGATTCTCGTGTTCAAACCTCGTGCAGGTTTGGTTGAGCTTCTGTTTGTTTGCTGATCAATGTTTGTGTGAATAAAAGCCTAAATTGAATCTGTTCATCATATAAAGCGATGGAGTTTATTCAGAAAATTTGTGCTAAACCGTTCAATTCATATGGATTGTCTTTACGATCTCTTTATGAACTTTTTAAAGCCCCAAAGTGGTAGTTGCATAGCTGTCTATGGAGGGACAGAAACCTCTCAGACTTCATCAAAAAGGTGTTCATTTGTGTTCCAAACATGAATGAAAGTCTTATGAGTTTGGAACGACATAAGGGTGAGTAATTAATGACAGAATTTTTATTTTTGGGTGAGGTTAAAGTGCCTTAATGTACGAGAACCGTGATATTGGGAGACCGGATTCATTGTACACCTTGTAGTTGGTGAGTATTATGTGCAGGCAAGATGAACACAATGTGTTAAACGATTAAGTGATGTCTTTATAATGATTTTCTATGGAAAAATGCTTACTGTTCTGGGTTCATCTGCTTGTCTGTACATGGTGTGCATTATCGGTGAGGTGTATATTGGATTTGGTCTTTTAATATTTCTGTCTTACTTGATTACTTTGTACAAACCTGGAAAAAATCACTGGCAGGCAATAAAGGAAAGCCTTGTTTTGTTTTGCCCTCCTGGTGGGCATTCCTATAAGTGTGTGACGTCATGTGAAAACTAGGAATTGACGTTCCTTCCCTGATGATGTCATTCTGCTGTGAGCTAGAGACAGCGAGAATGTGCGCTAAAATCAAGCCCCACCCTCTATTCAATGTCCAGTTTCACTTGGGATTACAATTGGGAAGTCGGTTATAACTTCCGGTTCAGGTGGACTTAAATATAACTGATATACCATTGCAGTGTTTGTCTTGTTACTAGGCCAATTGTTTTGTACATTGTAACGGACCGTTCTATTTCTCAGCGGACGCTTTACTTTAATATACTGGTAAAATTATCTATTCATTTCAATTCAAATAAATATATAACGTATATTTGTCGAGGAATAAGCTGGATAATGTACAATTAGCAGGTCATTATCACAAAAGAATTCCCTTTAGGGTGATACAAGACCACCGCAGGTTCGAAATGACATGAAGGTGGATAAACAATGGCAGAATTTTCATTTTGGGATGAACTGTTTCTTTAACATGACCACAAGAGAGTCACAATCATTTGCATACCAGACTAATTTATACAACATATGAGTCAATCCATCCTGTCCCTGCCAACCAAACACTGAATGACATGTAGTGACATGTTTTCAAACGCTATCTATCGTTCCTTGCCTGCAGAAGGAGCGTGTGTCAGAGAGAGATGACAAAGGACATTTGTCAGAATAATAAGGGTGACGTTTATTTGTCAGGCTGCAGGCAAGGTGAGCTACAGACTGATCATTAGAGCTTTGGCCATGTCTGGACGCCTCTAAATATTCTCTCAGCTCACACAAAGATCTGTCTCCTGGCCAAGGAAAAGTGCACTGAAGCTGGAGTCCATTTTTGCACCACGTCCAAGTGCTTGTGATACTCTTTGCGTAAGTCACATGAAGGACAATTACAGTGCTGTGTGTTATGTAGGTTTTATGTATCTGTGAAAAAGGGAGGCAAGTAATAAACCGTAAGTTATTTGGAGTCGTAACAGTACGGCGAAATGTTTGTTTTACATTGGGGATAAAAATATGCCGGTTCAGCTATATCCCTGTAAAGATTTACCTTAGCAAAGGGACCGGCATGAAAAGGCAAAACACCAAAGGCCTGCGTTTGTAACTAATTGACTAAGATCTGAGTTTGGTTATTTGCATTTTGTAGTTTTGTTTATTATCTGTCCTCGGCTTTCTCATTAGGGCCAATCGACTCCAACCCTGCCACTGTGTTATTGTGCGTGCGTCACTGGGGCCGCTATAAATTAGCTCTATTTTCTCTCCGAGTCTTGAAACTCACAACACCCTGCACAGCATCTGCCAACTTTGAATTAGTTGGGAAAAACTACCTTTTAACAAGAAAAGAAAATGATTAACATAACTCAATATGGCAATTAAGATAGAAGAAAGGGCAGGGAGGCTGGTGACGTTCCCATGTGTCCTGAGGGACAGTTAGCTCCAGCATGTTGATGTGTCTCTCCAGGTTGAGCCAGTTCAGCTCATCTCCAATTAGCTGCGAATGTCCCCCTGATTAAAACCAGCCCAACAGTCCCCAACCCCTCATTATCCCGACCCCACATTTTTACACATTGCTCGCGATGCACTTATCTCTCCCCAGATATACGGCTGACTTTTAATTACCTCGCTCACAACAGTGCCGCCCGTTGATAAGTTTGAAGGACAGCCCGCTCTGGGGTATACGGCAAAAGAGCAAGGAGAGGAAGCGAAAGCGGAAGAGAGGGCTAGAGGTATTGGGAGCCAATTGAAGGAGGAGAGGGAGATGTGTCGCTCTCTGACAGAACATCACAGTGTCGAGGCAGACATTTCATTGCATTGCCTGCCTGTGATGTCTGAGTTCAAGCCTTTTGTTCTACGCTCCTTCACTTCGTGTGGCCTCCGAGGTTACGGTGACAGAGTTAGTCAGAGAGTATATGAAAGTTATCAGCACTAGATAGAAACTTGTCAAGGTCCAGCGCCTGATCATGTGACTTCAGTGAAGGACGTTTCTATCCCAGAGGCATTGGGGAGCTATATTATTGGCCGGCCTCTGTTCTCACTGTCTGCGTGATTATAATATGTGATGTTTGAAGTTTTATTTTCAGTGTTTGGGTTTCATTGTTATTCACAGCAAACACATATTTAAGAAATTTGGCTTTAACGTCATTTTAGAATTTAATATTTTTGATGAAATAAGTGACTGGCCTTGCGTTTGAATGGGAGTAAATCCCTCCAGCCATGTTCAACATGTAATGGAAAGCTTCCCAGAAGAGCTGAAGCTGTTATTGAAGTCCTTCCAGCTTCTTATTAAGGTTTTGTCATTAAATTCTCAACAAGCATGCTGCTCGGGCATCCACATGCTTGTGATGTAAAATATTTTATTCGTTTTGAAATATCATAAGTTACCTTTCAGTACTCACCAGAATTCATTGTCCAATGAAAGCCTGTTTCTGCCTCAGAGTAAAAAAATACAAGTTATTCATGAGATAAATCTTAAAGTGAAAATAGTCCAATGTGAGGTATAAAGTAAAAAAAAAAAAGTGTATAAATTGTAAGATATAACGCTGGAATATCTAGAAACAATTCTGAAGATATAAAATCATATAGTGAGGTATAGTTCAATTTCAAGAAACAAAGTTAGATTTGCCATAATTTTATTTATTTATTAATAATGTTTATTTCAGGTTCTACGTTAAAATGCAGACTCAGTATTGGTACACGTGAGTAGCATTGTGCACGCATGTGAAGCTGATGCAGGAGCTGGCCAATAACGAGTCAGTGCTCTGACGTAGAACCTGGAAGCCCCGCACTGTGTTTACTACATAACAGCACATGAGAATGACAGGGAATAGATGAAATTGTTGAATAAATTCATTATTTTTGTTTTGTTTCCACACCAGCAGGTGGTTGTAGTATTCATCACGCAAAAGAAAATTGTTCTGCGGATACACAAACCATAAGAAAAAAGCGCTTGATTGATGCTGATCACTTCATCTTCACTTTCTTCATTCCAGACGGCATGTCATTTATGGAAATATTGCATTGAAATGCTCAGAAGAACCCTTACGTGTGTGCCCCCTTGACTTCGCTGTTTGCTTGCTAATCACTTGCTTTTTTTTTCTCCTGCACTGGTTTGCTAAGCTGAACAGTCAATCAGAATGATCTCGATCTCTCTCTCTCTCACCGACAGCTTTGATGATGATTGAACATGCTCAATCGGCGGAAACACTTTTCTGGTAATACTGGCAAACTGCTTGTTGTTTATAGCTTATACGGGGATTGGCAACATACTCGTTTAAGTCATCTGGGAAAGGGCAACATGCTTGTTGCTTAAGCTTTTCAGGTATTGACAACATGCTTGTTGACTTAAGCTCATTCAGATAAGCAGCATGCCCCTTTAAATGCAGTTATCTCAGATGTTTGTAACAAACTACTCTCCTTCTGTAAGGGGCACACTGCCCCTTGTCTCTGCTATTTTAGAGGCACAAGCTGTTCATTTCTAAAATGTCCTATTCTTTTTCTTTCTTACTTTTCCAGCACCAGTATGAAAAAAATGTTATTCTGATTTTTCGGAAATTCAGTTATCGCTGCTCTCAGTGCTCTTTTCCATGCTAGGCTGCATGGATGGGTAGGGTGTTTTTGCCCAGAGCAGAACCATACCACCAAACTGTATACTAATTGTCATCTTTGATGATAGTGGTCCTGACAGAAATGCAAATAATCAAAGTAAAAAGGAAATGTCATCAGATTGCAAATGTGACTTGCCCAGCATAGGTGACAATGGTGCTCAGAATGATCATCCAGACAAAATGTGTAAATGAAGCAACAATAACACAAGGGATTTGGAATAGGATTAGCCATACGGACTGAGCGGCACATAAAAAAAAAGAGTCTCTGCGTGTGAAATGTCATCATGATGACTGAGCAGGGTGGCATTTGAACCTTTGTTGGTACAGATGAATATGCTACGACTCCAAATCATGACTGATAACCTTAGGCTGTGTAGAGTATGCAAACACAGCTATATATCTCTCATCCTTATCTCCTCTCAGGCTTCACGAGTGTTCTCGCAACACAAGTTCAACTTCTCCAGCTGTTGACCCACCATACCCACTGAATGTATGTGTGCGTCTGTGAATTTTCACACTTTGCTGCTGTAATATAATGTGTGACTGCCTTAAATTCTCCTGGGTAGATCTCTCAGTAGTTCATGTTTAGTAGTCAGTCTTACACCTTGGGAGACTGCCAAGTGTTATAGCTACTGTCTGTTAAGCAGTCCTGCTCCCATTTTTTTTTTCTCCAGCATTTGAGTGTTGACAGCTGTCAGTGTTGCATATTTTTCACTATTTCTGGAAACCAGATAAATAATCTTTATAATTTATCCAGTAAGCATTGTATCATTTAGTACACAGTAAAAAAAAAAAAAAAAAAAAAAAACTATCCTCCATCTACTATTGCTACATTTTAGGTTTTAAGGATTGAACTTAAAACCACCATGAAATCGAAATGAGCTAGTCTTATTTTTATGGAATATTGCAGTATTTATTATAAATTATTTATCTTATTTTATTTGTTCACTGCATGGTGCAGCGGTGGGAAAACCTGTCACATTTATTGTTCAAGAAGCAGTTTCACTCTGATATGCATCACAATATAGGGAAGAAGAGACTATTGCAACTTCCATTTTATCAACTTTTAAATTTAGTAAAAAAAAAAACAATTTCATTGTTACCAACTTCCTGAAGTATTAGTGTCATTAGTGCATAAAATGTCATACCCACCAAAGCAATACACTATCATGTTAACATACAACAATAAAATAATGTAAAATCATTTAAAAAAACATTGGATGTAACTAAAAACCCTAATCATATATATATATATATATATATATATATATATATATATATATATATATATAAGGGATAAGAAAAAAACAAGAAGAAACAATTTCAATGAAAATGTGAATTCTGGGAATGCACATTTTGTTTTTTACACTGTAAATTATAAAATGACTTGCTCTTTTTAACTTACAAAAATTTAAAAAGTATTTTGCTGTAAAATTAAATGCACCATGGGTTAATTACAGTTTTTCACCCAATATAGTCTTTTATCTGTAGAACTACAAAAAAAAAAAAATAACCATATAGATCCTGCTGTACTAAGCAGTTGCTTTGGTGACATCAGTCTCTTTAACACCCATCCCACATGGAATGCCATCTGATTTGCAGTGCTTTTCGCAGCACATGTCTTCAGGTACCCATTAATCCATGTTAAACACATCCAAGGCCACAGGCTGTCAAGCCCTCGTCATGTTCATGTGTGACTTATGGCACATTGGAAACCACAGCAAGTGCATTCTCTTAATTAAACCAGAAGGAACTATAGGGGTAAAGATATAGTCGGCCAGTTATTACTGCACCTCTTATTAATTGGAATGACACATAAATTGATCTGAGGGTAATTATTTTTCTCTAAACCATCAATGGTAACAAAATGTCGTGATGTTAATTAAGAGCAGTACCAGAGCATATCTCTAAAAGGCGTACGTTTTTTCAAACTAACAAGGTAGTCACATTAACAGGGAAGTTATGCATACTCTGTGTGTTGGGTATTATGAATTAGTATCTAAGAATATTAAGCTTCTGAATACGCTGCTTAGAACTATGTGCCAATGTAACGCTAGGCTATTAGAGGTTATGTATCTCACAGTTATTAGTGCATCAGATTTATAGACACAGTTTTACATAATGAATTCTAAAAAGCAGCAGTGGAAAAAGAATCACGACTCTGAGTGCTTGTTCTGTTAATAGAAAAGATGACTTCATATGTACTTAAAGGGATGGTTCAGCCAAAAAAGGTTCTTTCTTCCATACTGGGAAAGTCAATAGGGTACTTTCTTGTTTTGGATCACCTTGATATTCATTATATGAACAAAAACACCATCCATCCACCCGATGCTATGAGACAAAATACATCATGTGATATGTACTGGAAATGGCACCTTTGATGTGTATATATGTTCACTGATGTTTTTAGAGGTAAAGTCCGCAATGCAGAATGTGTCCATTTCCACAACTGATTCAGTAAAGGGCACCCATTACAAAATTTAAAATAAGTCTCTGACGTCCCCAGAGTGTGTATGTGAAGTTTTAGCTCAAAATACCCCACGGAGTATTTTTTATAGCATATTAAAATTGCCAATTTTTGGGAGTGAGCAAAAACATGCAGTTTTAGTGTGTGTCCCTTTAAATGTAAATGAGCTGCTGCTCTCGTCTAAAGAGGGCGGAGCTTCAAGAGCTCATTCTCTGGTGTCAGGAGTAGGGTTGGGTATCGTTTGGGTTTTTTTCGATACCGGTGCCAAATCGATACTTTTAAAATGGTACCGGTGCCAAAACGGTGCCTGAACCGATACTTTAAAAAAGCCACAAAATGATGGTGGATGACTCAGTCAAGAATACCTTTTTACTGGACAAAAAAAAGTTCTTTAAATTGAACAATATATTAAAAGTTTAAAGTATACATGAATATATAAGTAAATACAAAAGACAACAACAGTAAAACCTAAACCAACTAGCTCAACTACAATAATTTAACAGCTTCAAATTTCAGCAATTTTTTTGCAGAAATATGACCATATTTGCCTTCTCTGGCAAAATAGACACCTCTCCTGACTCATTGCATGTCCTGCACAGGAGAAAACTCTCTCAGATGGTGTCGATGAGGCCTGTTTGAAAGTGCAAACAATATGGGAAGACTGTCCCGCTTACTGGGGCTGGGGTCATCCACACTGATAGTGCCAGCTGATGTCCGCGAGCTGTCAAACACGGAGCTTATTCCACGTGCCCTCAAATGTTTCATTAGGTTTGACGTGTTTCCCCCTTTACACGCAACTGTTGTAAAACATTTGCTGCTCGTCGCGGTGTCGGAATCCTTTCTGGTGAAATATAGCCACACTTTGGAGCGTTTAGTATTAGGCATTTTAATTAAAGCGCGTTTAATTTAGCTAGCTAAGCTAACGGTAGACCACCTGCTGCACTGCAATCAGCTCAAGTGTAGTTGCTGCGCTCGCGCGCTTCACGGATGGTCTCACGTCCCGACGATTTGTGATTTTTAATTCGAAATGTGAAAACAAAATGGACAGTAACATTACTACAAAGATGTATTGGGTTTGTATCATCAAAGCTTTCCACCGTTCACGTGAGTTTTCTCATTCGGGAAATAATTTTTCCGAGCATTCTGACACCCCATGAACGCAGTATATAAATTTAACTAGCAATCAGGCGTGTTGATGAATCTGATGCTTCTTACGTCCGTGTCACAGCACCAGAGGACAAGTATATCTATCACTTCAGGCATTTAAGTGGCACCGAAATGAGGCACCGACATTGGCATTCTGATTCGATCCGGTACATACCGGTTCTATAGGTACCGGTGCCGTGTTGGCACCGGGTTTCGGTACCCAACCCTAGTCAGGAGTCAGGTAATGTCAGAAACTGAGAATATGTGTTATAACTTATGTTGTCATCTTGCTTTTATCCACTATATTAGTACAAGCCTGTTGTATTTGACTCCGTCCAAATGATGGCCAAAATGTTACCAATGAGTTTAATTAGGTTTATTGTACTTCACAAAAGATGAAGTGTCTGTTTTCACTCCATAAAATCACTGTAAGAGCTTAATAAAACACGGTGCCTTAAAATATTATCCATAAACTCTTTCTCTCCCTTGCATTATCATCAACATAGCAAAGTACACAGAAACACTCTTTACAATTAACAGTAAACAAATATATTCAGACCTTATGCCTTTTCGGGGGGTGCTTAATAAACTTTATATCCGTAAATCAACTCCGACGAACTATTATGAAGTGCGTGCTCTCACTTTCATTACTGTTGTATCCAGTATCACTTTGCAGACTGTAAAGCTGGATCACAAACACTTGGTACTGATCCATCCTTGAGTAACAACTTTTTAGCAAAACCGGTGTTTTGTATTGTCCCTTTATATTTGGCATTCGTCCTTCAACAGTCATGGGCAGGGCCTGTACAAAGTGATGTCACTTTGCATGGAATCTGAAAACGGCTTGTTCTGCTTATGATTTATTATTGGAATTTAAAAAAAAAAAAAAAAGTAGTGGGTGGATTTGTATCATTATAGGGTGGATGTGTAGACACACTCCCAACACACATTTGTTCAAACGCCATGTAAAAGTGAATTTTGCATAAGAAATGAATAAGACAATCCAACATATTTAATGATTATTTCTACAGATATTGTAGGTGTCCTTGGCCTCTGCTCACTCAAAAAGTTTTGAAGCTACATGTGCAATGCAGTGTGACAAAAACTGCGATGTGGAATTTTGTCATGCTACACTGCTACTTGTTGGAAATATTTGCCTGTTACTGAAAAAGGTTCACTGTTTTGAAAACAACTGACATACTGTCAAGCTATTCTGAAAAATGTAGCTGTTAGTAGCATTGCTAGTTTTAGCTGCAATTAGTTTAAATGGTGAAGATAAAAACAGTTGTAATCTACTGTATATTGTCCTCTTAAAATTTTTTAAATTAAAGCCAGTTTTTATTGTTAACCAAAACTATTAAAAATAATGTCCATTAATTGATTTAAAGTTGAAATAAAATAAAGTATAAATATGGAAAAGATGGAGAAACTTTTAAATGAAAATAAGAAATGTTGCCTCGGCCACTAACTAATATAAAATAACTACTACTTTAGTAAATTACTAAAAAAAACAAATTGAAAACTGAAAATAAAAAAGTTTAAAAAAGTTGTTTCAAAGCTAATTCAAAGTATTAATTAATACCATAAAGGCCCCGATATACTTTAAACGAAATCGAAGAACGAACTTATGTGATGTCATTCCGAACAAAATCAGGTCGAAACAAAGTTCGTTTTGAGTTTGTTTTGGGAGTTCAGAACAGCTTGCCAAAGCGAATACCTTCGTACTATTGGTCCGTGGCCATTACGTAAGGAAGGTGTGCTCTGAGGCTCCACCTTCTTTCACTCGGAAAATCTTTACCAGTTCATTTCCCCTCTCGAGTCCGTAGAAGTCAGACGTCCATGAGTGAAAACATGAACTGCTTTATAGTAGAAAACATTATAGTAGAAAAAGTTGTACTTCTGATGACATGAGAGACTGACACTGTTTTTCATGTTTAATACGGTAAAGCTGCTTGAGTTTAAGCAATCTGTTTTATAAAGTGTTACAATATAAACACGACGTGACTTTACTTGAGTGCCGAATTACAGACCTTGTGCTAACAAACATATCCACATTTCCATGATCAGATACTTTTCTTATGCTTTAAAAAATCCTTGTTAGTTTCTCAATTTTGTTTATTTTGTTACTGAAAGGAAAGCATGCAACATTTTTACATATTCATCCAACCGTCACTCTCAGCAGTGTTCCATTACTGTATATTATTGCCCACGTATTTCGAACTTCATTTTACCCCAAAGCGAATAACGAAATAGAACTTTGCTTGAAGTATAACGGGGCCTTAATAGTAATAATACCAAAATAACACTGAATCAAACTCTCAGTGGCATCTCTCTTTCAATTCCCTTTCTTCCCTTTTCTGCATTTCATTCTATATCACTCAGGTAACATTCTACATATTCAGTGGAATTCTTTTACCTAAAATTAATTTTACATGCATCTCAAATTGGAAACTATTTCCAAAAGCTCAGGCTTTTGATTTAATGATTCACTTTGCTTTCTCGCATGCTCTGCTATTCTAACTATGCTTCTTTCTATCTACGGTTCAAGTGTCAGGGGGTGACAATAGACAAGAATGTGTGCAGTTTTATGCTATCATGCTGTTTCTTCAGTCATTTCTGCATTCATAAGAACCAGTGGAGTGAAACTTACATAATGTAAAACGAAACCCTGAAGTAACGTTACTGAGTGAGCTATATATTTAGGCATACATTTAACATTTGCATTTAATTGACAGCAGTAGGAAATCCCTGGCAGAAATTATTTTTGAAGTGTCACAATTAGGGGCTGTGTGCCATTTTCAAAATGACAGCGTGGCAGAAGGCCAATGATAAGTGCCAACAGCTTAATGCTGAGCACTGTACTGCTAACCATATTTGAATTTTAGGCTGTTTGAAATTAGCAGCATGTTACTCGTATATACAGTATTTAGATGTAGCTTATAAGAGATTACAATGGAGAGATGGTCTGATGGCTGCTGTTTTATTTTTAATTGATAAATACAGCAACTGTAACTGTTTGCACAGAATGAATAATGTACAAAAAATATATACATTTCTGTGAAATGAAAAAAAAGCACTTTTTAAGTACATTTGGCATCTTATACACCATTAATTGAGTGGGCTTAGCCTTGAATTTGCTTTATAAGGTTTGCCTGCACTTTTAGAAAATTAGCTGTTTATAACATTTTTGCAGTAGGTATGTTTGATCCACAAAAGGTTTCTGGAACGTTGCACTGAGATGTGGGAGCAGAAAAGAGAATGAGAAAGAAGTGCTGACAAAGGCTTTGAAGCAAGATGGGACCCTATCCCGTGTTTCATAAATAACGTGAAATCTGCATATATGCATCTCTGAGAGACAGAGAGATGCTGTAGGTGGGAAAAGATGAGTGAGAGGCAGTCGACCCAGCAGAGGACCTCCACCACACAGGAGCTCAACCTGAGACAAGTGTCAGGAGCGACAGTCAGGAGGGATGTCAGGAGGAAAAGTTATGTGACGAGTCTGTGGAGTGGAAGAGTTTCAAGGGACACACATACACACAAACTGGTATTCCTATCATTATGAGGACATTCCATATGCATAATGATTTTTTACTGTACTGTATATTCTAGCCCCTAAACCTACCCATTACAGAAAACTCTGCATTTTCACATTTTCAAATGACATTATTTAGTATGATTTATAAGCCAAAAACAATGCAATACCAGGATAGAAATACCAGTAATTTTTGACCTTGTGGGAACAACGTAAAACACACACACACTGTAAAGAACTTAAAAATTTACAATATTTATTATACAATAAAGTGATATGTTTAAATTTATATGAAATCAATGCAGGCTCATTTTCTGAACAAAAATAATTTTTAAAAAAGTGTAAATCATTGTTTCATTTGTTCAAGAGTTCTCTTTGTTTGGAAACTTGGACATTATTTTCCTTTTAAAGGTGTGGTAATTAGTTTTTGAAAAAGACTGTTTGGAAGTTAGTCGACAAACGTGTAACCAATCAGCATTGGGGGGCGTGGCTAACGGTCGAGGAGACGGAAAAAGGGGGATTTGACAAAAAAAGCATAATGAGAGATGATGAGACACAATACAAAAGAGCTCAAAAGAAGATCACTGGAATGAAGGGTTATGACTGGGCAAGATCTTTAGCACCCACGTTATTATTGTCGTGCTGCTGATTTGAGTCGATGCAGTGGAAACGCGGGTGAAATGAGCCACGACAAGGACATTCGTTCATAGAGTTTACTGAACTTCTGTACAGATGTAAGTCACAGTTGACAGTGCATTCACCAACAGTATAGCGTTCATGAACCACACTTTATATAAAATTGGTACGGCTGATAGGCGCTCTTGCTCCGGCACAGGACGGCAGTTTTTCCTGCGATGAGCATGTGAGAGACCCCAAAAACTAACTGAAGAAAATCGTAACTTTACTTTCTCTATACAAAAGAACAAAACTGAACAACCAATAAGAGACTAGATCACAGAAGAGGTAACAAAAATACAAAAGGGGCCGCGGAGAATGCTTTGATTCCGCTTCACATGTGAGTAACACTGTCATTGATTGTCTGGAGCTGCTGTGCTGTTGGTGACTAACAACGAACTCTTGTTTGTACTTACTCTTGTGTACTGTGCGTTCATTTTTTGTGCTTCCTTGTCGTTCATTCATCATCTCCGCTTTATTTTTCGTGAAGCATTTTGTTGCGCATCAGCTGTGATAAAGAGACATACACTTTCGCATTGCATGTGTAACAGAGGTGGTAAGAGTTGACAAGTGAAAACACACTGACAACTGTTAGAGAATACAATGTTTAGGGTCATATTTAGTGCACTTGCCTTGCATGCCAGCGGCGGACGGGCCGAGGTTCGAGACCGCCACGAAGCAGGATGGTTAGATTTGGAGAGTGAGTTTTGGAGGTGGAGGAATGAAGAGAGGGGTTTGTTTGGGTTGATTTCAATTATCAATAACGTTGTTCAAAATCTACTTACCCCACCTTTTAAAGAGGCTATTTTAAAAGTCTTGATTTTGTATTTGGGGACTACTAGAATTGGTTTTCATGCTTGAGTGTTCAAAAAACATTATTTTCTTCAGTAACACTCTCCTTCCAAATGCTGCATTCAGAGGATGTATTACAAGGTAGGAAGGCATCAAAGCACACCTGAAACCAAATGTTAGCTTCACTTCCTGTCTCCTGAGATACCTTGATCTGGGCCGGTTGCATAAACTGCTATGACTAGTCTTACAGGTTAGTCATCACATTTATTTCTTTTAGACTGTTTATAACTGTTTTAAGTCCATTACATAAAAATGTATATTGGTAAATTTGAAACCAAAAAGTAAAACTGGGAGCCCCTTGAATAATCGTAAGTTGGTCATACTAGTACTTAAGACACAGTCTTAAAATAATGGCTATATTTATGCAACTGGTTTTGAAGGCAGCATAGATGTATCCTTCGCTGCCTTTGATATCCCAAAATCCTGTGCTTTTCATTCTGTGACAGTTCTGAAAGTTGATGTTGGTGGTCAGTTCGCATGTAAATGCATGTTTTGTCCAACGTTTTCCACATCTGATGTCCTTTCTAGCAAGAAATTTCTATTGTCGTAATTAAATGCTTAGTTATTACCAAAGCTCACTTTATTTTGCTGTAGATCATTATGCTGACTCCGCAGTCTGTCCCAAATCAGTTTTGTGATAGACCTACCTTCATGCACAAATTCTGCTTACAAACTCACTGCCTGATAATGCAATGAGGCAACAAATCAGCTTCCTACATTTTCGGGCGCAGCCTTTATTTAGTTCCTGTCTCTATGAAAACTATCCTTCTGACAATCACAATGTACTCTGATTGGTCGGCTGGACTAGTGTGTTGTGATTGGTCAACCATTTCAGATGTGTTTCGGAAATGTCACACCTTCAAAACATCACTAATGCTACTCAACCAGGCATTGCCCCTTTTTTTGTGTGTGTGCATGCCTTGGGCGTGAACTATTTAAATGGGGAATATTGTGACTCCTCTCACTGTCAACACCTTCCTGGCTCCTCCGTCGACCTGGGTTGTCCTGTCTCCCAGTTCTAAACTCTTAAGAAAAATGGTTCTAAACATTAGGGTTCTTCGGCTTGTAACAATCGCAGAACCCTTTTTGGTGCTAAATAGAACCCTTATTATAAGGTTCCATAAAGAACCAATGGAAAAAAAATGGACAGTATGTGACCATTGGATAGCTTTAATGTTTTTGTGACTGGGTATGTTTATGCATAAAGTAATAATTTAAAAAAAATCTAACAATATGGATCATGAATTAAATAATCATCTCTGTTATTTAGTGGAGAGGTATCTTTAACCAAATGGAGCTGCTTACACTTACATGTTCTGCTAAACTAAAAAGAGAAAAAGACATGATGGGTAGGAAACCAGTACAACAACTTGAAGGTTAACATTTATAGACATTTTAGGAAACAAATAATTTACTTGTTGAGAGTGTGTTGGCAGTCTGTGTAATTGGATGGCTGCTGAGTCCCAGAAAATCAGTAATGATGTGGCTGTGACGGTTACAGATTTGAAAAACAAATAAGTGGGAAAAAAGAAACCTAAACTCGACTCAAACAACCATTTCAGCAACAAAAAAAAGGTTCTTTAAGACGATATGGTTCTAAATAGAACTGTTACTATGTGGAAAGAACCTTTCAAATAACCATCTTTTTTTAGAGTGTACGTCCACCTCTTCAGCCCTCACCTCCCTTCCTCTGTTGCGTCCTTCTCCTCTTTTTGTTGTTTTAAGGCATGTGGATACCTGTTTGAAGGGGAGGTCATATCTGGTCTGTGTTTGTGTTTTGCTTCAGTTGGACTTTGAATTAGTTTTGCATCTGTTCTCAGTACAGTTTCTTGTGTTTTCTTTGTTCATGCTCTTCTGTTGCCATGGTTATTGATTTGCCCTCACTTGTTACACCTGTGTCTTATCTTGTTTAGTCCCTCGAGTGTCTCTGTATTTAAACCCTGTCTTTCACAGATCTCATCATTATTAAAGTGGTTGCTCAGTAAAAATAGTGTTTTTTTTGTTTCCTGATAATCAGAGCGTTTATTTTCATTACTGCCCACAAATAGATCCAGCTCTTTTATTTCTCTTTGCAACCTTGCTGAGAACCATTAAGTGCAGAAAATATGCTACTTTTTATCATTTTTAGTCATTGACTTTGAGATGGCAATGTTAAAAGTCAAAGCAGATTTTTTTTTTTTTTTTTTTATTGAGTGGGTAGGTATAAATATGCCAATATGCTCACATATCAACATTCAGCTTACAAAATTCAACATGGGGATAATCAACAAACATAACTTTCGAGTTTATTTTTTATCTAAAACCGTAAATATAAAATTCATATTTAAAAAAACTAAAGTTACAACAACAGCATTACAGTTAATCGGTATCCAAGATATTACTGAACTGTGATGTCCCATACAGTTGTCATTCAATTCTAATAAACTGAATTAAAATAACCGTTAACATTATACATTATTGTAAAAGTATGAAAAGACATTGTACATTTATTTTACACATGCCAATAATCAGTTGATTTCAGATGAAATAAAGAGTGCCTCTGCCAACTGATTTTCAGTCCCGTCTGTCACACACCATAATGTTCACACAAGGTGTTTTAAGGCACCCAACCAAATAACATTATGACCGTCTAAAAACACATCTGTCCTTTTACTCTGAGCACAGCACCTCAAATGTGAAGTTTAAATCGTACACCAAAAAACACTGCTATCGGGGGTAAACCATAAACCTTATCGATAAACACTGACAGGACTGCAATAATAGCAGGCTGTATTACAGCAGTAATAAAAGTGTGATTCTCTGTAATTTTCCCTTAAATTGATAACTGAGGTGCAAGACTGCAGTGGTTGCATTTGAATGAAAGTCCTTGAAAGTCTGCGGTATGATAGAAACATGAAAGTACCACCGATTTCAGTTGCCCAGAATACCAATGTTATATTGTGGGTGCTTCTCAATTAGAAGGCTAAATAATTAGAATGACAAAAAAACAGTCTTGAATTAAGTAATGAAATTGGACGAGCTCAGAGCCAGCTCCCTTTCTGGCAAATCTTTTTCATGAATTGGAATGTGTGCAAAGGATTGAAGATGACAGGATACAAAAGATATACATAGAAGCATCCTTAAAAATTCACCGAATGATGTACGTGAAATGAAGGCTGCCTTCCAACAATCCTTTAAATTGAGATGGCCTTCAATAGAGCTTGATGTCATGATGTGAAGTCTTCCCATGACGCAGCCTTCTAGTTGAGAAGAACCCATTGTTTACCATAGATAACCACAAATGGACCAATCAGAATGGAGTATTCTAGAGCGCTGTGGAATAACAATTGTTACAAGAAGACTCAGGTACTTTTTTTAAACAACTGGATTGGCCGAACGTCTGGCAGATTCCAGGAGTCTTTAAAACTTGAAGATCCCCGGTATAATTAATATATGTAATACTGATCATTTTTATGGTCAATATTTATTTAATAAAATAGTGCTGCATGATTCTGGATAAAATGGGAACCATGATTTGGATTCTCTCACGATTCTGAATATACAACCAAACAAAATAACATGTAATTTACTAGAGGTTCTGACCAAATATTATAAAATTGCTGGACTCTAATTGCCGGAAATGTTTGAATGAAATATTTAAAAAATGGTTCTCAATGACTCATTAATAAATACTTGTTTCATGAATCAAAAAACTAACGAATCAGTTTTTTTAATGAGTCTTTTGAATGAATGATTCAATGACAAATACATTTTTTTAACAGTCACTTGTCACCACCTACTGGCATAATCAATACAACCGTTGAGGCACCAAGTGAGTTTCAGAAGGCGGTTTGTGCGGTTTTGATTGCTATCGTAGACATAAGTTTAAATTTCAGATATAAACACTGATATCTTAGTACTTCTGCAACAATTTGAATATTTGTAACGGAAATAACTAATGTGTGGTTCAACACTTCTCTCTGGAAGCACGAACACATGTTTCGATATGATTTTGTCAAAGGTTTAAAAGACGCGGGCAAATTGTTGTCATTAATAAAATAAGATTGCACGGGTTGACACTAGTCCTCGTCTACACTGCTGTTTCCACAGCGTTTCAGAAACGATCTCCGTCTACACTACATAACAGAAAACACATGTCATATGACCGTTTAAACCTACTGGGCATGTGCACGAAGGTATAAACAGTTGCCTTTAAAAAAGGATAGCTGCAGAAAAAAAAATGCAGAGTTTAACTGCACAATGCTGCTAAAAACGAACAAAGCCAGCTAAGATTGCAGGTCACTCTCCATGTTATTGTTGTCACAGTCGTCAAGGATACACAGTGCGAACGTGAACAGCTACGCCATCGTTTTCAAAAGTCTCTGTTTTGGTCCTTTTACACCGAAACGCAAACAAAAGCATTTTCAAAAGTCTCCGTTTTCCGGCATAGTGTAAACGATAGGCGTAACCATAGCAAAACGTATGCTTTTTAAAACTAAAACGCACTAGTGTACAAAAAAAAATCTTTTTACGATTAATCGCGCAGCTCTAGAATAAAATATAAAAATATGTATTAAAAAATTAAAAATATTAAATGAAAAAGATATATTAAAAAAAGAGTAAATTCTAAAAAAAGACTGAGTGACTCTTCAATTTGTTTCATTTCTTACTCTGCAGGCAAAAGAACATTAATAATAATTACAGTATGAGAATTACAGAATAAAATACTTACTGTATCATGAGAGCTTTTTTATGTGTGTTTCCGCTGTCATTTAGCACTGCTGTGTGATGCTTTGGAGGATCATACTCACGTAGCTTCCTTTAATGAATGGTTTGGACATCACAGGCCACAATCCTCGTGCAGGATATCATGATTGACTCTGAATGTGGGCAGTGAATATTTAATGAGGTCCATCTGATTACACCTCTGCAAAAACCTGACTTAATTAATTAGTGCTCACTCCTCTGTGTCTTCACTCACATACACACTTACATTTGTTCACACACACACAGGGTTCATCTGTTCCCAGCTTAATTAATTGCAATAACTCCCTCACGCTGCACCTGCGTGCTTGAATGCACAGAGCGTTGTGTCTCTGCTACCTGGGACAGATTTAAAAGCATTCGCTAAAAGATACACATGCTGTGTCCAAAGTAGGCACTTCTTTCAGATAAGCTCTTACTTTGTGACAATTTAGTCATGTCAAGTCATCTTCATTTATAGCGCTTTTACAGATTGTTTCAAAGCAGTTTCACAGTGATAATAGGAAAATTAATGGACAGAGATTGTTTTGGCTTTACAGGAGCTACAGGAAAATATTATCGAGCTAAAGTAGTTTTTTGATTGAATCACTTCCGTTGTAGAAATTGTTAATTATTAACTTAGGTGTCATTTAAGCAGCCCATTTCCAACTGAAAACTGTTCATTTACGTGTTTAGTCTATAGATTTGCGCATTTGAATGTGTATGTGCACAGACGCTCAGTCTTTTTTTACAAAGTGACATTACCAAATTACTTGTCTGGCCCGCATAATACAGTAAAATATGGTGTCTATGCGAATTGGGATCATTTTGATAACGTTTTATCTATACATAGGGAAAGGTAAGGTGGCCGAGAGAGCTTAAAGAGCTGCAAATAAGAAAACACATGCAAATAAAAAAAACGTGATCATCAGTTTGACAACACATGTGCTGCAAATGCTCACAACACATGCAAATACAAAAACGGGCTGCATATACAAAAAGCGCTGCAAATAGCACAAACCACAATGGAAATGTTTCAAGGGGGACCCCAAAAAGTGACGGACCCTACTAGGACCTGCTTATTAGCTGTGTCCAAAACCAGTTCAACTCACCCTTCACTTATTCACTAATCCCTATATAGTGTACGGCATTTGAGTGCACAATGTGTTCACAATCAATACTATAAAAACTGCAAACAAAAATAAACAACTGTACATTATTTCATGTATTTAGTTTAGTCAGTTTAGTTGAAACTTCAGGGCTGCGTTGTCATCATGTCCAGGCGCAGTCCTTCATCTCATCTGGATATGCCCTGGATCTGGCAGACTACGGCAAACCTCGGGATAAACAGAGAGAGACTAATATTAGCGTAGACGCCGTTCTTCTTATGATGTAGCTTGTACATCAGGTGTTATGGGAAATGTTCCCGGTTCCGGATGTTACACCCATAATTCGCACAAAGCGTCACGGGGTGTAGGAATAAGGTGGACCGTATGAATGTGTGTAGTATCAATGTAATCTGGAAGTACTACATTCTCAATATTGTCATTGACTTACAGTATCAGCATCATTTGCATCACTTCACTGTAATTTACAACTCCTCTCCTGTGGCCTCATGGGAAAGTAAAGTGTCCACTGGATGCACACTTCAGAATCTCGCAGGAAGTAGTTCATTTTGGTACTTTTTATGAATGTGTATTCTGACATAATACTCTTTTGACATACTGTTTTTTTTACCTACTATATAGTAGGGAAGACTCATGCAGTATGTGAATGAGTAGAATGTAATATAATTTCACTTTTGACCACTTCTGCATGTATAATGGGATCTGTCTACTTTATCATTCATAATGCATTTTCTTGTTAAGCATCTCTTAATGCGTTGCACGTAAAGTGTAGTAAAGCATGTCTATTATTTTTGTCTGTGCGTGTGTGTTATGCATGCAATTCAAATTTGAGAAAAGCCGCACATTGCTGAACGTTTTTCAGCATTAAGTCCCAGGACACAGCAGTGTTGGGGAAGTTACTTTGAAAATGTAGCTTGCCAAGTTATAAGCTATTGTATTTTAATGCAGTTTGGAAAAGATAGTTCATTGAACACATGTTGACCTTTTGTCACACTATGGAAGTTGCTGTATTATAGACTCTTCCACAAAATGTAAATAGTAAAACAATTATGAAACACAACAACTTATGAAATAGAAAAATATCAAACCGTTGTTTTCACTGAGAGAAACTGTATAATACATTTAAAAAATGACAACACAAAACCTCTTCTGACATTATTTAAAATACACAATAAAAATAAAGGTTGTTAGTTTTACGGTCTGTGTTTCTGAACACGTGCATGTCATGAAGTGACATTCTTTCAATTGTTTTATGCACTTTGTTTAGTTATCATTGCTCAATGAAATGCATAAATTGATCAAAACATTGCAGAATGAAAATATGTGTAAAGAAAAACATGAAAAAAGCTGGTGATTGTGTCAATATATGCAAGCTATGATTATCATTTTGGTAACACTTTACATTAGTTAACATGAACTAATAATGAACTGCACTCATACAGCATTCATTAATCTTTATTAATGTTAATTTCAACATTTACTAATATATTATTAAAATCTTGTTAACATTAGTTAATGCTCTATGAACTAACATGAACAAACAATGAACAACTGTTTTCATTAACTCACGTTAACGAAGGTTAGTAAATACAGTAACAAATGTAATGATCATGGTTAGTTCATTTTAGTTAATACATTAACTAATGTTTAACTAATGATCCTTTTTGTAAAGTGTTACCATCATTTTTAAGTTAAGACTGGAAAACTATGTGCCATGGATGCATGAGACACTTGAGCAGCCCTTCACTATAAGGCAACAGCTATCAACTTGTAGCTATTTTCTGCACACCCACTGAAGCTAAGCAGGGTTGAGCCTGATCAGTACTGGGAGACCTCCTGGGAAATCTGAGGTTGCTGCTGGATGAGTGTTAGTGAGGCCAGCAGGGTGTGCTTGTCCTGTGGGTCCAAACGCCCCGGTTTAGATCAATGAATCAAGATAGAGTGGGTTTTATCTAGCCAAATCACAGCGAGAATCTCAATTATGGTCACAAAATCAAAATAGAGCAAACAGGTTTGCAGTTAATACACATTGGGCCCTATTTTAACAATCTAAGTGCATGGTCTGAAGCGCATGGCTCAGGGGCACTTAGGGCACGTCCGAATCTCTTTTGCTAGTTTAACGATGGCAAAAATAGTCGTCTAGCCAGGTGCATGGTCCAAAAGGGTTGTAACTAGTCTCTTAATGAGTCATGGATGTGTTTTAGGCTTAACGTGCAATAAACCAATCAGAGTATCATCTCCCATTTCCTTTAAAAGTCAGTTGCGCTAATTTGCCCAAAAATGACAATTCTGTCATGATTTGCTCACCCTCAAGAAAGTTGGTAACATTTGATTATATGGACAAATATACAATGGATGAGTTTTTGAGAACAAAAACTGCTTGGTTATCAACAACTTTTGTGTTTTTTAGAAAAAAAAAGTTATACAGGTCTAGAATATCATGAGGGAGAGGAAATGATGACAGAATTTTCATTCTTGGCACAGGACTATGCCTTTAGTTCACCACAAATAAACCACATACTGGACAATGGTGTGCAGGAACTTCTGGGAAGTCAGTTTATTGAACCAAATTGCTTAAGATGAATCGCACGTCCTAAAGCTATTTGTGAGTGACATTGAGTGTGCTTGATGCTTCTCGCTCTTCTGTCTCTTTTTATAGCAGCAATGATCCCTTAAATGACTGTAATGATACGGCAAGAATTAATACGGCAAGAGGATACAGGTTACGTGTAACGCACAGGTTAGACATTGCACATAAGTGCAAAAAATATACACTCTAAAAGAAGGACAAACCCAACATTTGGGTTGTTTTAACCCAGCGATTTGGTTAAATGTTTGCCCAACCTGCTGGGTTACTTTATTTAATCCAACTATTGTTTAAAAACTACTGTATTGCTTGTTTAAAATGAACCCAAAATATGTTGGAAATTAACATTTATTAATATGTTTAAGAACATTTATTAGTAAGTTTAATATTTAAATTTAATTTCCAACCTATTTGGGGTTTATTTTAAGCCAGACATATAGTAATTTTAAACAATAGTTGGGTTAAATAAAACTAACCCGCACAATGGGCAAACATTTAACCCAACCGCAGGGTTTGTCCATTTTCAACCCAACCCACCATTTTTTTAGAGTGTATAGTAATTGTGTACAGCAATTTCAATTACTCAGTAATTTCAAGAACTAACAAAAAAAAAATTCACAAAACTAAGAATTCCTCTTTTTAATAAAAGCACATTTCAAAGATATATTGACCACTGGCCTAGAAATATTCCCGGATTTCGTTTTAGAATCTGATCACTTTGCAGTGTTGAACATCCATTAGAAATGGTCAAAATGGCGTTACATCACATTTGATGACTCAACCTTAAAAGCAAGGCCAATGATTCCAGCACTCTATTTTTGACATTGACCATGATTAATTTGTTCTCCTGACTTCAGTAACACTTCTCCTGAGATGAGTGAAGAGTCCACTAAAGTCTGCTGTTGCAAGAAGAGTCTTAATTACCTCTGCACTCAGACGTTTCATCCAGTGAAACTCCTTGCTGTAGGGGAGGGCCGCTCATTGATGGCACCCTCTTAAATCCACCCCCCTTTGTTGAGAGTCGGTAACAGAGGGAGGTTGATTAAAAAAGAGCGCAAGGTGGACAGCAACACGTTTAATGAGCCGCCTGAAGGAAAATAGCGATTTTGGTGAGGTTTAATTTTTCAAATGGGAATGCGAGAACGCTCTTTGCTCTTCGTATCATTATACAGAGATTGTTGAACTCTGCCGCTTCCCCTCATTTATTAATGCCCCTCATTAAGATATGTCGATGAAGAATTCTAACCAAATTCTTGCCTTTTGCCCTTTGTATTAAAACTCACTGTTCAGCAAATACATTTTTTGGTGTTATTACCCTTGTATAACCGCTGAACAAATGAGCAAACAGATTGATTACAATATGCATGGAAATACTACTTCCACCCCCATCATACTTAGATTTTTCTCAACAAAATATGAAATATGAATATAAATCAAATAAAGTCTGGATCCAAGATGGTGGAACTCACTGACGCACCGGTTTATAAAATTAGAGCTTGAATGTACACATATATTGTCCCTCATGTCTATATTGTCTGTGACATTGTGCTACTGTGTTGCAATTGTGTATTTCTAAAGACCAAATATTTCCACCACGATTACCTGGGAAACACTGTTTAGTTTTTTCTGTCTGCCCTGCAAAGAAAAAAAGACAATAAAATGGACTCTTTCTTTGGCGTAAATGGTGAAAACAAGGCTGTGTCAATGCAAGAGAGACTATATTGTATACTGGGAACATAAGGCCTTTCACTCACAGATTTAATATAAAATACACTCTTTGAGTCTAGCAAACCTCAGTGGTCTCTCACAGCATCCCTTGGTGGAAATCTGGGCTATTGTTTTCCAGATGCACCTTTTCAATCTATGCGTTCCTTTGTTTCCACTTTCCCCGTTTCAATAAAAAATGTTTTCTTCATCAGCAACTCTGATTGAATCATGTTCAGCTCCAATAACCAAGCAGAAAACGTGATGGTGGAATGACTAGAGGGAAGGAGGGGGTTGGGGGGGTAAATGCTGGTGGGGGTTAGAGAAAGACTGGAGGAAGTGGGGAATGAGTTTAATGGAGGCTGAAGAGCAAGTGATTCCCACAAAACTGTTTCAAACCTTTGTGTTAGCCTGTCTCCTCAGCACACAACACATCTGGATTGCGCATCTGCATATTAGGGTTTTTAACCAGATGAACTAGTTAGACAAACTCTTCCTCGGAGATCATTATAGGGCCAGATGGAGTATTTGTCTACGTTTTCCACTCTGATTTTGGCAGGAAATCAATGGAATGCTGTGGATTTATAGCTACACTCTTGGAATAAAAGATTGTATAGTTTTGTCAGGCAATATATAGAACCTTTTTGGGGTTCCCATCATGGGATCATTTTGTAGATTTAGTTTTAATTAACTTAGTTTTTTATTTTGATTCAATTTTTTGAATTAAACAGCTCGTACACATACCCCAAATAGCACATTAAAACATGAAAGTATTGTGCAATCATTTGACATTTCTCCTGCACCTTTTTGGCAGGTTTTTCACAGTCAAGTAGTCAAAATCCGTATGGGTCTATAAAAAACTATTGAACCTGTTTTGTATTATATAGAGTTGAGAGTTCATACTGACAGCTGAAAGCATTGTTAAAATAACCAACATATTTAATGAATAAATAAATAAAAATAAACAAATTTCTATTTGTCAACCACTAAACCATTAAACTGCATGGTCTTTAGCCTCTCCCATTATGACCTAACATTTCTGAGAGAATGAAGGTGCACTTTTTGTCCCCTATAACAGATGCCTTAGACTGATCAAGTGAAGCATAAAACATTCTCTCCCCCAGATGTATCAGATGTCTAAATTATAATAAGGTCCATATATCAAACAAACTGCAACCATCAAAAACAGAGGGGATATGGGGCACTCCTACAGCCACTATTATGACTGACCTTCATTACTTTGGCAACTTTCTCTCTTCAACTGATAATAGCCATAAGCTAATTGCACTAAACTTCCCAAAGAAAACATCATTACTGGTGTCTGCTGTTTTAGCCACAGAGGCCACTTTTAATGAACCCAATGAAGAAACCGACATGAGTCTTTTTATCTCACATTACACAAATCTGTATAAATGAAACCATTAAAGAAATATTTTAGGTTATTTTCAACATAATGTCGATGGACTGCAAATGTGCATGCTTTTGATTACCGCAGAGAATAAATATTTGTTCTTCAGTTTGTGAAAACAAATGGGATATGTATTTACGGCAAAGAAAATATTTTAAAGAATAGTCTGTTTTTTATCATCTGCAGTATATATTGTCTATACAATTAAATTCAATGGGGCAGAATGCTGTTGAAAATGTCTTCTTTTGTGTTCTTGAAGGCAAACAGTTTGGAATGACAATAAATAATGAGAGAATTTTTTTACTCCTATCTCCTTAATGAGCTAATGCAAGACAATTCCGGAACATTTTGTCAAAGAGGATAAGTGGATGATTTAAAAATAACTTCATCTCTATCTTGACGAAAAATAAATAAATAAAATAAATTGAGTGGAAAATATGATGCTAATGTAATTTAATTGTTTCATGTGGAACAAAGTACATAATTACAAATTCAAACTTTTTTCTGAAGCTCATCTACTACTTGAATTTTTCAGTTAATATTTGTGTGTTGTCTAAATCCTCATTTTGATATTGGACTCCATATTTAGGAAAAGAACAGCGACAAGGTCAATTATTAGCTTTTAGTCTTGATATCTAAATAGCAGTAATATAGATTTGTAAATGTTTATCAGTTGAAATTCAAATTGGAATTGAAATATTATAATATTTTGTTTAATTAAAAATGAATTTAATTAAAACAATCATCTAAAACAATATTCCCAAGAAAACATTGTTAATAAGGTTTCATTTGTTAACATAAGTTAACATAAACTAACAATGAGCAATACAGGGATTATTAATCTTTGTATTAATTTCACCATTTACTAACACATTTTTAAGAACAAAAGTTGCATCAGTTAATGCGCTGTGAACCAATATGAACATTTTTTTATTAACCAACAATAACAAAGGTTAATAAATGCTGTAAAAATATTTTGTTCATTGTTAGTACACGGTAGATAATGCATTAAATAACGTTAACAAATAAGACATTATTGTAAAGTGTAACCAAAACTTTCTGATTAGAAAAAATAGTGTCACTTCATTGTGATAAAAGAATATAATCTTTTGAGGAAGGACTTTTCTAGGCGAAGAACAGCAACAAGGCCGATGGCTTTTTATATTATATTTTAATATATAAAAAGCAGCAATATAAAATGTTAAATATCACAGTTCAAATTGGAATTGTAGTATTTATCAAAATAGTCACACTATGATTTCTTGACCTATAGTACAGCCACAGCTTTCATTGCAAGTTTTTTACTGTACATGCATTTTATCACAAACAAGACAAGACATTATCTGTCGTAATCGACAAGCTACAGATGTGCTTCAAAGACGCTGTCTTGAAAATAACCCAGAACACTCTTTTAATGCAGCTTTTGAAAGACATTAAAAGCAGTGTGTGGATCAGAGAGAGATTTCCAGAGAGCACATGCGATAATGCATCATTCTCCTTGCAGCTTCTCCTCCTCTGCTCGGACCAAAAAGTTTGGTTCAGATCAAATAGGGCTCGGTCCCCAGCGTCTACCCCGTCTGCTCTTCTTCACAGAGGAAGGGAGGATCACCTGTCATCCCAGTGTATGCACCTGCTCCCCATCTACCTCTCCATCCTCCACCTTCTTCATCAGATCCCCCGCTTCCCCTTCATCTTCTCCTTGTCTGCTTCATTTTTTTCATGTTTTCATTCTGTCAAGCTTCCACTTGTCTTCCTGTTCTACTGTGTGATCTAAAATGTTCTGAAGATGCATTTGTTATTTTGAAAATTTGATCAACAAATATTAAATACAGCATCTCTGAGCTTTTGAGGCAATCTGACTGATCGGCACACATCGATTTTTATCTCTGGTCATGAAGAAATTTACATTTCTGTTGCTAACGCATCTTTTGATCCGCCGGATACTGCGCAAAGCCAATGAGCCTTTCAGTTTTGCTCTTTAAATTACTGTATAAACCGGAATTTCAGAAAGCTCAAGCACTTTAACACCATGAATTATTACTTGTTTTCAAAATTAGCAGGATGCCTAGGATTGAAATGAAGAGCTAAACTCAGTGAAGGACTAACTGTTACATGACGGGTTAACTCCACATTAATTATATTTGTTTAAACATTTCTCATATTCTGTAATTTCATCAGAGAGTATGGAATATTCTACAGTAAGACAAACCAATTGATACTACAATCTTCTGAAATGAGGAGGCAAAATCCTCTCTGATTTTCTATTTTTTTTTTTTTAATGTAAATTCACGTTCATGTTACACTTAATGTCAACACATTTTTCAAGTTAACAACAATCATTTTGCATTTTTGTGTTATTTTCCTATTTTTGTACATTGCAATTATTGTCCTGTTGCTAGCACTTTATTTTACAGTATGTGTAGTTACAGTGTACTTACCTAAGAAAATACTGAGTAATATAAGGTAATATGTTGTAATTATTGCAATAAGTAAAATAAGTTTTCCTCTTCATTTCAGCTACATTTTTTCCAAAATAATTAACAAAAAAAATATTTGTTTTTTGTTAAAGGGATAGTTCACCCAAAAAAGAAAGTTCTATTATCATTTATTCACCAAAGTTTTTACAAACCTGTTTTCATTTCTTTTTTGTGCTAAACATAAAAGATATTTTGAAGAATGTTGGTAACCACAGTTTCTGGTCCCCATTGACTACCATAGTATTTTTTAATTATACTATAAAGACCAGCAACTGTTTGATTACCAACATTCTTCAAAATACTTCTTTTATAACTTTTCGTGCAGGTTTAAAACAACTTGAGGGTGAGTAAATGGGTGAACTATCCCTTTAACTACTCTTCAGCAGGTCTTATTAATAGTCAACTTATTTTTGTATTATCAGTCATCAAAGCTCTGTAAACAATGTAGGCGTCATGATGCTCACTAAAACAAAACCCACACGTACTGTTTTCAAGCCAAATGTGATGTGACAAAGCAGTAATAACAAGGGACCCTGTCAGATTAAAATCTCAATCTCACGTAGATTATTTGTAGTCTCAGTCAGCAATTTAGAAACAGGCAGGCAGAAACAGAGCAAGTGTGGTACAAAGCGTTCTCAAATATATTCAGGAAGAAGGGTCATATTTATAGTCATAGGTCAAACAACATTATGGATGTCAACAAACAGTATTTTGCTATCGGAGAGAATCTGAATACAAAAATGATATTTGTTCATCTCCCGTTCACAACCATAGAAGTTTACCCAACTATGATGACTTAATTGAATAATGAAATATAAAATAAAATGCTGCATAGCCTTCACAGTATGAATTAAATATATACTGATTCATATTAAAGCTACTAAAGTTATTCAGTCAAGAACAGTGAATGATTTTCTCCTTTTCTTTTGGTGTTTGACACACATAAGGAAAGAGAACAGCAGGTATATTAGGCTGCTGTCACTTTAAGAACTAATGACACATACTGAATTGTCACTGTACTCACCAAGATGGTTATTTTTTGCAGTTTATTGCACTTAAAAACTCTTTTTAACATCACGCAGTTCCCTTGCTGTATTTTCTTATTCATATAAGGACTGATTAATGGCCGATTCAAGTCAAATGTACCCCTGAATAAAGAACCACTCTAATATGAGAATGCAATATTTTATTAATTTCTTTTTATTTAATATATTGATCTAACTTCTGAAGTCCTCCCTGCTACTGAGGAACAGATAGAGCAAGACATCCTGGACAAGGGTAGGAATAGCAAATCTATAAGAATTAGAAAAAGTTATAAATTATGAAATTATTATATATATATATATATATATATATATATATATATATATATATATACATATATATATATATGGAAGTCAGTAGAAGTCAATGTTTCCAACATTCTTCAAAATATCTTCTTTTGTGTTCACCAGATGAAAGAAATTCAACCTTGGAAATTCATTTTTGGGATGATGACAGTGTTTTAATTTTTGGGTGCACTATCCCTTTAAGGGTTTTTTTTTTTACTTACTTACAAACTTTCCTTATCAGATTTATTATTGGCATAATATGACTGACCTTGTGACATGCTAATTGTTAATTCTTTGTTTTGTTAATCAGGTGAAATTTTCAGTAAAGGGGCCAAACATGCCATATATCAAAGTTGTGAGAAGGCTGCGTTCTCTATGTTATTGCTTCTTAATCGCTGTTTTCAATTTATAACATCATATATATTTATATTAATCACAGACTAAAAATGGTTTTTCATTTTTCAAACTGTTTTGATTTGTGTTTTGACCACATCCATCTAACTGTCATATTTTCTTACGTTTAGCCTGGTCATGCCAAACACCTCCCCCGTGGAGATCGGCCTAACACTGATGGCCAATGAGGGCCCCAGCGTTCCTCAGATAATTAAACTGCTGGACTGGCAGAACAACACAGACCACTACATAATGATCATGGAGCGGCCCATGCCTTGCGCGGACTTGTTGAGTTTAATGGAGCCTCGATGAGATGTTGGTGTTATGAACCGCTTTGTTAATAAGCTCACAGAAACACATAGTCAACTTAGTGTGGAAATGTATTCACATCAGACAACATCTTTTTCCTTCAGGCACAAAAGTCTCTGCTCCAGAGTTCAAATTCAATGGCAGGTACAACAGTGCAGACACTATCCTCCTTTTCTAAATGGTGTGCGTAGGTTATCCCACAGCCCACAACCTGAACATGATCAGAAAGAACATCTGGACCAGTCCTGGCCTAATGTAATGCATTTAGACCACTAACGCTGATTTAAGTTCTTGTTTCGGGTCATGGAGTAAGTCAGAAAATATCAGCAAATAACTCCTGTCACAGCCACCCTGTTGTTCTCTGTCTTCAGTCAGCTTTGCGTCTGGCGGGCTGACATGAGTGGCCTTTCCATCCCTCAACTTAGGCCTTGGCGTCTTGCGAAGCCAGCAAGTACTGGTAGCATCTGGTGCCTTGCAAGCAGCAATATCTGTGGCAGGTAGAATTTCATGTCAAATGTCCAATACATTATATAATTTTTCTCACAAAATGTCTCTTATAAAGACATTTAAAAGACATTTTGAAGGTAAATTAAATAAAACAGCAACAAAAAAGAGAATGCGACAGAGCTCTTAATAAAACGAGAATCAGCATTTCACTTGGCTTTTCGGAGATTGCAAGAACTGAAGGATTTGAAATGTTGTAAAAGCGATGCGGAGATTGTATTTTTATTACTCCACAGGTGAGTAAGATATTTTATTGACCTGATACATATATAGCTCTCTCACGGAGTTCATTGTAAAGCGTTATCTATTGTGAAGGGTCATTTCATTATGGTTGTTGTAGCACTGTGCTTGTGTTTATTTTCGAGGACATACCGTATCTATTAATGGGTAGAGCTACAGTAATGTCTTCAGCTATTCAGCTTGAGAACATTTCCATCTAAACTGGTTATAAGGCTTGTACTGAATGTTTTATGAGCAGATAGGCTCTCTCTCTCTCTCTCTCTCTCTCTCAGTCATATCCGACTATTGGTGATTCTATTGGCCATCTCTAGCTATACACGAGAAACTGTCCATGAATTTTCTTGGCAATGTTTTTCCTGGGTTTGCCAGGTCTTTTCCCAACACTCCACATTCCATGGCTTGGGACTCAAACACACATGCACCTTCCCACCTATGAACAATTTAGCATCTCCAATTCACCTATATTGCATATTTTTGGATTGTGGTAGAAAACCAGAGCACCCGGAGGAAACTCATGTAGACACAGGGAGAACATGCACACAGAAAGGCTAACTGACTCGGGACTCGGACCAGGGACAAAGTGTTCTCCACACATCCAAATGAAGGAGACCGTGAATTCAAGGACTTAAGTCATAATTTGCAATACGAATATATATATATATATATATATATATATATTAAAAAAAAAGAAAGTAAAATCAGTTGATGTCGTTTCCAATATTCTAATAGGTTACAGTACCAGATAATTACAGAATTGTTCTAAACAGAGAGTTCTGTTCTGCTATGTGAATGATGTGGAACAATAAAACTAATTATTTAAAACAGTTAATTCATAAGAAAGTGTCAAATACTGATTTCAGATTTCAAGTTACAAATCCAGGATGAATCTTCTCATCTGATCATTCCTGGAGTCTTCTGGTACAATCACACACCTTTAGTAATTCTAAACAAGCCCTGAAATTTCACCATTACAAAGAACAATCTTCCTAAGCATCCAAGATTGAATTTTATCAGGACCCACCTAAAACATGAGCTTCAATCAGGTGGAACAAAAACAAGAGGATTTTTTCACAGAATAATCTTTTTTAGAGCATATGATGCGTATATAAACTTTCCTTAAATCAGTTGCAAATGCTAAAAATACATGAGTACATAATTTACTTTCATGACCCTATAGGCAGGTACTTTACGTCCAAGACAGAGGTCACAGATGTATACTGTAAGCTACTGGCAAAACTCAGATAATCAAATCAGCAAAGTAAAATCACCTAAGAACAACTCTAAATGCTTTCTTTTTGCTGCCTCCCTTGCATTCTCAGAGGAAACACCCCTGACCACAAACATACTACAGTATATTCATAAAATCCATTGCTATTACTTACATTTGTTTAATGCTGTTGTTTTACATGATGTCCTGCTGGAGGATGCCATCGAGGAATTGGCTTTTGTTATGTTAAATATTAAAACAACCAATTTTAAAACAAAATATTATTTTAAATATTTTGATTAGAAAATGGAAAAATGAAGAAACATCTGGAATATGTGTAAAAAAAAGTGTCAGTTTTTCCTGTTTTAAGTCGGTGTGGCACACAGGGACATGACAAAAATAGCAACATCCGCTCAAAAAGAAAAAAGTAGTCTTCACCACTCTATTGACTTTATTGTGATAAGAGAAAACTAGTATGATTTTCATTGTTCAGAGTTTTTTATACAATATTATGGCTTCTATAGCGGTGACACAAAAATATACTCCATACTAGGAATGACCCAGTTATGTTATTTTTCCACCTGAATGCGAGGAATGCAAGTAACTTTTTCTTGTAGCTGATTTGTGACATTAACCAGGTCTGTTGCTCAGAAAGACTGCGATTTCAGCAGCAGTTAACTGTGCTCTTATTTTCATACATCTGCTTTTTAAAAAGTTTACAATAGATTGACAGAGAGAACTGTGGAGAAAGACAAGAGAGAGAGAATCCATTCTTTGATGTTGTTTTGCACATGGCTGCACCACCCCATTATTTGAATATCACACGGCGCACAGTTTGAGCCTGGACACTTTCTTTCTCTCTCCTGATGCTTTTGTGCGAGCAATTAAAGCTTGTGTCACAAAGGGATGTGTTTGTTAATGACATCTAGCATTTAAAAAGCTGTCATTCCTTTGTCGCCACTGAGAATTAGTTTCTTGTGTTGCATATACTTTACATAAACTTAACCTAACAATGCAAATGATCTGGAGGGGAGGAGCTGTTTGTTTAATTTGGGTTATTCTGAGCTAATCACCTCCAAACTTAGGAAGACGTACAGGTCTGTGAAGGTATTTCAGATATTCTTTCCAGAGATTTTTCTAACAGAATAATTTTTCATGCATTGCTAAAGTGTCAGAAATTTCTTGGCTGTATCAAATAACAGGTTATTTAGTTGAGGGTAAAATAAAACATGCCATCCTTTTCACTGGCCACCAATTAACCACAATCAAGCTATTTATATATAGCTATTCTAGCCGTTCACTTGTAATTACTGGCTGCACAATCAGTCCCAAGTGTTGAAGGGTGTAACTTTCAATAAATTAGCCCCCAACCCTTTCAGGGTTGAAAAGTAGCCACCAGTTACATAATGTATCAAATCAGTGTAATTGTATGTTGGATATTGCTCACATTATAGTATATGTATATGACTGGTCAGCCTATAATTTCGGATCCACAAAATTAAGGATGCCCCCGATTAAAGATTGTCTTAGTCGACTGATAGTTAGGTAGGCTAAACGATTAGTTGGGCGAGAAATACACTGTAAAAAAAACTTCTGTTAAATTTACGGTAAACCACTCCACCCAACCCTACCCAACCCCACCCTATGCAGCTGTGGTTGCCAGAAATTTACCATAAAAATAATCTGGTAGCAACATTTTAGGTTTTACAGATTTAACTTAAATTTACAGTAAAATTTCATATTTCATATTTCATTAACTGATATAATGTTAATTTACCAACCTATTGAAGAACTAACATCTGTTTTGTATCATTATACATTGACAATCATCAAACACAATTGTATAAGCTTATCACAAGCAGCTTTTCCACCAGTTGAGAAGGTTAATACTCATATAAAGAAGGTTCACAGTGTCATTCACACAAACACTGAACACCATCATGGTAACACACAACATTAAAAAAATGCAATAGGTTCTGTTGAGCGTCTGTTTATGTTCGCTGATCAGTGTTTACATGTGAATAAAAGCCTAAATTAAATCTCTTCAGTAAGTTTGGACTAAACCACTCAATTCATATGGATTATTTTTCCAATCTCTTTATGAACTTTTTGAAACATCAAAGTTTCATTTGCGGTGCAGTGGAGGGACTGAAAGCTCTCAGATTTCATCAAAAAGATCTTCATTTGCATTCCGAAAGATGAATGAAAGTCCTATGGGTTTGGAATGACGTGAGGGTGAGTAATTAATGGCAGAAATTTCATCTTTTGGGTGAACAAGAGAAATATCAGTGCAAAAATAATCAGGTAGATGGATAAGTAGTCTTAACGCTGAATGAAATCTCAGAGTTCCAAACACAAACAAAATAAATATACATTATATGCAAATGAAAACATGTAATGTAAAATGTACTCTTTTGTAGTGTCTCTCAGCCTTCTCTCTTTCTACAGTCTTGCACACTCTTTCCTTAGATAAAAATAAACTTAATCCCCAAAGTATATATGAATTCAGTATACATAATAACATATAATCTCTAAATCTACACAAATGTCATAAACAAAAGTGTAGGTACAGTATGTATCGGGTCCTTTGCTGAAGGTCTAAAGTCAGGGAACAGGGCTGGAGTGTGTTATCTTGGCATCTTGTCGCTCATGTGACTCACCAAACAGCTAATTAGAGGCAGCCAAGCTTGCTCTGTTACCAGGCAACAGCGCCAGGGGGCATTGGTGAGATTAGCGAGTTGGCGAGCACCATGCTCTGGATCGGCTGGATCAGACTAGGTCCTCAGCAGGACTGTTTCTCTGAGTCACACCTGCAAGACTCTGCAGCTGAGCACTCCTGGGGTGAGCCAGGAACAAAGTCAAACACCCTCTACACCTTCAGATAGTGTTAGCGGCAAGCAAATAGACACATTATATAGAATGAGACTAAATGTACACTGAAAAAAACAAAAAGATTTTTGCAGCTTGTTCAAATTACCCAATTAAAATAAGCTAAAACAACACTTTTACACATTTTGCCCTATATTTCATTGTGTTCATTCCACTTCAATATAGTATTGAAGTTTACTTAGTCCATTTTTGTTGGGATTACATGAATGAATTTTGTTGCATTAACTGAAACTGGGAAGTGCTGGTTAGTTCCCAGCATGCATTACATATGGCTGGATCAAGAGAGAACATTTTTAAATTAGATATTGTTTTAAGTGTTTTGCAGTAAGATGAAAATAGGGGGATGCTTCATAATGTTTAATAGTGTTCAGTCTTCACTTATATTGGAATTATTAAAATGTTATACAATTCACTGGGGTCTCATTGTAGAGTAGAGTGGAGCATTTGCTTAGGACTGGCACATCACTTCCCATAGCTCCATTGCGTGGGAAGTTAGCATTTAATTTACAATTGTGTGTGCTATTGTTAGCTATCAGTCACAACACTTTTATGAAGTGGAATAGAAAATAAAAATATATTGGATGGATGAATGAATGATTTGGATGAATGACTCATTTCAGGGAACCTCACAGAATTTATTTTGAGTCTACTTAATTGTGTCACTTAAAAATTACTTAAGTTCACCATCATGTTGAAGGTACACGAACAAATTACAATATTTGTGTAACTTAATTCATTCATGTTGGACTGATGTACACTGTTAAATCAAGTAAATTCAACACATTTTTTTCAGTGTAGACCAAATTTAGGTTCTCTACTAAAAATGGATGGAAAACCATATATATGTGGAGAAAATGTGTCACTTATACATTAATTCATTTGGCAGATGCTTTTATCCAAAGCGACTTACAAAGGGAGCAATTAGGGGTTTCGTGCCTTGCTCAAGGGCACCTTACTCATGGTATCGAAGGTGGAGAGAGTGCTGTTCATTCACAATCCCCACCTTCAATTCCTGCCGGCATGGGAATCGAACCAGCAACCTTCAGGTTACAAGCCCGAATCCCTCACCATTAGGCCACAACTACCTTATAGACACACAAATTCATCACCATTCAAATATTACTGCATAAGGGGACATGCAATTGAAAAACAATTTATTAAAATTGATTAAAATTAGATTAAAAAAATGTAGATTAAAATGCCCTTATTATGGATATTGCCTTGCATGTGTATAATATAGCTGTTAGTGAATGTAAAAGATATGCACAGTTTTAAAGATTAAAGTGCATGATAACTGGAGTTATTGTCTCCCAAAAAGAAAAGATTCTAAACTGCCTGAAATGAGTCGTCAGTAATTCCAGTCTAACTTCCTGCTCAAACCTTTGTAGGTTTGTGAAAAATTTGCATAATGGAAGTCTATGATCTTCATTGGTTTCCAATGAACAATATCTTCTTTGACTCGCCCTCAAACATGTTTTCTTGTGCTGCGAAAGCAAATCCACTTTGCATGCACTTCCCAAACAGGAGGACTCGGGCTCGAATTGATATGGTAAAACCGACTCCATCATTACTGTGTATCCAAGTGCTGAGGAAGCCACCAGAGCTGAAGTTCCAATATGGATCTTAAATTCATTTAGTTTCCAACACATGTTGTAAGTGGTGAACTAATCACAATCAGAGCAGAGTGGGTTCTCGGAAAAGCAAGATTTAGAAAGACTGAATCCTTTATCTAACCCTTTAGACACTGCAAAAGAAGTGATGCTGCAATGTATATTATGAGAAAAATGTTTTTCGACCTTGAATGTAAGTAAATGTAAATCCAATTCATGTATCTGGATGTATTTAGAAAATCTGTCCATCTGCACTTTGGTAGTCAGATGTGAATTATTAGATTTCTTTGGAGGTCCAGTGTTCTGCAGAGTTTAACTTCATTCCTAATCAAATTCACCTGCACAAGATAATCAAGGTCTTCAGGTTTAGTAGAAAACTTCACGTTTGGAAGAAAATATCAGATTGATTAGGGTTGGAGCTAAACTCTGCAGGACAGTGGATTTCCACAGCCAGATTTGAAGAACACTCTAATCACATATTAAAATATCAAATATACTTTGTAAATATAATTGTTGCAACATATTCAGATAAAAGGACTGGTATAGTAAAGAGTAACCAAAGTATTTCATTCTGTTAGGATGCAGCTATTAATGCAAAGCATATGGTTTGCAATATTTTAATAATTATGTCTCCATATCTAATGCAGTCAGAGTAAAAATAACTTCTTTTAATTTGCAATTACAAGCCAGCACCTTGTAGATGATCTATTTGTGTTTGCGTTTATATGTGCATGGATGAATCATTAACAATAAGACCAGTAAAATGCAATAAGAAAATAAAGTCAATTTTGATTACACGCAGACTTTAAAGGTGACATAAAGAACATTGAATTATTACTAATTTACAGTTAAGAGAACTGAATACTTATACAGTCATGGATGATATATTAAGGTTGGATGCTTATAAACATGAAAAACATTTCCATGGATTCACAGTTTTGCACAGGGCTGAAAACAATTTTCATCTTGCATATTTAAATCTATTCCTGTATAATGTCTCATTTGATTTGTTGTTTTCATAAGGAAGCTCAAATCGAGGTTGTTTTTAAAGCACACAATAAATTAGCCTCGCTCTGTGCACCGTATTCCCACAGCCAGCATATAAATTTAATTCATTAGGACAAAAAGTTTGAGAGTTTATTTTTATTTTTATTGATGAGACCAGTTATGATGATTATTACCCCTATATATGCTGCAATCGTTTAGTGCTTTTTAATCTTTTGTATTATTGTTGATAATATTGACAAAATCTTTTTAAGCATACAGAATTATCATGCACTAGTTAGGAGCAAAAGAAAAATCTGTACTTGCAATATTGGATAAAGTAAGACACATGCGCAAATAAAGGTAAGATGAAACACCTTGCAAACCACATCTAGTGGTGTGATTTGAATTTTTCCCATTTTTCCAAATCTCACTAAATTTCATTTGTCTAGATGTTCTATAGCCAACAAATGAGATGTGAATTTGTAGGAACCTCAGACTAATTAGCATGCACTGCAAATAAAACCACTTGACAGTTTGAAACCAGGAGTCTCATCCTTTTTTTTTTTTTTTTTAAATAGCAAATTAGTTAAATCACAACCGTGAACCTATTTGCTAGATGATTTCAAGTGGTATCTGTGAACAGGGATGTTCTCATTCTAGACAGAATTTGATTGGGTAAACGTCTGTGTAGTGCAGGATGAGTCATCATGAGTTCCATTTTCCTAAAAGATAAAGACTGTACATTTTAGATACAAAAAGTCTGCTAAAAGTGAATATTATTAAAATTTAAGAACATACTAACATATAAATGACCTCAAAACAAAAACATGGAATAAAAGCCATAAATCTCTCTTTTTGATCACATTTAAATCTAAGCTGGACATGAGGGAAGGGGCTGATCCCTGTTGCTTTCTCCCTCTCCTCTGCCCTCCTTTGCTTTTTGAGGCTAATTAAAACGAAAAGCAGATTTATGGGTGGGCTCCCTCTTGTCACTTCACGTTGGCAGCACTACTTGTGACTTTCACCTTGAGGGATCTGTGCCTGTTAGTCACTAGTCCTCCTAGCAAATGACTCCCAACCGTTTGACAAACCACTCCAACCTGCTGCAGCGCTGTCAACTCCTTGAAACTAAAAAAAAAAAAAAAAAACATCCCTCCAGCCTGGACTCAACCCTGCCGTGCCCTTTACCCCTGCCTGATAAAACCCAAACCCTCAAAAACAAACACCAATCGAATGTAAAGAGCAGGCCAAGCAAAATGGACAGTAATCCACTGATAAATGTAAAAGAAAGGAAGAACACTAAGGGAAGGAGAGGGAGGGGGGTTATAAATTATGGCTATGTGATCAAGTCAACATTATGAGATACTAAGTCATAATGGGCTTCCATAGTTTTTAGTAATATTTTACGTTAGTTTTTATTTTTATATATTCAGTTTTTTCATTTTTTGTAAAACTAAAATTCTTTCATTTTTTCAAATATTTCAGAGTAGCTTTAATTTGTTTTTATTTCAGTTTCAGTTTTTGTAATTTTAGTATTTAAACTTACTTCAGCAGTTGCTGAGGCAATATTTCTATAGTTTTTTAAGTTTAAGATTTTTATCTAATATTCAGCTTTAATTTTATTTTATTTCAGCTTAAATTCAATTAACAAAAATAATTTTTACTAGTGTAAATGCTGAAAACCTGAAAGAAAACGCCAAATCGGACACGACCAATCGACATATCACAATTCTAGAACAGTTTTGCATGCAGTTTTGTATTGGCGCTATTGGGAATTTTGTTCATTTTTACCCAAATAATCTTCCGCAGTGCACTTTTTAAAAGATAATGGGAAGTATACATTGGGAAGTATACATTGCCAACCAAGGAGTTGAGTGTTTTCAATCCCCTATGACAGTTGACCAACCTTCTCTTGCTCTGGAGGAACCCTGTGGGTGCAGGCGGTCTGGATAGATGAGGCAACTCAGAGGCCTGACACAATGACTGACAGCCACAGGGAACAGATGTGAACACACTTCTCCGTCAACGTGGCAAGAAAATGCATGTGTGTGAAATCTGAAAATGTTTGCATTTGTGCATCCATCCATGTGTGTGTGTGTGTGTGTGTGTGTGTGTGCGTGCAATATAACAACCTCCTGAAATGAGATGACGATACGTGTGTTTGTGTGTGTGAAGGCATATTTTCGGCAGTATTCTTGGAGGCCTTTCCTCCCCTAAGATTCTCTTTTCACACTTTGCTGCACAACACATCTGCATCCAATGACCTGACTTAATGTCTCACTCAGGCAAATAAGATTGCAGAAGTGAAGAACAAAAGACCCATCACTCACAAAAAGGGACGCTTTTGGCTCAGAGTCATTTGACAGTGTGTAACAGCACCCTCTGAGATAGTCTGAAGGTAATTGATTTTTTTTCCCATTTTTTTTCCTCCCATTTCACCCATTCTCCGTTGTCTACTAATAGAATTAAATCAGGCCAAACAGGAGAAGGGTCCTGTGGAGGTGTTGTCAAGGTGCAGTCATCAGCATGCATTAGCAGGCCCTGAGAGGCTTCTGTGAGCACGCCTCATCTACCGTCCTCCTTCAAGGGATTAACAGACAGACAGCAATAACCAGGGAGATTAACTCAAAGGATGGTCACAATTAGCCGTCAAACTGTAAACATCTTATAACAAAATGCGATTAGGGGCCTTTGCCGAACATGGAAGTCTTTACATGCTTCATTAATTGGGGATGTACTACTTCCGAAATTGTTTGTGTTGGTTTATTATTAGTTATTGTTTTTAATTTCGTGCGCTTGCTTGTTTTCTAAATCCCACTATCACGGCTAATGCTTTAAAACGTTCAGAAATGTAAATGATGCGTTTGTAATGGGGAAAAGTAATTGATGGAAGTTCCCCTTGAAATTGTTTCTATGAACAAAGCAAACACTAATAAAAAAGTAATGTGGCAGTACTGGTGTCTGAAGAATTACATGGTCCTTTCACCTATGTAGCTGAATATGACATAGTATTTAAAAGTAATTCAAAGAATACTATGGTACATGCCCAACAATCCATATTATTGTCATGGTCGATATTTAAACTAACATCATGACTGCGAGTGTATATTGCTTTGGAGTTACATTTACATTTTAGACACAATATTGCCAGTAATTTTGTCTATTTTCTGCCAACAAAAAAGGGCTTTTCACACTTGAAATAGTTAACCCTGGGTCATTCTAAACCCTGAGTAAACTGAATTCTATATATCTTTTTTCACATTTCACACTGCTCATAATTTACCCGGGGTTAACAATTAATCCTGGGTATTCATAAGCTGAAGTTGACAGTGTTTGTTGCTACAGAATTTACAAGTGGGCCTAAATGTTTATATAATGATTTTGGCTTGGTTTCACAGACAGGGTTTAACCTAAGCCAGGATTAGGTTTTAGTTCAATTAGGATATTTAAGTAGCTTTTATAAAAGCACACTAGAAAAAACATTACCGTTGTGCATCTTGAGACAAAACAATAGCACTGACATATTTTAATTATAATTTAATTTCAGTTAAAACAGCTCAAACATGCATTTTAGTTCTGTGAAATCAGAGGATAGTAATATAATATAATTATAGTACTACAATGACTTTAATTCAGCTGTTTAATACAAATTTTGTTTATAATTTAGTTTCTAGCTACTTAATTAGCTATATATAATTACTAAATTCAGTACTTATACTTTGTCAAACCTGGGTGGTATGATGTTGGACATCAAAAGCTTATTCATCATAACATCAGGTGATTAAAACATTGGGGTTTTCTTGGAATCGATAATTGCGATCTCTAAATCTTCTCCTCATCAAATATGAAATATGAGAGAAAGCTTTTAGATTTGTTGCTCACTTGATTAGAAAGATACCTCAAAGAGTTCCAGGACCCAGAATCATGTCCATGTTCATCCTTCTCATTAAAGGTCCAGACATTTTCATCTCTGTACTCCTTTCACTTTGTCCATTTTTAACCTGTATTGAAAGAAAGATAAATAAAAACAGAATTTGTTTGCTCTAGTTTTGAAACTAAGAAGCACATATTTGACTTTTGGCAAGAAAGAAAAAGAGAAAAATTAAGACTGATTGATTTGAGATCCAGTTAAGAGATCTATTTATTTTAGTTTGAAGCTGTAATCAAATTGGAACTAATCATAATTCAGCCCAGTTTTGTTTCCCTGATGTCTCTGTTTTTCCATATCTCCACCTCATTTCTCCAACAACTTGTCAGTATTTATACAAAATCTTTCAAACATAGCATGCCATACTGTACATTACAATATACACAAACATTTCTGAACGTATCAAACTTTTTCCTTTTGGCGTCGGTGTTCTTCAAACACCATTCCCATCCAAAAATGAGTCTTTTTTTTTTTTACATTCCCTGTTGTTGATATGGGGGGGGGGGACAAGGCTCATGGAGCAATGTGTGCTATGTTAAGTTGGGACTGTGGCAGAAGGTAAAAAAAAAAAGTTCTTTCATCTGGCCGTTTTTTGAAAGAGGAGATAAAAGGACTCAATAAAAATCTTCTTGAATCTATCCCTCTCCAGCAAAATCACATTCCTGACAGATGTGTTACCTCTTGTTATTCATCCCCTTTTTGTTTCACTCCATTCATCCCCCTTACAGGAGCAGAGCTACATGGCATGCGCCGGTTATTTTCAGACGTTAATATATGCATTTTAAAGACTTTGCCTTCATTTGAAGAATGCAACGGTTACCCACACCGAGATATCAGAGAAACGTTTGAAGTGAGTGCTCTCCTGCCCGCCTTTGTGTTCTGGGCTTGTAATATGAATGAATAATGTATCAGGGATTAGAAATTCATAATGCTCTTGTTTTCACCTTCCATGAAGCTTTCCCCTTCTCACATATCCCTGTGCTGGCCTGTGAGTAAAATCTCATTATGGCAGATTCCCTGAGGTGGGCAGGGCCAGGCCTCGAGAAACGGTCCGGACGCAGCCGGGAGACTGTACGGATGATGGAAGCTGGAGGAGAAGAAAAGTTTTAATCACCTTTCACCAAACCACTCCACCAGGGAAGGTAGGTTTGTGTTACGTGCTGGAAATTAAAAGCACAAAAAACAAACAAGCAGAGTTTGCCTGTGGTGATTAATGCTTCTGGGGAAAAAAAAAAAAAATCAATTCTGTAAAACAAAAAAAAAAGAAAGAAAACATGACGTCTGTGAGGTACATCACCATGAATGTTTTTATGAAAAGTAAGAGTGCTGGTGACGGGAGCTTAGCTCCACTAATAGCTTCTGGAAGGTGTCAGCGATCGGTTTACACCACATTTTACAAACCAAGAAGAAACCCATGGGCAGGGCTTACAGATAATTTTCACACGTGAAAATGAGGAACATGTCTCGCACAGCATCTACAAAGCAGTTTTGCCTAGTAATGAAGAATATCCACAGGGCATTTCTTTCAGGATTGTTCATAGGATATGCTGATTAGAGGTAGGAGAGAAAGCCCTGTAGCTAATATTCTCTGAGATCACAATTTCACAAAAAGCCAAGAAAACTGTGCTTGCGTTGAGATCGTGTGCGGGAGAGTGGGGAAAAGATGTTGTTAAATCTAGCAAACTGTGCAAGTTTTGTAATTTAATTAAATTATGCTCGGTTGCATTTATTTGATCAAAAGTGAAAATTGTGAAATATTATTACAATTTCTATTTGAATAAATTTTAAAATGTAATCTATTCCTAGGATGACATAGCTGGATTTTCAGCAGTCATTACTCCAGGCTTCAGTGTCACATGATCCTTCAGAACTCATTCTAATATGCAGTTTGCTGCTTCAGAAACATTTTTTATTATTATTTAAACTGAAAACAGTTGTGCTGTTTTTTTCTGGATTCTATCAGCGATAGACAGTTAAAAGGGTGAGCTTTTATAAATCTTTTGTAACATTGTAAATGCCTCTCACTTTTGATCAATGTAATGCATCCTTGCTGAATAAAAAAAACAGCATATCCAGAAAACACTTAAAGTTCTCTTGTAGTCAATAATTTTATCCCTTAAAACTCATCTTTGCTCACCAAAATGACATATTTAAACTTGTTTTTCCTGTGAAAAGAAATCGTCAGGTCTTAAAATAGCTTGAATGTAACTCAACACCCTTTATTCATTTAATATATGGGGATCTATGAATATGCTAATTAGCCCCACCTCCACTCACTCCAGGAGCTCAGAGATCCACTCAGTCAACAGAGGTAAACGCTGCATAATGGTATCGTTATGTACATCGGACACATGATGGTAATTAATATGATAAGTCTTTTGCTTGACTTCATTATCAAACAGCTGCTAATAATGTGTTGCTAATGTCAAACAAAACATGTTCCCGTTCGTCATCTCAGGGTCAAACAGCTTCTAAAAACAGTCTTCTAAGTCTTCTAAAAAATCAATAGCCTGTCCTTAGAAATGCTTTGAACAACCATCAGTAGAGAAAGACATATAGTTCATCAGAACATCGTAATATACATCATACACCTGCAATATTGCAGGAAAGTATGCAGGGATGACCTGGCCTCTCGAGACTCCCCTGATTCAGACCGGTCAGAGTTAATTATATGCTAAAGCCTCCCGGCACGTTGACGTGATTGGTTACAAGGTAGTTTGTGACATCACAAACACCAGCGATTTCAAAACTGTCTTCAGATCACTGCGGTTTAAAAGAGAAAATACTCAGCAATGGTGTTGGTTCATGAATTTGCACATGGTTTTCTTAAAGCATATTAAAAACACCACGTAGACATATAGGCCTAAACAACATTAAAACCTTTTTTTCAACCTTTTCACCACAGGGGGATGTTTTTTTGTTCTCGTTGATAAATGAATGTTGCAAATGTTGTTAGATTGTCCTGAGATTCCATTAGCATCTACCTAATGATTGTTTCCTACATTCGCATGAATTCAAAATGTTGTTTTTTCCAGCGCTTTTGACACTAAAATGATGATGTTTTTGAAAAGATTCAAAGTATGCTTTCTTAATCACACTTTCCTATTGGTCATCTTTTGCATTTGCTCTGTGCTTTTTGAGAATAAAATGGAAATGTTTCTCTCGAGTAATATCTCCTCCTCTTCTGTGCAAACATGCAGGGAACAGATAATGTTTTCTTTTGCGAGTATAAAATCCAGTAAGGAGTGATAAGATCCTGTTGGGAGGACTTTAAGAGGTGTGGGAGAACAGCAGAATGATGGGTTACAGATGTTAAGAGCTACAGAGGAAGCACTGCGACAATGAATCAGCAGAGAGAGAGATTTATTCAATTAATGAACTCTCAGGATTCAATAAGAAAGCTTTGATATATTTATTCTATTGTTTCCCTAAAAGACTATTGCTTTAAATGTGTTATGGGACAGCATAGAGCCAACTCGCCTTAGTTTAAGTAGGGGCAAGGCTCGTACTTTTGCAGAAGTTGCTGCTGACTTGCCCAGTTTCTGTCATCTGTTGGAAGGAGGGTGGTAGGTCACCATGGAAACCCAGGATATTTCATGTCTGTAAGCCACCTAGGGATCAATGAAATATTAAACTCAAAGACCATTCAGCAAACTAAGGGTATTAATAGTACCACAACTTCTAGCCTGTGTATTCTATACCTGCAATAGTGTGTAGTTACACAAAAAAGAAAAGAGGAAGATACTTTATGGATATCTGAGGGAAAATTGTGTAATTTAGTTATTTCGCTGATCATCCTACAAGATGATTAGAAGACAAAACGTGAGCGTAAGTCAATGCAGTCATTCCCCTTTTAATATACACGAGTCCTGATATTGTATACACACATTGTCATGCTTCTCTCTCATTTGAGCAACATAACAAAATGCCTTTCCTTTGTTTTTCTACAACTGAGGAAAGAGAGGACACAGTCGGCTGACCATGTATAAATGCAGCATCATCTCAAATTAAAATAGATTCCAAAAAGACAATCCATTCTTATTACCCTGTCCAAGGAGAATAGATTGATTAGTGTGGATCTAACTGAAGGTATTCCTGTTGGGAGAAGACATCAATTCCAACTAAACACTAAATCTGGATTAACAAATTGAGCTTGCAGCTATGCGGTAATCATAATCCAATGAGTTGGATTTCAGTTCAGTATTGTCTTAAAATTCATTACAGTTAAAACAACCTTAAAATGCAGTAAGTACAAACCAATTAAGCTATGTTTGGGGTGATTTCTTGCACTGTAAGAAAGGAATCTGTAGAAAAAACAGAAAAGGTACTGGTAATTTTCTTTTCTTTTAACCCTAAAACACAACAAAAGGCAATGCACAACTCAAAATACAGGGAGGAAACCTGTGAAAAATCAATACTTAAAATTCCTTCATATTAACACAGTACTATGGGCCCTATTTTTGCAGACTTTTGTGTGTTTTTTCCCTTACCCACCACAACTCGGGAAACAGAATGAAGTTTGTGTGTGATTTTGATTATGAATGATTTTGTGTATAACATAAATGCATCAATGCTTCTCCAAACAGCTGCGTACGAACTACTTGGAATAGCAGTGGGTGAGAAATTTGCTCATTAAATTTTGCTTTTATTCAATCCTGATCAGTTTCAGGCTTGCTGGACTGGAGCAAAGCATAGTATGCACAGCAAAAAGGCAGACTAGCTGATAAAGAGGTGATCTATCATTTTAATTGAGGCCATAGATACTACTTGATCATGCCTTGAGAATCTACACGCTAGAAAATATAAATGGAAACATTAATAACAATAATGCACAAATTTGATTTCTCAAGCATTTTTCTTATTTCTCAAAGTCAGTGGAATTGCAGCAGTCCTGCTCATTTCTTCTCCATCTGCAGGATTAACACACTTAGAAAGGGAAGCTCCTGATGGGATTAACATTTACTGTACATTCTCTGTGTTACCTTGGTATAACCTTGTTACTTTGGAGAACATTCACAAAAATCTTCACAATAAGTGTATTTAACAACATTTTCACAAATGTATCTGCTTACATGCAAGCATCTAACATGTTTTATGCACTTACAAATAAATTTAACCTGTCCATCACAAGATCTGAAAAGATTCTGTCATTTTTATTGGTGGAACCACCAAACTGAACTATGATTTATGATGTAGTCCAATGTAATCTCACTTATAAGGGAATGTAGTGCAAATCAGATACACTCTTTTCACAGTTTTCAGCAAGCTGAATGTCATGAAATGACATCTGTCATTTTTATATCATCAGATGCATACTTTTTCTAATTCAGCATTCATTTTATTTTCATAGCAGGTAGTTTATTTATATTTGCTGTTTCTATTTGATCATATCTCCTTAATATCTAGTAAAGTCATTTTTCTTGTTAGTCAGTTGATGCAAGTATCAGCAGACAATAAAAAATGAACAATAAAAGTTGTTGATAAAATGAGTAATGAGTTTAATCAATCATTTCTTGGTAAAGCAAATAAAGAAATGAAGGTAAAAGTCAAATGAATGAGATATATCTCATAAATCACTAAAGAAAGAGAGGGATCTGGGTAGCCAAAGCATCTCAAGAGAAGAAGCCCAGATACAAGATATACTACATCATGCATCTGCATGGCAAATACGTCACAAGCACAACCTGATCTCACAGGAGAATGTAACTATGTTACAAAGTGGTGATTTCTTCTGAAATTGTGTGAATTGTACAAAAAAAGTATGATTATTAGAAAAAATGTAAGCATGATGAAAGTCCACCCCTAACCTTAAAGATAATCATCGTTAACAAACCTTTCGGCAAAAATTCAGCTTTTTCGCAATTGTCCGAGCAAAACAAATGTTTTGTATGTGTTAAACAACTTCAGATTTTCTTCCTAAAACAGCAGCTGAACTAAGCGCAATAAATGTGCATATAATGATCAAATTAAACAATCAGTGTAAAAGAATGAAATGATTAGAATAATTAACATAATTACAAGTAGAAAGTAATAAAGATAGCAAGGTAAATCATATCACACATAAGTAATAATAGTCGGATAAAACTGCTTTCAGGTAGAGTTTATTTTGTTAAGCATTACAGCCTTGTAGTATCAGTGTTTCCTTATCGGAGTGTTTTAGAAAAGTAATCAGCACAACAGAGTGCATTGAAAGGCGCTGGTGAAGCCACGATTCACTTTGGTCAACAGAACTCATTTTAATTTAACCAGCGTATAATTAACCTACAAATGGCCTGAGGTGGCCTGAGTTCAAATCATGATTACTATATTTTATCAAGTGTAAGTGGTGCAACTCTGCTTCATGTTTAAGTGCCGCTTTGTTAGTGCGAAAGCTTGCAGTAAAGTGTGATGCAATATTGTCTGTAGCCTAGTTTATACAATGTCTAGAATATTTTATTCATTCGACTCGCAGGTGAGTGTAGAAACCCACTTAGAATCTGAGTCTTACAAAACCCTCAGACAGAACAAGAGAGGAAATATACCCAACAGCATTGCCACATGATGTCAGCGATACAATAGCCCACTGTCATGCTGAAAGCTTGATAACAGTGTTTGAAATTGATGGGCAGCACTGGACGACACAGTTCCTAAAAGGTTTCCTGCTTTGTGTGGCTTTTGATTGGCTATAAAAATGGGTTACTTTCTTACACAAGTATACATTGTGGATCTTATCCCAAATCCTGGGTATACAGCAGAAATCTAAATGTCTTTGAATGTGAATGAAGTCTACTGAGAATGAAATGTGTAAGCTCAATTTTGATTTTTTTTTTAAAATTCTTCAGCTTGGTACAAACTGTGCCATCTTTTTTCCTATTTCAAAGATTTTATCTGCCAACAACTTTATAATTGGGCCATATTTGTCCAACTCCTCAACTATAAGAAGCGAATGCATTTACAACTTCTGTACTGTGCTGTCATTCAACAGTTGTTACTACCTTGGAAATTAACAAAAGTATTTATCCTCAGCACAGCCTAGTTTCACAATCTGTTCTGTTTCTGAGCTTATGAAAGAGATTATCACAACATACGGTCTTGTGAATTTAAAAGACACACACATATGGCTGCCGAAAGTCCACAAGACCGCAAGCTTACGTGTAGTTGGCTGAGGACCTTTCCTATGTAAATTAAATTAATTATATATCACATTTAATAGGAAACTTAAAGTGTTGCACATTTTATTGGTGCAGAGAAAATGTGTCTTTTGTAAATGCTTACAACTCACTTAATCACAAGCACTAGAATTTGGCCCACTTGAACACTTGGGCCAAATACAGGAAATACATCATGTAAGAGATAAGTGGTTAAGTGCAAAGACCGCAGATGTGGGCATTGGGACATGCCCAGTGTCTTGTCTGAATGAGTCAATGAATCATTCACTCGAGGGATTAGATTCAACACTGATTCATTTGTGAATGAAACACTGCTATGTGTGTTGCTTGGAGATGCATTATTTCAGTCTTTGGAGTAAATATAGATGGCTGAATATAGCTTTATGTTATTTGAACTGTTGATATTTGGAACGACAATATACTCTCTTGCTTTTGTGATATTGCTTAATTGTTATGATGGGTTGAGGCAAGGAGAGGAGATGTGAATCTAGCTGCTGCAAAAATTCATATTCAATATTCATAAGGCAAACTGAAACAGCTGGTAAATCCAATGCGGAGGGCAAAAACGTAACAGCTATGCATAATAACATACATGCATAAGACAGTGCCAAGAACCGAGAGAGTACGTTTACACGACAACAATGTACTAAAAACCACGAAAATGACTGAAAATGCTGTATTCTGTTTCCTGGCGATGTCACTTAGTAAAGAAGCACTACGCGCCTGTAGACTGAACATGTAATCCGTATGCGCTTGACATCACCGTTTTCACAGATCCGTGTTTTTGTAGTTTACACAAAGACAATAATGGTATTGTATTCAAAAACTTGCAACCTGAAACCCGTTGTCGTGTAAATAAACGGCCAAAACGCATAAAAAGTTTTATGTTTTCAGTTAAAAATGGTGTTGTGTAAATGGCCTCTGAGGGCTTAAAAATTCACAAGAATATGAGGAACTAAAGAAGACTAAATTCGTCATCACAGAAACAAACTGAACATGAGAACAAAGGAAACAGGAACTAAGACAAAGAAACAGGAACTAATTATATTTTTATTCCAATCTGATTCTTGCCATTTAAACTATGCACATGAGAGCAAAATATATAGCAGTTAATTGGTTGTTCGATTTCTGCATTCATAATACACTACCTGTTCATATCAGGTGTAGCTTACTGTTGACCATCAGTCATTTGAAACATAAAGTAGATGTTTTTCAGGCAGTATAATGTTTCTATGCTGTGGGGTTTTCAGGCTGAATGCCATGTTTCTTTGACCTAATAGCATAGCTTGTGTTAAATATGCACTTGCAGATGGTTAAAGAGTTTGTGCAGACGTGTATAGCTTTAGAGAGGTGCTGATGGAAAATGTGCTGTGGCAGGCGGAAGGGTTAACGGCCGACTGCTCTTTTCCAGTGGGGGGTTTCTCTCTTGCCTTTTCCCTGTAGTAAAGCAAGCTGAGCACTGGTCAGGGATGCCCACTGGCTCTCATTAAGAGATGCCAAATCATTATGGATCCCTTCCCTTCCTGCAAAGCTCCCCTAAACCTCTGGCGGCTCACGGCTGTGAGCTATCATTAGCAGATGACAAACCCCATTAGAGTGCCCCCTCTCTGGGCTGGAGTGGATCTGACAAGCCCTCTTTAGCCTTCAACCAGTTCAAAAGCACAGAAAGTGTATTAAAATTCCTTTTGGTAAATACATACAACAACATACAGATATTTACACACAATCACATATGCAAAATAGCCTTATATATAGACATATAACAACAAACTTACAAAATTTTAGTCCGCTTTTTTCTTTCATTCCTTTTTTGGCACTAGCTATTACTCCTTTTCTACAAATGTTGGCATGGCAAATGGTAAAGTCATTAGGTGTGGGTTTTGAATTTGTCTTTGTGCAATAAGTAGTAAATCAATGCATGAAACTCTATCTATCTATCTTCTTTATTTTAAAGCTTGTAGATCGAAAGCCTTGCTAAGAGGAGTTTGGGGTCTTTTCCACTTTTCCATTTGGATTGCTTTTACTTCACAATCCCACCCTGACAACCCTCCACCCTGCACCAGGTTTTAATTAGAGCTATTTGGTCGGGACCAATAGCTTTGCTTCTCAGTCCCCACAAAGTCTTGCACGCCTACTAATTTAAGGGGACCTTAATGCCTGCGGGACTTTTTATATCCTTCCAGGCAGGAGTGTGCAACGCATGCCTACTTTCATGTGGAAAACTTTGCATGTGACAAAGAGACTTAGCTTCTAGTAATGTCGCCATTATTGAACCTCAGAGAGGTTTTCAAATGGGCCTTCAGACAGCATTGGTCTGTTTGAGCCTGGCTTCAAGTGTGCGTGGCAGCTGTGTAGAGCCTAACCCTGAACCAAAAAAGAAGCCTTGTGTGTGCACTTTGTGGTTGTGTGTGTGCGTGTATGTGATGAGAGAGGGGGACTTGCAAGGCTTAATGCACAGCTGGGGTAAATTTACTCCAGGGGCAATAGCGAAGAAGGCCTGCTGTTGCCAAAGTGAAATGCATGGAGAGCCTGTGTAATGAAGTGTGCTTCCATTGTCTGGAAGTAGGGCAGTGGCACAATGAGGACTGGACCTCGGAGACCATCTCACCTTGGCTGGAGAAAGCTGTTATGTTACAACCAGTCGATTCACACAAAGATTTTGAGAGTGCGTCTGGGAAACTATTACATTTATGGCGTCCTGGAACGACTTGCAAAAAGTAATCTTGTTAGTAGGCTCACTGACATTTTTAATTTGCTGAAATATGTAAGGGACAATGTACAGTCAGTTGGTCATTATCAGAAAATACACCCTGACACAGAGGGGATGGGTCTTATTCCTGCTTGAAGGAATTTATTTTGCGATAATGAACTGTACTTATGTGCCTATTCACAAAATAAATGAATACGCACATTAAATATTGAGTTTCAGTATTTTGTAATCCTAATTGGATATTATCTTTAAGCTTCCACTAATACAAAATACAGAATACAAATCACAACGAACACTGCAACAATATACAAGTAATAGGCTGTTAATACTGAAGTCCTCCAATGTCATATTCACATCACAGTCGATAACTGAGATGTAAGATCATGTGAGATTTTTAGCTTGAATGTGATTGACAGGTTGTACAACAGCAGTTTGCTATTCTGCTTGATGTTGCAGTTTGGTATTTGTTTTGATATTGTTTTATTATCGTATTCATAAACACACTGTGTTGTTCTACCTAGCGGTTAATGAATCTTAAGTCTCACGCATTCTCTGGAAAAATCTTAGTTGCGTGTTATGGACAATGGACAATGCAAATATTAGGAAATATCCAACAGCTGAATGCTGCGATTGACAAATCAGAATTAAGTAAACTTAAGAATATAGGGTTTATACAATGAACGTTTATGGTCATATAGACATTTAGCCTATATGTAAAACATCTGGTGAAATACCTGAAGTACAGGAGGTTGAAATCATAGGGTATTGAAAATCAAAAGAGAACATCCATCAGAATGCCTATTTCCCCAATGCATTGGCCCACTTTCAGCTAGCGGACTTTCTCATATAGACTACTCTTGGGGGTCACCTTCACACTATGGCATAATCACACATGGCAGGTAGACATTGTCATCAGCAGAAACCCGGGTCATGCCATCACAATTGAGTGACAACTACATTCGTTTCACTGCTTCTCTTATCTCTACCTTTCCATCATAAATCACTGTTCTTTCTGTGGCCTGTCTGTCCACCCACTCAGTCCTGTGTTCTGGTCACCTCATGGGTTCAGAAAAAAAAATTGGATGGGAAATAAGTCAGAAAATTAGTCCGTGTTATCTCAGTAGGATAGCGCAAGATTGTTTCGGCCAACTACATGGAGCTTAAATTCTGGATGCCGTCTGTCACTATAAAACCATGAGATCGCCAGGGAATCACACTTTTTCTTTCTCATAATATTTGAACAGTTTTTTATGAAGGAAGATCAGTTTAGAAATACAATTACATGCTTTTTAAAAGGCATGATATTCATTGATTCTTAGGATAAAATATGTCCTACAACTTTACCTGCCATAATGTACCATTCGCATTCCATTGTAACTCACCATAAAACCACAAAACTTTAATATAGATTTGAATATATATACCCTAGTAAAAAAAATAAATAAATAAATATCCAAAATCTATTTAAAATACATTTCTTTCATACTAAGTATACTTCAAATCAATTAATATATTTACTGACACTTAAGACTTAGTGATATAAAAATGTATTATTAAAAGTATTTATTTGTTGCACACATGCACATTTCTTAATATTTTGCCTAAATGTGTTTTAATATCACAATTTATAAGGATTTTATGATCTCTGTATAATATCAATCTTTAAATGCAATATACTTAAAGTGTACTTGCAATAGTTCCACTTTAGAACAATCAAATATATCTTTAGTTCGACCTCACTTCCACGCAATTAAAGTACATTAAGTACAAAATAGTTGTTCCAGTTTAGCAGACTGTACGTATACCAGTTTAGTAAACCAAGAGTGCAATTGCAGGAGTTTTTTATAAAGCACATAAATATATAAATGTATTTGTACACTAAAATACATTTTAGTATATATTTTTAACTAGGGTAAACAAAGATATTTTAAGTAAAAATTACTGTTTGCCTTGTCCAGATAGAAGGACTAGGTTAAATTAAAAATATATACCTCTTTTGTATCACGTTTTTTGTCAGCATTGTGATATTTATAAAAGAAATAAACAGGCTAATTCAGAATAATTTTCTACTACACAAGCTTTTGTATTTTCTGTCATTATGATAGGCCTATATTGTCATTTTTATTTGAGCAACAACAACAAAAAATGCTTAATAGCAAAATCCTAATAAATAAATAAACTGCTCAGTAATTAAAAGTTGCCCTGTTCTTTCTGTGTGTATTAGTATGCAGTGCAGTGCCTTCAGAGATTACATGTGTTATACTGACATCCAGCGGTACTGCAACAATACACGTTTTTCACTGCAAGTATTTGGCTCGACGAACAGGAATGCCTTTTTAATCTGCGCTTGACTTTTGCCTCTATCTCCGTGTTATTATCTGTAACTCATATTCAGTTTGGCTGAATCACTAGTGTTTGAAAAGCAAATAACATGAAACAAAAGAAAAAGTCGACATTTCTGCCACACTCAAAATGGCTGACAAACACTGCCAGATTTCAACTTCAGGCATCAACGAGACGTAGTGACGTTCATGGGCAAAAGAAACCAAAACTGGCTGAATGTCATGTAAACTTGAGCAATGGAAGAAGCAACAGATATGATTTCCCGTTCTGATTTTAATATTACTTGACGCTAAATGCAGGAGCTGTGCTCGTGCAGTTAGAGGATGTCGCGCGTTGCAGCCGATCAGAATTTCCAAACGCTTCTCGAGGTATGTTTACTGTCAACACTAGCGAGGCTGCTATGGTTTACCATACTGAATTGGTTAGTGAGCTAATAAGCTAATTACCGGTAGTGCATTAAGATCTAAACTAAGCCAGGTGATATACTGAATTAGATGTTTCAGTACGAGCAGCTGTCCTGTCAGATATCATTATAAAGTCCTTTGGGGATCTCCTTTCACATTCTTCTGTCATTTTGTTTACTTTGCGTTTGATAGTGGTGATTAAACACAAGATTGCCACAGTTTTGTTGTAAAAACAATGGCTGTCGTATTGGTTAACATAGTATTTTTTTATTAGTGAAATGTGTCTTGTTGACGTTGTGGTGCATCAGGATATTGTTTACTGATTACTATCTTGACATTTTCCCAATAGTGTAATTACTTTTTTATTTTTTTATTTATTTATTAGAAAATGTGTTACAGAGACATCAAAGTACAATAATATAATATCAAATATGTAACAAATAAAAGTACAGTAGGGGAGGCTTAAATAAAGTCTACAATTTTTTTTTTAAAGTTTTAACTGGTTTTTGTTTTAAAGAATATTGTATCGAGTCAATATAATGTCCAAATTTTCTCTTAAAAGATATAAAACAGGGTTTTTGCCTGCATTTATGAATATGAAACTTTGCCATTAAAAGTATCAAGTTTTTTTTATATTGCGCTTGTTTCTGCAATCCTCTATATGACCAAATACTACATCCTTCATTATAGTGTAATTACTGCTACCCAGACGATGTTCTTAATGACGTCAAAGATGTGTCGGCAGATTTCCCAAACCTGCAGCTATACCTGGACTATTATCGTAAGTTGATGTTTGAAAGCACAGTGGTCTAACAACAGATCTTTGTCAACGTGTAGCAGGGGTACTATAGTTAAAGAGTTAGTTCAGCCAAATTATGATAATTCTGTGATTATTTTACTCGCCCTCATGTCGTCCCAAACTCATAAGACTTTCGTTCATCTTTGGAACGGATGAATTTGATAAAATGAAATGAAATTTTTAATGAAATATGAGAGATTAATTGTTCCTACAGATGCTTCAAAAGGTTCATAAAGAGATCTTTAGACTAATCCATATGAATTGAGCGGTTTAGTCCAAATTTTCTGAGACACGATCGCTTATGATGAACATGTTAAATTCAAGCTTTTATTCCCATTTAAACATTCATCAACGCACGCATCAGTTATGGTAAACAGAAGCTCAAGCATGTTTGCTTGAGGTGTGAGAATCAGTGAGGTTCATGTGATATGCAGCATGTTTGAGCTTCCACAAGAATCAATGTGGTTTGTTTGAGCAAATGATGACAAAATTTTCATTTTTGGGTGAACTACCCCTTCAAGGTCTCTGCTGCCTATACAGAAATTAAACCATTGAAAGTAAATGTACACTGCGAAATATTAACTGGAGTACAGATTGTTTCTGTCTTCTATGTAATTCAGAAACTATTTTAAAAACAAGTGTATAACAGCTATGTAGAACTTTTGCCTACTGTGTGCATTTTCTTGCATGTGTATTTCCTGAGTTTGGTTCTCTTCTCTTTTTACAGTCTATCCCAACAATGATAAAAAGAAGTTGGTTTATTTGGGTGGTACTGTTCCTGTAACATACGAAGGTAAGTGGTTGCGGAAGCTATAACTCATCCCTTCCCATGTTTACATTGTTCTTCATTTATTCTATTGGCCACCAACTGTAACTCATAAAGTATGCAACATGTTGTTACAAAGGCTCCAAGTACAATATTCCAGTTTGCATCTGGATCCACGAGACCCATCCCAAAAATCCACCCAGGTGTTATGTCTGCCCTTCACCGTCCATGGTTATCAATGCTAAAAGCAGCAATGTCGATGCCCATGGTCGCATTCTTCTCCATTGTCTCAGCAACTGGAAGATTGTAAGTCAGTTATGTAGTTATTTAACATTTCTTGTTTGAAGTTAATCATTTATATATGTCAATATGGATTTAAATGTTTGATTTCCAGGGGTGGTCAAACTTGTCCATAGTTCTGGAGGAGATGATTGCCGCCTTTCAGCGTGAAACTCCTCTATTTGCCACCTATCCTGCCCGAACCCCTCCATCACATTCTGAAGCAAAACACCTTCCAGCTGAACTGGTAGTTCAACCGAATCCTGTTTCATCCTATGGCAGGTCAGTGCTTGTTTTGAGTTTCAGTTTAGTCATTCTTATAAAAAGCATTTGGCCTGAGTCTCTTATTTCATCACCTTTTTAATGATCAACGGTACTGATGTTGTCTTTAATCTTCTTTTTTTGTTTGTTTGTGGGCAGCTGGCCACATACAGGTAGCAGTTCAATGCCGAAAACGTCAAAAACTCAACACGGAGCGTCCAGTTCATCTGTGCCTCAGCATGCCAGCAACAGTAAACATTGATTTTTTTCTGCTGAATATTAGTCTTGTTCACTACTTCAGATTTCTCTCTATATACCAGTCTTATTGGTAGTATTATTGAGATACTATTATAGTTTTCATTTTATTATTTTTTTAATTTTTAATTTTAGTTAAAATATTTTCTGACTGTGTAGTTTTTATTCATTTTTTTCAGTTCTAGTTACTTTAGAACATCAAGTTAAATTTGATAGAAATAAAAAATATTGACTTTGCAACTAGCTCAATTTTATTCTATATATTTTTTTCAGTTTACTTTTATTTTATTTCAAGTAACATAAATGTTCTCTTGTGGTTTTAGTTAACTGTATTAATCGTGCTATATACAGGTCATTCACAGTAAGTAAGGCAGTTGCAGTGTAGTGTGTTGAAATAATGACAGCCGGATTCATATTTGCATTGCCCATCTAATAACCACAGTTCAGTGTGTCAGAGCATGTGATCTTTAGTGGGTTGGTAAATAAAGCTGAAATCTCCATCTTGGAAGCAGAAATCAGGCAGCATGCTGATCCATTACAGTTTCTGAGATTATTGGTTTAGTGTTGTGAATTAATGTTTCAGACTTTCATTTTCTATTCCTGGCTAACTGTACGTTTTCCTGTGCTAGTCTTACCCAAGAGTGCAAAGTCCCAGATGAAAGTGAATCAAGCCAGTGAAACTGAGATGAGTGGGGTAAGGAGATCATACACGCAAGAGTTGCTGGATTTTGGGATCACATTTGGTGCTCAAGCTTTGGACACCAACCACCAAACAAACCCATTCATTTCTCCTGCTTCAGGTAATGTGTTTTTGGTTTTTTGAAAATTATTCAGCATTGATATATTAAAACACTTTTTGTACATTTTTTGAATTTATTAAAGAATGTCTCTGCTTCAGCTCCCACCAACAGTACTTCTAATGTAGATGACATAGATGACATGTTCAAAAGCCTTCAATTACAAAGAGTTGTCAACATGTACCAGTTAAGCCACAGGGAGAAAGGTAAATAACGCATCATTTAACAGTATTTTTATAAATGTCAAGAAGTCAATATTGGAGTTTTGTGTGTTCTTGTATCAGTTTACTCTTAAAAGATGACAAAGTAATTTTAAAATTCTTACAGTGAAACTCTTCCAGTGAAACCTTTTTTCCAACCATTTAATTATATGTTCTCAAGGGACAATACTATAGAAATTAAAATTGCATATACTTTAGAGCAATGTGCAGCTTGTATAGCAGTATAGATTTACTGTTCTATAAAAACAACTCAACATACAGCCATTATTGTCTAATTAACTGGCAACAAAGGTGAGTACACCCTAAGTGAACATGTCAAAACTGGGTCCAAAGTCTCAATATTTTGTGTGAGCACCATTGTTATCTAGCACTGCCTTAATCCTCCTGGGCATGGAATTCACCAGAGCTCCACAGGTTGTTCCTGGGAGATCCTCTTCCACTCCTCCATAATGACATCATGGAGCTGCTGGATCTTAGACTCGTGGCACTTCTCCACCTTCCACTCGAGGATGCCCCACAGGTGCTCAATAGGGTTCAGGTTTGGAGACATACTTGGCCACTCCATCGCCTTCACCTTCAGTTTCCTCATTAAGGCAGTTGTCATATTGGCGGTTTGTTTAGGGCCTTTTTCATGTTAGAATACTGCCATTCGGCACAGTTTCTGAAGAGAGGGCATCATGTTCTGCTTCAGAATGTCACAGTACATATTGGAATCTATGTTTCCATCAATGAAGCGCAACTCCCCAGTTCCAGCAGCACTCATGCTGTCCCAGACCATGATGCTACCACCACCATGCTTGACTGTAGGCAAGACACAATTTTCTTGGTACTATTCACCAGGGTGTTGCCACGCTTACTGGACACTATCTGAGCCAAACAAGTTTATCAGAGTCTCATCAGACCACAAGACATGGATTCATGCTCTTGGACAGGTTGTTTTCAGCAAACTGTTTGGAGGAGCCAGCTTCAGAAGAGGCTTCCTTCTGGGACGGCCAAGCAAACCGACTTGTTCCAGTGTGTGGCATTTGGTCTGAGGACTGACAAACTGATCATCCGTGCAATCTCCAAAGCAATGCTGGTAGCACTCATGCGTCTGCTTTTTTTGAGCCAGTTTCTGCACCTGACACACAGCACGAGGACTCAACTTCTTTGATCAACCCTTGTGAGGCCTGTTCCGAGTGGAACCCATCTTCGAAAACCTCTGTATGACCCTGGCCACTGTACTGTAACTCAGCTGCAGGGTATAACCGATCTTCTTATAGCCTAGGCTATATTTGTGGAGAGCAACAATTCTAATTCTCAAATCCTCAGAGAGTTCTTTGCCATGAGGTGCCATGTTGAACATCCAGTGGTCAGTATGAGAGAACTGTACTCAAAGCACCAAATTTTAACTGCTCTAATACAAGATGCACAAATTTGTATGATACTGACAACCAGACAAAAACATGAACATGATGAACAGGTCATGTGGTTTAAATGACGTACAGTTACGTGCTATCGCTTAGGGTGTACTCACTTTTTTTGTCAGCTATTTTGACAATAATGGCTGTATGTTAAGTTATTTTCAGTAGACAGTAAATCTATACTGCTATAGCTATACATGCAGCACACTGACTACTCTAAAATATATTCAATTTTCACTATAGTACTGTCCCTTGAGAAGATATACTAAAATGGTTGCTGAAATGTGAGGAGTGTGCTCACTTTTGTGAGATTCTGTGTATACATGTGTGTATGTGTGTGGCCTGATGTCTTATGATAATGTGCACAGAACAACTTCATAGCTCATATTAGGTCTATCTATAACAGTATATAGGTTATTGTTAAATGTAAATTGCCCAATTGAAAGTGAATGGGATTTTTACTTCTTGAACCAGGCTTTTGCATTGTGTTCCATCTTCCGCTGACAAAAAAGTAGCAAATCAAGATTCAAGGCACTAAATTGTCTTCGATACGTCCCACCCAAACCTTGTTTCAGTCAGAAATACATCAACACAGGAATCGACAAGCAGTTTCACCTGATTTATAATTGAAATTGAACTGTACAGTAGCTGGATATTCATTATCTGAATATAAAACATAAGAATTGAATGTATGTTCAGCATAACATGTGATTGTAACTTTGTTCCAGTTTGTCCTGGTCCCTCTTACAAACTATTGTATAAAATATTGCTGGTTATAAAATAACACTGAATTAAAATAGACTTTCATTTTTTTTCACAAAGATGTTCTTCATGCTGGAGGAGCATGGCAGGATTGGGGTGGTAGTCCCAGGATTCACCCAGGATTAGTGGACGACCATCACAAGGTGGTGGTGAGCAGGCTTCCTGTGGGCGTCTCTCCCACCAAGATGAAGAACAAGCTCACCATCTTCTTCCAGAGGAAGCAGAATGCAGGAGGAGAAGTTCTGGATGTCAAATACCCTGCAGCACAACCAGACCAAGCCTGGGTGCTCTTCAGAAATCAGAGAGGTACTATGGGGACATATCTAGTAACCTCTACTAAACAAAAAGTTACTTTTTCAATTAAAAGTTTTTATGTTCACTTTTGTGTTTTTCCAGATGCAGAGCATGTTCTGAGGCAGCCTGACAGGGTGATTACCATTAACGAGCAGCGATTTCTAATTCAGCTGAAGAAGTTTGAGGACATGGAGGTAAGAAGAGGCCAACTCCAGATAGCCCTTACACCAATTTTTTACTCACCCACTTTGTACAGAATTGCACTACACAAAGAACCTACTGTCAGATCCCAGGTGGTGTCGAAGGTGAGAAAGCTGAAATGTTTAAGAGCATCTTGAGTCTGGAGGGGTGCAGCTTCAGCTCCACAGATGTAGTGGAAGCAGTGCAGTCATGCCGAGACCTTCCGTCTGCTCTGAAATATCTCTGCCATGATTGCCCTATTTGCCAGGAGCAAGTTTCCTTCAACAGGGTGAGTATAAATGAATTGTGTGCTTGACCTGAAAATATGGAGCCACATTAAAATTATTTACCTCAAATGATCATTATGCATTCTATGGTTATTATTGTATGGTTATTAAATTTAAATTCTGTCATTAATTTCTTGCCCTCATGACGTTTCGAACCCTTAAAACTTTGGGGCCAGTATGAAATTTCTGGGGGGTTTTTTGTTGTTGTTTTTAATTAATGAATACTTTTAATTAAACAAGGATGCATAAAATGTATCAGTAGTGACAATAAATACATTTATAATGTTACATAAGATTTATATTTCAAATAAATGCTGGTCTTTTGAACTTTCTATTCATCAAAGAATCCTGAGGAAATGATCAGGGTTCCTCAAAAATATTAAGCAACACAACTGTTTTAAACATAAATAATAATAAATGATTGAGCACCAAATCGGAGTATTAGAATCATCTCTGAAGGATCATGTGACGCTGAAGACTGGAATTATGATGCTGAAAATTCAGCTTTGCCATCACAGGAATAAATTACATTTTAAAATATTAGTTGTTTTTTTTAAATGGTTTTTGTTATTTGTTTTGTTTTTACTATATTTCCTATCAAATAAATGCAGCTTTAGTGAGCATATGAGATTTTTGAATAGTAAAGTAGGCTATATATTTAAATGTATTATTATTCCATAAATTCCTATGATTATTATAATTTTTAATAATAATACAATTAAATGATTACTATTAATGCATATTCAGGAATTAATTTTACATTGATGTCACATTTTATTTTTAGCATGAAACTCTCTCACTCTTTCCCTGAGACAACTGGCCATTCTTATTGTTGAGCCCAGATATTAGTTGTATCATATTATTTTACACATGTGGATATTACACTGTGGGATATATCTCTTTCGTTGTCCTAAATGTAGTATCTGCCTCTCTTTTCCTCTTCAGATGGTCAACATGACACACTGCTCTTGCACATTCTGTGAGAGCTGTTTTAAGAAGTACTTCTCCTCTGTCATTAAGGAGAAGAATATAGTACATGCTGTGTGTCCCCTCTGTAATCTTCCCGATGTACGAGGAGGCCGCAGGGAGGAGTCTATGGAGTACTTCAGTCTACTCGACACACAGGTGTGGAGCTCCAAACACGGTTTTTGACCTTTAACATGAAGTGAAGTTTTTTTTTTTTTTTTTACCTTGTGCCTGATTTATTGAAATATAGACCATATGAAATTGAATATAGAATATAACTTGAAATCTTTTTGTATGTGTAGATCAGGTATTATTTGGACCCCCAGATCCACGAGCTCTTCCAGAGGAAGCTTAGAGACCAGGCACTGCAGGAAATGCCCAACTTCCGCTGGTGTGCACATGTAAGTTCCATAATTTATAGATTTGTTTATCCTGTATGATGTCAGGTCTGACCATGATAGCAATTTATGTCTATTTATATTGGTAAAGTTGTCACTGTTTTTTTAGTGTTGCTTTGGGCTCCTTCATGAAGCAGACAGGCTGAGGATGGACTGCCCCAGCTGTGGGAAAAGCACATGTTTTAAATGTAAAAGGCCGGTAAGTTTTGCCTTTACGAAACCACAATGTAATGCTTTGCATCAAATGCCTACGTTCAGACTGCAGGCAAGTGGCCCAAATCCAGGCCATTTTTTTGCTCCTATGTGACAGTAAGAATAGCACAAACCACATGGAATCTGATCTTTTCAGAAGGTTGCTGCTCATACTATGCTTTTGAACAGTAGTGCATATAAAAAGTAGTGCATATTTAAATAAATGTTACTATAATATGTAATCTATAATGTTACTAGAAAATCTATAAATGTCAGTATTATTTTAAAAAATATATATTTCTGGGACTAGAAATAAAATATACAATTGGGATATTGAAAATGTTGGCCAGAACAAGTAGACGTATGAACTAAACAATTCTTTCTGTCTAGTTCCTGCTTTGTGATGGTACTTGTAATCTCATATTTATGGATGCTGTTGATCTGGATGTTTGTTTTCTAGTGGGCTTCACAGCATGAAGGAATCTCGTGTGAGAAGTTCAAAGAGTGGGAGCAGCTCAACAGCCCTGAGTACCAAAACTCAAGGCTGGAGCAGCTCCTCAGCAGGAACAAAATAGGTAAAGCAATAACTCTCAATGAAGGTTTTTGGCGCAAAGTTTCTTGTTGGAACTTTCCAAGGTTGTAACATTCTCCATGCCCCTTTCAGACTGTCCAAAATGCAAATTTCGCTTCTTCCTGGCTAGAGGAGGCTGTCTGCATTTCAGATGCACTCAGTGCCAGCATGAATTCTGTGGAGGCTGCAGTCAGCCATTTAAACAAGGCTCTGTAAGTTTAGTTCTCTCAGCAGTTGTCAGTGTAGTTACCACAGAGCTCTGTATCAATTAATTAGCATCTGTTGTCCTTGCAGGCCTGTAATTTTTCTATCGAGTGCACAGCTAAAGGGTTACATGCTCACCATCCTCGAAACTGCCTTTATCATCTGAGAGACTGGAGTGTCCCAAGACTACGAACCCTGCTGCAGGTGACAGACGTCTCTACTGTAATCTAGCATAAAGGTCCCGATATACTTCAAGCGATATTAAAGAGCAAACTGGTGTGATGTGATTTCAAATCAGGCCAAAATGAACTTTGTGTCAGGAGTTTAAAACAGCTCACCGAAGCTGCTAAACACCTTTGAACTACCATTGGTTAAGTAACAGGTAGGTGTGCTCTGAAACTCCGCCTTCGTTGATGTGCAAATCTTCTCCAGTTCATTTCTTCTGTTCAGTCCATCAAGGTCAGATGAACAGACTTGAAAGCCACTTTATAGTAGAAAAATATCATTTTTAGTCATTTTTGTTATTTATTTTTTTAATCTAAGGAAAGTGCACGGCACATATTCACGTATTAATTTAAACGCCTCTCTCAGCAGCATGGGTGGTATTGGGATGTTTACTAACAGTATACTGTTGTTCATGTATTTTAAACTTCTTTTTACCCCTAAGCGAAGAATGAAAAAGAACTTCACTGTGAGTTATCCCAGGGCCTCAAACCTAAATCATACCCTGCCACTGTTAAAATTGGCTAAGCTACATTTATTTGTCTTTTCAGCACTATGGGATATCACATCCCTTCATGTTCAGCCCCAAAGATTCAGTGAGGAGACAGTCTAAAGGTAGATCTTTTGGTTTGATACAAGCCTATGTGTGAATATCATATGTTTAGATGTTCACATTTCAGTGCATATTCAAATGTGGTCCTTGTAGGCATTTGTGGTGTAATGGAGTTCCAAGAAACAGGAGCTGTGAAAGAGGAGCCATGTGGACGACAAGCTTTCCCAGAGTACAATGGTTACTGCACGTAAGCAGCACTTGGCTTTGATAATCCTTTATTATTTAGTGAAATATGTTATTTCATCAATATAGCAAACCCAAAGATTTTCTCAAATGTTATGCTCACATTTAGGTTACATTATAAAGAGTGTCTGGTGGAGCTAATAAACAACAATGCACTGGATCCTGTGGTACTGTTAGATGGTACAGAGTTGAGGGCAGAAATGAGCCGCTGGAAAGTGCCAGTCCCAGAAAAACAACCTTTAGAGCCGGATCACCGGTACGAGGACAGACTTCGGCAGGTTAGTGCTTACTGGGTTTAATTATTCATGTTACTATGCAGTAGACCAAAGCATTATTTGTGCACTGTGTAGTTAAACTGTCAGATTCTGTTATTTGAGAGAACGATTATTGTACACAATTTCAGTCACATTTTTACATTCTAATAAGGGAGTTGTAAGTGAGAATAATAATGCTATAAAATGCACATTTTTATGTCTTGTGGTTTTAATTGAACCACCTTAAAGGCGCATTCGTAGTCCTTTCAATGCCTTTTAATCAGCAGCCATATCACCCTGTAGCCCAAGACTGGTTGCCCACTGAAGCTAAGCAGGGCTGAGCCTGGTTAGTACCTGGATGGGAGACCTCCTGGGAAAACTAGGTTGCTGCTGGAAGAGGTGTTAGTGAGGCCAGCAGGGGGCGCTCACCCTGTGGTCTGTGTGGGTCCTAACGCCCCAGTATAGTGATGGGGACACCCGTCCTTCGGATGAGACTTTAAACCGAGGTCCTGACTCTCTATGGTCGTTAAAAATCCCAGGATGTCTTTCGGAAAGAGTAGGGGCATAACCCTGGCATCCTGGCCAAATTTGCCCACTGGCCTCTGTCCATCATGGCCTCCTAGTCATCCCCATATACTGATTGGCTTCATCACTCTGTCTCCTCTCCACCAATAAGCTGGTGTGTGGTGGGCGTTCTGGCGCAATATGGCTGTTGTCGCATCATCCAGGTGGATGCTACATATCGGTGGTGGATGAGGAGATTCCCCCTTCCATATGTAAAGCGCTCTGAGTACCCAGAAAAGCGCTATATAAATGTAAGGAATTATTATTATTATTATTATAATAAGGAATAATAATAAGATCATTTTTGGTTCTTTAGCTAATGTTAGCGACACTTTTCTTTATGTACTTCATGTACCGATACCATAACGGAGTTAGACGGCCCGCACTGTAGATAAACAGTTTTCATGAGTACAATCTTGAACTCCTATGAGTGTACACCATTCAGATGACTTTTCACAAAAACACAAATTATTTCTTAATGTGTGAAACATTTTACATTGGCACCAACCTGCTGAATGCACCTTTAAAATGATGCATAAAAGTGAAGAATTTATTATAATATATTAATAATAATTTACATATTTTGTTACACGTTTAAATATTTAATCATTCATACATTTGTAATTATTTTAGTAGTTAAATTATTATTTGTCATTGTACCTAGCAGTATTTGTTTGCAGTCTTAAAAGATATACAATCATACTTACAGTACATACAAGCTCACACTGTGTCTGTAAAACAATAAAATTGTTAGTTGCAATTATGTGTGTGACAATTATGTTCGTTAGCCAAAATGTTATGATTGTGTCTGCTCCATGTCATATAAAGTATTGTATCCTTTCAGATCTTAAAAGAGAGGGTGGGTCTGACCAGCGGTGCAGCTCCTGGATTGAGGACAGCTGCTCCTCCCACACCGTCCCCCTCTTCTCCTCCTGCGGCTGGAGCTCCATGGTACTCCATCTTGAACCGTGCCATGCCTGAGGATTCCCAGCAACTACTGTTGCTAACTGATTGAAGAGCGTATCAGAGCACATGGACTTTATATGCAATTTTGCTGTCACTATTAATACTAACAAATTTACAAATCTCTGGGTGTAGGCAAATTGTTTTTCAATATATTATTAGTGGGGAAAATAAAGTCTTTCTTACCCTTACACAATTTTAATGTAATATCAGCAGGAAATTATGCCTTAAAATGAGCAGAGAAACCAGCAATGATGGATTTTTGTCCGTTTTTACAACATGAGCACATGAGTCTCTGTATCGTACGTATTGTAGTCCCTACATGTAACCTTTTCTTCCGTTAAAGCTTGTGGGTTTCAAAACTAATGTTCTCTAATTGTTGGCAGTATCTACTCATTTGTTTTAACTGTTTTAAATTAATTTTGTATTAAGTCAGCCTACGGTATATGCATTATACTGAGCACAAGTTTGCACTTTTAGCCCTTGTGAAATGGGTATTAGGATGAACTGTAAGAAGTCTGAAAGGTTATGTGTTGCAGGTATGATTATTTTACCGTGTGAATAACTGTGAATAAAACATTTATTTTCTCACAGTCTCATTTTTTCCCGCTTATTAATAATGGAATAAGATGGCCATTAAAACCAAAGCCTAACAATTTTTTTGTGTGTATTTTCATCAGCCTGAAATATTTGTACTGTTTTTATTATTAGAATTTTTTTCCAAGACAGCTGACATTGGAACTTTTTACTGTTGGAATCATTCTGCGTGTCAGTATATAAGCGCTCTTCGGCAAGTTGCATCGTTACTTCAGTAGGTGGGAGAAAGTGAGTCAGTGAGTTGGTGAATCATTTACTCAACCGATTCGTTCAAAACACTCATTCAGAAACGAGACTACTGGCTGCGTCTGAAAACTGGAAAATGCTGCCTTCGGAGGACACATTTCGTATTCGCACGTCCGAATCCAATGTTAGCTTCACTTCCTGTTTCCAGAGATACCTTTATTTGATCAATTTTTGAAGGCAGGATAGATCCTTCGCTGCCTTTGATATCCCACAATCCTGTGACGTTGAGCTAGAAAAATAAAGATGGCGTCCGATAGTTGTTTTTGCTGCTCAGTTTCTTTTTTCTTTCTTTCTTTTTTTTTTTGTAAATGTACATTTTTGACCAACATTCATCACTTTTGATGTCATTTCTAGAGAGAAATCACTACTGTAGTAATTAAATATTTGTTTAGTGATCACCAAAGCTCGCGCTATTTTGCTGTAGACCGTTAAACTGTTAAGTGAGGTCCATAAATCCATAAATAGTTTCGTGAGGTGCCTTCATTCTCAAATGCTGCCTCACAAGTAATTGCCTGGTAAGGGAGCGAGGCAACAAGTCAGCTGCCTATGTCTTCGGATGGAGCCACTGTGTGCTTTTGTTCGGATTCGGAAACCCAACGGCTGATTCTGCTTTGGAGTCGTTTGAAATTATTTCCGCTGACGGAGCAAAAATAGACAAATATTGTGTCTCAAAGGTAAGATACTATTTAACTTACGATTCATTAAACTGTTTTTAAAACATACATGTAATATGACTGGAAAAATACATTTAATGGCAATGAATAGACCGTTTTTTAAAACGTTTAATCAAACATATAGCTTTAAACAATACATTTTCAAAATTGTGAAATCATTTACGTTACACAACATACAAAAAATGACAAAGAAATTGTACTGAATTTAAAATGTACTAATAATACCAGACTTCAATAGCACAGGAGCTTACTAAAAGTTTCATTTGACACTAGGGTCCACAGTCATCTCTAACAGCTGAAAATGCTTCAATCTCTTTAATGATTCTTTCTCCAATTATGTTGTTATTGGCTGCAACAACTCTTCTAGACATCAGGTCCATCGGTCCACCTGAGGACATTTTAGGCATGTTAATACACAACGACCATATTCAAATTCAATTTGAAAAAAAAAATAATTTCTAAAAATACATATTTTGGAGAAAAAAAAACGACCACTTACAAAAATAGAAAAATTAGATCCAATTGGTGTAAACATTCAAAATAGTGTTGTTATTGTTATGTAAACCTACTGTTAGAGATATGAATCTATAATAAAGTATAAAAACTTAAGCTTTAAAAAACTGTTGTTAGTGTTGCAACTAACTGAAATAAAATAAATTGAAGCACTGAAATAAAAATAAATAAACGCTAACTAGAGCTCTCTTTACCTTCAACATCCATGAGAACTCCTCCTGCCTCTGAGACTATGACTGCCGCAGCTGCTATATCCCAACAGTGGATCCCAATCTCATAATAGGCCTCTACACAACCTGATGCAACCAAGCACATGTTGATGGCAGCAGATCCAGCACCACGTATCCTTAGGAATGAAATGAAATTAATATTGAAAAAAGGCATTTGTTGATGCACATTACAGTACAATCATAAAGCACATATTATTAGAACATATTAAATTTAAAGGCAAATCTGTTTCAATGAGCTGTGGGTGGAAGAAACCTGGCACATACCCATGAACTGGCAGGCATAAGATCTTCCTCATACTAGAGAAAATCTTATCAACTTTATCAGGATCTCTATTAGAGCCAAACTCTGTAGCGATGATTGACTGCTTAATCTCTGTTATATGATTTGGAAACAATTGGAGAGAGTTCAGATGACTGCCAACAAACAAACATTGAATGCAACTGACAATATGCTCAGGAAGAACGGTTACCTTTTTGGTCCGACACTTGCAGTGGCTGTCCATTGCAAAACGCACCCTTCCCTTTCCGAGCAGTGTACATCTTGTCTTCTATGCAGCTATAAACCACACCAAACTCTAGCTGCAATAGAAGAATGATGAGTTTGACGGATACTCTTCCCACTGGATAAACTTCCAACCTTCAGTGGTATGATAAATGAGCAAGAAAACAAAGCAGGAGCAGAGTGGCAGTTTCCGATTTCGTCTCCCCGCACAGTTGCAAAGATCCATCACCAGAGCTTGTCACTTTGTTATTCTAAAATTGCATTTGAAAGCAAATGATGCTTACCGTTTTGTTGACAGCAAAGCCAATGCATACAGCAACAAATGGATATCTGGACAAAGGAAAGCATATTTATTTTGTGTAGCTCATGTACTTTGAAACTTTTTATACTTTTCAAACAAGTCAAATATGTAATTGATCAGTTATATCATGTCTCACTAAGGTTCAGACCGTCAGCAAAAATCCCCCCAAATTTTTGCATATCCAGGTTTTATTCAAAAAGTCTGGACAGCAGAACAACAACAACAAAAAAGCACAATCTGATTTTTTTTTTCAAAGCTGATTCAAACCACATTTGCAGGTAGACTGAAATGCGATTCCAATCAGATTTTTACAGATGTGTCTCTGCACCACGACTCAACAGCGCTTATTTAGAGAGAGATGATGGGCATCCATTTTGAAATCCTCGTCACATATGTGGGTAACCAACCTATCTGCATGGGTTGGTTTATGTCTGGACACACAAATCTTATTTGATCACTTGCAATTAATAGTGTAGTGCAATTAACAGCTTGCCTGAAAAAAAAAATCTGATTTGCCTTTTAGTCAACATAGTGATAAAAGTCACTAACATTCCAGATAACATCCCTGAACATATCCCAGAGGAGTCCAAAATTGAGAGCACATTGAAATCTGGGTTTAAAATCCCATTTAAACTTGGAAATAAAAATTTCTAAGATTAAATAAAAGAAATAAAAGTATGGCTGAAAATCTGATAAATAAGAACTTCATTAAAATCATTAAACTATGACATATTTAATTATTTTTTGCTTTTATTTTAATTATTTTTTTAAATGTTTTTCATTTACTTTTATTTACCTTTTGAACACGCGCTGTAACAGTGAATATAATTTTAATACATTACCCATGCACAAAGTTAGTGGTCCCATCCACAGGGTCAACAATCCATGTTGGGTTTTCAGTCAAAACACAAGGTTCTCCTGCAGCCACTGACTCTTCACCAATGAAACTGAAACAAACAGGAGCAGAAATGGTCTATTCTCTTTACTTTAGATCCAATTTGCTCTATCTCGGAAACTTTAGTGTAAAAGAAGGTTTAGAGGTCTTCTGACCCTGTGTTAGCATGAAGCAATACCTGTGCCCAGGAAACTTCTCCTTCACTGACGTTATAATAAGTTGCTCCACATTCTGGTCTGTTTTAGTAACCAGATCAACAGAGGAGCTTTTACACATGATCTTCAGGTCATTCTGCAAAGCATCCCTCACAATCTGAGGACAACAGAGATAGCAAGGCTTCAGTTCAAGAAAAAAAAATGTATCGTCTAAAACAGTGTTTCCCAATCCTGGTGTTGGAGAACCCCCAACACTGCAGATTTTAGATGTCTCCCTAAACAAACACACTTGGTTCAACTCATCAGCTCATTAGACTCTAAGATCTCAAATGAATGTGTCCGATAAGAGAAACATCAAAAATGTGCAGTGTTGGGGGTTCTCCAGGACCAGGAGTGGGAAACACTGGTCTAAAAGAACGATGCTATCTCACCTCTCCTGCTTTCCTGGCCAAAGTCACGGCATGGTCCATAACGTCCTGCCAAAGGTCAGGCATTGTGCCTTTATGTAAGAGCCCCTTCCTGATTGGACATAAAAACACATTTATTCTCATCAGTTTCAGACCACAGGAGTGCTGTAATGCTGCTGTATATCAATTCAGGAGTCACACTTGGTAAAAGATGCATTTTAAAACTTATTTTATTTGAGGAGGCAGCATGTTTCTGGTTAATTCCATATTTTTACCACTTTGCTGGTAGTCCCTTAATCCCCACACACACTCCTTATATAGTGTTATTCCTATAAATAGGCCTTCAACTGGGTCTCAGACTTTCCTTTAAAAGTCCCTACTCAAGCAAAACCTACACACTCTAAAAGAAAAGGTTCCATATAGAACAGGCATATATAGAACATTTTAGGGATTCCTATTATGGGATCATTTCATGAATCTAGTTTTAATTAATTTCGATTCATAATTTTTTTTATTCAGTTTTATTAATTAAATGGTTCATAAACAATTCATCACTAGAAAAAAATTGAAATAACCCATTAAACATGAAAGTCTTCTGTAATCATTTGAGAAGCTTTTTAACCTTTTATAGAATCTTTTGGCATAAATGTTTTACCTGTAAAACCTGAATCAATTATTATATTATTGGTCAATAAATTGAACAGAGGAGGCAAAAAAAGAGCTTCAGAGTCATTTCCACGTTAGCTCATTTCCACCACCTCCGCAATTAATGTAAAGATTAAAATAAAGCCTTTTTACTCAAATACTAAAATTGTGTAGCCTTATTTCATTTACTATTTAGATCATCTCAATTTTAACACGAAATGGAGTCATGTTTGTGTTAAGTTTAGGATTTAAAGTCTAGGTCTACAAGGGTAAAACATATAAAGCTGAATCAGCTGGCAACAGTAATGTCTGACTGTACTTGCGCATTTTAAACATTTTATAGTCCATTATGTGTATGTCTAAGCATACCTATTCATCTCAAAATGCACAACCACCATTCATGATATTCATGACAGATGAGCTCTAGTTCATCTTTAGTGAAGATACTGTACAAATCTGCTGCCTTTCTTTACTGGACCATTTATAGTAAACGTTACGCCAAATATAAACATCGGTAGAAACAATGCATTATTATCTATGCGCATATATGGAGACATTTAAAAATATTTCTTCATAAAATAAGAAAACAACATCCTTACCAATGACCGGCGAAATTAAGACTGCTGTCAGATTGTTGTGTTTCCGGGTTCTTGAAGGACCCGACGAGATTAACCCTAAACCAAATAGCTGCCTTGGCATTTAGTACAATGAAATCGTTTCGAATCAAATGTCGACAAATACTATACTTTAAATGTTTTGTTTAGCGGATACGTGCTTCAAACAGAATGGCTGCGTCCGAAACCGCCTACTTATCTACTATATAGTAGGCGAAAAGCAGTAGGGAAGCAATACGCGTTCATAAAAGAGTACGCGAGACCTCGATAACGTACTGAATCTCGCGAGATTAGGACGTGAGTCCGAATATGCCTACTCACCTACTATTAGGCCCGTTTGAGTAAGTAAGTAAAGCCTTTATTTGTCCCGCAGTGGGGAAATTGCATCTCGTAGATGCGCCTCGCCTGAAATGTTAGCGAGAATAGGCGGCTGCAGTGAGAGGAGGAGTGAAAAATGTGCAGACAAGACGGTCAGTTCTGGATCAGACACCTACGAGATCATAGGAGGATATCGCGGGATTCACACTTTATTATAAATATGACAGTAATCACATAACCCATAAAGAGGTTCTGTCATAAACTTTGGGCGTGAAGGCGAGTAAATAATGAATGAGGAAGAAATTATAGAATTTTCATTTTTGGGTGAACTAGCCCTTTAAGAATTGGTCAGTATTTATCATTATTATTGTGCGTAAGTGTTGGGGTGGTCTAGCAATGCGATTCATTCTGCGGTAATCTTAATTTTTAAGTAGTGATACTTACATTTTCTGGGTACAAAATCAACAGTCTTCTTCAAAGGTGCTCTTCGAGCAGCTGAGGAAAAGCGTACTAGTTAGGGTTGTTGAGTTACTGGTGCTGTGAGGTGTTAGTGCACAACTTATAACTACATACAAGATCAGGAAAATACCATGGTTGTATCTTTAACAATGAACAGTCATAATAATAATAAAAAAAAACAAATATCATGGGTTTGTGTACATCATAGTATGAGATTATATACACAAATAAGCACAATGACAAGGTAAAATATCTGAATAGTTCATTATAATGCATCTATATATATATATATATATATATATATATATATATATATATATATATATATATATATATAGCCTATATATGTATGTATGTATTTTATGTATAAGCCTGAGGGATGAAACGACAGTTAAATTAAACAAGTAAAAGAGGAGATTTAAGCCACTTTTGCAAATTTTTACATGATAGATCACGATTTGGGGTTTTCGTAATAAATATATATATATCTTTAAGGATAAAACTGTGGGTCATATTAGTAAAGTTAAAAATAGAACTTAAATTAAACCCAAATTTATTGGTTATACAATCACAAAATAAATAGGCAGCCGTTTCTTCAAGACCGCAAAATGAGCAAATTTCAATATCAAGACATTTACAGAGAGATGAATTAAACCTGTCACTCTTATCTTTTAAGTTGTTGCTCTTGTGAAAACGTCACATTGTAACGTCAACATGGCGGATGATATCCGGATCGCATTCACACTTAACAAGATCAGGCTATATAGTACAGCGCTCGTTAAGTACTTAATGAAATTAAGTACCTTCTTACTGAGGTGGGGGGTTTCGGACGCAGCTACATTGTCCTTAAGTTACTTATGCGCATGCGCTGTGTATTACTTTCAGCATCCAGATGACAGCAGCTGACTGGCCCTGGGCATGTTTCTTAGTAGGATTTGTTCATTGTGAAATGCTATAAACTGTTGCCATTCTATAATGTATTCTCTTAATTTTATGAATGCACAATATTTTGTTCGTTATACAATAGAATCTCCCCGTTTTACTTTTCCAGATTAGACTTTAACGTATAAAGACCAAATAGAAAGAAAACAGTAGGTCTTTGTGCTTCTTTTTATTGTATTACATGGATTGGAATGGATGGTATTAAACGAAGAAAAGAATATTACTACTTGACTTTGTTGTCCCAACCTTTATTGCAGCACTCAAACAAACCATTAACAGTTGTTTACAGATTTGTGTCACCCAAAACTCCCTATAATTGCAATGCCTCAATAACTTAAAATGAGTTAGCCTATACAGCAGGATTTCATGTAAACCTCTGAATAGAAAGCCTTGAGTAAACATCTGTTTGTATGTGGATTTCATTAAAAAAAAATACCCCCTGTACAAATGGTGTTATTGCTGGTTGTGAGGTATCCGTCCCTTGGAGCATGACCCATACTAAGGCTGCTATACCCAACCTTTCACATATGGCTTTAAGAAGTTAACACTTTTGTAGAATTAATTCAAATTTGACTATAAAGTGTCAAATCCTAAATAAAAGAAATCCTTAAAAATCCTAAACAAGAAATTAATACCACTTTAAAAATTCACATTGACTTCAAAAGTGTTAGGGGTCGAAAACACCCTCTATTGTTGTAGAAAAAGAAAACCCTAAAAACTACATTGCAGCCACTTGTATGTTATGAAACCATTGAGATTTGCAGCATTTCCTAAAGTCTAACACAAAAACAACATCTATTCTGGCAGGCCCTGTAAAACCACAGTGTAACATACAACATTACAATGAAAAAAAAAATCCACAGTGAAACAATTCAGGAGCCAGACTTGGGTTTCCTTTAAAAGATCAAACCTGTTTTCAGGGTTAAAGCAACACTGCTGTAATAAAAACCATGACAACATTAATAGAAAATACAGACAAATTTTGTCTTGCTGCGATATTAATGTGACAAAATTCCATAGTCATCTTCCTTTTTGAAAGTAGAAAAACAAAACCGTATTGTTTCTATATTGTATTCTTACAGATGTGCCTGCTACAGTTGAAAGGGCCAAAATAATGCACTGAGAAGTCAATACATAGACAGTGCATTACATTTGACAAATTAATTAGCACATACCGACTTGTGATGCCCCCACAAAAAGCACTAGGAAAAATCTGTACCCTGCTATAAAAATAAAACATTTTGTAAAGTAGGTTGCTCCATATTTCTATGGGCATCTCTCACCAGTTATTACATAAGATGACAATCCCAATAAACACCGTTTCTCATACGTATACTGCACAGCAGCTGGAGTGTCTGCCTGAAATAGAGCTTGCCAGTTCATGAGCCTATAAAACATGACTTACTGAAAAAGGCATGAGTATAAATAAAAAAGCTTGATGGGGACAGACCTAGGAGTCTGAATTTAAAAATGTGAAATTTCCTAAATATGACGAAACGCAAAACAGTTACAGCATTGAGGAAAATATCAACAGAGGTACTTAAATGTTGATCATACACTGAAAAACAACATAGGAAAACACCATGAAAACATACTAGTGAGAAAAATGGCTCAAATGATTGCTTCGCATGAAGTTAAACATGAATTTTCACACACAAACATGCACATGCACGCCCATTCACACACAGTTCACATAGCAATTATCTTTTTAACCTGCCAGCATAAACTTGTCCTTGATATGCAACATTGGAAATGTAGACTCAATACATATTGGTAGTACAAAACCTAAGGATAAAAATAGCAAAAGATCAGTGCAGCTTTGCATAGTACCTTCACATTAAAGCAAATAGTCAGATTTAACGAAGAGAGAGACACTGATGAATGTGAAGATCTCTGAGCTACAAAGCAACATGAAGGTGTTTGTACACATAGGAAACTACAACCAAATGATCATCCGTGATCATTAAAAAAAATGGCTACTTCACATCTATGTTAGAGGATAGGGGAAAAGCTTCATAATTACAAAATAGGGATTTGAACGGGGGAGGGGAGAGAGAGTCAAACCACCAAACAAATGTTGACAAAACATTCAAATGAATGAGTACTCGTACACAAGAGACTGCATTATCAATTAACAAAAAGGCTTGAGTGTTAAAAAAAAAATCCAGGAAAATGAAAGGGTAATAGTAGCATTCTCTTTTTTTACTCCATGGTGGGAATTGGCAGCTGCACACTTCCAGTGGAATGCCATCTGGTGCTGGTCCTCTCTGCATCTTACATACTGCCTAATGTTTTTATGTTTCTGCAAAATATGAAATTATAGACATTAAATACAATTAACCAGCTGATGTTTTTTTTAGTTGAAGCAGACAATGTATTAGGCAGAGAAAGTCCACGTGTTCGTGTGTGAATTAGAGAAAACCCCTTTTTGATAGAGGCATTTCAACTCTCAATATGGCAGCTTTAGGAATATAGGTTCTGCACTTGAAAGTAAAACAATCAATCGTCTGTTTAGTCTAAAATTAACCATCTTTATTAAAAACAAAAAAGTTAAGACATTCATTTATGATTCCACATTGTAGTGAAATTGTACTCCTGATTTCAAGTAGATTGGAGCTGCCCATGAATGGCTGGAAACAGCTGTTGCAAATATGGCCCCCAAGTGAACTAACTTGCTATAAAGTGACTTTCCTTGAACACAGAGCAGCATATATGTAGGCTACATAAATATTCCCATACATACCAAAAACAAACAAAAAAAATTATAATACAAATCAATAGATGAGTAAATTAAAATAGAATTTTTAAATTTGGAGATATATATATATATATATATACACACATATATACAATACTGTGCAAAAGTCTTGGTCACCATTAGATGTTTTAGCAATGATGTGATTATATAATTATTTGTCAGTCTCTTTATTAGAATATAAAAAGAAAATACTGTTAATTTGTATGCAGTATTAAAAAGCCTTTATAGGCTACAGTGGCAAGTATTTAGTGACCTCCCGATACACTTGAGCAATAACAGGAGTCTGACTCTCTTGAACCTAAATTGGAACTGAAAAGGACTGGAAGGCCATGAAAACTTTCAAAAACCTGATGAGAAGTTCCTCAGAGATTCTTTTGAGAAAATGGAAGAAGTCCGGGAAGTCACACTAAATACTGATTTGTGCTTAAAGAAATTCTGTTCAGATTTTATTTTTTTTTTTTTACATTTTCTGTACATATTTCCTGTATTTTCTGTTTGTATCGTAATAAAGAGACTTAAAAACAAATATGGATGGTCATTAAAATATTGCTAAAACAACAAAGCTGTTGGTGGCTTAAAACTTTTGCATAGTATACTGTATATATATATATATAAGATGGGAGAGTTAAAGAAATAGTCCTTAATCAGATTAAATTTTCAACCAGTATGAAAAGGAATATATAAAAAAAAAATAAAATCAAAAATCGCAAATTTTGATTACCTGTGGGCTCTTCTTCAAATTGTTCTGCCGTGTGGTTAATTTCCTCTGTTAATAAATAAGCATGAAGAAAAGGACAATTAGACTAATTAGACATTAAGCATAGAATATATGATTCTACAAATTTCTGTACAGATTTTCCACATTAGAAAGGCTTCCCATTATTTATATAAACAAAATTACCAACCTGCAAAATCTTCCTCAGTCTGCTGATCTTCAGCATCTCCATCCTCTGTAACAAGAGAGGTACATTTCACCACAAAGCAAACAAAGAACTGGTCATCTGTTCAGTTTAAATTTATAAATTGGTCCTTTTGTCTTTGATTGTGTAATCTCTGATGTCAACAGAAAATGTTAGCATTCCACACGCTTGAACTATTTTAATATACAAGATAGTGTATTATTGCTTGTGGCTGTATAATCGCCACCCGAGTGAAAACAAAACGTACCCTCTTCTTCCATATTCTCTGCCTCCAGCTCTGTTTCCTCTACTGTGGAGTCTTCTACTTCCTCATCTTCCTGAACTGGCTCATCCGTTTCCTCTATAAGTTCCTCTTCTGTTACAGTTTCTTCTACAGGGACTGTCTCTTCAGTGTTTTCTACTTCTTCCACTTGTTCTGCCATTTCAGGTTCATCCACTTCTTCAGATTCTTCCACAGCTTCTTCTACTGGTTCAAGCTCCTCCACAGCTTCTTCTACTGGTTCAAGCTCCTCCACAGCTTCTTCTACGGGCTCAAGCTCCTCCACAGCTTCTTCTATGGGCTCAGGCTCCTCCACAGCTTCTTCTACGGGCTCAGGCTCCTCCACAGCTTCTTCTACTGGCTCAAGCTCCTCAACAGCTTCTTCTACTGGCTCAAGCTCATCTGCAGCTTCTTCTACCGGTACAAGCTCCTCAACAGGTTCTTCTACTGGTGCAGCTTCCTCTACCGTTTCTCCCACTGGTGCATTCTCTTCTACTACTTCTATTACCTCCTCCACTGGAGCACCCCCTTCCTCAAACACTTCCTCAATTGCTTCTTCCTCTGGTGCATCTTCTTCCACTACTTCTATTGTCTCTTCAACTGGTGCAGCCTCTTCCTCAACTGCTTCTACTGGAGCAGCTTCCTCAACTGGTTCTTCAACAGGTATGACCTCTTCCTCTGTTGCTAGCTCTTCCACTGCCTCCTCAAAAGCCTCTTCCTCAGCTAGAACAGTCTCTGAAACTTCCTCCACAACCTCTGGTTCTTCCTCAGGAACTTCTTGCTCGTCTTCAATCTCTGGTTCCTCTTCAGGTACTTCCTCTTCTGCAGCAATGGGCTCTTCATCTACTGCCAGAGGTTCTTCCTCAGCAACTGGCTCCTCCTCCACAGTCTCTGGTTCTGCAGGGAAAACTATGGTGAAATCTAATATACAATGGTACTCTTATTGGTAGGAGCAAATATATTTCATATTTGATCCAATTCAGTTGTTAGGTCAAATTATGCTAAGGTATTTTTGTGGTCTATACTACATACACTACATACATACAGCTATACATCACAATACTTCAGTCAAAAAAAAATAGCAAACAATCCAGACTATAACTTTCAAGGACATCACAAAAGCTGTACCTGGTGGTGGATGAGCCGTTTCCTCAACTTTAATGGCTTGGATCTCTTCCTCCACAATAGGTTCTGGAGCTAAATATGAAACAAAACTATTAAACTTCAGCTTTTTTGTTGTTGCAGTTTTTATTGTTTATTTGTTTATAACGCTTTGCTAACATTTAAACATACAAGTTTAATCATACATGTCTGCTACTCATAACAGGTTGATGTTTTTACTCTCATGTCATGTTACACATGAGCTTTTTGTGGTATGTGATAAGACTAGTTTATCACTGGTGTGCATTTCAGATACAAAAAGTGTTCATAGGTGACCATAAAAATAATTTCTACATAGTGCACAGATGCGCAACACCATCCTTATGAACACAGTGTTAATGTTTAATTATATGCAAGATAAAGTTAACTCCCCTGCAGTCAAACAAATGTTGTAATGCTCATATTAATATTTTCTTTCATATACTTATATTCTCACTACACCCTTATTTATTGCATACAACTCTTGTATGATTCTACTTTACCTTCTTCCACAGGTTCAGCAGAGGCCTTAACCGATTCACTGTTCTCAATGGAGGGCTTAGCTTTCAATCCTGAGGATTTTACATGTGGATGTGCATACATGAGGCAAGTGTAAAATACAATCACATAAAACAAGCATATGGCTTTAATCTATGAAGTGCATTAAATAACCTTTACACTTTCAAAAAATAATAACATACATAATTAACATTCTGATGACATTTGGTTTACTTTTGTACTAGATATTTTTTTTGCTTTACTTTCTTTTACAGACACAAAAGGTATGTGTTTGAGATTTGAAAACAGACCAATGGGGAAACAGAGGAGAGGAAAAAGGAATATTTATAGATATTAAGGGACAGACAAGCATTTTTGTGGAGAAAAAAAAGACCCGTTTTAATACTGTGCAACTGTTCGTTCTTATTATATCAATCAACACCTGAAAGAAAACACTCAAAAGCACCGAAAAAGCAAATCGGGACTCATATTTTATTGATAACACAAGAATTTCCTCTCTTAGTAAAAGTAATGCAACTTGTTTCATTTATTATAAATGAACAAAACCAGAAAAACATCAATGTTGAATTCCACACTATAACTAGTATTTTGTAAGAGTAAACCAAGATCCTACCCTCAAACAAAACAAACATTTTTAAGAGAAATAAAACTAATTCTACCTGTTGATCAGCATATAGCACCTTTTTCTGATTCTGCTCCGACTAATCTCAGTGTTATGATTAACATCACTGATTAGCTCTCATAGAGGCAAAAGGTCTTGCCTTCGGTCTATAAGGGGTGGTCTCTGAAAACTGCTCATAACGGACTGATATCAAGTTCAGCCAGATGTTAACAATGTACACACACACAAAAAAGGATCCGACGTTTAATGCCTTACAGTTTCTTTTTAGCTGCAGCCTTCTTGGATTCTTTACCTTTTGCATCTTTCTCAACCTTTTTAACATCAAAATCATCAACAGGTTTCTCATGGGATTTCTTTTCAACCTCTGGCTTTTCTTTCACCTCATCCTTTTCCACCTTCTTAGTCTTCTTTGCTTCTTCGCTTTCTGCCAATTTCGCTCTTTCCTCCTTCTCCCTTCTAATTCTTTCCATGGCCTTTTCCACATCCTCTTTCTCTATTCTCTCCCCTTCCTCTTTCAGCCGAGCCTCAGCCCTTTCCCAAGCTTTGGCTTCAGATTCCTCTCTGATGCGAGTCAAGGTCCTGTCTTCCTCCTCTTTGGCTAGGATGTTCCTCACTTCTGCCAGTGCCAATTTAGCTATCTTCCTGGCTTCCACTCTTTCATGGATGATAATGAGTTGCTGTTTCAGAGCTTCCCTTAGCTTCAAGCCCACATCTTTGGCATGGGAAAGCTCTAGGGAGAAACTTTGTTTGATGACATAATCATGGTAACTAAATTTCTAACACTGCGCACACCTCAACCCATAACGCAATTAGTTGGAAAGATGCAAATTACTTCACATCAGAACTCCCTCATTAGTATGTTAGGACCAGTAGTTCTACAACTCTATACTGAACTGAAGGCCTCCGAATTGTCCAACACAATATTATCAAAGGTATTTGTACTTCTGCTGTAATTATGACTAATTACTTTGATTCCATTAGTTTCAAGAACTGCATGTTTTTCCATTAAATAGTTATTTATGGAAAAAAATAAGAAAATATATCATTACATTTGAAGTTATATCATTTTAATACGCATTTTTTAAAAATGTATAAATAAAATAAACCTAATTTACATCATTTAAGTCATCCAGTGGCCCCCTTGCTGTACACATTACGTTAGAAGGTTATATCTTTAGGATATGTTTATGACAAGTCCATGGTTCCCTAATATTATTTGCAAATAGCCTGGGAAATGTCATTGTTCATGCAGGCTCATAAATGTCAACTACAATGTTAACTTCTTGTTAAACACTCCTTGGTTAAACAAAAAAATAATATGCAGCTTAAAAGTTGAGTTCAGCTTAGTCATGCAAACAGAAACAAGTCGATCAATTAAACTTAGAAAATCCCAAACCACACTAGAGGCTTGTCTGCCGCATGCACTCTGATCAAGTGTGCAAAATACCTCCTTTTCTCCTGGAAACATCTTTAGACTTTTCATCTAGTGCAAATGAGACAGTGCAAATTAAAGTCAGTGACAGCTACTCAAAACCGTTGTATCATGCAAGTCCTGCTTTTGAGGTTCTCATACATTTGTGTTACCAAACATTGTTCATGATGACTCGTGTAATGGTTGGTGATGTATACTTTTAAATAATGCTGAGAGAAAATAATTTTTGTATTAAGTATGAATATGCTATTGAGTTAAACACCTTACAATGTGCATCACCCAAACGAAATCTGCAAGTAGTGGCTATCTGTACAATATTTGAGAATACGCAATCTTATTAACACAAATAAAAAAGCCAAACGACACCAAAAATAAAAATATGGCAACAATGGCAAAATAATTAAACCGAATTATCTGAATTGCCGATTTCCCAAAATAGAACTTTCCACACCCATCTGCGCTTTTTTGGAATTCCACTCTAATTTGCCCTGTTTAGAAAATCTTTAAAATTTAGAAAAATTTGAAGGTGTAATTAAGTGACAATGAAGGAAATACTAACAGTATCCCTAAACTACCCGCAACTAAATTCTACACAATTAATGCTCTTAAAATACACTTCCAGACACAAACAGACTTTATGTACTTTTTGCATATAAGTACTATTTAAGTTATTGACACTCGTAGCCCTCTCAAGTCCAACCTAGTAATACAGAAGCCGTATATAATCAGAGTATTATCAATCAGGTACACTATTTCAGGTGCTTTAGATTGGCAGGTAGGAACTGATTGTTGACGGTTACAGTACTCTGGGGTTCAGGTTCAGGTCTCCTATACAAGGCCACTGAACTAGTTCTTGTCTAGAACAACTGATGAAATTCCTAAATTGACACCCAGTCTCTTGGTTAGATCAGTAAAAAGTCTATATAGACCAGTGGTTCCCAAACTGGGGGGCCTCAGAGTTCTAAAAGGGGTGCGTGACAAGGCAAAGGATAGTGTATAGTGTATAAGGATAGTGTATAGTCAGCAGATTGTTATGCAAAAGAAACCTCTTTAGGGTGATAAAAGTCTCCACTGCAAAATTATCTCGCTTATGTGTCTACTTGACACAGAATATTAATTTGACATTTTTTTATTACCTCAAGATGACTCAAAGTACCCACCTGAGTAGTCTATTATTAGTTGTAGTGTTATCATGGAATAATAGACCACTAGATGGTGTGATTGAAAGGGTTAATTCACCCAAAAATGAAAATTCTGTCATTAATTACTCACCCTCATGTCGTACCAAACCCGTAAGACTGTCCTTCATCATCGGAACACACATTAAGATATTTTTTGATGAAATCCGAGAGCTCTCGGACTCCTCTTAGACAGCAATTTAATTACCACCATCAAGGTCCGGAAAAGTACTAAAGACATTGTTAAAATAGTCAACGTGACTGCAGTGGTTCAACCTTAAAATTGAAGCTTCGAGAATACAAAATAATAACTTTATTCAACAATCTCTTCCCTGTCATTCTCCTTACACAGTTGACGCAGTAAACACAGAGCAGGCTTCCATGTTTATGTCTTAATTCCAGTTCAGTACGGTTGAACCACTGCAGTCACGCACACTATTTTAACGATGTCTTTAAAACCTTTCTGGACCTAGACAGCGGTCATTAAATTGCTGTCTATTGAGGAGTCAGAAAGCTTTCAGAGTATCAAAATGTCTTAATTTGTGCTCGAAGATTAATTTACGGGTTTGGAATGACATTAGGGTGAGTAATTAAAGACAGAATTTTCAGTTTTGGGTGAAGTAACCCTTGAAGATTCAGAGTTGAGTATTGCAGGGAGCCATGTAAAAATATAAGTGAATGATGCATGGTTCTGTACCAAGCATGGACAAGTTTGTGAAAGGACTGCCGATGCCATGTAAACGTAAAGCGGACGATGAATATACTTCAAACATCAACTACGAAAACAACGTGTCTAAATGAAATGTGAGCATCATGACGCGACAGAAGCAAATACAACCTATTATAATCAGTGATGCTGTCTAAACTGGATGCAGCACAATGTGACAAATTCCCAACAGTAAACTGATGCTCTGTTCTATTTCTGATGTACTCCAAGTGCTTGTGCAACTTCTGACACAATGGATTTGTAAAGTTCACTTTATCTTGTGCAGTGTAGACAGCATCAAGGCAAAAAGAAAAAGTTATCTCGCTCTGGATTCACCAGTACAACGGCGGGTTATGGAGAGAGATCTAGTGTGTTGCGTGCTTCAAAACATTGGCTTCTAACAGTATGAAGCCAAGCAAGTTAAGACGCTAAGCCACTTAGAGACTTCCCATCATGAACACAAAGTGAAGCCCGTTGAAGCTGAGAAGTTGTAGTTCTGTATTAATTATAATGTGTTTCAAATAAATCCTATAGGATTTTTCAAGAAGGCCCATCAGAAATGTTTGGAAAACACTATATATTACAAGTTTCCTGTCTGAATTTAATTGAGGTAATACTGCAAGAGGGGTGGAATATATACGTACTTTATATCTAAGCCTATCAATATTCTCTACAGCTTTGATAAAGGACAGCAAAGGCAACTCGTATAAAAATAAAGAAACACAACAACTGACAATGTTACGTAAAACTGCCTATTCAGTATTTAGTAGTACCATAATAGGTTAAAGGAAATACAAAACAAAAAGACAAATCTCCACTGAGTTTGAGGATGCAAATCATCCCAAAATGCAATTTTTGTGTAATTGTAATATAATATGGCTCAAAATAAACTATTCACAGCCTAAAGACAAAAAGAAAAATGATAATCAGATTATAAACAAGATCTCAAATGTACAGTATTAAGTTGCAAGGCTCAAATAGAAATACATACTATTGTTCATAATATAAGGGAACTGAGGCATGCAGCAAAGGTGATATGTTCAGCTTTCAGCAATAAGGTCATATGCAAAAGGTAAGTCGTGTATTAGTAGTTGAAAAGAGCTGTTGCAAAAGAGCTGCAACAAAGCATAAACTACACAAGTTCAATATTTACAAAGGTGTAAATGTTCATAATGACATCATCTTCTCAAGAGTTCACAGGTTCCAAAGTGACTGTTGGCGATCTTCCCAACAAAATATTTCTTCAAGTGTTAGGAACAGAATCAAGTCCTCCTCTAATAAAGTGCTTCTGTCAATCGCGGTAGAAAACACAACTATTGGTTTTGAAGGCCTAAAATAACGCATGTCTTTTGGCCCTGAACCCCTTCAGTCTGTGACGCGCCAGCAACATCTTCCGCTGCTGCCTCGGTTTCTTCATCCTCTAGCGTTTCAAAAGGACTCATAACGTCATAAAGGAAGGTGAAGAAACCTTGAAACCAATCAGTGCCCTCTTCTGCTAAAATATCGAGGACTTCCTCAAGTGACTCTGAGTTTTCTTTGCTGCCATCTTTGGTCAGCCCTACGCAAATGGGAAAATAAGGAAAAAGAGAAAGAGAGGGAAAGAAAGAACAGTGGGAGAGCAAGAAAACAGAGAGAGGGTGGAGGTGGTTTGTTTTGCAAGGTTAAGTAGATAAGGATTCAGTGCTATAAAAAAAGAGGGTAAAGATTCTATTAAAAGCATAAAATGAGGAAGGAGAACGGGAACATGCATGAGAAGCACCAATGAGGTTGTTTTTAATGAATGTAGGGCTCAGTTACTTGTGATATCAGTTAAACTACCTGCAAAATGAGAAAATAAATCTCTTATTTTCTCTCCTTATGACTTGATGTTGCCCTTAAATGTAATATTGCCAAGCTGGTCTAATTCAACAAACTCATGCAATAATCTCTCATCTCCTCTTCTCCAAAATGGTATGTGGTTTGAAAATAATGAGGACTATAAAAGTATGAAAAAATATCATGCACATGCATCAGTCTGATTTAATTTGTCATTGCACAAAAGTGAACCAAAGTCAGTCATGCAAAACAATCTGGTAAGAATCTCATTGAAATCAGTGCACTTGCCTAGTAGTACTTTAGCGTCTTCCACATCAAAGTCTCCATCACCATCGGCATCATAGGACACAAGTTTACCTAGTAAAGTAAAGTGGATCTTTAGTCATTTGACATGCACTGTGAATAATTCATTGTGTTGTATTAGAGCTAGAAACCTATTATAGTGCTTTTACTTGTCTTATATCAAATAGTACAGGGTCTCTTTTAGGATACTTTAAACTGAGAAACGTCCTTAATGTTACTTTAAATAAGTGTAACAATGGAAAATGCTTTATTACAACTTTCCTTATGAAGTCATTAACTCACACAATATTAGCATTTGTTATATCATACATTCAAATAGTTAAAACATATACACTATCGTTCAAAAGCTTGGGGTCGGTTTTTTTTATATTTTTGAAAGGGTCTCTTAGCAAGGCTGCATTTATTTGATTAAATGGTAAAAAGAGAAATACAGTAAATTTATCAGAATTTAAAATAACTTTTATATTTTTAATATATTTTAAAATATAAATTATTCCTGTGATGGCAAAGCGGAATTTTCAGCATCAATACTCCAGTCTTCAGTGTCAGATGATCATTCTGATTTGCTCCTCAAGAAATATTTCTTCTTATTATTATTACATTATTATAATTATTATAACAATCTATATCTGTATCTAGACATGTTGAAATGTGCCGCTTAATATTTTTAATACATTAAGTAAAAACATTTACAGCCACTTATGATCAATTGAATGTACCCTTGCTGAATAAAAGTGTTCATTTCCTTAAAAAAAAAAAAATCTCACTGACCCCCAAACATTTTAACGGTAGTGCATATTTATAGACATATATATTATGTTTTCAAGTATGAAAATTACAAAAAAAAAAAAAAAAAAAACTACAAATTAAATGACACTTCTACTTTCCCTAATTTGTAATTGAAGATGATAGGTTCTGTCAAAGAAAGGAGGTTTATGGTTTTATGGTGGTGATTTACTGGTGATAAATCACTGGTTCAGATGTCATACCTTGTAATACCTCTGAAAGATTATAGCGAAAGTCCTTTGCTTTGGCTGCATGCAAATTAAGGCCAGATATACAAAACAATTACATACAACATACATGTAATAAATAGTATTTTTAAGACTACAGTTAAAATATACACTATGTCTGAGAAAAAAAAGAGAAAATGAAGACTCACCAATTACACCTTGATAATCAACAAGGTCAAAATACACCACAGCTACAGAGGTCCAGACACCCAGAAGAGCCAAAACCATGAACCAGGTGAAGAACGAGGTTCCTCCTCCAACCTCCGCCTTCTTCCCATTCTTATGCGCCAGCTGCGGCTTGGCCTCTGAAGGACAAAAAAGGAAGATTATACAAAGTCAAGATGAAATAAATAAAAAGTAAAGAACCAATTAAGTCATTAAACAAATTCAGTGCAACACAGCAAAACTCTCTACACGAATGAATGAGGAACACATGCCTTTAAAAGCAATATTAGTACTTTAGTATTACTGTACGCATAGGCATTTTCACTCAAAGCCACTAGTTGATAGAATATGTAATGTAATTTTAGCTTTTGATGCTGAACATCTATTGTAGACCAACCAATTCTTACTAGGCTATATTTAAATGCATGTATAAGATTCGAAGAATATTTGATTCAGATGAAAGATTGCCTTAAAGAGGTTTTCCATTTGAAATCTATAGTAATTACAAGGTGACAAAAGTCTAAAAGAGTGCAGTTATTCTGAGGTCTGTTAACACTCCTCACGGAACTGTGGTATAAATACATCTGCATTCAGAGCTCTATTGGGAAGAATGAACAGGTGTTTTGTCCGCTACGTTCTGCTAGGTCAAACCACACATTTGTTCATGCACACTACAAACGTTAGTAACAGACAGTAATAACAGCACTAAAGTGTTACAACAAAGAAACTCTCTTTTTACATTTTGTACAGGTGTTATACGTACGGACCTCACAAGAAAACTTTATAACAAAACATCTCATAGCACTCCAAAAGTAAAAAACATTTAAATTTGTACGGCTCATATGCACAAAACACAAATTAAACTAAAAATTAAGTACACATTTCAAATATTCAGGCTTCCTCTCTCACTCTTCGATTCATTAAATGTCATCTCTCATCAAAAAAAAAAAAAAAAAAGACGTATTCCAAATTATACAAATACTAATACCGGTTTCTTCATTCACCACCTTGACCTCTGCATTCGGCTCCCCCATCCCTCCAGGCAAAATGGGGAAGAAGAGAGCGTCTTTCACCCCAATCCTACCCTGAACCCCTGTACAACAGCAGGTCTTCTGCCTTTTTGTTCCTGGTGAATTGAGCCGGAACTTAAAAATGGAACTCGACCAGCAAATGGATTATTTTTAGAACGGTCCGCTTGAAAGCCAGAAAATCTCAAGCACTCATAGGAAAGGGTAGAGGCACATCCCACTTCATCCTGCTGTTCAATGTACATCACGTATGAAAGCTGAAATGGCTGATTGGTCATCCAAATTACTATACTAAACAAAAGAGCAGCGCAGAGTGGAGGTTACAATGCTTTAACGTGCGTTTTAATGACATGCAAATCAAACTTTGGAAAGCTTTTTTTAAAGCCTCCAGGCAGAGGAGCATGTAAATCTTGGCAAACTCACAGTGACTCTCCAGCCACAGAGCTATTTATTTTCCATACAAGGACCGGTCTCCCGAGTTTCTTGATGAAATAATAAACATGTTAGTGGTGGCTTCTGCTTGGATTAGTCAAAAACAAACCCTGGAACACAAAAACCTGCATCAAAAGATTATCAAACCGTAAAACTGCCATAACGAAACTAAATAATACTCTACATGTTCAAAAAGAGCATCTTACCAACCCCAAGCTTTTGAGCAGCAGTTTACAAAACGAAAACCCCAAAGCTTGGACTTTTAATAGGGAAAACTACATTAAGAGCTTTTGAATCTTTCAGACAGATCAAAGTTACATGCAATGTTTGGAACTAACAAGACACACCCCTAAAGACACACACACACACTCAACTCGTCTCTAAATCTACAAATAGTCAAATGGCTGCCATTGTGTTCTAATCAACATCTTTATCTCCACTACTTAAACCAGAAAAACAGTGCTTCAAACTCATTTTTCTAATTTAGCACTCTGCTTGCCATTGCTTCGACTATGCCTTTGTGGTACAAAATGTTCATTGTTCAGCTTACATAAGACTGTAATGGAATGTGTGCCTTGAAATACCCTCTCTTCTTCAGTCGTACCTACACACCCTACTGCTTAAAGCAAGCAGTTTGTGTCTGGTCACAGGAACAAACCCTGGACATTAACCCCTTATGTGATCTTATCAGCATACACCCCCAATTGGAATCTTGAAAGACCAGCAAACCTCCACTTCTTTAGAATAATACATCTGGTTTAAAAGTTCAGCGGGTTGTCTGACGTAATAACAGGTGATTAAAATGTCAGATTATTAAAGACATTAAATTAAATTGAGAATATTTTGTATGCTATAAAGTGTTACATATTTAAATATTATTAAATGATGTTAAAGTACACACAAATGCATTCTTCAATCTGCGCATGACAGAAAATTGATCATTGTGAGATGCACAATGCATTTACTGAAAGCAAAATAAAATATTTACTCCACAAACCATATGTGACAGGAGAATTGTATTGGATTAAATGCCCTTGAAAAAAAACATGCAAGGTTATTTGAACAGAACCTTGGAATCAATGGAGAAAAAAAGTGCAAGCACATCATGACGGACTGTCATTTCTTTACCATTTCTTTTGAACTCTGCAAGTTGTTCTGTGCAGCTGAATAGATCCCTGAAAGGAATGATTTTGACATTTGATAAAAGAGGGCATTGTATAAATGCAGCATTTAAATTGGGTGTGGCTCTAGTCTAGATAAATAACATCACAGGAAAGGTTTCCATAATGGATAAAAAAAACAATATATTTTACAGTGTTCATAAAAGAATAGGAATGCTTATGGCAAATAGGAAATTGAATTGTGGTTCTAGTGGCACCTCAATAAATGTATTAAAAAAAAAAAAAAACACATGAGAAAAGTTTCAAGTATCATTGGATGGCCTTTTGACATTCAGTATCTTTTTCCAAATTATACATCAACCTACTCGATCTGCTTTATTATCTTAAAATATAGAGATAACCATCATTGATTGTAAAAAGAGATGGCCACCTGATGAATTACACTTTTTCATGAACAAAACTGACTTTACTGTGAATGGTAACTTAGCTATCCAACATAAATAAAATATGCACAGTGGCCCAGAAAAATAGAGTAATACACACAACACCAAATAATACAAAAATATAAGCAAATAAAATGTAATATAACTGAAAAGGTGCATGACTGATTCTACAGTAGAACTATAAATAAATGTATATCTCCATCGTATATGGTGAGGAAACTTCCATTAACGTAACATTTTACGTTAAAATTAACCTTGAAGTCAGTCTACATGGCGAATCTATACACTCTTGCATACAATTTCACTGTAGGAGTTCATATACCTTCAGAAGTCCGATAGTTTATCTGCCACTCTTGCATAATAACCACGCAGTTACTAAAGTCAATACCAGTGGCTAGATAGCTAAACCCAGCACCCGGACGTGGGGTCCTGCAGTGTGGCAGACTTTCCTTTTAATTACAGTGTGTGGGGACATGGGACCCTAGAGGCCACGTGTAACCCCTCCCACGATCTCCCAATTTTGACACGTGAGCATTTAAGAGTTCTCACTGGGGCAACTCTGAGTCAAAGATGACCAAATGCTTATCTGAAAATATAGGTCATTTGCTGCTGTTGGAATAAACAAACCCGCACATTAAGTAGGCCTTTTGGGACTCGTGCAAATGAGGCCAAAAGCATGCAGAAGTTCTGCTACCATTTCTTCACATTTTCCCAGTGCACAGACACGATCGGGGAGGGAGATTTTCTACAGCCTACTCGCTCCGAGTGTAGCGACGATTAATGAACTAACGTTATTAGCGATTACAACTAATGTTGTTTATGTAGCACGACTGTAGTCGACACAATGCACTGGGTATATCCTTCTTTTTGACAAGTCTTTTTGTAAAGTGTCTTTGTGACTGACAATCCCTACTCAAGGCATTTTAAATTAGATAAACAAAATCAATCTTGCCGCCTGATTAACTTTCAGGCCTGGCCTTCGCAGAAATGTGCGTATTTTTGACGAAAACAAACGTAAACATTCATACCTTTTTTAACGGTCCCTTTTGTATTTTTCTTAGCCATTGCAAATGGTAGTTCTTCGACGTTTCCTTATTCTTTACAAAACGAGCAGACTGTAATTCCAGTTCTCAGTTCTGGTACTGATGTCCTGCAAAATCAAATCCCTATGCCTTCATACACTGAGGCCCAAAGCAACCCGTCCCCCTTTTGAGCGACTGAGCGTTCGACCAATCCTGTTCAGACAAAGCCGCTGAGGGCGGGGCAAATGCAAATGTCATCCAATCGCCGAACAAAGGTCGATGACTTATTCAATCGTGTGGATACCTGCGAGGTAGGACCGCCCAGTTGTCCTCTGTTTTTTTTCTACCATCACTGGAACGTGGCAAGATGGAAGGTTGCACTTATCGCGAGATCTAAACCATGTCTGTTAATACATAGTGCTGTGAATGCAAAACAATTCGCTACATTATCATAATTATCATCGCGTATAACGGTCGAATGATTTCGTCGTGTGATGTATGACCTTTATAGTTGTAGAATAGGTTGTTATTTGCAAAATTACCTCGACTCTGGAAAGAGAGGTCTGTTCTGCCTTCAGTTTACTTTTAAACGTAGCCTGTAGTAAGAAGCACGCGCTGCAGGAAACATAGCTTATTTGCATAACTATACGAGCAATTTTGTTTATTAAACTGAGTAATTAAACCGGATTTGTCGTCGTAATAGTGCTATATAATGTGAGGGGGTGAAATTAATAACGAAAACGTTGTTCTTTTTACTTGGTACAAATTGTCCCATTGTTGCGCCCCACCCCCTTTCTACTTTTGTCCACCTCATCCTAAAAAGTAGTAGCGCTAGTGTGGAACTTTACTCACAGGTTAAAACTGGTTGAAACTAATTTAGTTAAACACCCTGACTTTGTTACCTATAGAAAACTAAATAATGTTTTTTCTGATTACTTATGCTGAAATTTCCGATCGAAACATAGGAATCAATATTTAATTGTAATTGCTGTAATCACTCAGTTTAATACAAAGAATGAAGAACCGTTTTTTTTCACCTGTCGAGACCTGTGCTTGTTTAGCAGATCTCAATGCTGCCATACTACATATTCATGTAAATTATAGTAGGCCTGACTGAAAAATAGGAAAGAATGATTAACTTTGACTTAATTAAATCAATGTAGAATCAAAAGCTATTTTTATTCTTTCAAAGAGCCATTACCACTTAAGTAATGAAAGACTTGAGATATATATATATATATATAATTAATAATAGATTTAGTTAATGCTCCAACTTAAAACATAAATATACTACAGTTCTCTTGCTGATGTTCTGAGAAACAAGCTAGTATAAAAGAGTTTAGGGAACAATTTGGGCCTTTCCCACAATTTGGCATGTGTGAGAAAGTGTCATTTACTTAATTCACAGTGCAAATCTTCAGAATACTTTTGACTATCCATTCTGAAGTGGTTATTATTAGCACATAATGTTTCACAGTAGCTCTCTGTTTATTACTGGTTGGTAGTATGTACAAAATTCACAAAACAGTTGGAGGTTTGACGTGTACAACATTGTGTACTGTGTATTTTTACCAGCAGAGGGCATGGGATAGTTGTCCAAATATAGTTTCAACAGAATCAACAATATTCTTACAGTATACCTGCCGTATACTGGCTATAATGTGTTATTATTATAATATGATAATATCCACAGAATTAACACAATAATTTAGATCACATATGTTGTGCAACGAATAACACAAGTTTGTTGATGTTTTTCTCTTTGAAAACAGCTTTTAGTACACCAGTTGTCCCCCTGGATCAACATGGCGTACAGCCCTTGCACAATGTCACTATGATAATAGGGAGGAATTGTTAGTGTCTCCTTAGTTCCCCCTGGAGACATTCCATATGTCCCTGACCATTACTAGACTAGAAGACTGTGGTTTTAATGATTTCTTAGTGATATTCTTCTAGTTACTGTTCATTATATATCCTTATTGTTTAAATGTTACCTAAATCGTCAGGCATGATAATGGAAGATAATAAGAATTTGACAGGATTGTAAACTTAATAATGAAGATTGCGAAAGATTGCAAAAATGACCAATGCGCACAATGACCAATGCGACTGTACAGTTCCCACATTTATTTGAGTTGCACATTGTGTATATGTTTTTATCATTATGATAATGTACATTAAATTAAAAAATAAAATTAACAGTTGTAGTTAATTTTACTACTAGTGATGATAACACAATTAAACACTAATGTAAAACAGTGATTTTCTTCTGTCTTTAGATACACTGTCTGACAGAAAAGGTGCAATAAACAGAACAAGAGGTATATACATGGTTTCAGAAAATCACATTTAAGGAAATCTGTAAACATGAAGAGCTCCAGTAAGGTCATTAGACTCCGGTTATATTTGATTAAGAGTCAGAGCAAAAGGCAATAGACCAAAGTGCCACTTTACAATCTCACTTAGAGTGGACTAAATAAAATACAGCAAAGGTTACTGAATGCTGCAGTTTACCATTACATTATAGATCATTTTGACTTTTAAAAGCTTTATTATAATAAAAACAGTTCATTTTAACTTGATACCCAACTTTCTAGAAATAGAGATTTATATAACATCCTGAGTTATGTCAATTGTGAAAATAATACAATACAAACAACGACAATTCACAAGTAAAAGGAACAAAGGCACTTTGATATTTCAGATACATACATTATTCTACACTAGTTGTGTTATTTTAAAGTGACTATGAAATCCTTCTTCTAAAAGCAGCAAACATCTGATATCTATTGCTATATTGTATCTTCAGAGGTATACCAAGTACTTGCAATGAATATCTGTGTAATATAAAATTCAATAAAATCACATTATCCAAATGTGACAACTGGGAATGTCAACTTTTTCCAGTCTGGAATGAAAATAGTGAAGAAAAAATGCTATTTAGTAACACTAATATGCTTTACAATTTATGTCAGCAATATTATCCTGAATTCCATAGAATGTATGTAACCTGCCACAGCAGAACACAAAGAGCACATGGTGGTACCTTCATTTTCATCAGACATAGGCGGATGACTGAGAAGCATCTCCTCCACATAAGTCTATAGAGAGCCTATAGAGATAGTCTTCAGACTGCATGATAAACTCAGTCCACTCTTGGCACACTTCATCTATGCTGGGTCCGGTTCCTCCATACACAGGAGGGAGGATAGCCTTCGGAAAGTAACTGCCAAGACTTCGGACATATGAACAGCCATGCATATGGATCTATAAGGAAAAGCATCACCATATATATTAAACTGATAAAACCGAATTCTCTTATAATCTTATATACATGTAGCTTACTTAAATGTCACTAACCCGTTGTTTGATTTTGTCTGGAAGAAATGGGCGGATCATGGCAAAGACGGGGCGGAAAAAAATGGGCTCATTAATCAAATGGATGCCGCGTACTTTCAAAGGAAATGAATCCTGTAAAACATTAGATTTTCTTATTTGTTGGATTCATTTTAAATCATGTGATAATGTATTCATATATTTTTCCATTATTAAAATAACCAGGTTTTTCTGGATGTTTGGAAGGGGTGTTAAATCTAGATATTTCTCCAGATATCTCATTGATCATTTCTTATTAATAAATTATATTCTGTAGTGAAAATATATAAATGGATACCTACTGTGAGAACAGCAGATATCTTTTTTGCCAAGGAAGGATTTATCTGTATAGCATGAGCAAAGCACCAGTCTTGAAGATCAAAAATCACTTTGAGGCCATTTCTTTGAGTCTCCCACTCTCGAACAATCAACTCTGACGTAATGAGGCTCACACGAAAAACCTCGTAAGCTGTGAATTCTTTGGGGTTCCACTGACCTGAAAACAGTTTGAACATTTGTACATTTGTGGTATTTGCCATTATACAGCAGAAACTAATTTCTTTTTTTTCTTTTTTTTAAAATTACATTTTTGTGTATGTACTTGCCAATCCGATAGATTAAGACTCGACTTCCAGCATCATCTCGAGATCTCAAAACTCCATGGTAATTGTTTTGGAGAAGTCCAATGACGGATATTGGCCGCAGATCAGTTGTTATTTCTGGACATTCTTTTCTCCATTTATGATAGTTAATCAACAGCTGTTGAAAAACATGAGATCAATGATACATTAGTCTCTTTTTATTTTTAAGAAAATTATCAGGACAAAAGAAGCATTGCTCATTACACTGCTCATGGTTGGGTTGACATCTGTTGACATCTGACATCTGCAATGTAAGCATGAAAACATTTGTGTGTGTGTGTGTGTGTGTGTGCACTGTACATCGATTTTTGAAAATCCAATCCCTTACAAGTCAGAATGGCTGAAATAAACCCAAAGTTACTTCTAGACTTAAACTAGAGTATGTTTGTGGGACAGATATTTACATAAGTTTGCATTAAACAAATAATAAATAGACAAGAAAATGTAAATAGGTTATAGTCTATAAAGTACATTTGTACATAAATTAACTAGAGTATATGAACATAATATAAATGGTTAAAGAAGAAGGTAAGATATCTAATAAATGAAGAATAATAAACTTGAAAAGAAAAAAACAACAACTATAGAAACCAAAATAGAGACGTTTGTGATGGATAAAATATTGATGTATTTGCTTGCAATTGCATTATGCATTATACCAATAATTCTGGTTGTTGTTCAGCAATGTATTTGATATCTCAGCCAGTTAGAAGAAAGAGAAGGAAAATAAAACCTGACCAAGTAAACAAAGGTCAGGAAAAAAAACTGGTGGCCTATTACACTTGACATTACTGTCCCCCTCACTTTTGAAATGACTATTACGCTCCTGTAAACATGTGTGAGGTGTGTGTGTGTGTGTAATGTCAGCCCGTATATGTTATCGCTTATCATATCACGTATCACCAACGGCGTTACTATCATTACAGAAAGCACGCGCATGTTTACACATTAATATCATTTGAGTTCAGGCAAAGTTGAGGTGAAACTGTTCCAAACCTTGAACGCCAGTGCCACATCAAAGTCTCTCGCCTGCAAAAACCGTATCAAAAATGTTTCCGACAAATCCAAATGTCGAAGACTTCTTTCTGCTTCTGCTTTTTGCTTCAGTTCTGACAAATACGGCGCAATCCGAACAGAATCGACAGGTAAATTATTTAATTCTTCGATGGTGTCAACTTCTTCAGACTTCATAGTTGCGCGAGCCGATCGAGTATCATTTTCTCAGAGCAGCGGTCTCGCGTAAAAGGGGGCAGGGAACGAGCCCCTCACATCCCAATGAGAACTATAGCCCAATGTTTTTTCACCTTTGTACATGTCAAGTTTCGTCAAACATTAACCGAGCCAACTTTGAAGACCGAATTCATTCTTTTTTTGTCGAATTAAACAGACAAGACCCACGCCTTGTTCAAAACTGAGATAAAGTGTTGACGACTTCTGTATAACCTTCGTATTCATCCAGATGTTTAAGAGGAAGTCAGACGAGATTGTGAAATAAATTAATCATATTGCTGTTAATTTCCACCACTATGAAAAATGTCCATTGAACTTAAATCCAAAATAATAGTTTTGAACAAGAAATATTTTAATTAAAGAGATGATTTACACAAAAATGAAAATTCTGTCATAACTTACTTACCCTCAAGTTGTTCCAAATCTGTGAATTTCTTTCTTCTGCTGAACACAAAACAAGATATTTTGAAGATTATGGGTAACCAAACAGTTGATGGGCCCTATTGACTTTAGGGGGGAAAAGACTGGAAGTCAGGGCCAATCAGCTGTTTGGTGACCAATATGTAATATGTGTATGTAACAAACCAATGAATAAAATGATATAATAATGTTATGATATGAAATCATGTGAAAACCATAGGGTATAGAAAACAAAACATAAGACAGCTATGTTATGTAATAAATTATGCTATGTTGCCTCATTAAACAGCTTTAATTATTGCAAACACAGCAATTGTTCCTGTTCGACCAGCAGACGGAGAAGAACGTCCTACAAGTTGAATGTTGATGTGATTCCATCAAATATCTGGTGGAGGTACAACTTTGTGGAAAACCAACTCAGTCTATAAAGAAAACACTCACACTCCCTCCAGTATGTTGATTTTCCCTTATTAGCTGATAATTCTGATTTTGAAAATGGACAAATTTCTAGATGGTCCTCACTGCAGAACACAAGATCCAGGAGGATCCAATTCCTCCCACATTGCATATTGCTAAACCCACCCGTCTTTGCCCCCTGGATCTAAACATACCCGTCTCTGCCCCCTGGATCTAAAACCACCTGTCTTCGCCCCCTGGATCTAAACCCACCTGTCTTCGCCCCCTGGATCTAAACACTCCTGTCTCCGCCTCCTGGATCTAAACCCTCCTGTCTCCGCCCCCTGGATCTCGTGTGTTCTGCAGTGAGGAACTGCTGCAAATTTCTACTGTATAAGTTCTCCTCTCTGAGAAAACTTCAGACTAAAATCTATTGATGTTTTCAGACTGTGGGAAAAAACTAATGATCAGGTGTTTTCAATATCATCTAAAATAAGCATTGTTGAGGATAACACATTACAAGTAACATGCATAATGTAATCAGATTACTTTTTTGATGAAACAAGTAACGTATTACAAGGAACATGCATTACATTTAATATCATTTAGCAGACACTTTTATCCAAACTTTATAGGGGAAAAAAGACTGGAAGCATTACATAAACAGATTCATTTTAAGGAATTTACATTTTAATAACATAAATATATTTATTTACAACCAAAAAAGTTACTGCAGATGAAGTATTTTCAAGAACATTTTCAAGATTCATGTCCAATTTAGTGGACAGATGATTAATCAGAATTTCCTCCCAATCTAAAATAAATACTTGGGTAATTTAACAATGATATGACTAGATGTTACTTGATGTTACAACATGTTTTTCCCCTTCAAGAATGTCGAGTATAGATGGAATGGATAGAAATCTGACTGGCCCTCGGCCATCTTGGTTTGGAGGGGGAAAATAATTCACATCCAAGGGCTTGCCACATGGTGGCAGTGTATCGAATGATGCGCTACTCTCCACTGTAGTTGATGTGCAACATGCACACGCAAGCAATGACTTTTTGAATAACCTTCATTAAACAGCCTTCCTGAATGTACATCAATATGTTTAACTTGTCACAGATATTACAAAAAAAAATATTGTTTTAGTTAAAAGGACATTCACAAGATGGCTTTGAATTAGGGGTTTTAAGCAACATTCAAACCCACTCCTCAGAAACCTCATATATTAATAATAATAATAATAATAATAAAATGAAACAAAAAAAAATCACGTCTTAATGTGGCTTTGTTTGTCATCTTCCCAGCCATATTAAATTGTATAACTTGTAGCCGAGCTAGGCAACTTAATGTTTTTTTTTTTGTTTTTTTTTAACGATCTTCTAGCTGTTGACATACCATTATTTCCATTTAAGGGTTATAGTCAATCAGTCGTTTTTGGCACGTCATTTGTTGGCTAACATAGCCTTTCTATCTACGCTCAAGGACTCAGGGATTGAACATCTGTCTGCATGGTGACGTCACGCGCCTCCCTTGCAATGTTGCGCTCAGCGCAGTTTCCATATTTATATGCCGTTGGCTCGTCATTTATTTGAACGTCCTCTTTAATATTAAGCAGAGATATGAACACGTTTGCATGGCTTCACGGAGGTATGTACATGAACACCTAAATCCTAAAATGACCGTAGATCAGTCTCATCCTCCCTTGTGGGATGATGCAGTGATGATGCAGGGTATTAAACGGATGCTCGACGACAGTGGGATTGAATAATAATAACCTTATGAATGTTCTGCGTATTCTGGTATGATTTAATTAGAGGATATTTCGAGTGAATTATCTTTTTTTGTCTTATTCTAATGTTACATATGAGCTTCATTTTCGAGTGTTGTCAAATGTTCGACGTTATTCTGTGTATTGTTTCGAATAGGCCTGGTTGTCATCATGGTTTAACTGTCATGATTTTGATGTTTTTGGTTGCAGGGATGGAAAGCTGTATTTAATGCCTTGGATGTGCAGGCATTTTGAATGAATTGCCTCAGGCTGTGTGCTTTGTCCATGAAACACAGGCTTCCAGTATTCACCGGATAAGGACACATTCAGGATTTCCAGGATGAGATTCACATCTAAATAGGCCCTAAGTGTGCTTTTGAATAAATACACCTGTTGGCAGAATCTGATTTGTCAAGACATGGAGAATATACTATATCTGATACAGGTTCAGCTGCTCATCAGACGCAGAAGAATGTATTTTTGCACTTTTGGCTCTCGCTGTACGTGTTCACAGTGGACCTTGATTTAATGTATTTCAATTAAGGCACGCGGTGAATGCCAAGAGCGGAGCCACGTATCCTTCAACAAATGTAAAGTTGCCTGTTTATGACTATTCTATATTCCTAGTACACTCTTAGGCCTACTTACAATGTTCATACAGTCAGACAGGTAGATTATTGCTAAAGCCTTTACAAGAAGCTCTTCAGTCATCTCTGCTTGCATTGGCACATGTTTATATGATCATGAAAGTATTCACAATTTCAAACAAAATATGGAATCTGAGCTGGTTTTTATGTTGATTACTATGATCAATGCATCTACAGTCATCTTTTTTCTCTTTTTATTTTTGTTGAAGTTTTCTGAGAGGTTTGTGTTAATACAAATCAGTTTAAAATTTGTGTCAAAATGTAAATTCTACTATGTTTTTTTTGACAGTTTATTGATGTCCTATAAAAGAGTATATATAGTGTTCAAACTATGGTTGAAATCTATTGTCATACTCAACTACAACATTTCTATTTTAATGCTTGTAACAAATAAAGAATTCGCATGAATATTAAAACCGAGTACTGTTTGAAACTGTTTAACACAGAACATTTAGTTTTATCACTATCTGATCAGCTTTATTGGAGTCCTTGGAACATATTTCTCAGAAGGCTACATCTGCTTTATGATGTGTGGAATTTACTACAAACTATATATGACAAATATAGACACATTACACAACTCATCTGCAAAAATTACATTTCATTTTTTGTCTGGATTGAAATTATGCATATTGTTGCATTTGCAATTATTGTTTGTCTTAAAATAGCATACGAGGCAAACCTCACACAGAAGCTGCATCTGAAGTGACGTGTATTTACAAAAACGAGCATTATACAGACTGTTTAATGCGGCACATGTGAGGTGAATTAATTTATGTAGGAATTACCGTTGCAGAAATGTTGTGATGATGAAATTAATGTTTGTCGGCTATGTTAAAAATGTGAAATGAGTGAAAATACAAAATTACAAACAATAATGAATGTCATGATCAATGTAGTTTAAGCCTGCTCTCATGCTGCATCAGAGTTGATTTAGAAAGTATTAGTAATAAGTTATGCAATACTTTTTGGACAGTAATTAGTACAGTAATCTAATTACACTGTTGAAGATGTAATTAGCTAGTAATTGATTACTTTTTAGAGTAACATATCGAACACATATGGTCAGAGATGCCATATTTTAATAGGCCTAGGGCCTACTACTTTATGCAGCGTTGCATTACAGAAACTGCTGGAACTATACACTTCACTGGATATGCTGAAAATTAATTTACAGTGGGGGAAATGATATTGATTGACCCTATGTCTTGTTGCAAGATAGTTTAGCAAAGGTGGCAGCCACTAAAGGGGTTTGCTGGTGTTTTCTGGTCTTTATCAGGCTTTCATTTGGCCAGGCTAGGAGACCAGCATGTTCAGGAGTGAAACTAGCTGAACACCAACTTGACCAGGATGTGAGACCAGCTTAAAACCGCTGGATTTAGCCTATAAATTGCATTGTACAAAAACATTTATTTAAAAAATGCATCCTGTGACCTTTCAATGTCTTGTGCATCAAGACACTTCACATAATGTATACATATACTAGTACACAGATCGTACTCAGATGACAAAACATTGACAGGCTCATCGGTCTTCAGATTTATACGTCAAATGGACTCGTTCACTGTGGGAGAGTGAACGCGCCTCACGCGCTTGCACAGTGTCGGGCAAAATGGCGGACAAAACGCCAGGTGGGGCGCAGAAAGCCAACTCAAAGGTATTTTATGACTTTTCCACTTCATATTAGTATGTTAAAGCTGATATTTCTTATTTATGACAAGAAAAGCGGAATAATATTGTGTTTGACTCAGTAGTGTGTCGCTCTGTGATACGAAAAAGGTATATTGAGCTGCTCGGTTGTGATGCTAACACGCTAGCTGTGTAGTTAGCTAGAAACCGGCGGCTGCACAGATTTTTTTTATAACACAAAACACCGGGCTAAAATCTCTTTGGCATATGTGCTACATTTGACCCAGTTATGTTTTTTTATTCTCTTGACACCACCACAGAACATGAAATAAGTTGGTGTGTATTTATTGTGTTCTGATAGAGCTAACACGAATGTATCCTTACATTAATTACTGTATTGCATTGATCTCTGGACGTTATACTCCTATATAGAGAAGATGGGCTTGATGTAGCACTGTGAATATCTCATTTGCGCGTTCAAAGTTGTGCTAACTTGCTCCTTTTGCTTTGACGAGCTAGCATGATCATGTCCGTCTTTTCGATTTTACTAGCCACGTGAAAGAGTCAAAGAAAAGGGAAACAAAGCTGATATAGCTCCATAACCATATATTCTGTACTTGTTTTCAAGCTACACCAGCTCATCTGTCCTGATGGTTTCAGTGATGGTTTATTACCGGAAAATGCACATCTTTATGCATGGCAAACAGTTACATCTTTACTATAGAGAAGCTAAACAACCATTGCTGATGATAGATACATTGATTTGTTTTCCTTTCTCTTGTGCGGTTTTGTTTTTATGCGTTTTGGACAATGTTGGAGGAATGCATTTTTTATATAGGCATTAAAACTGAATGTCTGTGTATTTAGGAAGGGACTGTAATGAATGACTTGTATAATTAAATCTTTTCATATTTTAATGCAGGCTTTATTGGAAAGTAAGTTAAAGGCCTTTAGTATCGGCAAGATGGCGGTTGCAAAAAGAACACTAAGTAAGAAAGAGCAAGATGAACTCAAGAAGAAGGTGAGTAGATGAGGTCCAATATCAGACTAATATCACACATTAAAGCGTTAGTTCATCCAAAAATGAAAATTGTCATTAATTGCCAACCCTCATGTCATTCCAAACCTGCTAGACTTTTGTTCATTGAGAAAAATCCTCTTCTGGGAGCTCAAACATGCTGCATAACACATGAGATTGAACCTCATTGGTTACGCAAAACGTTTGGGTCTCTGGAAGAGCTTTGTTCTCATGCATCATTCAGGTTTGGTTAAGCATCTGTTTATGTTCGCTGATCAAGAATTATATGCGAGCAAAAGCTTAAATTAAATCGGTTCATCATAAAAAGTGATCAAGTTCATTTTGGGGTAAACTAGCCCTTTAAATGCCTGAGGATCACACAGTACTAGACTTATCAAGTCATTCTGAAAACTACAAACTCACACAGAAGTGTGCAGCTCATTGCTAGGAGATGCGTGTCAGCTGAAAACAAAATGTGTTCTAAAATCGGCTCAAACATGGTTGAAATCCTCTTCCATGTAATGGTAGTGAATAGCAACCAGCATCAAGCTTTTTAAAAAGACGCAACGGAATGGTCCGATGCGACATGTCATATATTCCAAAGCTGTGTCCGAAACCGCCCACTCGTTCACTCATTCACTAACCCCTATATAGTGCATGGCAGTTGAGCGCACTATATCAGCAAAGAGTGAACGAAAATGAGTGAGCGAATTCGGACGCTGACGTTAATAGCATGCGCCAGACAGCGCAGACAATTTCGTCATTAACATTTCCTATACCCATCTGTAATATGTCCTGTTTAGCTTAATGAATTGTAAATTAATGTTTATTTGTCATGTTTATTGAGAATAAAGAGAGAATAAAAACACCTGTGTCATGCTATTTAGTAAATTTATATTTAAAAATAACAGAACAAAAACACTACACTGTCACATTTGTTTATAAAAAATATAATAGTAAATAAATACAATATAAACAACAGTATACACTGTACAACAGTTCACTAACATATGAGAAAAATCGACCAAATTATCATATGATGATAAGTATATATATTATGATATAAACCTGTATCATTTCGCTTCAAAATATCTTTACAAAGATGTTCTAATTAATAAAAAATTACACTTACATTTGTAGAAGTTGCCGCTTCCCGTATTGCCGTCCACCATATTGCGCGTTGGATTTTGGGTAACGGCACTTTAACGAGTGTACATCGAATGTACACTCAAAATCAGAGAGGATTGTGGGTAAAAGTAGTGAACGAATGTAGGGAATGAAGTCGTTCACTCAGAATTCGGACAGCACTACAAAATGGCCGACACCCGATTTAGTGCACTATATAGTGGATAGGGAGCGGTTTCAGACACAGCTCAAGTGTTCTGTAGACGATAGGGTTTGGTGAAATGCAAACCGAAATGTAATGTATTATTTAACAAAAATCCTCACTTTGGCCGTTGACCTTCTGTGCTTAACTCATGAGACTCTATTAGCACTGAAGTTTACTCCAACTCGTGTTTTTGTTGATCTTGATTTCTTACAACTTCTATGCTTTTCTCTGTGAGATGGAGTGAACTGCGGTGCTAAAAGAGTCTCACGAACACATACATCACATCAATTCACAGAAGAAGTTGATTAATATTTTAAATTTCAGTTGTTGTTTTTTAACCAAACCCTTTCATATACCCCCGGAAAACTTGGAATATATAACATGTCACATGGGATACTCTTACTACTTGTATCAGTAGTTTAGATTAAATTGTTAGCATTTCAGTGCATTTTACTCAGTTATCTTGTTTATAGTCACAATAGCACAATTGAGAGAATATATTGCAGATCAACCAAAAAAAAAACAGTATTATTAATACACAGAACATATAAACATTGGTAACTCTTACATCCCCATAGATCTCACAAGTTTTATGACACAAGTTTAATATTATTCCACTTTATCTACATGATATCATATCTGCAATCTGTGATTTTTGTCAGGAGGATGAAAGGGCAGCTGCGGAGATCTATGAAGAATTTCTTGCTGCCTTTGAGGGTGGTGAAGGAAAAGTGAAGACTTTTGTGCGTGGTGGGATTGCTAATGCCACTAAAGGTAGGATTATCATGTGAATGTTGCTGTATGTTGGTGAATATTTGTATGTACATTCCTCTTAATTGTCCCCGCTTTAATATCTGTGTTACATATGCGTTACAGAGGAAGCAGCGGTCGATGAAAAGAAAGGAAAGCTCTATAAACCGAAGTCAAGAATTTTGGAGGCTAAAAGTTTTTTACCTTTGGAAACTCCACCACAGTTTTTAGCAATAGATAAACGCAATGTGAGTTGTTTTTGTCATTTATTTTCATTTGACCTTTATATTTAAAAAAAAAAATAATTTTATGTTTTTACCCTTCATTTTTCTATTATATTACCAAGGCATCGAAAAAGGGAGATAAAGAAAAGAAAAAGAGCAACCTTGAACTCTTCAAAGAAGAACTGAAACAGTAGGTGTTCTTTATATTCTTATTTAACAAATGGCAGTACCTTTTAATATGATCTCAAAAGTAATCCTCTGTTGTTTTTGTAGGATACAGGAGGAGCGTGATGAGCGGCACAGGTTGAAGGGCCGAGTCAGTCGCTTTGAGCCTCTTCCTACAACGGAAGGAAGGCGATCCTGTAAGTGCTTTCTTCATGTTTTTTTCCCCTCACCAAAACAGTCAGTTTCACCCTATGTTCACCCATGGAGTCAGACCCCGACAAATTTGTGCCCCTCCCACATCTCTTGGCCACTGCTACAATTCAGCAGTGTATACGCTTTCAGATTCAGGAAACAAAATTTACACTGCTTTTCTTCTGCTTTTAGCGGATGGTTCTTCACGAAGAAACCGTCCGTCCAGTGGTAATTTTGTTTTATATACTGTGTAATGCAATGGCCATTTTGCTGTTTATGTATCCCATCATGGAAGAAAAGATGGTGAAATGTCAGTTGTTATTCAAAGCTTTTGGTGTTGTTTTTTTCAGTCTTGGACGATTCAGCTCCTGGCTCACATGACGTTGGTGATCCGACAACTACAAATCTTTATTTAGGGAACATAAATCCTCAGGTAACATTTTCCCCTCTGGTCATAGCGTTAGGTAACATCACAAACCCACAATTTCCCATTCTAAAACATCTTTCACCCTCCAGATGAACGAGGAGATGCTCTGTCAGGAATTCGGTCGCTATGGTCCATTAGCCAGTGTGAAAATTATGTGGCCCAGGACTGATGAGGAGAGGGCCAGAGAAAGGAATTGTGGTTTTGTAGCTTTCATGACGAGAAGAGATGCTGAACGCGCGCTTAAACATTTAAATGGTAAGTATATTCTTGTTCAGATCTATTCGTGGTCGACCAATATAATATGATAAATTGGCTGATATTTAGCTTTTTTCACATTCGCAAATACATTTTTATTTGACCTGTAAGTGACAGAATTGGGACTTTTATTATGACACCTTTGAGAAACCAGCACCTGAGTGGAGCAGGATCTCCCATTCTCCACCTTCATTAGTTTACTGTCATTGTTTAACAGTTCTGTCTTATAATTTAAAGGCAAATGGTAAAATACTTTTACATGTACTGGTGGTGTGAAAAATACTATTAATAGGATTACAGAAACAAGTTGTTGCTATCTGAAGTACAAATGTTTATTTTACAGTTTTTATCTTTTTTTTTTTACCATAGTTGTTTTCAAATTATTTGTTTATAATAATTTTTAGTAAATATTATCTCAAATAACTATAAATTTAATTGTTTTTGCTTGTTATTAACTATCTTTAAATAGTGTGATATCATATAGGCCTATAAAAGCTTTATATCAGCCATCTGCCACCTTCCTGTCTAAAGCCACTTTTCCACTGTTGGGCCAAACCGTTCCATTCCGTGACAATCCGGCCGAGCTGGTATGGATATGGTTTCATTTTTCTCTGTGACGGCTGATAACGGAGCTCTTTGGAATGTAATGCAAATGCATCAGTTGTTCCTTTGGAAATGCAAAAGTTTACAGACGATATAAGATGTAAATAGTGAACTCGTTATGGAGGATGGTCGGATATTTCTATTATTAACTTGTTTACTTTGCTCAAATAGAGCCAGCTTGCTACCGAGAAACTGATAGCCAGGCAACATACAAGAGACCAATCCTGAGTGGCAGCGTCACTACACGCATTCCACCAGCATGGTTAGCCAACCGAGAATTCCAGGCCAAGAAATCATGCTGTACTATACCAGGCTCAAATGGAATTATAACTGTAATCGAACCGTTCCTTACCACTCTTAGAACCGTTTGGACCAACGGAAAGTGTTTGGCCCAATGAAAAAGTGGCTTAAGATATTGGCATCGGCCATCAAATCCAATCGGTCTTCTGCTAAAATCTATGCTTTCTTTAGATGTTTCCCTCTTGAAACCAATGAGTAATTTGGCAAATGCTGTCCATTTCAGGCAAAATGATAATGAATTTTGAAATGAAACTGGGATGGGGCAAAGGTGTACCAATTCCTCCTCACCCAATATACATTCCACCTTCAATGATGGAGCACACCCTCCCACCACCACCCTCTGGACTGCCCTTCAATGCCCAGCCCAAAGAGAGGTTGAAGAACCCCAACGCTCCAATGCCTCCCCCTCCAAAGTGCAAAGAGGAGTTTGAGAAGGTAACTTGGCATACGTGGGACAAAAAGATTTTGGTTAGCATGGTCATAAATAGTTAGGGTAAATGACTTTCTTAGTAATGTTTGGTTATATGCATTTTATTTGTGTGTGTAGAAGAGGTGCAGACTTTTTTCGTCTTGCTCTTTGTGAAAAGCTTTTTTGCCCTTAGAATTGTGCAATTTTAATAAATTAGCAATTTTTGTAAGTAATCCTATAAATTACATATGTACCATGCTGATTGTACCGGTAAGTGTTTTGGACTGTAGATTACTTATTGCACAAGACAATATAGGTTTATAGGTTTTGAATGCAAATTAAGATAAAACTACTCCCTTTGATATTATCTGTTTGCAATAAATGTAAAGACTTTTAAAAATATATTATGGATGCAGATTGTGTTTGATTTCACTGCCTCTTTCTCTAAGGAATGTGTTCAGTCAAGTTTTAAAACTGACACCGTAGAACACATTTGTTGTTGTAGGAGTATATGTTGCATTTAGTGTTATGCCTGTTTCTTTTTAACAATACTCACATATATTCTATGTTTATTATCTGATGTGACTTCATATCCAGACTCTGTCGCAAGCCATAGTCAAAGTGGTTATCCCAACAGAAAGGTACATGTTTTTCTTTTTTTCCAAATTCTAATGAAATGTAGAGAACTTATCCCATCTCTGTAGTTTGAAAGATTGGCAATATCCATGCTACCAGAGGCTGGTTTGAGTGAGCAATAGTTGAGGCCTTGCATGGAAATCAGGAGCAGCTACTAACAATACAAGTCACACACATGCATTACATTTCTCTACAAAGGGTTTGCATCATACTGCTCAGACAGTGAAGTTCATATTAGGAGAGAGTTCTGTGGGACATACATTTCTGTTCAGAAGTTTGAGCTCAGTACATTTTTTGAAACAGTAAAATACTTTTATTCAGCAAGGATTTAAATAACTTAATAGTGATAAAGGCATTTATTTAGGCACTGTTTTTATCATTGATTTTAAGTAATTCCTTCTTGAGCAGCAAATCAGCATATTAGAATGATTTCTGAAGGATCATGTGACACTGAAACCTGCTCTAATGCCTGCTGAAAATACAGCTTTGCCATCACAGGAATAACTTACATTTTAAAATACATTAAGATAGAAATTTATATGAAATTGTATTACTATAAAAGTACTTTTATGCTATATTTTTGATCAAATAAATATAGCCTTGGTTAGCATAAGAGACTTCTTTCAACAACACTGAAAAATCTTGCCCCAAACTTTTGAACAGTTGTGTACATTATGAATTAATACTGTTTGGTGTTTTTAGAGTCTCCTTTTAGACAGAACTATTTTATGTCAGCGTTACAGCATGCTTGACGGGTTGTTACACTAGTTTTTGAGAGTGGTTCAGGTTTAATCACACATACGGCACTACTAATTTAGCAACTAAAACACCACACAATACACATTCACCTAGTGTCAGTAACACAAAAAACAGCCATCTGGCTATTGCTCACTTCAATTGCCCCTGTAGCATGGCACAAAAGCGACACCCAATCCCCATAGTCTCAGTGACCTTTGACATTGGCCTTGGTGAGCAGCACAAGTTGAACTGTCTGCAGCAGCGAGGGACCAGAAAAGCGTCACAGGATGGATTGGGGAAAGTATACAGAATGATTGCCTGACATTGGTATGATCGGCTCCAATACTTGTGATTTGTGTTTCAGTACATTTGAAAAACATCATCTGTTGATTTTATTGGACACTTCACGAGCCAGTCAGGAAGCCAATTGTTGTCCCTATCCCTTAACTGACTCTAGAAGTGCTTACATGATTTTGTCCCTCTCCATCCACACTTGTCTATTGTCAATAAGCAAGAAAAATCACTGTCACTTGGCCTCACATTTAGTATTTCAGTAGCACGTCCAGTTATAAGTTACAAGGGCAGAATGCTATGGCTGAGACTCAGATGTAGATGTAGAGAGGATTTAAATGTTTTGATTGTTACAAGCTGTCACACTGCCAGTCAGTTTTAAATCTTAAAAGCTCAAACATGTCAATTGACTCATGGATAGTAAGTGGAAGGATGTTGCATTTCATCAAGTGTCATAATTTAGCAGTAGTAGATGTTTAGGTGTGGCTGTTGATGGCGCTGAATCTGTTTCGCTTTAACTGTGTTTTTCTCGTAGGAATTTGCTCTCTCTCATCCATCGAATGATCGAGTTTGTGGTGCGTGAAGGTCCCATGTTTGAAGCCATGATCATGAACAGAGAGATCAATAATCCGCTCTACAGGTGGGTGCATTTTATTGAATGAGGCTACTCATTTTTTGACTCCTAGCCTTTAAAGTTGGCATGAAATGAAAATTCACCTTATGCATGTTTTTTGTTTTGTTTTAAATCCCATAATATTAAATTAAAATGTCAACTGGATTTTCTAGTGAAATGACAGACTTCTCCAATCTTTTAGTCTCCTTAAACTCCGCCCCTTTCTTACAATCGACTGCACTCTCACATTCATATCTGCCTATATCCAATATACAACCAATGGATAGAAGTCCCCATCCAACTTTTTTTTCTTTTTTTTTCCTTTCAATATTTCGGTCACAATATGGAAGAAAAGATCTGTCACTACTTTACTTTCATTGTGACTTGAAGGTTAAGAAAGTAAAGTTGGACAGTAGTGATTTTACTTGTTACTTTTTAATTTTCAACAGATTTTTATTTGAAAATCAAAGTCCAGCTCATGTCTATTACCGATGGAAGTTATACACCATATTACAGGTTAGTCTTATTTATTTTCATTATTTTGTCAAAACGTATTGAAATGTGTCCAGATGTCAAATTTAAAAATCACCACTTGTAGGGCGATTCTCCAACAAAATGGAAAACGGAAGACTTCAGAATGTTTAAGAACGGATCTTTCTGGCGACCGCCACCTCTCAACCCATATTTACATGGCACTCCTGAAGACGAGGAACGCGATGAAGAGGAAGAAGAAGAAAGTGGAAAGAAGGGCACCTTGAAAGACGAGTATGTCTACATATCGAAATCTGTCTTAATGGATTTTAAGTATTGTTGGTTATGTCTACTTAATATTCTCATCTGCTGCAGCGAGCGGGATAAACTGGAGGAGTTACTCCGAGGTCTTACACCGAGGAAGAGCGACATAGCTGACGCCATGTTTTTCTGCCTCACGCATGCTGATGCAGCTGAGGAAATAGTGGAATGCATTGCTGAGTCTCTGTCCATACTTAAAACACCACTGCCAAAGAAGGTCACTTATTCTGCAGAATTAAGATTGACAATGATTATGATTGAGTTTTGTCTTTCATTCATAACTTTTGTTTCCATCTGCATTTCTGTCCTCCCTCAGATTGCAAGATTATATTTGGTGTCGGATGTGCTGTATAACTCATCCGCAAAAGTTGCTAATGCCTCCTATTACAGAAAATTGTAAGTTTTACAATTTTTTTTTATACAATTAATCAAGGTATTGGTTCTTGTCGGGGTTTTTTTTAATGTTTCTTTTTTATTCTTTTACAGCTTTGAAACAAAACTTTGTCAGATATTTTCTGATCTAAATGCCACTTATAAGACAATACAGGGCCATTTACAATCAGAGAATTTCAAGGTGAGTCATCCAGCTCTCTCATTTTTAATCCACCATAGTTTTATAACCGTTATCTCTCTGGAATTGATTGGTCAATTGTGGTCCTCACAGCAACGAGTAATGTCCTGTTTCCGTGCGTGGGAAGACTGGGCAGTGTATCCTGATCCGTTCCTGATTAAGCTTCAAAACATTTTCCTGGGACTTGTCAGTCTCGATCCTGAAAAGGAGACTGAAGAGCTGGTGCCAGAGGTTAGCCTTGTAGAGATTGATTCATAGATTGTCAATAGTGGTTTTTGAGTTTAATCACAGCTCATCACAGTATGGACTGAATGATTGGATGTTAATTTTTTTTTTCCATTTAGCCACCAGAAAGGACTGAGGACATTGATGGTGCTCCTATTGTGGAGGAGGAGCTGGATGGCGCTCCTTTAGATGATGTTGACGGCATGCCCATCGATGGAGCGCCAATTGATGGAGCGCCACTCGATGACCTGGATGGAATGCCCATCAAGGGATCAGATGATGATCTGGATGGTATCCCTTGTAAGAATTGTTTTTTTTTTAACGTTTCATAGACTCGGCTCCCACTTAGTACACTTAATACATCACTCTATTCAAAGATCTAAAGGAATATAATTTACACTTACATTAGAATTGCTGAAAGTCTATGCAGATGTTCTAAAATATTTTTTTTTGGACAAATTTCAGTGCTTTTTTTTTCTTCTTCTTCAGTTGATCAAAAACCAGGTTTTAAGGTTGCTCCGTCAAAATGGGAGGTAGTGGATGGTGCTGCTTTGGAAGCTCAAGGTTAGTCCAGATGACATTTTATCGCATTATCTAAACCTTAGTTTCCTTGGCATGTACACGTCATAACATTGACTTTTCTCATTTTGTAGCTGTAACCACGTCAAAATGGGAAATCTTTGATATGCCAGATGAATCTGACAAAAGTAAAACAAGGTAAGTTTTACTAATTCTACTAGGCTTGAAAAACACATGATTATTAATGTTAAAGGGTTAGTTCACCGAAAAATGAAAATTCCGTCATTAATTGCTCACCGTCATGTCGTTGATCTCATTTTCACTTTCTTGTCATAGTTCATCTCGAGAAACTGAAAGTAAAGACTCTCTCAGAAGCTCCAGTGCTACAGAGCAGCAGTCCTACAGTAATCCTGTTAGAGAAGAATATGATTCAAAGTCTGCAAAATTTTTTGAGATGAGCGAAGAGAAACGTGCCAAACTACGAGAAATTGAGGTATGCCTAAATGCTAATAAGTGCACTAAACATAATTCTTCGTATTCTTGAAGCCGTCTAGAGATCCTGGTCATGTTTTCTTTGTCTGTGTTACAGCTCAAAGTCATGAAGTTTCAAGATGAGCTTGAATCTGGAAAAAGACCCAAAAAATCTGGACAGAGTATTCAAGAGCAAGTTGAGCTTTACCGGGACAAATTACTACAGCGGGTTAGTATCAGCTTAATTGTTTTTGACATTCCTTTAGTGCTTCTATTTTGTTTAAAACCCACTATTTTTGGACATTGTTCAGGAGAAGGAGAAAGAGACGGAGAAAGACAAAGAGAAGGAGAAAGAAAAAGAAAGAAAAGACAAAGATAAATCTGATGTTTCCCACAAAGAAAAGGACAAAGATGAATCCACACCAGGCAGAAAAGAAAAGTAAGAAACCTGCATGAAACTCCTTCAGCAAATCAGGAAATGTCTTTCAGAAATGGAGAACTCTGAATGCATTAAAGATTGTTTATTTACAGAAAACGGAGACACAGTCCCTCTCCCAGCCCCACCCGAAGTAGCAGCAGTAGGCGTGGAAGGTCGCCCTCGCCACGATCGGAGCGCTCTGATAGATCCTATACAAAAGACAGCTCGCGATCGTCTTATAAAGACTCTCCGAGAGACAGTAACCGCAAGTCTTCTAAAAGGTAAACTTATGATTTCATCTCTGTCGTGGCAGCATAAAAATTTTGTCTTTGTCTGTACTTGCTTGTTTATGGAACTAATCTCTCATTTTTAAAAATTATTATAGGTCTCCTTCACCCCCCAAAACACCTAAGAGGTCGCGTAGGTCCAGATCAAGAACGCCCAAAAAATCCTCAAAGAAATCCAGATCTCGGTCACGATCGCCTCACCGTTCTCACAAGAAATCCAAAAAAAGCAAACACTGAGACTTCTGGCTATTATGAAAATATGCCTGGTTTGTCTTTTGTGCCTCAAATTTGTCCTGTAAATCAGTGTGAGGGACATTCCCTCTTTAACCCATCCTTGTTTTGAAGCTCACTCACATTGGCACATGAACAGTGTTCAAGGGTCATCTATTGGGTGTTTTATAATGTCATTTAGGAGCTTCCTTTGACGTTCCAAATGTCCGAAAACAAAATAATCGCAGTGGTTGGGGCAATTTTCCTTCAACATGAAAACTATTGTCTTACTTTCTTTTTTGTTCATTGTTTTTAGATCCCTTGAAACTGACTTAAATTAAAATAGTGTAAGTTTCAGTTGTATAGATGTTTGCTTTTCAATAAAGACAATTTATGTGACTTCTCTCAGTATTTCCTCTTGCATACTTCCCAAATAAATATCCAAGTCTTAAAACTAGTATATAATAACAAACCAATTTAAGCTTTTATAAACATTTAAATCTAAACCAGGGATTTTCTATCTTTTAGATGACCGAATATGATCAGGGGTGGGTGGGGAATGTATATATAAAAATAAAATATGTATACGTGTATATGTACACACACATAAACTGTGTAAAGACCCTTGATATTGTGAAAAATTAATATTACAACTGGGGAAAATCTTTTATATTAAATTTGTATGTTTTACCCACTGTAGTCCTGTACATTTTAAAACTACTTTATTCTAATTGATTTGAATCCATATTGTAATTTATAATTTATTTAGTTTAATTTAATCATGATTCTACACTTTCTTTTGTTTTCCACGGAACACCTAGCACTCCTTTGTGGCTCATGGAAAAGACTCGACGGCGCTTGCGCCTTGTCAATAACAAGGAAGTGCATACACGTTGTTCTCGCGACATTTCCGCAGGTACGCAAACAAGGAAGAATCTTTTAGTCGATGTTTGGTAATTCCCAAAAATGAATGCAATAAAGTCCTGCGGGATTTTGATGAGCTTTTGCTACATATTTACAATCACCTGTGCATCTTCCGAAGTCTTCGATGGTGTTTTGGGAAACACGGCGTCTTGTCATAAAACATGTCAGATGACTTACAGTTTGCACACTTATCCACGGGTGAGTGTGAACCAGTGTCGGGTTGTTTACAAACAAAGAAACGCAATTAATATTTTCAGCCTTTCTTTAGTTTGTCTTATTAGGAGCTTTCGCATGGTTGCTTATGTTTGTAACGTTAAATCATTGTAAAGCAACAACAACGTAATAAGCGGAAGTGGACTATTTTCTGTATCTGGCCTGTTTGTTTTGTGCTAGGAGGAGGCGCTGTACGCCTGTCAGAGAGGATGTCGTCTCTTCTCCATCTGTCAGTTTGTGGGTGACAGCAAGGATCTCAACGAAACCAAATCTGAATGCGAGTCAGGTAATGTTAAAGTATTGTTTCCTTACAGAATTTGCTTTGCTCTATGTTGATAAGTGTATGTGTTAAATAACCAGTTGTGTGTGTGTGTGTGTGTGTGTGACTTTCTACAGCCTGTCGTGAAGCCTACACCCAGTCAGATGAGCAGTACGCCTGCCTTCTAGGATGCCAGAGTCAACAGCCGTTTGCAGAACAAAGAATGGAGGAGGTGTGAAGAACATATGGGATTAATTGCATTGGATGCTCATAGTCTTCCCATTAATAATTCTAATTGCATGTCGCCGGGGTGATTTTTGAAGTCACTTCTGTTTCTTCTTTTGTTCGGGGTTTGTAGTTGTTGACGATGATGCCCAGAATCCATCTCCTATACCCACTGACTTTGGTGAGGGGTTTCTGGGAAGACATGATGAGTCAAGCTCACAGCTTCATCACCTCATCCTGGACATTTTATCTCCAGGCAGATGATGGCAAAGTAGTCATTTTCCAGGTAATAATTTCCATTATTATTAGACCGCATCCATAAGGAGTGTGTAAAACAGAGATGCCCAAACTAGGTTGGCCTGCAATGCCATATCTCAAAAGGGGGAAAAATCATACCATTGAAGCGTGTAGAAAATATAAGTGAATTAGATTAAAAATGTATATTGTTATATAGTTGAATATAATGTTCCGTTTTAGTTCAAAACTAGGTTGATTTTTGCTCTCTCAGTAAAAAGTTTGGGCACTTCTGGTGTAAAGCAGTAAAGCTTATTTCAAAGTGTTGATGATCAGTATTTCCTCTTTCTCTCTGTTCTAGTCTGAGCCGCAAGTTCAGTTCATCTCTCAGTTTGATTTCCAGAGAGACGAGTCCGAAGAGTCACAGAGCACTTGTGAGCAACTTCACACTTATGCTTTCCTCTCTGATTAATAAGCAAGAATCAGAAAGTGTCATTTCATGGCCGTTTTACTAGTAACTTATATATAACAGTATAACTTAATTGACTGATCTTTTTCTTCTGTATTGTGATGTACATTTAAATGACGTAGGGCGAGGATTTGGTTATATTGGATGTAGCCAGATCTGATCAATTGCAAGAAAGGGCCGGAGTTTAAGAAGACTAAATAATTGAGGATGTGTCACGGAGAGAATTTCATAAAGCCATAACTGGAAGATCCAATTATGGCATTTGGATGAACAATTATGAGGTCCAAATTAATATTAAAAAATAAAGCCTGATTTGTGAAACTGTTTAGAAAATGTTGCAGATCTGTTTTAAGCTGCTAGTGTCACAGAAATTACAGACTGCACCTTTAAGATAAGAGGTAATGAAGTGTGTAAATATGTAATGACAGTCATGATTGGCCAGCAACGGCCCTGACTTAAACTTGTCACTTTCCACATCTGCTTCTATGCATCCTTCTCTTATCCCTATAAAGCAACATTTTGAAGGCCTCTGAATTATCAACATGATCAAAACTTGTTGCACAATCTACTACATGCCTTCTGTCATCTGATTGATAGATACTTTTTTTTTAGCAAAATCTAAAAATTAAGTTGTGGAACATGTCTTCTTGCTGTAAATTTTTTTTAATGATTTTCATAAAGTAAACCCAAGTATACTTTTATATTAGTAATATTTCAAGATTAATATTTACTGGACTGAAACAACTTAGAGAGTTTTCCATTTTTAGTTGAAAATGGTGTCTTGTACATGCATTTTGGCTTCTCATTTACACGTCAATGGCATTTTGGGAGCCTGAAAACGCAAACTTTTGAAAGCGAGTGCAAGTTTTTGAAAATGATTGATTTCTCTGTGTAAACCACAAAAACACAAATCTATGAAAACGATGACATTATGCGCATGTCACGAGTTCAGTCTATAAGTGTGTAGTTTTTCTTTATAAAGTGATATCAGCAACTTCTGGCCTAGCATGAGTAAGACAACATTTTTAGTCGTTTTCGTGGATCCATCTGAACAGAGACCGTTGTCGTCTGTTTGCAAAAACACAAAGGAAAATCTTTTCCATTTTTAGTACATCATTGTTGTGTAAACGTACCCTTAGCTTTACTTAATTATCAATAATTTATTTATTTATTTTTGAAAAAACATGTGAGGTTTAAAGACATTTCTGAGGAACGTTTTATTTTTTGTACATCTCTCATTATCATTTGGGCCTCTGAATAAAATTAAGCTGTCTTTTTCTCAAGTATGAGGTCCATTTTCTCCTGTTTCATAATATATGAGCGATTAAAAACCTGATGTATCATATTTGATATTCGACAAAAAACTTTTCTTGTTTTGGGGGGTTTATTTTTTGCAAAAAGTCCAGTAAACTGTTCCACTTCAAAACTTTTTTCTGGCTCTTATATAATGTATCAGGCTTTACAGGGTTAATAAAAGTTTCAAAATCACAATACTAATATAGGACCCTTTGTGTTTTTAATAGTTGTAGATCAGGGAATGAAAAGTCCCATTTATAAAGACTACCCAAGGAGCTTCATTCAGGAGAGAGACAGAGACATGTTCATTGATAGAAGCAACTCTGAGGACGATTACAACCTCTTCAACTGTTTCTCAAGGTTGGGCACATCTTGATCTTGATTTGGATCTTGATCTCTTATTATCTGTTGACCTTGCTGAATATAAACCATCATGATCTTGTTCTGGTAGGAACCCTTGGTTGCCTAGCTGGATCCTGACCACCACTCTGGTTCTGTCTATCTTTGTTCTCATCTGGATCTGTTGTGCCACAGTGTCCACTGCTGTTGAGCAGTATGTCCCTGCTGAGGTAAACTACTTCACATTTAGCGAACTTCATGTTTTTTAGTCAATTACTTTTAACCAACTGTTCCACACATTCTCTTCCTTTCAACAGAAGCTAAGCATAAATGGAGATATGGAGTACATGAAGGACAAGAAACTGACCCCTTATCTGCAGTCTTCTCTAGTGATCATCAGATCTCCTGGGGTGGAGGAGCAGGAAGCGGGACCCCTTCCGTCAAAGGTCAATCTGGATCAGTCTAACATTTAATCAGGCTAACATCCAAAGGAATTGGGGTCTCATAGATATTTGTTTTTTTCAAAGTTGTGGTTATTGCTTCAAACTCATTTACTGTGGGTTTTTTTTGTTTCTCCTTTTTCGAATTTGAGAAGCGTGGACTATGGGGGATATATTTTGTTGATGTTTTGGCACTTTAAAGGCATTACCTATTAGAATGAAAGCTCTGTATGATCTCAGTTTTCCGGTTTACTACCCATTTGTAGAGATGAAGTCTTTGTTTCTTTTATTTTTTGAGTGTTCTCGGTGTGATCAATAACAGCTTGTGATTTGAGGGTACATGTGTTGAAAATGAAACATTAACATTTTGATTTGTGCTTTAGTACAGGATATCTCAGTTGCAGAGGGTGCAGATTTCATGAACTGTCAAAGAGAGTCATGAAAACATTGTAAATGAAAATATTTTGCAACCTCAGATTTGTCATCTTGATATTAATAAACAAACCTACAAAAAGAGTTCAGTCCCTTTTTAATTCTTCTAACAGGTTTAATAGATTGATCTAAATCAGACGTCAGTGAATCCTGTGAAATTGTAGTAGCATAGTTTTTAGTGTGCATTTTGTCGTTTGTTTGGGCATGTCAGCTCTGGCAACAAAGATTATGTACGTTTTGATGACATTATGACGTTCACACTGTCAGTTTTTGGGATTGACAACCGCATTTACTTACAGGTGTGAGTTTTGAAATGTCCCGTTCACACAGCAATTTTAGCAGCGTCTCGACTCGAATACTGTCTGTATGAACATGCAACGGTATTCTTACAAGTAACCATAGCGAAGGGGACCACCAAAGTAACACAGATGGCGACGTTAAGTGAATAAGGAATGTTATCTATTCTTTTGTATTGCTTGAGAAGATTACACATTTTATTTTTAAACCAATAGAATTTATTTGATACTGATTGTTACTTTTCAAACAGAGACAGTCTTTTAACAGTCTTTTATTTATTATTATTTTTTTTTTTTAAGTTTAGAGAGAACTGAAACAGAAAAGGAAGGCGAGACAGACATACTTCTAACTTTTCTAGTTCCTTTTTCTTTGGATAGAAACATATGAGTGAATTTATCAAGCATCAATGGTATTTTATTACTTGTTCTTATGAATGTTAAATACAACTAACATTCAAAATTTTGGGGTCTGTAATTTTTTTTTAAAGAAATTAATACTTTTATTCAGCAAAAATGCATTAAATTGATCATTTATAATGTTGCAAATTATAAATGTAACGACAATAATAATGTCCATTTAAAATAAATGCTGTTGTTTTGAACTTTAATCAAAGACTCCTAAAAATCTTTCATGATTCCCACAAGCAGCACTGTTTTTAACATTGATAATAAGAAAAAAGCATTTATTGCAAATTGCAATATTTCACAATATAATTGGTTTTATTGTATTTTTTATCAAATAAATGTATTTTTGGGGAGACTTATTTCAAGGGCGTTAAAAATTACCTAAAACTTTTGAACGGTAGTGGATATATACTGTATATATAGAGAAGGAGAGAAAGTTATGTAATTTCACTAAACAAATACTTATGTTTTCACTCTTACAATGTTGTGTAAACTGTAATGTGTAAATTGTTTTCAGTGAACATCACAATGTAAAGTGTTGTCTAGCAATGAGGCTGATGTAACAGGATGAGTATTTTTCATCAGATTGTTGTGGTTAGTGCTGCAGATGCTTCCCAAGAACTACATGTATATGTCTCTGGGATCACTAGTTTTTGGCATTGGCCTCTCTGAAGCACCTCCGTATGATATTTCTTGTGTTAATCCGAATCTAACACAGTTCTTCAAGTGCTAAATACCGAATCTGCATAATATTTTAACTTCATTTATATTTGCCAGTAAATCGTGATTGTGGGACACCACAAAATGAGTCAGGATTTTTGTGTGATGACAGAGTAACTTCCCGATAGTAGCATCCCACTTTTTGACCTCTGTAATGGAGATTCTGACTGTCCCAGTGGAGCAGATGAGGAGCAGATAATTGAAGTAAGCATCTAGACATTTACACTTATCCTACTTACAGTACAATTAATGCTTTTTTTCTTTTTTTTTTACTAAAGCTGCCTATGTTCATTTTAGATTATCTACCAACCTTCCAAGTAACCTTGTTTTCAGAATGTTTTCATGAATACATCTGCACCAGAGGCTAAAAATACCAAGATTTCTGAAAATGAAGCAATGTGCTTGATTATTTTGTATTGCTTTCAAAGTCAGATGTACCGTCTTATATCTATGACTCTGGGCATGTGTTCACACTACCATTTGTCCTATTTGGTAATATATTTGTTCTCTTAAGGCTGGAATACACTACAAAACTTTGGTCCAATTTTTTTGCCTTAATTTGCAGTCTGGATAAATCAACGCCAGTTGCCAAAACTCTGAGCCAGTGTTCTGTTTTGAGTTGACCGATTTCTCAGAAATTGCAAAACCGTTTTTTCAGACAATGAATCCTCCCAGCCTGTGGATCAAACACGTTTGAAATTTTTAACTGATTCTAGAACTTGTTTTTATTTGACACGTGTCTTCTAACAATGAAGCATGTGTTTCTGTGAGTTTGTTGTGTTCAGAACGACTTGAAAGTCTGGTAGTGTTGTTTAATGCACGTTCAATTTTTAACATTAACAGATTTTAGTAATGATTAGATTTTATTAATACAAATAAGATTTTTTATGGAATATTGCGCTATTATACGTGATTTATCCGTGCACATAATCGTTTTAAAATTCAAAATTGCAAAAATAAAAATCTCTTGCAAAATACGTCCTCCCAGCACCAAAATCAATTCCTGACCTACATTTTCTTCTTATTCAAGAAGCCATTGCACTCAGATGTGTCACAATAGGGAAGAAAAGAAATTTCCGTTTCATGTCGACTTCAAGGATATTACTCAATGATTTTGTATAAAAACCAGCCAGCCAATTTGTCTGAGGAAATAAAAGTTCGCAGTCAAAAATAAAAAACGAGATTTTTAATTGTAAATAATTCAAACTAAAAGCATTTCTGTGTCACATTCCTCACAGAGGAATGCACTTGATACATGTCACATGTGTCCATTCAGTAGCTATTTAACAGATCCAAGTCCTCCGCAGACAGATCTGACAAAGACTGGCGCTTTGTGAGAGGAGCTGAACTTTGCTCTTCCTCAGATGGTCTCCTCTTCTTTCCCTTGTGCACTACAGCCACTGTTGATGAATGAGCGCTGTGCTCTGCTGTTGAACTTGTGCCACAGACATCAACCGTGTAAAAGTGAATTGGCACAACTTTGTCTTTGCTTGTGGCGTCACTTGTCCCAGACATGGAGTTCAATGTGTCTCGGACAAACTTTTCTCTTCCATCTACAGAACATATATAAATATATATAAACATTACAACAATATACAAATTATTTATAATATTAGAAATTTTTATACTATATATAATAATTGTGAGATAAAGTGAACATGTAGATAAAATGAAAAAACTCACAGAAACTGAGAGCATTTGTTCTTGGTTTGGAGGATTTCTTTGGTACTTCTGAAGCTGTAATTTCCCACTGGTTTATTACCTGATTAAACATTTTGAGAGGCCACAGCATAAAACGTCTACAATCACAACTTTACATTCAACATTACCAATCAATCATGGATACCATTGAAACCGTATATGTTACCTGTTCAGCCCAGCCTTCTGTGCTGCAATCAGAGTGCCCGAACTCCTTCAAAGGGGTCTCTGAGAGGACCATTCCCATCTTCTGTCTGAAGAATCCCTTCAAAGACTCATTCACCTAAAAGAGATCGTCAATAATATACAAGAGCTCCTTTAAAACTTCCGCAGTTCATTCAAAGTTAATGAAACTCAATGATGTTATCTTTTTAATTGCGTTACCGTCACATTCGTCCTAGATATATCTAGTTTCTGTAGCATTTTAAAGCTCGTTAGATATCCGAGACCTTTCTCAGTGATGGGATTCTCTGTTAAGAAATAAACCGAAGTACAAGAGTGTAAGCAAGCATAAAAACGAGAACCTGTTATGCATAAAACACCCGAAAATACTTATGTAACAATAACATTAAAATGTTTAGGGACATTTCCTATCATTATCAGTGTTGAAAACAGTTGTTCTGCTTAATATTTTTGTGGAAACCTTTTTTTTTTTCCCTCAGGATTCTTTGATTAATAAAATGTTTAACAGAACGGATATCTTTTGAAATCTTATAAATGTCTGTACTGTCACTTTTGATCAATTTAATGCATCTTTGCTGAAAAAAAAAAAAAACCTTACACCAAACTTTAGAAAGGTAGTTTCTGACTATACAAATGCATTAACTAACCAGAGAGGTCCAAAAGCTGCAGGCTTTCGAGGCCTTTCTTCATCACCCTCACCGGCGCAGTCAGCCTCTGCAGGCCTGCGTCAGAAAGGCAGTTTGCACCTATGAAAAGTTTCACAAGGCTAGAGAAAAAAGGGAAACGTGAGGGGGAAAAGAAAGTGATTTTGCAATTTATCACAAACTAGAACAAACCGTACACCCAGCAATCATCTGAAATGTTTCATTTATGCAGTGTACACAATTATGTGTTATCCATACCTAGTCAGGGCTTCAGAGGTTATGTATTGAAAAACCTCATGTTCGTCGCCTAATCTACATCCATAGAGGTCCAGGCACTCCAGCCTCTGAAACTGTCTGATCTCTTCCAACCTTTCAGATATCAAAAGGTACCTGAAAAGAGAGTAGCACAGCTGCAAATGCTCTAGTTTCTGATTATATCGTGTATAGGCCTACCTAGGCAGCATTTTGGACGTCTTTAAGCCTTTAAAATTTTAGTACGGGGATGATCATATTTTGGGGGTCAACATCTAAAAGTTGTTTGACTGGTTTACTTGATATTTCTCACCTGTTTCTCAAACACAGGGATTTCAGCACTAGTTCTCCATAGGCCTCACAGAAGACCTGCAGTGCTCTGGATGCAGTTTGAGGCTCATTAAATTTGTGTCTCTCTTCGGCGGCCGAGAACAACTTATCAGCCATTTGCTCAGGAAAACCGACCAGCGAGTCCACATGCTCAATATGATCAGCAATGAACTGTAAAGAAATGTCAAATAAAGACTTCACCGTGTACCGCAGGCTCCCCTCCTTGTTGTAGGTAAAAATGAAGTGGTTTCTTTTCTTTGTATGGCTGGCGGAGGGTAAAGTGTCGAAGCAGAGTTGAAATGAGAAGTCTCTGTTGAAGAGTCTGTGCGGCGGAGCATCATTCTTGTCTGCACTGACACATCGCAGTTCTCCTTTCTCTCTAACATACACATTGCTACAGTCCTCATTTAAATACATCCTTTCCCCCTCTTTACACAAACAGAGCGTTTAATATCCGAAATAGTCGGTTGACTTTTGTAAATTCAAGGCTGTACTGACGGAAATATCGAGAAGTTTGTACAATGTAGAGAGATTTAAAAGCGACGGGCTCTTGAAGTAACGTCCCTCCTCTGTGTCGAGTTTCACGAGCATTCCAAAATAAAAGTCTTTTCTGAACTCTTGCACCATAATCAAAGACTATATATATATACTTGAAAGGGACTTTGCTGTATTGTATTTAAACTTAATGTAATCATACTTCCTAGATAACTGGAGTAGTTAAAAATCTTTTTTGAAGTGTCTTCCTGAGTCACTTCATTATTTTTTCCTGCTGCGTCTTATAACTTTGATGTATTTACACCCCCCCCCCCATATTTTTGTTACTATATTATTTGTTACTTTAATTTTTATTGCTATTATTTATTATTATTTTACTTTTATTTAATTTAATTATTTTTGTAGTATTTTATGTAATAATAATAATAATAATTATTCTCCAGATGTTTTCCTTGGACCACAAGGTGGAAAACACCGGGTTAAAAAATAATTTGAACATTATTATGGACAACTTTTATTTTGCTACGCATCATTGTCAATCTATTTCCGCGTTTCCATTTCCTCAACTTCAAAACAAAGTTTAAGCGGTTTAAGTTCCTGAAACAGTCAAGAAGCTTTTACTGGTAAGTTTATTTAACATGACGACAACATTAGAAGTCGTATTTTAGTATAGTTCTTTATAGTTTTTAGTATCTTCTTAACACAATTTGTTACGTTCTAAGTGCAGTTTGTGTTTCTGTTGTATAATATCCGCATACGTCTGATTGTAAACAGGTTGTACAGTGTCTCACTCCTATACATGTGATCAGGACACTTCAGTTACAGCAGTAAGTCATCTATGGTTCATATTTTCCGTAAATCTTAATACTTAAAGGGATAGTTGTGTCATCACGCACTCACCCATTACTTTATTCCGATGAACACAAAAGAAAGATGTTAGGATTAGGAACATTAGGAAGCTTCCCATTCGCTGTATGGGAAGAAGATGCAGTTAAAGTGAATGATCACTGAGGCTGTTTGCCCCTCACATTCTGCCTAATATATCCTTTTGTGCTCCATATAATAAAGAAAGTCTTATTTGAAACAGAATTTGAAAATGATTGTCATTTTTGGGTGAACTATCCCTTTAACTGCCTACAGTATCAACAACTGTCTTCTATTCATGCCTTCATTCACAGAGCACATAGAGCTGTGATGGCAAATACTGATTTCCATCTGCAATTTCAAGGTGAGTACCCCAACATTTCACAATATATTTAAAATGAATATCAAAATACCACACTAAAATGAATAATGACTGTATCTATTTATTTAACTGTTCATTGAGCATAATAATACATAGGATATTGTGGAGTCTGCCTCTTGAAATTTGTCCAAAATGTTTTTATATTTTACTAGAATTTGAAGATGATCAAGGATTCATTGAAAGTAACCAAGGTGCCACGACAGTGACCATCGATGATCCCATTAAATCACGAAAACAACGAAAAGCTACTGGCACTGCACATGAAGAAGAGATTGATCCATTGGACAGCAATGACAACACTGAGGTCAGTCAAACACAATCACAAAAAATCTGACATTTTTGACATAAAAATGACAAAAAAATCATTTCCCCAAATGGGGCAGCGATTCAAAATGTATGTTCCTTTGTCAAACAGCTTCTGTCAGGTGAAAGAAAAAGTGCACCCTTCTGGACGTTTGAGTTCTACCAAACATTATTCGATGTGGACAGCCATCAGGTCAGCCAGCTGTAGGATTCACTTCTCACAATACAGTGATTGTCAATTTCAAGCAGTTAAAATGCATTCATTGTGTGTTTCTTATCCTTTTTAAATATAAAAGATGAATTGCTGCTGTTTTCCCATTTTAGTTATTTAAATCCAAGCAGGTCTACTCATGCACATGAAATGATTGTTTTGTGAAGTGACTGAAAAGTTGTCAACAATATGTTGTCAAGACAAGACCGAAATAATTCTGTTTGTTTATTTATAGGTAAAGAACAGAATAATTGGTTCAATTCTGCCTTGGCCTGGGAAAAACTTTGTTGAGGTTAATTTACGGAGTAACCCGGACCTGTATGGTAAGCTAAATTAAACTAAAATTGATTGATTAGAGCAAAGACAAAGAAGTTTATAAAAGGTTGAATATGTTGTTTTTCTAGGACCTTTCTGGATCTGTGCAACTCTTGTTTTTGCCATCGCTATTAGTGAAAACATCTCCGGTTTGCTGATGGAGCATAGTCAGGCGAAGTACAAATATGTGCCAGACTTCAGGAAAGGTTAGAGATATGTTGTTTGAAATAATCTAGCATTTTAAATGTATCAAAAAATTGTAATCTTAAACTTTAATATTAAATGAAGATATGACATACAACACGTTAATATTTAAGATCAAATGTTTATGTATATGCTTCCATTCTAAAGATTGGGGTTGGTAAGTCTTATTTTATTGTTGTTGTTTTTTGGAGAAATCTCTATAAAATAACTTTTCTATTTTAAAATATTTTAACATGTCATATTCCTGTGTTGGCAAATTTTCAGCATCATTAGTGTCCAGTCTTCAGTGTCACATGATCCTTCAGAAATCATTCTAATATGCTGATTTGCTGCTCAAGAATGATTCAGTCACATTTTAAATAAGGGTCCAATTCTCAACATTTAACTAACTGCTAACTAAGACTTTTGCCTCAATAAACTCCTAATTACTGCTTCTTAATAGTTAGTAAGGAAGTTGTTAAAAGATTTGATCACTTCAGAATTAAAATTTCCTGAAAATTTACTCATATATATATAATATATTTCATCCAAGATGTCTTTCTTTCTTCAGTCGAAATGAAATTAAGGTTTTTGAGGAAAACGGGTTGAAGGTCCAAATTGCAGTTTCAAAGTCAGTGCAGCTTCAAAGGGCTCGACACAGTCTCAGACGAGGAATAAGGGTCTTATCTAGCAAACGAACGGTCATTTAATATGCATGCTAATAAGAAACTAGTTAATAGTGAGGATTGGACCCTAAACTAAAGTGTTACCAGGATTTCTTGTTTTAATCAATGATGAAAACAGTTGTGCTGCTTAATATTTTCAGTGATGCATTTTCTTCAAGATTCTTTGATGAATAGAAAGAATGAAAATGACCAAAATTACCTAAACAAAATAGACCGTTCGTGCTCACCTTAAAAAAAAATGACCCTGCTTCTCGTGATTGTTTTCCAGTAACCTTGGCAGCCACAGCAATCTACAGCTATGCATGGTTAGTGCCTTTAGCTCTATGGGGTTTTCTCACCTGGCGAAATAGGAAGATCGCAAGTCTGGTGTCCTACTCCTTCATGCAGATAGTCTGTGTCTATGGTTACTCGCTCTCCATCTACATCCCCACTGTGGTTAGTAGTACAACCATAATATATGCATTAATCTGTGCATCATTAACACATCTGATACTTTGTTTTCAAGCATTCTCTGTTATTATTTTGCTTACACTTGTTTGTTTGCCTTTGTGAAAAACAGGTGCTGTTGATAATACCAAATGAAGGGCTGAGGTGGTTCGCCATCGTGGTAGCTTTGTGTCTCTCAGGATCTGTGCTGGTATTGACATTCTGGCCAGCCATCAGGGACGATAAACCAAGGATTACCATAGCGATTATAGCCACCATCGTGATTCTTCACGTCTTACTTTCGGTTGGTGGCAAGGTACGTCTTTAAGAATCCTTATGCATTATAAATGAATGTGTTTCTTACAAAATATCTATTCTTTCAAAATATGCAAAACATGTATTCAGGATGCATAACCTTTAATTAAGCAGCGTCAGTCCATATTGGATATTTATTTGTGCATACTCGATTTCCCTATTTTTACATTTTAGATTACCTTTGCTGTCACCTAATAGTTTTAAAGACCCTAATAATTTAATAATAATAATGACGATAATCTTTATCAGATCTTTAGCAATAATAAAACATCCATCTTTCATACTGTACATTATAATGTTGTAATGTGTAAATGGAATGGTAGCATTAAATTTATTTAAGCAATATATTATAGAATTGTAATATTGGCCATTACATGATAATAATTACTGGTTTATATGTATTTTAATATCACTGCATCCCTAATATGTATGCATATAATACAAGCAAAACATATTAGTTTAAACTTTGATCAATTTGATTATAATCGCATCTTTCGAGTGTTGATTTTATAACAGTAAAGTTCGTAGCTATAGCAGCTCAACATCAGAATTCCGGCACTGCTTTTTGCAGTGTTAAAGGATCAAACAGGTTGGTGTCAAATGTGTTTTCCCAGCGGAGGGGTGTGTTCTTGGAAACAATGGCAATAGTCATCGACTGGCTTGGAAACGTGCCAGTGTGTGAGCAGAACCATATCCTTATGGCTATCGTGTGCCATCAATTACATTCATTTAATTAGGGAATGCAGTGTTAGCGGAGTTTAAGGAACAAAAGTGCTGTCAAAGTCTGAAAGATTTGTGTCCCCTCTCTTTTTTCAGGCATGTTTCTTCAGCACATACAAGATGGATCCATCATCGGAGGATCACAATGAGACATTGAAAGCGACCAACACTTCATCATCCTGAATTACAGCCTTGGGTAAATGCAGGATTTCAGTGATGTGGCACTCTCATGTGCTCTGACTGCTGAACTGTTTTAATAATGATGAAATGGCATAGAAATACCAGCACTTTTAAATGAGCCAAGTGTCATTTGATTGGGAAAATTAAGACAATTGCATTTGGCAAGATGTTAACATGAGACAAGACTTCCTGTGCATAATCTGTGCTCCTCGAGAGACTGTTATTCTTCTGTAATTGCAGCTTCTCCTCTTGCCTTATTAGAGAGAATCCGGTATCTTGATAATGAGATTGTGGGCTGTCTGGATTTCTTCATCTTATATTCTGTGAGGGTAAAGACTTAATTTTGATGGGTTTATGTTTGCAGGCGAGTAGCGAAACCTTGAGATAATCATCTACAACATGTTTTAAAGTTTTCTGATTTGAGGTTCAGACATGTTACTGTTACAAAGCAGAGGACGTGTATATACTGTGTAGCTGTGGTTTAAATATTTATGTGATAATTGAGCTTGAGATGGTTTTCAAAAGGGTCACTCTCATGTTTCTGCCACTTTGGGACATGTACATGTACTTAAAATGTTTTAACACTTTATAACACTACAGTGCCAGCAGAAAAAAGGCATGTAAAAAGAAAAGAAAATGTGTTAAATTGCACATATAGACCTAAAATAGTTACATAATTTCAATTAAAATGAAGTTGGAAGTCAAAGCTAGAGTATTTAAATATTTTACAAACTTTCAGTTCTGTACGATGGCCATTGATTTTTTTTTTTTCACTGTATATTTGTAACAAGATCTCTTTGTAGTTATTTGTATCAATAACTGTATTCCAAGATGACAGATTTTAATAAATATTTAGCAGGGGTTTTTTTTGTCCCCATTTAAAATTACATGCAAAACGTATACAGTTTTGTTTTTCCTTTTATTATGTCTCAATGATTGATGGTGATATTGATAGCCAATAGTTTTGGTGCAGATCATAGAATTTCATTCTCAGCATCAAGATTCAGGAACAAAGGTTTATTGTCATTGATAAAATCTATCTTGTCTTTGATGTCAGGATTTGATACAGTGCAACGTTTCGTATATCTCCGAGGATCATCGGCAGTGCACTTTTAACCTTTTATTCGTCCGTCATTGGATTAATTAGATCATTTTTTTTTAAAGTTGGCACTGGCATTATGAAATGGCTGAGCTACATTTTCCAAATTAACAAAGAAAATTTGTGTCACTTGAAACTGTGTCAATGTGTGGTGTGTCCTAATTAATGGTTATTCTAGCCTTAGCTTAGAGTTACACCGAAGCTGCCTCCCAAACCTATAACCTTTTGTGGAGGAATGTCAGCTTCACAAGTCACTGTTTCCCTTTACACAGTGGATTAAAAATAAGGAGGCTTTATTTTTGCATCACATGTATCTGCTGACATTATTTTAATGACCTGCAAATGGAAACTCTATTTAAAGAGACTTTGACCTGACGACCTCTACCAAGGGACATGCCTTTTCAATATTGCATTTAAGACTGCAAATGAATGATGGCTGGGAAAGTGGAAAAGGTGTCCAAATACGAAACTTTAAAGCTTTTGGAAAAGTGCCGGAAGGAAAGAGACGACGCTTTGCACCGCGAGAATGTGATGAGGGAGAAAATGAGACAATATGAGTCTCGAATGAGATCCACCGAAGCGCTCAAACAGAAACTGAAGCAATTGACTTTAGACAACAAGGAGCTGAGGAAACAAGTGAAGATCCTGAGGGCTGAAATTGGGTTAGAGTCAAGTCCCAAATTTCACGGCAAATCCACCAAGGATATAATCAACGACCTGCATGAGAAGGAGCGAGAGTGCAATTCACTTGTTGAAAAAGCCGGAAAACTAAGCATGACCATTGATGAATTGACGTCAGAACTGGCCAACACCGTCACCTCAAAGACTCTGCTGGAGGACCAGGTCCAGTCCCTGCAACAGAACCTGAAGGACATGACAAACAATCAGCGCCGTCTTCTGAAGCTCTGGGAGGATAAGAAGGCTCAGCGGGAGCAGCTTTCACTGCCCGCGATCCCGCAGAGACCCGGGCAGAAGCCGGTGGTGCATAAAGGCGTCCAGACGGAGATGTCCATCAGCTCAACACAGATATTACCCACCAATGCGTTTGAGACTAAGACCCGCCGAGAGATCGATAAAAGCAGAACTAATCTGGAGAGACGCGGCATCACGTTAGCGAATGGCACCCATCGAGAGAAAAACGCGTTAATTCAGAACGAAGCGAAAGGAATACACAACTGACAATCACTATTACATCAAACCTTTCTGTCTGTCTAAGCATCGTTAGGCCTAAAATACAGCATTATGATACTATGACATAAATATGTTGTTTTAAAGTGTTTAAATAAGTAAGAAATAATCTGATAGAAGCATATTTGAATGGCCTAATTAAGTTATTTCTTATGTATTGGCTCATTATTACATTTTTTAGACTGTTGTTTGATGTAATGACTAACAAAACATTGTGTATAATGAATTACTGTTTAACATTAAATATAAAATGTATTTGTTTTTCTTTCCTCTCTCTTTAATTATGGTAATCGATATACCTACAATTCATTAATCTATATTTAATTAATTTATGCTAAAAAATATGCTTCACTATTTTGTATTTTAAAATCAAGTGGATATACATTTGCGCAAAACTACATTTCTGAGCGGACTGTTTAAAGGGACATCTACCCAAAATATCAATTCTGTCATTTAGTGACCCACATGTCGTTCCCAAATCCGTATGACTTCTTTATTTCTCTGCAGAACACAAATGAAGAATAACCAAACGGTTACCATTGACTTCCATTATATGTGGACAATGAAATATGAACGCATATATTTATCAAAATATCTTCTTTCTTCACAGAAGAAAGTAAGTAATGACACAATTTAAATTTTTGGGTGAACTACCGCTTTAAGTGTGATTGTACTCAGGCAGTAAGTCGGACGCACTCGCAGCGGGTCCTTATGAGGTCCTTCGAATGTGTGGCGCGGATCCTCTCCTCACTTTTGCTATGTTGATATGGATTTCACTCAACTGATGCTGAACTGAAACAAGCGTGACAAAATGTTTTCGCTAAAACAGAATTGTTGGTTTATAAAAAAGGTAAGGACTGGTTAAATATGAACCATGTTTGAAGAACTGGACGGTAACCAACCAACTAGAAAGAAAGCGTTAAGTCGGCAGTGACTGGACATCATTGTTTGTGTGCTTTCGTGTGTGTTTCTGATAAATTAATAGTGTATTAAATTATATTAGCTCTACATAACGTATTGGAGCAACTTTTTAAGTCGTAATCGTAGAAAGATTTTTGATGACCGGCTTATAAGCAAAGCTGTGTGAAATGTCCCTGTAATGTTACTAGACTAAATTCTCATCTTGTTTATTTTCAGGTTGTGATATGGAGGGCCGTGTCGAGTATCGCATGGTCAGTGCTTCTCTTGCCCGTGACAACTGCAGTCTTTGTGCTCTTGAGTAGATTCAGCCTGTTTCACCCCATCCAATGGATCTCAGGTGAGGAAGAGAGCAACAAAATGCATAATTACAAGAAGTTACTGATACCGAGACGTGCTGGAGTATGAATTATTTATATAAGCAGTGGTTCTGACCTCAAGGGACATCAAACATAATGTGCAAAACCTTGCAAAGCCTTTCATATGAAATAAGTCTGAAGTTGCATGCATATTTGTTTTGTGTATTATTTGTTCAAACTGGCTTTATGGCCCATGTAGTTGGTACACTCAAGAAGGAAAAAACAGACCCAAACTGTGAAAAAATAAGTTTTTTTTTCAATTCACATTTATTTGTTTAGCACTTTTCACTATACATATCGTTTCAAAGCAGCTTTACAGAACATGCATGTTTTTCTACTTTAGAATTAAGAGTAATCTGTTATCTGGAGACTGTCAAAGTTATGCCCATATTGCAGAAATGTACAGTTTGAAGACAATACAGATCATGCAGTTAGCTACTGTCATTTTTGTAATCGTAATGTTTACAATATATGGAAATATATTTTTATATATATATATACACACACACACAATATATGGCTTTGTACATTTTTGTAATTTGGTGCAGATGTTATTTATATTATACCAAAAAAGTGGGATGAAGTTCTGATAGATTGTAATGTTATCAATGAGATCTGTATAACAGACTACTTGCATATATATATATAATTTTTTTTTTTAAATATCAGTTGTCACTAATCTCCCAATATTGTTTTAGTAAGATATTTAAATGCTTAGTTTTATGATCAAAGCTCTGTAGTTTTTTATTGTGTGCAATACAATGATGATTGTACATGTGCAAATATCATGTACAAACAAACCTTTGTCAAAAGCCATATCATATTGATACATACATTTTAACATGATTTTTCCCCAAAAAAAAAAATATGCATGGATAATCAAGTAAACCTAAGTTGCTTAAGACCAGTAAGTATTTATCTTGAAATATTACAAACAATATAAAGATATGCTTTTATGATTTTTCTAAATCATTAAAGATTTCACTGCAAAAAGACACCACAACGTTAAGGTGTACATTTTTACATTTATACTCAAAGGTCTCTTACTTGCCAAAATATCTATGAGCTTTCAATCAGGTGACAGAAGGCGTGTAGTAGACTGTGTGCAACAGATTTTTCAGCAATGTTTTGATCACGTTGATAATCTAGAGGCCTTATAAATTTTGGGCTTTATACGATTAGCATCTGAATTGCCCTTTCGTCAGCATCTCAAACATTGCTTTCAGAATGCACAAGTCTTCTTACGGCCTCAAGTACCATCTTTTCCCTTGTCGTGCTGTGTGGAGTGGTTCTGATGACTGGCTTTTTCAACCTAGAGTTCTACACTTGTGAGTAAACTAACTAGATTTGTCTTTCATTGATCTTCAAAATCATTTGCAATTGTTGAATTGCACATTATGCTGATTATTTCACTTTTTGTGTTTCTCTAAGTGGTTCCTTCCATTCCGTGTTCACGCGTGGCTCTTCTGGGGACAGTGTTCCATCCGCGACAGTGTGTCCATTCTTTGGTCTACTGCACCATGGGCATGCTGGTAATGTGGTGTGCTTCTGTTACCATTGGTGGACGTTACAGCACTTTAGGAACTCCCTGCAGGCAAAGTGAGAGGTGGGTTATGACCTGATTCTGTTTGTCCCACATACACTGATCCGGCGACATGCTCAGAGGATCATGTTTCAATAATTGCATTCTAGGTGATGCAGTTCTTTCGTCCCCAGACGAAGAGATTGACTCGCATACAGTTATCTTAAGTTGTTTTAATTAACACGGAGTAATCCTATCTCAAAATTACCTTGAGGCCATTCTTACTCTACTATAGGTCAAGTGCACCTCTACAATGCAAATGAATTGCATTCTCTGTCTGCGTTTGGTTTTTAATGAGAAGTCTTTTTGTAACCAATAACTGTCCTTTATTTTTTTGTTGGCTTTTCTAGTGGTGAATTTGTGACCTGTCTGAATGAGTATCATCTCTTTCTTCTCCTGGCTGGGGCCTTCATGGGATACAGTCATAGTTTTTTGGGAGTGGTTCAGAATATGTACTATGTGTCCTTTCAACCTATACAAGTAAGTATTTGGCTTTTCAGATCAGTTGCTAAATGTCATGTGTAGTGGTCTACTGATAAGGATTTTTTGATGACCCATGCCAGTATCTTAGAGAGCAGGGTGACCGATATAAATTATATCAGACTTTTTAATTTAAAATTCATAAATGACACATTCATAACAATTGCTGCCATTAATTTTATATTTATTTTACATAATATTTAGTAAAATATTTAGAAATAAATATTTTGCGAATGAATTGACATAAATTAAAAAATATATATATATATATTTTTGTATTCCAATTATTTTACTTGTTTAAATATATAAATGTGTATTTGCTATCATTTTTCTTTCAGTTTTGAGACAGAACTGTTAATCAGCCCTTGGTTCAAAACACTGTCAAAATAAAAGTCCTGCTTCTGACTCTTATCGGCCAAACAGATTTTAAATTTTTTTAGATTTTTATTTATTTTTATTAAAAATAAATATAATATTTCTGTCTTGGGTATATATCAGTCCACCACTATTTCTATTGTCTCATATCCAATCTTTGATAGTTGCAAAAGTCTTGTAGAAGGATTGAATGAGAATAAGCTAAATCATTAAGGCTTTCATTAATAAGTTATTAATGCAAAACTCCCTTTTGTCCCTCCCACATTGCTGGTGAAGCAATACAAATATCCGCGGTTCAAGGGCTGTCTACCAGCGTTGGTGAAGTGCAGTGTTATTCAATCCTTATATTCAGCCAGGAATTTTGCTGCTCTGTATTTCTTTTTTGGTAAGTTGCATTGATGATCAGAGATTCATCCTCTAAAATTCATCCGTTTTTCTGTCAGTTTCTCTTTAAATGTTTTTTTTTTAACTTCCTTAGGATATGTTCCTAAGACCTGGATCTCCAGCACATTTAATTTACAGATAGACAGGTCAGATTTGTAATATTAAATGTTAACTAATATGGTCTAAAGTAAAATTAACCTTTCTTCATGAATATTCATGAGTCTTTATATTCCTTTTGCTACTTTATAGTTCTCTCCAACCACTGGATTCATTGACTGGACTTCTAGACTTCTCCCTCCTCTACCACCTGGCGATCAGTGGCACTTTCCTGTACCTAACCTGGTACCTCACTGTGCTTCTCTTCAGGATTTATGTCACAGAGGTACTTGAATGTAAAGGTTTAATTTTAGGATATATCAAAGCAATTGGCTTTACTCTAGTACCTGATTTTAAAATGATTCTGATGGCTTGTCATGCATCTTCAGGCCTACAGTTTTCCAATGCAGTCCACATTTACTGAGGATGCAGAGCAGTGTCTCCCCAGAGTTTTGGCTGAGAAGAACACTTCTGTCATGAAGGTCAGTTTTATTTTCTTCATTTTCAGAAAAACTCAGCTTCCAGGGTCAGATCATTTTCAAATCGTGATTTATAGGCTCATAGAAACTAATAAAATATTAAGTTATGGGAATTTCTACAGTCAACTTTTTTTTTCTTGTGAACTATAATAATTTGTTGAATATTTCTTTTTGTGAGTACAACCTCTATGAAATGATCATTTAGCAAATTTGCTAATGGATTCGGTATTGGTTATGAATTTGGTCAAAAGTCATGGTTAAAATGTATCCTAAATGTCATTATTGATGCTTGTTTGCAGATGTTAGAGATTCTTAACTGATTAACTGTTTTTACAGTTTTTGGCTCTGCAAGACTTGGCTTTGTTATCGCAACATTCTATCTCACGTAGAGTGGAAGTCTTCAGTCTGAGTCAGCCAGGTACAAACTAAAAACTTTAAAAAAAAAATCCTAACTCATTCCTTTTCATCCCTGGTAAACTAATGTAACCTGTACATGTAGGTGGTCACCCTCATAACTGGAATGCCATTAGTAAGGAATGTCTGTCTTTGCTGAGTGAGCTGACACACAGACTGGTAGCTCATCAGGATGCGGTTGCCTCTAATGGCCGAGTTAAATCTCAATCTGCCAGCAGTGACACCAGATCAGCCTCTTCAAGCAGCTCGGGTAAGGCCGCTTGTATAACATCCAACAAGAGCAAAACTGAACAGTACACCCAGCACTGCTCTTGGTAATCAAGCTGCTCCAGAGAGGGTGATTTTTATTTTGTCCTTTTATCTGTAGTAATGTCAGGGACAGAGGACATTCCTGAGACTCCTCGACTCAGTGTCCCATTAAGGACCCCTGGTTCAGTCTTCAAGTCATCGGTAGGGGGTATGCACAGCTCTCTGACGGCTCCTTTCACCCCTGATGCGGATAGCCCTTTCTCTTCCCCTGCTATTCGACGTCTGGTTGGCCAACAGGATCCCCAGTCTCCCTGGTCTGGTACTTTACAAAGCCCCCACGTTATGAGGAGGGGCCCCAAACTTTGGAGTGCCTCCACAGGTGAAGCAGATTGACCTAAACTATAACAATGAATTTTTAAAATATATATTTCCATATGAAATGAAAGCAATAGAAATAATTATTTTTATTGTTGAATATTAGATAATTAACAAGTTAAGGTATACATAATTCTATGTATACCTTTATTTGTTAATTATCTAATATTTAACTGTAAAAATAATTAATTCTGTTGCTTTCATTGTTAAATAATAGATCATTAAAAATAGTCATTATTTTTAGTTAACATAATTATCATTTAATTCATATGAAATTATTCAGTTATTTGAGTAATGTTTATAATATTTTTACTGAATTTATTTTAAAATTAATTTTAATTAGTATCAGTAATTTATAAGTTTTTTTGTTCATTATTTAACATAATGAAAAAAATATATTATAAAGGATTTTATTTGAATTTTAATATAAAAATATAATAGTTATGGACTTCTGTGTTTGTAAATCTTTGTGAGAAGCCAAAAACAAGTTTACACAATTGTGGACAATAACTGTAAATCCTATTTCTTCTCATTTCAGAGTCACAAAACAATGGTAGTCCTCCAGCCTCCCCCACCTCTGTTTCTAGTCCTCCTGCAGCCAATCAGAAACCCAGCTTCCTGGCCCAGTGGCTGCAGAACAGGAGAGAGCAGGTAGCATCTTCATCTAATCCCACCTGACCTGTAAATGAAGCCTTTATTATTTCATAGGGTTTTCTTGGTTTCCAAGCGTGTGTATCCATAGGAACTGAAACAGACCAGCTTTTGAGTGTCCAGTTCAGTTGCTGGAAAAAAAAATCCAGTTCACGTTACAGTGTGATACCGTTACATGGCCTAGAGACACCTGTTAACTCATGTTCCTGTCATACTCTCAATTGTTCTGCTCAGGTTAAAAGCTTTTTGGCAAAGCGGGTGCTGATAGTGTATTTATTTAACAAGGTAAGGTTAATCTTACTTGAATGGAGAATCTGTCCGTAGCCGCATGTTGCATGCCCCCACAACAGATTTTTAGTTACAGGAAATCATTAATACATGTGTCTAGATTCAGCCCATGTTTAAATTAACACTAACACCATTAGTCTCCCCTGTCATTCTAGTTCTCTTTCTGTCTAAGATTGTAGTGTTTGATTATAGTGACCCAGTTTACACACAGTTTTAAATAAATAAAACATGACATATTACAGATTATGCTTCAAAAGTTTTACTTTATACAAAATCGGTTTAATCTTTACCTATATATTATACCATTTTTAGAGCAACTGTAGATAAACTGGGTCCATATGTTTGGGTGCAGTCAAGTCCAGTGTTGTTTCTCTCTCTGAACTGACAGGTGAAGGGCTTTCAAACTGTATGAATCGGTGTACGCATACATTCTTGCATGGATCAAATCACTTGTGAAATTTATTTGACTAAAAAAATAAACAAATTCACATTTTTAATGCACAAGCATTTCAGCATTTTAAATCTCTTATTTAAATGTATGCTTGGTACCTATTGTGTATAGTTATCTAAATAATATGGAAACTTGTTTGCGGCAATAAATAAAAAAATAAAAAAGGTCAGTGACTTTCTCACAATTCTGACTTATTTTCTCAGAATTAAGAGATTTAAACTAACGTGATGCAACGTGATATTGGGTTATATAAAGTCAGAATTGCTTTATAAATTCTTTTTAAACTCGCGATTCTGACTTTATATCACGCAATTATGACTATCACAGAATTTTTTGCTTTATCACACACTTATGATTTTATAACTCGCGATTCTGACTTGCAATTGTGACTATCACGCAATTCTGACTTTATAACTCGCAATTTTGAGTCAGAATTTAGAGAGATAAATAAACACCATCGAGGGGGAAAAAAGTCAGAATTGTGATATGAAAAGTTGCAATTACCTTTTTTATTTTTAATTCCATGACTGAAACAAGATTCCATAGACACTTGCTTTTTCTATGGTAAAAAGTTTCTTCTATTGAACAGCTTCCAGAGGCCTCTAGCCAAGCTCTGTTTGCCGACTGCCAGGCTCATATCTGGGCTCTCCAAGGTTAGACATTTTTAAGAGATACCATCTTACATGCCCTATTAGTTTGAATGATTAATTTTAGTCTTTTTATTTATTTCTCTTAAGGACTATCTCATCTGGTGGCAGCCTCTTTCTCCGAGGATCAGTTTGGAGTGGTGCAGACTACATTACCTAGTATTCTTAGCTGCTTGGTAGTCTTGTTAGAGGTAAATCAATTGAAAGTCATTTTTGGACATTTAAGTGTTAAAAGTGAGCCTATGAATTAAAATGGGGACAGTCTGATTTATTTGGTGAACCTTACTTATCAATTGTAGGCTGTTGACAGACACTTCAAACTGCCACATGCCTCCAGTAAACCTGCGAGGACTATCTGCTGTATGGGTGATTCCACCTACAAAACTCTAAGATTTGCACTGAGGGCTGCGCTAAAGACAGCCATCTACAAGATAACTACCACTTTTGGAGAGCACTTGAAGTAAGTCACATCATTCTTTGCAGTAAAATCGCTGAGAAACATAAACGGGATGAGTTTGAACCTGCTGTATTTGATAAAATACACAATCTTCCTTTTTTACAGTGCAGTGGTGCATGTTTTTGCTCAATCTTATTGTTAATTTGCTTTGTTTACAGTGCTGTGAATATTTCATCAGAACATAGAAAAAGGCTTCAACAGTTCGTGGAATTCAAGGAGTAGTGCATCACGCAATCTCTTCCTCTCAGATGTCTTTGGATTTTGTGTGTGTCAGGAGAGAAAAGAGACAATGTGCTTCTTTGAAAGGTCTGATATATTGGGAATTAGCACTGTACATCACTCAAGGCCTTATAAAGTATATTGCTTTACAGCCCGGTGCTCCACTGTATTTCCCCTTGAAATCCCAGTCACTTTATAATTAATATTTACATCTTTCATACGCAATTCTATAATCTGGGAACTTTGTTTGTATACATGCCTGTGTACTAGAATGTGATGAGAATTTAAGTCTGGTTGACTTCAAAATCATGGTGGGAATTTAAAGGTTGAAAATGTCATCAATTTTCATGTTCAGTATATTTAAATTTTACTATGCTCCCTTTAGCAACAATGAGGGGTCAGCACTTTTTCGTTTTTGAGTCATTTGTTGTTCACGTTCTATGCTTGATGTTTTTAATGGCACTCTGGCCACATGTGTTACATGAATCATTATTTCCAGGATCATCCAGTTATTAATCTGGTTTCCATAAACATGTTTTGGGTATTTGTGCCAAGAAAGCATTGATTGGGTTATTTGGTTAATGTCAAATATTACCTTTTTGAAACATTTATATAACTAAATAAACTTTTCTTAAATGTCATTTAAATCCTTGCACACAAGTTTTGCAAATAATATCTAAATGCACAGTTTCATCCATATACAGCAGATGTCGCTGTTTGTATTCTGCTCTACACATCAGTCTATTAAGAATATTCAGTATTAAATTTAATTGTTTCATGTTGTGGTGTTAATTATAATTGAGTTTTTATTACTGAATATTATGTAAACTCTCATGCAGGAAAAAATTCTAAAGTCATCTCCTCCCATTAACAAAATATCGAAGTACATTTGTAACCCCAAACACTGACAAATGTTTCCCTAGTTTCAGTTTCTGAAACGTTAGCTGGGACAAGTATTATGGATACAAGATAAACGACGTACTTTGTTTCGTAGTTCGTAGATATGAGTGTACAGAAGTCTGTTCCGTTAAATGTCACTGGCACACTTATGAATTGGCACACTTTCTCACTTCGAATGATGAGCGCGTCTGTGGTTTTGTTATTTATAGCTGGTTATATATTTCATTACCGGTTTACACGCCTTGAGAACGAGAAGGCAGTTATGTTTCACTTTCAAACGGTTTTTTAGAAGTAGAAGAAGAGATGAAACTATTTCAAGGTTATGGGTTTGGTCTTCACACCGAGGGAAGGATGGACGAGTCTCGCACACTAGTGTGTTTTTCTGCAGCAGTGGATTAAGAGTCATTCGACCTCGGGTAAGTTTAATGCAGTTTTACTACCGTTCATGAAAACCACACTAACTTATCTCGGAACTTGTTTTTGTTGTGCGAAATCTGTCAGACATCATATTTTGGGATCTGCTCTTTCGGCTGACTGAATAATTTCATTTAATCGTTTTGTTTTATGCTCATTTTAAAAAATGTTTGCTTGACATACTGAAGATAAGCATGCAGTTCTCTTTGTACTTTCCTTGTCTACTTCCAAAACACCTTTTCTTTTCTTATTTTCCTTTTTTAGATAAACACATTATAGGCTTCTCTGTCCAGTAATGTAAAGCACGTCCAGCCTTGTGATGATGAAATATGTGGCTTGGTTGTAGGTCCTGGAAACCACTCAAGGTAATTTTTTCCCCTTCTAAACACACATTTGATTTCGTTCTTGGTCACATTATAGATAATTTATGAAGTAAAGTTTATATGTTAAGATTTCTAGAAACTGTCACGTTTGTAACAACATGTGGGTGAGTCAATGACATATTTTGAGAAACTATCCTTATAAGTTCAGTTCCTTTTGACCTTAAGATTTTCTTAAAATCATAAGATCGAGAAAGAGAGAGATGTTTGTCTATGGGGAAATAGAAAGAGAAGGTTATGAACGTATTTTGATATCCAGTTAATTAAATCCCATGGCTGTTTTGAATGTAGCAGGCAATTAAGAGAAACGTGTGCATTTAATGAAGAAGGAAAAAAAATCATCTGCTGCCCATAGCTTTTTTTTTTTTGAGATGTTAAATGCATTATGAAATGGTTTAGGTTTTTCTACAGAGACCTTTGTTTACCACTGACCAAAACGTTATTCTAGCAAATTATTTATATATATATATTTTTATTTAGAATTGAGGTCTCATTAAGGGTTTATGATGGTGAATTACAATATTTCATAATAATATATATATAATATTTATAATATATATTTATATTATATATTTTATATATATATATATATATATATATATATATATATATATATATATATATATATATTTATGAACATGAACCCTGACATGGTGTGAGAGCAGAAACTGAAATCACTCCTAATTTCGAGCCATAAGGGGAAAAAAATGCTTAAACCTCTGGCATTAGTAACGGAAGGTCATGGGTTCAATTTATGGGGAATTGATCAACTGATAAAGTGTAGCGTATATCCTGAATGCATTTTAAGTCACTGGATAAAATAAATGCCAAATACACACGTAAATGATTGAAATAATTTTAAATAAATGTATTGCATTTATTTTGAGACTCATAAAAAAGACTTGACACCACTTAGTTTTGGCCTCAAAATACATGACGTATGTGTATAGAAATACAAGACAATACAAGATTTGAGTTGATTTAGACAAAAGGTTTTAGTCTTGAGCACAGCATTGGAGACTTGTAAAATTGTCTGGATGATGGTTACGGTTTATCTGACAAAAAATGTATTGTGCTGTAAGAAGATGAGACGAATAGTCTGGCTGTTCACAACCCTTGTTCATACCATGTTAAATTTTTGTAATATGCTGAACTCTGTGTTCATTCACAGGTGTCTCTTGATTCTCTGTGATTTTTATGGTGCTCCATCATGTGTTACCAGTATTGTTGCAGTGCTGTAAATCGCTGCAGTAACATGTTATTTTTATTGGCCATTTAATACTCAAACGTTCCTTTAAACAAACGCTTCAGTGACTGTCAAATCCATTTTCATGTCCGTGTAAATGTCTTGAAAGCATTATTGCACTCATGCTATTTGTTTTGCTGTGGTTTTAGTCCGCTCTTAAAGTTAATTGAATGTGATGATGATTGTGTTGACAGGGACAGTAAAATAGGACTTTAAGTTTCCCGTTGACTGTGGCTTTAACTGTTTAAAAAGAACCAACCTTACACATTGGGCCATCATGCCTAAGCCAAGATTCCATAAACTTTTATGGAATGCTAAGAAATATGATCTGAGACCAACAAGAACACTGTGGGGGATCATCAGATATTTTCACTGCAACAAGCCCAAAAACGTTAAACTTCTGAACGCAGAGTTTTATTTCTGTGGTGTGTTTTATAGGAGAAATTCAGATCTGTCTTTTTGTGCACTACTTTTCCTCTCTATACCCCAGAGAGAGAGAGCGCATTTACATTTCAAAGATTTATTTACATTAAGAAGAGTTAAAGGAGCTGAGGTTTGGAAACCTTATTGGAAATACAAGAGGGGATTTATATATATGTATATAATAAAATATACAAGTACATCCAAAAATCAGCCTTATTCCCATTGTTAAAAAAAAAAAAAAATTAGGGGGGACAAAGAAAACCTACAGTAAATTGCTACAGTAAAAACCTGTGCCGTATATATCAAATAGTATATAATCTAACAACACATTTTTTTTTATCATTTTGTTATGATTAATGGGTACATTAGGGTGTTAAATTTTCTGTTTAAGAGATGTTTATGGCATTATATTAGTGTCATGTGTTTTTCCTTTTTGCTTACAAGTATTGTCCTTTTTTGTGGACCGGCCACTTTACAATGAACTCTCATTCATTGTGAGAATTTATTTTTTCTGTGCCACTTGTATTATTAGTGGTTATAAGCACCATTTTAAAGGGTTAGTTCACCCAAAAATGAAAAATCTGTCATTTATTACTCGCCCTCATGTTGTTCTACACCTGTAATACTTTAGTTCATCTTCGGAACACAAATGAAGATATTTGATGTAACCCGATGGCTCAGTGAGAACTCCATTGCCAGTAAGTTAATTAACACTTTCAGATGCCCAGAAGGGTACTAAAACACATTTAAAACAGTTCATGTGAGGTCAGTGCTTCAACCTTAATATTATAAAGTGACAAGAATACTTTTTGTGCGGCAAAAAAATAACGACTTTTTAACAATATCTAGTGATGGCCGACTTCAAAGCTTACGAATCTTTTGTTTCGAATCAGTGATTCAGAGTGCCAAAGTCACATCATTTCAGTAAACAAGGCTTCGTTACATCATAAGTGTTTTGCAATTTCAATAGTTCATGTGACTTTGGCAGTTTGATACGTGAACCGAACCACTGAGTTGAAACAAATGATTCGTAAAGCTTAGAAGCAGTGTTTTGAAATCGGCTGTCACTAGATATTGTTAAAGAAGGTTTTTTTTTGTTTAGTTTTTTTTTGGTGCTCAAAAAGTATTCTCATTGCTTTATAATATTAAGGTTGATCCACTGTAGTCACAAACTCTTTTAAATATGTTTTAGTACCTCTCTGGGCATCTGAAAGTGTTAATTGTCTTACTGGCAGTAGAGGCCTCACTGAGCCATCAGGTTTCATCAAAAATATCTTAATTTGTGTTCTGAAGATGAACACAAATTCTTACGGGTGTAGAACGGCATGAAGGGTGAGTAATCAATGACAGGATTTTCATTTTTGGGTAAACCACCCCTTTAAGGTAAAAAACAGATTTTTATTTTGAAGTACATTGATTATAACTGTATCTGTGATTTATCAGATTATATAAATAAGTTGTAAATAAAATATACAGGCACCAGTATACCATCCCGTAATACCTGAAAAATGTTGTTGCAGTAAATTTCTGGCAACCACAGCTGACTTCAAATTTAAAGGGATATTTCTCCCAAAAGTCATTGTCATCATTTACTCACCCTCGAGTTGTTCCAAACCTTTTATACATTTCTTTGTTCTGTTTTACACAAAAGATGATATTTGTTACACAAAAAGATGTTCGTTGGCTTAACAGTTCTTATTTTTATGGAATGTTGCAGTGTTTATTGTAAGTGATTTTATCCATGCACCTCAGTATTTTATTGATTTTTTCAAATGTCTCTCCGTAACATTTAATCAAATATATCCTCCCCATCGCTATGACATTTCTTCTCTGATGTGTTTGGATTGAGGGCTGGGCAGTAAGGTTGTCCAATGGCCAGATGTGTTTTAGTTCCTCCTCCAGCAACTTGTCATTCACATAAAATGATCGCAGCAATTGGCAAATGACAACGATCCAATCAATTCCCTCCCTACGTCTTTTCCCCCTTATTATGTCCCAAACAACCTTATACCAAAAAGGCAAATTGATTGAGCTTAACTTATATTTAACCCAGAGTATTGCTTTACATTGAATAAATTTTCCTTTGTTTGTTGGTCTTTAGGTCTCAAGATGTTCCTCATTTGAACATTTAATTTTGTAAATTCATAATCATAGACATTTACTCAACCAGAACCAAAATAGTTTTATTGAAATATGGAATACAAGTCACAACCAATTAGCCGCATGTAATTTAAAGACGTCTCGTCTCCTGAAACGGCAAGCCGTTGGCAGATGTGTGGAGTGTGTAAGTACTGGCTCCACGTACTGTCCGCCCACCGTACTCAGTAGAGAAGCTCTGTCCGTGTCTGGTGGTTTGGATTCAACCACTGTCATTTCAGTGGAATTTCCTTCAGAGTTCAGCTGAGTTTTCTCACAGATTTGCACTTGCTTGTAAATGTTTGGACTGACAATATGGCAGTGCGGTCGGCTTTCTTTAGTGATGCGTCCTTCCGTCAGTGCTTTAATAACACTCAGTAATGTGAGATGCTATGATCGTTCTTGCATCCAGACATCTTCCATCACTGTACAAAGAAAAATGTATGTCCTGGCGCCACGATATGGTCACCTTTTTCTACATTTTTAACATTTCAAATTGCCTTTCAAAGGCAATTTTGGGGTCAGTATGATTTTTAAAAGAAGTGTCTTATGATCACTGTCACACCTGTGTTTAACACCTAGCACCACTTTTTTTTTTTTTTTTCTGGAAAGTTTGTGCTGGCAAGCTGATTCGAACCACCGAATTGAACCTTTTTTGGGCTAGGTTTTGTTCAAGATGGCATCACAATCATTTGTTCTTCGATTTTGCTTGATGTATATCAGGGCCTTTTCACCTGACCCCGATCAGACACATTCCTTTAAGGGGCCTTTAATAAGAAACACTATTAAGTTGGGATGCAACCATGTATTGAACAACAATCGTTATTGGCCGATTAAAAGCAATTATTTTCCGTTATTAGCCATCAGCTGATTGTTTAAAAACAGCTGATGATCAGGGCCAATTATACCCTGTCAATAAAACAGGGCAGAAAGTGTTTGAATAAATACCCCTGCACCATGAGTTCTAACAATATCTATCTGTGGAGTAATATGGTTACATCCATATTACAAAGATAAAACATTGGAAATATTATAAAAATGTCACATTAAAAAGTTATTAATCATTTTTCTAAAGTTACACTTGCAATCAGCCTAGATCAAACATCAGTTCACAAATTGTTCACAAAATATATTTTGTTTAAATTATTACTGCCTTTAGTTATTTTTGAATACATGTAAAAATGCTTAAAAACAAAGAGTTCACCAGGTTTATACTTGGTTATAAGAAATTTAACATTAATAAAATGACAACATTAAGTGTAACTGGGACAAGATAGGATGGATGGATGGATGTTTGTGAAAACTACCTTATGTGTTGCACTGTTGCATACAAACATTTCAGTTTTATGACTGTTGTAATTATTATATCTGAAAATAAATAGCAGTTGAATATAATAGTTCTGTTGTTAATTTTAACCTCTAAATTATAGTAATGTATGAAATGAGAGGGTTCTCTGTATAGTTTTCAGCATTAGATTTTTTTTTTTAAATCATACTGTCATTATCGGCAGATATCATTCTGAATAATCTGTGCATTTGTAATGAACAAATATATAATATATATACAGCTAACAAATAACCAGCTCAACACAGAATACTTAATGAAGGCAACTTCCATCCTCTCTTGCCTCTGCAGGCACCAATTTTGAACATCCAGTGTTATAGCAATACTGTTTGATGTGAGAGCGTCATGAACAATTTCAGAGGTTTGGATGAGAAAGTGATATTTTAGATTGATTAAAATAACTGTGGATTTTGTCAAAGGAGTTTAAACATATACTCATTGAAAATTTCATATAATGAATACTTGCATTTTAGTGTGTAATAAATGGTTTTTCTTTTCAGTTTCACTTCTTTCATAGAATGGAGAACATAATACTAAGTAAATACTGAATTAGAGGGAAAAAATGCAGTTCTTGTTGGCCATAATATAATTAGATGAATAGTTCTTTACTATTAATGTATTATGCAATGATTTCAGATGTTTAGGTTTAATTAGCCTATGGTGATTGTATCTTTGGTTGCTTTGTGTATGAAGAAATGGTACATTTAAAAAGCAGTTTCTCCTTTGACTCTACAGTATCTTGCATTGTGTTTATGAGGTACAGGATTAGTAACTTGCTATTGAAGAGTTTGAGCTCCACTCCTTTGCTTTTCAGCTCAGAATTGTTAATTATTTGCTATTGTAGTCCATATAATACTATTGTTTTTTCTTTTCTAGCTTCAGCACTACTATTTTATTTTTTATTATTTTTTTTTTTTTTTATTCTTACCTTAACTTGCATTGCAAGTATTGTTGGCTCTTGTATGATAAATTAGTACAGCGTGTGCTGTTGATCATTTCTAAGTCTCTTTTTTTTTTTAATGAAAGCATCTGGTATATACGTAAATGTAAATTTGAAGTGATATTCCTTCCTTCAAGGCCACGTGTCATGTCTTTCATTATTTTATGCCAAGTAAGGAGAGCTGGATAGTGCTACTTATTTAGCTTGAATCACGTCTTTGAATTCACTTCAAAGATGTCTGGCTTGTTGAATGTGGCAGAGGTGAAAATGACACAATACTTTATAAATCTTTACATCACAGTTAATTATGTCTTTTCCCTCTGTTCAGTTAACAGCTGCCTGGCACCTGCTGCAAACTAATAAATTAGAGCAATTATAAAGCAGATTCGTTTATGGCACCTTTTCATACCCGTTCTGTAGACAAACATGCCAGCCACAAGTTTGTCCCACAGTTTACACAACATTACACAACATGATAAAAAAAGAAAGCAACCATATAACAACATCATTTTCAGTTGTTTAATGAATTATCATACGATCATAATGTTTGTCCTAGCGTAGAAGTGCTCTGAAAATGAAGTATTTATTGCAAAATAAGTATTCATTTCCCTGTCAGATTACACAGCTGTGTTTAGCAATCTGTTATTATATTAAAAACAAAGAATTCCTTAAATGAATTCAAATGGTTCTCAGTCTTATGAATTTGTTCCAATCTCACCAAGCAATTTCCTTTTAAAACTTTTTGGCAGGTTATTTCATTGAGCATTATTCTTAATGTTTGATGACAATATTATATTGTGATACAAAGCTATCATTCAAAGGAACAAAGTTCCTTTAAATACCATTGAATGTCTTGTATAAATTTTAGCTGAATATCATTTAATGGTTTAATATCATCCTTCTAACACTTGGTTGGAAGGGAATTTAAAGGCCTCTAGTAAAGTCTGAACAGAACTTAATGACTTCAAGAGTGACGTTTGGTGTTTCTCTGTTAAGCTCTGTAGGGATGAGAGCATATTAGACAACACATTGGTGAAGCACTACTTGAAAAAAACAGTCAAAACCAGATAAAATGGTTCACTGAGTGCAAAAGGTGAAGATGCTGTGTGTTCAGGGAATCTTATTAGGACAATTACACTGAAGCAATCTGTTAGTCATGCCTTGACGTAACTTATGTGTCCTCATTGAGTATGTGGAGATTTCTTATTAGTACCCAAGGCCTAAGGGGCGACGGGCCCTATCGTTTTCCTAAGGTTATCTTTTTCTATTTTTTTCTTTTTTCAAACTTTCAGCCACTTTAGGGCCTTTATCATGCCAAAAAACTCTTGAAAATCTCGACACACTTCAGAGTTGTCGGCCAGACATGGGCAAAGCCTTAGAAATGAGTGTGTAGCAGGGGCTCAGTAGCGCCACTTTTTGACTAAAGTGTGGGTTTAGGTTTACCTACAGTCACCAAACTTGGTACATATGTTGTTTTCATTGAGCCGGACAACTTTCTAATTAACAGTCATTAGCTCTGACCAATTCTTTGAATATGGATTTATTGCTCCAAAGGCCGCCAACGATTCACACCAAACTTTCTCAACATGATGGCAATATATTGAAGATGCTAAATTGTACTGGATATCTTAAACAGTGTTGCCATGGCAAGGAATTAAAGTAATGACAAAAAATGGAAACTTTAACAATTAATGTGTTATTTGCAAGTTAAAAAATGCATATTTCATGCTTTCTGGTTGAAAGAAATAAAATCAAATGTAATGCATAGTGTATGTGTGTGTATATTATATTATATTATCCTCTCGCTTGTTACTAATTTATCTGCTAATTGTGGACTGTTTCAAAACAGCTTAACTTGGATATTCTGTAATCTTTTCATTGCTATTTTGCCTCTGCCCCAACTTTTTTGTAGTGTTGCAGCCATCAAAATCAAAATTTGTCTATATTTATAAAATACAATTAATTTGGAAAAAAAAACTTTTTTTTTTCTTTTGTCTGTTAAATTAAGTTTCGAGAGAATTAACAAATTCTCAAAGGTCCTTGATTTTGAGTTTAAATGTAAAATGTTCAAAATGTAAAAATTAATAGCCTGTAATTGTTTTTCCTTTTTTTCTTTGTAGTAAATAGTGACTGGTGAAAGATCTAAACAGCACTTTGCATTCTGGGACAGCTTAGAAGATAGAACCACCAAACTCAGCTTCAACATGCAACAGTTCCTCTTGAGGTCTTCCACAAACACACTTAATCTAATTTCTCTTCTCTGAAATCATTGTCCAAAATACGTTCATTTTTCTGATGTTTTTTTCCAGATACTTTGGGAATCATCACAGGTGCATCAGTACTTAAAATAAAAAAAAAAGGTTTGTGGAACCCCTGAATCATTTTTACAGTGGCCATTTAATGATCCACATTCAGAGGGAAAGCAACTCAAAGAACATCATGAGACCTGCTGGTCTCAGCCCAGCGGTTGCACAACTGGAACAGTGTGGCCTTATTGACAGTGATGAAAAGTACCTGTCCTCTTTAAACCAAGCGATTCACATGGAAGGTCTGAAGATACGTAGCTTGTCTGAGTCGCCTGTGTCGATAATAACAGATGATCTCGATTTGGTCTGTTCCACAGAAAGAGCCATTGTGTCGTATTTCAGCGGGGTAAAGAGTGATTCATGCTGCTCTCTCTCGGTTGGAGATAACCTATCGCATGTTACCGACACTGTGTCACCTTCCTTATTCTGCTCTTCTCTGTCCATGTCATCTTTCAGTTCCTTCTCTCCATCCTTCTCTTCCCCTTCCTCCAGCCACTCATCTAGCTCAATGTCAGAGCTATGTTTGGGTTCTCCATCTTTTTCAACTCTCTGCGGACCACCTGAGGCCCAGGACCTTCTCTACAGTTGCAAGCTGCAGGAAAAACCTCCAGAAGGATGTTTGTATCCCAAATCTCCTAACCAAGAACCTGTTGTTGAATTTCGTCTTTGTAACAAGAAGCTTCTCCACAAGGAAGAACTGCTTCAGTATCTCTGCAGTGACTCGGATGCAGCCAAGGAACAAACCCAGCACCTTAACGTACACGGCAGTCGGTCAGGAGTACCTGAAGAGCTTCCTACATTGCAGGAGTTCAAGAATGGTTTGGCACTGAGTGGGATGCCTAGAGTTGAGGGAGTGAATGGACACCTGAGTGAAGAACAGCCATGTAAATGGATGGATTGTAGGGCTACCTATGGGCAGAAAGAAGAACTGGTAAAACACATTGAGAAAGTTCACATAGACCAGCGAAAAGGGGAGGAATTTACCTGCTTCTGGGCAGGATGTGTTCGTCAACACAAGCCCTTCAATGCTCGATACAAACTGCTCATTCACATGAGAGTCCATTCTGGTGAGAAGCCCAACAAATGCATGGTGAGTTCAGTTTTTATTTTATGCAGTATACATATTTGTCTTGTATGCCTTGTTCTTGCAGTAACAAAAAAAAAAACTGTCCAAAAATTCCACAAACTTGTGACCATCTTGAGTGTTCAAATGTTAATTCTCAGGAAAGTCTTTTGTTGTCTCAGGCAGTAGTAGTTCCTCGGTCCAGACTCCCACCTTATAGATAAGGTTCAAATCTCATATACAATTAATAGAAAATTATTGGCCTATATAAATTATATTTCCTGAGCTGCAAAAATGTAATTTTCTGATGTGTATTCTTTGCCCTCTTTGCGTATACAGTGTTTCACATGTATATTGAATTGTGCCAGACTCTGAACTCAGGTGTTGTTTTACTGATACGTATAGTTTATATCAGTCAATAGATTGCCAATTCTTTGAAGTAAGACATGTGAGAACGTAGAGAAAGTGTGACATGTGAACTCAATCTCTCTTCACCTCCAAAAATGGATGCATTGCAGATTTGAAAGATTTAGACATTTTAGAGTTGTTTATAGTTCATGTACAAATTACTTTCGTGAGAGTTGTTTGAAGACTGATATTATGCAACGATCAATTCAGTCAACTCCTTCCTGGACAACTTTGAAGAAGGATTTTTTTGTATTCGTTGCCTGATTGCTCTTAGGTATTCAACAAGTGTGACTTGTAAGTGCCCTCATGCAATGTGAGGTAACAGTAAAACATTCCAGCTCTCTGTTACTTTATGCTCTATTACCTGATATTGAATTATAAAAACAAGAATTTAATACTGTTCCATCTTTTATTTTTACAGATTTGCAGAGATATATAATACACAGAATATAATACACAGAATGCAGTAACTGTCAGCGGTTATATCCATTACATGCTCAAAGATATTATTGTAGGCAGGGATAAACTATAATAATTTAATACTTTAATGAAGCTGTGTTTCATTTCCTTCACAATCAGCCACATGGAAAACGTGTTTCTTTTTAGTGATGTAAGACAGCCATGGGATATTTTTTATCAATTTGCTGTTTTTATTTTTCTCTTTAAACTGTGGTGGCCGGAGGGCTATCATTTGGGAATTATTCTCAGTCCTGAAAGACTAAAAGATTTTTACTCTCAAATGAGGTTGGCATTGTGATTTTTAATGCACATTTTTAATAAACAGTCAAATGGATTTTGTAAAAATATTAAAACCAATATTATGTTATCAATATCAAACATATTTTAAAAGTAAGAGTATATTATACATTATGCAGAAATTGTCTGCTTTAACGTAGACAGAGACGGGTGCTTTTTTGTCCATTCACACTCATGACTCCTTTGTAATTGTAATTCACCAAAAGTATATTTGGATAAATGTGTCTGCTAAATTATTAAATGTAAACATCAACTTATTTAATTAAAATTTTTGTACTCATTAATGCATAGATGAAAGGATGCTCAATGAAACCCTATTCATTTTTCATTTTACCTCATCATGACATCACACCTGTGACCAGCCAAAATGTGTTTTATAATTTTGCAGAATTGCTCCAACCAAAAGTCTGCATGACTGCGGCTGCCACCTTGAATCAGCCGGGCTTATTACTGACTCCCTCGCTGGCCTTTCTCCAACGCAAACATCTTAGCAGAGCCCTGTTCTAACAGGAAGCAGCTTTGAACATGTCTGTTTAATAAACTTTATAGAGTGGCATGTGCTTGTGTGTGGATCTTCAGAACAAGCCTCTTAAATGTGCATGAATTGACAACACAAATGGCACTTATTGCAATTTACAACTAACGGAACATTACAGTTTTATGTGGCTTGATATATAATTTCTCAACATCATTTTTAAACTTAAAGCAGTTACTTACCCAAATCTTTCGGAACCCACATGACTCTTTCTTCTTCCTTTCTAGTGTTCTGTGGAGCACTAAATTAATTATTGAAATCTTGAACATTCAATGTTAATACAATAAAAGTGAATGGTGACCACAACTCTCAATCAAAAGTTTGAGTGAACAATGGATGAATTTCAGTCTTTTCAGAAGAGCTTGGAATATAACACCCATGTTGTTACCAATGTCAAAAAACTTTGTTTTTTTTTTCATTCACTTTCATTGTGTGAAAGAGACCAGCTTGAACATTCTTCAGAGGTTCTCCTTTTGTGTTCCCAGGAAGAAAGTAAGTCATATGTGTTTGTTGCAACATGAGGGTGAGTAAATGTTGCCAGGATTTTCATTTTTGGGTGGACTACGATGCCACTCAAAAATGTACATCTTTGCAAACGTTGCATAACTGTCACTGTGGCAAAAACATTTCCTGTTCCAAAATTGGTATCTTTTTGAGCTTTAAAAAAAGCCATGGAAAATTTTTCATGCTACCGTTTTTTTTTTTTTTTTTATTGGTATTAGACAAGAAATATCTTGTCTTTCTTGAGGTGGAATGACAGTAAGTAACAAATAGTTTCTCTTAAACTGTCTGCCTTCTGTTTAATATAATCTTCTAATTAATATTAATTAATCGCTGCTTACAGTGCAAAGCATGCTGTGCTCACTGCCAATAAAGTATAAGTCATAATTTACATGCATATGTACATTCTCATACAGTGAAGGACCTGGAGATTTTTGTGAAGACTTGTTTTCTTCATATTCCCATGTGTTTGGGTGCTGTCTTGTAGTTTGAAGGGTGCAGTAAGGCATTTTCCCGTCTGGAGAACCTGAAGATCCACCTACGCAGCCACACCGGAGAGAAGCCATATATATGCCAGCATCCCGGCTGTCTCAAAGCTTTCAGCAACTCCAGTGATCGAGCCAAACACCAGCGCACACACCTGGACACGGTATGCATGGCAATTCTTACTGCTTTGGTTTAAACACAAAAACCATTTAAAAAAATGCACTGCAAAAATTATACAGTAGTGTTCAAAAGACTGAGAATATCTCTATATTCTGATTATATTATATTATATATATGTATATGTATATATATGTGTGTATGTATGTATATATATATATATATATATATATATATATATATATATATATAACAACAAGTGAGAAAAGCTTACTTGTCACTTTTTCCAGACATGGTAGTCCCCTAAAATAACAGGGTTTTATTTACACTCAATTCCAAAGGAATTATAGTCTAGAGCAGTGGAGAGATCTCCTTTTACTTTAATAGCCACTTCACTGACTAGCTCTGGTTGTGACTACTAGCTCACATCTCTCTCTGCAGTTCTCCCACAGCAGCTCTCATGCCAGCCTATAAAGCTGTGTAACAACCAGCCTGCAAGTGATATCTGTTTCCTCAGTACACTCAAGTCGACAGAGCAGATTTATTCAAAACAGGCAAATATCATTATTTGTTCGTGGAGCACATCTGTGTAGGTGATTGTTTAGGGCTGCTATCTTTATGTCACACTGTATTATTAATGCAGACCTTTGGAAAGTTATTCAATAAAGCATTTGTTTTTCCTTTTCACCCTCCATCGCACTCTCTAAATGTGCAGCTAAAACATGTGTGCCCCGCTTAAGACTAGTCCCAGACTAAAATGCACATTTGAGCTGTTTTAAATGAAAACAACTTGCATTGACATCTTAAAATATATCAGTGCTGTTGTTTTTTTTTTTTTTCAAGATGCACACCAGTAATGCTTTTTTTTTCTTCGTTGTTCTAAGGCACTTTAATGTCCTAAATTAACCAAGGCCTAATCCTGGTTTAATCTAAACCCTGTCTGTGAAACCAGGCTATGATGTAAGAAGTGCATAGAGAGACAACATTATTAATCAGTCAGTGCTGTTTTCAGAATTTGTGTGGCTCAAGGTGACTTGTCTGGTTAATATTTGAAGTAAACAGATGCAGAGATTTCATAATATTTACTCAATCTTTGTGTGTGTGTGTGTGTGTGTGTGTGTGTGTGTATCACTCTGGACCTGTGTAACAGCCTGTGGAGAATCTGAACCTTTTTTTTCAGAACTGTCGTATACTTTGAGTTTAGAAGATTAAGTATTTATTAATTTATAGTATATTTATAATTAAAGTATATTTGCTGTTAAAGTATAATTTTGCTGCATAAAGTAAAAAAAAAACAACAACAGCAAGTGTTACCACTATTATAATGAAGAAAAAGGCCTTAGTGAAAGAATAAAATTCTTCAAAAGAAAACCTTATTAACTAGTTTGGCATGTACACTACCGTTTAAAAGTTTGGAGATTTTTAATATTTTTGAAAGAAAATATTCACCAAGGCTGCATTTATTTGATGAAAAATACAGTAAAACAGTAATATTGTGAAATATTATTACAACTTAAAATAACTTTTCTATTTAAATACATTTAAAATTTTAATTTATTCAAAGCTGAATTTTCAGCATATTTTTTAAAAGCAGTGAAGATGAGTTGTTAGGTTACAATATTATTATTTGAAAAAAAAAATTCCGATCAAATTAAAGTCATGTGGTACAACATGCAGGCAAAAAACAAACAAAACACACTCACACACTCTCTCTCTCACACACACACACACACACACACAAAACATAATACAGGAAATGATATCATAGAGAAGACCCCTGCATAGCCGTATGACAAGCCAAGGTTAGTTCAGGTTGTAAAATCATGGAACGTGATATTTGTAAATGATCAATCTGTAATGCTTGCAGATATTTATTTTTTCATCAGTTCATTGTTCATAAATTATTGAATTAAGCATTTTGAATCATAATTGATCCTTTTCTTCTGCTGTACCTCTTACTTTATTATTTTATGCTCTTTTTTTATGCTCTATTATTTTATTTTATGCTCTTCATAGAAACCGTATGCATGTCAGCTCCCAGGATGCACCAAACGTTACACTGACCCCAGCTCATTGCGCAAACATGTCAAGGTCCACTCCAGTAAATCCCTGCAGGCACAGGACAAGGTAACAATTTCAAGCATTTGTTTATTTTTATATCGGGAGTCTCTTGTATCAAACTCAGCCTCACTCCATAACTTAATAACGTAAAAAATATGCACATACAACATCCAAATAGTTAGATGATCTTAATTACCTGATAAATGATGTCACGTTATTTATTGCATTAACTTCATCATTATTTGTCATCCCAGAGATCTTTGATGAAAATGCCTATTGTTTTATGGGCTGTTCCTGCTTTCCAAACAAAAGAGAATGAAGGAGATCTTTGTGTATTCCCAAGGCTTTGGCATTCTAAACAAGAACACATGTGTTCCCGTAATACAGTTAATAAGCAGTGCAGTGCTATTCCTCAAGAGGCCAGATGTGACATGCAAATAGCAAACATGCTCACCAGCTCCACTGAATGCTCAAATGAATCAACAACAAAAAGATTTTTCAGCCTCAATAAGAATTTGCCGCTCTCACAGTCAAGCAATTCCTCCTTGCAAAAACGGTACGAGAGGTACTGCTCTACAAAGGCAAAATGCAGTAAATGCATCTATGTTGGAAGTGAGAAAATGCCTTCTTTTTTTATTGAATTTCTTCTATTTTAAATCTGTTTTCACACTCTGATTTTCTGTTTGACTTGGTGAACTAAATGTTATGTCCATGTCAGGACAGATCCTTGTCTGAGGCTACGTTCACACTGTCAGTCCAAATCCGATTATTTGTGTATCCGATTGGAATCTGATCTAAAAATATTGATGTCCACATTGTGTATAGCAACTTTTCAGATCCGATTTATGCATCACTACCGCTCTTTTGTTTTCCACATTGGTTTCTATGGCAATGGCGTTGCGTAGGCATACTCCAAAAACAACAACCACAACATGAATGGGTTTGCAATACAAATGTAGTCTTATTTACAACATGACAATGTGTAGCTGCCACATGGGACTACTGTGTCTTATGAGGCAGTGGCAGAAACGTAGAAGTCTGGTATGAGCGGCTCTCTGCTGGTTTCAAAACATGTTATACACTACCGTTATACAGTACTGTCATTTTCTGCTTGTCCGGCACTTTGGAACAACACAATCTTGTTTGTTTCTGCAGTGACTTTCATCAGGTTTGCTATAACAACATCTGATACTTACATTTTGTGTGGCTTGAGAAAGTCACATAAACCACGCAAAATCCGATCAGAGCTGTCAGACTGAAACGGATTTCCAGAAATGCGATTTGAATAGGATTTTAAACCACATATGATTGTAGCTTGAAACGGATTTGGAAAAATCGCATTTCATGTGATTTTTGGTCGTTCACACTTGCTGAATCTGATCGGATTTCATTCAGATATCCACCAATCGGATTTGGACTGACAGTCTGAACGTAGGCTAAAGGCCATGACCTGATTTTGAGATCTAGTGATTGTTTCAGATTGAGATCAGTGCTGTATATCTTATAGATATGTTTTCTGTATTTTGACAGGTCCAGCAACGCAGTAAGGTGGAGCAGGAAGTTGTGGATGTGTGCCTTGGCTTGCAGCATCTCCATGGCTCTGCTCCTTCAGTACACAGCCCAGACTACAGGTGTCCCACCTCCCTCACTAAGATTCATCAGGAAGGCTTTACTGGTAGGTGTGTTTGTGGGCTATCCTGAATTCGTTTTTTCTATGGAAGGCTGAGAGACATTTTTTCCAGCTTGTGCTGTAAAATTGAAGGAAGGATAGTGTGCCTGACCAGCATTTTGTGTTTTTAATGCTGGTCCTGGCATCTTCTTTGCATCCTAACTAACCCGCTTCCACAGAAAGAATCCAGCATCTGGTTGGATTCATGCTAGTATTTAGCTGGTCTTTTCTACATGAAAGGGACCCATATTTTGTGGAAGGCCCCATGTTTTGTTTATCTTTCAAAAAAAAAAAAGAAAAAAATATTTGAATTTGTAAATTTGAATTCTAGATATGCAATATTTATTACAATTACTATTTATTATTTTTTTAGTAGGTTTGTATTTTAGTGTATTTTTTGTACTACAATTCTCTGACACAATTGTTTGGCACAAAATGCTCAGCTCAATCAGTGCTGTCGAACACAGAACCTTAAACTGTTGTCTAGTTTTTGTACAATTTGAATTTCTGAGTTTAGATTTTTAGAATTCTGAATTTGCAGTTTAGAAAATTTGAAGCTCTAATTTTATCATTTGAACATTCACAGATAATTTCACAACTAAAAAGGTTCAGAACATCAACAAAAAAAAATTAAAAATACAAATCTGAATGTCATTTTTCTACATTAGTATAAAACTAAACTAAACATAATATCAGTCATTATTAGCTAGACTAAGATGTACAATATAATATACACTACTGTTTAAAAGTTTGGAGGTGGTTAGGGTTTTTTTTATTTTCAACAATTGCTTAATATTTTTGTAAAAACTGCAATATTTTTCCAGAATCTTTGATTAATAGAATTTAGAAATCTATTGTAGCATTATGTTTGCACTGTCTTTTAATCAATTTGATGCGTCCTTGCTGAGTACAAGTATTCAGTTCTTTAAAAAATAAAAAATAAATCATACTGAACCCACACTTTTGAAAGAATCCAATAATGCGAGTAAAAGATGACATTGTGTAACCCTGCACACAAGCAGTCCAGCTGCAATGTTGCACAGAACTAAAAAAGTTTATATGTGCATGCCATTTCGCATTTCAGATGTGTCGAGGGGAGAGTGTGCTCAGAGCCCTGTCCACTCCCTTCTTCATTTCCCTATACCCATCATTTACACTACGTACTATTTCTGACATCAGCTGTTCCGACGAGCTCAAAAGACCAGTGTTTGCGCAGTCACTGGGCTCCCACTTTGGGCAAACGGCCACCCCACGCGTGTCTCGCAGACTCCAGAATCTTTTCCATTCCAGCTGTTTTTCCTTCAGATGCTTGAGACTGAGTCAAGAAGCTGTCAGACAGCGAAGGGCTCCTTTAGTCAACACCTGAAGTGAAAATCCATGAGAGCAGTCCACATTAATTGCCTTAGATGACTTTTATAAGAGATGTGACAAGCAGACAGAAGCCGCAGATATTTCAGTCGTCTAGTTCTACCTTATAAGAAAGAAGCATCTCTGTTTCGAGTGAAGAATGACTATGGCTGTGTTTAACATCTGCAAGCCAAACTGACTTCATTATTCATTTCTGATCTTGGTTAATCAGGAAGAATGAGATAGATTAAACGGTATAATGTTGTGACATTCACTTCCTCTTCAGTTCCTCGAATTTGAATCCACATGAACTAGTTGTAATTCTTTCAATGAACAGAGTTATTTTAGGTTTTCTTCAACATTTTTGCCACTGAATCAGCAAGATTTTATCGTCTTACAACACATCATGTGATATGTACAGTGTATTACAGTACACATTTAATATTATATGGCTGGATATGCTCTCATGGGACTGTCTCTTTCCCATAGCAAAATTTTATTTTTCTATTTTACAAACTTATTGAAGTTCTTGGCATGCTTAATCTTTTTTTTTAATCTTTTTTTTAATAGAAATAGAAACTGCAACAAATGAGACAATATAGAACATGAAATTAATATGGATATCTGTTTCTCTGTCTTGTTTATTTTTCAGTCTCGTTTTCATTGTCACCATTTGCCTATGTTCCAGTCATTACTTTGTTGTCATGGTATATGAATAGTTATCACCTGTTCCCTTTTCCGTTGATTACCATCCTCTGTGTATTTAAGCTTTCTGTCTTCCTTAGTTTTTTGCCTTGTGTTAACGTTATGTTGATTTTGTATTGGCTTCTAGCTCTCTTTCTTTATTAAATCTTGGGTATATATTCATTCATTCTGCATCACGCATCTCTCTTGGATCTTTTTTTAAAACAACCTCTGACAGATTGGATTAATATGGCAAACATTTATATGGATATTATCACAGTCCATCTCCTCCTGCTGGAGCAAGGGACTTTCTCGAGCACCAAGTCTTCATCTTCCAGCACCAAGTCTCCTTTTTTGTGGATGGTCATGCCCAGCCTCCCTTTGTCTCCTCACTATCTAAGCCATCCAGTTCCTCACCTCTGCTGTCTCTCGTTTAGCTACTCGGTTCCTCCAGTGGTTCTGCTATCCTGCACAGAGGCTTCCCAGCAATCAGCTCAGCCTTGGCTCGTGGATCCCGAAGCTCCACCTCAAGCTTCCAAGCCCCGGACTCCACCTCAGCCTTCCAACCCATCAGCTCCACCATGGACTGTCATCCCTTAGGCACTGCCAGGCTCCCTTATCCCTCAAGCTTCACCTTGGTCCATCTCGGACTTCAGAGTCAGCAGCTTGGCGTCACCCTGACTCTTCCTTACTCTCACCATCTCTACCCGGTCTACCAATGCCACACCTCCACTTCGGTCATGCCTGTCTGCAACTCCACCTTGACCCTCCAGGCCTTTGGTGTCACCCCTAAGGCCCGGGTATACTTCACTTTCCGCGCACGGACACATCTCGTGCGCAGTCGTGTCCGCACAGCTTTCAAAGTATACTCAAGTGCAGATGTAAGTTCTACAATTGTTGTTGCTGTTGTGCGGCCACCATCGGTGTGGTCTCAGAAATCTGGCTGCAGACGGACAGGGTGTGGAGACATCCGCGAAACCCTCCAATTGATGAAATTACGTCACAGGGATGGTGCACAGATGGCCTAAGCATACTTTAGCCTCAACTCTTCGTTCCTTGGTCTCCAACTCCATCATCTCCATCTCAGTCAATTGTCTCCCTGGTTTTGTCCAGTCTCTCCTCCAAGTCTCCACCATGGCTCCTCCCTAGATTGGCTCCACCATGGACCTTCTTGTCATGGTTTTGGGTCATCCTGTCTCCGTCCAGGCTCCTCCCACCTTCATATGCTCCTCATCCTCCTCCAGAGCCCCGTCCTCACTCCTTCCACAGTTTGGACTGCTTTTGCAGTATAAGTTCACGCTTTTATTTTTAATTAAAAAAAAAAAAAAAAGTCTCTTGTCCTTACCAATGCTGCTTTTATTTGATCAAAAATACAGTAAAACCCATTCAAAATAGCTGTTCTCTATTTTAATATATTTTAAAATTTGATTTATTCCTGTGATAGCAACACTGAATTTTCATCAGCCATTACTCCAGTCCGATGTGATGCTCAAAAAATATTTATTTTTATTATTAACGTTGTTTGAGTTCATATTGAAATTAATGATTGCAAGAGACTTAATCAAAGTCTCCAATTGCTCTCCATTAAATTGCATTGCTGTCCAGAAGATGAAACTGATGTAACTCGTAACTGAGAGATCTCTTTTTTTTTTTCCCCTTTCCCCCCCATTCCTGTTTGTTTACAGCATACTCAGAAGAGGATGAATCATGTAGCAGAGTCTTATCTGGAGCCTCCAGTGTAACACTGGAGCAGCCCAGCATGGAGCACAGCAGCATCAGCTTTTACAACCATCTGCACATTAACAAGCTCAATCATCCGAGGTGAGGTCAGCAATCTGTCAGTATGAGCATTACAATGCATGACATGAACATCATGATATATGTTGTGAGCTTACTTCTAGGCTAACAAGTCAACAATATATACATACAGTATATATATTAAATTCTCAAATGTATTTGAGTGCATTATTTTGCATTGTGATGGTAGTGAACGTTTTGGTGACAAACTTTAGTCGCCCAGCCCGGGATGGCATCCTAATTATGCCACTGCCTCAGAACGTAGCATAATATAAGCTTTAGCAAACATGAAGCATGGAAACATTCAGTTTGCTTCTTTGATACATATGGGAACAATTTTGCTTGTGTCTAATTGGCTATTTGTCACTGACTAGAGGACCCCAATCTGCAGTGCGTATATGTACGTCAACCACAGCAGTTAGCAACATGTGCTTATGATGCGAAACATTAAAACGGCACAGCCGATGCAATGGGAGTAAATCGTCCCTGCCCTGAGAATGAAGACATTATGAAGTGTGGCAACACATGTTTCTTCAGCAGAAAAATATTATCATTATGCATTCGCATGGGTCTTTTTACAACACACAGTTAACCCATGACCTGTTCTCTCAATATTACTGTTGCGCTGTCACGCAAATATGGTGATTGTGAAGGGATTTGATTTGATCTGGATGTCTTGCATTAAGATGTTTATACAATCTTGTGCCATATGGACAATTTGGAGATCATAGGGATTCTTTTTTTTTTTTTTTTAGTTTTGGTCACTGTTGTGGTCACTGCTAGGTCTTGCGTAAATTTTGTTTCTTAGAAATGGCTTTAATAATTCTTCTCATTATTTAATTTACTTTATTGTTGTTGTTAAAGAAACGTGTTGTTATGCTGTCACTCACCACAAACAGGCAATGTTTGTTACTGAACGTTTGCTTATCCGGACGTGTCCAGGAAGGGAACACATGCTGCGACTCACTTTATGTAAACGACAATTACTCTTGAGGTGATGTGACAAAAACATTGTGCAACAAACTCTGTGGCTGTAAACAGGAAATGTGTTTTATCAAATAACAAAACATATCAGCAGAACCTACTTAACACTTCACGCACACTATTTGTTGCCAGCTATCCTACCATTAACTATGTGACAGAAACATTGAAGGCTTTGGTTTGTGGTCCCAAAACAGAAAGCTCATTTTTTCCCAAATGGGTTTTAAATTATATTAAACATTTTAAAACTAAATTATCGTTTCTAACTCCTGTCATCAGAATCTGATCCCATTGCAAAATGTGTTTCGTTTGGCAAAAAATAAGCATTTAGGAGACTTTGCTTACTCAGGATTGTTGTTATTTCAAAACCCTGTTATGAAATGTGAGATTTTGAGCGACTTGTGGTTCATTTTTGTGTGAATTTGGGTGTATGCTGATGGACTTTCTTTTAAAGTAGGTATCAGAAAAGACTATATCATTTAGAGTTCCTCTGGATATTTGGTCTTTCATCAGTTATTAGCTATTTGACCGTCCTGCCAAAAGAATCATTCAGTTTGATATATGTTAGCATTAAAATATATGGGTAGTTGAAATACTCTCAAGATGACATTTTCCACATGATTTTATAATTCATTTTCATTGCATTTTATGACCTCATATTAAGTGAGACTACAAGGACTTTTTGTACTTTTTAAAATTCATGTCACTTTACACCACCATTTAAAATGCTACAGAAGGCAAAAAAGGTGATTAAAGTGGTTTCACAGCATCTAAAATACACTTTTCCTTATACACTAGCACTGAAAAGTTTTTTGTTTTTTAAAGAAAGATACTTTTATTCTCCTAAGATTCATGAAATTGATCAAAATTGACAGTAAAGACATTTACATATTTCAAATAAATGCTGTTCTTTCGAACATTCAATTCATACTTTTTATACTGACCTCAAACCTTTGAATGGTACCGTACATATAAATCTTTATAAAAACATAAAATTTAACCTAAAACTTTGATGTTTAAAAATCTAAAAATGCTCTGGACAAGTTTTCAATCAATGACTTAACAGGACAAGGAAGTGCTTTTGGAGCTCCTTTAGTAGTCAGAGAAATGTTTGGTAGTAGTAATAACTTTTTGTCCACCTGTAAGTTTAAAAGGAGGATTGTTGGATCCATAAAATCTTTTCCGAGATGAAAGTTCCTGCCCTGTGAAGTTGAGTCATTTCATTCCTTTATTTAATGACCTCCTCAAATATGACAGGATACGTTACCTAAATGTCTTTAAGCAAGTCTTTCACTACAGTGTGCTGGACGAAAATATCGCACCGTCAACCAAGAAGAGGATCAGTGTGATGGGTAAATTGGGATTTTTAAACGCTGCATGAAAGATTCCTCTCATTCCAGCCTAAGGGTGCGTACGAGCAGCTGGCTGTGATTAGTGCATATAGAGAGGCTCGCTGTGAAAATATGGAGAGTGGAGCTGTTTTCTGAGTTTTGTGCTGACAGCCGCTCTATTGGGACTCAGCCCTCTGCTCCACACACATGGCAGCGCTGCAGGGCTCCCACCAGACACACACACCACTTATCTTCCTCTCCATACTCAGGACACAGCCCCTCAGACCTCTAACATGATGAATGGATGCATGTCTCATAGTCTGTTCATTTGACCAAACCTTTTGAGCTACAAAATAAGTAAATAAAAGTTTAAGTTTTGTAAAACTTTTATTCCTAATAGTAGTGGGTCAACTGGTGTTACACTGAAAACAGTCAAATGCATATTCAGAAACATCCAGCCCAAATATGTGTGTATAAAGAAAAAATCAAATTGAAATGAAATTTATTTAAAATTTCCCCCTTTTTTATGGTCCTTCTCACATACAAAAAACAATGTCAAAAACTTATAATAAATAAGAGCAGTGAATAATAATGAATAAAATATGAACATAAATAATTTGAAAAAATAAAATGTAATAGCTTTAAATAAAAATATTATAACAAAATAAAATTACAGATTTCACAAAATATAAATGACATTATGATTATATACATTATAAAGTAATACATTGCTTTATACATGTAATAAAACAAAAAGAATATATGTTAAAATGTTTACTTTTTTTATTCAGTATTTTAATTATATAAAAATTAAATAAATGAAGCTTAAAAATGTACATATTTTTGCATTACTACAACTCATCAGCATACATTATCAAAAACTTGTACATGGGTTCCATATTTTTATATTTCTAAGATTCTTTCCTAAGTTTCTTTCTCATGAGATGCTTCATAAATAGTATTGTAATGCTTTATTCATTTTACATATTTTGTCTACATCTAGTGTCTTCATCATGGCACAGGATGGATGGATGGATGGATAGAAAGAATGAATATGTTTATGACTGGTTAGTTGACCATGGGGTGTTGCTCCATTTAGGTTGAGGTTGATATTGACAAAAGCATCTTGTTGAAGAATAACACTGAAGATCTTACAAAAGACACTTGGGTCGAACACCCTTGGGCCTCTCTGTAAGAGGTCGCATCAATTAAATGAAATCATGATGACTCTTTGTAGGCTAGATGTGAATCCCTATGCTGAGCTCTCAAGAGGAATGAGTTCGAAAATGTTAAGAGAAGTTAAGCATGCATGAGTTTAAAAGCAACTGCTGTGCTCCTTCAGACTTTCTCCACTGGTTTATGGACTCAACCTGGTCAGTGAGCTCCAGTCTGAGAAACACAGCTCCTTCCTGAACCCACATCAAAAACTCAACCAGATGTTTAATGAAGAACCAATAAATCAGCAAGGTAAGAAAGCTATTCAGTATTACCTTCATTAATGTTATAAAATGGTGAAAGGCATTCTTCACTCTGCTGGTTTTTATACTCTCGATATTTCCGCAAACTGACAACTTGTTGGCACCAATGCTGGAATATGCATTAACTTTACAAAATGCAGCAGCGTTAGTCAGCAAAGTAAGTCTTGAGACAAAAACCTCCTTCAACTGATTTTACAGCCTGTTTCAGGAAGGCCTTCATTTACGGGAACACAGAGCATTTCATGAAGAGGGCCATTGTTGCTGTTAAAGATTTATGGTTGCATTTGCTCGTTTCCCATTGTCTACGTGGTTAGTTTATAATAACAAGTGGCAATGATTAAAATCTGGCTCTGTTAAATCAGTGTTCAACGACAGCTCAAAAACCACTAAATTAGATCATTTAATAAGATCCATGTGCATGTTAACCAGGACTAGGCTGGAAAGATGATTAGACCCCTTTGTAAACAAAATGTGAATTTTTAGGATGCTCCATAAATCCTTTAATTAAATACCGAGGTGATTTAATTTGCAAAAGATGTTTCTTTTTTTTATTGGTGGAATGTCAAGTAACAAATGAAGTAGAAATTGTAAATAAAATGTGTTTAGCTAATTCTGTACTTTCTGTGTCTGTCTAGTTTTTCAGGCCACTTTTAATCGAGTTGAGCAAATTTCCAGTAATGAAACAGACGATCTGCATAATTTTGACCAAAATGGATTTCCTTTTACGTGTATAAACTCCTCTGGTAAGTGTCAATTTATGTCAGTCCGCTCCTGACCTTCATCTCTGGTTTAATTCTGCAACCTCTCTCTTTGTTGGCAGGCTACAGCTTAACTCAGGACATACAGTAGGTGAGTGGGAATCGCCCCTCCTCCCTGTCCTGATCTATATGAGCCTCAGTCAGATCTCCTCTCTGTAGGCTTAAGACATACCTTTGAACCGCTGCACCTGAGAGCAGCAGTGTAGGAACAAGGACATGAAAGCGTGGGCTTTAAGGAAGTGGAGCAACATCCACTGAAAGATTCCTTGAGCACTGAGTCAGAGAAAAGAGAAGCTCCTTGGCTTTGGCACTGGTGATGATGATGATGATGATGATGATGCAGCCTTATATTTTGATGCAGAATAGACACTGTAATTTTCTGTTTGAATGTGCACAGAGAATGTTAGGAGATTTGCTGTTTACATTGAGTTGGTATGGTAACATGATACAATTCTTTATATATGTTTTGTTGTATTTTCAAACATTATAGTTTCATGTGTGATGCAATATCACATGTTAGAGTACAATTTTCCCGCCTTTCTCAAATAAAGATCTGTCTGTCCATCCATTGATCCCGATTGTTTCAGGTGTTCACCATGAAATGCTCTTCTGCAGGGAAACAGAGGGAAGTGTCACTATGGTAGAATGCTGCCATCTTGTGGTTAACTGGAATATAACGCCTTAAAAGTTTGTCCTCCTCTTACTTTAGGCTGATAATGTGACCAGATTTCTGAAATGAAAACATTTCCTAAGTTGTCAAAATATTATTGAAATCTCATTTATTGTAATGAATTAAAAAACGGGGACAATACATTTGGGGTGAGGGGATACGCCCTGTTAAAAAAATCTTGGCAGGGGCACAAAGTTATGCAATATTGTACTTATTAATGATGATTGTCTTTCTATTATAAATAATGAACACCAAACATCGCACTATAAAAGCACATCATAACAGTATTACATTATAACAAAATTTTGTTATTTTTTATTTTTACACTTTCTAATTGTAGCCTATTTAATATTTTCACTCTGTGAATTTGCTGTATATAATAATTACAATTTTAAAAGTATTTAGCTTTTTGAATTATGTTTGTGCTTTTGGAAATGGACATTCACAATCACCAAATTTTTATTTATTTATTTATTTATTGCACATTAGGCTCATTTTGGGCAAAAATTAGGCTTCTGCAAATATAATTGTTGATTTTTTTTTTTTTTAAATTTCATCATATAGGGGTGTACGGAACTTTTAAAATTGAGCAAAACAAAATTACCACACCATTTTCAGCCTATACATACAAATAAATAGTATTACTTTATTTTAACATGGGTGGTTAGAATGCGACTACCTTGAAACCGACAACGTTGTTTCTTCGATAACTGACGATTAACAGTGATTTCTCATATCGTCTTAAATTCTTCGTGGCTTAAGTAGCGAAGCTCGACCAAGTAATCAGTGTAGCTTCAGCGCCCTCTGTTGGTAAAAGTAATCACTACATGACTGCTGGCTGCAAGCATGCTGTGTTGGTCGGGCTTTTCTCAATGTATTTGCGGGTTTTGAATGTGAAACGCTGACCCATAGCTAACCAGAATCTGTTTTGGCATTTATATTATTTTTGTAGTATTTCAGCTCTTGGTAGGACATTTGTTCTTGCCTTGCTCACGAGTGCTTTAAATAATTACGCACGGTTTTCTGTGAAGTTCCTATGAAGATTGTTTTTCTTTTCAATGCAAAAAACTACAGATATGACATCTCTATAATGTACAAATTTATATACAATACAGAAAATGTATCAACATATCAGAATGCAGAGGAGAAAAAGTTAATTTGCTGAATACTGGAAAAGAAAAGGAACAAGTTAAGATGAGGTAAGATGTTAATTTATACATCAATTAAAGAATACAAATCAAAGTCATTGTGAGTTGAAGCTACTTTCTATCTTATTTACTGAAGGTGAAATAGTGTTAAAGCAACAGAGATTTTGAAAAGCAAGTTAGCCTATAAACAACGTGTTTCGGCCCTAAAAGTCAACCTTAAAAAGGTAGACAATATATTTGCGATCTTAAAATCTGATACACCGTGATATATTTTGACACTATCATGTTTTGTCAAACAACCAATTTTAACGGAAAGAGCGCGAGCGGCGTGTTGTTGCTATGGTTACCACCTCAGGCAAACGCAATTTCTCACGAGCGCAGTATTTTATGGTTTGTGGACTTTCGGGGTTAGTGAAACGTTGCTCTTGAAACGAATAACATATAGTTTCATGTAAAAGACATTTTTAAGAGCCCCCACAGACACAGACCCCACAGTATGAAGCAAGTGAGGGGAAGTCTGTCCTGCCAGGTAAGTTTCCCTTTTGCTGTGTTCACTTTCCCTCTGCATCACTCAGACAGGAAGCAGAATTTCCACATTCCAGCCGGTGTTGTGTTGATCAGGACACACCCATAGCTCTCACACACACACACACACACACACACACACACACACACTGTACAGTAGAGACGCGATGGCACTGCTGCTCTCGCGCTTTGTGTTGTGGTCATCTGAGTGAATGACAGACAGCTCACAATAATGACACGTGAAGGTAAGCGTCACTTTGCTGTTGCTCTGTTTAGATTGCACCATGTATTTGCCCGAGTGAATTTTAGTAAAGTTAGAATTCCTCCGGCAATATACAATGGACATAGAGAGTTGCTTTGGTTGGCTAAATAAATAATTTTTTAGTAAAAGTATTAACTAGAAGCGTCTTATGTTGAAAGTCCATTTGAATGGACTTGTTACTGTTTTATCAGCGCTAACCAGACTAAGTTGCGCTTGAGTAAAATAAAAGATCCGCTATCTGAGAGGAAAGTGCCGGACAGGGTGTAACAGCGCATTGTTCTGCCATGAGATCATGTAGGGTAGGTTGGAATATACTCATCGCTTTAATGAATTCGTTCACATATTAGGAAGAACTTTTTAGTTTGCATGTTTTATTATATATCTCTTTCCTCAATGCTTAGTTGGAACAAACCTTGCGCTCCAGATACCTTTAACCTCACAGAATTGATCTCCCTTGCGCAATGTATGGATAGCTCAATCAGTCGTTATTTTAAAGAAAAGCTGTCGACGTGTTTATTTATTATAGTTTATGTCCTTTTTATGGCCTAAATATGAATTTATGTTTCCAATTAAACTCATATTTTGAGGACTTGCAGTTGCATCCACCAATAAATGAAAGGGTCAGTTCATGCAAAAATGAAAATTCTGTCCCTCATGTCGTCCCAAACCCTTCAGACCGTTGTTCATCTTCAGAACACAAATTAAGATCTTTTTGATGAAACCCGAGTGTTTCTGAAGCAACAACCTCTTGAAATCCAGAAAAGGAGACATTGGTTCAACCTTAATGTTATGAAGGGACGAGAATACTTTTTGTGCACAAAAACAAAACAAAATGAAGGCTTTATTTAACAATTTGAACTGTTGTCATATGCAGTTGACGTAGTGAACGCAGTTCCAGTTCTGAGCCAGAAAAGAGACTCGGCATCACACGCATGCGTCGTGTTACTCACGTGTACAGAGTCGGCCAATTATATAATTATTATACTGAGCCGTTGTTGTGTTCCGAATTCTGACCCCGCCAAATTATTACCCCGCTATTACTGGTAAGTTTAGGATTAGGTGAGGGCTTAGGTTTAGGGGTGGGTTAGGAATTAGGCAACCAGGTAAAACTAGGTAGTCGAAATTCTGCACAATACCGGCGGTCGGACATTTATGGACGCTTATGACAACAGTTCAAATTGTTAAATAAAGTCTTTTTTTGTTTGTTTGTTTTTGCATACAAAAAGTATTCTCATCGGTTCATAACATTAAGGTTGAACCACTATAGTCACGATGACTATTTTAACGATGTCTTTAATACCTTTCTGGACCTCAAAAGGTATTATGACGTTGCTGCCTATATGTGTGCTTCAGAAACTCTCGGATTTCATCAAAAAGATTTAAATTTGTGTTCCGAAGATGGACTGAAGGTCTTAAGGGTTTGGGATGAGGGTGAGTCAGAATGACAGAAATTTCATTTTTAGGTGAGCTAACCCTTTAAATAGGGATATTTTTTATTATTAACATTTAGTTTAAAGAAAATAAACCTTTATTGCTGGAAGGATCCAGCTGTTTTTTGCATGTGTGTTTGGATCAGTTTTTCCTACATTGGGAACCACCACAAGACAGAAAGGTTTCTATGATGGTCCGGTTTAGGGTTACAGGATAGAAAATATCATTAGCTCAGTATAAAACAATAGTCAATGGAAAGTTGATCAGAAAAGCAAACCTGTGTGTGTTAGAGAGAGCTCAGTGCTTATCTGCTGCTTAGATCAAAATGTAAGTGATTGTTTTGTTAGGGCTTGTTTGTTGAACTTAAGCTTGCCAAGATCGTTTCTCTTCAATGGCATTAAGTGCTTAAAATAAAGAATTTAGAGCACATTATAAAGGACTTAATATGGGTTTGGACATCTTAGATTAAATCTGCAAATCTCTAAATTGTGATTAATTTACATTATAATTAAATTACATAATTAAATTACTTCATTATAAGAATTTTCTGTATTACATCTAGATGATGTTTGTCACTTTACAGATGTCAATTTCACAGACAGAAAATCCTGGGCTGCTGTTGGGTAAACAAACAGCCGTTGATGATATCTAAAGTAAAATGAGTGTTTCAGCAGTACTGAATGCAGGGCTGGATTGGCCTGGTTCCTCACCCCTCGTTCCTGATGTGGATAGTCTGTGTTGTCAGGGGGTTTGCACATTCCACTCCTATTGTTTACATCAGGAAAGTCTGATGCCAGGCCTATACTTGTGGGGGAACGAAAACATGTACAGTCCTCTGCACAGCAGGGAAAAAGATACTGAAATAAAGTTTTCTTAAAGATAAGAGAAGAATTTGCTTTTTTCTCTGAAACTACTCAGAAAAAACATGTACTAAACAAAAAAGTCTAAAAAAAAAAAAAAAAACCTAAAAGCTGTATTTTATTATCACTAATAAAAGAAAAACATTTGACTTCATTCTTTTGGATATATTGTTATATGTCCACTGTCAATAATCAGTGTAAGTATAAATTTATATTTTCATAGCTTCAGAAATTAAATTACATTCTTCTGTTTAATGAAAGTGAACAGGAAAGCACTTATTGTTTTGCACCTCAGCCATCAAAGGATGTGTGGGTGATATATTTGTTCAGTTCCCAACCAACCGTGAGCTGCATGGTTGCCAGATAAGATGTTTCTCCATGAAGCGTGGACTCCTGATCCCAGACTCACCTCATCGCCATGCCAACTGCCACACTAATGACAACAGTGCCGAAGCCATGGCAGTGTTGCTATGCACATGGGATCTCTGCTCAACCTGAGCAAGCATATCCCGGGAGGTCAAGCTCGAACATAACAAAAAGAGAGAGAATAGGCGTGCATGTGATATTTTTCTCTTAAAGGGTTAGTTCACCAAAAAATGAAAATTTTGTCGTTTGTTACTCGCCCTCATGTCGTTCCACACCTGTAAGACCTTAGTTTATCTTCGGAACACAAATTAAGAGATTTTTGATGAAATCTGAGAGATATCTGACTCGTCCATAGAAAGCAATTTAACCACCACTTTCAAGATCCAGAAAGGGAGTAAAGGCATCATTAAAATAGTCCACGTGACTGCAGTGGTTCAACCTTAATTTTATGATGTGAGCAGAATACTTCTTGTGCGCAAATTATAATAACTGCAATTATTATTTCAGTATTCAAATACTTCATAAAATTAAGTTTTAATTTCATTCATTAATTTAATAAGTTTTAATATAAAATATCACTCATTTTTGTAAAATATATTATTTTTTTATAAAATATGTAATATTAAAATATTTAAAACAATATTATATCGAAATTGTATATGTGCACTGCAATATATATAAAAAGAAGTAATAAATGACTGATTCTTTTAGTCATTTTAACATTTTAAAGGTTAGGAAAAGGGTACATTTTCTTTGAAACTAATTGGAATAAACTAAATGGAATAGAATTAAAATATTATGATGTCAAATTAGTTAAATGCATTAATTAAATGTGATAGTATACATGATAATATGATAAAATCAACCTGTTCAGTATTTATGTTTCAGTGTTTGGAGTGTTTTGGAAACCTCTTTGGAAACAATCATTATTTTTGTCATTCCATTTAGTGCCACACATTATAAGTTTGAAGTTTTGTCTAATCCTTGTTTTTTGTTGAAGGGCTTGTCTTTTTTTGCGGGTTGGGGATTCTCCAAATGCTGCGTGTGACTGAAGGAAGCACTGGAGGATGTGGGTGTCCAGCGGCCAGCATTTTGTCTCACTTTCCATCTAAGGTACCCAATGACACATGCTGCTTGAACTACTCAGGATCCACATTTAACCACATGTCTTGGCCAGCTTTTTTGTCTCATACACACCTGCACGTTTTGGACCTGACAAACTGTAATATCAGTCACATTGATCACAATGAGGTCGGTGATGCTGTCAGTTCTCTGAGAGAGCTGTATCTCAGCCAGAACAGACTGACATCTCTGCCAGCTGACTTCCTCGCTAAAGCTTATAGTTTGGAAGTGCTGGATTTGGGAGTGAATCAACTGAAGGATCTACCCGAGCGATTTTTGCAGAACTCGGACAAACTGCGAGTGCTGATCCTGGGATGGAACCAGCTGAAAGCTCTGCCTCATTCAGCGCTTAAACCTTCGCTACAGCATCTGGAGCTCATTGGAAACCCCTGGGACTGCACATGCTCGTTGTGGGAGGGGCTTCAAGGTGGTCTGCATGACAACTCCAGCAGCCTTCAGGACCTCGTGGGTAATCTGACCTGTGCATCTCCAAAAAATCTTGCAGGGCGGACGCTTTGGTCTTTGCGGACCAGTGACGTGTGTCATTTGGCCAACCTGACCGCTCTCTTCATCCTGCTTCCCCTGCTCCTCCTCATCAGTTTGGTGCTGTGCTGGTGCTGTGGCAGAAAGAAGAAGAGGAAAGAGACCCCCTCGTTCAGCCCAACTCGTAAAAGGCCCAACAACTCCCATTGCAACGGACGGTGGCCACATGCCAAACTGCCCACTAAGGAGTCAGCAGGGTCTGTCGAAGGCGGAAAGGAGGTCATACTGAGGAACCAACTGATGCTTCAGCCCTCGTCCACCCTGTTAGGCAGCACTCGGGATATTTATGAGGAGGTGGAGATCAAACTGGGCTCTGTGGACTCGCTGGCTCCTCCGCCGTCCACTTGCTCCACAGAAGGAACCGTGGGAAAGCAGGACCTGGACACTGTGAGTGTGAGCGAGGTGATGAAGGACTCGGCCGATCGGGAGAAGGCGTACTTGACCCAGTCCACTGAATACTACAGTCTGGTTCCTGGGATTGAAATCGAAGACTCCGATCATGGAGAGTATGAAAGTGTGGACCTCTCGTGACATCACAGGAAATGCTGCATTTGGTTGAAATACTCAGAGATTATATATATATATATATTAGTTCACCCAAAAATTAGTAAAAAAAGAGTAACCCCAGAAGTGATGTATGACGCAGGATGTAGGAATAGCATAAGCTTAGATGCCCCTCATGGTTCAAACAATATGAAATTCTCTTATATGAAAATCCTCTGACATTTCTCTTTAAAATTTCTCATTGTAGAATTCCAATTCATTACCGGTGTTTTGCTTAGCTCTATCCTCTGAGCTTCTGTGCTCGTCATTACGGGGGAAGTTTTAAATATGAAGATTTTTCTTACGAAATCTCATCGCTTCGCTTCAGAAGGCCTTTATTAACCCGCTGGAGCCGTATGGATTATATTTATGATGGATGAATTTTTGGGGGGCTTCAAAATGCCCCCACTCACTATTATAAAGCTTGGGAGAGCCAGGATATTTTTTAAATATATCTCAGATTGTGTTTGTCTGTAAGACGATAGCCATATACACCTAGGATGGCTTGAGGGCGAGTAAATCATGGGGTAATTTTCATTTTTGGGTGAACTGTCCCTTTAAGTACACTGGAGTTTTGTGTCTATGCATTGAATTGGATCACTGGTCATTACGTTATCCATAAGGAAGCCGCCTCCCCACCATTACTTTTGCATACAACGTGAATGAAATATTGTACTGATAAAGTGTCAAGCGAAACTGTTTGCAGACTCAATCAGTCTGTTGCCAAGATAAGCTATCATATAGCTGTCGCATGGACATTTTCATTATATTGAGATTTTTATATCTTCGTCGTCTATTGTAATTTAGATGGGAAGTTTTTATTATTGTAATATTACTTTATTTCACATTCAGTTACAGTGTTTAGTGTACAATGTATGTGGTGTCCCATATAATTTATATATCATATTATAAAGAGGAACAGTTGCTGTAGAGAGCAAGAGAAAATTAGACAGAAACACAGTCCAGCCTCTGGTCATTAACATAAGCAACCAAATCTGCAATAGTATCTATGATTGAAAACAGTGCTTTGCTATAATTTGATGATGGACCACACATAAGTATGTTGAAAAACAGTGACCATTTATTCAGTACAATAGTATCTAGCCTGTATCCACATTTGGCTACAGCTGATGTAATCATTATTTTTGGCCTTGTTAATAATTTACTCTTAGCGAGTTCAAAATGTGCATAATCAAATCAACAGAAACAGCTACACTAGTCAAATGAAATGGCTTTCAGATAATATCCGGCTGACTCAGCGAGCGCAAGTTAACATAAGCAGATTTTGATGGAGAGAATAAATAAAGCAAAGAGAGAGTTCGAGTACATACACCATACAGAACAAATAACACAACTTTTACCTATAAAATAAATTTTCTGTCTCATGTCCATTGTTATTGTTAATTAAAACTGTTAAAAATTATAATAGTTTTCGTTAATTGAAATAAACCTGAAATAAAATAAAAAAATATATAAATATCAGATTAAAAACTTAAACTCAAATGAAAAATAGAATTTTTTTGCCTTGGCAACAAACTAAAATAAAACAAAGTTAAAGTTGAAGTACTAAAATTTATACTGAAATAAAAAAAATAGAAATTTGGAAAAAGAAAAAAAAAACATGATAAAAGCACATAAAACAAACTAAAATAGAAATAAAAACATATATATATATATATATATATAGAAAAAAGTGATAAGTATACATTATAATTAATGAATTACATAAATATACATGTGTATATATATGTGTGTGTGTGTGTGTGTGTGTGTGTGTGTGTGTCTTTTTAAATAACACTGCCAATCTCATTATATTGACAAAATGGCAGAACAAATCTCTAACAAGAGTGATGGTGAAACAACACAGATATGCTGACATGCAAACTGAACAAAACACAGTTTTTGTAATCTTGGGTGCACATGAGTTACACTGGAAATGACATTCTGTATGATTTTTATATGAGAGCTTGTGGCATTAACAAAGAATCCTGAAAATGAGAAATTATATTTCATTCTTGGCTTCAAATAAATGCTTTTTCACGTAATTGGTGTTCTGATGTTTTTGAGAGTTTTTCAGTGTTAATAAATTGGAGTATAGACTCTAATCGTCGGCTGTTTAACTGAAATTGTGAACACATTTTTTATTATTTAAATTTAATTGAAATGTGTTAATTATACTGAGTCCTAAGAGAGCAAGTAAATGAACATAGCCCTTCCACACTTCTCACACTGAACTTTGCAAGATGCCGTTTATCTGCTTCTGTGTTCCCATAATGAGCCAGCCCATTCATTAGTGGCTGAAATCACTCAGCAGTAATAAAAAGCCAGCTCTGATTTCCTCCTGTGTGGGAGTTTGTAATTATAGCATTGGGTTACTCAGTCCCAGTAAAACCTGCAAAGCAGTAATGGCATCTATACCTGCCCTGCTGCAGGAGAGAGTGTTATTTTTGTGGGCAACGTGTGCACTTTACAGTTGTGAATCTCTATTTTTAAACAGACTCAAGATTACCTCTGAGAAAACAAGCATGTTCTTTTATTTATAAGCATCATTTTTCTTTACCCATCATACCTTAATACAACATAGTTGTCATAGTGTTGCTTAGCAAACTACTTAGCAAAGACATTTAATTTAGTGATTATCGAAAGGGTCATACTACACACACACAGGTTTGTTTTGCGATCTTAGTGAGGACATTCCATAGGCGTAATGGTACAAAACTGTACATTTTGTCCCCCTTCACTAACCCTACTCCTAAACCTTCCCATCACAGAAAATATTCTGCATTAACATTTTTAATAAAATTTGATATATGTCCTCATATTTCATGTTTACGTCATAATACCAGTGTAATACCCATGTCATTATACAAAGAAATCCTCATGTCCTCATAAATCACACACACACAGCAAACTAAGATGCCCCTTCAGAAATGTTTTTTTATGATGAAAATGCATGTAATGTTTCTCTAAGATTTAAGACCAAACAGTTTTCATCAATTATTTTTTTGTTTTTTTTACTAATTCAATTATTGTTTTAAAAAGACGGTATTTACAGATATAGACAGATATTTTACACAGATATGCACGTTTATCATGATTCTTCTCTCTTACTGAATTCAGCTGGAAAACAGGACCAAGCTTTTGCAGTTTAACAAGGAAAGAAATGACTTGAAGTGAACTAATGTCGCCCGCGCTGTGATGGGTCTCTCTCGGTGTACTTTCTGTCTCTTATTGTCTACCGCCCCCTAGTGTGTTTACTCTGCTTTTACTTTTACTTTTACTTAAGCTGATGATCAAAAGATAAGCACGCTCTCTTTGGAAACAGTTTGAAATAAAGAATGTAATAATTTAATAATGACTTTAATTGATATTTTATCTATCTAAAAAGCAGTTAAACTGTGAGATTATATATCTGTATTAAAAGACGGCACATGTACCTTGGCTGAAAATCTGTGAATAACTTTTTACGTTTTTTAAATAAATAAGCAGCAGGCTTAAAGCCTTTTGAACTCCTCATGTTCAAGAACTAAAAATTTTTCTTTCAGTGAGAGAAGTCTAAAGACCACAAAGTGGAGATAAAATATAAATAGAATACACAACAGCAATCAGTGTTATGAAATGAGTTTTCTCTCCTTATTTAGGTTGTTTGTTTGGATATGAAGCACTACTGGTTTTAAAATCATTGTTCTTTTGGGTGCACTGTTAACAATTTTCCTGTATTTTTACAGTACAGTACTGGCAGCACGGTTGCCAGCAAGTTACTGTATTTTCATATACAGTAAACGTACTGTAATTTAATTTACAGTACACGAGATGAGTACTGTAATTTTACAGAACAGTATTTTACTGTATTTTTACAGCATTTTCTAATTTTAGTCTGCTTCTGCTGTAATTAATAATACAGTATTGTACTGTATTATAAAATACAGTATTGTACTGTTGGTTTTTACAGTAATGTGCTGCTAAATCTACAGCGACATTTAACAGTGTGTGTTTGTCAATGAGCAGTTCACACGAGAATAGTTTTACACCAGTGACATGAAAGAGGATTTATAACTTATGTAAATATTACTAAGGCCTTTCAAGGAATCCAGGTTTTATTGCACCTGCTGTAACTAAGAATTACTAAATTCTTTTATAGGCTACCTGTTAAAATTCATATTAACATGCATCAGAGAACAGAGATTCCCATACATCCTGGATTCCCCAGAAATGAGGCTTGCTCAAATTTCCTCAGTGTTTTTACATAAGTTATTTTTTAACTAAAAAACTATTATAACCAAAGAGAAAAATCTTGATCAAGTGATAAATACCTAGTCATAAATTAGACCTTTACTGTGTGTTTTCGAGAGTAATTATTCATAAGCGGTGTGAAACTGACACCACAAACATGTTCTTTAAAACTGGGTCCCAAACCATAAATCACAAGATGGATTATAGGTCCACATTATAGACAGATATAAAGCTGAAAGCAAGAGGTGTGTTTTCTCTCTAAAAGAAGACTTGAAACAAGCTTGAGGTAAGAGCAAAAAAAAAATACTGTTCCAGTAATGGATTTGTGGCTTCTAAATTCATTTGGTTTTTCCTAGTATTCCACCATGACGGTCTCCTACACGCTCAAGGTGGCCAATGCTAAGTTTGGGGGCTTCTCAAAGTTGCTCTTCCGGTGGAAAGGAAGCATTTACAAGCTTCTATACAGAGAATTCATGGTGTTCTGCTTACTGTACAGCTTCATCAGTGTGATATACAGGTATTGAGACATCTCCAAACATTCTGTTAATCCACATTTACAATTATCAATCATTTGGAAGTTTTTTATATCATTATTTAAAGCAAATAGCATGTGAGCAATAGTACAACACAGAAAAACTCATCACGTTGCATCTTACAGGTGTGTCCTCAATATCGAACAACAGGAGATGTTTGAACGACTTGCACGTCATTGCAACAAGTTTGCCAAACTCATCCCTATGTCATTTGTTCTTGGTGAGCATAAATGTTCTGACCATAGCAACAAGATATTACTTACTCATTTGGATTCCTTGTAATAAGTTAAACTGGTCTGGTTAGGGTTCTATGTCACACAGGCGTTCCAACGCTGGTGGGGTCAATATACAAGCTTTCCCCTGCCAGATAACCTGATGATGGTCGTATCTGGGAATGTTCATGGCACAGATGAAAGAGGCCGTCTGCTGAGGAGAACTCTGATGAGATACGCAAACCTGTCATCGGTCCTCATCCTGCGCTCCATCAGTACACGAGTTCGCAAGAGATTCCCAACTCTGGAGGACATTGTGGAGGCAGGTAAGATCTAAATTTGCCTCTGAAAATGTTTGGGAGGAATTTGAATAGAAGTACTTTTAAGTGGTTTTCCACATCTAAGTAAACCGATCCTGCGTATGGCAGGGGTTTGGAGAGTTTAGAGGGTTTTAAAGATTAGAGAAAAAATGTAGTAATGTAATAATAATATTAAAATGAATAATTAAATATATCTATTAAAATAAATGAGAAAAAATAATGACTAATTAAATATATTAAATTAATTCATTAAAATGAAAATTGATGAATAAATGAAAACGGTTTTAAGATAAATAAATATTAAAAAGTGGATTAAAATAAATAAGAAAGTAATAAAATGCACTTTAAATACATTTAACAGTACAGTAGTATTGAGTAGAAAAAAACTTAAAGTAACTTAACAGATACTAAATATTTTCCAAATAATACTTTAAAACTGGTGTAACAATTTAAATTTGTATGGTTCTTTATACATAAAAATATATAGTTCCCTTTTGAGTTTTGGGATTATCTATTGTTTTGCAGGATTCATGACCGCAGAGGAGCTCAAGAAACTCAACCATCTGTACTCTGACTTTAACAAATACTGGATGCCACTTGCATGGTTCGCAAACCTGGCATCACACGCCAGAAAAGAAGGGCGTGTGAAAGATGATATAGCCTTGCGACTGCTTATGGATGTAAGTGTGTTTAAACATGTCAAGATAATGCATATGCGCAATAAAAGCACACTAATTCCTTCCTTTCTTCCTCTTTGTCAGGAGCTGAATAACTACAGGTCAAAATGCAGCATGCTCTTCCACTATGACTGGATCAGCATTCCATTGGTCTACACGCAGGTGAAGCTCATCTCACAGATCTTTCATGGGTGTAGCTCACAGTACACACCGCAGGTCATCTCACTTCTTTTTGGATGCAGGTAGTGACGGTGGCTGTGTACTCCTTCTTTACATTTTGCTTAATTGGGCGGCAGTTTGTGAAACCTGAGAAAGATGGAGAGAAGGTTCTGGACCTGTATATCCCAATTTTCACTCTACTGGAATTCTTCTTTTACGCTGGCTGGTTAAAGGTGCGATGGGTAGTATGACATATTTTGTTCAACAAAATTGACTCGATTTCTTTAAAATCGAGGGTGAATTCTTTCTTAAAGGTGGGCGAACTTATCATCAACCCATTTGGAGAAGACGATGATGATTTTGAAACCAACCAACTCATAGATCGAAACATTCAGGTCAGTAAAACGAAAAATACCCCACTGTATTTCAAAGGACGCATGTTTTATCATTACCATTCATGGCAGTTTTTAATTTTATCTAGGTTTCTATGCTAGCTGTAGATGACATGCATCAAAATCTTCCTCCCCTTGAGAAGGACAAATACTGGGTGGATAAGGGTCCTTCATATCCATCAGCTACTATGAAGCCTGTCTTTATGGGCTCTACTCATGACATGAGGTGAAAAACTTAAACACCCATTTATAATTTACAAACATTTAAAATTTGTAAATATCAAAGGAGCAGAAATATATGTAGGGTAGAACATCAAAAAATATGTTGCCAACACTCAATATTATTCCAATCATGTGAAGAAGGTTAGTCACTTAACTTGCTATGGATCAAATGCATTGGCCAAGTATGCTATTCCTGTTTAACTGTCAATTTTTTATTATCAAACACTATAAATTAGTAAGTTATTGGTGATTAGTGTTAAAAAGAAATAGGTACTGTGAACCAGCTCTCAGCAACTGATATATATATAAAACCTGCATGCTGTATTTATGTATCAAATCCTTGAAAACGTGATTTGCTGCCTTGTTACATTATTGACTGTAGTAATTCTGTATTTATTAGGATACTGGAGGATGATAATGAAGAATCTATACCAACCCCCAAGACGCAAATGCTTGCCATCAATGTGTGGCCGACTACACTGAGAGTAAAAAAGCAGAAGAGCAAGAACCTGCAGCAGTTATGTCTTTGCTGCAGAGCTAAATGTAAGAACGAGCGCTCTAGTCTTGAACAGCCTTCCAAGAGCCGCATCCCATCACCACAACAAAACATGACCTCTCAACATGTCTGCCAGGAAAAACTCTTGGGATCATCTGAAACTACAGGACCAGCAAACCAAGACCCATAGATAAATGTGTAACTTCTCGCTCAAATTTTACTTAACATGTATTTGGATAGTCAAGGATGAGAGGATATTTGCTGCAATATTTAAATCCTCATCCCTTTTGACAAATGTGCTTTTTTCATCAAATTTAATTTGTAAAGGCTCTATTGCTTATAATACACATTTTCAAATATTAAACCTAAATGCTCTTTTCAATTGCTTGATTCACCATAGCTATTGCATGGTTGACCAGAACTGTAATTCTTGGAATATGAGATTTTAAAAAAAAAATTATTTTTTAAACCCAATTTTCATATTTAAAGTTTCCATGACACTTCAAAGGCTTCCACTCACAATATGCAACTTGTTAGATGCATATTGCATGTAGTAGTACACTTAATGATCTGTTAGGATTAAGAAAAAAAAAAAAAATGTACACAAGTATTGCAATGACTACTTTTATACAGAAAATTAAAAGAACACTTCAATACTTGTGGTTTTTCTAGGAGTTTACAACCAGTTAATGCAGTACAAGTCCAGCTGCTTAACTTTCTCAATTCTCCTCTTAATAAAATGTGTAATGTAAAAGGAAGATCAGTCATTTTATTTGCAACATCAGCATACACCAGAAACAATTATTGCAACATAAGGGACTGAGTCCTCTTGGCAAAGACATTATACACTGAACATGGCGTTGCATGAAATAAGAACTGCAGCAACATGCCAAGTTGGGGTATTTTCTTTAATGGTCATATCAAAGAGCTGTACATTTATTTGCCTTTCTTGGCTTTAATCTTCCTCAGGTAGAACTCGAGTTCTTTGCCCTCGATGATATAGCCATCGGCCCTGCCACACTGTCCTGGTCTGGAGGCAATGCAGGCTGGAGAGAAACAACCATAGATTAAATACTTAAAGTGAAAGGCAATGTTGCTGAAGGCACTTTCAGTGGGTATCAGAAATGGTATAAACTTCAGCACTGTTTTATCAGTAGCAGAACTGGTTAAAGTTTCATCATGATCACATCCGTATTATTTTAAGGCCTCTTAACACAACTTACCAAGAAGTTTTCCCTGCAGGAACTGCTCCTCCAACAAAGGACTGATTTTGCTGTTCTTTCTGCGCACGTCAAACTTCTTTTGGACCTTTTTTGACCTCTTCTTGTTCAGGATTTCCTCCTCCTCAGGGGTCTGGATTGACAAACCAAATACAATTAACAATATGCTGATACGATGCACATTAATATTCGAGGATTTATAAGCTACAAGCCTTTCTCAGAGTCTTAAACTGCATCACTCTCATTCAGTAGCAGAACTGACAATGTTATCATCAAAGAAAGGTTTAAAGTTAATCGAGTAAGGAAAGTCTTGATTGGCTTACCAGCTTGGCACCCTTCTTCCTGCCAAGTGGGAGGGCGTAGTGAGACTCAAACCACTGTCTGTAAGGAGTGCTGTCCACAAGGACCACACAGTTCTTCACCAGGGTCTTAGTTCTCACCAACTCATTGTTAGAGGCGTTGTAGACCACATCAATGATCCTGGTCTTGCGGGTACAGCCTGAAATGTCATTAACACATTAAAACAGCTTAAAGAAACATCAAAAATAAAAAAACCCCAGAGTACCAGGTTGACCATGTCTTTCTCAGAGTTGGAACAATGTTATCCATCATAAACATTCAGCAGCAGAACTGACTTTGAGTATCTTCACTGAAAGAGCTACACCTGTTTAAACAGCACCAAACATTTATAAACTCACATTCTGAGCCCCATGAGAAGTTGCCCACGTCGAGCCTCAAGGCACGGTACTTCTTGTTCCCACCACGGACTCTTATCGTGTGTATGCGGCGAGCACCAATCTATGGAGAGCCACAAAAATGTTTATAAAAGAAGAAAGAGCAATGAAAACACTTTTGAGTTCAGCCATGTGTCAGTGTAACTATGACTAATCCTAACATTGGAAGGCCAAAGACTTTGACCAAAACGGCCAAAACTGACCAACCTAAGGACGTGTTCTCATCACTCACATTGGCAGGAAGAGATGTGTTCTGATAGCAGCACATTTAAGAAAGGTTTACCTTGGTATTTGCGGGAGGACGCCCGAGCTCATATTTCCTTTTCTTGTGGACGGGCTTGCGTTTGCCACCGGTCTTACGGCGTTTGTGCCAGTTATCCCTTGAGATACCTAAAATGTGAAGAGATTAAGATGCATTACAAACCAATGTGAATGAAATTCGAGGACTCACTTCTATTGCACGCTTGAGTGTTCAGTTCTCCAAGGTGTTTATCCGCATGAACAATAGGATACAGCATTTGGAATCATCATGTACACTCAAGTTTAAACGTACAAGTTAAAATAAATTACGCACCCTCATGTTGTTCCACACCTGACAGACTTTATACACAGAACAAAGCCATCCTACATAAAATATCCTTTCGCGCTCTATGGAAGAGTCATACAGGCTTGCAACAACATGTAGATAGTTTCATTTTTCGTTTAACTGTCCCGTTTAAGAGCGTCAACCGCAAAAACTAGTCAAAAAAAAAAACACATTAGCAATATGCTAACAGCTCGGACGTCTTTAGCTCCAACTTCACAAACCCACACAATAACACTGCTAAAATAAGTTGTTCTCCGTTTATGACAAGAAATATTAAATAAACAACTGGTTAACATTTATAAGCTGACCAAATCTAACTTTTAGCTTACGTTAGATGGCCATGCAGCCTCCAGTGATTGACGCATGCATCCTCTGCCCGTTTGGCTTGTCGTGCTAACCTATTTCTCATCTAAAACTATATTTCTCAAACACCAAGATCCTTCACCTACGAATAAACCCACTTTGTACACGTCTCGAAGTAAAACTACAGCCGTATCTGCACTATAAACACTGTTTGAGAGTATATAAGCAATGAGCGCAGCCATCTTGAGATATGCTACAGCCACTTCTCCACCTTTCTGGCTAAAATATCTGAAAAAGCATTGAATCGTCTAATTTACACATATATTGCTTGAAATCTACCTTTTTGATAACGCACAGAACAAATTTAAACTAAAGCGTCAACGGATAGAGCAGATGATGACGGATTGTCCCAGCGATGAGAATCTGAAAACACGTACCCATTCTCAGGCGCCGGCTAGAAAGAGGGTTAGCAAAGGCTCATGGGCGGGTTTCAAGCAACCACATGTCGCGAGAATACCTGGAGAAATCGCGAGAGTAGTGCGTTTGGGTGCGTGGAAAACACTTGACTGCCACCACGCGTTTATAGGCCAAAACCCCGAGATTTTCCATTGTTTTTTAGTATTTTATAACCATAGTAGGATTGTAAGGATTGGGTGCAAAAACTAAAACGGGTTAGGGCTTTTCTTGTAAATCATATTCTTCTATTATGACAAAATTCTTTATTGCATTATTCATTTTGTATAGGAAACTCACTGTGAAATATGCTCCAAGGTTTCATTCTCATATTTATTTGTGCATATAAAAAATGTCTCGCAGAATAAGGATGTTATGAACCAGAAAGTCATCTTTGTTTTTGCTCATAAGCCCATAAGCAATTTTTTTTTTAGAAAAGTAGTCTACATTAAAGTATGTCAGTTAACTGATAACAGGCCTTGAAGAAACAACATTCACTTTACCCAACATTGATGGCGTTAACTTTAAACACTTTTGGTACTGAAGAGCTAATAAATAAAATAGAGTCAAAATTAGGATTTTAATAAAGTTATAAGCTTTTTGAAAAATGTAAAACTAAGAAATTCGATTCTTTACTATTTCACCAAACAAATGTGACATTGCTCTTGAGAGCATCTGTCAGTTGTTCTGACTTCAATTGAAGCACAAGATGTTTTGTTGGATCATGGAGTTCATGTAGCTTCATTGCTGCTGTCAGTAAAGAACATTACAAAAAAAAAAAAAAAAAAAATTCCACTTCAATATTTCAAATTGTTATACTGGTAATATATCTGTACTAAATTGAAAAATTGTCATGAGTGGTGACCCTGTCGATTTCCCCACAATTTCAAACAGTTTAATTAATAAGCTTAAAAGAACAGCAAAACAGGTATGGTTTATAACATTTATTTTATACTGTACAGATGTAATTGGCAATATTGTAGACATGGTCATGTGAACGGTGCTGAAGGCTATTCATTCATTTATGCCAAAACTCCGCTGTGTAAAATTTGTAAACATGGTCAGGTCACTCCTCCCAAGGGCTCATGTCTGTGTCGATGGCCACACAGTTATATGCAGCATAGCGAAGCTTCTCTTCACAAACTTTAGCACTGTGGAATAAACCCATTTAAAATGCAGTCAAAAAAAGGTACTAACTTCTTATTCAATTAATATGAAAAAAAAAGACATCATCCATATATTATATTACATGAACACACCTTGGGTATTTGGGTAGATAAAGGGTGCTGGAACATGTGGAAGATTGAGGAAGTGCATCTGTGGTTTCAGACCTAGATAAAAATGAATTTGTTCAATATTCAAATCACAACCTAAATGAACTTGATCTCATTCTTATTTTCTTCACATCCTACCCTTGTTTATCTGGAAAGATGTAAATTGGAGCAGGAAGACGACTTCTGCCAGTCACAAACCTCAAAAACCTGCTGCGATCCTCTGGTAAAAAAGAAAAAAAAAGAAAAAGAAAAATCAACATGAGATATTTAGGTACTTCTTTTGCAAGTTAATAGAAACAGCACTACAAGGAACCTTACTAACCATTGGTGAAGTTCATTAGGGCTTCCCATAAGTACTGCACTCTGACATCTGTTTGTTCCAAGTCTTCATAGCGTGCTGATAGAAAGTAAAAAAAACAATAATCTAAGTAATGCATAATATAACATATGAAAATTCCCATTACATTAACAAAAATTTAGATGTTCATTTAGAAATTCTAGCAAAACCAACAATTGCCACTCAATTTAATATCAATATAAAACTTGGGTCCTGAAGTAAAACCAGTTGAGAATGACAGCTGTAGAGAGCTGTAATATTTTCATTCACTATTCGGTTCAGTGCCTTCAAGAATTCATGCTGAGGCAGAGAATATCAATTATTAAATGCTCATGTCAGCTGCTGTATGACTCACTGAGGCGTTTTAGGGCCTCCACTGTGATCTCTGGGTCTCCACACACTTTCTTCTCCACTTCCTGCCATGTCAGGAGATCAAGCACAGCTTGCGGCACCACTTTCACCAGTCCTGCCTGCATGGCTGCTATCTGTAGTGCAGGAGCACAGTTTAGATTAAGCACAGGATTTTATTGACTGATCGAGAAATATGCTTATTTTGTCCTCAAAAAAGATGTTATTTTTTCTGTTAATTCCAAATATAATAGTCTTAATAGACTTTTTTTTCTCCTTACCTGTTCTCGGCTCTCTTCTAGTCTCGATTTTTGTACCAGGCGTATGAACTCCATGCGATCTTCATATCGAACCACAACTCCACTTCCTCCTGGAATCAGCTCCACCAGCCGCCCGTCACTCAGGGGTGTGGTGTACACAAGCTCCTGGCCAAACTTAAAGTCAAATGTGTCCTTGTCCATATGCTCCATAGCCTCCAATAACTTCACCTAAGGAATCACAGCAAACATGTTCCATCAGCTCCACTGATTTCATGTCGGTTAAGATACTGTAGTAGTCAGCATCAAGATGCAAAGAAGACTGAAGGAGAGATATAGGGACTTCTTACCAGCACTGAATCTACTGCAGGAAAATCTTTCGTCCAGCTGACCGTTTCGCCAATCAACTGCTTCCACACTAGCCCTGGCAAAGCCAGAACCTAAAGGATAAATATCATGAAATCCCATTTTCTACTAAACGATCATGGAAAGCCAACTCTAAATGAATACCTAGGCTGGGACATCTATGTTATGGAGCATTTTTAAGGTCCCACTGGAATTACACACCAAAACTGACCAGAAAGTCTTTTCCACGAAGAGCTGCACCCATTAGTTGCCCAATCCACTCAAACTTGTGGAATTCTCGGCATGAAGGATTTGGCACATAGAAGTCTCTGGCCTCTCCAGCTCCCTAATTCAAAAAACAGTTCAATGTTTATATGACGAGAGGTTCATAACTACCTACCAAGTCAGTTACATTAGAGTCAACTCCAATGCAATGGACAACAGCAGGGTTAAAAAATCACAACAAAGGACAGTGCATACAATAACTTGGTTGTTACCTGGTTAGAGGTTCGAGTGAAGAACGGAAGTGGCATTGAGCACTCTGATGAGCTGGGACATAGCTCTTCAGACATGTCTGCCAGGCTGTCTCGAAATCCACCACCTGTGAGACAGAAATCTCAGGTCAAGATACTATGTTTTATTTCAGACATGTGAATTATTGTGGGTGTGAGGAAACTTATCACTGAATGACCTTGATCGATGATGCCTTCTGCAATGAATTTACACTCCCACCACTGGTCATATCGTGCTGGCCACCTGTAAGAGAGAAGAAAATATATATACGTGTATAAAGTATGATAAAGCAATAGATTATCATAACTAGTATGTTATGGAGCATTTTGACTATTTAAAAACATTAAGTACAATCAAGTCCAGCAATTTCTGTGATTTCACCAGAGAGAGAGAATAATATTACCTGTAGTCCAGAGTTTTTTCATACTTGTCAGATGGCTTCAAACCCTCATACACCTACAAAACAACAACAAACAACAGTATTCACTAAACACTACTATTTAAAAGACTGGGGTCTGTTGAATGTTTTTGAGAAGTCTCTTATGCTCACCAAGGCTGCATTTATTTGATTAAAAATAAAGTAAAATTAGTAATATTGTAAAATATTATTAACATAACTGTTTTCTATTTTAATATATTTTAAAAAACAACATACTCCCATGATGGCAAACCTGAATTGTTTTGCATGTTTTTGAAATACAAATATTTTGTAACATCTTAAAAATGTCACTACTTTTGATCAAATTAATGTGTTTTGGTGAACAATTCAGCATTCTTATCTTTAAAATAAATAAATCAATAACCTTAGTGGTTTAATGTTTCACGCAAAAACACAGAACAAATACATTTTGTAAATGTACTGGCTCTTGTTTTGTGAACTACCTGAGTGAAGACAGCATTTTTACACGTGGGGTCCAGAGTGGGGCTGTCACGGTGCTCCATGGCAAGACGACGGTTGATATAAAGGCGAGGCATGAAGTTAGGCTTACTGGTCTCAGAGTCCTTCAGGCACTGGGTGATGAGGGCAGAGCGGCGCTTGGACAGCAGCAGGAACTGCTTTATGCTCTACAGAGCATAAAGTTTGAGGAAAGAGAAAAAAAGAGAGTCTAGCATGGGGTGTGCGAGATGAAAATATTCGATTAAAATGTCTCCACAAACTGCCTTATGCTGCACATTCCATCAGTTACAGTTTTTTGATCATCTCTATCATGTCAACTGTCATGTGACATAGTGGTTTTTCGTCATCACGAAAGTTTATTATTCGTATGCAATTTAAAGCAGTTTAAACTTCTGATATACAAACAAGACACAAGGCAAGCGTACTCACTTTGATCTGGTTGAATGTTCCAAGGCTGTAGTCCCATGCAGGCACCATATGTGGTAAAAGACTGTCCAGGAGTGTGATGAACCTACAGACATAAAAAAACAATACTGAAGAGTTGCCAAAAGCTCACATATAGGCCTTATTTAGACCCATATTGCTGGGTGTTACCTCTGAATGACCAGAGCACGGCGGTAGAGGACATCAGGAGGTGTGCCCTCCAATCTCGGGTAGCGCACTAAGTTGGGAGACTGAAACACATCTGCGTTGAGGCCCAAGTCACGCTCACAGGACGATTTGATCTTAAGACCCCTGATTCGTACATCGATTCCCTCATCTGCAGCAAAATATAGAAAGAAATAAACATTAAGAATCGAGTGATAATGAGTCTGGCTTTCTCTTTCATATGACAGCACATGTCTTACCTCTGCATTCCTCAATCCTGATCTCTATAACCGGCAAATGTGATGTCATGTCCTCCAGAACACAAATCTCTCCTATTAAGTTGCTATGAGAGAAAAAGCCATAGCGTTACAATATTCATAATCTTGTATAACCTTTACATATTCATAACTTGAAAATAGTGCTACTACTATGGATGAATGTTATAGCATTGGATATCAAAATATCAAAGTGGGATTTATTTAAACAAATTTTGTCAAGCACACTTTCCTAACAAAACATTGCACCAAAAATAAATAAATAAATAAAAAAATTGCTAGGCTTTAAATATTAAAACCAATTACTTACTCGTCTATTGTCACATCACTGTATTTCTTGAGATTATCTCCCTCTCCACCGTATACAGTCACTCTTTTGGGCATGTAGTTATCATCTGTTGAGTCCACTGTTAATATCAGTTTGCTAAAGGAAGAGAAAATAAAAGTAATTTATGTTTTTAAATCTGACTCAAATAGGTTTAGTTTTCTGAATTCTGGACAGCAAAAAATAGACCAATTATGATATTTATTGTTTGAATCCAATAAAAATCTGATTTTTTGGAATGCACCCCTGAAAGATTTCATACGATGCACGGTAGACACACCGAATATTGACAACACTCTCGGAACACACTGATATGATTTCAGTCAGTCAGTCTCAAAGGTTCATATTTGATAACCAAATCATATTTAAGTGCATTGTGAACAAAGTCCATGATAATTTGAGTGACCAGCAAATCAGTTGTCCTTACTTGACCACAGTGCCTCTCTTCATGTGCAGACGGATCCAGTGCTGTCCCTGCATGCCATCGCTCTCCCAGTATGTCTCAGTGTCTCCATCTGTCAGGCAGCTTGCACCACCACTGGGGTCCTCCTTCAAACATAAAATCTCACTTTACTAGTCAAGAACATCAATATGCTGACTCACAGCTCTCTGCACTTCACTGTTACACAAAATGATACCAAGCCCTCACATACCGAACTAGAAGACACATCAATGCTGGTCACGCATTGCTTCACACTGCCAAGATTTTCATCTTCCTTCCCAATGTGGTCGTAGAAGTAGTGTACAAGGTCCTCATCACACTCAAACGCCCATGTGGGAGGGGAATACCTGGAATACAGAGATTGCATTTTACAGTTTTGTTTAACTATATAATAATATTTTTGTGTCAGTCAGAGCATCAATTCACCTCAGCTTTCGAACAGCTGCCTCGTCCGGCTCTGCCACCTTTGGTTTGGAACCCATGTGCAAGCAGTTTTCCGCATCCACCACCTGTTCCCACCTACAGAGCCATGAAGGAAAAATGTTGGTCATTTATACCCGTTGAATGGTCAGGATACATTTAGAGCAACACTTTTATATGTTAATATGCGCATTTCACATTGAAAGACATTTCAAGTACTGAGCCGTAACCAAACTGAATATGTCAGACTTCCAGGTTAAATTTTAAAGGCAGCTTATTTCATAATAATTTATTAATTAACCATTTATAACCATTCAAGGTTGTGGGGCCGATAAGATTTTTTGTTTTTGAAAGAAGTCTCTTATGTTTACCAAGGCTGCATTTATTGGATAAAAATACAGTAAAAAGAGTAATATTGTGAAATATTATTTGAATTTAAAATAACTTTTCTTGGTTACACTTTATTTTAAGGTGTCAGTATTACAGTGTAATTATACATTTAAGTACTCAGTAATGACAATTAATTACATATACTTACTATAGGGTTAGGGTTAGGATGAGGGTTTGGTTTAGGGTTAATTGCATGTAATTATGCATAATTTCTAGTTATTACTACAGTAAATACATGTAACATATGTAAAAATAACACTGTAAAATAAAGTGTTACCCTTTTCTTTTTGAATATATTTTAAAATATAATTTATTTCTGTGATGGCACAGCTGAATATTCAGCAGCCGTTACTCAATTCTTCAGTGTCTTCAGTGTCACAGTGACCCTTCAGAAATCATTCTAATAGGCTGATTTGCTGCTAAAGAAACATTTCTTATTATCTATGTTGAAAAGAGTCATATTTTTGTGAAAACCATGATACTTTTTTCAGAATTCATTGAAAAAGTTCAGAAATAAGGACAGCATATTTGTATTCGATTCACTTCAAACTTCAGTATAATGTCAAAACATGGCAGATATCGACCTGCAAAAAGATTCTTGATATCTTAAACACCGTCGCCATGGTAATGCATCAAGCTTTAATAATATTCTTGGGTGTTTTAAGGCTCTTAGCATGCTTCAAATTCCATGCACCTCAACACACACATTAGGGTGATTCATCCTATAGAAACGGGCGTGGAGAAGGAGCTCTGTAGCGCCACCTTTAGACAAAAGTGGGGAGTTAGTTTTACCTATGGTCACCAAACTCGGTATATATATAACATTCTTATTGAGCCAGACAAACTTCTAATTACGGTGTTGCCACGGCGAGCGATTAAAGTATTGACGAAATGGGAAACAGGAAGAGTCTCATATCTTGACATAATTCTTTTACCCGTTTGAAATGCCTGTTGCCCACTGTGCACAGCTGCCCTGAAGCCACTGGGGCTTGGGCCCATCATTGCTGCTTGCAGGTATACTTTAAAATAGAAATCTTCACTATCTATCAATTTATGTATATTTGCTGAATACAAGGATTTATTTCTTTAAATAAACTAAACTAAAAAAAATCTTACAGACCACAGACTTTTAAATGTCAAAATTTTGCTCTCTATTTGAAGATTCACAGTGTAAGTTTGTATGGATCAGGGAATAGAGAACGGGGGACATTTAAAAAGCCACAAACCTGCTACAAGGCTTGTGGTCATAGCCAAACAACTGCTGTTGGCGGCTGATAGTTTCGGGAGATTCCACCGGCACAAGTCTGTCTCCACCTTCTGTGTGTTTACACACTAGGATCCAGCCCTCCTCTATGTCCAGACCAGCTCGATGCTCCTCCAGCTGCTCCTGTGATGGACAGAGCACTCAAACAATCAGAGTGACAAACAAAACATGCTGACTCTCATTTGAATGTCCATTGAGCTGAAGAGTGGAAGATTCCGGGAGCCACACAAACACATTACATGCAGTGACGTCATGAACCAGGAAGTCCCGTGATATCAATAATGATACAGCAGATCAATCAGAATAGCCTCTGACACCAGTTCCCGACAACATCTCATACATTAAAATGTTCTACCTTGCTTATTTTGACCCACAGGCCATGGCTGTTGCAGTACTCCTCCCCTGTTGTCCGTATACATGTCCCTTTCTTGGGCTCGATGTTACACTTGCATAATTTCTTGTGTGGCGCCTGATGCGGGCTCTCCCACACCGACACCAGGCTTTTGCCACCCGAGTTTCCAGCTGTTGACGAGGACGCGGAAGCGGAGCCCGACGACGAATCCTTACAGATTTTGTAGCAAACCTCTTTCGGCACGTAACACAGGGACTCCGGCAGAGGTTCGCTTTTTCGGAAACATACAATGCACTTGTTTAAAAAGCGTATTCTCCCCAGGAGGGTGTTGGGGTTGACGTCCGGAGACATCTCCTCCTCAAGTTTGAGTGCGCTAGCCGAGGAGCTAGCCGAGGATGTGTCAACACTGAGCGGTTCGGGCGTCAGCAAGCATTACACTCACATATGCTTTGCATTTATTTACCTGTTCGTCCGGTTTTATTGAGATCCGATGTAATAAACGAATAGTACGACAAAAGACTAGATACCGTTAAGCATTTTTACTCTAGCTAAACTAAGCTTTTTCACGGATACTGGCATCTGTCAAGACAGCTATGTGTCTTCACCGGTCTAAAGGGCGATCCGCCCATGTGGTGTTTACTCACCCCCCTTACCGGACAGACAGCCAGTTACACTCCCCTCAGTTAAAATCGGGGGGAGGGAAATTTCATAAATATTTAAAAAAATTTCAAGAGTTTCTTATTAGCATATTACATAGCGTTTTTAATATACTTACATAATTCCTGAACATGCAACGTGGCTTTCTTAGTATTTTTTTCTTATTCATTTTAACTCATAATGTTTTTAAATCCTATTTTTAAAATAAGCATTAGGATTATTTACATAATTAAATTAAGATTGGATGTGGTCTCATACTTTTCAATCCCTCTAGATGGTATACAAATACAATTGTATTTATTAAGTATATGTTTTTTTTTAATTTAGTTTCTATTAGCCATTAGGAACATAACATTACAACTTTAACAAGACAAGAAAATTTAGAAAAGAAAAAAACTTCAACTCTTTATTTGTCATGTATATGAATAAATGAATTGATGACGTTTTAAATACGGAAAAGATGAAGCTATTGTTATTTTCATGACATCATTCTCAAACAAATATTAATAAGTTAATCGAGGACGCGATTTTTCTCAATTTGATTAATGTTCTTAAGGACTTATTTAAATGAATCTTGATAAACAGATCCAATGTTTTTTTTTAAATCATCATTTGGGTTGTATAATAAAAGTAGGGCAAAAGTCACTCGACTGACGGTCACATGATAAAACAGAGGTCGTTGATTGGTTGGTGCGTCATAATTTCTTTGTGGTGAACATTGTAAGGGCATTGAAGGATCTGAGCGCTGCCACTGAGATATAGCGATGCTTTTCAATAAGGTATTTACGCATTTCTTGACGTTTTTGTGAACAGTAACTATTTTGGATAATCATACCGTTTTATTAGTTTCAAATATAAAATCTGGTGAGTTTGAGAAATAGCTAGCCTAGCGCTAGGCAGTTCGTTTAGCTGAATTCCTTGTTTACGCAGTTCGACATAATATCATTACATCTGAGGTCATGACGTTTTCACAATTGTGATAAGTTTATTTATTTATTAACCCTGTGTATAAACGAAGTGCTTGGCAGGATATAACCTCATCTTCCCAATCTGTCATGCAAATATACAGTAACATACACTTGCCAAACTCATTGTATATTAGAATAATAGTGATATAATTAGGTATTTTTGAAATTAAGGGTGATTAAATACAATAATATGGTATATTGGTTACTTCATGGAATATTTGAATGTATATTCATTGTTCTACAGGTTTTGAGGGCAGGTGTTCAGACTGGACTCAGGTTCCAGAGTTCTGGCGCTCAAGCTAGTGCCAGAGCAGCAACTGCCAACTTGAAGGGAGCCCTTGGAGGCTTCAGCTTTGGTATGTATGATCACCTTCTGATTATCATGTTACATCTGCTCACCGTGTTTTCAGAATTGCCAAGGTGCCAAGGTACCATTACACCATCCCAACACACTGTTCCTCAAATTTAACAGAATTTACTGACCAGCAAAAAGAGTTCCAGGAGGTGGCAAGAAAGTTTGCACGAGAGGAGATTGTCCCAGCTGCCGCGTCGTATGACAGAAGTGGTGAAGTAAGTTATTTAAATCTACCGGTCTGCCATATTACATAGTTTTGATTTGCAAAAATTGTAATCGTTTATTTCCTCCTGGCAGTATCCATTTCCTCTCATTAAGAGAGCATGGGAGCTGGGTCTTATGAATGGACATATTCCAGAGGACTGTGGTAGGTACTTTACGGTCCTATCCTTACTGAGTGACCTAAAAACTGATACCCAAAATGATCATTCTGCCATCATTTACTCACCTTCATGTCATTTCAAGTTGTATGACTTTCATTTTTCCATTAAACATAAAAGGAGGCATTACAATAATGTACTGATTGCTCGTTTCTATGCAATTATACCATAAAAAGCATCATAAAAGTAGTCCATATGTCTGAAGCCATACGAAAACATTAGGTAAAGAATATTCTGACATGTAAGATGAAATTAGCTGAAATGCGGCTCAAAAGTCATGTGGAACCCTTTTATGATACTTGTATGGCAGGGGTTTTCTAAGGGGGGTGTGGGGCCACAAGGTAGAGCTAGGGGATACGTGGAAATTTTAAATAAGTACATGATTAAATATATTAATTAATATAACCTAATATACATGTGTGAATGACCCAAGATATTCTTAAAAATATGAAAAAATATAATTTTGTTCCATGGAGGAAAGTAAGTCATAGGAGTTTGGATCAACATGACGACAACCATTTCTTTAATTCTGACCATGTTGGGTATTGCAATGTATTCCAGGTGGAATGGGTCTGGGCATATTTGATGCCTGTCTGATCACAGAGGAGCTGGCCTTTGGCTGCACTGGTGTACAGACAGCCATTGAGGCAAACTCACTGGGAGTAAGTGGTGATTTATGACCTTTTCATTTATTTTTTATAAGTGTTTCATTTAATAATTCTATTAAATGGTTGTTTATGCATAGGACTCGTAACACATTAAATTATTAACAGCTATTGTAAAATGCCAAAACTTGTTGTAGTAAGTACATTTTTTTTTTAATGTTTTTTTTAATTTTCTCATGCAGCAAATGCCAGTCATTATTGCTGGTACTGATGCCCAGAAGAAGAAATATTTGGGTAGAATGACAGAAGAACCACTAATGTGTGTAAGTGTCATTGTTTTTCTAATCATCAATATTTATGATTTATGAAGCGTTACTATAGCAATAGTAAGTACATGGACTCATTTTTGCAGGCATATTGTGTGACTGAGCCGGGAGCAGGCTCTGATGTGGCTGGGATAAAGACCCGGGCTGTGAAGAAAGGAGACGAGTATGTGGTCAACGGTCAGAAAATGTGGATCACCAATGGAGGAAAAGCAAACTGGTAGGTGAACTTGTCTTCAGATTCATAATTGTTTTTGGGTCAATTATAAACCTATTGGTTTGCATTTAAAGGTACTTCCTGCTGGCCCGCACAGATTCTGATCCCAAGTGTCCTGCGAGCAAGGCTTTCACAGGCTTTATTGTTGAAGCTGACACCCCAGGACTCCAGCCTGGAAGAAAGGTAAGAGCTGCTGACAACTGCAGCTCAGTTGATCCTTAAACACCATATTAATACCACTGTGAGATTTGCTTATGTCTACATTCTCCTGGTTAACAGGAACTGAACATGGGCCAGAGATGCTCAGACACCAGGGGCATCACGTTTGAGGATGTAAGAATCCCAAAGGAGAACGTTTTGATTGGAGAAGGAGCTGGCTTCAAGATTGCCATGGGTGCATTTGACAAGACCAGACCACCAGTACGTGTCCTTTTGCAGTTTTTATTGCTAACAGATTGCAGTTGGTCAATTCATAATGTCATGTCAACCATATCTTGATGATTTTCAGGTAGCTGCTGGTGCAACAGGACTTGCACAGAGAGCACTGGAAGAGGCCACAAAGTACGCTTTGGAAAGAAAGACTTTTGGCAAGTTTATCGCAGAGGTAAGTGGCTGTTTCAGTGGACGTGTTTGACAACCTAACCTGATACTATTAAGTTAATACAGTAAATTCTAAAATAAATCTACTTAATTCTACAATAAATAATGAATAAGCTGCACTGTTTTCTGACCCCCAGCACCAGGCAGTGTCATTTCTTCTGGCTGAAATGGCCATGAAAGTGGAGCTTGCCAGGATGGCCTATCAGAGAGCAGCTTGGGAAGTGGATGAGGGCCGCAGGAACACCTACTTTGCTTCGATTGCCAAGGCCTTTGCTGGAGATATTGCAAACCAGTGTGCCACTGATGCCGTGCAGGTCTTTGGTGGGAACGGATTCAATAGTGAATATCCTGTGGAAAAGCTGATGAGAGACGCTAAGATTTACCAGGTAAGAATTGGAGATTTTTTTATCAATTTGTTCATTTGTAAAGATGGTCCAATTCGATTTAATGGCTTATTGTGTGAATCCACAGATTTATGAAGGGACTGCTCAAATCCAAAGGCTCATCATCTCAAGAGAACTTCTTGGGAGATTCAAACAGTGAACCTGTGAAGCCAGGACTTCCATGCCAAGAGTTAATCGTTTGATTTAGCGCATTTTGTACATGATGATGTATTTGATATTATAGATCTCAGGATTGTATCTAACAGATTGTAAATTGCCTACACAGAACTCAAGTTGCCTTATGTCATATCAGCATGCCTTGCCGTCTTTGTGCTTGTAGTGTTGAACAAGTAAGTTGATCAAATGTAAACTGAACAAAGTAGTTTCTGAGCACTTCCTTCATTTCTTTTTAACTGATTATGTCCTCAAAATAAAAATAAATAATCTACTATGAAAAAATGTTGTCTTCATTTTATTGACCAAATCATTTGTCAGGTAATAGAAACTGTATTATTGACATTTTAATTACAAAAAAGGAATATTTTGCATGCAACTATGTGACATATGGTTTTCCCCCTTTATGAAAAATGTAATAAGTTATGATACTCAAAGTAATATCATTTGGATCCACACAATGTTGGGTAAACATGTAAAAAAAAAAATAATAATAATTTTAATCACTTTCTATTTTTTTTATAGAAATATCATCATTTTAACTGCATTTGCCAAGACAAACCCTTTAACTTTAACTTCACCGAGGTTATTGCAAGAAATTATGCTCAAAGGAATAAAATTCTTTTGTTTGTGAAAGATATACATTTCAGTTTAACCAACATTTAGTCCCAAACCCTACGGAGCCCCTAAATGGATGTGGTGGTGGAAAAAAAATGGGATGGGAGGAATTTTTTTTAAAGAAATCTTTTGCGTTCCCTCGCAAAGATATTATCGTTCCCTTGCAAAACCTGTTGTGAGCTCGGACAAAACCTTCCTGTTTAATGTCCCTCCGGCTGGCAGTAGTGTTTATTAAGTCAGCTCGAGCATTAATACACACAAATGATAGGCGGCACATTTAGAGTTTGAACTTGTTTGACTCAAATAAAAGAAAATATGGTCAGTGTTTAAGGAGTTCAGTAAAGTTGGCAATATATTCACATATTCGAGCTTCCCGGATCAGTAGCTCGTGAATTAAACGTTGTTAAAACACAAATGCAGCTATTTCCAATCAAAGTAACATAGACAATGAGCTACAACAACCCAATTTTCCTCAAATGTGCTTTACAATATATAAATTTGTCTCTACAAGCCGGCGGCGAGACAAGGGACCGTCTGAAAAGTGCAAAACCCAAAACCCTTTTTCTCATTTTATATTATGAAAAACGCTCAATAACTTCACTGTAACACGTCCAGTGGCGGTTCTAGACAAATTTTACAAGGGGGGCCAAGGAGGGGCCAGTGTTTAACCAGAGGGGCACATTAAAAATGGTAACAAATTATATTGAAAGATTATAAACTTTGTTTTACTTTACTTGCTGATATCTGTAGAAAGATGTACAGTAAACATAGGGCACAAGTACATTTATTTACTTATGCATGTACACTACCAGTCAAAGTGTACAAGAAAAACAGTATTATTGTGAAATATTTTTTAAATTTTAAATAACTTTTTTTATATTTGAATAGGGTATATTTTAAAAATGTAATTTATTCCAGTGATCAAAGCTGAATTTTCAGCATCATTACTCCAGTCTTCAGTGTCACATGATCCTTTACAAATCATTCTAATATGATGATTTCCTGCTCATGAAACATTTATAATTATTACCAATATTGATGATTATTATCAATGATTTGTGAAAGATTTGTGAAGGACCATGTGACACTGGAGACTGGAGTAATGATGATAAATTCAGCTTTGATCATAGGATATAAATTACACTTTACTATATATTCAAATAGAAAACAGTCATTTTACATTTTAATAATATTTCACAATATTACAGCTTTTCTTGTATTTTAATAACATTAGTAGTGCATATCTTCATGTATTTCAAAATGTAGGCCAAGTATTTATTTTAAAAAAAAGAAACATTAGAACCATATTGACACAAAAAATTATTTACAGGAGAAAGCACCATTTTAAGGACATGCTTTGCAAATAGTAACAACCTTCTTCATCACAAACATGATGGTGCAGTACTTGATACACATGGATCCCCTTTCTGTCCCTCTGGCTGTTCCTCTCTCTGTCCCTGTATGTTTTCTTCCTCCTCACCCTCTTCTTCATGCTCCTCACCCTCTGGAATGTCCCTCTCTGTGTCAGAGTCCTCACTCTCTCCAGCCTCCACTGACTCCTCTGGCTCTCTCTCCTTCTGCTCCTCAACTCTCTCAATACCTTGATTTGTTTCTCTCACTTTTTTGTAAAAAAGGACGCTATGTCCCTTCCTCGTTTCATGATAACTATCAGAAGAAAAAAACGTGCATTACATTTCGCTGCATAACCATCCCACTAAACACACTGTGCAGGAACAATCAGTTACTTACGAGATACGAGTCACTTACGCTGCCGGCGCCGCTCTAATTTACCCGTGCAGAACGTTCCGTCACGTTAGTTCCGCTTTTGGCGCTCGCATGTAAAAATCATAATAAAGTCATAATTCTTTTTTTTTTTTTTTGGGCCTCACAGGGGGGGGGCACAGGGGTGGCCAGGGACATGTCTACAGAGGCACGGGCCTCCCTTGGCCTCCGTGTAGAGCCGCCACTGAACATGTCACTGCTCTCCTGATGATTGTACTAGAACACCTAGTTTGATAAGAAAAAAATTATATATAACTTTTATGATTATTATGAAACAAAATCAATAACTTCACTGTTAATAGTAAAACATTTAATAACTTGTAATACCATCAAATTCAGTAAGCAATTATCATGCTGGTCCATGCGGGTTGTCAGTATGTAAACTGCATGACATCGTTTGTGTAAAGAAGGCCTTTTTGTGCGACTTGCCAAACTAAGTGGTGTAACCATCGGGAGAGCAGTGATGTTTTAACTGAGTTTTGTTACACTACAGTGTGTAACATTGAAGTTATTAATGACTATTTTTGTAGAAATGCTTTTCTGATTTTGCACTTTTCAGATGGTCCCTTCGGACTTGTCTCACCGCCGCCTGCTAAATAGAGACCAATTTATATATTATAAAGCTTGTTTGAGGAAAATTCAAACTCTAAATGAGCCGCGCATTATTTGTGTGTATTAATGCACGGAGCTGATTTAATAAACACTACTGCCAGCCGGAGGGACATTAAACAGGAGGGTTTTGTCCGAGCTCACAACAGGTTTTGCAAGGGAACGATAATATCTTTGCGTGCAAACGCAAACATCTTTGCGAGGGAACGCAAAGTTTTGCGTGTGAACGCAAAAGATTTCTTTAAAGAAAAATTCTTCCCATCCCCTTTTTTTTCCACCACCACGTCCCTTTAGGGGCTCCGTACAAACCAGAAGAAGCCATTCAGTGATGACTTTAAATTTAGAATGGTCTTTTGATTTTTTTTAAAAAAAATATATATATTTATGCTTTTTTTATTACTGAATGGTTATTAGAAAAAATAAAAATCCCACAAATCACGACTTTAAATTGTTTAACTTCTACAATTTTGATAACAGCGTTGCAACCCCCTTTAGAAAATAAACCGTAAAAACGGCTAATATAACTAGTTAGGCATGACAATATTTTAATGCTACTGGGAAAAGTTGGTAAGCACTTTCTCTGCTTTGTAACACAACGACTCAATAAAATAACAACAACATCACGTTTGCGACTGTTTAGAGTTTGCGATTTGCAGAATCGCATAACGTCCCCGTTTAATGAGTTTTGTCCATCATGAGTTCCCGTAGAAATGACGCGTTATGTGATGATGTAAAATGTGTGTGACTGCTGAAGTAAACCTGTAGTCCCCTCTTTTGCTTCTCCGCCAGGATGGTAATGTAAAATACACTGCTTTCTTTTTATAGTTATTTAACTGTGTATCAGATAAGGTTTCACCATAAAGAAAGAACATGCGCTTGCGGAGAAAACAGCGCACATTAAAAGAGAAGAACGATAGCAGCATAAACATATCATGTCGTCCGCCCAGTCAATTCAGCAGAGTTTAGTCTAAAGTAAAATGAATGTATCAGACAGCAGTTTCTGAGCTTATTGTCAAAAAGCTACTTTATCTTGCAGGGAACCCAGGTTAAAGACGTGATCATTAAACCTGATGCTCCAAACACTCTCCTCCTGGACAAGCATGCAGACTATATTGCAGCCTATGGCTCCAAGAAGGATGATTATGTAAGTTGTTGGCTTATAAAAATACAAAAATGGTTGCCCTTCAATAAGTAATTTAGACTGGAGGTATATTCCCATGTATTTTGCACCGGCTCCCGCAGGAGTACACGCTGTCAGAGTACTTGAGAATGAGTGGCATCTACTGGGGCCTGACAGTAATGGACCTGATGGGTCAGCTCTCTCGAATGAACCGTGAGGAGATCATAGACTTCATCAAGTCCTGCCAGCATGACTGTGGAGGCATCAGCGCCAGCGTCGGCCACGACCCTCATCTCCTCTACACCCTCAGTGCTGTACAGGTCAGCAGGAACCGGCATGTAACTAAAGTTGTGATGGTCTTTTCCCCCCTTATTGTGATGTATATGTAGAAAAAAAGTAGGGCTGGACTTAATCTCATGTGAGTGACAGATTTTTCCGCCCTCATGCTTGTAAACATGTCATCAGAGAACAGAAGAGATTTCGCTGCAAGAGGAAGGGGAAATTATTTTATTAAAATATAATTTTTAAAAATAATATTGTGCATGGTAAATTCTAATAAATACTGCAATATTCCTTAGATGGCAACCATAATGATTAATAAATGGCAGTACAAAAATTATTACACACAAGTGGAAATTCATTGGAAAAACGGTTGTTACCCCCTTTAGATCCTGTCCTTGTATGATAGCATTAATGTCATTGATGTGGACAAAGTGGTGGACTATGTTCGAGAACTGCAGCAGGAGGACGGTTCATTCGCTGGGGACAAATGGGGTACATTTATATTCTTTTTCTGTCTTTAGTGAAATAAACATTTAAATGGTACATGACTACATGAAGGCTTGTTTTTTTTTTTCCTTTACAGGTGAAATTGATACACGGTTTTCCTTTTGCGCTGTTGCGACGCTGGCACTACTGGTCTGAATTCTTTTGTATTCAATATATTTAATTGCATTTATGGTGTTTCCTGCTAACTTTGAAGGTCTTAAATGTATGTAATGAGACAGATTTCTGTGTAGGGCAAGTTGGATGCGATCAACATGGACAAGGCTGTTGAGTTTGTGCTGTCCTGTATGAACTTTGACGGTGGGTTTGGTTGTAGGCCTGGTTCAGAGTCTCATGCTGGTCAGGTGAGATTTTTGAGGTATTTTATGCCCTTTTTAGTGTAATTGTAAGTGATACTCAGTGTCTCTGTCATGTTTTTCTCATCCTGTCTTCAGATTTACTGCTGCACAGGTTTCTTGTCCGTCACTGGGCAGCTTCATCAAGTAAATGCAGATCTGTTGGGCTGGTGGCTCTGTGAAAGACAGTTGCCATCAGGAGGCCTGAATGGGAGACCAGAGAAGGTAAGATGTCTTGTAGATCATAGGTATTAATGAAAAATAATTCTGTTAAAGTAATTTAAAAAAGTGTTTAAAGAATGAACACAAAATGGTATTACAAATGAAATCACATTAGTTCTCATATTTTCAATCAATGTTGGATGGTGTGATTTAATTGTATCCCAAGTCTGACTTTTGACCATCAGTGCACTCTGCTCAGGAAGAAACCATTTAATCCAGTCATTGTTGCGGGATCATAAATGGTATAATTTTTGGTGTTATAAAAGATTAAAAGAGAACCTTTTAGCATGTTGACACATAATAAAACACATTAAAACTTAAATAAAAAAAATATTATAAATATAAAAAAAATCTGATTAAATTAAAATATTTTTTTACTAGGCTCTTATGTTTAGATTCAATAATTTTACTTTAATGGCAATGAAAAGGTTAGTCAGTTATTGAAAAGCCTGATTTTCAAAAATGTCACTTTAGTCAATTCATTGGTATTTAATTAAGAAACTTGACTGTCTTAGAGAAGTCCATGTGTGCTTTTTTGCAAAAACCTCTAAGTCAAACTTTTTGGACAACAAGACAGTAAAACATCTTTTTCTGCCAGTTTTACAGCAGCAAAAGGAACACTGTTGTGTTTGCTTTCTACTTGTGAAATCCTGTCATTGCCACTGTAACAATGGACAAAACATGATGATAACTTGCAGCTCGGCAATTGAAAGCAGCTCATATGCACACTGTCATTCAACTTGACATCATATGATTCGATTCGCGTCTTCAGATGAGTTCTTCTGTGGACTTAGAGGGTTTTGCTGACAAAGGAAAGCGGTGTTTAGTGTTTTCTGCCAACAAACCGGTATTTCTAAAGGGACTGACGCTGGGATTTAGTGGATTTGAAGCGAAAGTATTGATGAATGTATACTATGTGCTGAGAGCATTCGCTCAATATCATCTCATTTTTGACAGATTTGGTGTGGTATTAGCGGCTTTTCCATATGAACTCTTCATACACGCATATATATATATATATATATATATATATATATATATATATATATATATATATATATATAATTTTTTTTTCTTCTGATTTTAGCTGCCTGATGTCTGCTATTCCTGGTGGGTTCTTGCATCTTTGAAGATTATTGGCAGAATTCACTGGATTGACAAAGCAAAACTGCGCAATTTTATTCTTGCTTGCCAGGACGAAGAGACAGGAGGCTTTGCCGACAGGCCTGGAGACATGGTAAGCTCTGCAGAACCTGATTTCACCAAGTGCAGCATGTTCCTCTATCAGCGTCTTTGTTGATCCTGGAACAACATTCCAATGAACCAACCAGATTTGAGGGACAAGTTTACAGTTTGTCAAGTTTAAGCCTTACAACCAGGGTTAGGTGCTTCTACATCAGCGCTGTTCACCTTTTCATTTCCCTCTGATTTAAGGAATAAGTTAAGGGTAGGGTTAAGACTACATTTTGTTGGTCTAGGATCAACAAAATATGTTGACACAGGAACGCTTCTAACAGATTTGTTATGAGTATAATGTACACTTTTCTTTTGTCTCTGTCCAGGTGGATCCTTTCCACACTCTGTTTGGTGTAGCTGGTCTGTCTTTGTTGGGAGATGAGCAGATCAAACCGGTGAACCCTGTGTTTTGCATGCCTGAGGATGTGCTTCAGAGAATTGGCCTCCAACCAGACTTGCTGAGCTGAGTTTAAATTTTCAGCATGGCTGTTTTACTCTTCTCCTTCACCTGCTCAGCAAGCCCAGTTTTGAAACGAGCAAACCGTGGAAAGCTGTCATCTTCAACCAACGATCGGCACAAGACTTAAAGGAACCAAGGATTTTAGAAAGACGTATGCTTTTGTTGAATATGGGCACAATATTACAGAACTTACTTCCATTAATAGGTTTTCTTTCTTTAAAGATGCTGGTTGAAGAGGTATTATTACAGCGTTCACTGTGTATAAAACAACTTTATTTATATGACTAATTCAGCTGGTCACTTTTTGGCATCAATCAAGAACATTTAGTCAGTGAGAGGAGAGATCACTCACTCATTTACATGTTACATAACACTTTTCATTCATGATCACTATTGTGTGTCCATTTTAAATCATGTTTGGTTTGCAACTGCTGTTATTATTGAGATTTGAGAGAGAGCGTTTCCGTTGTGGTATGAATGAATGAATTATTCTCTCATTCTGGCATTGATAGCAGTGTGTGAGCATGTGGTGTGGGATGAAATAAATGTGATGCTAATATAAAAACTCAAGTGATTTTTGCTTCATCAGTGTGATTTGGATAATTCATTGTCAGGTGTTAAACTGATGATGTTCATCAGCCCTAGGGCTTCTGACACTGATTGAGATGAGATTTCAGTGGCCTGCTGTTAGGTGATGTTCCTCAGTAGTGTTTGTACATTTCTTTGCACACTTTAGGGTAGAAATGTGTATCATGTATAAACTATTAAACTGAATTGACTGAACAGTTTTAGTCAATCAAGCTTTGAATGTCACAAATGACATTGTGTTTACTAAAATTCAGTTCAAAATGGGCTTTTCACACAGCTTTTGAATTTGTATTCATATCTGGTATTAGTAAAAAAAGAAAAATCTGTAAAACTTTCAAGTTTATGAGCACGTAGTTGGAAAAGTGAAGAGGCAATCAATTCAGAGTGTGAATTCATCAGAAGAGCAGCAATCTACAGACCCCTGACTGATTTGCAGAAACAAACACAAGGGTTGTTAGGCTACGCTGAAACCCCACCGGCTCTCATTACAACCTGTTCAGAGTGTGAGAGATGTCACGTCACCACTGTCTCCTGGCACTCATACACACCATCTACTGCCTCTGTTAGTTTTATTAAGACAATGATCAGTTAACACTAAGGAACCATAACACCAAGAACATCATGAACCATTTTAAATTTTATTTTGAGCAAAAAGTATTTTGCAAGGAACAAAAACTGGGTATTGATTCTACTACTACACTACATGTCAAATATTTGGCATGTTTTGGTTGCTTTATACCTTTAATAGCCAGTTCAACTCATTCAAAAATTGATTAACATTTTTATTTTGTAAAGAAATTCATACATGGACACAAAACACTTTTGTCAGCGTTTGCTAAAGGTGTTTGATTAAAGGTTTGGAATAGTGATTCTCCCACTAGGGGGCTTCAGTAAACTTCAGTGGGGACCACAATAAGGCTTACATGTTTTTGTTATATCACAGGTTTTCCTCATTTGCTTTGGTACGTTTCTCAAATCACAATTGAAATTCTTGCAACTGCTTTTTCAACCTCCACATCACCTACAGACACTTGTGCACATCATAAAAGCAATCTCTAATTTGCTTACGAACATTCATGCACTTGATCATGAACAATTGTATGGTGCAATTGTGTTGCTGTATGTAAAAAACTTTTTTGCACTTTTTTTGGTTAGCAAATGTACTTAATTTACAACCTACAAAACACTAAAAATAAAATTACATTAAACTGGCATTATGTTTTTATGTTTATTTTTATTACAATATTACAATCTTGGAACAGATTTTTTCTTTTAAACCTCAAAAGTGTTTAGAACCACTGGCTTATGTACAAAGATGTGATTAAAATGCATTAGCCAAGATTTCATCTGTTTGGTTTCTCTATTGAAGTAAGTTTGCACTGGAGATAATTCACAGCTAATGTTTACTCACCTGTAATGTTTGAGATTTACTTGATTATGATAAATTAATAAGACAAGGTGGAATCAGTACATTAGCTTTGTCTACATTATCTTCAAACACGGTCTTGTTTGAACCATTTTGTTCATTCACTAAAAAAAAAGAAGCTCTGTGTTCAAATGTTCACACATTTTTAAAATAAGACATTCACAAAATAAGACAAACAAGCCACATGGAAAGACATCCCATTAGCAACAGCCTCTCTCTGACAGACACAACAAGCACATCTTCCAAGTCTGAGCTTCTTTTTCAAGCCTGGAAACATTGCAGAATGATATTGATGCCTTTATTGATGAACTGAATGTAGGGCATTATGTCTAGCCGTGCATGAACTGTGAATCAGATAGAAAGGAATTGAATCCCTCAGAGGATGATGAGTTTCATATAATAGTGTGGAAAGCTTTACCAATCAATTGCTTATAAAATTCATGAAACAAGGAATGGATTACTCTACTTCAGGATGATGGTTGTCTTCATTATCTAACATGTGTTATGTGGGTCTTTATGTGCTAGTTCTGAGGATCCTCTGTATAACATCTGAATAATAAATTATAATGTTGGTCTATTTAAAGAGCAAACAGAAAAACCAAACTACTTAAAGTCACAACTCACTTCTGAACTCTGAAATCTCTGACACAAAGTTCGACACCTTTTCCTGCAAACCCCTCTGCTTGTTGTTGTTCACTATATCAGCATTTTGAGAACGACTGTATTCATTGATGAGCAGATCGAGGCTGTGCTTAATGGCCGCTTTTGATATGTGACACCTGCCATCTTTATTTTGCAAGTATCTTGACAATGTCTTGTTGTCTTGGTCTTGCTGCTGTATACCCATATGATAACGACAGTCCTGTTCATGCAAAGGGCTCTTCATTCCTGGAGCAGGACTCTCATGAAGAGTGAGTTTTTGTCGTCTTTGATGTGCTTGTTTTGCTCGTCTCTGAACAGTGAAATGTTTAGGAGTCGCCGAACTGTTCAGATCTGTCTTTGCGCTATACGGAGGGCTCTTGTGCAAAGTCTTCTGAGGACATCCATCACTTTTATCCACATCTTTTTCATTGCATTCCCATGAGGATAACTCAAAATGAGACAATGAGGCTTTTAAGTAATCCTTATTTTTTTTCTTTAAATCCTTATGTGGTGAAATGTACGTATCAGTGCTGCATGTTTTATACGTTTGTAGAGTCGGTGAATGCTGTTTGACTTTTGACAGATTCCTCTCACAATCACCAGAGGTTTCATCACACAAACCATCATGCTTCTGGCTAAACATGCGTTTGGACTTCTCCGAGTCCCCGCTTTCAACATTAAAGTCAATATTACCACATGTGCTTTCTTTACAAGTTGAAGAGGCAATACTCACTGATCTCAGATGAGCAGCGTAGGCTTCATGACAATATCCGCTTATCAGGTTTATGTCCATCAAGGTCTTTTGAAGCTCTTGTATTTCTTTGTTGATCAAAAACATTGATCTCCTGTGATCTCTGCACAGAATTTCCCGCTCATCCACAAACCTTTTCATTTCATAATAGTTTTTGAAGTGTGCTCTCTGTTGATGTTCCACTCGTTTGTGTTCGCTTTTCTCGCTTTCAAAGAGCTCGCGTCTCAGACAGATTCAACATGTAATGACTGTAGGGGCCTTGAGACGTGTGTGTTTGTGTTTTACCTCAGGGAATTGTTGGAGGCCGTATGTGCCTCAAAGATACAGGCATTACATGGCTTTCATTATATGGACACAAATTACAATGGAAGCAAATGTTGGTAAAGTGAACCCTTTGGTTAGAGTTCAAAATATCTTCTTTTGTGCTCACCAGACGAAAGAAATGCCTACAGGTTTAGAAAGACATGACGAGGGCGAGTAAATGATGACAATTTACATTTTTGGCTGGACTATACCTTTAAATATTTGAAGTTCTGTGAGATATTAGCCTTATGTGGCATAAATCACCTTTGACAATACAAATATGGAGAAAACACTCAACAGACCAATGGTTAAAGGTCTCCTTCACAAGGGGGCAGCAAACCTCTATTTTTCATGCGGAAATCAGCATGTAACACACATGCTGTGTTTCTTATATTAAGTCTAACATTTCATTAAAATTTTGTAAAATTGTAATTACAAATGACAGCATAAGGCGCATCATGCTGTGACACAGACTTGAGATCTAAGACATTAATCTTTATTTCACCATTTACACTAGCCATTTTAATAATTTCAGTACCTCTAATATCTGCCTCGAACTGACGGTTTGGTTTGCATCTGCAGTACCATCTCAAAGTCTGCAGATCCAGCACTGATGCTTTTCTAGCGCATGTATTTTTTATCATAGTCTACATTGCATAAAATATTCAGATAGGACATTCACTTTTCTGAGCCCAGCCAGGCTACTGATCCCTCACCTAATAGTTGGATGAGCATCCAGGCCAAAGCCTAGAGCCGGTATCAGCAGACAGCCGCCTGAATGTCAAGTCATGTATGACCATGACTCATTCCCGCTGTCCCGCATCCGAAAACACACCGTCAAAGCAATCATAGCTTCGATGTCTGTGTAAAAAATAAGCTGAATAAAGTTGCTGCTGCTAAAGTATTAAACATGTTTCATCACATTTTGGGTGGTTTAAGTAAAAGAGATTTCTTGAGGCTGGTCTTTCAGAACATTGGACAAAATAATCCAAAATGCATAGGGCTAAAAGCTGCCTTTAAAGGCTCAGTTCACCCTAATGTCGTTCCACACTCGTAAAACCATCATCCATCTTCGGAACACACATTAAGATATTTTTGATGACATTCGTAAGCTTTCTGGCCTAGACTGCAAGACAACGACTACTTTCAAGGCCCAGAAAAGTAGTAAAGACATCGTTAAAATAGTCAGTAGTCAGTGACTCAACAGTGGTTCAACCTTAATGTTATGAAGCGTCGAGAATGCTTTTTGTGTGCAAAAAACAAACAAAAATAACATTATTCAACAATTTCTTCTCTTTCGTCTGTCTCCTACACAGTGCAGTGCAGCACTTCCAGGTTCTACGTCAGAATGTTGGCTAGGTCTTGAAAGTGGTAACTGAGTTGCTGTCTGTCGCAGGCCAGATAGCACATGGATTTCATCAAAAATATCTTGATTTCCTTAATCCTTTAAGGAAAACAGTTAAAGAGTATCAATTTAATTTGATTGAATGTTGAAGAAGCAACACAATCTGTGTGAAAAATGGCAAAAGCAGTTTGTTTTAATGAAAAGGTAAATGTAAATGGATTTACATGGGCACTCGCTGTAGTGGGAGGCTATAGTGATATAGTGTAAATATAGGGGAAATAATAGTGATATAACAAAATTTGTTTTTCGGATATAGCAATATTTTTTTAAATTTTGTACCAAGTTTCTGTTTTATTTACTTTCATAACCTCTAACATTTCATAAATTCTGATAAATTATTTTGCTTTTAGAACATTATAGCATTCATTACTGTTCAAAAAGTCTTATATATTTATAGTGATATGTTTTAATGCTTTTGAAAGAATTCTCTTATGCTCACTAAGGCTGCATTTATTTGATGTATCTATCATTATCATTGTTATTATATCGTATTCTACTTTAAAATTTAATTTTCAGCATCATTACTCCAGTCTTCAGTGTCACATGATCCTTCAGAAATCATTCTAATATGCTGATTTGCTGATTATCAATGTTGAAAACAGCTGCTTTCTATTGCTGTGAAAACTGTGATTTTTTTGTTTAATAAAAGAACAGGATTTATTTGCAAAAGTTATCCAGTTATCACTATTAACCAAGTTGCTTATTAGCATGCATATTAGGATATTGGCTGTTTATTAGTACTTATAAAGCACATATTAATGCCTTTTTCTGCATGACCATATTCTACATCCCTTAATCCTACCCCATACCTAAACTACCTTAACAACTACCTTACTAACTATAAAAAGCAGTAATTAGAAGTTTAATGAGGTCAAAGTTATAGTTAATAGTGAGAACTGGACCGTAAACTAAAGTGTGACCGAAATCATTTGTAACATTATTAAAGTCTGTCACTTTTGATTGATTAAATGCATCCTTGTTGAATAAAAGTATCAGTTTATTACAAGGGGCTATTGATAATTTGCTGATGTAATTAACTTTGAACAAAAGAGAAAATCATATACAGGATGTCTAAAGTTTTTTTTTTATCCCAAAATATGTCATTATATCAAGTATTCTTGTTGTAAGCACATAATTGTTGCACAATTTAGTTACATAAGTTACTCAGAAATCAACCTTTAGATAACGCACACAATGAACTTTACAGATCAGGAAAATTTAGCAGTGCAAAGTGAAATATTTTTTTATGAAAGTGTTGTGCTGGTTTTTGTCACCATTTAATTTTGTGAGGAGAAAAAAAAATCATAAAGGCCTTTTAGCACCTTTAGCGTTATTGCCTGCAGAGATCATCCCATTATAAAATGTTTCATTTAACATCTATGCTATACAAAGCTGAGTCAAAATATCACTTGTCAACTTAAGACGACGCAGCTTTTCTCACATCGGTGCATCTCGTAGACAAAAATGCTTTATTTTTCATTTCTGCATGTTTCTTCAGTTCGACAGAACATGTTGGCTGTACAAAACGTCACATGAAAAAGAGGACACAATCAAATCAGATGGAAAGAAATGCTTTCTGTCTCTTTAAATACTGAATACAGTTTGACAAGATCACAATAACAACAGTAAGAGTGAGAGAGTGGGCCCATCTGAATACGTCCGACTGCTGACTCACACACTGTATCGCCACTCAAGACGCTAAAACCGTTCCTCATATCACATGAATAATTAATGTTGCTTTTAAATGCTACAAAAATAACATGAAATAGAATACAAAAAATCCATTTCCTTTTCGTCCATGCCCGCAGTGCGTGAGTCGGTGAATTAAAAGTGGCTAGTCCCTGATCCTCACAGATCATTTCTTGAAACACACACTGCGTTTCATTGCTTGTTTGTCCCACAGAGCTGGAAAGAAAAACCAATGCAGAGTTTTATTAAGCGGCATTTGGGTTTGCACCAAAGCGATTATTCTCATCTAGGAGATTCAGTGTCCTTGTCCTGCCAGTAGACACGTAGTTTTGAGGCGAAGGCCAGCAGTGAGCACTGACATTTGGCTGCGTCTCATCCAAACACCACCAGCTGAGCCGTACACTAGAAGAGTGGCTAGAAGGTCTACTTTTGTTTCGTTTTTTGCTAATAAAAATATATCGTTACTATTGTAAGAAGATCAGTTTCTGTTTCACAGTGTTTCACATGCATGTGAATGTCTAACACTAAGTCCCTAGCTGCTGGCTACCACAAAACACATTTCTTCTCTCCCTTCAAAAGGAAAATAAAACTAAAACTCTGAAGAGAGTCCTTTGGTGTCATTTGTTATTAGGGAGAAAAATCCCTTTATTTCTGGGTAGACAGGGGCTGAGTATGGCGTATAGACGATGTGGGGGGCATTAGAGCTAACCAAATAAGTGTCTGGATTTTTTTGTAAACCGCAACGCCCTGAAATGTGACAAAATGGCACATGAATACAAGCCTCGATTACATGACAGCATATATAAAAGGTCACATTCCACGACAGACTCCAGGTGTTTGAGTCTCACAACTGCTTTACATCAGCCGCTAAGCAGGGCGAACGTCTCTGTCCTCGGATCAGTTGCGAGGAGCTCGTTCGGTAAAAAAGAGGATGACTGCGCGTTAGCCTATGGGCCGGGGGGCTGGATGAGAGGGCTTCCCTGAGGGAGTATGGATGGAGGGAGAGCGGTAGGCAGTCTGGGCAGCGGTGGAGCTTCTTAAATGCGGCCCAACAGAAAGGCCAGCAGCAGCAGCACAGCTAGGCACGGGCCGTCTGCCCTAGAGCGCTGGCTCTGATCAGTCAGGAAGGGCTCTGGAGACTCATAGCCCGAACCATCTGAAACACACAAACACAGGGAGACAGCACACGGAGAGGAAGCACTAGGAAATGCACACCTTTACTCAAAGCAGCAGGGGCCCACAGCACTGACCTAATTAGAGTTTAATTACTGAGGCGGAGGATCTGGTTCACATTTCACACACGGTTTTCATAGATTACATGAACTTGACATATCTGTGCCAATGAATTTAAAATAAACACTGGATTTCCAATTGGAGCTTGAAGGCTGTTGTTCTAAACTAGGGGTGTTCCATCCTGCTCCTTCCATCCTTCCTACTGTCGGGAAAAGTTTAGCTCCAACTCCAATTAAACACACCTGATCCAGCAAATAAAGGTCTTGCTAGGTATGCTAGAAACTTCCAGGCAGGTGTGTTGAGGTTAGTTTTTTATGCGCTTCCCTTGCTAACTTCCCTCAGTCTCATTGACTCGGATATACATCATTGTTTATGTTACTAGTCCCCACTACTAGTAGAACACTTGCTGAATTGGATCACTTGGAAAAAGCTATGGAGCTGATTTATTATTTACATTTTTTAGCTTTTTGCCTTCTGAATGTATATAGGTGTTTTTGGGTTCTTTTAAATATTAAAAAAAAAATTAATATATCAAAGAGTTGCTTGTGGTGGCCGTATATAAAACCCAATTTGCGGTGACGTCACAATCGTGGTGCATTGTGGTATATGGAGCTGCCTGTAGTGTAGATATGAAGTAGACTCGCTCCCTCTGTCAAATTGAGGGCTCGAGGGTCTGTCTATATAAGCTTCTCTCATCCACTTCACGAAGTGGAACGCACTTCAAAATGGCGTCAGGGATTTCCCCGAGGGGAAGTGCTTAGGGAACTTTGCAAGTGTGTGTCTAAAAGCCAAGTGGAACGCAGCCCTGGAAAACCGTTCAAAAGTTTCTAAAAGAAGTCTCTTATGCTCACCAAGGTGGCATTTATTGATAGAAAATACACTAAAACAATAATATTGTAAAATATTATTACAATTTAAAAATACATGTTTTCTATTTTAATATATTTAAAAAGTAATTTATTCCTCTGATGGTAACGCTGAATTTTCAGCATCGTTGCTCCAGTCTTCAGTGTCACATAAATCTTTCAGAAATCATTCTAATATGCTGGTTTGCTGCTCAAGAAATATTATTATCAATGTTGAAAACAGTTGTGCTGCCTAATATTTTTGTGGAAACTGTTACCCATTTTTTTTTCAGGATTCTTTGATGAATAGACAGTTCAAAAGAACAGCATTTATTTGAAATGTAAAACAAGTCTTTAATGACAATTTTGATAAATTTAACATGTCCTTGAAGAAAAAAAGTAAATTTTCTTTAAAAGCATTTTTTTATTGACCTCAAACTTTTAATCGGTAGTGTATATTTTGATGCAAATTTTGAATTTCATATAAATGATTTGCAAATAAGGCAGCATTTTTATCTAGTGTTCAAAAGAACAAAACGGTCTTATCTGGGGGAAATGGCACACACACACAAATGGAAAAACACTCACTGTTTCCTTTTCTTTTCTGAGTGAATTATTCAGTCAATTATTCTTGTCTAGTCTTTTTCAGAGGATATCTAAGAATTTAATAAATGTGTTTCCATCATACTTTCCTTCTTACCAAATACAACATTTAGCCACAAAACAATTATATTGTATCCTGTAGTATAGTGGGTAGAAATCCCTATTAGCAACTGACCCCCAGCGATTACATCATTGTAAGTGCAAACAACCCTGACACAAGTTAAAATGTTATTTGATCAGTTATTTTTAAAAGGGGGAAAACAAGAAAGGTTAAATTATGAATGTAATATCAATATCTGATACTCTTTTCAAATATGGCTGGTATTTGCCAAAATATACATGGTATAGTATGACTTTCCTTCTTCCGCGTAATACAAAATAAAATATTTTGAATAATGCCGGTAACCAGACTTTGATTTTGATGACCAATGACTTGCATCATAAAAAATCAATCAGTAAATAAACGAATAAAACACTGAGACAGAATGTTCCACAGAAAAAATAAAGTCATACATCATATGTAAATTAATTTTGGGGAGAACTATGCCTTAAATATTGAGTTTCCATTGATGAGCGATGAAGGTAATATCCTGAGGACAATAGTTCTAATCGTTCCCATTAGACCTTCGCTGTTGCTTGAATGGATGCAGTCTGCATTTGAACAAATTCTCACAGCTTGAAAATAAATATGACATCTCATTAACAAAATGTTCCTGTAAAATGTGTCAAACACTGCTTATTTGCATTCCTGTTATGCCTAACAGAAGGCTGGCCTGTAGACATGAGGGGATATTATTTTCTACGCCGACAGGGCGAAACAGTAAGAGCTTGACTTACTTGTAGGCTTCACGTACACCTTCAACTTTAAACACGGCTTGCCAGCGTGATTAGGATGAGGAGAGGCTGTTGAAAAGGAAGTAGGAGAGAAATAATGAGCTAAATGTGCTTGTGACAAACAGAATCATTCAGCAAGCAAATGAATCAAACTGTGTTGTGAGGTGATACTTGTGAATGTCTCTCAAGGCTGAAAGTAAGTTTGACCCCTTGACAACCAAATCAAGAACAAAGTGTGAGATTTTCTTCATTTCGGGGAAATTGCTATGACCTTCACCAGCTTGGTGTCGTCACATACAATTGCCTGCGACACATAGTGTTCCCATAGCAAATTACCCCACATAGCATTCAGTGACCTGAGAGCAAAGAATCACTATTGAGTCAGCCAGCAGTCTACCATCAGATCGGCTCCACCAGAACAACAGCAACACCGTTCATCTCTGCTCCCCAGACACAAGCTTTCTGGCAGATTACTTCATTCATCTCTGTACTCAAAGAGTCAACAAATCTCCTGCTTATTTCCTTAAAAGGGTCTTATGTGAAATAAGGGGGGGGGTGAAATCATGTACTTGAACTTGGCCGCCGTCTAATGTCCACAAAGAAATCCCAGTACATGACGAAAACAGCCTATTTTAATGTACTGCTCAAACCGTTGAGCCACAGTCAGAGTGGTCCAAATTCTCATCTGAACACAAGCAAGAAATGCCAAAAGTTAAACTATATGGGGTCAGTAAGACTTTTTTTGAGTTAATACTTTTATTTGGCTAGGATGCCTTAAACTGATTAAAAGTGACAATAAAGACATGTATAATGTTACTAATTCACAATAACATGTATTCAAATAGAAATTTATAAAATTAGTTCTCTCATGACAATTCTTGGAGTGTTTGGAATGGTATTGGGTATGACAACGTTGATATATTTGGTCTTGGCGGAATAGATCTGCTACGCTGCTGCTGCTGCTGCAGAGAAAGTATGGGATTTGCTACTGCCAATACATACACCACACCCTGCTGTGAGCAAGTAAGAGATGGTTCTGCTGTACAATATAGCATACAAGAATTACCCGTAGCAGATCTATACAGGTGGAGCTAGGGAAGGTGGAGGGTTTCTGAAAGTGCGCTGCACTGCTAAGGCAAATGCTACCCAAGTATTTGAAGGTTGAGCACACAAGCTCATTGGCCACTGATACAGCAGGAACCAACCAGGCCAATTATGACACTGTGATTACGAGCAGGTTGAGTTAAAGGACCTATTAGCCTGCGCCATCAAGAGTTTCATGACAGAACTTTGTAGTTATTTTAAATAGTAATATTCTTATTTTTGATCGAATAAATTCAGCCTTGGTGAGAGACTTTCAAAAACATAAAAAAAGTTAATGACCCCAAACTTCTTATGTCTCTCTCTCTCTCTCTCTCTCTATATATATATATATATATATATATATTAACTAATTAAGTATGATAGAAAGACTACATGTTGTTTCCAAAAATTAATTATTGGCTTTTAATAGTATATATTAAACTAATATATTATATTATATTAATAAATATATTATTATATAGTATATAGTTTTATCACCATATTAAAGCTGAAATTTATTAAACATTATTCAAATATTATCTGGAAAATCCTTTAATTTATTCACATAATATTTACATATTAAGTTGCCGATGCATCTTGTTTTTTTCCCCCTAACCACTAATAGAGTACTTTTCATCTTTAACCTGAACAACCCTCCCCCACTACCCCATCGCCTATCCCAGGTCATTGTGTATTCTTATGGCACGTCCACCACACCGGATCCTAGGTTCATTGGAGAGCACCCAACCTCAACCGCCGGCAGCTGTGTAGAAGACGCCTGTCAAGATGTCATCACAGCCGATCAATACGGGCGGAGAGATGGAAGTCCGGGGGTTAAGTCTGACCAGGTCTGATGGACGTGTTCTTTTACCAGCAGACAATCGAAATCAGCCCCCACTTCCCCATGATAACCTCTCAGATCCATCTCTCATCGCTGACCCCACCGACCCTGCCTCAAAGCATCAATCCCCCAAGGGACCGTGACGCCCATAGAGCTGCCGGTATCTAAACAATCCTCTCAGGGAGCGGCTCGGGTGCTGAATGGGGCCGTCGTGGCGGGGGAGCGGGGGTGTCCGAAGGCCTTTTCCAGCCCTGCCCCTTCAGCCTGAAACAAAAGCCTTCACAAAGCAGGGCCTGGCTGGGAGCTGCGAGCCAGATGCATTATAAATCAGTTTGGGGGCAGAAACACTGAGTTGAAGGGTATCTTTGAACTTTTTTGCCTGCTTATTGTGGCATCGCTCCCTCTCTCTCGTGCACGGAGACAACACTGCGGCGTGTATGATAAGCAGCGCTACGCCCTGCTGATTTAGGGGGGCTTGGGTGGAGGGGATGTTGACTCAGAACGACGCCCCCTCCGCGCCTGCTTCGCTCCCTTTCAGTCTGAGCTGTCAATCAGGGAATAATCAGCAGTCAAATGAAAAGCATGTAAGATCTGTGGCAATCTCCATGGGAAAAAGAAAGGCCCGTCCGGCCGCTGTGCGGATGGCTGCTGATGGACAGTGCGGCTCTGCGACACAAAGCCGGCGAGAGCTCAAAGTCACCAGGCTCTCTGTACTGTACACAGGTGGCTCCCGGCCCAGCCACATCTGCCCACGCCACAGCCTCCCATGTCAGGAATTGTAATTACCATATAAATTATTGATTTGCTTGCCGCTCCCTGTTTTCTCCCAGCATCTTCCTGATACAAGTCTTTCATGTTATCTTATTAAAACAGCTAGGCGGTTGAAGTATAAAAAAAAAAAAAAAATTTTTTTTGTTTAATGTGTAGTTTTAATTTGGATAAGCCACACCAAATTGTCTTCATTTGAGGACAGTAAAACAAATGCTTGAAGGACAATTTGAACACACCAGTATAAAGCTTTGTGAGGATAATGGGAATGAGCTATTGGATGTTTTTCATTTAGGAAATGCAAAAGCTTTTGAGATTAACCCTTTCGCACGTAAGTTTAAAATATTCTGGCTGAGCCCCCAGCGTGAGTTTTTCAAGGCGACCGTTATTTAGAACGTGTCACTTTATTGTTTCCATGGTGACGCGTCATTGCTTGTCACGTGACAGACGGTAGCCACAATAGCGCTGTATGACTGATGATCTGCTTTTATTTCATTTTTCTTTTTTTATTCAAAATATTAACAAATTTGATGACTATAGCATGAAATATCTGATATTCCGATTGTCAAATATGTGCAAGTGGATGTGTTTTGCTGTTTAAACACTTTTATAATGATCGCGTTAGTTGAGCTATACGCGCGATGGGCGCCGCCATGTTAGTTTGCCCCGCAGTACAGAGAATCGCGTCTGTTGGTTTTAAAACACGTGAATTCATCCACTTATACCGAAATACATGAATGTAAGTGAGCCGGTGAACTGAGAGAAGAAGAGAGTAAACTTTAAAGTTACTTACACAATGTGTATCTGATATGAATAGAGCGTATCGTCTAATTATTATGGAAATTATTGTTATTGCCGCTCCCATAGACGTCAGTGTGTATTTTACAAACTCTAAATGTATTGATTTGTTAGTACTTATGTGCATTTAAATGTCTGAAACCTAAAATAAACATTATGTGGTTGAAAACACTGCATATTTGTGATATATTGACAGCGCTGAGCGCGTCTGTCACTGGTTCAGCGCCAGAGAACGCGCGCAAGGACATTTGAATTTGGCAGTTGATCACGTGATGCGCTGAACGTTCTAATCACACCGGTGTGATCGTACGCTCCAGGGACCAGCCAAGACTGATCACACCGGTGTGATCGTACGCGTCAAAGGGTTAAAGCATCTCTATTTCTATTTCTTTGCCTGAGGATGCAAGAAAAAAACACAAATGACAGAAAAGAAATTGCAAAATAAATAGTGAGAAACACAAGCTCAAACTGTGCTTAAAACACAAATTTTTCTTAGGTTCACTAGCGGATGAGGTTTCAGCGTTAGGCAGTGTCTCTTTTGCTTCCCTGGAGGTCATTGTGTTCTCAGAGATTCTAAAGAGTGCTGAATGTGAAGGGAGTCTGAAAAGTCACAGAAAGTCTCTGTGATTGGCTGATTGACCCTGTCAATGCGATAATGCCTGCTTGTCATGTTCACAGCCGGTCCGCACAAATCCACATGAATGGGTCAAGCTGGTGGAAACAAAGTAATTACAAAGAAAACAACTCATGTTTGAATCAAAATAAATGTGAAATTACGTATAGTGACCACTCCAACCAGATATAATTAAAGATGTACCTCTGTTTTTAAGACAATAATTAAACCTAATTACAAAGCATTTGTTGACTATTGGTCAATTATAAATAACAGCTAGTTGTAGCCAACAATTACTACACAAAATATGGTTATGGTTTCTTGTAGTAATTCATTTTTAATTCCCAAACTTAATGAGACTTGGTTTTGTTATGTAATATTTTATATATTATGCTAAAAAATTATTTAAAACTTACAATGAGGTTCCATATGGCTTTAAACTCAAAACTGTGCAAGCATCAAATGTAAATGGTGCTTTTTTTGTACTAAATAAATAAGCCACAGAGCAGTAGTTCTCAACCAGGGAGCCCCGGAAAAACCTCAAAGGGATCTCAACTAAATTATTTAAAATAAGACAAAACAAGCAAAAACAAGAGCATAAACAACAAAAAAAAATCAAGATATTTCTTATTTGGTTCACCTCCTCAACCTGGTTTATCTATGAAGAACCAAGGCTCCCACTATCTTGGAAAACTTGAATATATGAGGTTGTGTTGTAATAATTAACTAAAAGTAAAACTATTAAAAACATTTTTGTTAATTGAAATAAAGAACAAATGAAACAAAACAAAACATAAATACCTTAGTAGATAAAAACCTTACTAACATTGCCTGGGCAACTAGCTGAAATAAGTGAAATTAGGGAATATAAATAAAATTAAAACAACAACAAGAAAAAAGGTAACACTTTACAATAAGGTTTCATTAGTTAACTACTTTAGTTAACATTCACTAAGAATGAACAATACCTCTACAGCATTTATTTATCTTAGTTTATGTTCATTTCAACATTTAATCATACATTATTAAACTCAAATGTTGTATTTGTTAACATTAGTTAATGCACTGTGAACTAACATGAACATGAACATTTTTATTAACTAACATTAACAAAGATGAATAAATACACAAATGTATTGCTCATTGTTAGTTCATATTAGTTAATACATTAACTAATGTTAACAAATGAGACCTTATTGTAAAGTGTTACTAAAAACCTAATAAAAAGACCAAAGCACATACCAAAATGATTAAAAAATGAACAATTAAAACTTATAAAGTAATGAAAACTAGTAAAAAATAATAATAATTAATTCTAAAATAACACTGAAATATGGTAGCCTAATTTTAAGTGTGATTTCAGGACTTAATATTTAAAAAAAAAATCCTCATGTTAATCCTTTCCCAGTGAAAGTTTCATTAGTAGTTTATTAAAAAAAAGGGGGCTCTCTGAAGACCTTAAATTAAATTTACAGAAACTAAACGTGTTAGGCCTTTGAACACTGTTGTGGAAAATGGGGAGTCCAAAAGGTTGAGAACCACTGCAACACAGAGTTGACTTTGAATTCTCATTTTAGAGGTTTACCACATGCCACTTGTGAAATGGTGCACACACTCACATATGTAATAGTACTCATGCCCAGGTCGGAACTCGAAACCAAGTGAGAAAGGGGTGAAGAGCTGAAACTTCTCAGAGAAGCGCAGGGGTCCGTCGGGACTCTGGGGCCGGTTACATTCCCACCGTTTGAAGCCCCTCATGCGGTGCTCACAGGTGAGGTAACCATCATGGTTCACCATGAAAAGGATGTAGCGCTCCATGCGACTGTGAGGCTGGGGGCTTTCGTAGTACGGACAGTACACGTCCAGGTAGTCGTTGATGCTCACGGCCACCGTGTATTCGCCCTGCCAGAACCTGCAACGGAGAATCAGCGCATTAGATCAGGATGACTGACATAACTCCTGTAACAGGGACAATTGAAATATTCTTTAGTTCAGCTTTTTATTTGGCCTCCATTCAAGCCATACAGCAGCAAAAACGATGTTTAACACAGAAAGGCTAAATCTGTTGGGCAGAAAATCACAGGGAACACAACAGAATAAGCTGGAATGAATAACCACAATGCATATTTTCTATCTAGGTCACCATTATGCAGAGAGAGAATGGCAAACCAGAACTCACAGAAACCAAACTCTCACTGTAATACTGTAATGAGAAGGGGGGTGTTTGAAAAAACATCTTTGACTAGGGCCTAAAATAGACCTCTTAGATTCGTCTTTGTTCATTACTTTGGGTTAGTGCAGTAGCAACATTTATCAATGAAAATGTTGATGATGTTCACAAAAACCGCAGATTTAGTCAGTGAGTTGATTCCAGGGAGCTTGTCATATAAATCATAAACTTCATATTAAATTCCACTTTTAATCCAAGCTTTGAACCACACTGGCACAATAAAAGAATTTTTCATGCTTTGCATTTGATTTTCTCTCTATATAGTATGCGTTTCATGAGAATGCAGCTCTCTGAGCATAAGAAAGGGGAAGGGAGAGGGAGAAAAAGAACGAGTGGAGAGGCAAAAGATAGCATGAGTGAATCAGTTTGAAAGTCAGTGTGACCTACAGAGGCTGTGAATGTGTGTGACAGTACTGTGATGTCAAAGTACTGTGAGTATAAGCCTTTGACTGCAAAACAAATGGCAAAAAAAAAAATGGATGTATTGAGGTTTTTACGCTTAAAACAAGTAACAAATGTGCCAAATGAAACAAGACGAGACACTTTTTAAAGATATATTTTCTGAAAACATGTCTCATTGCCTTAAAGCATTTTGTTTAGCATATTTATAGATGGATGACAAAAATAATTCAAATTATTGTACCATCAAGAATTATTGCATTATTGTCATCAAAAAAAAATTTAATTAACGCAATGGAAAAAAATTTATATTAAGTGTTTATACAACAAGGGAGTATTTACTGTACCGCTTTGAATTAATACAAATAAAAGCATGTAGATTTTTCATGTTTGTATTACAGTAGTGAATTTTAAAAGAATAACAAAGCTCAGATGTAAAATATCGAACACATTACAATAATGTCATCATAATTGTACTAAATAGGAATCATTTCCTTTATGAAAAATATATTTAGCAAATACATACATACAATTTAGCTTTGCCACCACAGAAATATATAATATATATATAATATAACAGTAATATTTCTATAATTATGATTATGAAAAAAAAATGCAGCCTTGAAGAGAAAATATAAAAAAATCTTATTGACCCCAAACTTTTGAATATAGAGTATATATAATATAGTGTGTGTGATTGTATAAATTTTTTTCTATTAGGTTGAAATATGACCAAAACATGTTTTCGTGAGATGTATCCCTGACCATGCATGCATTTTGTTTAGGGATGCACGATATATCGGTCACCATATCGGTATATATATATGTTCGTTTTTAATGTTATCGTTATCGGCCCAGTAAGAAAATTTGGCTGATATATTAAAGTCGATAAATAATGGATTATTTCTTTCAGCTGAGACACATCAGATGCGCACTCATCACCATGATGGTTTTGAATTGCTTGAAATATGATTGGAGTCATACAGAAAATAAAGTTATGTGCAACATGTGCAGCACAAATCTGTCATATAGGTTAGATAAAATGATATAATATAACATAACTATAACTGTGTGCTTGGGACATGGCTTTTAATGCTGAGACAATTGTTTTTGTAATTTTGAATTTAGATTTATCGGCCAATATATCGGTAATCAGCTTTCAAATATAAGCATTATAGATTATCGGTATTGGCCAAAATGTTCATATCGGTGCATCCCTAAGTTTGCTTTATGAATGTTTGAAAATTTGTACTGGAAAACAAAACAAAGACAAGGAATATTCCAAAATCAATATTTAACCGAAATTTTAAGCAACATTGTCTTAAAGTGTCCTTGTGCCACTAGTGAACTACTCTACAAACCTTCCCTTTTTATAGAACAACATATATCCAAGTGAAAACAGCAGAAAGCACTCACACCTCTGTAAGCGAGGAAGCACCGTCAGGCACTGGTCCATTTGCCTTCAGTGCTCAGTATGAGGTCCTGTCCTCTCATCTAGAAAAGCTGCCCTCTCCAGCACCTGCCTGTCTGTCCTTTAACAAGACAAACTATTGGCACGGTGATTTCCTCACATTGCAGCCCACATCAAGTGCTTTCTTAAAGGCTGCTTGTTTTGCCCTCAGCTAATAGCTCTTTCAGATGTTTGCACTCACATTCACACACACACAAATACCCGCGTACCATTAAACGTGCCGTAAATTACTTCCATGCTGCGGAACATCTCTGGATATGTTACTGTAATTCAGCTCTCACAGTCTAAATCGGGTCCACCTGTTGTAGATTAGCCACACTCCCAAACTGTTACCTCAATTTCGTCTCTCCTCAGCCACGTTTACATTAAGCGGACAAATGTATTTTAGGTCCTTTCAAACAAGTCCAAGTGACTTGTTTGTCTAATCACTTGTTTATACTATCAAAAGGAATAAATCTCCTGAAAGTTTGGAGCTCCTGACCTTCAACGTAAACGCTGCAGAGATATTTCTTTCTAATCAAGCATGAACAGATTACCGAGGGGACATATATCAGTTTGAGCAGAACATCCCAGCATATGTTGAGGGATCACAACCTTGTGTGTGTGCGTGAAACCCATCCTTCACTATCTTTCCAGGAACACATTTCTCCTGTTGACTCTGACCTTCTCAAACTCTCCCGAAGCACATCAGGAACTTGTTTATGGTTCATGGTGAAATATCGATCTGTGAATTTACAGTGGCTTCCATAACCTCATTAAAAAAAAAAAAAAAAACGCTGATTGGTTCCAATGCCAAACACGAGATTGCACAATAAATGGATTTTTTTTTTCTTTTTTTTTTTGACGGTGGGTCGGGTGGGTGGCGGTGCGAGTGTTAACAGACATGATGAGGAGACAGCTGAATCATAAACAGACTGACGCTCGTGCTCGGAAATATCAAAAGATCTCTCTCTCTCATGTACATACATACGCACACGCACGCACACACACGCACACACACAACACACACACACACACTTTCCTGCCTTCCCAAATAGGCGGAGCATCATGGAGAATTCTAAACAAACTCTCTTCAGTTCCTCACAGCATGCTGCTCCTCATTCACCTGCTGTCGTCTTCCCTTTGTCTCTCACAACTTTGATATTCAGAAGATCTTCACATTCAAGTATCTGAAGCTGCTTTTAGACAGAGAGCTCAATGGATCTAAACTGTCATAACTGGTGAAAATATGCAACAATATTTTGAAAATGCCGGAGACGAACATTCATATTCTGGTAAACATCATTTGAGAACATTTGAAACGTTGCACACATACTAAAGCTTTGTGAAGGACATAAATGTGCTGGTGGAAAAATTATTTTTAACCATCTAATGCATAAATAATTCAATCCAATAGGAGAAAAACATCTTTGTGTTTCTTTTTATTTCCAAACGAGAAAATAATTATTCTCAATTTTCTTCTTCTTTTATCAAAAATAATGTATTTTGACAGATCGCAGTACAATAGTAACCGTGTCTTTGGGGAGGTTGACATATGTGTAATATGTCAAAAGAGCATCAATTTTCATTAATTTATGTTGCTACAAATACACAATGACAAAAGACAGACATATAGAGTTATGTGTAACGATCAAAAGTCCTCATCTATGGTGGTTTGCACATGAATGGTTAAAATGGATTTCCACTAAAGTATCAGGCATCAGTGGTTAAAATTATTTATTTCTATGTAAAACACATTTGACAGTTCAAAGCAACTTTGTTTGGAAAAAACAAAACAAAACAGAAAGATTTCTATATGCATTTCTATAAACATTTCATACATGCACACACACACATACTCACACACGTTGTGTTTTTGTGTTTTGTGGGGACTTTCCATAGACGTAATGGTTTTTATACTGTGCAAACTGTATATTCTGTCCCCCTACACTACCCCAACCCCTAAACCTACCCATCACAGAAAATGTTCTGCTATTTTAGATTTTCAAAAAAGATAATTCTGTATGATTTATAAGCTTGTTTCCTTGTGGGGACCAACAAAAGGTCCCCACAATGTCAAGATAAACACATTTGGTCCCCACAATGTAAGGAATACAAGAACACACACACACACACACACACACACACAGAGTGAGGACATTCCATAGGTTTTTTTTCCATATGGTTTTTATACTGTACAATTCATCCCTCTTCACTACCCCTACTCCTAAAATATTCTGAATTTTTACATTTTTAATAAAACATTGTTTAGCATATTTTTAAAGCTATTTTAAATATGAGGACACATGAAATGTCCTCATTTTTCATGTTTACGTCTAATACCAGTGTAATATCCATGTCATTATACAAATTTGTGTCCTCATAAATCACAGCAACGCACACGCACACACACACACACACACATACACACACAAGCAAGCAAGTACATATTTAATACATTTACAAATTTCGCTATTAATAGTCAAGACGGCAGCATGTGAGCATTTCTTTAAGCCTCACAGGAAGTACTTTTTTCCCCCTGAGTCTTTGTACCAAAGGATCACTTGAGGCACATGCGCGCACAAACTAAATCCAAAGGTGGTGGATTCGAAACTCTGGCATTACACACACTTGCGTTACACATTGTGAGGCATTGCAGCGGCTCGGTACGATGTGATTCTGGAGGCTTTCCAGCCTCACTTATTGTGTTCTTGCCACAAGCAGGCCTTTTGCCATCATGCCAGCCATGCTAGACACTGGGGGCTTTTAATGATATGGAAAAGCAAAGGGCTGCCACAATGTTGTGAATGCAAAGCTCCAAGGCAAAGCTCTTCCATGCGAGATAAAAGAGAGGAGAAAAGCCACTTATCGCTGGGGCTATCTGCTGCCCGCATCTGATGCAGGGGCTTGGGAACCGGACCTTGTTATGTCAAGAGGAGCGAGGATGTACTGACGCTGCCAAAAGAGAAAGAGAAAGGGACAGCGAGAGAGAGAGTCCTGCCATTCTAAACAAGTTTCCTCAAATGACAGCCATGCTGGATGAGAGAGCCAAATCTAGCCTTCATAATGTCAACACGGCTGCTGTTTCAAGGGTAATTCATAAAGCTGATACATCACAATCAAAACACTGACTGACTGAACAAATCATACATTGACTTAAATACACCCTATATGATGAGTACTAAAATTCACTTGGAGTTTTTTCTTTAAAAGAAATACTTTAAAAGTAAACCATGTGGTTTGGCACAATATAATTTTTTAAAAATAAAACTACACATCATGAATATAATGTGTAATCAACACAAAACAAAAAAACTAAACAAAACAGGAAGTGACATCACAGAGAAGACCTCATGGCTCTGTGTCAATAAGTGGTCAATAAGTGTCTTAAAAAATTCAGATTATTTGACCTCATGACGTTATGAAAAGGCAAGGCTAAATGATATTTATGAATAAAAAATGACATTTGTAAAGAAAAAATAATTTTTAATACTATAAAATGCGAAATATTTAAAAACAAATATATATTGTATATAATAAGAATGTCAATGTTTTTATGTATATGTTATTTTAAGGAAAATATGTTTATTACTCTTTACTTGATCACATCGCCAGACATTTTTAAAGTCGTTAATTGAAACTTTCCTAGAAAATGGTATAAAAGCTTTTCAAAACCATACGAAACCAACATGACTACAAAGAGAGCATTGCAAGAACCTGGCAAGTGTGTATTAAGATTTTCATTTCTTTTATCGTGGACCCTCTTAATATTTCATTGACCAATAACTGACATTTTCTAGCAAGATTCTCAATGACTTTACAACACACATCACAGCGAATGACTGAGTTCAGGCACTATGCAATCTAATCTATTATGTGGCATTGATGGAGGGCGTAAAAAAAAAATAAAGCCCTAATATCCAGACTCAATCAGTTCTCCTATAGCAATGCTCGGCCGAGGTGATTAATCAGGGCCATTGACTGCTTTAGCAAGCTGCTGTATGATAGATGGCGTCTGGATCGTAACTCTGCCTCTGGTCACAATGGCAGAGATCTGCAGCCAGGCTCCTGGGCTCTGGAGGGAGCGACCCATCCTGATGATGAAGGCCGTCCACAGCCTCCTTGCAGCATACAGCCGGTCTCATTATTCCCCTCCGCTCAGACAGAAACACAGCAGGGACACTGCAGCATCTCCATGGGAAGAAATAATACTTTTGGATACAATTACTGGATCGGGAGTGTGGCATCTTACCACAGGCAGTGTCGGTCCTAATATCTGGCTCATTGTTAGGCAGCTCGGTTTGCACGGCTGGCTACGGCACCGAATAGGGAGCGACATGCCAGCGGGGAGCCTGTGCAGCCTCGCAGGGGCCGTAATCATTTTAAACGTGAAATTATGAGCTTTCACGTACGGAAGTCACAACGAGGAGATTTGTCCGCTCTTTTGCATGATACTGGAGGCAGGACCCGAAGCTTTGGCTGCAGTGTGACTTATTACAGAGGGCAGGACATGAAAAACGCAGAATTTTTTTAATTTTTTTCTCGTGGAAGGAATTTTAGAGCATCAAGTCAAACAGAAGCAGTCCAGAAGTGTCTTATTGTTAGACTACAAAATGGATTACGACATGAAGAGTGACAATTATAGTACTTTTTGTCTGTAAATTGTCAAGAGTCATTTGGGTCGTTGCTGAATCCTTTAAGAGGGTACCGTAATAATGGATAAGAAAATCCATCAATGGAAAAAAGAACAAAGCAAATTACTGCTTAGTACAAATCCAAAGCTATGGCTATGTTGCACACACTATCGTTCAAACATTTGGGGTCAGTTTTTACTTTTAATCAGCAAGGATGCATTCAATTGATCAGAAGTGACAGAATAGACTTTTGTACATTGTTTCAAAAGATTTATACTTCAAATAAAAGCTGTTCTTTTGAACTTTCTATTCACCAAAGAATCATGGAAAAAGGGTTTGTGTTTCCACAAAAATATTAAAGTATTAGTTCACTGTAAAATGAAAATTAACCCAAGCTTTACTCACCTTCAAGCCATCCTAGGTATATATGACTTTTTTCTTTCAGATGAACTCATTAGTTATATTAATAAAAATTCTGAAGCATCCAAGCTTTATAATAGCAGTGAATGGGAAATGACGCGTATGAAGCTGAAGAAAGTGCATTCATCCATTATAAACATACTCCACACAGCTCCAGGAGGTTAATAAAATCCTTCTGAAGCGAAGCAATGCGTTTATAGCGAAATTATAAAGTAAAATATCTAGCTTCCGCCAGACTCAACGCCAGACTCTTTTTTTGTAGTTTAAATATAGAAGGTGGTCTGGTGAAAGCTACATATTTAACTTTATAACTATTTTTTTTTACACAAAGGCATCACTTTGCTTCAGGAGGATTTTATTAACCCCCTGGAGCTATGTGGAGAACATTTATGATGGATGGAAGCACTTTCTTCAGCTTCATACTCGTTGTTTCCCTTTCACTGCCATTATAACGCTTGAACGTGTCAGGATATTTATTAATACCTAGGATGGCTTGAGGGTGAGAAAAGCTGTTTTTTTGTGTAATTATTTATTTTAAAGTGAACTAATCCTTTAAGCAGCAACTGTTTTCATCATTGATAATAATCAGAAATGTTTCTTGAGAAAATCATCATATTAGAACGATTTCTGAAGGATCATGTGACGCTGAAGACTGGAGTAATGATGCTGAGAATTTTCCATCGGAGGAATAAATTACATTTTAAATTTTTTTTATTATTATTAATTAAATTGGTATTTTAAATTGTAATAATATTTCACAATATTACTGTTTACTGTATTATTCATCTAATTATTACAGCCTTGTGGGCCATTTACACAGAAAGACATGAGGACAGCAGTCAAACACGTCCGACTAGTGCAGTGGAGTTGGTGAGCGGAAGAGACTCATTTAAAAAAATATTGAAACAATCTTATCAACCCCAAACTTTTGAAAGGTAGTGTATAGTGTATATTGTAATAAATTCATTTAGTGTTTTATAGTCTAGCCTGTACCAAATATAAATAAATAAATAAATTAAAAAAGTGTTTGCAAACCCAATTCTGAATCGATGTTTACAAACCTGATCCAATATGTGGTTTGACATCCCATTAATTTTTTTTTTTTATTATTGCAATCTGATTCCAGATATTTCAGTCTCAGGTGTCAAGTAGTTTTTTTTTTTTCTATTCAGTACATCACATGCATGTAGCAGAATACAAAGTATGCACTTTTGAAGTTCAAATACTCTCATTTTTGCTCACTGTTTCATCATATATTGAACTGTGTGACATTCATTATGTAGTGCATAGTGAATGAGCAATAGACTCAGCAGTTTTAGACACACAATATGCATAAAACACTTCTATGGCTTATGTTCTCTGATGTGCCTTGTGAGCTCAGCATCACAGCGAGATGTCATGATGGACATCATGGAGCAGAGGTACAATTTCCAGTTTTATGTCCTCTCCTTTCAAACTGACAGTTATTTTCAGTCATTTTAAATGAAAGTCTCTTAGGTTTGTGCTGACACTTACATACTGCAACAGATAGTGATTCAGCCGATACTGACTACACGGTCTGAACAAACGGATCAGATTTTATCACTTCCAAAACGACAGTGCGGACGGATCAGATCGGATTTGAAAACCAAATCGGATTTGCGTACAGTGTGAACAAAGGCTTTCTGCTGAAGGGAAGTGAGAGATTTTAAGTCTTGTCTCACTTCACCTGCAGAGGTGAGCCACAGTGGGCATGTGTCTCCCTGATAGAGGAATCCTAATGATGCTGGACAGCTGTCCACAGAGGAGACACTCAGCCTCTGCGTGAGCATCCTACAGATGAAGCCACCAAAGAAACAGGGCTCAGAGCTGTCGTGGAGTGGGTTTTACACTCGTGCCTGAAACTAGACAAGACTCTTGAATTCCCACAGTGGATGAAAACTGAGCGAAAGGGCCTCTTCTCTCCACTGACAGGACTGCAATGAGGCCGTGCCCCCACACGCAGCTCATTCGACAGCCATCATCACCTACTTTACAACATGATTGTGACTTTGTGCAGAACGAGAGAGAATGACTATCCTGATTGCCTCTACACTCAGAAGACTAGCACGGTGAAGGTGACTGTTGAGTAGTCTGAGCACAGATCCACACAGACGAGCTGAAGCCCGAACATGGCCCTTTAACGAGACCCAGCGGCTCGACCCGACCAAACCGTTGCTTGCAAATTTTAAGATTGAATCCGAAATTACTCAATAGCTAAAGATAAACCCAGATGCAGAGATGCAGGGAGGGAAATTGTAAGGGAATATAGAGATTCTTAATCAGTGTTGGGGGTAACGCATTACAAGTAACTTAAGTTAAGTAATCAGATTACTTTTCCAAGTAACTAGTAAAATAACGCATTACTTTTAAATTTACAACAAAATATCGGAATTACTTTTTCAAATAAGTAACACAAGTAACTTTATTTTCCCATGTATTGACTAACAGCTCTCTTGTCGACATGTTGAGAGAAACCAGGAATAACAGTTATTGTAGTTCTAGACTGCGTGTGAACATTTACTCATATCACTTTTGCAAAAACTGATAAAAACAGTGAAATGCAATCTCAGAATATGGTACAAACCTGCAATAATTAAATGTATTAAATTAAACAAATATACTTTATGTATTTAACCTTACTTTATTAACCAATGTCTTTGCTACTGACCTTCGAAGGTCCAATTCAACCATACGACCAAAAATTACTTTAGATAAACATCACATTTGTGATCAGCCTGAATCAGCCTTCACTTTTGGTGAAAGGGCCTTTTACATTTGCCAAAAATAGAACTTTTTTGTTGTTAAAAAACAAACAAAAATCAAGCAAGCCCAGCCCTGGTGAGAAAAAGTAATGCAGAAGTAATGTAACGCATTACTTTCCATAAAAAGTAACTGAGTAATGCAATTAGTTACTTTTTTAGGGAGTAATGCAATATTGTAATTACTTTTAAAAGTAAAATTCCCCAACACTGTTCTTAATGATTCAATTTTAGAGAATTTTGAGGTGTTTGTAAAACAATTCTTATTCCTAATTTAATTCTTAAAATGATGAAATAATCACAGATTTCAACAATGTAAGAGTGTATACAGTATAAATCTGAAATAAAATACACACAAGTTTTTGGAAAACCAGGTTATCAATTCACATATATTGTATATACCAGTTTTTTCTGAGAAAGAAACAGCTGAACAAGAACTGGGTCCTCACGGCTCTCTACGTTTAAGTGGTGTGTATTTGCATTCACGAACAAGCTATGCATGTAACTGTTTAAATGAAAAGAAAATTAATTTTTTCCATTACACAATTTTATTTTCCTGTAAACACAAATCTGTTTGTGAATGCACACACACACTATTATATATACTATTATAATAATATAAACATATACACAATAATAATAATAATAATAGAAAACCTAAACATTCTTCTTCTAATTAACAACATATTTAAAAAAAAACAACAATTACAAACCAAAATCCAACAAAAAACAGAAAATACATGAAAAATATCCCAGAAACTGTGAGTTCTGGAGCAGACCAAAAGAACAAGTTCATGTGCCGACTGAAACCGTGATTGTATTAAGCAGTAATCTCCAGCAGATGATTTAGTAACTGTCTTGCACCTTAACTGGAAAACATTGAAAATTTATACGGACAGATACCCCTTTTATAGGTGAGATAATATAATGAGATATGAAGCAAACATGGCTATATCTGCGATATGGCTATATCTGCAATAACAGTCCTTTATCACTCTCATGAGGTAAACGTACTTCAATAAATATAACAAATTTTGATATGCAACCCCTATGCCACTGATGATAAATAAATTAGGACTATTTGAAGTGAAGGTCGGGGTAGGTTGATTGATTCTGTAATTGCTCTGACAGATGCAAAACATTACCATCTGTTGCCTTTTTCAGAGAATTAATCAACAAATACAGCATGTGTTCAGCAGTCCTGCCAGTTAGACACAATTCATTGCTTTCCCCATTTCTCTTTTTTGTCCCATAAACATAGCTGAAAAATCGGTTTCAGACCAGAGCTCTTGGGAGATCCATCTCTTGCGAGACAACTGACCCGGCCAGCCCCCCCTTCTGCTGCAAATAAGAGCGTGCTGAACACGGGCTGGCTGCACACATAAAAGAGAGACCATACGGCACGGTCCGAACAGCCTCAAAAAATTCAAGATGAATGTGTATACGCTCTAAACAGTACTTTGCTCTGCTTTCACCCTCCATCGACTCTCCTTTGACTGGCTCTAATCAGGAGGGCTCCTGTGGAAAGCTGTCCTCACTACTGAAATGCATGACTGGTCTGAGACAGAACGGTCAATTTAACACAGAGGCACAAGGCTACAAACTTGAGAGGTGGTATAGAAAGTGATCGGAATACTGAGTGCTTTAAGGACCTAAACAGCTAAATTAAATCTATAGAGTCCTTCGACAGCTGCAGCAACAATAGCAACAAACACAAAAATATCACTGTTGCCAAATCTAACAGGACTATAATATAATAATTTTAGACATAGTTACATTTTTTTTATTTCAACAGTCTTTTTGCTGAACACACACTCACACAGAATAACTCCACGTGTAAACAAATGCTCCATGTAGTGTCTCAATTAATATGAAGCCACAGACCGGCACAATTGAAAAAAAGTACTGTTTAAAATAGATTCAGATGAAGTATAGCATGTCACACTGTAGGCTGCAACGTGTCATGTCAACCGCCCTATTAAAGCGTGAATAATTTTGCTAGTTATCTCTGTTTATTGTAGATGGGGACTCTGTCTCTAGAGTGCTGGAGCTAGAACTACAGCAGTTTGTGGGAGGTTTGACTAATATCTAAATTGCCAGTATAGTGCTCTAAAGTGGCAGTTGCTCTTGTTTAAACGAGGACGATATTTTTCTCCTCCACTGACCAAACCTTGACCCTCGTAGAGCTCTTGAAATAGGTACATACTCCAGGGAAAAACAGGCTCCTGCAACAGCCTAATTTTAAAGCAAATGAACAAATCGCTGCCTTGAGACTCCAGATGGCATTTTTTTCTTTTGTACTCCTTATACAAGCAGAATACAAAAACTACATTACCGAATGTAAAAAAAAACAAAAACATAGCAATTATTTTTTCTACATACAAGCAGAAAGGTGCTTCTGAGCTGAAGTACTGAATTAAGGGTTATGTCATGTTATGTTATTGTTACATAACAAATTAAGATCTTTTAAATGAAGTCTGAGAGCTTTCTGTCTCTCCGTAGAGATCGAACGCAACTACCACTTTCAAGGTCCAGAAAGGTAGGAGTGACATCATTAAAGTACATTCTCCATGTGACTCCAGTGGATGAACCTCAATTTTTTGAAACGTCGAGTTTAAGCCACTGGAGTCACATGGAGTACTTTAATGATGTCCTTCCTATCTTTCTGGACCTTGAAAGTGGTAGTTGCATTGGATCTCTATGGAGGGACAGAAACCTCTCGGATTTCACCAAAAAGATCTTAATATGTGCTTTAGATAAATGATTGAGTTTCCGCAACAAAATAATTTTAGTTTCATTTAGTAGCTTCACCTCAATCACCTCAACAGCAGCTCTACTAGCTTCCTCTTGACTTACATTAAAGGGTCAATGCTTTGTTGCCTTTTGTTTGAATGAGAGGAATGCTTACTGAAATCCAAAAGTACAGAATGAAGGGCTATGTCTTGGGGCATCAGCTCAAAATAAAAGAGTCCTCTTACAAACATCAATTTTTGATGTTTCCCACGCAAGCACAGGGGAATAGCTGTCAAATAGGTGACTCAACAACAAAAGAACCCGCTGACTTTCATATCTAGTTCTATCAAGGTCAACGAAAGACAGTCATTCAAATAAAAGCTCGACAAACATAATTTCATATTAGTTAGCACATAGTAGGTGACTTTTGAGCATTGGCTGGTGTGAATTTAAATTTCTCTCGCTACAGTTTAGTCATCGGTCAGAAGAGTGTTGCGATATGCACGGCTCACTGCTGAACAGCCACTGAGCCCCTCGGGCTAAAACCGATGCTAACAACAATGTAGACACAAAGCCTGGTGGTGTATATCTTTCGCTTTTTTCACCCCAAAAATAAGAACGTGGGCACCAGGGTAAGCACTCCTGCTAAATTATTCACTTAATCAAACTGTTGCTCCTGCTTTTACTCACTTTTTAATATTTTCTTTTGAAGTTCATTAATTAGCTCTGCTAGCTCTGCTGTTTTCCTCATCCTATTTTCCTTCCTTTAGCCCCTCGCTCCCTTGTTCTGTGCCATTAGCTAATTAGACTCAAAAAAGGGCTATCCTTCTCCTCCCGTTTAACAGCCTATAAAGAGAAGCGTAAAAAGAGTGGATGTTTGGCATGCGGTGACAGTAGCGTCGCAACCAATTTGTGATAACCACATATATAGCAATAGCCCTGTTAGTGTACAGTGTGGATTAGCTGAAGCTAACATATGTAATGTTTAGCACTTTACGTGCCACTCTAAATGTAAACTGTCAGAGTCTTTGTTGTTTTTTAATTAACTGGTTGACTTGTTTTGTGAATGAGCTACTGTATCTAAAAACTGCATATGTAATAGCCCTTAAGTAAACAAAGCAGGAATAATTTTCGAGGAACAAACATTTGACTCTGTAGAGATGAGCCGTGAGGGTGACATGTCAGGAATTATCTTCTTCAATGAAGCATTCAATCAATTCGAAGCAATTCATGCCTGACTAACACTCTGCGGTATGAACTGAGTCCTCTCAGTCCTTCCAGATCCTTCTCATGATCACACCGTGAGGCCAGTCAGGTGACAGACAGGCTTGCAAAGATACAGACACGGTTTTTCACTTACCATGAGACTAGATCTTAGGTGTGGAAGCTCTTTGATTGGCCCTTAATGAGTTTGCAGTGTCAAGGGAAGGGACGGACCACCAGGGTCTGGCCTATAAATACCCCTGATAAAAGCAGCACTGTCATGTTGCATTGATCACAGCAAGATAACTGTGAGGGGAAACATCTGAATTAAGTGGTATCCTGCTATCTCCTAACTCACACCTGTGAGGAAGAAGTGCTGCTGTGTGCTACTTGAAAACAGGACAATGACAGATAGGCATGAGAGCTCAGCAAAGGAGGATGGCTAATACTGTAATGCTGATATATTCTCTGGATTTTTCCTGCGCTCTCTGAAGAATAACTGAATAGCATTAAATAACGCTGATTTAATTATGACACACTCTGATAATGCCCGCTGAGCTCGTTTCCTTTTCCTTTACTCTTCATTTCTTCTGTCACTCAGTGGATAGATGACTGTGAGACACACTGAGGCTTTGATTTGAAAGAATGACAGAGCTTGATGGCATATCCCACTACATTAGAGGTGAGCACAGGATAGCGGCGCTTTAGTAACACGCGCCATGGAAAGAAACACATTGAGTACCACCCTAAAGATCCTAGTTCCTGGGCATAGTTTCTGCGTTGGAAACGCAGCTCATCACTCCATAGTAATGCCACAGTACTTGTTTATAAGAGTTAAAAAAAATTGTCTACAAAACACACATGGCATAGTACCAAGTCAAAAAATATATGGCTAAACTATAGAAAAATGTATATAATAATAATGCAACAATACCATGTCCAAAACACCACAGTACAACTCTTAAAAAAGAACCAAAAGACTGTTTTTTGAATAATGGTAATGCTTGGCACAATCCACAAATAATGTTAATGATATCGTGCCCAAGTCTCTGCGATCAACGCCCCTTCGGCAGGTGGTTTCAAAGGAGGAAGACTCTCCTAAACAGATGGCGAGCAGTTTGTCACATCGATTGATTTCCCCGGTCCCTGGTGCTGTGCTGTGTCTGAGGTTTGGTCTGTGTCCAGCAAATGATCGAGGTCTGGGATAAGTATTGCACTTTGAGCCACTTATTTTCATCCCACAACGGCACTTTCCAGCCACACTATTCTCAATCCAGGATTTCTTTTTTTTTTCAAGTGATTTAGAAGACAAGAGTCAACACCTATGTACAGGTAAACCACGGGTCATAGTCTAAACTACAGCCGATATACATTTTATTCCAAAAAAATCACAAATCTCTATATATTATTTATTAATAACACTTCTGGCTGCAAATAGTCTCTACTAAATTTCCTCAAGGTTTTCATAAAAAATGTATTTTAATATAACCAGCAACTACCATATTAAAAATAACAAACAAAAGAGTACAGCTGAAAACCTTGGTCAGAAGCTTATGTTTTGTTGCTGTTCTCCAGCGTGCAATACTAGTTTACCCAGTGAGGGCTAATACTAAAAGAGAGCTATCTGTTAGCACTCCCATTCATCTTAATGGCAGTTTCTCGGCTGATACGGAGCACCCTGGAAGTATGTGCCATTTATGTAAAATGTGCCAGTTGTGATCCTGGACCATACTAAAAATAATAACAAAAAAGTGCACTGGCAAAGCTTTCAAATAAAATGATCTGTCAAAATACATGACTTTTGTATTGGCTTTAATGGAACAAATTTAGCTTTTTTTTGCATCCAGCTAGTTTAGGAACCAGGGTTTATGGATTATGCTAACCAAATAAACCCTGGCCAATCAGGAATTTATTTGGAATTTATAAACGCTGGCCAACCAGCACTTTTGTTAACCACCAACCACCAACAGCAAACCAGTACCCTATGTACCCTAATGAAAACGAACGTTGTTCAATGCTGGTCTTCTCAGCAGGGTAATTAATGAAGCCGTGACTAATTGTGCAAGTATCCGCCTGCACCAGTAAACAGACTATGTGTGTGAAATATTGAAATCGAATTAATTAGATGCTAAACTTCAATCAGCTGTGCAAGATGAGATTGCTCCCTAACTTTCCAAATCAGCATGCACAACTTAGTACGCGCTTTAGTATTCGAGTCAGGCAAGAGAAACAAAGAGAATATTTACTGGGGTTACGTAATACAGATGGAGGTACTTAAGTGAGTTTGACCTTGAGCGGATAGCAGCCTTCCTGTTAGGGTAAATAAATAAAGCAAAAGCAAACTGCGGATTGAGGACAAAAGTACAGTACATTAGTGAGCACTTGGATGGAGCAATTCATACAGTGAGGAAGTGAAAGGCGCAGAGAAAAAGAGAGAGAGGGGGTTGGGTGGATGAATCCGGGCAAGTGGTCTGTGGGAATCTTCCCTCTTCCTTCCCATCCCAACAGCTGCCCTCCCCCCACCTATCTCTCACTTTCTTCCATCCTCCACCTTTCTCCCCCTCTTTAAAATTCCCTGAGTGGATAATGTATTCCCGGGTTCTCCCACCGCCTCTCAGCGCCCATGGCTAAGCGGAGATCAGACACTGAGATCTATCGGTCCTCTCTTGGCAGCATTGGCACGCTGCCTCTCATTGGCTCCCAGCGCTCTGCGTTATGTAAACATACTCTGCGATGGGGAAGGAGAAAAAAAAAAAAAGACCTCCGCTCATTTCCACATCAAAGCAGGCAGAGATGCTAGTCATCATAAGGAAAGTGGCATGTTAATTGTTGTGTAGGTTAAACTTGCTGATAAAAGAGATAGAAGGGTTAGTCTCCTCAAAATGAGATGCCTGGCTGCTCCGCGCATTTTAAAGAACGTTAGGCTAACTGAAGCTGATGTTGAACCGAGCTTTGATTTTATTCCCCTGCGAGGCTTGTCAGTTGATCTTAGCCAACCTTCAGGAAGTTCCTCCAGCTTGACAATATTGCTCATTTCCTTCTTCTCTCACAGCTTTTAACAACTTTACACTCTACCTCTGGCACATAAATGATCTTTGAAAAAAGAAAAAAAGGCAAATTGATTTTGCTGACTATCTCCCCAAAATCGATGCTCAAGCGAGAAGCTCATTCTCGTCTTCTGTTAAAGCCTGTTTCACACCGACACATAAGCAGCGTATATGCATTATGGCACCCACATTAACAGGTCACAGTCTTCGCACTGTTCGCGTAACTAAAAACCCTGGAGAAAATACGTAGAAAATGCACTACAAAACTATTTATGAACAATCTTCTGCAATAGGTTTTTATGACATGACATAAAATATTATCACCAACTACTTCACTGTTTGGTAAAAAGTAAATGGAAGTCATTACAATTCTAAAGTGTCTCTTTAAAAAACAATTAAGCTAAACTAAATTAAATTACACAACATTATAATGTACTCTAATGCTCATAAGTTTGGGGTCTGTAAGTTTTTTTAAAGGGGTGATTGATTGTCATTTCACTTTTTTTTTAACTCTAATCAGTGTGTAATGTGTCTGTTTGACCACAAACAACATCTGCAAAGATACAACGCTCAAAGTTCAGTGCAAAGGGAGATATTTTCTTTTAAAGAATCATCTGGTATTTAAGGTCTACGACAAATGGCTGGTAGGGACTACAACAAGTTTCTTCCAGGGCTAGTGACATCACTAACCCTAAAATTTACATAAACCTTGCCCCCGGGAACATGCAGCAACGGGGGTGAGGGCATGTTGGGCATGCCCTCTTTAGAGAAGAGGAAGAGTTGTTTTAGTAGAGTGTTTATTAACATGCAGTCATTTTATGCCAGACTGCTTCACAAATGAGGGTCAGTTCACTGCACAAAAGATTAACATGACGGTCGATGATTTGAATCAACTCCACAGCAACTACATATATTTATCCACTAACCATTCAGAAACGTCCAGAATCATCCTAAAAGTTGTAACTTCTTCCTCAGTATCAGTGTCCGACTCCGGTTTGAACATTGTAAGGCTGAACACCATTACTGACAATCATCATTTTGGCTGCGTGAGTTTCCCCAACTTTGTTGTTGTTGAGCAACCAAACCCCTCTTCTGGAAAGAGGCCGGGAGCAGCAGCTCATATGCATTTAAAGGGACACACACAAAAACTATATGTTTTTGCTCACATCCAAATAGAGGCAAATTTGACAAACTATAATAAATGATCTATGGGGTATTTTGAGCTGAAATTTCACAGACACATTCTGGAGACACCAGAAACATATATTGCATCTTGAAAAGGAGCATTAAATATCCCTTTTAATGTTTTCGAAAAGTCTCTGATGCTCAACAAAGCTGCATTTATTTGATTAAAAAAATACAGTAACAGTAGGGTTAAAAACAGTAAAAACAGTAACTGTGTTCTATTTTAATATATTTTAAAATGTAATTTATTCCTGTGATGGCAAAGCTGAATTTTCAACATTATTACTCCAGTCTTCAGTCTTCAGTGTCACACGATCCTTCAGAAATCATTCTAATATGCTGATTTGGTCCCCAAGAAAAATGTTTCATTATTATCTAAGATGAAAACGATCTCATATTTTATATTTTTGTGGAAACTGTGATATCTTATAGTGATATAGTCATATCTTTTTTCAGGATTTTTGTATGAATAGCAACTTCAAAAGAATGACATTTATTTGAAATAGAAATCTTTTGTAACATTATAAATGTCTTTATTCTAAATGCTTTTTCTCATTTTAAGTGAGCAATATCAAATATTAATTGATATGTTACTGATAAAGCCACAGCTCTGTCGTGCATCAAAGATGCTGTTAGATTGCAGCTTTGCATTCGCACTGCTTATATATGCAGAGTGAAACAGGCCTCATTTGTGACAGTGCACACTATTCATAACTCATACTCATCCTATGAAGTGGCATAATGATTAACTATGGCCAGTGACATGTCAAACCAATCACTGGCTGTAGCTGAAAACTACTCCACCTACGATCCACCTCTCAGCCATCATAATCACACAAAGTCATTAACAAGCACTTGGGATATGAGTGAATCTGTAATTGTGATCGATCCTTCTCTCTCCATCTCACAGATCAGTGCGCAGCTCTTCCATAAGGCCCTCTTCATCTCCCACGCTCCTCTAACGCTGACACAACTATTCACCTGGGGCCAATTAGAGTTATCCAGGGTGCCTGCACCGTCCCTCAAGAGTTCCCACCCTCCCACACCTGACCAGCCTGTCAACAACACAGAGGAACACAACACAACTGCAGCATTTTTCAACCCCAAATTCAGAAATGTGAAATCATCTGAGATAGCCTGTGGCTGAGTGAGTGTAGTCAGTTTGTGCTGAGGACATGTTGAAATATCAACATCGGTTGGCCTCCCCCGCTTTCCAGATGCTTTTTCTATACCATTGTTAGGAATAAACAAAAGCTCGTTCTTGTGTTAATGGAGAATGAATGGATTCATTGTAGTAATTAGCCCTTGGGGCAGAGGCGCATCAAACAGTGCTTGAAAATGAATGAACCCATATGAAATCAATATGCATCATGAACTTCAATGAATGATTTCAAATTAAAAAGGGAAAGTGCATTTCTATTTGATACATGTGTATAAAATAGATCATTTCAATAGGAATCCACATGACAGGAATTTCATTTGAGGTTGAAAAATGTTCCCACACAAACTTTGTAACGGATTCAAGGTGGTCATTCCATGTTGACGAACAGAAAGGTGTTTGGATTGCCATTTACAGTAGACAATGGACCTTTTTGTCTGCAAAATATTGCCAAAATTTTGGCAGTTGGACTGCACCTTAAACATAGCTTTATGGAGAAAGTCTACACAATTGTTTTGGTGACTAATCAAATAAGTAACCCTGTGACAATGATCATGTGACTTGTAATCAATGATAACGTGACACCTTTGTACAAATGGTCAGATGTTCTGAAACATGCTTGGATACAATGGTTAAACAGGTTTTGGACAGTTGTCATGAAAGGGAACCTTTTCACAAGATGTATTTTATGTCTCTGGTGTCCCCAGAATGTGTCTGTGAAGTTTCATCTCAAAATACCTGACAGATCATTTATTATAGCTTTTCAAATTTGCCCCTATTTGAATGTGTGCAAAAACACGCCGTTTTTGTGTGTGTCCCTTTAAATGCAAATGAGCTGCTCCTCCTGGCTCACTTTCCAGAAGAGGGCGGAGCTTTAGCTGCTCAACAACAACAAAGCTGGAGAATCTCATGCAGCCAAAACGGCGATTGTCAGTAACGGTGTTCAGCCTTACATTGTTCAAACCGGAGTCGGACTGATGGAGAGAGTCAGGAGGAAGTTACAACATTTAGAATGACTCTGAATCGTCTCTGAATGGTTAGTGGACTCTTAATTTATGTAGTTGCTGTGGAGTTGATTCAACTCATTGACTCTCACAAACCCTCATTTGTGAAGCAGTCCGCTGTAAAATGACAACATGGCAACAACACTACAACTAAAACAACTCATCCTCTTCTTTAAAGCAGCCCAACATGTCCTCACCCCTTTGTTGCATGTTCCCGAGGGCAGGGTTTATGTAAATTTTGGGGTTTGTGATGTCACCAACCTGGGAAGAAGCTTGTTGTAGTCCCTACCAGCCGTTTGTTGTAGTCCTAAAAAATCAATTTCTTTAAAAGAAAATATCTCCCTTTGCATTGAACTTAGAGCACTGTAATTTTGCAGTTGTTGTTTATGCTTAAACAGTAACATTACACAGTAACTAAAGTTTAAAAGTGACATCATAATCAAGGACTCCTTTAAAACAAATCTTTTTGCTCAAACTGATAATATTTTGTAATAAAATATAAAATGCACAATAGAAGTATTTTACTGGTGGTTTCTCACTTCTGGAGACTTCATTGTATATGCAATGTTTTCTTCATTGTGCTGTTTATCTAGAACTGTAAATGATCATGGTTAGACAAAATCAGTAGGAATCTCGCTTGCTACCCTGCTGACACTGTGATGAATAACATTAATGCCAACTAATGATCATGGTGTTTTCACCCAGTATATCATACACACATATCTGTAGTTGGCATACGGCAGTGTCAAAGTTTCTCATGAAAGTGTCACAGAGCTTGGGGATCAGATGATGAAACTAATTGTTATTGAGAGCCCCTCTGGAGCTTATTAGCATTGATGACACTTACTGTAATATATCTCTACCCCAGCAGACCATTATGCTTGGGGGAACTGTCCCGTTACTGTTTTGTGAGTATGTTATTACTGGCAACAGCTGTCAAGAGTTCACATTCATGGAGCTAAATGCTAGGGGCAAAGAGCACCACATTAGCACACAACACAAAATCTGTCATCTTGATCTAAGACACCATTTTGTGCCTCACCCTTATAATGGTCTAATGGTTCTGTTGGGCAAAAGGTATGTTGGCCTACTAGAATTTCAATTATAGGCAAAATGTTAAACTATGCATGACTTGGTGCCCTTAAACTTTTTCTTTTAAGAATGCTAATGAAAGTGCTAGTCCACAAAAGGCTGTGCACTATAGTGATTTTACAGTAGGTAAAGGTGAGAACAAAGTAACAGAATCTATCAAATATGTGCGGTCACAGTTGTCTATATCAGCTATTTTATGCAACATAGGCTCATTGGGAAAACGTGTCTTCACAAAAACGTACTTATGAATACAATTGCAATTTCCAGCTAGTGGTGGTAAAATGTTTAATAATTTGGTCCTTTTAACAAACATTATGTTCACAGGGGCAGATTATCAAATTAATAAAGTTATATCTTAACCAAATAACTATTTTCACGTAGTAAACTAATACATTTGTAATGCCTCAACTATGTATTTATTTTTATGTCTAGACAAGTCAGGCAATTAAAACAAATAGATTGCTATTCCATTTGGTGCCATTAGTGGAGCAGAAACCTCACTTACACAATTCACTATTGAATAAATGTCTAGAGCAGGTAAAAACTTCATTAAGTAACATTAAATACAAAGTTAACTTTGCTAGCACTAATATATGCTCGTACAAAATCTCTTTCTGCAAGTTAGAACGCATTGTGGTCTTAAACGAACATTTACCCACACATTGTAATGCGCAATGACTCAGTGATTCAGTGACTTTTACTGAGTCATTAGGGACTTGACAGTCTTACATAACTGCTGTAGGGCACCTTTAGTGACTCTGCTCGACTTTGTGATAACATTTATAGGATTCTTGCAAATGAAATTCTAGCTTTTTAAATGTCACTTGTAATAACTTGCATGAGACGAGTCACACTGAATCCCCCACATGATCAAGTCAAACAGATGGACAATTACACTCCAGAACACAGGAAAACATACAAGAAATACAGACACAGGAGGAGAGTGAACAATTCAGCGGAAATGTAAATCTTGTCTTTTTTTCCCTCAGAAACTGGGGGCACACCTGCTGATAAATGTCAAAATAATATTCATACAATACATCTCAATACATACAGCTTCTCAGAACCTATAAATAATTAAATACATTTTATGTGTACTGTATTTGTGTTGTATGCACTAATAGACAAGTATTCATCCACTTGAAACACTAGTAATAAACTGTAATTATCAGATTCATATTTGCACATAAAATTGATTCTATGCAAGAACCAGATGCATCAAAGTAGTCATTTGATGAAACTGGGATAGCATAATGACGTTAACATTACCAGCTTTCCCATGAGCTTTTGCCTCTCCCTCATACAGAATTATCTCAGCCCTTTTATGTTTTTAGACCTTTATACTCTTAATGATGTCTAACAAGATGCCTTTATATCGAGGGAATTTTGCGGATGGCTCTCTCTGTTCTGCCTTTGTAGAATCGCTTTATGCTCTTTCTAAGCTCTCTGCAAGTATAGTACTTGATTCAGCTCTCAAAAAGTAATCCACCATGTTAAATGTGTGAGTCTGTCTGTGACAGCAGATTCTGGATGCTTTTAAGTAATAAATGTTGTACTATGTCATTTCATAAGTCATATATTTGTGTTTAGCACAGTCAATGTCTGAGTACTTTATTTGCACATCCACGCTGCTTCTCTGTCTCTCTGTTGGCGCACACCTCCACCAGCTCTATGATCATCTGCAAGAAAGAGGTAATGTGAGCTTCATCCTTATCTCACCTAGTCCTGTTGCTTTTAAATGAGGATTCTCTAAGTGTTTTTAAATCTTCACTTAAGACTTATTTTTTCAGGCTAGCCTGCAGGTGAATAATCTGTTTTTTTATGCATCTTTGTCTCTTAAATTTGTTTTCATGTATGTTTCTGTATTTTTCATTTCAATGTATTTTATTTGTATGTTCTTGTAAAGCGCTTTGAGATGCAACTTTTAAAGGCGCTATATAAAATAAAGTTTATTATTATTATATTATTTATTATTATTATTATTATTATTGAAGTAATAGTTCAACCAAAGCTGAAATTTGGGTGATTATTTTCTCACCCTTATTTTCAGATTCGCGAACACATCAAGCTCTCATCATGAACCATTTTTTTAGTGCTTAAAAAAAAAATCACTATATCACAACCAGTGTAGTCAGATTCACAAACAAATGACTCTTTTGAGCCATTCTATTTAAAGAATTATTCAAAGACTCACAAACTTAGTTACCATTTGAATCAGTCTGACGAATTACTAACTAAATTACCAACACTATGTATTGGATCAAGGGCTTGCTAATCAAAAATGAATCATATCAAATTCAAATGTGTGTTGAAATCCAGCCCTACATTTTCCCTTAAAATGAAAGTGAACAGGGATTGGGTCTCTCAGGCAATGAAAACTAAATCCGGAAATCAACCAAAAGTTAATAATGGAGCATGTTTTCACCACAGAGTAAAAGAAGAAGAAAAAAACGGATAATTGTGACTTTTGATCTCGCAATTCTGCCTTTTTTCCCTCACAATCGCGTGATCTCTTTTATTTTTTAGTCAGTGGCGGAAGCAGGCTTCCATAGATTAGGAACTGCTTTTTTCCACACAGGTTTGGAACAAGGGTGATTAAATAATGACACTTTAGGAGAACTATACATTTACAGGCTTCCACAAACCATCGCCGTTAACAATAATTTATAAAAAAGGTAGAACAAATCCATCACCTCCACGAACAATGATTTCCCACATGCACAAGCACGAATGACACATTAAACAACTAAAACTAAAGCACTGACAGCAGGATGCTACCGGTAACTGATGATTTACAAGCAGAGCTGTGGTGCGGTCTGGAGGGGTCCTGAAGAGCTCTTTGGGCAGCCTTCTGTATGCCTGTTCATTAATCATCTCTCAGATGAGAGACTCTCACCAGCTGGGGCTTAGAACACTCAAGGGAACACAACCACGCAGAGAGAGAGAGAAAGAGAGAGAGAAAAAACTCCAAACAGGTGTCACTGTACCGACTGCATCTCAAAAGTAGGGTGCTGTCAACAGCAGAAGCTGAAGCTGATTTCTGTGCTATGGCATGCTGGAACAACACATTGAGCATTGACCTCTTTTCCATTATCAGATCAGTGTATCAGTTCTTGTGTTGTTTGTCTTTACACTTGGATGAGTGAAATAATGGAATAGCAATAAAGTTACACCCAACTCATTTAATGCACTAATGGTATTGGAAAAAGTGTGGATGCAGAATGACAAAACAGAATTTAGAGGGAGCTTGTTTTATTGACAGAGCTGTTCAAATCCTTCTGACATTTTGTTCTTTATGTCTGAAAGGCCTCGGGAAAGATTGCTGTTTGCTCCCGTACAGCTTTACGGGGGCTACTGCCAACTCCTTAACCTTCACAACAAAATGGACGAGTGTGTAATGGTGAGATGAAATCAGTGAGAGACACAGTAACTCATGTGAGGTATTCAGCATTCTGTCAGACTTCATGTCCGGAAGACCATTGCGCTGATGCCCTCGACAGAAACATGAAATACTTTGTGGGAAGGTTCTGACAGTCGCTCAAACAAATGTAGATGAAATCTCACAAGAACTGATGTGTTGAGCAGAACGGGTGTTGCATGCAAAACAAATCAATATGTCATTTCGGTTATCTGGTCAAACTTGCATTTTAGGTGACCTTGACACCATGTTTTAAAGTGTAAAAGTCCAGTAGATGATTGCGATATGAAAAAAACAAGAAAAAACACATGAAGCTTTGGTCGATAAACACACTGTAGCTGTAGCTCAACTGTGCAAGAGACATGTCTCTGCCTGCAGGCTCACTGCCATGTGGATTGAATATTTGTGCTACATCGTATAAGCCTGGCAAAATGTGTCAAAAAGGTTAAAAATAGGCAGAGTCTATTTACACTATGTTCAAGTAGCTGACCTTCTTGCCATAGGCAATTTTGACCAACTTGCCTGACATTTCTCTGACTATTTACCCTTAGTAAGTTAGTGTATTATTTCGGTTCTAAAAAATACTGATTATCATGGTTTTTCAGAAAGCAAATTCAACATATCTAGTCTGCACAATAATTCTTGTTCCCTTTTTTCTGAGAGTTTTTCCATAGTTTCTATTTCATGCTACAAGACGTGTTATTTGATCACTTAACAAATAACGGTTATGTAAGGGATAATGTACAGCGAACTGGTCATTATCGCAAAACAATCCTTGACAGGGTGATCATGACCCCGACACGAAGCTGAGAGTGGTTTATTTTGAGATCATGACAAGCTGATTGTACATTATCCCACTTATTACACGGCTACTTACCAAATAAATAAATAAATAAATGGACATGACATATCGATTTGGGTTTCAATTACTTCATCATATGAGAAGAGGCAGTGGAGTGATACAAGAGACATGAAACTAGCACAGTTTTAGGAGACTTCATGGTTGCCAAAGATAACAGGCAAATATACAGCTCTGCAGTTTTAATAACATTTGATTGCAGAATGCCGTAACTGACCAGAATAAAATATTCCACAAAAGCATGTAATAAATATTGCTAACATTATCATCATTCTTTAAAAGGTGCATGTGAAATACATCTATCAATATAATTGTCACGTCTTGCTCTAAACGCCATCTCAGCTAAACTTGAAATTTCATTTCAAGCTAGAAATGTTTTATGCAATATTTATAGTGCCAAAACAAAAAATTTTAATGCTATTAACTGCGAAACAAACCCTGTGGGTCAAAAGAGTACTACATGGCACTAGAAATGCTAAGTGCGTCCCATTTTGCATACTTATGCACTATTCCATGCCATTTTGTATTATAAATACAAAGTTGAGTTGTATATTTACACTGAACATTGCAAAAAGAAAAAGTGCACTTCAAATACCCAAATGAGGCACTTAATTAACTGAAAAAAAAAAGAAAAAAAGAAGTACGGCATATTGGACACTTCAGGCACTCGATTCGACTGTTGCAGCTTTTCTTACTTAGAAGAGGGGGAGGGGCTACCAGCCTCTGATAGTGAAGGATAAAATAGCATTATAAATTTCATATACTAAATTGTACATTTATGAGTACAAACTAAATAAATACATAGTGTACAGTGTGTCATTTGGGAGTGGGACACAGCTATATGTTTGATTTCAAGGGAATGCATCAACGGATAAAATCTATACCTTTAACACAATTTAAGTTGCTTTAATCCGGGTTTGCACCATGATTTTGGCCACGATTTGGCCATCTGAGACAAATTTTGTGAATCCTAAAAGAATCCCAAAAGTCTTTGATCGTTAATTTGACATGTTAACCAATTAATGACCATCATGATCAAATTTTACAAAATTCTGCAATTGCCAGAGGAATTGTGTGACTTCTACGACAACCATCAAATTGAAAACCAACAGGAGCGCCGAACCTGATGACGCAGTTAGTGAGACAATAAAAAACCACCGCTTGCTCGACACACATCATCTTTTTTTCCAGTTTTTTTTTGTCAAGATGATCAGAATTAATGCTAGAGATTGTTTTTGTATGCTAGGCACTATCCACTGTCCCACATGTAAATGCGGCTCTCTGTCACTGAATGTGTCACGGTTTGATGATGTAAAACTCCCGACGAGTCTTCTTGTGTGCGTCCATTTTTAACTCGTCTTGACAACTGAGATCCCACAATGTGAAATGGCTTACAGCAGGGATCATGTTCGTACAGTCTGACAAGCAACAGTCTATTATAAAGGACTATTATAAATCGTACAGTGTGCACTAGGCTTTAGATAAAAACAAGAGCAAAAAGTAAAAAAAAATAATAATCTTTTTTTTGGTTACAATATATTAGTTTACTGTTAGTCTAATAACCTTAGCCTTACAAAATATACCCATTGCAGTATTTTGCACTAAAATTCATTACATTTGATGTCCCGGTGTAAAAGTCGTGTTGTGTGTTTTAAAACTGTATCACTCTATCCAGGTTGAGCTCTCTGATCTATGGTTCAATAAGCAAAGGATGTCTACAGAGACCCCATCTACAGAGAGAAGCTGGTGGGAAATCTACAAAAAGCAGCTCTTTTAATCCAAAGCAAGGACAATTACGGCCAAAACTTTTAGTCGTTTCTCCCTGCAGGCATCACGCTTCATTTCTAAACCTCCTAGAGACATCAGCAGAACAATGAGATTAAATCTCCTAAATCATTTTCCCTGGTTCAACAAAAACCTTGTTTAAGACAGGACGTTACACTGACCATTTCTGCTTTGACAATCACCATTATTATCAGTATTTTCCTTTGCTGAGAACGATGGTTAAATAGTGTGGGAGGCCTGAAGGGACGTCGCTGTCATTTTCAGAGTAAACTATGTCAGCAAGACAACATTACAAATAAACGTCAAATTATTTTATTTTATATGACTCATCTGTCGTGCAAAGGTCTCTAAAAGCTCACCATGTAAATTGAGAACACACCTCGTGAGAGTGAAGTTGTTATCAGAGATTTACAAGCCCATCTCTCCCCAGGGAGGTCAAACAAAATGACAAAACAAACGCTCTAACAATAAATGTAAGTGATTCCAATAAGCAAACTGACATGCATTTTGCATTCATGTTTGTTTCTCATTCTCCAGAGGAACAAGTATAAACAGGAACACAAAATGGTGACTTTATGTCTCATGAATTATTCATCATCATCTTCTATTGCAATTTTTTTTTTCAATTTTTAGCATTAGCTTCTGTGTTTCATCGCCTCAACCAAAGCGGAGAGTGAGATTTCAGAGGATTTCATTTATTTGCACTTAATGAACACCCCTGCATGCTGCCGAATTCAAACGGAAAAGGCTCAAAGGGTGGATCATTTGTTATATCTGTTGTTTTGTTCTCAGACCGCATTAGCTCACGCTCACTTAACTTCAAAGTTTCAGGCAAACTTTATATTGGAGTTCTGTAGTCTGCCATCGTTTTATCCATCACTCCTGTCTCGAGTCATCCGAACTCCTCTAATAGCCAATAAAATCTTGTTCTGTGTCTATTTGTTTCTGTGTTAGTGAATGAGAGGATTGAAATGAGCGAGAACAGAAGAGTCTCTCGCCCGCTTTCCACACTCCAGCTCTGAGAATTGGTGGAGGTCCATGCTCAGCAGGGAGCGAGAAGGCGGAAACAAAAAGCGCAGATCGTGTACGTTTTCTCTCAGTGCTGCTCTAACGCACATTACAAGAGGAAGGAGTGAGAGAGGGAGGAATTGTCCAGTGTAATCCCAGCTCCCCGTCTCATTCAGCATCTGACAGACAAGGGGAGAAATAACCATCAGAACTGAACCCTAAAGCCTCTTTCCCCCAGCCCTTTGTGACCTCCTGGATTGTGATGTTGCCAGGGGAAACAAGGCCCACTCAGAGAGGAAAGCATTCTCTGTTGGGACCTGACCCACCATTCGCCAGGAGGGGCCACTCGTTCCAGTTTTGGAGCCGTGAATATACTCGCCACACAATACACCAATGGGCAATCAGCGTGCTCTCTGATCCCCTCCACGTGCCTGCTGGTGTGTTTACTATTGCTGCCCCCTGCTTTGGAGGAAAAACATCTTTCCTTCCAAAAATAATATTAAATATTTGTATATCCAGTTTATTCAAGGGTTACTTAACTTCTGACTAACATAAAACTGACTTCTTAGTAATTAAATTTTATTAATGAGATATATAGACTGTGTGTGGTGGTATGTGTTAGTAAAATTGTGTATTATAATAATTGTGTATGTGTGTTATACACACACACACACACACACACACATGATTTTCGACCACAATAATTTATTTTTATGATGTAGGGCCTCATTTTACAGCCAATACAGCAGCAGTTTGTCTTGGGAATGACAGATACAAATCTTGCACAGTGTCCAGAGGGATTCTGAGCCATTCCTTTTCCAGAAGAGTGGCCAGATCACCATGTGATGCTGGTGGAGGAAAATGCTTTTTGACTTGCTTCTCCAAAATATTCAAAAAGTGTTTCAACTTTCCTTTCATGTTCATCGAACCATTCTGTCTCAAGTCTTGCTGTTCGTTCTGGTGCATTATCATGCCGATGCATAGCACCCCCTTCAGGGTACAATGTTTGCACGGTGCACATGGTCCTCCAGAACGGATTGGTAGTTCTTGGCAGAGACAAGCTCATGAAGCACAGTAGGAATTATATTGCAAGATATTTGAGCTCAAACCATCGCTGATCCACCCTTGTGCTTCACTACGGACACGCAACAGTCCTCTTTGGGGCTTGTCCACACCGTAACTCCCATGGATGTAGGAAAGACAATGAAGATGGACTTTCACAATGTTCACAGCCCACAACACTGTTGGCACCACTGAAACCACATTTGGCATTAGTGACCAAATATTTGGCTATAGCATCCCGACAATGATTACTGACTCTGTGGAGCCCGAGACGAGCAGTTTTGGTGGAAACAGGAGAGCCGATGCGCACATTTAATTCTGCAGTTAGTTGGGCAGCTGTGTTTTTATGTTTTTTGGATTCAATCCGGGTTAGTACATGCCTTTCAGACAGCTTCCTCATGCGTCGACAGTTACTCCTGTTGGATGCAGTTCGTCCTACATGGTGAAATGCTGACATTACCCTGGCTCTCGATACACCATAAAGACTTGCTGTCCTGGTCAAAGATGAGCCAGCGAGACCCGCACCAACAGTTTATCCTCTTTTGAACTCTGATATGTCTCCCATTATTTTTTTGTGGATTGCAATATTTTATGTACAGCTGTGCTATTGCTCTGCTAATTCAACCTTCACACTCTGCTCTTACTGAAGGAATGTAAAATCAGTGAAGATTGGCCACCAGGCCACACATACGCGTGAAACCACCAACACTTTATTAGCCAGTGTCTCAGTTTCATTGTCTGTATGAATGTCTATCTATCTACCTACAGACACACAGTATATTTTTTATAATGTTGCGTGTTACATAACCATAAATGAATCCCAATTGTCTGATTGTACAGGGAATTAAACAGTATAATGTAAATGGCACTTCATCTGGAGCACTTTTTTTTTTTACTTGATGGATGCAAATTAAGTCTGGCACAAGGGCAAAAACAGATGCAAATTATGTAACACTTAACATACTCAAAACTGTCATACATTACAAAATTGATTAAGTGAGTAATGTTTGAAATGGTTATATAAAAAAGCATATTTAAACACCTGTGACTGCACAGCATTAAATAATATATTGCAAATACAAGGGTTTTCAAACATGAAAAAATAATAATAATAATTTGTGTGTCACATGATCCTTCAGAAATCATTCTAATATACTGATTTGCTGCTCAACATTTTTGTGGAAACTGTATTAATCTCTGTTTCAGGATTCTTTGATGAATAGAAAGTTATATTATTTGAAAAATAAATCTTCTGTAACATAATAAATGTCTTCTTATCTTAACTGTCACTTTAATCAATTTAACGCACCCTGAATAAAATAATTCATTTCTTTTAAAAGATAACAAAAATACTGACCCCAAACTTTTGTACAGCCTATAAGCTTGAAATAAAATTGATTTGTATAACACTTCTCAAAATAAATATCAACCCAGAGCAGATTTACACTTCACTTTGACATTCTGTAAAATGTTTTTCTTTTCCCTTATATTTTGTATGTACCCCCTCGCAGGCCTTGGAACCCATCTTAAAACCCCCTGCTGTAAACAACCCACATTTGTTGTGTTTACACCGGACATGGGCTGAAAGCGAAAACTAAATCGCTCCCATTCTAATCAACAAAAGCTTCACATTTGAAATGTTCCTTCTGCGGCAGTTTGAAGAATACAATACATAACATGGTTCGGCACAATCTCTGCCACTTGACACATTTCTACCTTTTTTTATATTGTCATATGGACCTGCTGCTTATTAACACAGGAAGATGGCATGTCTGTGATTGTTGCTGTTGACGTGTAGCAGGCTCTAAAGGCTCGAGGGCCACGTGTTGACTAGTGCTGTCTTGCTCCACACAGCATGTTGCTATAAAGCATGACATTTACTAAAACAACCCTGAAACTGTGCTGTGCTGCAATGCTCGAATTGTGGTTATAATAACTCAAAAATCATCATCAAGGCCGTGTCAGAAAAGCAATATTGAGAGGCGTTTGCCAATTATTCAGGCGCAGACTTTTAATCAATATGTTTACTGTTCTATTAATAATACAGAAGTGTCATTGGTCAGCATTTTACAAGACAAGCCAGAGGAAAGAAGAGATATTTCTCAGGTTTTCCACAGATCGGCTCCTTTAAATTCCTCGTCTTTAATCTATTTTCCAGCACAGAGAGATATTTTTGTTAAAGGTGCACTATGTCGTTTTTTCGTCCGCTAAACAATTCAAAACAATAACAGGCGTAGATTGATGACGCAGTGAATATGGAATCATGGAACTTGTCGTCATGCCGATGGATATAATAATATTTATGGGGAAATAGTATGTTTTTTTATGGGGAAATGTATGTTTTTAACATGACTGTGGTATGAAGCTGGGCGTAGCCGAGAATCGCGGACGTGATTGTGGCACACGATATCAGTGGCACACGCGAGTCCCGGGGGATATTAAGAAACGAGGACATTTCATTCTTCCGAACTACTCATAAGTGCTGAAACACTACTCATACAGGGCAGTTTATTTGACGAATGAAAACTGTGAGGTAACGCAGCACTGTTTCACTTGGTCTAACGTTACACTATCATACTAAACTGTATTTGAGTGTGTTGAAAGTTGTAATGTTTAGTATTATTCTGTTGTCTGTATGAGACTTAACAGTGATCTAGATCAACATTAGATTATCATACTGATGATATTCGAACTCTTCGTCGTGTTGAGCTTTATGACATTGATTCATCTTATGCAGCCTACATTTGCTTACCTGGTAAGAGCGAGAGCAAGAGCAACTCTGTCAAGTCGACGTTTGTCGCAAAGCTTTCGCCATCTCGGAAATGCCACACCGATATTGATCCTCGTTTTATTTCTCTATTTGTCCCAAAGTTTGCTTGCCATGGTCCATAATGTTTTAACGAAAAAACACCAGCGTGCCACTAGCCGTTACGCAGTTGTCCGTGTCTGTTGCCATGGTTACTGTGTAGCACAAGCGGAAACCAGGGATAACGCAGATATTACGTCATTGACAGGCGCAAGTGACAAGTGAGGGACGGGCACTATTTAAAATTGTGATTTTCTTTGAATTTACAAATTCTTGGAAACATTTAGGATAATGTAAGTACACAGCTGAACGAAATATATAACACTGTGCAGGTGGTTTTTGGATAATTTAATGTGTGTTAATATAAAAATTTACATATTGTACCTTTAAGGGAACATACCTGCTTTATACGTATGAAAACCCTTTTTTGAAATTTAATAAGGTTGAAGAGCACTCAGTCATGTTTACTTTATCTGAGGAAAAGATACGATAGTCCGTTAAGGCTGGTGTCAGTGATACACTAAGCCATGATGGACAGATGATTCCAATCCAATACAATAAATGGAGGACGGAGAGCGACGAGAAGGCAGAAGGCAGTGTTAAATCGGCCTTTCTCGTCCTCATCACATTTCTCATCCTCCGCTTATTGATATTGATTCGAGAAGCTCATTACAGTGGCTGACTGATGAATGCCATGAATCAGCACAAACACTGTGGTCTGAAATCTTCTCAGATCATTTTGACAAACTCGGCAAACGTGCTCCGTTTGCAAAGGGTGCTGAGTGGATTTAATAAGGTTCATGACAAACAGACTTTCTGTCAAATGACATCTAAAACGCTATATAAACATAAATCCTGATTGGTTGAAATGACAGATGTTGTGAGCCCTCTCATGTTTAATCAGTTAGGCTGAATGCATTGCAAATAGAAAGTGATTGCTTTTTCCTTCATCAAAAGAGAAAAAAAAGATCAGTGGGGGAGCAGGAAGAGAACTTATCAAGCTCATCCTCGACTGAAATACACACTCCTTGAAGATCCTCTCCAACCCATCTTGACCATACTTGACTCCTGTAATCTGCTGACAAGAGTACTTTCTTTAATTCAGAAGAGTCGATACTTATTTTCAGAAGAAATGGCAATGGATTGATCTTGTTAAGGTGGTACAAAAAAACCTTTAAATCCTTGAAGACAAGATGGTTAGTCCAGAAGCATCTTGTTAGCTTGAACGTCTCATCAATCACATTCTATCCATAGAAAATGGGGAAAATGCTTTTGCTCCTCTAACAATAGATTTGGCACAAAAAGTATTCTCGTCGCTTCATAGCATTAATGTTGAACCACTGTGGTCACAAGAACTGTTTTAAATATATCTTTAGTATCTTTCTGGGTGCATTAAAGTGTAAATTAACTTGCTGTCAGTGTCAATGCAAGTCAATGTCAAATCTTAATTTGTGCTTCGAAGATGAAGGTCTTACAGGTGTGGAACGACATGAGGGTGAGCAATTAATGACATAATTTCAATTTTTGGGTGAACTAACCCTTTAATTATCAAATTAAAAACTGATTTATTAATATATTATTTTATTGTTACATTTAACTATATAAAACAAAATATGCTAAATATGTCTTTGGGGTCAGGTCGGTAAGATATTTCAGTGTTGAAAAGTCTCTTATGCTCATCATTTATTTGCTACAGTAAAAACAGAAATATTTAAAGAATTACTTAAATTGTAGTAGTATTTGAATTTAAAATAACTAAATAAATATATAAATATTTCTATTTCAATACATTTTAAAATGCAATTTATTCCTGTGATGTCAAAGCTTCAGCATCATTACTCCAGTCTTCAGTGTCACATGATCCTTTGCCTGATTTGGAGACATTTCTTCTTATTATCAATATTCGAAATACTGTAGTTGCTGCATTTTTGTGGAAACTACTGTCAATTTTTTCCCCAAGATTCTTGTCAAGTTCAAAAGAACAGCATTTATTTAAAATAGAACTCTTTTGTAACATTATCTTTTGTTACTTTTGATCAATTTAATGCATCCTTGCTTAATAAAACTATTTCTTTCAAATTAATAACAATAAAAATGTTACTGACCCCAAACTTCTAAACTGCAGTGTATTTGTCAATTTAAAAATTAACAAAATTAATTCTTACAAATTAAATTAAAGTGAAGGAATCAATTTAAGTGGCACTCTTAGTCTTCTCCCAGACTGCAACATCAAGAGAAACAGGTAGCACAACACAGAAAACCCAATAAAATCAATCAGTGCCAGTCAGTAATCAAGATGAATGCTTGCGCTCTGTAAAACTTCCAGATTACAAACAGAATGACCATGTTCTTACAATAACCTCTGTTTATAAGACGTCCCCACGCATATCGAGACCACCAGCAGCACTGCTTGAGAAAACAGTGCCATGTCATGTAACAGTTCCCAAATCTGAATTGTGAAATGTGAGCTTGAGCAGTCATGGAAACTATATCCTGTGGCCCAGCGGTCCACCCACACTCCCTGCCAGACTCTAGAATGTCAACGATGAGTGAAGAACCTGCGCGTCGTATCGCCTCTCAAGCCCTGTTTACCGGCAGAAGTTTTTGCAAGTCACCTCTAAGCCTGCATAATAACCCATTTCAGAAAAGAGCCTGAAATTGCAGGGCAGAGCATTGTGTGCATGAGAAAGGCTTGTATAATTGTATGGAGCGACATTAAACTTGGGTAGAGGAGAAGTGAAATAGCCCTCTAAGGAGATGAGGTAGTGCAGGATTGGGTCTGGATATAATGCAACGCTATCACTGCGCTGCATCAATGTCCTCTGTGGCAGAGATTAGAGCTGAGGAAATCTATCCAACACAAATAGACCATAACGAGACAGTAATTTTGTGGGTTCAAGGGGAAAAAGCACTTTTCTTCAAGCTTCAAGAACTGCAGGGTCTGTTTAGAGGGGTGTCCAGGGAAGAGGGTCACAAGCTGTAAACACTAAACAGCACACTGGAAAAATGCAGTACATTGTGTGGAGGGAACAATCTCATTGCCTATGCCAAGACAGTTTTTTTCAGGAAAGTGGCTTCTCGATGACACTTATTTAAAAGCAGTAACAATGCGAGTCGAGTAGGGATGCTAAAGATTAATCGACGATTGATTAATTTTCAATAATAATTTAATCAATAAAACTTATCAATGGTTGATTAATCAAGGTCATTAGAGTAGTTTTGAGGTGCATGCTGCTCATGCGCAAGAAGTGCAGCAGACACACATGGAAAAAACAAGCGCTGTAGTTACGTTCTGTCTGGACCACTATCGTCAAATATGATTGATAATTGCATAGAGTTCGTATTGGCGGTATGGTTCTGTTCAGGGAAAGAACTCCCTGTGCATCCATACAGCCTAGCATGAGCAGGGAGAGCAGCAATAACCCCCCATTAGGCCCCGATCAGACAGAAGGCGTTTTTTGCAGTGAGAGGTGCCTTTTTTGAATTGTTTTCTATTGCCAGTGAGCGTTCTGCGGAAAAAGTTCATCCTGCGTGGGAAAAAAAAAGTAACTCTGAGCAGAAAAGCACCCGACGTCATTCGTGTTTTTTTCCATTGTCCAATCGAATGAATGGAGAGACGGCTTTCCCTCTTGCTGACAAATGTTTATAGTTCTTTGGACACTGCAAAGATGGAGCCATTTGCTTGTAACATACATGTTTCTGCTAATATGAAAGTTTAATAGCAAACCAAAGAGCGCTAGCCCTACACTGACAGGACAGCTGATTCAGTGGTTGCATAGCAACATAAATAATACATTTTTCTAAAATCAACAAAAAAGGCAGTGAGGTGCGCCTCTCGTTTTCAGAATTGAAAAACGTGTTCTGTCTGATCGGGGGCCTTAGGGTAAACAGAACAGAACCAACATATGTCCAGATATCATTAATGTCAATAATTTAACATGAACAAATTTTTCAAGAATTAGTCTGATTCAAGGGGAATCAGAAGGCCAAATCCTGACTGACGAGAGGAGCTGGGGATGGAGGAGGGTAATTAGCTCCTGAGAAATGCGATAGCTGCTGATAATACTGAAGAGCTTATATATTGATGCTGTGACAGGCGCCATATTCCTATATGTAGACGTGAGTCACATTTTCATGTAAATGAGTTATTTTCATACAACAAAAATAGAGCACTTCTAATATGTAAGCAAATTTAAAAGCACTTGTTAAGTGACACCTTTAAAATGACACCTATTTTGTGTTGCTTAAGCAAGTGGTTAAGTAACATGATAATTAATAGCACCCACGCTTTGGATTTAGGTGGTTGGTTAACGATTAATCGATGAATTGATCATTAAACCCCAATTGGGAATTTATGTTAATTGACTCTTTGCACACAGTTTAATTGACAGGCGATCTGACCAATCACAACCCCGAATCTATCATTTTGTCTGACAAAGCAATCAGGGGAGTTAGTAGATTAACGTTGGAGAAATTGAACTTTAAAAATTGTGTGTTCTCACGTCTTTCCGTGTTTGAAACAACATTTCTTCTGATGTCCATTCATGTTTATTTGATGCTATAGTATGAAGAGATGATCGGTTCATGAGCCGCTTGAAGGAGCTACAGCGATCTGTCACGACACATTAAAGAGCCACTATACAGTATTTATATGAAACTGTTTCATATGTCTGTCGACGCGTTGTCAGCGTCCACTTTGCTCCGGGATGTATTTTTCACTGCGTGAGAACATGATGCGTGAGAGCGCATGGCTTGTCGGACACAGCAACAGTAACTAAAGGGGGCGGGTCTTTGTGAACGGTCAATTGACATCCCTAGCATTGAATCATTGCAGGAGCCATCTGTGCCCATTCAAAGAACTGCCCCACTTACAGTTTTCCATTACAACATTTTCACATGGTGAACATAATGACTCGATTTTAGATGTTCTTCAACACTTGATATAGTTCTTCATAGCATATGGACAATGTAGTCTGGTTCAACATTGATTATCTTTACAGCTGTAGTTCTCAACTGGTGTTATTTTAGGATATTAATTTGGACATCAAGTGGAGACCCAACACAGTAACATATACAATGCAGTTCAAAAGTTTGGAGTGGTACGATTTTTTTGAAGTCTCTTTTGCTCACCAAGGCTGCATTTAGTTAATCAAAAATACAGTAAAACTGTAATATTGTCTTCTATTTTAATATAATCCTGTGATGTCAAAGCTGAATTTTCAGCAGTCACTACTCTAGTCTTCAGTGTCACATGATGCTTCAGAAATCATTCTAATATGCTGATTCGATTCCAAATGTTAGAAGCATTTTTGCTGCTCAATATTTTTTCTAGAAACCATGCTATATTTTAAGTTCAAAAGAACAGCATTTATTCGAAACAAAAATCTTATTGAACCCAAACTTTCATCATACAAAAGTAAACAAATATGTCATTATTAAACAAATGCTAGTTTATAAATGCATTAACAACAGCAGAGGTGTGATTTTCTTCTGTGGACCCCTATTTAATGTATTCGTATTTTCTTTTATCTTGGATAATTTTGTTTTTGAGTATGAGCGCATCTACAAAGTCTCTCTTTGTTGGGATCTGTCTAATTTGCCGGCTCAAATGAATTTGCATGAGAACAAATGTAGAGTTTGAATAGATGCATGATGTTAACACCAAAATATAAAAAGCTATTGCTATTTATTTTGCCTCATTTTATCATTTGCATTTAGCATTGTTTTTTCCCCTCTACAGAACAGAACAGATCTGATCTGTTTTCACAATGTGACCCACTATTTTAGAAGCACTGCTTTAAAAAGTCAGCATGGACTTAGAATAGAGAGAATACAGAAACTATTACATTTTGCTGCAAGCAGATTTCAAGGGGATACATTTTCAAAAAGAGGCCATTTACAATTCCCAAACAGGGAATGTAGGTATTGAGCATCACTTCTGCAGGTACAGTACTAACTGAGCTCTCTGTCAGAGAGATTGAGGTGGAACAGAGGTGGACCTTACAAAAACTTTACAAGCAGGTGTTGGATGACATATATAGACTGGGGTTACACTTGTATCGGCTTTATTCCATAGAGGAAAAGAGGGCCAACATTCCCTCACTTACCAGATGCTTTTATCCAAAGTGACTTACAGAGCATTCAAGGCATACATTTTATCAGCATGTGTTTACTGGGAGTCAAACCCTTGACCTTGGTGTTTCTCGTGCCTGAGTAACAGGAACATATACTTAACTACTTCAAATATGAAAATTGTATTGGAACAATAAGAGCTAACATAACATAAAGCTGTGGAAGGAACTGTAGCTGTGCATAGAAACAACAGCACACGCTGTACAAGTCTGAAAATGAATTTGAATGTAGTCTGTGTCATATTTCTTTTACCTTAGAAAATTTTGTGTGCATGTCACACAGTCCCTCCATGTTGGTATCTGTCTAAATTTGTGGAGTTTGATTAGATGCATGTTTTGTTTTTCTCTCTAAAACAGAACAGTTGCTTTCTTTTACAATTGTTTCCTTTAAGGGACAGTTTGAGTAAAAAAAATTAAATAATGAACTGCCATCATTTACTTATAATCATGTAATCCCAAACCTGTATGACTTTCTTTCTTCTGTGAAACTTAGATATTTTGAAGAATGTTTCAACTGTCTGTACAATGAAAGTCAATTGGGTCTAAAACTACACTGAAACCCATTGACTTTCATTGTATGAATAAAAGCACAGACATTTTCTCTAAAGTATCTTTTGTGTTCCACAGAAGAAAGAGTCATACAGGATTGGAAAGACATGAGAATGAATAAATGGTTTTCATTTTTAAGTGGACTATCCCTGCAAGGTTAAACTAAATATTCATCTCACCTTTTTAAAGCACATCTCTTCGGGTAACCAAACCAGACAGAGTTGAGGGCAGTCTCTATTTTTGACAACAATAACTTGATGGCCCCTCAAATGTCAACTTGGCATTTCATATTCTTCAAAAATGGGGTTTCTAAAACGTTTACTGGTTGTAAAGCCCCGATGATTTCTTTCGTCAACGTATTTGAGTGTTTGATCGCTCTTGGCTCCGGAAAAAACAATCTGCACAGTGGTGATATGTGGAACAAAGACAATGTGTAAACAATAGAAAATGCATACGGAGCGAGAGAAAGGAGGAAAAGGAGTAGAGAGAAAGAGTGAAGCAGGAGGAGAGGAAAAGTGACTGCCAACCCCTGTTTTTACTTTCTTTGTAGGCTTCTTGCATTTCCCCAAAACCCTCCCCTGCAGACTGGCAGTAACACTTGTACCACATGCAGAAATAAGGCTAGCAAAGGGGGAATGAATTATTTATATGGGCCTGCCTTTCAGAATTAAAGTGAGCACCATGAGACTCCCCCAATGTGAGCAGAAAGGGACAGGGGAGCTCAGAGCCAACACACTGTGAGCGACAAACACAGGTACACACATTTAAACACAAAAAATTGATGCAAAGCACAAAGGGGGATGATTCATGGCCATTGAAGACCGTAGAAAAAAGACGGGAACTGTTTATTTACAATGCTGTTGACTAATTGCTGCTGACCTACCCTCGGAGACCAGTAAGGCTAGTTAATCTGTTTCATCTGCACTTAACTACTGGTAATGCAATTCTCTCAACAAAAACACAATCTGCATCCTTCAATTTAATTGTACAACAGGAACCACTGGGTGGTTGATTCTTTGGCTTAGGGTTCATGTAATTTGTCTGCAAAATAAATAAAACTAAATGGATAGAAACTAATAAAAAAAATTACTAAAGTTGTGTTTTGCACCCAATGCATCTCCAAATCCACATACTATTTCCTACAACCAAATTATGCCTACATCCCCTCATATTAAAAAACAGACTGAGATAAGTAAGATTTCAGAAAATTAATTAGTTCTCTGGGGGGTGTAGAGACACATGTTTAGTGGAGGAAAAATGTTAATGGCTGCAGAGATGTTGCCATGTATTGCTAGAGAAATGTTCAAAACAGTCTGGAAAAAGGTGAATAAATTATTACTTGGTCACTGAGTGCATTACAGGAAATATAGAAGCTTGTTTCCGCCATTGAATAAAAAATAAAAAAGCTAATTGCGACTTTTTACACGCGACTGTAATATATATATATATATATATATATATATAAACTTTTTTCCTCAGAACTGGACTTTATAACTTGAGAATAGAGGTCAGAATTGCAAGATATAAACTCGCATTTGCAAGAAAAAAAGTTGCAAGTTTATATCCTGCAATTCGGACTTTATAACTCACCTTTGCGAGTTTATATATCACAATACTGACATTATAACGCACAATTAAGATTTTTATTGTTCACATTTCTGAATTGCGAGATGTAAACTCGTAATTGTGAGAAAATAGTCAGAATTGTAAGATAAAAAGACAGTTATCTTTTAAATTGTTTTATTCTGTAGCGGAAACAAGCTTCCATAATGAACCAGCTCTTATGGTCCATTAGCGAACATCACTGTTATTAATCTGAGCAGACAAAATGTCCCATGGGTGAGAATGTGTCTGGCACCTTGTGTGGCATTGGGGCACTTTGCCTGAGCTTGAGAGAACCTTCTAGTCCAGTCGCTTTACAGCAAAATACTGCGTTTCTGATCAAGATCAAGGGCCGTATTCACGAAACATTTTATCTTACCATTAAGAGTTCTCCTAAATAGCAGTAAAAGTTCTTAGTTAAGAGTTTTCTCTTAAAAGCCTGTTAACAAAGCTGCTGAGACAAACTTTTACTAGGGAATAGAGAGAAGTCTTAAGATAAGAGAAAGGGCGGGGTTGACCTCGTTGCTATGGATGATGTCAACACGCTTACTAATCATGCACACAGTGATTGGCTGATGGGAGGAGTCTCTGTCAGCGATTTAATCATAGAAATATTGTAGAATGAGGTATCATATTTCCATATTAAAATAAAGATTTTAAAATACAAATGTTGCCATATTAAAATAAAAGGTTTTTAATAAAAAAGTGTTGTCATATTCAAATAAAGGTTTTAAAATGTAGGCTAAGTGTCACTAATTAAACTAGAACATGTTCAGCTAATTGCCAGCCTCTTACATGTCTGCGTCTCAAGAGAATGCAGAATTCAAGCAACAAATGATGTTTTATAAATAAAGTTTGGGATGAGCGCAATGAGTTCAGACGGTCTGTCTAATCAGCATGAGTGGAGGTATATATACACAGACGAGGGCCGACTCGCCTATAGTTACCTCCACAGTTTTCTGCATCCATCCGTCACCCTGTTCCTCACTTTCAGCTGGAAGGATACGGGAAGAACTCCGGGATTGGGTTAAATTCCAATCTCGGAGCACTCGATCCCCTTGGACAGCTTGCCAAATATGCTTATTATATTTTTTTTACTCTATTCGATCATTTGTAAGCGTGATCTCCTGAAAACAACCGCCACAGTTAATCGGACATTATTTATTTATTTATTTATTAAAGATTTATTTTTGGTGTTTTATTGAAGGTTCAAATCTATAAATGAAAATATGTATTGCATTTATGAAGAAAAGGTTCATCACCCAAGGCTCTATCGCTATTGCCTCATATTGTGCAGAGTTTTTAGGTGGATTAGGATTGTTTGTGATTTGGTCTTAGTAATTTAGGAGTCCTCTTGCCTACTCCTAATGCTTCACAGATTTAGGAGCTAGTTTTAACACTAAAATACTTTGTGAAATTTGGAAGTCCTAAAATTAGGACTTGGCATAAAACATGGCCATTATTTTTAAGAGTTCCTCCTAAATTGGCAAGTTAGAGCTACTTTTAACCTTAAGATGTTTTGTGAATACGGCCCCGGAGAAGTTCTTTAACAGTTTCCTTCTGAACTCGCTCCTTAACCACAGAGACTTAGAAAAAATAGATATGAAAAAACAGATTAGAAGGTTAACTATTATTAAAAATTGATTCAAACTCAAACTTCAACAGACACATGAATATAGACACGACTTGCATGTTTGTTTGAAATCTTCTCCACACTGTCATGTTTGAAGTGTATCCAATCAATCAAGTACTATGAAGCACTTTCTGATATGATGCATAAAATATTCCTTAGGGTGTTAAAAATTAGCAATGCCATCCCTCGCTCTCTACGCCATTCACTTCATTGATATTCTTAGCAGTACATTTGGCATTAAAATCAAAAAGAGCATGACATAGTAAAGAGATGCAAAAAGGGCCAAAACTGTCCTTCTCTAATGCCTGAAACCTCAGGGCTTTAGTTTCTCCTCCCACACACATGCAAACTTTTTACAGTTTACTTAGATACTGTCTTTTTAAATATGTCTCACCAAAAAATGTAACTGATGTCATTACATTTTACATTTTTAGGAACAATATTTCTAAAATACACCTCACCCATTTGTCAAAAAATGTAATCAATTAAAAAAAAATAATTTAATTAAATGTATAAATTAAAATGGTAACTACGGCTCAGAATTAAACATTAATATGGAAAATATCAAATGTTAAAAAACAGATGTCATGAGAGAGCTTCACAAACTTTTTCAGCCACTCAGTATCATTATTTCTGTGTTACAGTAATTCAAATTGCCACAGAACTACTGGGATAAAAGTTTATATTTCGGATATAAACACTGATGTCTATGGTAGCGATGAAAACAGAGTAAATCATCTTTTGAAAGTAACTTGACGCTTCAAATAAAGATTGTAACAATTATATCATTACACCAGTAGGTGGAGACAAGTGACAATAAAATGTAACTGCCATTGAATCATTCATTCAGAAAATTCGTTCAAAAACACTGATTCATCCACTAATGAAACAAGTGAAGTCTTTATGAGTGAGTCACATTTATTCATTCATTAAATAATAATTCATAAAAATAATATTAATTTAAATTAATAAACAGACTGCTGCAATTAACATTTTGTCAGAACCTCTATTAATTAAATGTTATTTTGTTTAGTTGCCTATTCAGAATCGTAAGAAAATCGTGATCTCCATTATATACAGAAAAAAAGTAGTCCATTTGTTTTGAATGAGGAACAGGCTGAAATATAAATCGTTATTCACTGAAAATAATCAGTAATGAAGATAATGAGTAATAAATGAGTTTTGTCACACATAAATAAATATAAATGTACATAAGTAAATAAATAAAGTGCACAAGGCACACTTCTTTTATGTTGCTTTTGTGCAATTTTGCTCAAAAGTGTATAAAAGTGCTAATCATTAAGGTGATCTGGGGTTAGTCGAGGTCTAGAACACAAATGTTAAATGATATCTTATCTCACACTAGTGTAATATCCTAATCATATGTGAGACCAAGCCTTAGGGAGGGATTTTATCCCACATCCTGAAATCTAGGCCTAAGGACTGCAAACAGGTTTAGTATCTGGCTTTTATCTCAGTTATTATCTTAAACTGCCTTTAAATGCACAGACCGAAGCGGAGCTGTGTGTAATGTATTTAGGAATTACGCTACAACCCATTTTAATCCTCAGTTAGAAGGCACTGATAAATAACTACACATAACCAAAATATAGCAAGCGAAATGGCTTTGGAGAATAATGGTGGAGTTAAACATGCAGTACCTACTGCTCATGTGTAATAGCTGCCGCTGGCAAAAAGTCATGGGGGATTTGGAGACTGTTGCCAAGAAAGGAGGTTCAATCAATAACCAATCTGTTGAAGTTTTATTCTGTGACAACATTCTTAATTAAGAGCCACTGTGGGCATGTCTGCAAGGGGCTGAGAAACACAGACAGCGATGGGCTTGATATAGGACAACCACTTTCCGGTCCTGAGCACAATGGAGAGTTATAGCTTGGTTTAAGGCTACAGAAATGAGAACTTCACGCTAGCTAACTCACAGCGGATCATCTATGTCAGGAAACTCTAAATCACAAAAGTTCTTGGGTGAAAACTGCATTGTAACCTTGTTATTTTGTGCCTTAATACATGTAAAGTAACACACTGGCAGGACGGAAGAACACGTCCTCTGTGTTGTGCAGAATTGCCTGAGGACATCTAGAGAAATATATAGACTCTTCATTATATGATGCTGATAGCGCAAAGTGCCGTTAAGATGTCATTAATCAGCGAGTTCTGATGAGCTGCAAACACTCAGTCCCCGATTTAGTGATTGGATCCCTTATCATGAATCCCGCTCTTCACCTAAAACGAGGTGAAGGACATTATCACAATTTATTGAGTGCACTTAATTAGCTGGGAATGCAAAGAGACAGATACTGTCCTGCTTTAAGCTAAAATGCTCATTATGTTGTTCTTCCGAACCTGCATGACTTTTACTGTGGAATAAAAAGTGAATTTTTGAGGAAATTTTTGCTGCTTTTTGGATATAATGAAGCTCTAAAATGTCAAAAAAGCACCATAACAGTCATAAAGGAGGTTCATCTGATGTCAAACCTACCGAGCCCCTAAAGGGACATGGTGAAGGGAAAAAAAAATAGATGGGAGGAACAAATATATGTCATTGCAAAAGCTTTGCGTTCCCTTGAGAAACTATAAGTTCAGTCATAATACCTTTGCGTTCCCTCTCAAAACTTTTGCAAAGCTTTCAAAGTTTCTTGGGGAATGCAAACATTTTGGAAGAGGACATAAAGATTCTTTGACATAATTTTTTTCCCATCTCATACTTTTCCATCACCATGTCCCTTTATTTTATTTTTTTGCTCGGTACAAATATTTTTATTTTTTTACCGTTTTTGAAATTAATCTCTTATGCTCACCAAGGCTGCATTTATTAGAAAAATATATTACATGGACTACTTTTATGGTGCTTGTTTGTTTTTTTGTTTTTTTTTGGTAATTTTAGAGTCTGACAAAAGTGGCTCAAAAAATTCATCTTTGTGGTCTATGGAAAAAAAGAAAGTGATACAAGTTTGGAACAACATATCGGTAGGGTTGGGAATCAAAAATCGATTGCAATTCTGGAATTGGATACTAATTATAAAATCAAAATACCGCAGTACAGTGAATCGGATCTGTTGGATTTACAACACGTGAATTCATCCACTTCTCCCGAAATACATGAAAGTAAGCCGGTGAACTGAGAGAAGAACAGAGTAAATTTTAAAGTTACTTACACAATGTGTAACTGATATGAATAAATGTGTCGTCTAATAATTATAGAAAGGATTGTTATTGCCGCTTCCGAAGATCAGTGTGTATTTTACAAACTCTAAATGTATTGTTTTGTTAGTATTTATGTCCATTTAAATGTCTAAGACATTATGTGGTTGAAAACACTGCATATTTGTGATATATTGACAGCGCTGAGTGCGTCTGTCACTGGCTCAGCGCTAACCAATGCGAACTTTTGAATTTGGCAGTTGATCGTCCACTGATCAACTGCACTGGTGATCCACTGAACGTTCTGATCACACCGGTGTGATCGTGTTTTCCAGGGACCAGACAAGACTGATCACACCGGTGTGCTCGTACGTGTCAAAGGGTTAAGTGAACGTGAACGGTTGAGAAAGAATACGCACGTGTAACAGTATATTGGATGCATGATTAAAGTGACAGCAGCCTAATATCCCTGCTGCCGTCTGTGTAATTAACATTTAATAAAGGACAAAGAGAAAATTCACTCTCTAATCTTGACTTTTGTAATGTATATTTTATTTATAAAGTGCAGTGTTAATTGACATTTCATTACAGTTTATGTACCTGAATACTAAACCTACCTGAAAATCTTAAAACACTGTTTACTTGTGTCTTTGTTCAACTGTATTTCTTTTTACTATTGCTAATTCATGTTCTTCTTTAATTACTGAGTGTTTAATAATGCTTGAAATTTATATTAGTTACTTAGACTAGTTGTTTTTGCTTTGCTGTTTTTGCTAAAACCATAGGCAAAGTTCCTTGTGTACGTGTTCTTTAGCCTAATGATTTTTGTTTGTGGTTTTCAGCTGCAACGAAATATTCTGCAAAAAGAATATCAAATTTTTTTTGATTCTCTATTAGAATCTAAACTATCGATAAGGATCGGAATCGATAAGCAGAATCATAATCGCTAAAATTCCCCAATCCCCAACCCTACATATCAGTGATACATAAAATACATGATGAGAGAATTTTCAATTTTAAGTGAACTATACATAAAACTGCCATTTATCATATTTTTTTTATTTAATATTTTTCCAACCATTTCATGTTTCTGCATTAACAATTCAAAAATTAAAAAACATTAAATTTCATAATATTACTATTATATCTGCAGTTGCAAATCCCTGTGTGAATGCATTTATGCATCCTTTGTGCAGCATCAGACTGTGTAAATGCACCTTTTTGTTGTTAACATTGCCTTTTTAGCTTTTGTGCTCTCAGGTGCAAAAGCTGCATAAGAGAAGTGATAATTAAAAATAAATCACAAAAGAAGAAATCTCATTCCATCAGCACAGGAATCCTACAATCTGATTTTCACATTTCACATACAGTTGGTCTATTCAATGACTGCTGAACAAGCATGTGTCAGGTCTGAAACTGCACAAACTAAAACAATGCAGAGCTTCAGCTCCTCAATGCCGCAAGTGCTCAGACAGCTTGAAAAATTCCTTGAGTTGTATTCCCAAGACAGATACAGCATACTGTGCAAGCATTGAAAGCAAGATATACAGCAAAAGCAACATCCACAACCCTAGCCGTGTATTTAAAGAGAAAGATTTATGAAAGTTTACTGGAAAAGGACAGTCTTTTTTCCCCCCACAGATTTCTTGTGGAAAGTGGAAAAACACGCATTAATGTAGTGGTTTGCCACAGGTCTTACTGTAGCCCCAGGGTTAAAGCTGCACCTTGTGCTATTTTTAAACGTTTAAGAGCATCACTTTTATGTAACAGTACAATTTAGACCATGTCTATCTCAAAGTACATGTTTTATTCTGCTTTCCTCAGATAAACAAACACAGTTGCTCCACATGCTGAAATGTTTAAGCCTTGGGAAAACCATAAAACTACATTCATACACAACAGATACTGAGATGTAATTAGGGTCTAATAGAGCTTGAAAACTTAAGCACTAAAACACTTTTACTATACAAAGATAAATATTTACCCCACTGCTAATGGTGAAATATTTGGATGAAAATGACAGAACAATCAGGGCTAAAACTGAAAACACTCTAAAGCGCTGCAACCAAATGATAAAACCAAAGGGGATGAATCTTTAACCAGTGAACCTACATATTTCAAGACATATTCCCATATGCCGATGAGTCACTGGTGAAGCACCTGGAGACTGCAGTAAAATCAAAAAGAGACGTTCAAACAGACAAAGAAAGGAAACTTAACTAACAACCATTCCAGTTTTCAAAAGCCGCCGTTTCCTGTCAGGATTGTGCTGTGTTTTGAAAACGTAATTCATCTGGTGAAAGATTTCAGCACTGTGGCCTCATATCGGGGCTGTCTCTGCAGAGACAGCTGGGTGAAAACATCTTGAAAATACATTTTTAGCCACAAAGGTTGCAAACTTGAGATAGGAATGACGAATCAGAACATGAGCATCAGACCTCTTTACTGCGCGAACAGCTACTTGAGCTTCTACCTGCTTTGTCTGACGAGAGGAAATTTGATACGCGTATCCGAGCGCAATCTCAGGACAAATAAAATAAATGAGTTTCATTTTAAAAATTAAATTCCACCTAAAAATGACAGACAAACTGAAGGGTATCGTATAAATCTGAGCCAGAGTGCTTGAGATTCTCCCCGTTGTAAAGACAGCTCAAAGACGGGTATATTTCAAAGCCGTTACATCATCAACACAGCTGTGGATCGTCAAAATCATTAGACATGGTTGTGCAACTCTATCTAACAGCAAACAATCAGAAGAGAGGTTATGTTTAATTAAATTCAATCACGAATAACAATAAGCCGATATAATGACTTGCAAACCGGACTCATCCACGCATTGTATGTTGCACAGGCAATTTACTTTAAGATATTCAAGCCTTTCTCAGAGCCAGGGCTATTCGTGGTTTCCATCTAGACCTTTTCACATATTCATTGTTTCCATAATGGTAACAATTTAGAGATGAACCTGCATGCAAATAACCCTCAGTTGCTTTGCTGTGCCAGGACTTCAACAGAAAGCACTACTGCAGGGCCCAAAAGGCAGCCGCAGAGTGTTTCAGAAAAAAAGCAGTGTGAGCTGTCAAGGGAATAATGACAGCAGCCATCTATGAATCACTGTGAGCACTGGATTCCTCAGCTCCACTTGTTTTTTTTTCCCCCCTTCTTTCCTTTGCGAAGGCCGAGACAACATCCAGCACTGAGCTGTCCCCAGCCAACCGCAGCACAACTTGAGCGAGGGGCTATGAGCCGGGACTTCTGTTAAGAACCTCAAAGCTTTCAAGAAGAGAGGGCCTTTTGAAGGATAAACCACAGGATTAGATTAGTCCATCCTCTTGGGTTACAGAGCTGGGCATCTTCCCTTTTTTTCATCTGGACCCCCAAGAGGCCAAACATATTGGCATTGAGGGGATGTCCATCTTCTTTTCAGTGTGGGCTTCAATAGAAAACCCCTGACAGGGAGCTTAAGAGAGAGAAAATATGATTCATGGCAAGCTTTTAATGCTCAAGGTGAATTGCCCTGCAAAAGGCTCACCTCAATTGTGACTATAATACTGCAAGAGGACTAGAAGGGAGGTCAGGATGGGCTGAAAAGTAAAGCTGACCCCTGAGCGTTCTTTTTGTTTGGATTGTTTCTGGCAAAATCCCTTGGTGGGGCGCAGATGCGGCTGTTTTTGATAGGGTAGCTCGAAAATAATAGAAATACATGTTCTTTGTGAGCACCAGAAAAAGGGTTACAGGCTACTCAAGTCTAAGAAATGCTTTTTTTTTTCAGTTCTGAAACCTATTGCAGCACATAAAAATAATAAAAGCCTTGTACTTTGGTTGCATGAATAACCTTTCATATCCATGGAACCTTTCCATTCCACAAAAGGCTCTTTAAGGTGAAAAAAAAGTTATTTTTTTAAAAGATTTTTTAAAATTGGAACCGTTAACTAAAAGTTTTTGTGGGGAACCAAAAATTATTCTTCACTGGCATGTTGCAAAAAACCCCTTTTGGAACCTTTATTTTTTTAAGAGCAGCAAAACCTATACCGATTAAAAAAAAAAAATCATAAATAGGGGAAATAGATTTGAAACTAACACTGCATATTTATCGTCTTAAGAGTGGGAAAAAGGTAAAGAATCCTGTTAAATAAGGATTAATGCAGATTGAACGCATCAGGGTAGCTTATTCAATGCAAAAAAATTCAAATCCAGCCCTACATTTCATTGAGGTGGAAGAGCATGCTCCCAGCTCGAGAAGAAATCTTCCTCTGAGCCTCTTTAATATTTTAAACCTCGGCAGACTACTGATGTACTGCAAGACAGCCACTCTTAACTTTGTTAATTCAGCCGTGAGAGCACCTTCGCCGTGTTTATTTATCTAGCCAAGCTCTACCTGAGGAGCTGCATGTCAAAAGCCATTAGGCTGACATCCCCTGAGCAAACCCTCCAAGCCAGCAAGAGAACCCTGCTCACAGATACCCTTGAAATAAGGAGGAATGAGCAATGTCAAGGAACTTCACATGGAACTTATGATTTCAAACCCTGTCAACCCGTGAAAGCGTCTGGGGTTTCTGCTCTCTTGATTGACAAAAATACATCATGATAATAAAGTGCACGTCTTTTTTTATTCAGCTCGTGCAAAATCTTCTGAAAATACCATGATATTCAGTACATTTGACATCCCCATATCATATAGATTTAGATCATTTAAGTGTTGCTATTCTGTTATTACTAATTTTAAAAATTATACAGTGACTCTGACAGAATCAGCAGTAGTGAACAAATCCTGGCAAAAATTATCACTACTTGCTTTTTTCTTCAACCCTGTGTAATTTTCTAAGCAGTGTTAAACTCATACTCAGTCACATATATTTGAAAGATGATGCATATTCTACAATCTAAACAGTAATTTAACTTACACCTTGTAATTCATAAAATTAATTCTTTTCAAAATCAAGAAAAGCCCATCTCCATCCTCTGTGCCTAATAGCAGTAATGATTCATGGCCCGGGGTTTGAATAGAGTATGGCAAGCCACTTTAACAATTATTCCTTAAAACTAAGTTGTACCCTTTTTTATGACCAGTAATTAATTCATTTGTGACTAGAACCGAATCAATTAGTTGCTAAAGTTTATTTATTAGATCCTAGTGGTCATTTGCTACTAGACACTATCCCAATAGTGCTAATAATAAATTGCATGTTGTGCCATTGGATAGGAAAAAAATCGACTACTCAAAAGTCAACTAACGAGTATTCTAATTATTGCTGGCACTCCAGTTTTACTAGCTTGAAAAAGCCAAATTACTGAAATACTATTTAAACTTATAATTCTTCTTCTTCTGAGACTAAAATTTCCAACTCTATCTCCTCCTAGAGCTTTAACTCTACATACTCCAAACTCGGGTCAGACCTTCAGACTGTTCTGACTCGAGTTGCTATCTTTTCTAACTGAACAGACTTATGGTTTTCCAAAAAATTAATATTAACCAATCATAAAAATCCCATTTACTTTCATTGAAGGAATATTAAAATGAGCCAACTACAGAAGCCCATTAGATTTTCTAAGCCATTGACACTCATTCAAACTCATTTTATCTATCTATCTATCTATCTATCTATCTATCTATCATCTGACTATTTCTATCAATCTGTCTATCTATCTAACTTCTAAACTAAAATTTAAACAATTTCAAACTTCACACTTTTCAAACTACTTCAAATTTTCTTGTTTTGTTAGCTACTTATTCTACTGGTTAGTTGCTATTTAAATACTTATCTATTGTATCAGTTTTCCTACTATACATTCCATTACTAATAACATTTTTAATTTTGCTAGTAAGATTTAACCTTAAAGTAGCCAGCCATTCTGACTAGTTATTACATATGACAAATAAAAATGTTAATTCATAAAATGTCGAAAATGTCACAAGCTACAACTCGGGATAGATATTTTCTCAAACAAGTAAATGTTTTACTCTTTACTAGTACAACTAGAACAGGTACCAGCAACAACTGTAAAATCGGGAATAAATATATGAAACACTGAATTCAGCGGTAATTTTTAGCAAATAAAAAAAAACACGTGACAAAAGAAATGGTACGACAGCACAATTTAGGACTAAATATTACTACAGCTTGCCATAGAGTACACTCACCTGGAGTTTGAACTGTTCCAGTAGACCGCATGTCTGTCTGAGATGATCCTGTCGTCCGACAATACGGAGACCCAACACACTACCGTAAAAACCACCAGTGGCAACTCCATTTGAGTTGTTATACTAGTCCTCACCTCCAAACGAAGATTCTCGATGGCTTATTTCACAGACACTTTTTCAAATACCCGCTTGCTTGAGTGAATGTATATACGTAGTTTTGAACATCATAACTCGACTTGTAATCCAGAGCGATTTTCAATCCTTCAGACAGCGCGAGCAGCATCACTTTCAGTAGCTTACTTCATAAACGACATACAGTGGATGTTTTCGGGGAAAATCCATTACAATTGGCTCTTATGCTGAGAGAGGGCTCCAAGGTGGTCCATTTTCTATCGCTCTGTCAGAAATCCGTCCATCATCTGAACGCGGGACAGTGTAATGCGCGTCTCTTGTCTCCCACAGTGATGCTCCCCGTCTGCAGCGCTGCAACTTCCAGATACCTCTACCCCATGTGGTCTGCACGAGCAGCACACATGAAACACATCCCCGTCTGTAACACACGCCTTTCTTATTCGCCTTTCTTCAGCGCTCCATCTTACTCGCACAAGTTATCTGTCAGTTGTTGGCGGAATCGTGCTGTTTCTAGCTCGCTCCAGTTGAAAAGCAGAGATCCTACGCACATCTCAAGCCGTTTGCACGAGTCCTCTCTGTCCTGTAGGAACAAAGGCAATTTTGCCCCATTCTGGCTTAAACATCTCCACACTTTGCATCGGCTTTTCGGATCTGGTATACGTTTAGCTTCGAGCAACTAAATCGTGCAAGCTTTCTAAGGCATCTGACTCGCGCACTTCTTCATAATTCATCGGTTCATCATCCTGAATGTGATTCGTGTGCGACAGTTATCATCAGCGGTGCACCTTCAGGAGGGGGCGGGGCCTGGACGAGCTCTCTTCAAACTCACCTCTGCCATTGACTGTCATCTCAAGACTGCTTATATGCGTCCTTAAAGTTTTCTTAAGCATTTCTTTGATCAAATATAGTCTCTTTATCAAACAAAATTCAATGAGGTTTCAGGTTTAAAGTTGCATGATTTAAAACTGAACAAAAATGTAGATTAAAATAAACAAATGTATATGTTCTTCAATAAAAACTTAAGAAATGCCAATTTATGTTGTACATTTTCACGTTTATCTCTTTTTTCTCTAGCTGTATTCAGTTTGAAACGCATCAAAATGATTCAATGACCTACATATCCCATGCTCATATTAGATTAAATTCAACTTTATTGTCATTATGCAAAGTACAAGTACAGAGCTAATGAAATGCAGCGTCTAACCAGAAGTGCAAGAATATAGTGTTTTATATACATATAAGTGCAGAGTAAATAAGTTATGATTTACAGAATGTACAGTAAAATTGATATATACAGTATTAAGCAAAATATGTGCAGAAATGAATATAAATGCAATATAGGGATTATATGTACAGCAACAATGTAGATGTACATTATAATTAGCAGCAAAATATTATAATTACATACAAACTACTTTACTGTAAAGCAGCAAATAGAAAATTATTTAAATCTCAGAGTCTGGTATAAGACTAGATAACTTTCTCAGCATTGCCTCATCTTTAGAGGAGCTGCTTCACCTGATCCAATAAAGCAATCCTCTGAGCCATGAAAAATGGTTTGCCTCTCAACTCCTATGATGCTTTTTGAGTTTGCCGTAAACGTTTTGGTTTTTAAAAATGTAAATGACAACCAAATGTTAGCTATATGGTTTACAATCCATGAAGTGGCTCGTTTTTCCCAGTCAATGGCTCAACGGTCCTGATGCCTCGTGATGCTAAAGGGGTGAACATCTGAATTTTGGATCTGAATTTATTTGGGTATGAAATACATTTGCATACTGTATGTATATCTTGATGGCAGGGATGTGCAGCAGAGGCATAGCAAGGATTCTGAGAAGAGGAGGCAATAGTTTTAGAAAATGAGAAAGAGATGGGGGGGAGTGATAGTCAGAGTGGCAAGAAAAAGATTTGTAGAGAAGGAAATATGAATGCTGTACGAAAAATAAAGCTAAAGCCAGACTTTTTTTCCCCTTTGTTTTTAAACAGAATATAAGCTTTGTCGCTCTAATCCTGTGACCTCAACATTACATGCTGGCTAAACTGTTTTTTTTTTTTTTGCCACAACAACCCTAAATGTAATGTATTAAATAACTTGCACTTTGAAAATCATTGACCTTGAGCTAAAAGACTTTTAAAACATTGCATATGTTCCTTTATAGGAAAAAAACAAAATCAACTTATTTTACCATTTAAAACCTCATTTTCCTTCAGTATCAATGTCCAAAGGGCACCAAAACTTAACGACCCACTTTTGAATCTTAAACTAGTGCGCCACCTGCTGTACGAGAAGCAAAATATTACATCAAGTCGAGACTATTCACGCTATAGGTAAAATTGACTTGTATTAAAAACAAAAAAATTTACTTTAAATGGAAACTTGCATATGGCTCATACTTAATTCACCCAAATATGAAGAATCTGTATAAATACTGTAATAAGATATAGAAAAACACGGATTACTGCTAATGGCCGAGAAAAGCCACTTAAATTAGTAATGAGGTGGGTAATATGCAATACGTTTGTCATATTTCAATCTGAATGAGATATTCCATTCACAACCCAATTTTGAATTTCAGTCCTGAAAATATTTTAATTGAGCACTTAAAACCACTCCAAGAATTCAAATAGCTCCATATCAAAATTAAATGGAATTCATTCACTGATTTCTCATTCTATAACTAACAAGATACAGATGGTAAGAAACAAGTTAGTGAAACCAGTGAGTCATTAAAGATCTCCCAAATGTAGGAAGATTGAAAGGAGGTTGTTAACCGTATGACTGACAGAGTAAACAGATGTAGAACATGAAAAGTTCAAGATGTTTAATAATTTCAGAAATTAAAAAAGACAAAGATGAAAGCAAGAAACAGAAAGATTTATTAAAGGCGGAAAAGTATGAGCATCTATATCAAAAGGTGGTTATGTTTTCAAGAGGGCAATTACATGTTCAGACACGTGTTGGAATCTCTTTAATATTGTGTAAAAAAGGAAGGCTCTACAATGAGCTGAACGTCTGCTATTATCTTATCAAAATATACATGTTTGACAGAAATGATGCTGATTTTCAATTACTTGTACAAAACAAAAAAATATATATACACAGTAGCCCTCACCCACTCCGTTTCTCAACATTTCATCCATAGTGAGAACAACAAGTACACGCAATAGATACTACTATCTATATAACGCAATAGAAAGGATTTAAGACTTATGTTTGGTTCTGTTCTCGAACAACAGAAATAATGTTTTGATCCATGCTTTATGCCAAAAAAGCCCACCATGTCTTGTCTAATTTGTAATATTTTCTTTTCAAGGTCTTGCGTTGCTTCTTGTAAACAAAAAGGCAATAATATAAAGATAAGGCATCTAAAGTTTTTGCCTCTGCCCACTGAAATCAAAGCGGTCAATAAAATATTGCTGCACAGTAAGAGGCTTCAAAAAAAAAAAAAAAAAAAAAAAAAATATAATCAAAAACTGGCTGGCAGTACAGGGAAGATGCTTTGGTCCATCATGCTACTCTTCAGGGGAAAAAAAAAAAAAAACACCTAAAAATATATTTTGCTTAATTGCAAAGGCTATAATAAAAAAAGCTGAAATGGAAAGATTTCCCCCATAGTACAAATAGAAGCTCAAAAAGGTAAAAGGGAATGTTTGAGCATCAAGACTTATGCCACAAACAACATGAAATGGATGTGTCTGAAAGACCCCCCCACCCAACACAAAGTGCCAAAAACAGTCCGGAATCTTATCACAGGTGTCTCGGTTCACACAAAAGTAGGACTTTAAGACTCTAATGATAATTTTTTTTTCAACATAAAAGGCAAGTGACTATAAGAGACCCAAAAGAAAGTTTTTGAAGGTCCAAATTTACGATCATTAAAAACAATTGTGACCTAGAAAAGCAGAAAAACTAATTGACTTATTGTGCCACGCGTAACGTAGCCGAAAATTATGTAAAAATCAGTGAACTCTGGTTTGGTTCCAAGCGGTTTCATAAAGGCAATGGGGGTAAAATGGGGAAATTATAAAGTGTCTCCCCTCCCCCCCACAACTAAACTGAGAATATAATAGTCTAGCCACAGAGAATGCAATGGGCCAATGCCCAAATAGATGACAGTATAGAAATATGTGACCAAGAAAAAAAAAAAAAAAAGGAATGAAACTAAGATTATAGAATATCTTACATACGGTACATAAAGGAACAGATCCACATTTTGTATAACTATATGAAAAGATAAGCTGTGACCGTCAGATACAAAAACAAAGCCTGTTAATAAAACTTAATTGCTGCCTTTTACAGGAAAACATTCTTGTGTTTTCACTAGTCAAATTTAAATGGACCACCCAGGAACAGCTGGCAGGTTTTTTGTGTTTCAGGTTAATGGTTCTTGCAAAGAAGCCAGAAATATCAAAATATTACCAAGGCCATTAAGAAGATATACCTTAAGCACCATGTAAGGCACAGTTGCTTTTTTTTTTTTTTTGAAAGGCAAACAGGGAGTAGGTTCGAAAAGGTTAATTACAAGTTAAACGAAACAAGGCTTTGAGTGTGCAACCTGAAAGGTGTGCGGCTTTCCGCAGAGGCACAAGTGTAAACTATGCAGCATCTATGATCCAAAACCGACGTGTGCCAACGATGAGCTAAATCATGAAACAAACCGTCTGAGAAAAACGTACTATTAAAACCCAAATCACATTGGGTTCAAGAGTTCCTCTGGTCTACTGGTTTAAAGTGGAATTACAAATAGACATACATGTATGAATATAGATATAATAAAGGAATGATGAAGTGTGTGTTGTGGAACACATTTGCCCACAGTGATATAAATTGTGGAAGGCTTAAAGTTTGGTCTAAAGTGACAGTCTTTCAACCTCTTTAAAACAAAATGGCCTCCATCAGATGGTGGACTTGGAGAAGGACACCCTGAGGTGATGGTTCTCTCCTAGGTCATGATTGTGAAACTTGATCAGAGACTCGATTGCTTCCTCCACAGAGCCCAATTGGATGAGAGCCATTTTACGGTCTTTCCTGAAAGGAAACAATATTTTAAGACTTGGAAATATTGTGACAATCTATAGAAGTCAAATCTGTAAAATCTTACTGGAAAAACTTGAAGGCCTTAACCACAGATCCTGAACTTAGAAACAAGCCTCTGAGATCATCCTCAGTGACAGAAGGACTGAGAAGAGAAGAAATTGACATGAATAAAGCAGTGCTAAAGAAGCCAAACAAACTGGTGTTAGTTTGGTCAACTCACGGGATGTTGGAGAGATGGAGAGTAGAGGAAGGAGGGAAGATGTTGGAGTAGTTCTTGGATCCTGGCTTTTTGAAGCGGTGAAGAGGAGAGTTACTGTAGTCCTTGGTGAGCCCCTGATCCTCATGGCCTTCACGTGGCAGCTGTACCGTGGTGTGTTTGGACAGAGTGACCCGCAAAGCCTTACCATACAGCTTCTGCCCGTTCAAGTGGCTCATGGCTAAAAATGACAAGCGAGGTTGGTGCGGTTTCTTAGAAAATTTGCTAAAAAGTAAAAGACCGTTATAAATACCTAGCTGGGCCTGGGTTCCATCAGACATCTGCACCAATGCATTCTCTTTCTTGTTGAATAGGATCTTCACTCTCATTACGTCACCATACACACCTACAAAAAGATAAATGGTAGCTACATGATGTGACTACTGTATGACAGGACAACTGATTACCATTTTCTCAGCCAAACACTCAATACATTTAAATATCTATTCAATGAAGTCATTTTATAGCCAAGTAAGGCATGCATTACTAGTGCAACATTTCAACTGTGGCCCATCACTACTGGACCTGACTTTCTACATTTATAAGTTTAAAAATTACTTCAACAACCACAAAGTATGTCGCTTTTGGAAATACTTTGGAAATAAAAGTAATCTTGATTGGTTTAATACTACATTTAGGACTGGGAAATTTGCACTTTAACTGTTGATTAAACATACAACTTATTAAATATGGCTTATTGAGAGGGTATGGCATTTAAAATAAGCAAAAAGCTGCTACAAAATTGGCTCTCAAATTGAATGTACAGTCAAAAGCAATTTGCAAAGATGACAACGGATATGACCACAGAATAACAATTTAGCCATATGCAATAGATATTTAGCATCCTCCAAATATGAGCCCAAAAAGCTGCAGCTGATTGCCATTTCCTTTAAAACCCCACATCACATACAAACCAAAGTACACATCTTAGATGAAGTTAAATATGACAAACAAAAAAGGTAATAAAAAAGGAGATGCCAATGATAACATACCGAAAAGAATAAAGAGGCATTGGGGCGTAACGCTCTTAAGACAGCAGAGGAAGGCAGCGTAGGGAGGAAGGGACAGGAAAAGATCGGAGGCAGGACAGTGGAGGTTGAACATGTCCACAGCGAGGCAGTTCCACAGGAATGGCGAAAAACGGTGGTAGGATCATGAAGGTGGGTGATATTTTTCATGATGGAAAGGTGGGGAAGGGTAGAAGTAAAGGAGGATATCCGACAATGTAGTGGTGGCGGGTTGGGGATGTTGTCGAGTGTTGGTTTGTTGCACAGTAGAAAAACAAATTGTTTATGTATCCAGTATTGGTGTGAATAAGGATTTGTATTGTTTGGGTAGGTAGGAGTTTAAAATATTACAAAAAAGTGGTGCATTCAGTTGGCAAAAGATTCCAGGCCAAAGTATTAAAATAATAAAAGGGGTGGGGAGGGGAATGGGGAGGGAGAGAAACAAGAAAAAGGAAGTAAAAAACAAGGTCAGTATACATAAAGAAAAAAATGTGTTCCAGTCAGCAGAACTTGCTAAATTAAATGCTTCTCTATAGGAACACTAAGGCAATAAAAAAAGAAAGGAGAGAAGATTAACAATGAAATACAGGATAGATAAAGAGACCATACATATTCATAGATCTAAAGGAATACTAGAAATGAAATGTTTCAGATGGCTTCAGACAAGAGTCAACAAATATTAAGAAATGGTTGACATGCATGTTTGTACAGTAGTCAAATGAACCTCCACATGGTCAAACACATAGTACATGATTTGAAAAGCTACACAAATATAAAAGTATTTGGTTAATTCATCACTGGATCCCATCCAAATTTTATTTCCTTCCAACATCTTCATTTTTAGTTCTACCAACTGAAATGGAGTTTAGCTAATGAACTAAAAGCTAAGTAAATCTGAACCATTCAATAAGGCACTAACCTCAGGGTTAAGGTTGCTGACTAGCAGGACACTGTTTCCTCCTCCAGTGAGGCCGGAAAAACTCAGGCGTCCAGCGGCAGCGGCGGCTGCTGCTGCAGCACCGGGGATACCGAGTGATGCGAGAGCCCCGGCGGGCATGCCCTGCAGGGACAGACCTGTGGGAGAGACATCCATCACTACACAGCACAGATGCTATGCTGGGAAACTGAGTTGATCAGGAACGTGATCCAGAGAGTTATTATGAGGGCTATGACTGACCTGCTGCCTGCTGAATGGTAAATGTTGGTGGGAAACCATGAGCCCCAGCATATGGCGATGCAGAGATGATACCAGGAGCAGCTGAGGCGGGGAGGAAAAAAGAAAAAAAAAAAGCAGTTTGTGATTTTATGCATGTTTAAAATACCATTTATTAACAGAAATTAAAAAAAGGGAGTAGATTAAGTTTTACACAAAGCAGCTGCAGCCATCGTCTGTGCATCAAGGGAGGACTGACTATCTCCGGTAGGTAGGTCAGGGCGAGTGTAGTCTCTGCTCTTATCGTTGTTGTACTTAACATTCAGGCTGGTGAGCTTAGAAAAACTGATGCGAAGGGTACAGCAGGCATTGTAGATGTTCTGTCCATCCAAAGACTGTTGAATGTTAAGCCAAATGATTACAGGATTCAGAAGGGATTTAGCAGCCCATTCATCCAGAAATGTATTGATCCACTATGCCACTCACCAGCTTTGCATGCTGCGCAGTCATTCCGTCTGAGTACTGAACCAGTGCTTGGAACTGGTTGTTTTTGGTGAAGGTTATGATCTTTAAAACGGTGCCAAACTTTGAAAAGATCTGGGAGGGTGGGATAACAAGCAATATAATAATAATAATAATAATAAACAAAATAAGGACTACAAATAAATGTTTCATTTTCATCTGATGGACAGAGGCAATACCTGGTGAAGGACATCAAGAGTAACTGGGTAGAAGAGGTTTTCAACGATAACTCTCAGCACAGGGCTTTGGCTCCCCATGCCTGCTCCATCAACAGCGCTTAAAGACATGCCTCCTGTCTGGACTGCATTCACCGCCTGCAGAGCTGCCTGTGCCCTCTATGGGAATGGAGGGAACAGGGCACAAGTATGCATCATCACTCTTGAAGGAAATTATCATTTTTACAAGGAAATTACCCTCGACTAAATGCCTAATGTGATGTAATTTGTACTCACAACTTGGTTGGGTGAGTTGTCAGTCTTCAGCTCCTTGTGATTGGAATACTGCATGAAGATTGGATGGTTGCGGATGACAGGGGTGACAGAAGAGTAGTAGCTGACCATGGTCTGTGCTGACTCCTCAGTGTTCATCTCCAGGAAGGCCTGTGAGGAGATAACACAATAAGGCAAGACACAATGATATACATACAGAGCATGGGAATCATATTTTGAGGGAAATGAAAGGCAGCAGTGGTCTTTACCTGGTTCTTTCCTTTCAGCATCAGAAGATTAGTCACTTTTCCAAAGGGAAGCCCCAAAGAAATGACTTCTGCTTCATTTATGTCATTTGGCAGTTTGCGCACATGAATGACTCGTGATGGAATACCAGGGCTCCTGATGTCCCCTTTGAACTTCTTGCTGTCATTACCATTGGCTGAAGAAGAAAAAATTAATAAAAATATTATCTTTTAGAATTCAAATACAAACACTATATTGTGAAATACAACTTCCATTTAAAAAGATATTAATTTTAAAACAGTCAAATTTATTCATAAAGCACTTTAAGTTGACGTATTGTTGATTCGTAGTTGTAGTTCGCCCCACAGTAAAGCATGCATGCGTTTTATGGACTAATTGCCAAGTTGCACCATCAAGTCAGCATTTCGCACACCGTTAACCAAACATGCCCTGAGCGCATGCGTACACAGGATCTGTGCATTCACTCTTAAAAGTTACAGCAACCTGTAAAAACACATGCTGCTGTCCAAGTCATTAATCTTTGTTAAAGCGATCTTTTGTTTAACATTAATGTAAATTTAATTCATACAGTGAACAGTGTCATTTTACATTCAGACCCAATTACAACATGTCTGTACCCAAACACACTACAGTTAGGTCAAACTAGGTCTTTTTTACTTTAATTGTAACTTCATTATATTGTATTGATCTATGCTTGTAATTAGTGTAATTACTTCACTTGCCTTTAATAATGTTTGAACTTTATTAATTAGGCTAGTAGTTTTCGCTGTGGTATCGAAGTACTTAAGTGTGTTTTAAGTAATAAAATGCAAAGCAAAGTTGATTTTGCATAATCAGACAGTTTTTTTTTTTTATTTGTTTTCGATTAAAAAATTGTTTAAAAGTAGAAATTTCAAGCTTTCTTTAGAGGGGCCCCATTTCTCATGTCTCAGGCAAGTATAGGCTGTATAGGCTATACGTCAAGTTTCGGTTCATTTGTGTGATGCGCTCCAGATAATGGAGACCGAGACAGAAGAGCATCTAATTGTTTATTTTATGAAAAGCACAATGTTTTATTGTGAGTTTACAAAACCAAGACAGTTTCGAATGCAGTCTTATCCTTACCCGTATGACCAAAGATTACAGTATTTTAAGTTTCCGCTGTTTCCAGGGAAAAATTACGATCGCGTCAACGCCTCCATGTCATGCAGTAGCTGCGCTATACTTTAGTTTCCACACTCCGCACGAACACTTGGATACAAGCGTAATAATAGCGCATATTTACCTAGGTTAACGTTAGAGTGAGCAGCCAAGTAAAGTTGCAGTTGAAAACAGGTTTCAAAAGATTAGCCATATTTGAGGTCAATGGATATCAGGCAAACATTTGGATTACCTGCCCGACATACTGTAATTAAATCGCAAGGACCTGCTGTTTACAATCCGTTTCTCACAAACTGACTTCCACCCCCTTTTTCCAGCAACTAACAGACCAAGTTTGGTTGACTAAGCCTCTTCTTGTCGACTAATGTTCAGTTGACTTAGGGGGCAGCCCTAAAGTTTAAAATGCTGATTTGGTGCTCAAGAAACCTTCCTTATTACCAAGGTTAGATAGTTGTGCCATTTTATTTTCATTTTTAAGAATTTTGAATAAAGGTTCAAAAGTACAGCATTTATTTGAAATTTTTATAAAAAAAAAAAAAAAAAGTGACCCCAAACCTTTGAAAAGTAGTGTATAAAAACAGCCATAAACGCCTACCTGCTCCAGAGCTCATTATATAAGGTCCGTTAGATATGCAGGAGGAAAAGAGTTCGTCAGATCCCCTCTGAAAAGTAAAGGGAAGAGGTTCATAAAGCAAGACACATTTACAAGGTTTGCAAAATATGACACTCAAATCACCAAACCGAAGACCCTAAACACACTGTCAAGATGTGAAACAGCTACATTAGCTCACGAACAAGGTCAAATTGTCACCTGACACAGCATTATAGAAAATCATGTGACAAAGATTAGCACGGACCAAACCAGAGTCTGATTACACATTAAAAAGGATCATTAAAAGTGTTGCAATTGGAACATTTCCAAAAAAATAAAAATAAATAATAATAATTGCTTAATGGAGACAAGTACTCTTGGCCCAGCCATCTATACACAAGAGATCACTACACTGTTTACTGCTGGTAAAAGCAGAACAAAGAAAGAGAAATGCAAACAGAGGCAGCTGTGTCCTGCCATTACACTAACACAAAGTCTCACTCAAGGCCAAGCTGGAGCCACTTGGCTGGCCAATGGAGCAATGAGCAAATCATTCAGCATCACTCTCTTAATAAACCACTTCAAATGGCAAGTCTCTGCTGAAGTGGTCACATGCGCTGGATAAGCCAAAGCCTTTACACTCCATTACCACAATGTGTGTTCTGTTTCAGCCCAAAAGAAAGTATTGTTAACAAAGCTGAACGCGTGGTCTTCGGGTTGATTTTCCCCTCATGGTCTACTACAAACAGCCTCAAGGGCACTTCACCACACCCTGAATAAAGTTTACCTTAAACACAGCCCAAAGGCTCAAGCAGCCTGCAGCATAAACACCGTAAATAACGTTGCAAAGGATGGGGAAAATAACTTTACAGCATTCAAACAGCACTGCATTTCCTCAAAAAGAGGACGGCACATTCTTCCCAGCTAAATCCTACAGGAGTCAGGTTTCAACATCACTTTTATAAAACTGTTATGACAGGAAAGCCTTCTCTGGTTAAACCATCCATTGTTTGAGCAAGACATCCACCCAACTCCAGCATTTCCTTCCTCTATTTTTAACAGCAGGGCATTGCAGCTTGAGTGCTCGCTTAGGAAAGGAATAAAAGGGAGCAGAGAACCATGACTCCCACATTGGTCTCTAGGAGCTCAAGACTTGCAGGTGCCAACATGTTTACATCCATTGACAAAGTGCAAGCCTCCTGGGTGAGAGCACGGTCCATGTTGAATAAGGGGGTCAGGGAGACAGGAATGCAACCACAGCATTCCAGACACAGTAATTAGCGCTCAGACTCCGACAGTACTGAGACTACAACTACTACATCTCTACTCCTCGCATGTGCGAAAGACATCAGGGGAAACAGCAGGCAGTCTCTATATACAAACACATCCAAATGAGTGTGAAGACAGCACTATTGTAACCAAATAACTGTATTGTGCAACTATTTTGCAAAAAAGAAACTAAATCCTCCAGGTCCCCATTTTGAACTGCCTAAAGAACATCAAGATTAGAGTGTAGGCTACTTCTGTCACCTTTGGGTCACTTATCACAGCGATTGTTTAAACAGCAGGTGCCCTTTGACCAGAATAATTACAGTTGTAGGATCAGATGGAGATTGAACAAGAACTTCAGACTCAGCAATGGAGAGCAGTTCCCTCAGTCTCAGCGATTTAGAGAAGAGAGAGAAAAAAAAAAAAAAAAAGGAGGAACGCACAACCTCTAAAACCAGACAGACAGCCTAAACTAATATTGTTACTGAACACCCACAACAACCAAACAGGGAAACCAACTTCACATTTGCAAGTCAGACATGGTCACTTTTGTAAAAAGTTAGAGAGAAGTGGAAAAAAAGACATACCTTTGTGCCAACTGTTATATCATGGACACTGCTACAACAAACAAACAAAAAAAAAACACATTAAACAAATTAGAAGACATTTGATAAGAACTCAACAGACAGGGTTATGCAAAAAATAAATGTTTGTTATGTAACGGAAGCATGGCCAGAGCTTTTCTTCCGTATTTTCTTATGTATTGACATAAATCCAGGTGAAATGGTGAGAAAAAGTAGAGCAGAGAGTTGGCTCTACACATCAATTGTTGACTGGATATAGGAAGAACTGAATGAGAGCAGATACAGTGACTTGGTATCCACTAAAGATTGTCATTTTGTGTGAACAATGCGTGTACTGAAAGTGTAATTTCTAATTGATACAAAATTGTCATGTGAACGCTAGTCAACATTAGTTAAAGATAAAACATGGGCCCAGCAGGAACTAAAGACCGCCATTGTATGAAACGAGTTGCAATTCAGGCACACCTAGGATGTAACCCGATATAAAAGCAAACAGTAAAACAAAGCAGGCCTGTTAAGCCACTCTTCACGCCAATCAAAGACATCAATCCGTTTCACACTTCTCTTAAGAACATATCTTGAATTCTTTAGTTTAGGTAGATTCAGGTAAAAAATGTAGTACAACCAGTCCACGTTTGCATAAATGCAAAGAAATGCAAAACTTACTCTATTTCAGTGACGTAACTGGATCCCAGAGGATACAGATCAGTCTCTAACCGGCTGCAGAAGACAAAAACAGAATGTGTCAATATTCTGTCATTCATTCACTATAACATTTTAAACCTGTAAGCTTTTCTTTCTCACTAAAGGAGATTAGACTGAATGACAAATCTCGGCCCACTTTTATTGTAGGTTTAAAATCAGCATACGCATATAAATTCAGTTCAAAACATTTGTTTTATTATACGTAAACAAAACGTTACATATTCAAACCTTGAGGATCAGTTCTGAACAATGAGTTTAGCTACAAAAACAGCCAAGTCACCACCTTGGTGCTGAGAAATATAATGTAGCTTCTATTGCGAAGCAGTGGTTTATACAAAACACGTTTCTATGAATGTTTCTCTGTGTGTGCGCAGTCTCTTATAAATTTTCCACATCAATAAATAGTGCGAGCTCATACAGGAATGTATGCTTCATGATACGACATTAAAAAGCTATCTTTGTGGGCAAACGCGTCCCACTCATTGTTGAGGCTTGGAATTCAAATGGGAATCGGATATACGCGTTTAGACCTAGGTCAGATGTCGAATTTATATCGGATTAAAAAAACATTTGGAAGTGGCTCAGAACGGATGCGGGGGGGAAAAACATCTCGTGCTTATTTTGGTTTACAAATTCCGATCTATGTCAAATAAGAGTTAAAAAGTCGGATTTTCGTGCCAGTGTAAACGCATCATCATCTTCAACGCATCGTTATCTAAACCAGTTCCTGTAATCGGATCATTGTACATGTGTTAAACTTACTTAATACTGGTTGAAAAATATTTAACGAGCATCGAACATTCAAACTAGTGAAGCCGCAATAAAGTTAAACTGGCATCGGTTTAGCAGGCTAGCAGGTAATTAGCTAGCCACCCAACAACAATGCGGAAACTGAGACACGTTGGTTGCCAAATAGTGGCTGTTCTATCGCTTCTGTGGGTTACAATGGCCATTTGACATTTTTGTATTGCTAGTTAAGGTTAAAGAAAATACTGTAGCTTAAGTTTGTCTGGGTTTCATGAAGCTGTCTCAACTATACTTCTTGCAACAGGTTGCTGGTCAGTTTGGTTCAACTTTGAGCTCTTCCGGCACGGGAGACATTAAGAGCGGCAGAGACGAGTCAAAAATAACCATTTCCACTTCACTTTACGTCATTTAACACACTTTAAACGTGCATAATATATTAAGCCACCACCATGAATCAAACATCCAACGAAAAAAAAGGTATTTAAGGGGTATCAAACTTGGAATGAAGGTGTTTTCAACTTACCCGTCCATGGCACTACACAAAACTACAGGTTGTCGTAGACGGGAGGTAGACCTGCTAGTATTTCTTATATCCTTACAAAATGGCGGAGGGGGGATAGTCGCTTTCTGATTAGTCAATCGAACCTGGAGTGCCGAGTGTGGGCGGGACCTCGCGTGTTCTTAGACAGCGGGATTGGACAGAAGAGCTGTCAATCTGGAAAGGCGGTCAAAAAAAAGTTTGCGAAAACTTTTCCCTGTTGTCACCATGAGAAATGAAGTCGAGAAGAGTGAACTGTTCTTGAACCCATTATCAGCAACGACAAGGACGAAGCTGTTCAGTCGAAGACTGTTCAGTTTTACATGACGCATTGCAAAGATATTTAATAGGTTAATAACAGTAGGATTATAATGATGCTTGAGTAAACTAAAGATTTGGGTGGAACAAGCATAGTCTTGGAAGTATTAAGGATGTTTATAAATGGTTAAACATATTTGCTGCTTTTAAATCTAAAATCTAAACATGATTCTAGTCAAAAACCCTAAGGACACTGAGCAAATAAATGTATTAACATGAACCACTTCTAAAACCTTTAAATGTTCTAAGCATGGATGGATTAGTATTGACTTCATCCAAAAATGAAAAATGTCTTTCTTTTGCATTTCAGTTTTCTCCTGTTCAACACAAAAGGAAATATTTTGAGAAATTGAAGAAAGTGTTTCTTCCACACAACGGAAGTCAATGGTCATCAAAACCATTTGGTTACCAAAATTTATCAAAATATTGTGTTACGCAGAAGAAAGTGTATAGCGCTTTATCTGTTTTTGAAGGACACATGGGTGAGTAAATGATGGCAGAACTGTCCCTTAAAGTTGGCCACTTTTTGTCATTGAGTTGAATTGCAAAGGATGGCCTAATTTACCTGAACGAATTCAACGTATAGAATTACTACCCATGCACTCTGGTCTGAATCTTTGAGTCATTCACATATCATGGTTGTGTAGTGCTACTATACTCAGCACTGTCTCTAAAATTTATGTGCCTTAAAAAAGTTTAATGGGTAGGCCTCCCCTTCTTCAGGCCCAATAAGTAGGCTATACCATACAAGACCACAGTAGGGCCCCCTCATCACAGGATCTGGGATGTTCTGCCCCCACCCCCTTCTCCTCACGCCAGCTCCGAATATAACATGACAGTAGTAGCGAGTAGCATCATTTTAGCCAACAAACTGCTGCTTCACTGGTGACCAAACTAGATTTCAGCCTGCAGATGGCAACCTTTACTTATTAGACAGCTTCTGAGGCCTATATGGGTCCCTTTAAAATGTGTTTTTTTTTTAGGATATCTGTTGAATATTCCGCAATCATGAATCAAATCTGATACAGAATTTTAAGTCATTACATCTAAAACAATGACAGTAATATCAAAGCAAATATGGGAACTTATTGAGTTACTTTTTCACAGAAAAGCCGTCTAGAAAAGATCACTGACAGTATCATCACCGTGTCTCTTGGCAAATCTAAACAATGTTTTCAAAAGGCCTACTATTTGTGACAGTGCCAAACTTCATTGCTTGCAGGTGAGGAAAAATATAATTACCAAAGAATTACAGATACATTACTGTAAACAAACATTTTTTGTTTTATTGTCATTGTTCCTGTTTAAACACTTGGACCATAACAGGCATTGGCCATATCAATAAAGCACCTATAACTCATGACATTATCTGATATCCACAACACATGAAATAATTCATTAAATTGAAATATCATAAAGACGGCAAAACTACATTTACAAAGCAGTTGATCTTGGAATGAGAAACATGTTTTAGACCCCAGACTATTTAACTTGTATGAACACTAATGAATGATTCATTATTGTGAATAACCTGCCTGAACATTGAAACATTCATTTTTGACTCGTTTAATTGAGGGCAAATTACAGCAACCTATTTAACACCAAAAAAAAACCCCTCAACTTCAAACAATGCATTTTTTTTTCTCAAATGATATTAAGATATATTTTACATACAGTAAGAATGCATTTTGACAATATGGACTACATATATGTAATATGAGGCATTGCAATGTTATTACATTTTCAAAAATGAATGATTACAATTATAACTAACAATGTTATCCTTCATGTAAAAAAAGAGAATGAGTTTAAAATGGGTTATTTTGTAAATATTATTTGGCCTATAAAACGTGATTTACTGTTAAAGTAGAAAGCTGCTGTGGTTATAATTGGGACCTGGGGGGGGGTAATACAGCAGCCCATTTTAAACAAAATGATTAAATGTATTCTATCATGGCATGAACAGTCATAAATAATTGGATCATATTTACAAACATATTGGCCAACTATGAGGTGTAATGCAGAATGTATGACTGTGGACAAAGACTACACTCTATGTACCAGTGTTCACAGTGGTCTGAGATGATTTGGCAAAAAAACAAAAACAAACAAATAAACAAAAAAACAATAATAAAAACAAAACAAAAGGCTCAAAATATATATTAAAACCATAACATTATAATATCAATATAGTAATTTCTTCTCAGTAATAAAGTAATATCTTAGAAACACAAATGTATACGGGAGATAAATAGCTAGTTCATATATTGAGACGTTCATCTTATTTTTCTTAAAACAAAATAAGGGTGAGGGCCACAAAGATGTTCTTTTAACTGTGTCGTCTAAAGTGGAGTCTGTTGTGGTCCTCATTTTTCTGTTCTTCAACAAGTAAAATACTGGACTTCATTACATAATGAAAATATATGTATATATAGATATATAAATGTCAAGACAGAAATATAGAAAAATATTAATAGAAATAAAAAAAGAAATACATACTAGACAACAAAAGTTAATTTTAAGTATACGGGGTATACTTATTCATTGTTGCGTTATGGTCAGGGGGTCAGTTTTCCGTGAGTTTCCCGAGTCTAAACTTCAGGGTGAGCGGTCGCACTCACATGACTGTGCAGCACTTGCATGGCTGCTTTTCTTTCGAGTTGCCCTCTTCTCTCGATTCTTCTTTCTTGGCCTCATCCTGAGCTTTGTCAGGACTGGAGGCACTGCCGTTTGGTGGGGCCTGGTCCTCTTTGGCCCCTTCATTTCCACCTTTGTTCTCGCCGTCCTCAATGACCACAAACTCAGCTTTGACTGTCTCCTCAATGCCCAGTGCCTTCTTGGTCTCAGCCTCATCCTCTACATTCTTGTAGCCCATGAATACCATGGTGACGGGATGCTCTGCGCTGGCATTCTCAATGGCTACATCAGGGTTGGTGCACTGCAGCTTTGCCTCAATGCCTGTGATCTGTTTCTTGCTATTTTGATCTGCATTAGGACTGGGCTGCTGTATGCCATTCTCAACTGCTGGGGACAGAGAACAAGACTCATTTAGCTTTCACTACTGATTACGCTAAATGTGAATAATCAGTTATTGAGTTTAAATGGATGGATGTCAGTTTTCAGGAGCTGCTATTCAGAGTATTAAAATATGAACGTTCACTGAACTCTGTTCGACTCGGGGGCTCTTTCACATGATAACAGTGAAATTACACAGTGACCATAATTGCAAACAAGCTGATAACTGTTTGAAGCAAGGCACATTCCATTTTGTTCAATACCGTGTGAAAACAGAGATGATGGAAAACTCAAAATATTGAAATATACAAAGTATTTTGACACTCACCCTTCACTGGACCATCAGGTGCCTAGCAGAGAAGACATATGACAGAAAGTAAGTATTGCCATTGGCTTTAAAACCTTAACTAAACTTAACGATATGCAAATATAGTTAAAAACATAACTTAATATCTTACATTTTCATTGCCCTGTTTATCTCCTTTATTCAAAGGCACGCCACTCTCAAGCTCATCAATCTCCTGTTCTAGTCTGTTAATAAAACAAACTATAAGTAAGCATTAACTATATGCAGCAATGTGTGCTAGATTTTTGTCTGGAAGGCATAAAAATGCTAAATGACTGGTCTTAACCTGAGGATGGTCTTTTCCAGTAGTTTGGTCTTGGCTTCATCCTCTTGTAGTTGTTTCTGTGCCTCGTCCTCGCCACTGGATGGCGCTCCGTCCAACAGCCATCTCTCTCTCAATGCCTTTGACTGTCAAAACAGGGCATTTAGCTTAGAGTTTTCTTTTTAGAGAAGTTAACATCACTTAAACACACTACTGATCAATCATTTGGGGTCAGTAAGATAAAAAAATGTACAATTTTATTCAGTAATGATGCATTAAATTGATCAAAAGTGACAGAAAACATTTATACTGTTACAAAAAAAAAGTTTTTATATAGATGATGTTCTAATGAACATTCTATTCATCAACAGGCCTAATATGTATCAAGATTTCCACAAAAATATTAAGCAGCACAACTGTTTTCAACATTGGAAATAATAATAAATGTTTCTTGAGCATCAAATCGCCAAATTCGAATGATTTCTGAAGAATCATCTGACACTAAAGACAGGAGTAATGATGCAGAAAATTCAGCTATCCCATCACAGGAATAAATTACATTTTAAAGAGGACCAATTATGCAAAATTCCCTTTTATACGGTGTTTGAACATTGATGTATGTCCGCAGTGTGTGTAAACAACCAGCCTATAATGGTAGAAATCCACCCACTCCTTATTTTATAATTCTCATAAATCATAAACAGCCTCTCCAGACAAGCAGTTCCAGATTTACGTAAGAGTAGGGGGAACCCCTGCCGATCTGCCCTGTTAGATACCGCCCTGAGTGAGCCGCAGCAGTCCGCCATTTCTGTTTCCTTGCTGTAGCAGCTGGAGATATACAATGTCTGCGCCAAAAAAACATTACAAATGTTCTGTTGTTGGATATACCGCAGAACATAATAGTCTCCATAGACTCTTGGCATCTGAGCCACTGGTTGAATTTCATTTATGAAGGAAATGTAAAGAAAGTTGGTAAAGTGTTATATATTGAGCAAATCATAATACGCAGGACTGCTTCACAAACGTCAGTTCAACGCTGGATTTATGACGGTACATGCTAGTCGATGAATTGAATCAGCTTTATTCCACAACAACTACATAAATTTATCCAGTTGCATTCTAAATGTAACTTCTTCCTGAGTGTTTCGATCAGTGCCCGACTCCAGTTTGAACAATGTAAGGCTGAACACCGCTACTGACAATTTTTTGGAATTTTGGTTGCGCGAAATTCTCCACTTTTGTTGTTCAGTATACGAAGCACGAGCTGTTGAAGCTCCACCATCTTCTGGAAAGGGGGCCGGGAGCAGCAGTTCATTTGCATTTAAAGGGACACACAAAAACTGCATTTTTTTTCTGACACCCAAATAGGGGCAAATTTGACAAGCTATAATAAATAATCTGTGGGGTATTTTCAGCTGAAACTTCACAGACACATTCTGGAGACACCAGAGACTTATATTACATATTGTGAAAATGGGCATAATAGGTCCCCTTTAAAATATATTGAAAAATAAAACAATTGTTTGAAATTACATTTGTACTTTCATATTACCATTTTTACTGAATTTCTGATCAAATAAATGCAGCCTTGGTGAGTATAATTGACTTATTTCAAAATCATTTATAAAAATCTTACCAGCCCCAAACTTTTGAACAGCAGTATATCTATAAATATATATCATGGTCCCTAATTGCACAATATGAACAAAATGAGCTCTTGAAAATCAGATCATGTCAGTCTGATTCATTGTGCTGACGTAAACATATCTGGACCATTAAGGTTAGTGTAGCGCATGACCATTAGCTGTCCATTAGTTTCTCACTTTAGGGCATTCTCCATGGCAGCTAATGCACACTATGCACATTTCTGGATAGTGAAACATTTTGACAAGCGCCTGCTAAAACAGGGCTTCCTGACAGTCCATGTTGGTAAGAAACAGAGAGTCTTTTCTGGCACAGGGAAGGAAGATATTTTGGGTGCAAGCAGAGGTGGCACTGGACCACAATTAGCAATGCAAGGGCACACTGGGTAAAAATCTCAACCCGTCCCATCCAGTCATCTGTCATATGGATAAAAACAAAGACTGCCCTACATTTGTTTTCACTGAATATCCTGAATATCCAAAACAAAACAAAAACAATGTCCTTCTCTGTGAGCACTAGTTATTAATGGAAGAAGATTAAGCTTATTCAAGACAAACTAGTTTAGCATACAAACTGCTGTTGCCAACAGCGCTGTTTCTATTCTTGTGCAGCAAAGACCTGCTGCAGCAGATAAAAACAAACATCTGCAGAACATCAAACAGTGAACCGAAGACCCATGATAAGGCAACACTGAAGAAAAACATTGCAGAGTGCTTGATAACACCTGTTGTTTCATAAAGAGCAAAAAAAAAGGGTTGAGATGAAGGTGAAGATGACATTATATGAGAATAAATAAATAAATAAATAAACTTTTACAATTATATGAGGTTATTGTCAGGTTTGATGTCCTTTTTTCATCCTTCTTTCATTCTTACACTGTCTACTATACAGACAGTAGTATCTGAGCCCTGCAAGGCTGAACATCTGAAAGATTCATTCAGACAGGCCTCTGGAGGAGAAAATGAAAAGAATGAAAAAAGTAGAGTGGGATAAAAGGAAGAGGGGGAAGGTTAGGTCAAGACCACAACAATAACAAAAGCAGAAGGAAAAAAGGTCAAAGGACAAACAAGCGACCTCATCAGCTAGACAAGAAGGAGGAGAATGGTAAAAAAAAACAAAAAACACACAAGCTGCAGAGGATCCATCACTGTATTGTAAATGGGCCGATCTGATGTTGGAACTTAGTAGGAAGTCCATACTCGTACGTGCTTTATCACTACTATACTGAAGACATTTCTTTCCTAGTTGCTAAAAAAAGCTATTACTGATTGGACAATCAAAAAAAAAAAATTACAAGAAAAACAGATTCGAAGAATTTGAAAAAAAAAGGGCAATGAAAAAGCACAGTCACATGAACTCAAAAAGACTGAGGCAATTACTGACATTTATGTGTGCACTCTGAAAATTACCAAATGGAAAAACACCCTTTAACATTAGATCTTACTATTCGTTATGCTTTCTTAAAACTCTAACCTACTCCCTTTTCTTATGAAACTGGGTCAAATATAATCCTTCACACAGAATTAGCAACAATTTCTCAGTTTCATATAATATCTTGTGACTTCACTGTCCATATTCGAAACAGTCCAAACTGACCCTCTCCTGCTCTCATTCTCATCCCTCCGCCCCCTCTGTTCGCTCTGGCTTTGTGACCGCGAATTCTGGCATGGTGACAGATATGCTGACATCACCACATGTTCACACCCATCCACATGCACACGCAATACAATCCTAGCACAGAGGGTAGGACAAAGGATCTGAGTCTCGCTCAGTAGGAAACTAAGGCCTGTTCCATTGTTCCCTATTGAGCAAAATCCCTTATGCACAAAAAACAATAGCAGGTATAAAACTAACAAACAAAAAATATCACGTTGTGACAGATAACAAAAGGGAAACAATCGCCTTGCCGGATATTTGGGAGATGAGGCTAGGCACGCAGGCGAACTATTTTTGACCATGGATCCTCTGCAGTAGATTTAATATAAATGTAGCAGTTTTCATATTTTGGCCTGAATGATGAAAATTACTGGGGTAATAATGTATGCAGACATCCAGAGATAATTGTGTAGTCATAAAAAGAATGACATATGCGACGTATACAGTCGTTAATGAACTGATTATATAACCTCCTGTTTGTTTGGCTCCTGTCAGATAATAAAAATCCTCATATAAACTCATCCTCATATAAAATTCACATCCGCGAACATACTCAAAAGCTCAGCCGAACCTGAATGACACGCAAGAACAAACCTCTTCGGGAAGCTCAAACGTGCTGCGTAACAAACAAGTATGAACCTCATTGGTTGCGCAGCACATTTGAGCTTCCGGAAGAGGTTCGTTCTTGCGTGTCATTCAAGTTCGGTTGAGCTTCTGTTTATGTTCGCAGATCAATGTTTATATGTGAATAAAAGGATTAGTTTCATATGGATTAATTTTACAATCTCTTTATGAACTTTTTGAAGTGGAAGGACAGAGTGCTGTCAGATTTCATCAAAAAGATCTTCATTTGTGTTTACAAGATGAAGGAAATTCTTACGGGTTAGGAACAACATGAGGGTGAGTAATTAATGACAGAATTATCATTTTTGGGTGAACTAAATTATTTGGCAGCATAATCGGTTACACTTTATTTTAATGTCCCACTACATGTCAGCTAACTCTTATTAGAGTATTAGTAGACTGTAGAAAACTGTTAGATTAGGGTTAGTAGAATAAGTTGACATTACTTGTAGTCAGTAGAATGTCTGTTGTCTATTGAGTTTGTTGACGTGTAATCGCAAAGTAGCTGAGAGTTACTTCTAGTGGATCATAAGTAATGATTGAGAGGCATTATTTTTGTACGAGTCTATAGTTTATTTTCTTGGAAATTCCTGCATAATGAAATTTATTTTTAACATTTAAATAAAGTGATGTACAGCACCATTAAGAGCACTCTTATCACCAAAAAACGGTAATTCGCACCATGCCAAATACGATTCACGTAGCACTATGGATAGAGTAAAGTTAGTTAGAGTAAAGGGTTAGTTCACCCAAAATGAAAATTCTGTCATTAATTACTCACCCTCACGTCGTTCCAAACATATAAGACCTTCGTTCATATTCGGAACACAAATTAAGATTTTTTTGATGAAATCTGAGAGATTTTTTTATCCCCAATAGAAAGCTATGTACTTACCAAATTCAAGGTCCAGAAAGGTAGTCAAGACCTCGGTAAAATAGTCCATGTGACTACAGTGGTTCAACCTTAATATTATGACGCGACTAGAATATTTTAAAAATATATTTATATTTATAAAAACAAAACAAAACTAATGACTTTATTAAACAATTTATTCTGTCCCCTGTCATTCTCCTACGCTGTTTACGCTGTATAGACAGTGCAGTGCTTCCAGTTTCTACATCAGAACACCGACTCAGTATTGGCCGGTTCCTGCGTCAGCATCACATCACCATATCTATAAATAAAGGCTTTAGATGACATGAAATTGTCACAGACTTTTAGTTATCTTGTTTTCTGTTTCACTATCATGGACTTTTTGTTTTTTTTATTAGTTTCCTGATTTCTTTGTCTAATTTCCTTCCACTTATCAGTTGTCATTGTGATTCATTTGATCTGCACAGGTGTTTATCATTATTTCATTCATTTTCCTTGTACTTAAGTTGCTGTCTGTTCACTCCTCAGTTGTCGAGTCTTGTTTATGCTTATGATTGTGTTTGTCTACCTGATGTTATTTGAGTTTTCTAGTGTGGATTATTAAAGCCTTTGAACCTGATCTTCATGTTCTTAGTATGTGCATCTGGGCGTGATTTAGGTCTAATGGAGTGAGGGTTTGCTTTGAAAATGTGTTAAAAAAACATTCATTATTTTTGCTGTTCCATTTGGTGCCTCTATAGTTGAGGACAAAATACGGACTGCAGCTTTAAAAATGTTTTCTTACCAAGGCAGATAGTTGCTATGACAACTACCTTTTAGTAGAATAGATTTATTTAAATACAATAATTTAAAATGGTAATAAAAATTAAAAGGTTCTCATGAATTTACATGGGCCCTTTAAAACTGAAAATTTGTAAGAGCGACTGACTTACCATAACAAGGCAGAACTTTACTTAAAGGGAGGATACAGATTTTTTTCCCTTGTCCCTTCAAACAGGAAACTGCTGTTAAAACGTCCCCCTCTCCTTTCAGGAACTTCAAAATCTTGCAAAATTATGAATTTCAACACTAGTGCTTTAAATAGAAATATGAAGTGTGGTACTAGTTGGACAGAAAATGTAATTACATAAGGAAGACATGCCACAGCACTCTGACCCTTAACCTTTGGGTGAAAGCTTCTGACAGCAGTCTGAATGATGGCAAACAAACACCTCCTCGGCTTTTAAAAAGATATCAGCTGTTATGTCTTGATACCTTGAGATGCTGAAGTTGTCTGCGGTCATCCTCCAATTGTCTTCTTTTGTTCTCAATCTCAGCCTCCCTCTTTCTCTTCTCCTAAAAACAAACAAAACGTTAAACTGCTGAAAGATATCAAACTTATCAAATAACTTCTCTACAAATAAAGTTATATTTTTTTTACAGATAAAGTTTCAATGATATAGTTTCTGTATCATGAGACATTATTAGTTTTATAAACATTTTAATTAGTATTTATTTTTATAATTAATTTACAATTATTAACATTTACTGACAGCTCTGATTCAAATTGTCCTGCTCATACAACAGCTTACAGGAGTGGCCTTTTCTATTTTCACAGTAGCTCTAAACAACATCTGTAGTAGCCATAGTGACAGTGACTGAGGTAAATATAAAACCATTTTTACTTCCATAACAACAGTAAGTTCTATCTTAATCAAAACATGATTTATTTAACAAGTCCAATCGAGGCGTGGAATAGAAGCTCGAATGGAAGATAGAGACTGGATCTAAAACCTTCCAAAGACAGAAAGCCATATTTAGCGATTTTAAACAGGACTGATTACTTTATTATACCATGCTTTGTGAACATACTGTAGCCAGAGTTTCATTAAGCTGAAAAGCACAACTCCCAATAAAACTCTTGACCATGCACATACAGCCAGGAAGTCTCCACTTCTCAGAAGATGGATGAAGGAGAAGCTGAAGGCAACATTAGTCAGGTTGTTCACAAAACAATGCTAAGCTCATCAATAATTAAACACAGAGAAGTGCTTTAGTGCTGATGGCTAGACATGCATTAGCCCTTATAGATGGTCATTGACATACTGTAGGAGCGTAATGCCTCATGAAACTAACATCATTTAGACCTTCTGTGCAGCTGATCTGTATCCTGACATTTGTCCTTATGCTATTTACACAACCAAGCTGTGTAATGAGGAATTTTGTTAACAAAAATTAAATTCTAAAAGTGCTAATTATATATACCAGGGCTTATTTATTTATTTTCATGACTTTATGATATATTTTTGAGAATTTAAAATATTAAAATGTATACTAAAATGTAATGTATTGGCAAAGAGGATGGCAAAGAGGAATTTCAGGATCCTTTGATGAACTGAAAGTTAAAAAAATAGCATTTATTTAAAAAGGAAATCTTTTGTAACATTATAAACGTCTTCAGTGCCACTTTTGAACAATTAACGCATCCTTGCTGAATAAAAGAAAACTTATTAAATAGTAGTGTATTTTCAAGTGATTATTATTCATTATTCCAGATCTGTTCCAATGCTTACTACAATCTTGGTTATACATTTTTCCCATTCTGCCGTTCTGGGTTTTTTTTTTGCATTTTTTCAGATAGAAATTTTGTCACTTATTCTCCGTGCCTGGTGCACAGACCTGACTAACCAAAAATGAAATTCCTTATTTTCTATTAACAATTACTTTTGATTGGTTGTCCTAATATAAATAAATTAGAATTAGTGTAATTATTTACTTACAGCAATGGCCCGAAGTTTCTCTTGCTGTGACAAAGCTTCCGACATCCTGCAAAAAAATGCAATGAAATTACATTTTTGATAAAAAAGCAGATACAACAGGAGTAATGGAGTGATGAGGATCACTTTCCATTTACCTGAAACCACAGCCTTTCTTCAAAGTATTCAATATAACATTTTTTGTTCAATAATGCATTGCCAGATCCCAGCCTGATCTTTAGACTCACACATTTCCTATTGAAGACACCTATTTGTGTTCCTTTACCTGCAAAAATGAACTTACATCTTGTACACTTTCACAATGGATTACAGATGGACCCTGTTTTATGTCTACGCATGCTGCGCTCCTGTAAAATATGAGCCCAGCCTGTCAATAGTGTTTTGCACTTCTCTCCTTCGAGGGAAAGCAGGTCGATAGAAATCGATAAAAGAAGTGGGCAGCACTTTTTCTCTTCTCAGAAATCGATCTCCATATATGCACCGATACATATTGCAAATCATTTTCACAGCGGCATCCAGCGAACCAGTCCAACAGCGATGAAGGAGAAGTTATGAATGGCATGCAAATTTCAAAGCTGTTAACAGTCCTTTGCATTCCTCCCTAAATTGATTCCAGATCTCCAACATAAAGCTGAGGGAAGACCAACGCTGCTGGAGAGATTATAAAGCAAACGCTTTGTAATCTAACTAGTTCAGTATGACTTCGATATGAGTATGAATACTGCAAAAGAGAAACCAAAACTCTTATTTGCATTTATAATATAGGAGCAAGGTCGAGCAAAAACACCAATACAAGCAGTCCAAAAATGACCATGAATTTGTAGTTTATACTACATTGATGGGCATCCTGTGAGAGGAAGCCAAAACATACAATGCATGGATTGAGGAAACTTAAAAACAAAATATCAAAGGAAAAGGGACACATGGATAAAAAAAGAGGTCAAGCATGGAATGGGAAGATGGGTAGTGGAAGGCCATGCTGAACCTGGCACAATGATGTCTTTTGTCGAAGCTGGTTTTACTGCAGGGTTTTGCGCTGGTCCACAGAGAAAGAGCTTCTTCCTGAAAATGGCTGTAGGGGAGAGTCATCCAGCTGATTAGTGATCTCAATGGCCCTCCCAAGCAGAGCTAGTCACATGTTCACTCCCTCACAGGGAATGTTTGTCGATATGTTATCTCTCTCTAAATTCAGACCTAAAGAATCACTCACAATGGAACTGATCATACAAGATGAAATCGAAGCAATAGCTTCAGTGATTCACTGTACATTCAGACCAAAGAATTAACTGCTGACTGATGGAATAACTGTTGAACTCAAGCTCACCCCAGACCCACTACTCAGTGTAAAACATGAATGGAACAAAATGTTGCATTAACATCTGCATTTTAAATCACTAGAGCAAATAGTCACAAGTGCAGCACTTGAGATGATGCTGAAGATGATTCATAGAGCAAACCCACTCATGAAAAGTGGAGCAACATGGACCGTAACAAAAGCAATAAGCAAATGATTCAGAGATAACAGTTGGCAAAACACGCATAACCATTTGCTCAAGGTCTAACAGGGTCCCCGATATTTTTATTAATTTCCATACCTTTTGGACTTTGGACCTTTGGAATTGACCATTTAAATGGTATGGCCACTTGTGTGTTGGTATTGTTTCATAATCCTCTTCCACGCAATAATTTGCACATAATCTTACCAGTTTTTTGTTGGGTTTAGTTGAGTTTACAACTCATCTGTAATAAATTTAACTCGTTCTAAAACTCTATGCAAATTAGAACAACACTGCATCAGTGGTTTAGCAATGGAAGAATGAGGAGAAACTCTTTGAAAAGTTTCAACACCATGCAGCCATTTCCTTTCGCCACATCTCATTGACAGCATTGGAAAAGCACTTGGGAGTCCAGGAAAAACACAACGCTGGCCAGTTTTATCCAATCTGTGAAGTCTCCAGTGTGGGTGCACTTATCTTACAGCTTGTTTCCCCTCTCTAGTCAACTGCTGGGCAACACACTGAAGCCATGCTGTGACCTTTTCACTGGTTCACTCACTGGCCAACAAAAGTGTTTAAAACGCCAAAAGTGACAAAGAGCAGCCAATAGATAATCGTGGCTAGATTTCTATAGAGAAAATCGAATGCATAAAAAAACATGCCAACATCAACCAAAGGCTTCCTTTTTGTGTATATTCAATAAATTTTGTTGTCACAAAAATGTCAGGTCCTATTTATGCACTGAGTTCCAATTACAAATTACAATGAAACTTAGAAAATAGCAGGCCCATCTTCATTCCTCAGATGCAGGAATGGTGATGTAAATCTCTCCTGAGAGTCCTTTATTGGGATTTTAATGGCTTGTGGGTTTATAACTCAATTTTAAGGCCCGAAACATTGAGGAAATCATACCATCTGAACAGTGCTGGACAATAAAAAAAAACTTTAGCACATTTTTCAAGTATATGTACTTTATCAGAGTATTTTTATTTTGGGAAAATTTTATTTTTACTTCATTTCAAAGCATAATATCATACTTTTTACTTCACTACATTCCATAAAAGCGTATCATTCCTTATTATTTCAAACGGAAGAAATAGCCACACCTTCTGAAATGCAAAACGTCCAATTTGTGAACGAGTTGCTTCTTTACACTGCTGAAGTGGTTCACAAATAACACTGAACAATTAATTTGCAAGTTGGACTGATCCAATTGAAACTGTTCTTCCGAGTCAAAAACTCACTGAATTGGAATGACATGAGGGTGAGTACTTAATTAAAAATTTTATTTTTGGGTGAACTAACCCTTTAATGCTTATATGCATCTACCCCTAGAGCTTTGGTACCAAGTCGATACTGAAATTTTAAAAATGTGATGCTTTGAGCACTGCTGAGCGGATTCGTAAACACCTCTGATTGGCCATTGGGCTCACAGCTCATCGAATATGTCTCTGATTGGCTTCAATGATCAACACTTCAAAAAGTAGTCAATAGTCATCAATGACATTCTTCACAGAGCGCTTACACAGATATACACAGGAGCATTTGAAAGGAGGCGTCTATCGTGGACCAGTTCCTCTCAAAATGTTGACATTTTGCCCTGTGACGTCTGTACATTGTATTTGTATTTTACTAGAGGTTGCCACATATTTACACAAATTTTGTTTTTCCTGATTCTTAAAATAATATATGGTATATTATTATCATGTATTAAATGTATGTTAAATGTTAATCTTTCTTAGTGCTAACTACTGACTAGTGCTGGCTAGAATAAATATATGCTTTGTCAATCAGTAATGTTCACTTTTAATACTTAAGTTAAAAATCAAATACTTTTACTCAGGTAAAAATGAAAATGAGTACTTATACTTTTACTTGAGTAATAGGGTATCTGTACTTTAACTCAAGTATGTGACTTGTGTAATTCATCCACCACTGCATCTGAAGGGATTCTTTTTACTGCAAACTGCAGATGTTCAATTAGTTGTAGTGAAAAAGTACTTTAAGAAAACTATATTAGAAGCTTTCTGGTGGCAGTTAAACAAATTAGGGGATTTTTTTTTCATAAATATCACAAAATACACATGTTCAAGAAATCAAAACATCCTCTAAGAGCTAAAAAGGCCACTCGAGTGAACTCTTGGACTGACAAAAACACGCTGTGTTACATACTATGTGCTATTTGATTGCAAGGAATGTGGGAGGGAGACTTCAGAAACTTCAAAATGAAGATTTTGAGAAGGTCCAGCTTGGTTGGTAAAGGACGGTACCAATAGTTTCATGCACTCCCTTTTTTTTGAGACATGCCATAAGCCAGGGCCCAATCAACCATGGGGAGAAGAAAAGGAAGGGAGGACACCTCCTAAAGCTGTTAGCTCATACATATATATTTCAAGCATATAGAATGTAGGTCACACTCAATAGCTGGTAACACTTCAGTGGTTTCTCTCACTGGAACCTCTCTGGTTAACAGTTAGAGATGACTGCATTCATAAAATTTAAGTGGATTTTTCACCCTAAGCAAACATAATCTGTAACCACTTTCAAAAATGTTTAAATGGACATTAGCTATTGTAAAAAGTCTCCTCTAAATTGGACATTTGTGAAAGAGTGACTCATTAAGTGTGCACTCATGTTTTGTAGCAGTCATTAAGATATTTTCACTCCTGCTGGAGTGAGCAGGAAGGGCTTGGGTAAATGAGGAGAGACTGTTACGGGCTATTATCTCCTAGTTCTGATAGAAAAAGGAAGAGATATAGGTGAGAGGTTAAAACAGTGATAGTCCAGAGCTGTTCAATTTTAACCGAGTCAAATCACGGCAGCTGTCAGGAGTCCTTGCTGCTGGATGACCACACCCATGCAGTGACCGATGTGACCATTTAACCACTTGCATAATACTAGATGTCATATTTAAGCAACAACATAAAATATTTTAATACAGCTGTGCCACTGAGTGTATATTGATGGGGAAATCTTAATATTAATTTAAGAAAAAAATCTAAATGAATTAGAGACTAATTCCAATAGTCTCTAATTATAAATGCTTCTCAGCAAGGAATGTGGGCTGGGGACCCTGTCAGATAAGGGTTGCTGTGTTGGAAAATTGGCACAGACAAAGCTGAAACACTTAAACCTTGAGCAAGTTTTAGTAATTGTCAGTAGCATTTTCTTATAAAACACATCAGCAGCTTCAAAAATCATGACTACATGCAATTATATAACAGATAGATGTGGGCCTTGCTTCAGAATGAGGCTGAATTTTCATTTCATGCCACTTTTATTATTTTTAATATGTAATAAGTAAGTTTCAAGGGGTTGCTGCTCTGAACTTCCAGTAGCTCCCATGACAATATTCACATTATAGCAATGCCACTCACTCGATTATGCAAACAAAAATGTGAATGCTTCTGCAGTTATGACCCACAGACCTTGTTTTAATTATAAATTAAACTATTCATACAAAATTCCTTGAGAATTGAGCTTGATAAGTCAAATTCACTTTATAATGCACTTTATAGAGCACCGACCCCAGTTTCAAAAGCATCTTATTGATTTTTTTTCGCCTTTTTTCCCCTAGGAGCCTGCTTTGGTGGTTCCAATGACCTAGTGCCTCAAATGTTCATGGAAGCGTAAAGTTGACTGGCAAAGCTTTGGCACTGAATATGTAACAGGATTGACAAAACTCTTCCATTCCCCCTTCATGTGCGTCTTGTTTTTCTCCACAACAAACGATACATTTCACAATTAAAGATAGTCAACAAACTGTATAATACAAAACGCTTCACGGATCTCGCCCTTGGCGAAAATAAAGCGTTTCCAGCTGGGGAATGAGCGCGCGATGGACGCGGTGGGTGTGGAGAAGATTTGACAGGGAAAAAAACGCATCATAAGCCTGTCAAAAGTGAAGCGCGTTTGATTTCACGCGCGGGGTAATTATTTTAAAAATTAAACGACCAAATATCCAATTAAATACCAATATATTTAACATACACAGCTAAATTCAGATCTGCACGGCCATATTGGATCATCCCACCCAGTTTCATCAGTATATTACTAGATGTGGTTCTCCCACACCCGAGCACGTACTGCTTTAACACGGGGATGCGCTTCAAAACGCACCAGCGTGTTTTCACAGAAGGCTTGTGCTACAATTTATGTAAACATATGATACAATACGCAACCTTTTTACTCATTATCAAGCCATCTGTACTCTCTTCGCAGAGGTAAATGTCACTTATCTCGCATAGCTACATTTCAATTGCGGTTATTGCATTGTAACCTATAAAAGACATTCAGACGATTTAAAGCGCCATTGCAATGCCAAGCCTACAGTATAACAACAAGACATAGACGTCAGGAAATGAAAGGCAATAAAACCCGCAGGAAAATAACAATTGTTCTGAAATGAATACTTACTCAGTGGCCAGACCCGTTCCCTTTCGATAGCGAATGTTTCTCTCGCGCCCGCTTAGAAAAAAACAAACCCCCGCTCGGAGGCGTAAACGATACAGACGATCAATATGACTGAGCTGCTACTATCTAATGATGGGCATTAATTCGGTTATTCTCTCGTGTTGCAAAAATCGCTGTTGGCGGGGACGTGTGATCTGCTTTCCGGGGAGCGGCGCTCGACCCGACGGTGAATGTGTTCTGGCGTCCCTTTGCAGCAGCAGAGCAGATCTCTCACATGGCTTCAGGATGGAGCGCGCGACTGTTGACTCCACAGCAGCCAAGCCTTTGTTTCCCGCGCGACAGTTATTCCGCGAGCGTGTTAAGGGCAATGTCTGGCATCTCCTCCTCCAAGTGAGAGTGAGAAGAGATGCTTGGATACGCCTCCCTCTGGACAACTGAGGGGCTTTTAAACGATGTAAACACAGAATCGAAGCACAGATTGATGGTAGTTGTTATTTATGTTAACATTGTTGGAAATTTAGGTTAGAAATTCTCAGTGTTTCCCAATATGTTAGAAGCTATAATAAGGAATAAAGAGAAAATATCTATAAATTCCATAAATATCAGCATTCAGACTTTTTTTTTTTTTTCAGGTGGCACTGTACATTTAGGTCATTCGTTAACATTATATAGTTTCTTAACTAACAGTGAAAAATACTTCTAAAGCATTTCTGAGCATTTACTAATACAATAATAGTTGCGTTTTTATTAACTACCATTATCAAAGATTAAGAAACACTGTAACCAATGTATTGCCCATTGTTAGTAAATGCATTAACTAATGTCAACTAATGGGATCTTATTGTAAAGTGTTACATTCATGGTTTAAAGTGGTCATGAGGAATCAATGACAACATGAAAAGTTAGATACTGTTTGTCATGAACACTAGAAGAAATATGAATATAAGTTTTGGCAAGCTTGTACTGGTACTGGCTGTGAGTAGCTCCTGTTGGTCTACATAGATGAATCCCAATGTTAGGAGGAACAATCAGGTAAAGATTCTAGTTCATCAAGACCATCGTTTTAACATATTATTTAAAAAACAAGAAGCAAAACATAAACTAGCAATATGCAGGTATAAGTGCAGCACAACATATTTTTTTCACACGTGAAGAGAGTTTTTACATAAGACTTTTAAACAAGAGGTCAGAGTTTGGATGGTTAACATGTTCCTTTTAGCCTCTACTGGTACTTGCCAGAACTACATGGGGGCAAAAAGCTTTCTTTTTTTTTTCCATTGACACCCATTCAAAAAATTGTTCTAAATAGCCTTTTTGATGTGCTAGCCAAACAACTGCCACTGAGATGAACTGAAATGCTAAGGGTTAGATATCTCCAGGTATTATAGACCTCCTTAAAGGTGCAGTAAGCAATTTCTGAGAATCATTGTTGATATTTTTCTATCAGCACAAATAAACACACCCCTCCCTTCATTGCTCTGCCCCTGAAATGCACAAACACGCAAAGCAAGAGTGGATGTCTCTTTATCATAGCAGAACCGAGGCAAAATAAAGCTTTGTGAAAAATAAAGCGAAGATGGCAAACGAATGACAAGGAATAACAAAAAATGAACATATACAGTACACGCGTATATAAGAGCAAGTGTTTGTTGGTATAGTCGGCAGCAGCACGCACTCAAAACCAATGCTATTCACATATGGAGTACAAACAACGCAACCTCTGAGTCAGTTTTCAGTCCTTCCAGCTTAGGTCTTTCTAGTACTGGAAAGTTTTTAATTTATTTTTTAAATTTTTTTATTTACCAGGCTCTTAAACTCTTGCCTGATCATAACTCTTCAGCAGTGTTTTTCAGAAATTGCTTACTGCACCTTTAAGCTTTTCTAACCTTTTCTAGGTAGGGCTGCAGTTGGTTATTGGACAGTGTCAGAAAACATCCCAGTCTGATTTGCTAAACAGTAAAAGTTTAAGAAACATGTTAACATAAGGAAAAAAATATTAAGACTTGAAACATTTGAAATAAAGATAAAAGTTTTCCCAAGTTCTGGTCTAAGTTTGAGGATGAGTCTCACAAAACTTAGAAAACCGCAAGCTTTTTTCAATGTAAATTAAAAATCATTTTTTACTTTCCTAATTCCCTATGTATGTGTACACATTAAAATAGCACACAAGAAGAATATTCAAATGTTCTACAGTTCAAAATTTAAATATTGTATATTTAAATATAGTATAATGTTGTCTTCTGATTTCTTATTGGTAATACATTCAAGTAAAGTAGTGATATCTCACTCCCTCTCTTTATATCCTTCAAAACAATCTTGAATCATGGATATTTTTATGCCCTATCAATGACTTAATCTCCTGTAGGGGGCGTAAAGGCTCCATTCATGAAAGCCATATTTCCTCAACTGGAAGAGTGCATCAATTCTCACATAGCCTATATTTTTGAATCCTGAATATATAAATTTTGTAATCTGCAGTGAGAACAAAATGCAAGGTGTTGAAAACATCCTGAACTGGGAGTTCACAGTTGTGAAATTAGATGCAGTAGCATAAATGTAATCCATCTTTTATGGCAAGACTTTTTCTTCGACTTGCATCAGGGAGATTCTAATGCGTTGCATCCTCTTAAAACAACATGAATTACCTTTGAGGGCAGAGTTGTATTTTCTGTAGTCTGCACATGTAGAACAAACCAGTTTTGTGAATGCACACTGATCCTTGGCCATTGCTGATGAAATGATATTAGCATTTGAAGATATAGCCAAACGTGAATGAACAGCACTTTAAATGTGTTCTTCCGGGAGACTATGACTCATAAATGCTTAGTGTTGCTGTTGGAACCCACATTTGATTGGTACTGCATGCATATTTATATTTATGAGCCAGCCTAAATGCGAGGAAATAAAGATATTAGTTATCCCTCTCATAACTTCAATATGAACCAGTCTGTTTCTGACATTTGAAGGTCAACGCTCAAGCTCCGCTATACAAGGCCAATTCGTTTAGTCTACAAAGAAGGGAGAGGTAGAAGGAAAAGGAACTGAAGACTCAATCTCAAGCCTGTTAGTACTGCAGCAGCAGGGGTTTGCCATAGGGCTATCACATGTAAAGATCAAACAAGCACCGTTTCGCTCTCATACTCAGTACCAATTTTGGAATAAATTTAGTTAAATATAATGCTCAAGTTTTTTTTTTAAGATGTGAGAGATTTGTTTTCTACTGAAGGATATGTTCAGGGGCATTGAATGGTGGTTTTGGTTGATAATTGATGTATTACTGTTATGGGAATTGAGAGTGAAGCTGCTGTTTTGTAAAAACAGAAAGGCCTGCACAAAGAGTTGAATGTAATTAAAGAGGTATCATGTAGTCTGGAGGATTTCACTTCTTTTCTGTAATTCTGTAATTTGGACTATAGAGAATACTTGAAATGTGACATCCTTTGGTACTGTCCTTGAATTCTTTGTGAAAATGAGTGGTGTGTCATGCAGAGCACAAACTGTTGGCCTGTGTAGGATTTTTTTTTTTTTTTTTTCACCAGCATCCTGCTATTTTCGTTCAGAGCATCTGTGCCACACAAATCACCTGGGTTTTGAGCTGGGAGAGGGAAGGAATCATTCAGTGGAGACCCAACAGCGGATTTTAGGACAGCAAAATCAAAGAGCATGCAACAGTATAAGAATCTCGACTGTAAAAAAAAAAAAAAAGAAAAAAAAAAGTGGGTACTTGCAGTTGTTACTTAAGGATATATTTCTTTCTGATATAACCCTTAAATTTAGTTGTGTTGGTGTAACCTAATGTATTTTGTTTGAATCAGTAATGCTAAATAATATTTTTGATTTGAAAAAAAAATCAATTAATTTTGATTTTACTGCATGAAGCACATTTTTAGGTAATATTTTTTTGCAATAATTTTTTTATTCTAGCTTCAAGTAGAGGTGTAAGAGACATTTATGTTGATTGCCTATTTTAGGATTATGTGTGAATAATTTTATATTTAACAATTCAATGCATAGAGAAAATTATGGTAAGATAAGGCGGTTTTACTGTGAAGAATGAGAAAGTAAAAACTCCATACATCTGGTTTTGTGATTTCAAAACACAGGACAACAAAAACGAAGCCATAGAAATACGGAAAATCTACTTTTTCCATTTTAAAGATATGAAAGCTCTAGCGCAGGTTCTGCCAGGAGGACTCAAATGTTACGTCATTGAGTTTAGATCTAACCAATCATTATCCAACACTTGTAGTATATAAGATCGGTACTAACACACGTCTGAGATCGCAGATGCTGACGTCAGCCTTTACCTCCATCCTCCCCACCACCACCAGGATGGTCCCTGTCCATACCTCTGGGGGGGGGTCGGCTACACCCCTGCCTTCATCTTCAGGCAGGAAATGCAGAGTCCGCAACCCTCAGGATCTAAGCTATGGACGGGGCCTACGCCAAAGAACTTTCTTACTATATTTGCTTGCTGATTGTTAATAAATATCATTGTTACGTTATCTTACCTCCCAAGTCTTTTTGGTCGAAATGGTTTCTCTGGAGCCCCACACATGAAATCCGGAAGAAAAATACAAAAAGTGGCCATGTTTTTTTTCATTTGTTTGTCTGTTTGTTTTTTATGTGAGCAAATGTATTTTGACAAGCAAACCCTTTTTTACAACATAAAAAGACAATTAGATATGACTCACTTAATGACATTTTGAATTTTCAAAAAAACATGCATCATTTCTTAGATGAAACCCACTGGCTCATCTTGAGATGAGATGAGTCTGTAGATGAGTCTGTAGCGGCCACATATCTCACTCTTTACAAACTGATTGATTGAAATGAAATAAGCACTACAGATGAAACAATCAAGGCAGTCTGAGCAGTAGCAGTAATGGAAGTGAGGTTTTTGGCCATTAACAAACTATTCATGTTGACTCTTTCTATCTTCCTGTGCATGCACATGAACTCATAATCAAGCAAACATACAGTCTTCCCAATTATCTGTTGTAAGAACAGTGTAACTGTGTCAGAGCGTCAGCCTGCAGGGCATGCTCATAGCGACGTAACCATTTAGAATCTTCATGCATCTGCAAGCAAATTCAAATCATTTCACTCATGCTCAAATCACCCTTCAGATCAACCTACACTGCACATTATGATTGTGAGATGCAAGAAGGCTCACACTTGTAAATGAGAGTAGGCCAAGTCAAGTTGCATTTTCCAAATCATGGTAATTTCAGTTTTTGTGTTGTATACTTGTCACCTCTAAATACATTTTTATTCGTTTGTTCTGAGGAGCAAGTGCAAGTGAAAGCAGTGTGAGGTTTCTCTTCACCTTCTCATATGAAGTGTACACACAATGCACTCTGGATAAATAGGAAATTGATGTGGTAATTCGGTAGTGAATGTGAGGAAGCATTTGAAAAGATAAAGCTAAGTTTCTCAAAAGCTTTTTCAAATTCACTATAATGAACACTGAATGGGGCCTTTTGTTACTGAAGCAAATTGAGGGACAGTACAACTTGTTCTTGCCTTTCCGTCTGTGCTCATGTCATTTGTGCCAGCTTCACCATTTGTGGATTAATCTGTCGATTAATAAGTCCAGGTTCTTCACCTTCTCTTGTGCTTAATTTCCTCTGATCAATAGTTAACCTGCGTTCATCCAGGTCACAGAGATGCTTCTTCCAGGATTACTGTGTCTTTGAGGTAGGCCTGCTTTGTGGCATGATGAAATAAAATGTTCTAGCATGTGAGTAGACAACTGTTGTATTACCCTAAGTTCTGGAAGGAGTGTAAAACAATGGCTGTTTATTAACAATCACAACCATCAAAAAGTATTCATATTTAAAGGTGCAGTAGGTGATCTGGGAAATGCTAACGTCCAAAGCTACACATACAGCTGCTCTCGGCAAAGCATCACGGCTTTAAATTATCTCATGTCTCAAAGCATATAACATTACAAAAATAATAAATGTAAACAACTTAGAGAGCTTGTACCTGACTGCTGCAGATTCATTTCAGTGTTGATACTGTTGACATGGATACGAACAATTCCGAGTCTGACTGAACAGCTCTTGTTAGAATCTCACAGGTTGCCATCTCTTAATTACGGTAGTTTTTGCGGGAATACAGCATAAGCTTATTCGGTAGGAGCTGTAAAAGGTGGCTGCTGTTTGTTTGCGCTGCTCTGTGACTGAGGTCTGTCTATATAAACTCTACATAACATGAAACGCGCTGATGTTTTATGATGTCTGGATGCACGAGGGTATGTAAAAAGATAAGTTGACAGGCAGGTAGGACATTGTATTATTGCATTCGGACAGAATATAATAATTGGATGAAAATTTTATGGTCTTACGCCTTCCACAGACAATATATATTTATAAAAATACATTTAGAGCATTTAGCATATAGTGACTGCTCTAAGGATCTGAGGAGACTTTCAACCAATATAACAAAAAATGCTTCTGTAGAGAATCGCCTATTGCACCTTTAACATAATTGTGACATTAGCTGTTGAATACTCTTCTTCACCATCTACACTTAATCATGTATTGTTTATATTAGAGTACTAGCAATTCTAAGCCACATAGAGAACTTGTAGGTTTCATTTGACAATAATTGTAAAATGAATAATTCCTTCTCGTTGCTTTGGTCTGCTTGGTCTAAATTGCTTAAATAACATTGATTTCTAGTCCAGAACCCCCAAACATTGTGTCTTGCTGAACAGTTGTGGTTTTGATTGATAGAACAAGTGTGGTTTTGATATGCTTAGGATACAAGGATACAGCCTTGATGTCATCTTACAATTCAGACTGCTAGTCTATATATCCAAAAAACACAAAAACAACTTTCCCCATTGCTGTCAAAAGCTCAATCCCTGTACTTATCTTCTTGTAATGTTGAATCACCACAAGGAGGTCAAGACTGTGCTATTGGTACAGTCATGCCAGCCTGGGCTGCAGCTCTTTTTATGACCCACTAAGGGAACATTCACTCTTCTTGTAGAGCTGCAATATTGAGTCAGAGTCTGACTTGGCCCAGGGCACTGAATGTTTAATGCACAATTCTGAAATAAGTATGATTTGATCACTGTCTTTAAAACAGGAGTGTCACGCAACTCACGCCATATTCTCTCCAACTGTTTTAATACAGAGAGTCCTTTCTCTAGAAAGAGGCTTCTATGAAGATATTTGTGTCTTCCAAGGCTCTAATTTATCATTTGTTATTGAATACAGTCATGCTTATTATGTAGTCATCTTGGTGTGTCTTGTCTATTATCTTATCAGCTCCTCTGTTTGCCCTCACGTATTTAAGGCCTCAGTTTCTGTCTGTTCATTGAATAGCTTTGTTTTACATCAGGATGAATGTGATATGTTTCTCCCTGTTGGTGCTTCTGTTTATTGTTTTGAGTATTATATTAAAAGTCTCCTTGAGTATATCTCCTTCGTCATGCGCTTTAGTACAGCCACCACATGTGACGCCCACAAAGAATACCAGTAATTGCTGACCTTGTGGGGACAAAGTTTTTGGGGGGCTCGTGATAAAAACAGGTTATAAATCATACTAAATGATTTTTTTTTTTATGTAAAAAAATGCAGTTTTCTGTGAGGACTGTGTTTAGAGGCAGGGTTAGGGGATGGAATGTACAGTTTGTACAGTATAAAAATCATGTCTATGAAAAGTTCCCATAAAATGTGTTTATATTAATTCTCAGAACAATTATTTGAAGAAATATTGGCTATTGTTTAATGTACTAACACTCACGAATTACTATATGTGTTTCCCTAAAAATTATCTAAAATATTATATAAAATATATTAATGCACAATCTAGTGTAAGCGAGAGGCATAAATGCATGGGATGTTGATGTTCTGAAACAGTTATAAAACTAAATTATTTATTACTGTGGATGATAATCCATTTAACAAAACTCTCTTAATGCAAATTTATGAAGGTGAAGAAGAAAAGCAGTAAACACAATCACTTGTTTTCCATACAGTTGATGTCTAAGAGAATCAAGGATTTTAACACAAAACAATTATCACAATTCACTAGATTCACTGACTGAAAGCAGATAGTATTATTACAATTTTATTTTTCAAAGTTTGTTACAAAAACATTAACACTGGGCAGCAAAATGAAAGAGGCCATCCCTGCTGATATGTAACAGTCCATCCAAGGTCAAGACACATCCATCCAAGAAGACACATAAATAAACACACATGCAACACTAACAAACAAGCAAGAGTACTTCATATTTTAGTATAAAAAGGAGAAAGTGACTAGGCCTACTTAAAACTGATTCCACAGCAAAGCTATGAGACTTCTTACATGTTATCCACATAATAAATCTGCCCTCAGTGAGCCATTAGAGAACTGAACCATGATTTCCTCTTGTACAATACAATGTCCTTGTATATGAATGAAACTTCAAATAAAAATGTAAATATGGTTGGTTGCTTTGTCTTGGCTTATGAGAACATAGCTTGATCTTGAAAGAGGCAACATTTTCTTCACCGCAAATTTGTGAAGATGGAAAAGAGCAGAAACCCTTAATACATGTATTAATTACAACTTGATTTTGTATGTAATTTTTTTGGGAGTTTGTGGGTCATCTTCCCTCACAGTTTGTGTATAAACACTCAACAGCCTCCTCAAGTCTATATGATCCTCTTGGTGCTCCACTGCACTAATCCACCCCAGATGCTCAATGTGAGATAACCAAGAAGGCTGTCTTCTCTTGCCATCCACTGAAAACACAATTATTCACATTGGAGTCCTCCCAAAAAGAAAAACAAAACAATTAAACAAACAAAAAAAACTCCTCAGTCTTTAAACTGTCTGTTTGTTTGCAAGTTCTTAAAGAAGTGGTCCGGTTCTGGGTGAGGCTGTCCGGGCTCCCAGTCTTTAGCTGAAATCGAGGAGTTACGGTGAAGTGAGGAATCTCGGCTGAGACTGCTGTCCAAAAGTAGGTCAGGATGAGGTGGCGGAGGCAGGATCCCTGGGTCAGGCTCGCTGGTAGAGGAACAGAGGGAGTCTGTTTTCATGGGACGATAATCACGCACACATTCCTGCCTGGGCAGTGTCCGACTAGTCTCATGGACCTCTGTGCTGCCATTGGAGGTGCTTCTCCAGTCCCAGGTGTTCCCGTTGCCTGAAGACAGACGGACCACTGGGTGATGAGGAGCGTGAGCGTCTATTGTGACAATGCTGCTTCTGTCTTGCTCTGATGGGATGCGGTAGTATGGAGATTCTGAGCCAGTGCTGGAGGTAGCACAGGACGAGGCGGTCTCAGAGGACTTTGGTGTGGTGATGGTAACTGGACCGTGTTGCTTAGACATGGCAATGACCTGCATAACCCTTGGCTGGTTGGGTAGCCGTGGAGGTTCTGGCGTGGCAGCTGGTACCGGACCTCCTTTCTCTGTCATGGACAGCCATTTAGCCCTTGTGGTGGCGCTTTTAGGTGACACTGGTGGTGGTCTGGTGGCTTCCTCTGGGATATGAACCAACTGCGGGGCACCGGGTCTCTGAGGCATCATCACCCTGGGACCACCTGCTGCTGTCGTTGCTCCCCTGTTGGCTTGCACAGTAGGATAAAGGGAGGACGGCATGCCCAGCTCATCTGAACCTTCCTCCTCGACTCCACCAATTCCCTCCGCAGTTGCTCCCTCCTCCTCGTCCTCGTCCCTAAGGCTGAGACTGCGCATCTCCATTGATTTCTGTTTCCATTCGGACACCAGCTGCTTAGAACGCTGAGAGTCCATCGGCACATGGAATGTCATGTGACGCTGAGCAGGCTCCTCCATAGCGTTGGTGTTAGCACGGGGCAGTGTGTTACTGAAGGTCACCATCGTCTCCTTCCCCATCGGGCTGCGAGGAGCCAAGAGCTCGACATCTGCACTAGCTCTCTTCAGGCTGCCCATTGAAGCTTTCTCTCGACGCACCTTACGGTTCAGGCCAGCAACATGTGGCGGGGCCGAGATCTCATCGTTGCTCTCAGAAGCATGGGCCTTTTGATACACAGAGTCATGGCCACGCTGTGTCAGTTCTCTTAGTGGATCTTTTTGTGGAGGATGGGGTTGCTTCAATGGCCTAGGGGAGGCTTCTTCATTGGACCTAAAGTTCCCCACAGCATATAGTGCCTGCAATGTGAGAAACATTTGTTATTGGAAGGGTAATGAGAGTCCACTAATTAATCTGACATTTAGGTAGTGCATCTGACTTTTTAAGTAGTGCATTTGCTTACATTTGTGGTTAAGACAATTAAAAGCTTAGTGTTTAGCCATTTTGGGCTCATTTTGTGTGTGTTGTTTTCAGTTTGTCTGCACCCCATTCTATTATAAATGTTTGTCTTGGAGATTGTATGATTTTATGCACTTGCTTGTAGCTGTAATAACCAAATCCATTAGTTAGAATTCCACATACTTTTGGTCACCTAGTTTAAAAACAAAGCACGTACTTTTCATCAGTTATACAGAGCTTAAAGTCTTTTAAAGTTTTATTATATGTCTTTCTCTTTTTCTGTCTACTGATTTTTTTCTATTTTAATGTAAATGATACATTCAGAAATTGTTTCAACCCACTTGACTGGTTATGGAGATTATAACACAAAAGCATATCAGAGGAAAGAGACGAAGCAAAGAGATGACATGGAGAGAGTGAAAAGGAGCTGTGAAATTGTCCCTGATGAATCCTGGAGGATTTCTCTTCCTCTAATAGAATAGAAATCCTAAATATAGAGCTTGCAGTCGACAGATTAGAAAAGAGTGAAAGAGTGGAAGATAAATAAGTCTTGATATCCTCTACTATCCCAAAACTGAAGCTGTCAAAGCATAAAAATTTCAGAGAAGCAAATTACAAAACAGTTGAAAGACTCACTAGATAAACAGCGATGCCAGCCCCAATCACAAAGCCCACGTAGACGTCAATCGGATGGCTTCGATACTGGGTGATTTGGGTCAGACTTGCAAGGGCTGCTGCTATGGCAAATGCAAACACCAACACAGGTTTCAATAGCTTGGTGCTGTCTGAGATGGTGGCATTGAAGTACATCTGAGTAGAGAAACATGAGTGTCACAAAAACATGACAAATGCTCAAGTAAAACCCTAAAAATATGAAAAGACCCCTAACATCTATCTCAAATGAAATATTTCTTAACTTAAAGTTTTGTTTTTTGCTATTGTTCTAAGTTCATTGTAAAGTAAATGCTAAAATATGATATTTGTAATATAATTTAGAGCTAATTCAATATAAATAATTAAATAAAAACAGTGATACTATAGCCACAGATCTTACGAGTTAAATATATTTGCAGCTACTTAATTTTACTTACTTAAATGGTTAAGTTTGCTATTTGAGAAGACACTTGTACTTCCATGGGGAAAGATATATAATTCCTAGTCCACTTTACTTCAGGCTTCAAATGCCTGTTTTTTTTTTGTTTTTTTACAACAACCAGTTTGCATGCTTTTAAAGTACGGTCAGCCAATTAGATTGTACAGGATAACACTAATTTCCAATTAGAATTAACTAAAATACTCCAAATGTAGTTACAACGGCTTGAATGTCTTTCTTCACAGTCCAGAGAGAATAACTTCATTAACAGTTGGAATCCCACATTGAGTTCAACGAGGCATAGCTAACAAAAGAAGACTAATGAGCATCTCAAGCTCTACAGCTGGGAGACACCAAGCTGAATGTGGCCTATATACCCAACAGTCTATCAGCAGAGGTCACTCATCAGTTGACACGGTTCTACGCTGCTTAATACTGATGTGGGATCCTTCTAATAACAGTGCTAGCTCAATAACCACAGTGGCACAGTTTTCCAAATTAAAAGTTTTTTGCATAGATCATTCAATCAGATCATTTTTTAATCAAAGTGAGAAATGCTTACGGAGATGTAGACGGCTGCAAACCCAGACAGAGTGGCGTGTTGGGAGGGGAAAGTTTTCCTGATAACACAGAGAAAGAAAAAAAGAGAAAAAATTACTGCGACTTCAGTAACACATCACATGAATAATCACAGAGCGCAGCCAAGAGTTTTAGCATGTGAGGAAGAAATGTAAATGAGCCAAGGAAGAGATGCATGAGGAATGTACCACACTTCAGTGAGCAAAACACAATGTCATTTCTGTTCCATAGCTTCCATGTGCTGCCTGACAAGGATTTGGGGACAAATCCATTTGTAATCCTTGTTGGAAAACATTGCAATGAGATTTTTGAGAAAACCTCAAATAAACAAAGAATATCTAATTTTTCATCCTGTTTAGTCCACACATTGGATACGGAACACTATAGGGGACGAATTGTGTATGTGGATTGCATTTGCAATGTGTGTTTTTTTTTTGTAGCAGTTATGTGTAAATACAATTTGCAAATCAGGTAACCACCTAAATGCAGCAACAAAATGAATTTACCCAGTCATATGTGAGAAAGCATGGTGTTGTTTATGTGTATTCACCTTGCTGACACGATGGCATACTGGTCCCGACCTGAGCAGATGTCCTGGGTTATGTAGGGGTTTTTATCGCAGGCCACGCCTGGCAGTGTGTAGTTGGGTTTGCACACAGTTAGGAAGAAGGGAGCATGATAGCCAGTGGCCAGCTGGATAACGTCAGTCACCAATGCAGTGGCGCAGAGCCCAAACACATGAACACCTGTGAGGGGACGAGAAACTGTCAGGAAACGTGTGAACAGAACCAGGCTTGTTTTTTGTTTGTCTGTGTGAATCTTACGTGGCCAACACTCGACCATATGCTTCTTCCAAAATAGACAAACCTGTAAAAATGTCTGAATGCTGTCAAATGTATGAATAATGAAGGTCAGAAGAAGTCTCAAGTATTAAAAATAAGAATAAGAGATCTAGTGGACAGTCAAATTGTTCTCCTCAAATTTAAAGCTGTTTTGTGTACCATTCAGAAGTATATTATTTGTATTTTAACTGTAACCTCCTTATTCCAAACGTTGATCACAAATCACAAATTGTGAATGTGTGCATTTTTTAAAACTAAATATTGTTTGCAAATAATTTAATTTGATCAGCCAACTTCATAACTACAATATACCTGGAACTTTACCGCTCTTATTTCTTTTTCTTTATTCCCTTAAATCCCTTTTAATTCTTGAATAATAATAAAATAATAATAATAATACAAAAATGTTGGTCCCACATAACTGTTTTCATTATTCAGTTTATCCATTTTAAAAATATGCAGAATATTTCACAAAATTTTGGTATAAAGAGACTTCTTTAAAACATTAAAATATTACAGATATTATTCATTTTTATTCTGTATTTTCTTTTCATTTTAATATTCTTATTCTATGATGTACTTAAGTCTATGCATGTCCAGTATATTGGCCACAGAATCATTGTTTTCCCTACAGAAAAACATAATCATTGCATTTGTTATTTATAAATGTGTATATTAACATTTTTCATAACTAAACATTGTTTAATTGTCATTTCCCATTTCAAGACTGAGATATCTCTTCACATACCCACAAAGCGCACTGTTCTGCGTAAGAAGGAGTTGAAGTTGCAGCCTCCTGCATTGATACTCCCTTCTGAACCAGAGCGAATCTTCAGTTTGGACTGCATGCAGTACATCAAGGCTTCACCCAACATGATCTAAGCCAAAAATGCACAGAAGAATGAGAGCTGCCTGAAGCAACATTAGAAATCCAATCTGTCAACTGTTTAATTATAATTTGCACAAGATGCTAAAACTCAGTCCTTGACCATGCAATTCACTGGCCATGCTGTTACTGACCACATTGCATCATTGAATAGAGTAAAAGAATTTTGTGCAATTTTCGCAGTAGCTACACGGAGATAAATAGGTTAGGCCGTTTATGAATAGAGTATGAACACTCACAGACGCTGCAGGGCCAGCAAAGGCCAGGCTGAGCAGCATGAGCAGAGGGATGAGCTCGTCTCCTGTTTCCACATAGGGCATGCTCAGTGTGCGGTCATGGCAACGGAACCCAACTTTGGCTGGCTGTAATACGTCTGTCAGCTCCAAGAAGTAAAGAGAGATCATGGAGGATGCCACTATTGGCAGCTGAGAGAGAGAGAAAAAGAATTGGTGGGTTATGGGAAAGGTGCACAGGAGTGGTGGAAGGAATCAGTCAACATTTACTGCATGGACACATTCATGAATTATTTATACAAACTATATTAGGCATACAGTGGCCACCAAAACATTTGAACACTTAATCCAGGCTTAAAAATGTATGAATTATTTGAAGAAAACAAAAGTGTAAATGCTTTCATATTGTAAAAAACACATTTTTCAAAAAAAAAGAGAAAAACTTAAGACCAAAAGTATTAGAACTCTTTTGGACTGTCACAATCTGTGCCGTTTCGTTTCATACACCCTTAAGCTTGTTTATTGTCAGTTTCTTGAGTTTTCTTCCTTGTTGCGATGGTTCTTCATTATTTATCTGTGTCCTTCAGTCCTGTCAGTGTTTTTGTTTCATGCACACTATTACGTTGCCTTCGCTTGTTTGGATTATCTTGGTTTGATTTTTTTTTAATCCACTGTAATGAAATTCAAACTAGTCTATCAAGACAAATAATAAATCTAGCTGTAAAAACATTTTCCATTCATGTTTCACAACAATTTTTCTTAGATGTTTACATCAATATTATCTCTTTGAAAAGGAATTGAAAAGCAGTTTAAGCCAAATAATCCTTTCTGAAATCCTGTTAAAATCTCAACCCTGTTAAAGATGTACTTGACATCGCTTTCATTTAACATGACAAGAAACTGATCTCTGTTATCCAGCTTATGACTCACTATATGTAAAATAAATGGCATCTTTGGTGTTAAATATCAACAATGAAATATCACATTTGTGAGTCTATCCATGTCATTTATTAGACAGCTAAGATGCACATTTCATTTTACAAGCTCATAAGTTTCATCACATCATTATATTGTAACTCAAAGTGACATGTAAATGGGATTCTATGCAGATGACTCCCCTCACAAGATAAGGCAGTGGTGCGTAACATGTCATGGAATTTTTTTAGGCAGTTTAAGGGCAGGATGAAGAATCATTTAGAGATTGTTAAAGCTTCACCACAACAACTGAAGTACAGTGAGAGCATACCTCCACAAAATAGAAACATGGCAGCAATGTCATGCTGTCTTTGGGAGGCTTCTTCTTGGGCTTGTCTTTTGGAGACATCATTTTGGGGCTTGGCCGAGTAAAGTCTGAAAGTGAATACAGTCAAGACAGACACATGATATTTAGATACATAATGTTGAAAGTTAAAAAAGTCTGTGACTATGCTTGTGGCATTAAATAGCCTGCTACTTTTTTTTGGCTCAAAATAGTCTTGAGTTGCGTCCCAAATGACACACTATACACTTATACGCTATATACTTATGCACTATGTACTCATCCATGTAGTGAAGGAATTTAAATTTTTATAGGTTTACTTTATCATTCACATCAGAGACTGATCCCCCCTCCCCCTCCACAACGTAATGAAAGCTGCGACAGTTTAGTGCATGAAGTGTCCAACATTCCACACTTTGTTTTTCCGTTAATTTAGTGCATCATCGGGGTATATAATGTGCACTTTTTCTTTTTGGAATTTTCTGTATGAACGCACTACTCACCTTGTTTGTACTTAAAAACGTCATAGAATAGTGCATAAGTACGCAAATTGGGACGCACCTTTGGAATAGTGTTCAAATCAGTCTGATAAATAGACCGCTGGGAATGTTTGAAAGTTGTCTTGCTAAGCATGCAAATAGTCCATGCAATTGATGCGGATGGGTAGGCACATTTAGGTAATGTAAATTTATTACTCTTATTAAAGCGTCGTTAGAGTTGAAGTTATATATTTACTTTAAATTACATGGTATTACATACACTGCCCGGCCAAAAAAAAAGCCGCTGTTTGGATTTTAATCGGCAAACACTTAAGAGTCTATGACAGAATCATTATTACAGTGAAAATGCCAATATTCATCAGGGTAAAAATTGCGAAAAAATGGTTCAGAGAGCATGAAGAATCATTTTGACACATGAATTGGCACCTCTGAGTCCAGACCTTAACCTCAGTGTAAGTCTTTAGGATGTGCTGGAGGAGACTTTACAGAGTGCTCACCTCTTGCATTATCAATACAAGACCTTCACCAAAAATGAATGCACCTTTTGATGGAAATAAATGTTGTAATGTTATTTCCATTAAGAGGTGCATCAGTAAATAAAGCAGTTTTTGTTGTTTAAGACATGAAAAGCTACACACTTCATCTTTTAGGGTTAAAAGAACCATTTCCAAACATAAAATATTCTAGAAACATAAAGGCAGAAACACACCAAGCCGACGGTCGGCCGTCGGGCAGTTTTTGTGCGTCGACCAACTAAGTTTTCTCAGTGTGTTTCGCACTGTCGGCTGAAGTTGGTCCTCGTCTACTTTTTTTCGGCCTGTTCGATATGTTGAATCGCCATCGGTCCGACGGTGAGAGAGAGAACTCTGATTGGCTGTTCAGTATAGCAAACAAGTTAGTTCAGGCGAATATAAGCAAAAGTTATGAAAGCAAGCAAAGAAGTCATGACGGCACAGACAGAAAGTTGTTTTAATTTTACCTCATCTTACCTGAGCACTCGAATGCACGAATATTTTCATATTAACATGAGAGGAGTAGAAGAACGTGATCAGCATGATTGATACTCAAAACAGTAAGCTACCGCTGCTTTGTTTATGGTTTGTATACAAGCAGTCTTTGTTTCGCTTTTCCTTTTTGAATGACGAATATTGACAAATATATCTGCTTAAACAGACAGTTATCTCCTTTATATACGGGTGTCAAGAGACGGTTTTGTGTGCCAGGTCGACTTTGGACCAAGAAGCTGCCGATGTGAGCCAACCCCGCAGTCTGCTTTTGTCCCCACTAGTTCGTTGGCGTCGGCTTGGTGTGTTCCCGGCTTAATAATCACTGTAATAATGATCCAGTCATAGACTCTTAAGTATTTGCGTAATAAAATCCAAACAGCGACTTTTTTTTGGCCGTATATATATATATATACACTGCCCGGCCAAAAAAAAGTCGCTGTTTGGATTTTATTACGCATATATATATATATATATATATATATATATATATATGTGTGTTAATGACCACTCAGCGTTTTCACTGGCCACAAGTTTGGATATCATAGGGGAAAAAATACCATATAGATATTTTTAATATTATCTCATAATTTGGCAGCAGGTATTTTAGGCTCTTGTCACTTTAAGACTGAACACATAAATCCATTATTCTGTTGCATGTATGTTTTATCTCTCAACCTTTTACGTTCACTTAAAACATAACTGACTGTGTTTACGTGAATACTCGCGAAGCATTTTGCTTTTTGACTCATTTTGACACTTTGTGTGTATTTTACTGTTTAAGTACAATAAGCAGAGAAAGAGAACTTAATTTTGAACTGAGAGGTGGCTTTATTTGTGTGCACTTTGGGTGTGAGCACAAAATCTGTGGGAATGAGTAAAATTTTGCGCAATACACACAATCCCACACTAAAATTCACGCCCTGTAACAAAAACAATATTCATCAGGAGCAAAAGAGGGGAGGGAGAGTGAGGGGAGGGGGGTTTGTGTATCAACTCGCTGTCGGAGAGATGAGGGAGTGAGAAAGTGCTGCTGGTATCATGGATTTATTCTGCGGAAAATGAGTATTGGAAGTGTGCCAGATATTTCAGTATCGATATGTATTGATATTTTTGACAACACTACATTGCACTTAGTTTATTATTTCAGATGTCTTTTTAAAAGACTACAATTGAAAAATGTATACATTATAAATAATATTCAACCTGCCAAAGTGGCTGATAGTAGCCACTGCTGAAATCTACCTGCATTTGGCGGGTTGGCAGGTGTTAATGTCAAGCCCTGTATATAATATTTTGGTAACAGGTTACAATAAGTTTCATTAGTTAAACATTAGTAAATGTATTAACTAACATGAACTAACCATGATCATTACATTTGTTACTCTATTTACTAATCTTCATTAACGTTAGTTAATGAAAATACAGTTGTTCATTGTTTGTTCATGTTAGTTCATAGAGCATTAACTAATGATAACAAGATTTTAATAATATATTAGTAAATGTTTAAAATAACATTAACAAAGATTAACAAATGCTGTAAAAGTGTAGATCATTATTAGCTAATGTAGTTAACTAATGTTTACTAATGAATGTTATTGTAAAGTATTACCATTTTTTTTTTGACTGGCCTTATGAAATAAAAACATTTTAAATAGAAGAAAAACTAAAAGATTTTTTTGTGTGATATAGGTTTTCAGAGGTCATGATAATCGATTTTGAAGCAAACCTTGCCATGATATAAAGCTCATCAACCATATCCTCATGCATGTAATAAAATCCACTGGTCTTTGTGGCTAAAAATAAAAGACTGCATAGCCAGTCAATATCAGGATTCAATACTACTGCCTACTATCAGATTAATACAGTGATGTGAATATTAGCACTGTAAATGATCAGTTCTGCAAATGCCCACACAACTTAGAGTTGTCTTGTGGAATTCACTAATGTCAAAGCATGCAATAGCCTGAAAGGCCACATCTCTCTCCAGGCGGACAGCTAATGAAAGTTGGGTGACACATGGTGGCCATATCGGCTTCCACGCCTCACACTACACAAACAAAGAAGGCTCTTTTCAGGGGAGAGGGGACTATTTATCCTGCACAACTTTGTTTGTCTCTGAAGAGAGAGGGGGATAAGGAGAAGGCCGAGAATGAACAGGCTCAAGTCTGTGCTGTCAAGGAGTCTATTGGTTGGCAAATAAAAAGAGCTGAGCAATAAAGCAGCAATCAAGTCAGTCTGTGAGCCTCTTCGGCAATATGTCTGAGCTGGTGGGAAGTTGGTACTGAATAAATATGTTCTAAGTGTAGAGAAAGTGAGAGATTATTCAAATCATTTTAGTGATATCTTACGCAACACTGGGAAAAGATGTTTGAAAAGAACCTGAAAGACAGTCTGCAAGCCCCATGCTCAAGATGTAAGACAACCTTAAATGTATGCAGTGAAAGAAGGGACTTCAGTTACAGAAGTGGGTCGTGTAATGTTAGGAAAATCTGACTTTGAAAAAACAAATTCAATAATGTCACAAAGTATGTAACCAATTTAACTAGTTTCGCCTTGGGAATACAACATTTTTATCATTAGTATGGTAAAATACTATTTTTTATTTTTTTTGCCATAACAACATGTGGATAATTTTATTTTTTAATTTATTTAAGTTCGTTATTGAATTATTTATATTGAGTTTATTGTTTGGATTTATAAAGTTTCAGAAGTGTTACAAAACATAAACTTTTTTCATTACTTTCTGCTCTATGTCGATATCGTTCCTATGTGTCCTTATGGTTAGTTGTGCTGTGGACTCAACTATTGTCAACTAGAACGATTATAAAATAAAATTAGTTATTGTTATCGTTATAGTTAGGTGAGAAGGGGGGCCTTTATGCTTTGTCGATGTCCTAGAATACCATGCAACGTTTCTATGGCTACTTCCTCTTACGAAAGCAACTTCTGTTCACGAGCGCACTCATGTATGTTTTAGATTTTGTTTTCTTTTATCTTACTTTTTGGTTACGGAAACGTTTACAAAAGGTGATTAATAAAAAGAATACATATTTTTAAGACCCCCCCCCCCCACACACACACACATCTTTTTTTGTTTTGTTTTGACCTCTGTCGGTGTGTGTGTGTGTGTGTTTTGCGATTTATGAGGACACAAATTTGTATAATGACATGGGTATTACACTGGTATTAAGACGTGAACGTGAAATACGAAGACATTTCATGAGTCCTCATTTTTAAAATAGCTTTAAAAATATTGTTTTATTAAAAATGTAAAAATGCAGAATGTTTTCTGTGATGGGTAGGTTTAGGAGTAGTGTAGGGGGATAGTATGTACAGTATGAAAACCATTAAGCATATGGAGTGTCCTCACTTTGATAGCAAAACAAACCTGTGTGTGTGTGTGTGTGTGTGTGTTGGGGGGTGTCAAGCTTCTGGCCGAACACCCCCGCCCCCCACCCCCTTGAATCACTGATCTACTGTACCAGCTGCGCTGTCCACTACATGGTACTGAAACTGCTCTGACTGGGCAGTGCTCTGACACATGGCTACAGCTGAGAGATGTAACATTAAAGGAGGATGAAGAGGGTCATCTTCACGATTTCACGGGACAATCTCCCGTTTGTCTTTTGGCACCTAATAACCTATAGCATATCTTATGTGAAAGCCATTTTCATTGAATTCTTTTCTTTCTTTCTTTTTTGTGCAGATTTGGCATTTCAAAATGTCCTCGTGGTCAGTTACCGTCTCACACACACCTCTCTCCTCTCCTGAAATGGTGTCATGAATTATTCTGGATGTCGTTCAGAAACACCCAGCACACTGCTAAGGAACTTTTTTATATTTAATACGTATTTCAGAAAAAGAAATATACAAATCTGCCCCGAAATCTAGACACTGCATGTCAGATTTCACCATGTCTGCTTTTAAGGGCTCCCGGGAACAGGCTCTGATATCTCACCTCTTTCTCGTTGGTGTTGGAAATTCATGGACTCCCTCCGACCCCTTCGCCGTCGCTTCGTTCGTCTGTGGTGCTCCAGCTTTCCTCAGTGCGATTTAATCCATTTCACGCCTGTACAATATATCTTTGTGTTCACTTCCCCCCGTCCGCTGAAGGTAAGCGATCGGATGAAAGTATGAATGGGGCTGGACACTCCACTTATATGTCCTCAACGTAGAAAAGTCCCAGAAGTAGATGTGAGTAATTTCATCGGAATTGGGCCACTTTCTCATGGAGATCTCGAATACAGACCTCTCGGATGAGCGGATAGTAATCGAAACAGGAATGCGGTGACTGTGTAGGGCACCGTGAACACAAAAGGCTACTGGGAAGGGGGTTTCTTGAGGGAGGGGACAGAAATGAGGGAGGAGGCGGTGCACTTTTTAACACAAACACACGGAGAGCATCTTAACCCCCGTTTATTTCCAGTCATCAAACCGTAATGTGCAAGCAAAGAGATGTAAAGACGAGATTATACGGGAGTTCCGTTCACGGCCGCAAGGGTTAAGTCGCTCCTCTCTTTGTGCATGTGCATCGACTGCTCCATCATGCTGGACGTTATACTTTTGAGATATTCTGCTTGGAGCAAATGTCCGATGTGGACCCACGTTAGACAAGTATGAAGCTTAGGGTCTTTGTTTATTTTCATGGGGTGGGGCTGTGTTTGGACCATGCGCTCCTTTGTGTCTAGGTATGTTTCCCGTCGCGAGCGGACAGCAGCACATGGCGCCGCACGCCTCCAGTGAGAACATGTCAGCGCGTCATCGCAGGCGCACGCTCGCTCCGCGCTGCTTTTCGCTTGAGTGAATCTCGCATTTTCCTCGAATCATAGGGCGACCATGAGTGATTCTTGTCTAGGGGTATTTTTTGGTCTCTGCAGCATTTTTTGTTCATTTGTTTAACATTTCTCAATTCACAAAACGATAGAACACATATAATTAATATATGACAGATAGTCTACTCATATCTCCATCTTATAAAAATATCTATCATCTATCTACCTATCTATCTATTCCATCGATCCATCCGTTTATCTATCTATCCATCCATCCATCCATCCATCCATCTATCTATCTATCTATCTATCTATCTATCTATCTATCTATCTATCTTCATTAATATGAAATATCATTTAATTTTGATTCATGAATATCAAGCTTAGCTACTCAATTTGACCTGAACAAAATATGGCTTTTCGTAAAAATGGTCAAAATATGTCATTTTTTATGTAATGGCAGTAGGGTCTAACGGGTTCCTCTCTTTTTCTGACTTGAATTTGGCATACAAAGCATTCAAATTCAAATACTAAGAATATTTTAGTCACTGTAAAGAATTAACAGTAATTTCAGACTAACAATGTTACTTTTTCCTTATTACAATCTCTGGACAGTTACACCTCTTTCAGACCGTAAGTTACACACACACAAAACATTTATCGAAGTTGAAAATCATTTTTGTATGAATTTTTAATGTATTTTTGAATAATTTAAATCCAATGTTATCTGACAAGGAACAGGTCACTAAATATAAATGCAAAGCTCTCCTGCAAAATCTCAGCACACATTTCTCCAAATGCACCACACCAGAGAACTGAAGCGAGGGGCAAAAAAAGAAAAAAAAGAAAAAGGAAAACAGCTCCTCCCCCTATTTCCCCCCTCTCCCACACTAGAAGAATAGGGGGTCTCCTCTCAGCAATGCGCTTACCGTTAGTTTCCCAGGAGACTGTATGAGGCCTCATGGGCAGTCCTGCTATACCTCAGGATTGGGCCCAGCTGCAGGGAGTTAATAAAATCATCAGTCAGCCATTCAGCCTCACTCCTCACGTCCTCTCTGGCCAATTAGTCGCACACCCTATGTGGCTCGACTGCCTTCACAACACGTTTCACGCTCTCATCAATTTCATACACACTCATTACAGACTCAAAATGGAGAATCAGGTACTACTAGACCTTGAAGCCTTTCCAAATCATAGTATTCAAGAGCTTCTCTCTTGAAAAGATCTCTGTGTATTAATCGCAATTGAATGCTTTTGGGATCAGTTTGTAAAATGACAACTGACCTAATTATTGCGTTCAGATATGCTGCTCTGGTCTTTGCAGGTTCATAATCATTTTATGGACTCACACTGCATGATTGTATCATGATTGATTTTTGCTCAGCTCTCACTTCAAAACACGTCTCATATGGCCATGTATAAAAGAAATACTGCTGTTTAAATGTGTGGTGAGGGACCGGCTCATATGTCAAGGTATATGTCGACTGACATTCCCATTTCTTTCCATGAGTATACGGCTCCCTAGTTGTGAACTGTAAATATTATTTTTCGAAGTTGTAATTAAAACTCAAAGTATTGAAGTATGTTTTACAAGAAAATAATATTTCAGTTTTTCTACTTCAAAATTCAAGGTGTTAATTGGTGTTCTTTGTACTTGCTTGCAGAGTTTAGGCTACTTGCGATTTCTGAGTGGAAATTGTTTCTACACCAGTGAGTCCTGTTTTGGAGGATGCATGCCGTCATGGAGGCACCATTGCTGATAAGATTATGGAGAGATTTGAGTTGAGGTTGACAGAATAAAAAGGAAGGAATAGAGAACTATGCACAAGTCTGTGGAATATTTGATATTGCACCATTTTATCAGTTATTGGTAAATACAGTTCGCCTTTTTCTTCTGAACCTTCATTTCTGTGATTGGTAATAACTAAAAAGGAGTGTTCTTTCATTTGCAAGCTCATATTTTGACAAAACCTAAACAGTTTTTGTCACAGTACTGCAAAACAGCACTGAAGACACCTTGTGGCAGACGCTTGCCATCACAGCTGCTCCAAGCAGAATCCTTTTGCCACCCTAGATTTCTTTCTTTTGACAAATGTAGAAGTGATGCAATTACATTTAAATTGTTTTCTGGAGGCAACAATTCAGTCAATGTGATTTAGAAACCAAAACAAACATTCCATTAGTTTTCATGCATTTCTTCTAATAGCAGAGGAGAGAAGTTAACTGAAAACCAAATGCAATGTGCTGCACACATTATCATAATTTGCAGCATTAGAATAATTTAATATTTTCTCCCAGAGATGCTCTGTTATTTTTGTTGAAAGTCACACAAATGTTTCTTAAATAAATAATGTCAGCGTGCAACATTATTTTGGAATCTTAAAAATCAGTCTGAAATGAAATAAGGAAAACAAGGACCACAATTATGTGACACTAAATTGAATGACGTCGTGAATGTTAAACGTTTGAATTAAGAATGCTACTGTAATTAATGTATCTACAATGAACTTTTTTATCACTTCAATGAATCAATAAATCAAAACCAACAATAATTAATGTCCACTATAATAAGTCATCAAAAGCTCTTCTCTCTTCTTTTATGGTTAGTGAAGCAATACAGTGAAGACACCGTGAAATTAAAAAGTATTTCGTCGTTTTTAAAAGTATTTCAATACTAAATACAGCTGTTTGTCACATGTGTTTGCAGACTTCTTTTGTGTAAACTTTATGTCTCTTTTGTGTGACGTTGAATCAGTGGGCTTGCTGAGAAGATGACAAGCTCTATCTCCGCTAGGTTGAGTTTGCGGCTGAGACGTCTGCCAGGTAAGCAGAGATCCGTGCACTGCGGGGTTGTCCAGCTAGAACGGCATGAATACCTGCATGTCATCTGTGTAGCAGTAGAAGAAAAATCCATGTCTCTGGATGACAGAACCAATGCTGATGTGTAAATTCAGGCATATTCAGAGGGGGGTAAAGCACAGTACCCTCAGATACTTTAGCAGTTAGTTGATTACAGAGCTTGCAAAGTAGCTCTGTATTGACTTTGTCTTCTTTCAAACTGTGACTTCTTTCAAACACAAATCTGTAAATCTGACTAGGCAATATTAAATGTTACTGAAATCTGTTAGGTCTATCTAACAATAGTAGGCTATTCAAGATATTGCAGAAATTTAATAAAGTAATCAAATGCATAATAAAACCTCTTAAAACCACTTAAACTGACTTCATGCATCAGGGTACCTTGGAAAATGAATAAAAAGTAAATACTGAAAACCAGAACTTCAATTATTAATTGAGGTGATTTCCCTCACAGCTGTCTTCTGTTCTTTCACTGCATGACATTTCAATTAGTTCTTACTAGAGGTAAATAATCTAACACTGCTTTTGTGACACAGACTCTCTAGCTCTGTGTTCTTTGGATATTGTTCATGAGGAGTAGAGAAGTACAAGCTGGCTGCACATATAACAGGATTTATTTTTCTGAGAAAAAATAAAGATTATAGTCTAGATGAAGGGCAATTTTAGAGTTGCTATAACTGGAAGTTCAGGATGAAAGTGACCTGTGTAATTTAAAATGATTATTTTTTCAGTTTAGATTTTCAGACATGTATAATTTAAGCTGAGTCCTATAGGTTTGTGACTATGTTCTCTTCTTTCTGACTCACTACAGAGTAGTGATGAAAACAAAAATAGATATTCCACAGTAAAGATGATCAAAACCCATTGCTCATCTTTCTTCAGCTGGACTGTATTCCCCCCAAGGTTTGTAAATGCTTATCCTTAAAAAGCTGAGTTGAAACGAGGAAATTTTGAAAATATTTAGATTCACAAGTTAAATAATTTAATAATCACACGCGCTTGAATACAGTTGCACTTACAGCAACCGTTTTCAAGTAACCAGTATTATTAAAGGCAGCATAATGAGATTTGAGCTAGCAACTACAGTTATTAATAACAGACACAAATTTTTCTCCTGAAAGCATTCGGTGTCAGACTGTGTGAGGTTTGAATCATCGACATATGGCAGCTCTCGCTCAGGTCATGTTGTGTAAACTGTAGCAGCAGGGTGGCTCTACAGCTAAGGGCTAAAGCATGATGCTCATGAGAATGACAAGCAATGGTCTACAGCCCAAATGCTTCTGAAATAAATGTAGTGAAACTTAACTAATTCTGGGTAAGTGAGAACAAAAATGATGATTAAAGTTGTTGATCAGCTATAATTTTCAAGATATGCTATACGACCCTTGACTAGACCTTGACTCCTGGAAGTGAATAATAAAGGAAAGGTATCTCTGTTTAAACCAGAAATGACAAATGCATCTTTGACTGGATCTATGAATAAATCTATGACTGGGTTTGGACAGAATCTGAATCAGAAAGAGTTTTATTGCCAAGTATTTTTGCACACACAAGGAATTTGTTTTGGGGACAAAAGAAGCTTCCTTTACACAGAGGCAAAACCAGTAAACAGATAGTAAAATAAAAAAATAAAGATACATGTGAATACACATATGTATGTAGACACACATATGTATCTATTTAAATAAACAAAATAGAGAAATTTATACAAATAGGTAGTATAGGATAGGATATTGGTATTGCAAGAGGTCGAATTGTAAAAGAAATTCAAGTTTGAGGCTACTGGGCTACTGTTGGAGTGACCACTAGACTCTCTCTCGCTCTCTCTCACACACACACACACACAATCCATCCCTTTATATAGGCTTCCTAAAATGGTGCCTTTGGAGGTCACTGAAGTGTTTAATCATTATCAACTCTATAAATGAGTTCTAAATAACAGTTCTCAGATAGCAACTTTGTGCTGGCCCAAATCCGTCCCACATCTACCATGTGTGGTATGATGATGTGGGCCACATGTGATGTGGAATAATGGCACTTGGACGGACCGCTCCTGTTTGCCAGATATGAGCCACAAGCAAGCCAAAGCAATGCCACATGTCAGCCAAAAGCAAAGAAATAAACCAGAACAGGACCTTATCTGAGCAACAAAATCTTTGTATATTATTCATAGAATCATGTTAGTATTAACAAGCCTGTTTAACAAGCAGAATCACTGAAGGAAAGAAGAGGACAGAAAAAAGAGACAAATAGAAACATAAGTCTACAACTGACTGCAGCCACAGCCTTCGATGAAATCAACTGACATAAGATAAAAGAAGACATTAAATCTCTCCTGATCACAGCAGTGGATGATTAAACAACTCCACCAACAGCATTACAGCTTCGCGTATTACTAACCAGATTGACTTTATTTTTATCATTCATCTACAGAAGTTCTTATTGAGACTTAACAGAAGTTTAAAGCTCATGTTTGTTTCATTTGAAGTCACCATAATGGTGATTGGTGTTTCCATTAGTTGGGCTCTTAACTCTTATAATATGTTTGTTTTCTCTGGCTGCTGTGACAGTGTGTTTGTCAAACGCGTTTGCGGAAGCGAAAAAGCTGAAACAAGATCTGGGGGCCATATTCACAAAACACTTTAAGGTTAAAAGTAGCCTCTAACTTCCAATCTAGTTGGAACACTTAAAAATAATGGGTGTGTCGGTCCCAATTTTAGGACTCCTAAATTTTTGCTGAAAGAGTATTTCACAAAGCACTTTAGAGCTAAAACTAGCTCCTAAATCTTTGAAACATTAGGAGTAGTCAAGACAACTACTAAGTTACTAAGACCAAATCACAAACAATCCTACCTAAAAACTCTGCACAATATGAAGCAATAGCGATAAAGCCTTGGGTGATGAACCTTTTCTTCATAAATGCAATACATATTTTCATTTATAGACTGGAATCTATGAAAAATTGCCAAAAATAAATCAATAAAATAAAAATAAATAAATAAATAATGTCCAATTACCTGCAGCAGTTGTTTTCATGAGTTCACCCTGAGAAATGATCGAATAGTGTAAAAAAAATACATAACAAGCGTATTTGATGTGCTGTCCAAGGGGATCGAATGCTCCGAGCTTGGAATTTAGCCCAAACCCACAGTTCTCCCCATATCCCCCCAGCTGAAAGTGAGTAACAGGGTGACGGATGAGAGCATTATCATCCTCTGAACACACACTATATGATTCAGACTGCGTGACCATACACCTGTTGATTTCAGGAATGATTTCACAGTGACACGAGATCACACAGAGACTTGAAAAATCTCGTAAAGGAAGAAAACCGATCGTCACTGAAAACTGACCGTCATTGAGATCTCATAAAGAAACAGATCCAACTTTCATTGAGATCTCGTAAAGGAACAAAACCGACTATCATAGAAATCTTGTAATAGAACAAAATTGACCGTCATTGAGATCTCATAAAGGAAAAAAATTGACTGTCACCGAAATTTTGTAAAGGAATAAAACCATCATTGAAATCTCACAAAGGAACAAAACCGACTGTCATTGAAATCTCGTAAAGGAACAAAACTGACTGTCATTGAGATCTCGAAAAATAACAAAACCGACTGTAACCTAAATCTCGTAAAAGAAAAAAGAAAAAGGAGCAAACCTGACTGTCATTGAAATCTCGTACAGGTACAAAATTGACCGCTACTGAAATCTCGTAAAGGAACAAAACTGACTGTCACTGAGATCTCATACAGGATTATAACCGACCGTTACTGAAATCTCGGAAAGGAACAAAACCGGCTGTCATTGAAATCTTGTAAAGGAACAAAACCAACTGTCATTGAAATCTCTTACTGGAACAAAACCGTTACTGAAATCTTGTGAAGGAACAAACCTGACTGTAACCTAAATCTCGTAAAAGAAAAAATCTGACCGTTACTGGAATCGACTGTTAAAATTAAGATCTCGTACAGGAACAAAACTGACTGTCATTGAGATCTCGTAAAAGAACAAAACCGACCGTTACTGAAATCTCGTAAAGGAACAAAACCGACTGTCATTGAGATCTCGTAAAAGAACAAAACCGACTGTGACCAACATGTCGTATAGGAACAAAACTGACTATCATTGAAATCTTGCAAAGCAACAAAACCGACTGTCACCGAAATCTTGTAAAGGAACACAACCAACTGTCATTGAGATCTCGTAAAGGATTTAAACGACCATATTTGAGATCTTATAAAGGAACAAAACCGACGATTACTGAAATCTCGTTAAGGAACAAAACTGACCATCATAGAAATAGAGTAACAGAACAAAACCAACTGCAATTTAAATCTAGCAAAACCGAGCATCATCAAATCACGTAACGAAACAAAACTGACTGTCTTTGAAATCTCATCACAAAACCAAACCGACTGACACTGAAAACCGACCGTCATTGAGATCTTGTTACCCAGCAAAACCAACTGTCATTGAAATCTCATAGCGAAACAAAACTGACTGTCTTTGAAATCTTGTAAAGGAACAAATCTGACAGTCATTGAGATTTTATAAATAAACACATAATAAGAGTTGAACACCAGAATATGTGAGGAAAAATTATGGTCACAATTGTGACTGGTGGGATTAAACAGGTTAAAAGTGCTTGCTGTGTTCACTTCTGTTAGAAATGGCAGTATATGAATTAGTAATCCCAATGAGCCTGTTACACGTAGGTATCATTGCACAGTGAGGAGAACATTTAACTGTTCATGAGGAAGATTGTCTGGTGGAAGAACCTTCTCTTGTGCCTGGCTATTCTGATACAGACAGCAAAAGTTCAAAAAAGGTGGCTTGGATGTGAAGGACCCAGAGTGATTTTTTGAGCACCAATAATCCTCTCAGCAGTTCAGACTGTCCTCTAAGTCTTCTGATGTCTGATTTTGTAGCTGAGCCAAACCAGACAGTTATTGAAGTGCAGAGGGCAGACTCAATGACGGCTGAGTAGAACTGCATCAGCAGCGCCGGTGGCAAGTTGAACTTCCTCAGATGGTGAAGGAAGTACAACCTCTGCTGGGCCTTTTTCACAGTGGAGTCAATGTGATTGTACCACTTTAGGTCTAGAGAGATGGTAGAGCTCAGGAACCTGGTAAGAGGGGGGAGTGCTGGGGGTTTTATTTGAAGTTCAGTATCCTCTCCATTGTTTTTAGCATGTTCAGCTCCAGGTTGTTATGACTGAACCAGACAGCCAGCTGCTCGACCTCCTGCATATATGCAGACTCGTCAATATTGTGTATGAGGCAGATGATGGTAGTGTTGTCTGCAAACTTCAGGAGTTTGATAGAGGAGTCTTTGGCAGTGCAGTCATTTGTGTACAGGGAAAAGAGCAGTGGGGAGAGTACATATCCCTGAGGGGCGCCAGTGCTGATTGTGCAGGTGTTAGACATGCATTTCCCTACTCGCAGTAGCTGTTGCCTACCTGTCAGAAAGTGATCCGTTGACAGATAGAGCTAGGAACAGAGAGCTGGATTAATTTAGTCCGGAGGAGTGCTGGGATGATGGTATTGAAAGCCAAACTTAAGTCCACAAACAGGATCCTCACATAGGTTTGTACTTTGAAGGTCTGAATGAAATTAAGATTTTTATTTTTTTGTCATTGAAATTGAGAACTCAAAAAGAATCAAAAGAATTTTAGTTGCTTTAGTAAAGTACAGATTCCACACAATAATTAAACATGTTAATAATTAACCGCTGATCCTGAAGTGCTTTGACTGATAAAGGCTGCTATTTCTCGTTTTGCCTTCTAACCATATCAGAGTTATTTTACATTGATTCAGACAAAGAATTTAGCCTGAAACAAACTTGAGCTCCAAGACAAGAAAAGACTGCCAAATGTTAACACTATTTTATCAAACACTTTATGCTCAGCCAAGCATGCTCACTCTCTGAAAAAAATAAAATAAATTAATAAATAAAAACAACTTAATATAATGAGGCCATTGTTCATCAGTCTCCCAGTGGAAACAGGCTGATCATCTCTCAGTCTGACAGTCTCCTCCTCACCCCCCTGACAATCTCCCTCAGACACTTTGCTCTAAAAACATACTTTGAAGTTCGCTCTGAAAACGAATTTGAAAACACTATCATCTCGCAATAGTGGAACAGTTTGATTGCTATAACCAACATTTCAGGCTGTTGACCTAGTTCAACATTGTGTAGTAATCATTTATTTTAAGCATTTGCCATTGAATCAACCATAGCACAGAAAATAACATATCAAAATAACTAGCACAGACTAATTAACGCAATGCTTAGTAACTTTCACAAATGTCTTCAACAATTGATAAAAGTGAAACTTACACTCATAAATGATTATTTGAAAATGTGTTTATTAATAATAGTAAATGCAATAACTCTTTCAGACTTTATAACATTTAGATTATATATAGGAGGCCCCGTGACATTTGAGGGTCAAACATCTCAAACGGAATCATACTTTATCACCATTAAAACACACAAGCAAACAATATATTTACTCAAACATTGTAAGTGTGGAAAAAGTACACCACAGCAAGACAAGTAGTGGCTAAATCAAAATTTGAAGTTTGGTCCATGGCAGCTTATTTTGGCCAGGAATCGCCCACTCAGACAGGAAGAAGCCACCTGATTGATGAGTAAAGTGGCCAACCACAGTTTGTTTTTATGCGCCTTTTAATTAATCTGAATTATCTGAAATGGATTATGATTTCATTATCAGTGTTGGGGGTAAAGCATGACAAGTAAAGCAAGTTACGTAATCATAATATTTTTTTTTCAAGTAACTAGTAAAGTAACGCATTACTTTTAAATTTACAACAAAATATCTGAGTTACTTTTTCAAATAAGTAACACAAGTCACTTTGTTTTCCCCTTTTACTGAGTGACACCTCTCCTGTCCCCTTGTTGAGAAAAATCGGGAGTAAGTGCAGAGGCATTGTATGCGCTGTGTAAACATGATGGTTATTCCAGACTAGTTCTAGACTAAATGTGAGCATACATTTATTAATTTTCTTCTCCAGCATCCTATGCTTCTGTATTCCAGAATGACAGCACAGCTGAAAGGCTTGTTTGTCTGAACTGCGCCCTCTACTGTACAGCTGTGAATTTGCATTTCAGCCTGAGGCTTATTCATTTTACTGTTGGTTTGAAAGGGCCTTTATATTCAAGTAGTACTAACTGCAGAGTTCTCTGGAGCTCAAGGGTGGAGCTTAACCTGTTTAATGGGTGGAGAGATAGGGTTATGGGCAGGGTTAGCTGGAGGTTATGGCTCTGCAGGGAGTAGCCTCTCTTTATAGTTGCCAAAAATATAACTTTTTAGTGCTATAAAAACAACTAAGCAAACAAACAAACAAAGAGCCCAGCCCAGCCCAAAACGCAAAAGTAACGTAACATTACTTTCCATAAAAAGTAACTAACTTAAATTTGTTACTTTTTAAGGAAGTAACGCTTCCCAACTTTCCCCAACACTGATCATAATAATAGTGATAAAAGACTGGAAAAATGTATGGGGTTTTGCACATGACATGCAGAGGCAGGAAAAACAAGATATTGTGGCCATGATTTATTATTTTGTTTGCTTGTTTTAGTTAAATCATAGCTATGCTGTACTACTTCATTTGCAGGTTTTTATTAAAATGAGGGAACAAATTACTACAACGTGGCCACAATTTAACTATTTAGTACAATTTAGCAATGAAAAATAAATAAAACATATACATAATTTGTGGGGGTGAATTGTTTGTAATTCATGGCCATGATTTCAATAATTTCTTCCGCATGTCATGTGTGGTGCTCTGTAAATGAAATCGAATAGATGCACTATTCTGACTGTTTCCACCAATGGCTGAACAAAAAACACCTAAAAAATAGCAGAAAATGATTCATCTGAATTTCTGTCAGAAGTTCTTTCATGGACATAATTCAGAAAACAAAGTTGAATATAGTTTTGCTCATGGATATATAGTTAACTTTCTACTAACTGATGTTATTAACCTTGCAAACGTTGACAAATTCAGTTTTACTTCTTCCTCATTGTATCAACTCTTAACATGACCAGGCCGGACTCTTAAAAAAATCTGTGCTCCATTATTCCCAAAAATTGCTAAACACTTGCCATTTAGATCAGAGCTAGAGATTTTTGTGTGCAATATGCATCAGACGGTCATTGGGTGGACTGTGGGTGGTCCATGAGCCTGCCGTCCTAGGCTGAGATTAGGTCCATTGCTGCTTATCCCACTAAGTAATCCCATTGAATTATTTACAAAAAGAAGCTATTTTCATGCTGGACGTCTGTGGGTGCAGATATTCACCTTGGCCAGCAGTGAATGGTGCATTAACTGTCTGTTCTCTGTCCAGTTGTCTGGCTTTAAACACACACACACGCACGCACACGCGCACACGCGCACACGCGCACACACGCACACACGCACACACGCACACACACACACACACATACGTACACATACACACACACACACACTCACACAAACACAAGGATAAATGCTTTCTCTCTGGAGCTGGAAGTCAGCCAAACTGGAGGATTACAAGCTGAATCTCCATCACAGAGTGTTTCATCCATCACTGCAACACTCCAGCAGTCATTGAGAAAGGAGAAGGCAGAAAATAGCACAGCATGACTTCTCAGATGAGAGGATGTCCCTTATCCCCTCGTATCCACTGCCTTTGTGAGTGTCCGGACACATAGCGTACATCACCTCCCCCTGTTGATGTCTTTGGTCAGGGTGTTGGTGGTGGGATTAGATGCTGAGCTTGTTTGGGATTGACCGAACCGTTGTCTGACCAAGGTCCGCTGGAGCTCGGCTCGCCTGGCCAAGGCGGCCCTGAGCTGGCCGCGAAACTCCTCGATCCTCCCTTGCAGATCCCGCAGCTCCTCTTCCCACGGTGTTGAGTGTCCCGAGCAGACCGGGGGTGAGAGCACCAGGCTGAGACTGAGATTAGGTCCGCCGTTGGAACACAACTGGGTGGGCGGGCTTCCCACCAACCCCCTCCGGCCCCTTTCTGGCCCAGGTGTTGGTGCTTGGAGCTGGTAGCTGTTGAGTGTCTCCAGGTTAAAGTGGACACGCTTGTTATGCTCTTTGGCCTCTCGACCAGCCTTGACACTCTGATTGTTCCACTTGGTTGTAGAAGTGGAAGGTGAAGTCGAGGAGGTGGAGGGCGGAGGAGAAGAAGAGGAGGGTGGCAGGCGGTGGAGATTACAGTTCTCTGACAGGCACAAGGTGGGACTGAGAGGAAAACACAGTGGCAATCAGTTTAACAAGATGCGGAGACAGCTCTTCACAAGCAGACCATACAATCAATGGAAAGACGGAGCCTCTTCAATATGCCATTAATGAAACAGTATCCACTCACTTTTACTGGAGAGGCCAATATTGATTTTTGTCCTTTGTTTTCTAATTTCTTTTTATGGGTACTTTTTTTTAACATAAATAACACTAATTGCACACATTAGATCAAAGCTCAAAGGCAATACTATTTTTTTATACACCATATACAAATTATAGAGTAAAGTCTACTGCAAAATAACAGGCGATTAGGTTATCTTACACCAACCTATTATGACTGCCTAACTGTACATTATTCAACTTATTAAATGGTTACTCACCAAATAAAAGGTAATGAAACTTTGATTTGAGTACAATTATTTCTTAATGTAATAAGAATAATAAGTCCATTGAATGTTATGAGAGACATAAAACTAGCACAGCTACATATGCTGGAAATTGGTTGCCTGAATGAATGAGCAATTCTACAGTTTAGTGGTCATTATTTAAAAATATTTGACCATAAGATGCTGCTAACAAGCCAATCAGAATTGGCCCACGCCACAATTCCAAAGAGCTGTATAATAAATTGCTGTAATTTGATTATAATACTGGAGTAAATTTCAAAGAGGAGAATTACTACATTCAATGGCGCTTTTAAGAAAGTGTGGATAATTTGTTAAGCAATAATCATAACTTACCATCTGTCACTGCTCTCAACCTCTGATTTCCTCTCATTATCACAACCCATATTTAATGCACGGTGGATTTTCTGTAGAAATAACAAAAATACCACTGAACAACACTCAATGAAGAATATACATTATTAAATGAAAGATACGCCTACTTCATAATAGGCTACCGATTTGTGCTCTCAGCTTCCTAACACTAGAGGGAGCAGATGCCCTGTTTTTATGAAAGGAACATGCCTTGTAACTTGGATAAGAGCAAAGATTATTATTTTATTTATTTTTTACTAATCAATAAGTATGGGTAACTATAAGTAAAGGCACCATTTTAACATTATCAGTCTCTTTTATACCTATTTTTGAAGGTTTTTTAACCATGTTGTTGAGTTTTATGGTGGCACACGCTCACCTGACTGGTGTGGAGCCAGTATTTGAATCTCTGCTGGTGACGGAGATGAGGCAGGATAAATTTGAAGAAAGTGTGCTCCCCCAGCAGAGTGAGTAAAGCACCTGCCACCCCCACACACAACAGCACGAACAGTCCCGAGAAATGCTGGATACCCATCTGCAGGGTCTGGACACACATACACAAGAATAAAAAAAAAACACACAAGCACAGAAGAGAGGATCACAGTATATTGCAGCTCTGGTGATGACTGCACATTTCCCCCAGAGGGTTTATCTTTTTTTTGATAATAAGAAAGTCCATCTGCAATCAAGATCTTGTAAAATTGGTGATTATATATATATAGGGTTTGGCTCTATTGACGTCCATTTTAAAATAGCTGATGATAGTTTTCTTCTCAAATTTACTTTTTCGCGAACAACCTATAGATAAAAATATTTAATTTCATATTACAGTAGGTGCTTTAACAGTACTCAGTTTTTTCCATTAAATGTGAATACTAGCGCTTAGCTCTCTCCAGATATTATAGACCTCTCTGTGACTGTCCCATCATTATTTTCCCCTCAGGTGTTGGAAGCCCCAACATACACAAAGGAATCCATCATGCCACTGCAATGGCTTTGATCTGGAGGGAGAAGGAGTCCTGCTGACTAGAACTAATCACAATTTTATAAAGTATCGCTGTTATAATTGGAATTAAAGTCATGCCAGTTTGACATAGCTGAAAAGGGGAAAATATTCCACTTCCTGTCCCTCAAATGAGCGGAGCATGCGTGCAAAATGAGACGCTCATTGGTCATCTAACACTGCGCACACAGACTGCAGTCCCATGTTCAGTTCATCACAGTCCTGCCACCTCTGTTGTGAGTGTGTTCATTCTCTGTACATAACAGGATTGGATACAGCCCTTTATCATGATGTCAGTTCCCAAGAGAGCGTTATAGAATGGGATAGTGGCTAAAAGCACATGCACACATATGCATACGTGCCACTGGCCAGATGAAGTGCTCACTGCACTTCATGTTGGCTGCTCTGATTTCATTAAAATAATGCGGTAACGGTATACAGTAAGGTTTTATTTGTTGAGATTAGTTATGGATTTAATAATGTTAATTTAAGGTTAATGGTAATACTCAAAAGAGTACTTATAACAGAAATAATACATTTTAAATGCAGTTAGCTAAACTTTCGTTATTACTTCTATTGTCTGGTTAAAATGTACTGCTGAACAGACAAGCATTTATGGTAAACTAAAATATAGTTAAATGTGTATGTCGTATATATTTGTAATAACAAACTATAATGATAAAGCTGCAATTTAGTACATTTAAAATGTATTAGTCTTAAATTTAATATTGGATGACAACTTAAATAAAATAAATTTATAATCAAGTAGCCTACACTACACATGCTGTAGTATGTTATCAATGCATCAAATTAAGTGTACAAAAGATTAAAACATAATGATTTAAAAAATACTTTAAAGCAAAATTATTAAAATTAATTTATTAATAGAATTATTATTAGAAATTGCACTTCTTAAAGGTACACTTTCATGACTTATGTTTCGTAAGCACAATTAAATGGTCTTTTATTGAACTAATATATTACCTGCAAGGCCAAAGATGCAATTTTAATATTTGAAGTACACTTCAAGTGCACATTCGATATAATTAAGTGCACTTATGTTTCACAAGAGGATACCTAATCCATTAACTCTTTCCCCACCATTGATGGAATGTTCCATCATTTATGAGACAATGCTTCCCCACCACTGATGTAAAATGTGATTTTCTCATGCAGATTTGTGAAAATAATCAAAAACGTCGGTGGTGGTTGGCAACTTTAAAAAAAAAAAAAAAAACTAAAAAAAAAAAATGCTGGCGGGGAAAGAGTTCAATAATATTAACAAACTGAACATTAATGTAAGGCATTAACTATAGTCCTGCTAATATTAAAAAGTAGCAATACTCCCACATAACGCTTTCAAGTATCTCTCTTATACAAAAATATTTATTTATCTTTGGCTAGATACACTGTATTGGCACAAATACAGAAAGAATGCTTCAAATGTGAACAACAAAGTATTATTAAGGTACAAATACTGCCATTTGTTTATTCGTAATTTAATTATTCATTTATTTTGAGAGCAAGCCAGATGCAGCACTTAATGTTGGATTGTTGCTTTAAATTCCCCATTGCTTTCATCTGCGCATCTTTGTATCTGGCTATGAACCAAGATGCTGTTTGAAGAATTCTGACTAATTTAATTAAGACTGAATTATCTTGAGGAGCTAAAATGCTGTTTTTTGCATTTGTAGCTTCTTCTATAAACAGCTCTAGAATAAATATTGAAAGGGGACTGTGAGGACTGTGAGGATCTGCTTGTTTTCAGAATTTATTGCACAGCAAAGGAGTGGTTTTACAACATGGTGTCTGTGGTGACAGGACAGCTTGGCTCCGGAGCAAGAGAGAGGGAGAGCGTGAGATGAGTTCCAGCTGGCACAGGGGCGAAAACAAATGTCATTGCTTGTGGTCATGAAGTCTCCCATTCATAACCACAGCTAGGTAATGAAGCCAGACTGTACAAGACAATGTCTTACAGGAGTGCTACAACTCCTAGGAGGTTATTGACTGAGGCTCCATTGATGGAGTGCGCTGGTGGCTGCTACTCAGAGCCTCAGGTGTGTGGGGCGGTACGGCTGACATGTAGCCCTCGGGAATGAAAATGGATTGTGGTGGACGAGTGTCGCTCTGACAGAACGGCTATTAAACTGCAGGAGACAGTAATTCCAAACAAAAGGATTTTTCAGAAGGAAAAGAGCCCGTCAGACTCATAAAGGAACTTGGTCAAGGGCAGAAGCCGCTCACTCGCCTGTGAACAAAAACAGACACGCACACTCTCGGAATTTCTTTTTTGATGGCTCACCTCTGTCACAGCAAAAACCCTCTTCCCACAGGGAACCACTTTATACCACTTGTCGTGCAGCATGTCCATGAAACCGTCAGACTTGTAGCGGCTGACGTATTCAGACACATTTCGGGTAAGAGGGGAGTTCTGGGGCAGCCCGATACCGTAACCTGAAAGTACAAAGAATGTCAAAACAACAATTTACACATACATTTCAGCCAGTCCAATGAACGCTGTGGGGTTTTGTTAGAGAGAGACCACATTCACATTCTTGTGTGAAGTAATACCTCTATTACTGATATATTAGAAAGCCTAGATAAGGAACAATCATTTCGTCAACAGATAAAAATAAGTGTACTTCTTTAAAGCATGACAAAAGATTATTAAAACATAATTATTTAAAATGTACTTTATATATATATATATATATATATATATATATATTTTTTTTTTTTTTTTTTTTTTTTTTTTTTTTTTAATTTGACACTATTATAAAGTTTATTTTGGGATAGTTCACCAAAAATGAAAATTCTCTCATCATCTACTCACCCTCAAGTAGTTCCAAACCTGTATGAATTTCTTTGTTCTGCTGAACACAAAGAAAGATATTTGGAAGAATGTTTGTAACCAAACAGATCTCGCCCCCCATTTACTACCATAGTATTTATTTTTCCTACTATGGTAATTCCTACAGGTTTGGAACTACTTGAGGGTGAGTAAATGATGACAGAATTTAAATTTTTGGATGAACTACCCCTTTAAGTGCGTTAAGAAACATAGGGCCAGATTTACTAAACGGGGCAAGTAAGCGTGAGAGCGCAATTCCACCAATGCACCGATGATCATTTACAAAATGACTAAGCAATCTACCCAGAGCAGTGCAAATCAGCTGATGTTTATCAGGTGTGAGTCGACAGAGGCGCAACTTGTTACATGTAATCTGACAAAAGCGTACACACACATATATATATATATCTATATGTAGGCCAGCATGGCTTGGCAAAAGATATGTTCGGATAACATCTTCCTCTGGCATTCCAAAGAAATTAATACGAGTGGAAAATATTTTCTCCCTCTACCATGACCTCTCTGTTCTCCTAGCAGCAACAATTGACCCTTCACAAAAAGGTTGATTGATAGGCAATCTGACCAGTCATAACCCCGAATCCACCATTTTGTCCCACAAAGCAGTCAGGGGAGTTAGTAGATTAACATTGGTGAACTTGAATGTGAAAAAGTGTGCATTCTCACTTGAAACAACATTCCTTCTGATGTCCATTCATGTTTATTTGATGTTCACGAGCCGCTTGAACTGAGGAGCTACACTGAACTGTCACGACACATTAAAGAGCCACTATACTATATATATATATATATATATATATATATATATATATATAATATTTGTAAAAAATTACAATATTTTAAGTATGAAACTGTTTTATACGTTGTCAGTGATGTATTTTTCACTGCGTGAGAACATGATGTGAGAGCGGCATGTGTTGTGGGGCATAGCAACAGGGGGTGGGTTTTGCGAGGGTCAATTGCAGCCATGTCGCAAAATAGGTTAAGACATACTTTTTTTGGGGGGGTTAAATAATGGTGCAAATACCAGTAAATTGACTAGCGTAAACATTAGTAAATCGCGTTGCGTGATTCATTTAAATACTCTCCACCCAAAAAATAAAAAATCTGAAAGGGAAACTCTTACAAATGCATATGCAATAATGGCAAAAAACAACTCAGTCCACGCCTTTTCAGTGCTAATTTTCCACTGCATGTCTTTAGTAAATCCAGACAGTGGTTTTTTAACGTCAAAAGAGGGTTTGTTAGTAAATCTGGCCCATAGTCATGAAAGTGTACTTGCTTTAAGTACACTTACTGTAAGCGGGTTGATTTCATTAATGTATTATATGATTTCATTAATGTATTATATGATTTCATTAATGTATTATATGCAAGTAGAGTTTTTAAAAACTATATACTTTTAAGATTTACATTAGAATTGCAGATTCTATACAATTTCAAGTGTACTATGTATCTTTTTGTTCAAAATTAACAAAATTTAAATAATGAGTCAATAAACCACCATCAATCCTTCTACCAAAAAGTCTTTTAGCTTACTCTACTTCACTATGATAAGCCTGTTATAAGCCTATTATAGCGGGATGCCACTCGACCATACGTGTCTTGTCATATCTATAAATAGAGAAAAGTTGCTCTGGGTACTTTGATGCATGTGGGAATGGCATAGTTTAGTCAACAAGCAAGAAAGGTTGACATGGAGCATGCTAAATCTCAAACCTCCGGGAAATCACGTGTTTTTAACAAAACACCGAACAGAGGAGAGTCAGCTGGCTGAAAGAGAATATAACAGAGCTTGTAATAAAGAATCAAGAATCACTTCTTAAGATCTCAGTGTATCACCAGGAGCCGCAGGTATTCATTTTGTCTGCATACAAGCTGCTTTCACTAATAACAGTGCCTAATAATAGTGTTTAAACAACCAATTACAAAAACCCAGCATGGATTACATCACCATAAAATGAAAAATAATAAAATAAAATAATTCCCCAATCTGTTACATAATACTGTATGTTTAAAGCTATAGTCAAAGCCATTTTGCATTCTGATGCATATGGGAATTCAAGTTTGGTGAACTCTGACCTGAGGATGTTGATATTTTACTTGACTTTTTGGAGATGGCGAGAACTGAGGGATTTGGAGATGGCATTTTTATTACTCAACAGGTAGAGTAAGGTACTTTATTGATAAATTGCCATATGTAACTCTCAAACGGAGTTCATTGTAAAGCATTATCTATTGTGAAGGGACAGTTTACTATGGTTATTGTAGCATTGCTCTGGAATTTATTTTCAAGGAAGTACCATGTTTATTAATGTTACTTAGTTCACCCAAAAGTGAATATTTGCTGTTAATTTACTCACCCTCAGGCCCTTCAAGATGTATTAAACTTTTTTCCTCAGCAGAACAGTAAAGAAGAGTTTTAGCTGAAACCGTGGTCCTTCGTGATACATATAATGGTAGTGAATGGGTGCCGTCACTTTGAGATTAAAAAAAAAACATATCCAGACAAAACAAAACTAAATGTTTAAAATATTGTAAATAAGATAAATCAATTTTCATCACTTCTTAAGACCTCAGTGTATCACCAGGAGCCTCAGGTATTCATTTTGTCTGCATATGTTTTTAGTAGTCTTCCATTATATTAATCACAGAGGACCAAGGTTTCAGCTAAAAATCTTCTTTTTCTGTTTTACATCTTGGATGGCCCGAGGGTGAGTAAATTTACAGCAAATTTTCATTTTTGGGTGAACTATCCCTTTAATGGGTAGAGCTATAGAAACATCTTCAGCTATTCATCTTAAGAACCTTTCCATCTAAACTCTTAATATCTCTTAAGACCAGTAGTGAATGTTTTATGAGCAGTCGAATAACCATATTCATCTGTACTGTAGCATCTGGACCAATCAGACACACACAAATTATTAATTATATTTGTGAATAATCCAGAAAACTCTCTCCCAGCAAAGGTCTGTGAACCATCCCCCAAAATTGCAACTAACATCTCAAATGAAGCTAACACACAGGCAGAACCAGGTATCTCTTTACAGGACACAGGAAAACTGATAAGACTGATAAGAAATTTATAAACATGTATCCAATTTTCCCATCTCATGACAATGCTATAACTTTTTGCTTTCCTGTATTCTGCTTCAGCTCTCTCTTTCCCTTGGCAAAGAGGATGCATGTATGTGTGTGAATGTTAGAGTAGATTTAAATTTTAAGTCTAGTTAATAAAATTTTGTTTATGTCACAAGTAAAGTTGTCCGTGTTTCATGCTCATATATTGGAGTCCCTAATCATGCAGATTTTGACTACATGTTCTGAGTACTGTACAGTAAGAATGTTATTTCCTGTAACACAAAAATTAACATTTCTTAGAATTAATAAACAATTAACCAAGTGCTCACTGAACAAACAGGTTAATTGATTGTAATATTAACTTTACTAAATTAAGCTAATTCTATTATCTGATCCAAATATTTATAATTAATTACAACTAGTTATAATTAATTATTTATATTTCTTTTAAGCTAATTTGCAACAGCACATTCACGCAGAGCAAAGCACAACCAAAACAATGTTCTTCTGCAAAATGCATGCAGTTTGTTTTTTAACCACTAGAGGGTTAAAAGTTACATAGTGTACCTTTAAGTATTTTCAAGGGGATACCTAATGCATTCAATAATATTAAACAAAGTGAACCTTATTATAAAACATTAATTTAAATCCTGCTAATATTAAAAAGTAACAATTCTCCCACATAAAGCTTTGAAGGTACAAACATGTTTTGATATTCTAGCCAAAACCAAATAAATAACTTTTCACATACAGCACGGCCAGTTCAATGAACGCTGTGGAGTTTTGTTAAAAAGACAATTCACATTCTAGTATGAATTGATACCGCCATTATTGATATGTCAGAAAGCCTTGAGAAGGAACAATCATGAATCTTTGGCACCCACATGCCAATGTACCGTAGACAGAACGTCTGTCATTGCGGTGTCTCTGCAGCCAGGCAGCTGGAGAGATACGAGCACAACTCTGACATCCACAAATTTCATCAAAGCCCTCGCCTCACCGGCAAACCCACACATCACTCCTGGCAAGCAATCCCTCCCTTCCTTTCAGCACGTGGCACAACATCCCTTGAATTCTGATAAACTTCTGTCCTCTCCCACTGAGTTCCACTGCTGTATTTTACTCAGGCTTCTACAACCAATAAATGTGTGCTGTTGAACTCTTTGAAGAGGGGGCACCAACGGGCTGCTGGAATATTCTTAATAGAGTGGATCCAGGCAGTCATAAAGTGTGCTGTGCAAACTAATACAATAAGGGATTTTCCAGCAGTGTTAAAAGGACACAGTCCACTCTGAAGAGACGGTTCTATTAAAGGGCGTTCATTCAATTTGAGCAAAGCCTGTAAATTGAACTGATGCCTGTAGGAGACATCAGAAGTACTCTAATTCGGTACCAAATCATGGTAAAAAAATGCTATCTATCTATCTATCTATCTATCTATCTATCTATCTATCTATCTATCTATCTATCTATCTATCTATCTATCTATCTATCTATCTTTCTATCTATCTATCTATCTATCTATCTAGCTATCAATCAATCAATCAATCAATCTATCTATCTATCTATCTATCTATCTATCTATCTCTCAATCAATCAATCTATCTATCTATCTATCTATCTATCAATCAATCTACCTACCTACCTACCTATCCATCCCTCCATCCATCCATCCATCCATCCATCCCTCCATCTATCTATCTATCCTTCCGACAGACAAACAGACAGACAGACAGATAGAAAGATAGATAGATCAATAGATAGATCGATAGATAGATAGTGAAATTTCACAACTCACAATACCAATACTGCAGCAAAAGCTAATTTGCTATTGAATCTTTATTGTGACAACCTTAGATGCCTGACTCCAGTTTTTCATCTGCATGGTTTGATTATGCACCATGCTGTTTACAGGGTTTATAGACCCTGACGGAGCTGTCCATTTCGGGCCAGTAGATGTGATAGTGATGGTTTAGTCTTGATCATCCATCTAATAAAAAGCTGGCTCAAAGGCGTGAGGAAAGCTTTTGGCAGATAGCAAGGAAAATTCCTATGCATGCAGCCGTAGATAACATCCGGATGAGAGGTGCGGACACGCCTGGGTGACTGCCATGAAACCCATCTACACCCTGTAATAGCTTTCGCTTATGAAATGACATGTGTCAAACTTGACTTGCTTCGATTTGGAGGGGGTAATTACAACAGCCTTGAGGTGAATTCATGGACAGGTCTTAATGTGGGGTGGAATTCTAATGGGTCTGTAGGAACTGTTAGAAACACCTTGTGCCTTTTCAAAGAAGAACTTCACAGGCTTTTGTAAGCTAATATAATTCAATGCGACATGGCCAGAGCTGCTAACCTTCTCAGGGACAGCAATATGTTCAGTAGCACAAGAGTCCTTACCTTCAATGGCAAATGGTTTTCCTACAGTCAAGAGTTTGCAGTCGGCATCTATGGACACCTCGTAGTCCAGCAAAGCCTTATCCATGATGAAGGCATCTAGCTGAGGGGGATCTGTCCTTCAACACACAGAGGAGGATAGTCAGAGCCAAACAAAACAGACACCGCCAGACAAACTTATGCTAATTCCTGCTGACTTCAAATGACTTTAAAAGTTGATTACAATAATCCTGAACAAAACCCTGCAGCTATAAACTGCTTAAATCTTTTGAATTTAGTCAGATTTACTGAATAGAAAGTGCTATTTTGTGTACTGTGTGTAACATCTTTTTTTTCAAACAATGTTTGAGTAGTACATTGCAAAAGACTCTCTACACAAAGAGGTTTATTGAGTAACTTATCAATATGGGTGGCAAAATAAATACAAGCTGCTTTCACTAATAACAGTGCCTAATAAAAGTGTTTAAACAACCAATTACAAAAACCCAGCATGGATTACATCACCATAAAATGAAAAATAATAAAATAAAATAATTCCCCAATCTGTTTCATAATACTGTATGTTTAAAGCTATAGTCAAAGTCATTTTGCATTCTGATGCATATGGGAATTGAAGTTTGGTGAACTCTGACCTGAGGATGTTGATATTTCCATTTTTTGAATGCAGCATTTGTTATTTATTATTTATTAAAAACAAAACACCCTAGAGTGTGAGAAATCATACACTGTTTGTTATTTATGTCTGAAGAAATGTTGAATTTTCAATGAATAGTGGGAGGCAACGCTTGCTTGCATATCAGCTGACCTCCATTTTACCTCAAGTGTGACAGAAAATAAAGTGCAGCAAAATTTCGCAGGATCAAACTAAGACTCTTACAAAACATCTTTTAAAGAAAAAAAAAAAAAAAACTGTCCGGATGCTTTTCTTAAAAAAGCCCGCCCCAAGGATGGCTCCCAACTATGGCAGCGATCTCAACTCTAAAAATGCTGACCATGTAAGGTGTCTCCAGTGAATTGAACAGAAGGAATTCTGACATGGAAGAAAACTGGCGTCAATCATAAAAGACGTGAAGTACAAAGCAAAATACTGCACTATGTGGGAGCCTGAATCTGAGGATGAATCGCTGTGCATGTGTGTGTGTTTGTGCACGCCTGTGAGCGTACGTTGTCTCTGAAGAGAACCTTTGGCCTCATTCAGCAAGTTTAGATTTGACTTGAGAGTGACTGCCTCTCTCCTCTGCTTGGAGTCTGTTCTTTCAGGGATGAATGGAAACCGAGACAACAGACAGAAAGCCTGGAGAGCCGACACTTGTTGCTGTCGACTCGGTTTGTTTAAAGTGAGCGAGCTGAATGGTGCGCATAATTCCTCATGAAAGAGAAATGATTTTAACTGTGCGTCATACAAAGCAGATCCACAGCAGTGTCAACAGCTTTTGAGGTTGTAAGAACTGGCATGTTGCCCTCTTTTTGTGACCCTGTTTATTGTTGCAGTAGCCTGCAGCCTTTGGGCTGCTTGTTGCCTGTGTCTCCAGCAGCACTGTGCAATTACTGAGCTCTACTCCCTTCAGGCTTTTTTCAAGATGCCCATCTCCTCTGAAAGCATATGTAGCGCTCCTGCTCAACAACGCTTGATTTTCATGTGTTAAAAGAATATAAATGTGTCTATATGAGTGTGAGTTTTTATGATGATAACCGTCTAAATGCAATTTAGTCCAAGTGTTTTTCATTCAAGGATGCTCAGAAATTCAGTTTGATAATTTCATTCCCACTCTCTCTTTTTTTTCTTCTTACTGTTACCTTTTCATTGGACTTTCCACCACCGGTATGTCCAAGTTTTGTTTTGTCTCCTCTCTCCTGGGTTTAAACACTTACTTGAGAGTAGAGACTCCATCTGGAGTGGTGGGTTTGTTAAAGCGCCTCATGTACTCATACATCTCAGGGAAGCTCTTTTTCACATAGTCCTCAGCACTGCTTTCTCGAACTGTGCCAAAGCGAAACCCCAGAGACGGGTGATGAAGCTTGAAAACAGCAATGAAAGGTGAACTGATTGTGTGAAAAAGATTTGAAAATAAAATTCCATCATTTACAAAAAAAAGGTATAGTTTTTTCCAAAATGTGCATGTACAATTGTGCAACTATGCTTTTTGAGGACATTCACCATATATGTAAAAGGGCTAGCTCACCTTAAAATGAAAATTCTGTCATTAATTACTCACCCCCATGTTCAAACCTGTAAGACCTTCGTTCATCTTTGGAACACAAAATAAGATATTTTGATGAAATCTGAGAGCTCTCTGACTCCTCCATAGATGGCAATTTAATTGCCACTTTCCAGGCCTACAAAGGTAGAAAAGACATCATTAAAATAGTCCAGGTGACTACAGTGGTTCCTTAATTTTGTGAAGTGACGAAAATAATTTTTGTGCGCAAAAACAAAACAAAAATAATGACTTTATTCAACAAATTTGTCTCTTCCCTGCCAGTCTCATATATGCTTCTTTGTTCTACCTCAGAACACTGACTCAGTATTGGCCAGCTCCTGTGTCAGGATCACACGCATGCGTTTTTGTCGCTCACGTGACCAGAGCCGACCAATACTGAGTCGGCATTCTGATATAGAACACAGAAGGCCTACGCTGTCTATGCAACATAAACAGCCTAGGAGAATTTGTTGAATTAAATTTTTGTTTTGTTTTTGCACACAAAAAGTATTCTCGTCACTTCATAAAATTAAGGTTGAACCACTGCAGTCACGTGGACTATTTTAATTATTTATTTTCTATCTTTCTGGGCCTTGAAAGTGGTAATTAAATTGCTGTCTATGGAGGAGTCAGAGAACTCTCAGATTTCATCAAAATATCTTAATTTGTGTTCCGAAGATCAAAGGTCTTACGGGTATGGAATGACATGAGGGTGAGTAATTAAAGACAGAATTTTTATTTTTGGGTGAACTAACCCTTTAAAAGTATCAAGATCTCTTATTTTAAGGAATACACATTTAGACATACTACACAGCACAGTTTTAGTCAATCAACAACAACAACAACAACAACAACAAATTGTGTACACAACTGTTAAAATGTTCTATTAATTAAAAATTAAAAATGTATCACAATTTTGATCAAAAATGTTAAGCAGAACAACAACTGTTTTCAACATATATAATAAGAAATTATTCTTGCCCACAAATTTAGCATGTTAGAATGATTTCTGAAGACAGAGTAATGTCTTCTGAAAATTCAGCTTTGCAATCACAGGAATAAATTACATTTTATAATATATTAAAATAACAGTTAATTGAAATTGTGATAATATTTCATAATATTATAAACACATTTGTATATTTTACCTCTTCAGTAATTCAGAATGAAATGCAATGTTTTACCTTGACGTCATGAATCCCTGACACCTCTTCAAAGGTCTTCTCTCCCACCATGACAGCTGCTAGATTGGCCGTGTAACTGGACAGAACCAGCAGGCAAAATATGGCCCATAGGTTCATGAGGAAGCGTCCCGTCCAGCACTTTGGAGTTTTACTGGCAACGGTCCGGCCGAACAGAATGGCGTAGCAAAGGTTCAGGGCAGACGAGTAAGAGAAGACCCTGATTCGGTTGCGTCCATGCGGGGTCATGCCAAACGGACTGTTCCACTCGTATAGGGTGATGAAAAGAGCTGTGATATGGAGTGCCACAAAGATGCCCACCCACATGGACCAGTGAAGGGGCCACATGAAAGCACCGATCGGTGCAGCTGTGTCCTTGCTGCGCACCAGGATTCCTAGACTGGTGGAGAAGAAGGGGCTAGTGAAGTCTATCACACGGCTTCGAGCTGAGTTGATGCTAAAGCTGGTGACAGCCATATCCGCCACGCCACTGAGCAGGTCACCCACCAGACCAGTCCATCTACCTCCTTTCCACGCCCCGTACTTCCCATCGCCTACGATGTAGAGGTCAAACTCGAAGTGCATGTCCTCGGCTAGCTTCTCCAGCAGGTCAATGCAGTATCCATAGCAGCATTTCCGCATGTCAGTTGGCAGTGAACTGCTGTTGGTTTGCTCCAGCTCTCTGAACAGCTGGTTGAGGACTTCAGAGCTGTTGGTTTGAGGGTCGAGGCACAGCTGACCCGCTGGACATTGGCCCTCCTCATCCACCTCCCGTGTGAACACAAACGGGTGCTCGACCAAGGTCACGACCCGCAATCTGCTCCCAGCCACTGGGAGTCCTGCCTGCCAGCGGCCGCCGAGCCTGATCCCTGGGCCACCCTCCCGGTGGTGTTGGGTCATGCCTGGCCATAGGCTCTGTTCCTCTAATTCCAGATGGCCCGACTGCCAGCTTGCCACGGTCACCCAACTTGGCTGGCCCAGAGGGTCTCGCTGTAGGCTCCATATGTGAAAGCGCTGGGAAGTAAGGACCCTGGAGAGCGAGCGCTGTACTCGCACCGGGCCTGTCAACCCCATGAATGAAGTGTTCGACAAGAACCTGAGCAAAGCAGGGACATGAGCATTGTGAGGGGAATATATATGCATCCAGCAAAAGTAAAGACAGTGATGAGATGACAGAGCAAAAATTTCTGCTGAATCTCTAGCAAACTGAATCCTACACAAGAGCCAGAGGAGAAAACTAGTGAAATGAATAAATATACTGTACAGCCCTGATACTGCATAAGAAACAGAGCAGCTTTTTTAGCCTATTTATATCAGGGCATTGATTTATATTAATTGGTTTAAGTAGTTCCAGCTTTGTTGACCGCAATAGATTCATATCAAATGAAAAATAAAATTATAAAGCCTAGTGTATCATAAGTAAAAAGGCCTCTAAATTATGAACGTGACCAAAACTTTGCTGAAAAAAAATCTACCACATTTGTACTTATTTCTTTAAGTAAAATATATTTTAGTATAATTCACGTGTCTTTTTGCTGTGAAATCTGATTTAATGATAACTTTGATATGGTCAGTATTTATCTTATCAAGAGGAATACTGGATTGAAGCAACTTAAGTTTACTTGATTATCCATTATACATCCTATTTTATTTAAAAAAAAAAATCATGTTAAAATGTATCAAATATGATCTATCAGGCCTCTGAAGAATATTTATTTGAATATTTATTAAGTTAACATTTAACTCTCAATCATTACTTTATTGCATTGGATATGTTATGCACCATACAATAAAAACTACATCTTGAACAAATATCATCTTACTAAGACATATTAGACTGATATAGACTACATATAGACCGACAACTGATATTTATATGCATTTTATTTATGTAAGTATTATTGTTTTAAAGATCTCAATGACTTATATTACAATTGATCTGAATTTCATCAAACTTCTTGGCCATATAAATATGCACCAAATTGCATATTTTTGCTCAGTTTGGGCCTCTGAATAAAATGTTGGTACTTTTTTCCTCCTCAGGTATGAGCTCAATATTCTCCTATGAGCAGTAAAACATGATGCTTAACAAAAAGCACATTGGCAATTTTTTTTTTTTAGATTTTGTCTAAATATTCAATAAACTGTTCCATTTAAACAAAAAAAAATATTTTTGTTTCTGATTATTATTTTGTATATCCAGCTTTACAGGGTTAAGGCATTGTATAGATAAAATATTATCAGTGCTCCAAACTCATCGTCTTGGAAAAAATTCTCCATCTCTAAGTTTAAATGTCAACTTTGTGTGAAAATGTCATTTGCACAGTCGATCGCGTCCTTGAATACAGCGGCGTGAGCTGCACAGGAACTCAGCGCACGCTCACCGCTCAGGGAATCTCAGTGTCATGGCATGCTTTGCTGAATGAGCACACAGAACAGCCTCAGATTGAAAAAAAAAAAACAGTTTACAAAAGTAGACATAAGGTGCAGTTTACCCTTTTTGTGTACAAAATTGATGATTTAAGTCCATTCATCAACTTACTGTATGTACATGACAGAATACACAGAATCCATGAACCAACTGTATAAGCATCAATAAAGAAGCTTATTAGTCATACTAAGTGTTGCTTTTTGAAAATGTAAAAATGCTTTTCTGTAAAGGGTAGGTTTAGAGTTAGGGGATAGAATATACAGTTTGTACAGTATAAAAATCATATCAATGGACTGTCCCCATAAAACATGACAATTCAACATGTAGTGTGTGTGTGTGTGTGCGTGTATATTATATAAGGATTTGAACCCAGGTACCCTTGCAAACTAAACGAAAATTACACCTCTAGATGATCATGTCTAACTGTCATAGAAAGAAGTGCCACAACTGTCATATAGTGTGCCCTGTGAAAAATAATAATAAAAAAATACATCTGCCAAGATTTAAATAATTATTCCTTATTCAAGAGCACCATGGCACAATGATTATCCTTTTGAAATAACATTACAAAATATTTAATCTTTACCGTAACCTTTCTCAAATAATTTCTTTCACAGCATGCAGGGGAAAAGAATAAGAACAGAAGGAAGTATAGATCACCCTTGAAGCACTCTGAAGTTTAAGGTTTTCTTCAAAGGCATTATGACCTGAGAAACCTGAATCACACTAAATCTTTTGAACCAATATATGACCTTTTACACACAATGTATTTAACCGCTGAACTGCCACCATATTCGGAGAGTAGTAAACAAACAAATAAATAAATAGAGCATGGTTTATAGTTGAATAACCCTCCCTGCAGCTCTGGATATTATACACTTGTGATGTTCTGCATAGATCACATAATTGTGATTTCTTGCACAGCCGAGCCACACTGCTTTTATGGCAGAATACATGCCATGAATTAGTTCAATGATCGATTTTCATCAATAAATCAGCTGGAGATGTAGAGTAATCAAAGGGTTGCTGGGGAATGTCTGGGTCACGGAGGAAAGATGAAAAATCCCAAGTGAAAGAGGCTTGTGATGTGTGGCTAAATGAGGCCATAAATGATATGCACTCTGTGTGACCATAACTGCACACTTCCATTAAAACTGAGCAGAACAGAGAAAATAAAAGGGGAAAAAATTGATTGCCTGCATCATTAATTTCTCCTGATAGCCCTGAGTTTGACCCATGGAGAACACTTGATCTGGTGTGAAAGCAGAAGTTAAAAGGCAGGGGATAATGTGTTAGCCACCGCAAAAACTGATTTCCTAACTGAGATGTCTATCCATGTGACTATTATAAAACTTTGAGAAAGCATTAGCACCTCAGAGAACCAATAATCCCTGTGTGTTGTGCTGTTTTCAGATTCTCTGCTCATGTCCTACACACTCATTTCTCAGAGCAAATACATTTCATTACATGTGGGTGGGGGGGATTCTCACACTGTGAGGTGAATATTAAAGATTATACATCACTGCTTTCAATCCAGTGGAAAATCTCAGGGGTCCTCTATCTCACATTTTTTTCATTTTTTAAAAAGTTTATTTAACTGAGCAAGACTCATATTACAGCGGCACTTTAATCTTACATCTGAAGGTGCTTTTGCTTTTTTTTTTTTTTTTACAAAAAAAAAATCTCATTTGTGGAAGTGAGCAGATAGGTAAGGCTTCTTCCAGCCTTCAGAGATAAGAGTTCCCCTAGTGTAGGGACTAGATCACTATCCAAACATAACTCTACAGTTTGTTTTCCAATATATATATATATATATATATATATATATATATATTTAATTGTTTTAATTCACAAGTAAATGCATTAATGGTACTGATTTTCAAATATCAAATTGTGTTTTGTATTATTGTCAATTAAACATATTGTCAAATCAAACATGTATATATATATATTCTTTTTCAATAACATTACAAAACACAAAACCATTTTAACACGCTTAATAATAAGTGTTTCATTGAGGCACAATTAATACAATTAACATAAAACTTTGATTTTGAATTTAAAAACATTTATTTGACTATCATTTAATTAAACTGATCTTATCAGTGAATAGACTATAGATTTCTAACCTTTTTTTATATAAGTATAAATATCTACTGTCAACTTTTTTTAAAAACAAAATATAATAAAATATTTTTAATAATAGTAAAAGAAGTATGAATATATTTTTTACTTTTTTACATTAAGAAACTGTACAACATATTTGTGAGAAATAGTACAGAAGCATTATAAAATATTAATATACAACACTTCAATTCCTCCCAGATTAGTGTCTTGAGTGAGAAATTGTCAATATTTTGGTCCTTCTAGATCTACAGTCTCTGTGTTCTGTGTTCTAATAGACAAGCCTCCCACAGCCTCCTCCACTAACACAATGATAACAATGAATCAAGCTGAGAGGCAGTGAACAGGAGGCTCTGTGAGCTCTTGACATTGAACCGGACTCTGGCATTGAAAATGAAAAAAGAGACTGGCGACTTGAATGCAGAAAGGTTTGTGTCCTGTTTATGGAGGTCAGTGAGTAAAGAGAAAGTGGAATTGTCACAAATGGCTTCCACATTGATGAGAATGCATCATTCTTTAACTGTTAACTTGACGGTTTATGTAAATGCACATAGGGATATGGTTCTGATTAAGGAGGTATAAATGTATTGAAAATGCCCGCGAGTCAGTTAATTGCATTTTAAAGTCTCCGGTGGCTCCATCAGGAAAACAACTTCAAGATATGAGACCATACTGCAGTCGAGACAGAAAATTCCTGTAACTTAATACTAGTGGCTGGAATACTAATACAGCCCTTTTCCTTGGAGAGTATTTACTACCTTATAATTCCCTTAATATAAAACATGTTTAATATGTCTTTGCACACTAATGACTAAAGGTGAATTTAGAGCTTGAAATGACTGCACTGCGTGATCAGATAACAAATGAATTCCTGATTACATATCATAATTAAAATCAGATTTTACAATTGTGTTAGGGAAGTTACTTTAAAATTCTAGCTGGATGAGCTACAAGCTACTCATAATCTACAGCAGTTAAGATACAACAAATCAATCCTTTTGATAGAATAGTCAGCTAGACTACAATATACTACGAAAAAAAAAACACTGAAAATATCCTTTTAATAACGTACTTTGCAAAAAGAAAAATGGTTATGAAATTAAAAAGCTTTACACAGGGTATCACATTTTTTTTCTGTTTTAAAACTATTAGCTGTGACATTTGGCGGCAAAACATTATTCTTTCATTATACTTTTACACATTGCATCCATAAATCGATGCTTCATGACACAGAGCTTTAATTTCCAGTTTGCATAGGCTGCATACAATCGTGTGACCTATGATATTGAACTTTGTGAGTCACATAAATTTCATTAAACAAGGCCGTGTATAGTTGTTTCCTTCGCCAATGTCTGATTCTAACACAAGATCCCTTATACATAATTGAGCTTGAAGGCTAGGGTTCCAAAAGCCGCACATGTGTCACATGCAGATTCCACATTAATCATAAATGTGAAACATGGTGTACTTGTGCAGAGAAAAAAAAAAAGTGCTTTAATTTAATTTGCATAGGCTGCACAAATTTGTGTAACCTATGACACTTGACTCTTTAAAGCACATAAATTTCAATAAATAAAACCATGGAAATTTGTTTCCTTTGCTAATGTTCTCTAACAAAAAATCTCCAGTTTTATGGTGAATAACTGGGCTTGAAGGCCATGGGTTCATAAAGCTGCTGATGTCAGAAGCAAATTGTGCACTAATCAAAAATGTGAAACGTGGTAAATGGAGGGTACCAGTGGAAAATGTAGCCTATTAGTTATAATGTGACAAACAAAAGAAACGTAGCATTGCTAAACGCTATATTGCAGTTTATGTCACTTTATAACTAATGGGCAACATTTTCCACAGGTACCCCCATTAAAAATGTATTTTGTCCAACATTCATATTTACTTAGCTTGTTACTTACTCTGTTTATGAACAGTTTTGCTACTGTTATACTAAATGAAAATGTAGTTAAATACAGTAATAGTATTTGCCACTTAGCTGGAAAATGTTACAAATTTACCTGGCAAGATACTGTCCAGAAGAGGGTAGCTCATGTTTATTGGGCTTGTCAAAGCAGTTGACCATGTTTTGGATGAGCGCCAGGTCCGGTCTCACCATGGTTGCCGCATACACAGCCCTACCAATGAGCTGCAGGGTATCCCTAATGTAGAAGTTCAGGGGCTTGCGATTCACCTCCCCATAAGCCAGAAGACCCAGAGGGGAGCCAATGGAGTGTAGAGAATCAAGACTAAGCGGATATCCCATGATCCAGTGCATGGGGGGCAATGCAACGCTCAGCTGGTGGGCACTGCGCAGCACTGTGGCTGTACATTCAGGGTCGGAGCCGAAAAGTACCACGGAAGACGCCGGAGCAGAAGGAGTCCTGCTGAGGAGCTGTGAGAGGAGCTCCATCACCTTGTCTTTGCTTGCATTTTCCTCGAGTCTGGACAGGTTGAGGGTCTCCCACAGGTGCCAATGGGCTCCATCCAAACCTAGGTGACCCAGCTGTTCAAGCTCTTCCAGCATTCCTGTATTCCCACCTCCCGGGCAAAGAACGGCCGCTCCGCCCTGCCAGCCTCCCTTCAGCAACACCGCTAACAGCAGCTCCGACAATGCTGAAGGCGGTGTACGTGTCATCATCTGCAAATGGAAGCGGTTCTGAAACCAGAGAACATCCACAGTTACTTTAGGTCTAGGGCTATAGTTAATTGAAAATAAAACTGTGACATGGCTTAGTGCGATTATCAATCCACACAGGCTGTGATTTAATTAAACAACTATGTGATTTGTGTTTTTATGTTGGCTCATTACTGCCACATATATATTATTTTTCCCACTCAATTATGTCATAATAACGAGATATGTCATTAAAACAATAATTTTCTCATAATAACGAGATTGTAATAATGTGCTGTTAAAACGGTATCACTGGAATATTCTAATATTATTTTTAAACTGTAAACTATAAACTGCTTCTACAACTTTTGACCTCCTATAACTCGGATCATAGAAATAAAACCAACCAAAATAGGCCAACTTTTTCTTCAAGAATGGTACAGAGCTAAGTGACGGTTACAACTACACAGGCCAGCCTAAGATAGCTTTCATATTGGGAGATATCTGCATGCATCAGGGAGAGGCTTTCAAAATGCGGAGTATTGAAATTGCGCTTGAATGCGATTCGATTTCGCCATCGCGTGTATTCTGTTAATAGGCAGTGGTGGCAAACGTTATGCAAATGAATAAATGGTTTTTATTTCTAAAAAAAGCATACGACAGTGGAGGTGTAATGTAAACTTTGCGGTGGCATATTCTATCCTAATTTCATTTTCACTCTCCGCCATGGCAATATCACCACGAGATGGCTTTTCACCTTGATGAGAAATCTCGTCACATTTTAATCCTGTGAGTCACACTATCCAATCACTGCTCTCAAACCAGCAGGATTTAACTTGTTTAAGATGATCAAACCCGTTATTTTTGAATAATCGACTATGGGTCGGAAATATTTCTTTATTTGAATAAATTTAACACATGATGATTGTATTGGAAAGCAAAGTAAGTGCATGAAAGCAACACGAACTTCATCACTGTTTAATTTGTGCAGTCTTTACTCATCATTAATGTTTTATGAAATGCATAACCTTGTCTAATTCTAATGCTATCTAATGTGATATTTGGTATTATACATACAGATACAGTCGGCCTTTAAATAATGAAATATGCATTGAAATAACATGGCAATAACACTTTTCTTTGTTTCATCATGCCCGACTAATGATAATAAACTGTGCTACAAGTGTTTTAATTAAAGTAGTAATAGTAGCAATAGTAATTAAATTTTTAATTGTTCATCAATTAATAATATAATAATAATAATAATAAAAACAATCATAATAAATGAATATTAAATCAATATTATTGTTGTTGTTGTTGTTTAAAAAAAAAAAAAAAAACTTTAAAAAAAAATGCAAATTGTTTTTTTCCCCCTAATTCTTGTAACCCTAGTTAGGTATTCACACTGACTAATCAAAACAAAAACCAAACCCCACCATGAAATACAGATATCTTCAGGCTGATAGTGTGTATTGTATTCCCTAATGACCATACGTTTAAATAAGTAAGAGAGAAGTCTGGGGAGAGTGTTAGATCTCCTGTGACTTCCATCTCCTAAAGCTGCCTTATAGGCAAATAGAGGAATATATTACTTACTCTGAACTTATGATGACCTCATACTCAAGAACCCTGAAAACAACACTCGCTTAGACGCAATCTTGGACTCAAACATTTGAATCGCTTGAATGAAAAATAGACACTAAAACAGTGAGGAAGAGCCGTCAGCTCTCATTTGAAATGGCTCCTGGCCATCTCTACACAGACTCTCTGCTGTTTTTGATGTGGACTGACAGGGAGGCGTGTGTGAATGTGCAGTGAGAGTGAAAGATGGGACGCTTGGGTGTTCTGAGAGGGAGAGGGACTGTTTGAACCTAGTGGGGGGCTGCGAGCGAGCAGCACGCGGTCACGGCACTAAAGAGGAGTCCCCACGCAAAGTTAAAACCTGTGTGACTGGAATAACATTACCGCCAGCGGCTCTGACACGCGTCCCTGTGACTTTCAGTACTACTTAGGGCGCACATAAATTAGCACGCACACTGACGACTCCATGCAGTGATGCCAAACCGGATGAATCTGAAGACGACATATAAAAATACAACGTTCATTTGGTGTCGAAGTTCTGCTCTGCTGAAACACAAGAATAGGGCTTCAAAAAACAGAAACGGACCAAGGGGGTCCCGGGTTGTGATGCGTACATATGGGAGTTTAGATAAGAAGAGAGAATGGGGCAGGCTTATCTTTTATTTACCAGTAAATCCAGGTGATGCAAGGTGAATAGCAAACAAACAAACAAACAAACAAACACCTTCTGTGCGAAGGCAAACTTTCAGCCTTGAAGCCTCTCATTGCTCAATCGATCTGAAAACAGCTGCTCCTCCAAACAATACCAGTACTCGGTAGGATATTAGCCTTCTCACGTCTAAATGGGTCCACAAGCTGACAGCATCTGAACAGCATGAGCAGTTTGATTTGTTCTCCCCGTCTTGGAAGTTTAGCGGGAAACATCTATTTCCATTTCCACTTTTCCCACACCTTGCGAGCAATTTTCACAATCTGTCTTAACACCGGGGAGAAATAAATGGGTGCTATTTTTTAACTGACAGCTCATAAATGGCCCAAATGCTGCAGAGTAACATTTCATTAATATCTAAAATGGCAACATATAGGTTTTGCGGACTAATACAAAGTAGTTTGGCCATCAAATTATCGTGCAGGTGTAGAGATGGACGAATCTGTGTCACTCTTACACAGCAAATGGCACCTGATCCATAAACAAACCATGATTAAGCAGAGAAATTGGAAATTACAGTCTATCTTCCTGAAACAGATGGCTAAACTGCAATGATTTCTGCTCCGATAGCTGATGAGATTGCGAGGTACCTCAATTTGAAATTATGTTCGTTTCATAGTTTCTGTATTTAATGTTTTATATTATGAAAAAAGAGCAATACAACCACATAACGATGATTTGCAAAACTACGTATTTTCATAAATGACTAGTCAGTGGGTTATCTGAATCACTAGTTGGCTAGTCAGTATTAAATTAATAATAAATCTGTCACAATTTACTCATTCTCGTGTCGATCTATACCTGTATGACTTCGTATCATCTGCAAAACATTAAAGAAGACATTCTGAAGAATTCTGCTAACCAAACAGTTTTGGTGATTATTGACTTCCATTGTATGGCCAAAAAAAAAAAAAAAGCTTCAGGGAAGCCCTGTATTATCTGATTTTGGGTCATTTCCAACCGCATGGGCTTCACATGTGTTCACAGTGTAATTGACACGGGGTGAGCTGTGACATAGAAAGGCAGAAGATAAGAAAAAGTCCATTTCACTCTTTTAGTGCCTTAGCAAAATATCTACCATACAGAATAAAAGGCTCATTTTTAATAGCTATTAATAGTGAAAGAGGTTTTAAAGAACCAGATGGTCTATGACAACCCGCAGCAGGGGCTAACAGGGCCATGCTAACCAGCCCAATCTCCATCCCTTGGGTCTTTCTTTCAGAAACAGCCTGAGGAAGCATAACAGAATGAAACAGAACCCAGGTGTCAAGACGCTTTTCTAAAACAAAACTATTTTTAACTTGACATGTCACATCAAAAACACAACATTCACGGTGCAAAATGTGACGCAACAGCCTAAGATTTCTGTTTGCATGTGTACACAGAATAACATTTAAAAAATAGCAGCCTGTAGTAAATGGTATTATAAATGCCAGATATTTAAGAAATAATTAGGTTAAATATCTATAACATTTAATTCCACAAAAATTTACACAAAAATGGCAAGTTGGGACTCTGCAAAACAATTGAACATTGGTCACATCTGGTGATCGGAAGCCCCATAGAAATTGTCTTGACATTTAAAGGTAGACTTGTTACAAGAAGCATTTTGATACAGTGCTTTAAAGGGAATGAATTTAAAGACCAATTTTCTAAGACAAGATGTTTGTAATGCTAATGTCATGCAAGTTGCGTTTACGCACTTCCACAAAAAAAATAAAAGCTAAAGAAATCAGAAAAAAAAGTCTAGACCTTGTCGACCTCACTAATTCAGAAAATGGTTCGTGGGCGACTAGTCAACCATCCTGACTCATTCCTACTCTGTAATCAACTTTCGGTATTTTTTCCATCTTCTTAGTTCCTCAGTGCTGTTGCCAAAGTGCTGTAAAGTCATAAAGAAAACTGCTTATCTAGATGTAAAATTCTGCCTCACAAGTTTTGAGGAGAGAAATATGATTGCAGAGAGAAATGTGAAAAAGGCACATCAATATTGCTTCTGCTCTATTAAGAGTGACAGTAACTTAATTAAGAAAGACCACGCTGGGAACAGGTAAAGATTTACTAACGTGAATAATTTCAAAACCCTTACAATCTTTCAAAAAAAAATGCTTGATGACAGAATGAAGACGGGACTTTAGGGTTCTGACTGACATCTGAAGCGGATCATGTAGGGATAAAGAAGTGATTTATGCAATGTATCATTATACATAAAAAATTGTTTGGGCTTTTATGACCTGAGGAGTGATTCATGCTTATGTATCTAGAATATTTATGCAAATCAGACTAAAAAAAAGGATTTAGCATTATTAAAAAAAGGTTGAGCAGCTTGTATGTGATGAAGAGAGTAGCTCTCATGCTTCATAAAGTGTTCATGTGGCTTGAAAGTGATGCTTAAATACTTGCTCACTTTGCCACACTGAGAGGTGTCCCCTCTATGTTTAGTTAGCCACATCATTAGGCATAAGAGTGTCTTAACAAATGTGTGACATCCCAAGTCTCAAATTGTACCCGAGGCTCTCTCCAGCATCAGATAAGTGGAGAGATGGCAGCTCTTCATAATCTCTGCATTATCATCAAAGTGCTTCATGTCTTGTTTAACATTTTTGATCTGCTATGATAACAATTGAAACATGAAGAAAAAGAATATTTTCTGTCGCAGTGTCCACTACTATAACTAATACTTAACACATCACGGAATATGTTATAATATGTAATATCCAAAGGATAACCTTTGACTTTTGACTCATATTTCTAAATGACTGTCCTCTTCATATCTTTTCAGCTGCATCCGAATATGCATACTTCCCTACTATATACTAGCGGAAAAAAGATAATATCCGAATTTGCAGAATTCATAAAGCAAAAATCACTTGGATGACCACCTTTTCTGAAATGTGCATCCAACGGACACTTTATTATCACATGAGGCCACTGGAGAGGATTTGTAGACAGCAGTGAAACGATGATGAATGTAGTATGTATGGATTACATTTATACTACACACGTTCATACCATATAGATCTTTTTTTAACAGTCGAGAAGCAAGTACTTATTCAGAAGAAGTACCTACTAAGAGAGTATGGGATTTTGGACACAGCCGTCATTTTTTATATATATATATTTATGACAACATAAAAGTACAGAAGCACAAAGTACCACTACAATTTCTACCATTGTTCACTGAAAATTTATATGAGAATATCCTTTCAGCTCTGCTGTATCAATTTCAGTTGTGACTGTTTACAATGAAATAAGATTAAATAGATCTAAGAAAGAGTTACTGCATACTTTTTATGGTAAAGAAAGAAATTTACTTTAAGAATTGTACTTTAGTAATTTATGCATCATAAGGTTAATCAATTGCTTTAGGGATTATGAATGATTAGGGTTTATCAGTTGAATAGCAGAAGTAATATGTATCAAAAGATGTGACTAAAATGACACTTTAATTGTCTTATCTTAACTGTGCATATGTGGCACAGAAATCAAAACTTTACATGGTGTAATGATGAAAGGGAAACATAAGCCAAGAAACCCAAAGCTCAGCTCTTTTAGCAGCTGCCAGTGCATTTTGCCGCAAACTGATTTTGTTTTTTCTCTCCAAGGGAGGAAAGTGTTTTTGTTTTGTTTTGTTACTGCTGCTTGTTACATTATTATTATTATTATTTTTGCGTATATCACTACATCACTGTCTGTGTGCACCGCTGCACCCAGTTTGCATCTGAAGTATAATGGCATTTCTGTGTTATTAAATGTTAGCTGCCTAGACTCTGACCTGTTATTAGTCTTGATAACATTTCCAAATCTTGTTTGCTCCACAGTGACCCTAATATGACACTGCAAAAATGTCCCATTCCGTGAGTGAAAGGAAAGCCCATAAATTTATAACTCCATAGGATAGAAAACAACACTGTAATGAGGCTTTGAAATCAACTTTTTTTTTTTACACTTTATAATAGGAGTGATCACTCACATTAGGCCTGGTGAATAGTGCAAGGCGCACTCCCACTGGGCGATAAAGTAATATTTGAAAATGAAAGCCATTTGGGGAAATGTAAGTTTATGAATGAGGTGATTTACCAAATGATCCTGTCCAAATTCACCAGTACAGAATCTTAAACATCCAGCAGTGCATGGCAAAACTATGAGTCTTCGGCTAAGGTGCGAAAAGCTGTCAGACAGCGAAACATGGAGTTTAACCAAATCTTTAGACATTAGTTTGACGTATTATTTGAGAAATTAGATTACTATCATAAAGCTTCATCTATTACTTTTTCATTAAATGGAAACTGGCTACAAAGGCTGGCAAAATATGCATGGTGCCCGCTTGGGAATTAGAAATATAATTTTAGATATTCCACCAGTGAACTTTAAAATGTCTTAGGGATAAACTTTAGCAGCGGCTTTTCGTGTGAAGAAAGTTACAGTTAATTGCAGAGACAGTCCATAAGGAGCTGTGATTTAGAGCTGTGCTTAAGGCCATAATGTTGACAAAGCAGGATTGCACTCTCGGTAACTCTCAAAAGTCTGGGTCATCCTCACAAGGTTTGGTCAGACGCTAAAGGTGCATTTAAGGAGGTATGTTATGCTGCATCACAGCATCAAACAGTCAAATAATAATAATAATAATAATAATAACCACCTCATCTGCCCTGCCCCCATCTACCGTTGTTTGGACAAACAGTTTGTTAACTTAACACCATGTCCCCTACCACGGCTATATTCATGGTGAGAAAAAAGTGAAAAATATAATAAATAAATAAATAAAAAGATGACAAAAAGGTAAAAGTAAAAAAAAACTTTCATATAAGAGGTTTTTAAAATGTATCTGGTCCCACTTTATGAAAAATCTTTTCATAAGAATCATTTCAGCAATAAAGGACTCTGGCAAGAGGGGCATAAATAAGGAATTTCAACATTAACAAAATCTTATGGGTTAGTCTGGAATATAATATTCAACATAGATAATATGGTCCCAGTGATTTTTTTTCAAACAGGTAACCCACCCCAATTGGCTAAAATTGGCTGATTAATAAATTGTAATTGGCAGAATCAGAAACTGACATGCTAGACTTCACAAACTACAATGTTTACACTTTTTTAGGCCTACTTAGTTGTGTCTGCACATTTTACATTAAATGTAAATGTTTAAAAAAAAAAGAAAGAAGAAGAAAAAAAAAAATTTTAGGACACAATGATGGCACAAATTACTTACAAAATATATTATACTTTTTTTTTTAGTTCTTATCTTGATTATGTAATGACACTAAAAGTTAAAATTGAATAAAACAGAGAGCACTGATAAAAATGAATTTATTATATTAATATCACAATTAGATACCTTTGGACAAATTATCTAAAGAATTATCTAAAGACAAAATAAAAGTATAATGAAAATCTAATTATATGTCCCGACTGCTCATCCAAAAAGTTCCTACTTAATTGACTTTTGTTAAGTCAGCCTGATAAGAAAAGGTTAACATTAACTTTTCTGTTTAATTGTAAAAAGAGTTTGAATGCTATTAGTGCTCTGATGGCCAGAGGAGACCTCATCCCCTGATAGAAACAGACACAGATTAGATGCCTTCCCAGCAGCCCCTGACAACTCTACCAAAATAACAGAGCTAAAAAGCAAAAGAGCTCCTCAGTTAAAGTAAATCTCCACATAAAGTATTTGCTCAAACCGACATTCTGCTCTGAATCCTGAATTCTTGCACTCTCTGGAACAGTGTTCAAAAATCCTTTTAACTGTGATGTAAATAAATGTACAGAGCCGTGTTAAACTTTCTGATCGCTAAGAAGTTCATTAGCATTACTTCCGTGTAGCGTGGGCTGCGTTTTGCTCAATTAGTAAAGAAAGCAGTAGGCAGCGATAGCTGCCATCCACAGTCAGCCTGAAATGCACTGAAATCCTCTCTCTGTACAGCCTGGCATATGCAGCCTGCTCAGCCCAGCCTCATCTAGACGCTTCATATGCAAAGCTGCTCTCAGAATGTTGACTGATAGCATTTGAAACGTGCAAAGGACATCACAAGTAAAGAATAATCTTTTCAGGCTTTATGCAAAAATATCTTCACTCAAACACGCTATCTGATTCAACGCCAGGCTCTGGCGGTAGGCCTGCTCCACTGTGGTCTTCAGAAAAGATCCCAATATATGATGCATGACGCGTTATGTGTCCCAGGATTAATGACATTAATCCATTTATGATTCATTATCCATTAATTTTTGATAAAATTTTAATTAACTCAAGGGTAAATTCAAGCTTTAAGTATCCCTTTTAAGCCAGACAAATGTTGCTACAAGTTGATGGTGTCACTTAGAATCTATGATATAAAAGATATAAACTCACTTATGCTAATAGATGAAAAGCCAATTATAATGATGGCCTGTGATAAAATGAGAACACTTACCAAAATATTGTTTCTTCTATGAGTGCCTTTCAATCTTAAACTATAGCTTTACAAAGGCTGCTTTTAAGCTCATGTTCCAATTCCTTAGTTTTGGAAAGAGCAGCAGCACCTCTCTGTTGTCATCACTGAATTTCCCTAATCCAAAGACTATCGGTCTGTGCTTTGCAGATAATAATGATTTCATGCTTGGATCAGTCATCCTTTTTTAAGTTTTGGTTGACATTTACATGGTCTCCGCTCAGAAAGAATAACATTTTTCAATCGATGTCTGAACACGGCAGGCCTGAATCCTCCCAGGAGGTCGGGATGCCAAAAAACAGAGACTGTTGGTGGGTAGGAATTTATCAGGATGAGGTGAGATGAAGGCCTCTGGTTGATGGCTTTGGGAAGTGTATAAAACTCTGGAACAGGATGTCTGAATGTGAAAATTATCTAAAATTCAGCAAAAAGATAGTGGGTTTCTAGGATATAGGTGATTTGATGGATATATTGCTCTGAGGCCGAAGGCAATGAATTCCAGAGAAGTTTTTTCATTTGGGACAAGTGGTAGAGCAAGAGTTATCTTTGTAAGCCTTCTGTACTGAAATACTGTACATTCATTCCATGAGTCTCTCTTAAATTTCAATGGGCTTTTCAACCTTTTTCATACCAAGCACCCACAAATATGATTACCCTGCCTGGTTTGATTGTTTATACGATGGTGTTAGTATGTAACATTTACAGGGACAAAAATTTACTTTTTGTATATTTGGATACATGCTTAAAAGTGCAACATGGATGTATTGACAACATCTACAATGTAAATATTATTATGCACTTATGGCTATAGAAACATAAGATATTTATGAATCTTCCATAACAAAAAACATTTCTGAAAAATATACCGTATAAAGAAAAATGTAATAACCAGGCAAGTGTAATCAAAAAAAGCAGTACCAAAATAGTCCAAATGATGATGTGTTGAATTCACAGTCCTCTCTGGTGGTATGCAATAATTTTGTATGGGGTACAGAGCATAGAGTCTCAGTTAAAGGTTAAAGGATGATTTAGCAGACGCTTTTATCCAAAGCAACTTACAAGTGAGGCAATTAGGTGTTAGGTGCCTTGCTCAAGGGCACCTTAGTCATGGTATCGAAGGTGGAGAGAGTACTGTTTATTCACAATCCCCACCTGCATGGGAATCAAACCAACAACCTTCAGGGTACCTTCAGCCCAACTCCCTCACCATTAGGCTACGACTACCCTCAGTTACTATTGTAACCTCCATTGAATGAGACCTGGTGTCAATGACCGACTCACTTGGGAGCAGTAAAAACTTCTCCAAAACTCCAGTCGTGAACGCTCAGGACATTGTGGAGGATTTTTATCCCAGTCTGATGTTCACAGTAGTCTGGGCAAGCATGGCCGCCAACTCAGCATCGAACTCAGGCTGGGCTACTCCACCTGAAGGTGTGATCAATGATTCAACCCTAGGTGGAGCCCCAAATGAAAACTCAGCTGCATAAGGTGATGCAACATCGAAGTCTTTCGGGATCTCTATCAGATGCAATGTGCATGATGAGGAATGGGAGGTCAGTGGGGATTTACCCAGTGGAAAAGCTAACATTGGTGCCCTCTGATCGCTAGCCGCCGTGGCCTTGTGCAATGCAGAAGGACCAGGATGAGGAGTAGCTGTGGTGACTCCTTTCACAAGAAAAAAGAGTTGTGATTGCAATGTTGCCATGGTCATGTTCTCGCAGCGATAACATAAACCATCCATGAATCCTGTCTCCACTTGGGTGCGACATAAACACGCGAGACAAAATTGTGACTGAGAATGAGAGATATCGACCACACCCAGAAACAAACAGGAAGACAAGAATTTTTAAAAAGATGCTTTCCATCTGCGTTTGCTCTTTTAGAGGAAGATTGCTCTTTCAGATAGTTGAATCACCCAGGGGAAGCTCTCGCTGCAAGGTGTGGAAAGAGACCGCTGTACTGCTCCATAACACCAGCACCAGCACCAGCTCCAGCTCTGTAACACCATCTTTCCCAAACGAGGTGAATAGAATGACCTCATGTATAGATGACACTTCTACCCAAGAAGAACAAATCTGAATAAGTGGTGCACGCCGGATCCATTGCCCATATGTCTGAGAGACTGGCTCTTGCAAATTCCACTCGGCAGTTTTCATTGGCCTTTTCTCAAAGTATCAGTGGTGTTTGGGGCTTCCGAGTGCAACCCCTAGTGTCACTGACACCACATCAAAGTGACTGAATTTAAGTTGTTAATTACTTATAATCTTATTCTGGTATACTCCGTGAAGGCACACATACAGTATCTAATTCAAACACATACATCACCTGAAACAGCGTGTTGCAATCATGATGAAGCAGGCGAGAGCCACTCAGCGTTTGATATCACTGCCCTAAAACTTTGTCATAAAGCTTCCATAGATTTGGATTACATTGTGCAATAAAATTGATTATTTTTTGATCATTTTATGTTACATTTTTGGTACTTTTATTTTTGTTTGTTTGTTTTTTGAGCCACAGCATATTGATAAAAATCTCCCACGGCAAACAATAAATATTACATGAACTAATGGTTAAAAAATGACATAAATGTTATTCATTTTAAAGTGTGTTGTTGTTTAGCATTATGTAGTCCTTCAAAATTAGTTTGAACCAGAAGTCTCAGTGAAAAGAATGAAACGTCATAATTTAAATTAAGTAAGCAAGTCAACTGTATTAAAAAAATGAGACTGAAAACATGACATCATTTATCATAAATGCAACAGAATCAGCTGATTAATTCCATGAATTCAGTATTAAATTAGAGTTTGTAAACATTTGTACATCAGTTGCTGTTATGTAGGTAATTTATGTTTTAGATGATGTCAATACATCAATAGGGTACGTTTCACTGTCTATACAAACGTAAGTATTTGTACGCATGGTAGAACCACACTTTATGAAAAATAATCACAAATACTTGTGAGATTGTGTTGGATTATCCCCTTATATATATATGCACGATAATGGTTAAACTAATAATAATAATTATTTTTTTCATTTTATATATATATATATATATATATATTGTAATCTGTTGTATGGCTGAATGACATTTTTATTTGAGCAGAATATCTCAATGAAGATCGGCAAACTCAAACATACATGTTTGTTGGTGTTTTCGGATCATCAGCTCTTTTTCCACAGTAGGCCAATAGAGACTAGAGAATGGTTGGACACATGGTTGTCAGATTACAAAGATTAGTTATAACACCAGGCAAAATTCATGCTTTTAAGAGAAAAGCACTGTTGTTCAGTATAAAAAGCAGGCCAATATCGCCAAGGTTATTTTTTAATTAATCGAGAGAAGCAAAAAATAATTATCATTAATTTTGCAGCCCTAGTATATATAATACTATTATATTATCTTGGCACAAGAATAGTTTCTTCCCTCAGGCAATCTACCTCATGAACTGTTAAATGTCCCCACTGGGCAATAAATATGTGAAATACAAAACACCATTTATACTAATATTTTTTTATCACACCATAACTCTTATTCACATTCCCTTGCATTGTATTTAACAGTTGTACATATAGATATTGTCCATTGTCTGTTTTGTATATTGTGTATTTTTTTATATATTTAATTTAAATCACTTATTTTATTTTAATCATCTGTCTTGTAGCTGCACTCTCTCTGTGCTGTGGAAGCTTCTGTCACCAAGACAAATTCCTTGTATGTGTATACATACTTGGCAATAAAGCTCTTTCTGAATTTGATTCTGATTCTGATCTATAACCCTTGTGCAGACCCCAGTTTGAGTTAGGATATGAAAGAAAAATCCACCTCTGATCACAACAGATCATCTCACAGAAATATAAAATTATATCTATGCAGTGTCTTGTCTAATTTGCCAAACGGCAAACCAACAAATAACAGAAGGACAAACCCAAGTGAGAAGAAAAATAAGACATATTATATGCAAGTTACTTTTTCCTCGAACGTCTTTTCTGGTTTAAGGAAAAATACTATTTACGAGCAATTCAACAGTAGTTTGATGGATTTCCAATGGAATAACATATGGTGTCTACCAGCTAATAAAGAGTTGTGATATATGTTTGGCATTAAACTACAACTATTTCCAACTGAAAAAGGGCATTTCTTCAGCAATTCTTTTACATGTCAATGCTTTGCATTATCCTCATACAAAGAATCTAAACCCTCATTAAATCATGAGCGAGTGATTCGTTATTAATGACAGCTGATGTTCCAATGTTTCATAAGGCCTGTGGACTCAAAGGTGAAGCTGTAAATACACACGGCAGTTGACGTCTGCTCCCTTTAGTCCTTTGTGTCGGCTATATTTGGGAAAAAATAATGTTATAGAAGATGTCAAGGCAATGCAGGTCATGTTTTAAGATTCCCTTGAAATGGCAAATGGTAAATGAAAAAAAGATGAAAGTTAACAAGAATTCTGATAGCCAAGCAATGTGCATTTAGGGGGCTGAACAACCTTGCAAAAAGGTGCAGGGAGCTACAAAAGGTAATTCAGCACAATGTCTGCAATCATCAGCAACACAGAGCCAACAGTAAGTGAGTCTGACAGAGCTGAATAAACACTTCCACAAGGCTGTCTCTGTGAATCCCCAGTTAACACTGAGAGTATCTTTAGAGACAAGCTCCATATTGGACTGCAACTGCAAAAAACATTCAAAGCTAGAGGTCGACCCAGCTGCGGGCACATTACAAGACTGGGGAACAAGTTAACCGAATGAGGGTGGAAATTAATGAATCTGTAGGTTAAAAAGCCAAAGCAAACTTTGGCTGTTATTTTTTCCTTTCACTGGTTCTCAAGTGGCATTAAAACAATACAAGCTCTAACAAGTGTTATAAATCCTAAAATTGTTCTTAAAATAAGTAGAACTAAAAGTGCTGTTGGAGTTTGAAAGAAGTCTGGGTTCATTACAAGCCAAACTCAACCAGCAGTACTGGTGCTATAATGAGGATTAACAATTAATTGCTTTAAAAATGAACTTGTTCCTCCTTAAAAAAAACTTAAAAACATGGGTTACAGTGAGGAACTTGAATGGGGCCAATCCATAAACATTAAAAATGATTCAATAATGTAGCCACAATATTTAAACAATGTGTGCGTTAACATGATTTTAGTGTGATGTTAAAACTAACCTTTTTTTCAGATTTGTTTATTGGTTTTAATTTAAGTCTTAACAGTAGAGATCAACATTACTAACTATTTCTGTGTAAAGTTAAATACATTTGTACTTTGTTGCCATGAAAATGTAATGCATATATCCTTAAAATAACCATAAAAATAACAAGAACAACTTCTACAGCTCAAAATAATAGTTTTAACAGAAAAAACAATGTTAATAAACAAGTTATTTTATAAAATGATAAGCTTTATATATAAACTCTTCAGAAATAAGACCCGTTTATTTCCATTGTAAATGAACAGGGACAGTCTCCACTTTTTTTAAGGGACAAGTCAAAATTATTTTTGTGGTAGACATCATGCCACAAATGCTGTTTATTGAGCTTAACTTGTTCTACACCCTGAATATTCCTTTAAGTGCAGGAGCGTGTTTTATAAACCGAAGCGAGTTAAATAAGGCCGAATCTCTCCCACAGAAAGTGAAATCCCTCACTTACAGCTTAACTGAAGCATAGGCATTTTTGTGCAGATGGGCGGGAGACTTTGCTCTGATCAAAAGTGCATGCACAGTTATTAATAAGCATGATAGCAGAGCTGCGTTTGCATGCCTCATGCATGATGGGAATGGTTGTCACATCTTCTGCCTTGTTATCCAGCCCAAGTCTTTTTTCGATCCCTTCAAAAAAGCGGAAGATAATTGAAACATACTCACGAGAGAGTTGGGTGAAAGAGATAAGACAGAACTAATGGAAATAAAAAGAAGAAGGAGAGGAGATGGAAAATGACTTACAGAGAGACTTTGACACACAGAAGGGAACTTTGCATCAAAAGTACCCATAGTGCTAAACTGTAATACCCGCTTATGCAAATCTCTCCCCCATTCAGAATAGATGCCGTTTGCAGGTTCCCATGCCAAAACGAACAGACGCTTCTGTTTCTCTCTCCGTGTTTTCTCAACCGGCTCTGTCATCAAAGCAATCATCAGAAAGGCTATGAGATTGCCGATTGAGATACAGACCCTAACCACAGCCAAGCTACAGAGTGGATCCTTCAAAGGAAAATTGATTTAAAATGTCTGTTAGATCAAACTGATAAAAAGATCAACAGACTGTTCATTGTTTTGCGATGAGCGGTAGAATACGCTATGATTAGGACAATGAAAACAGCAACAATATTCATTCCATGACAAAATAAGAATTAGCCACTCTGGAGATGCATCTTTGGCACACGATGCAGCCTGGTCAGCGATGTACCCACCGTAATGCTGCCAACATCCAAAATAAAGACAATGAATCATTTCTGTCAGGATTTCTGACGGCAGAGAGATTTGTTCAGTGAGGCGCCGTATTCAGAAGTGGAGTGAAAACTCAATCACGTTATATTGAGAGATCAGGCACCACTTGAAAGCTCACCTAGGGCAGAAAGAGGGTTGAATTTTCAAAGACACATTTTAGAGTGGAAATAAGGTATAAGGTCGGTGAAGTGTCATATGTACCTCAGGGTGCAGTCGTGCTACTTATTGGAAAGACTTCCAGATTCAATTAAACTCTCATATTCTTGCAGGCGCATCAAAATGGAGAAAAAATTGTTTTTTAGGAAACGTGCACCAACCCTGGGCGTCCAAAAAACATCCCTCAGCTTACTTGTTCAATTAGTTTTGATGGGTCAGAGCATTCTCGGCTTACAGTATATGGGCATTAACCCAAATCCAGGCGGTATTAAACCAAATACACGACTGTGTATTAAATCGTATGAATGTGCCTGGGTGCTGTAACGTTAAGTGCCTGGCAACACTGAGCCATCTCGGCCCCGTGAGCACAGCTTGCAGAATTCTTCCTCACCTGGCTGATGCACCATGCTCTTCCTGCATCCTTACTGTCACAAACCTCAGCGGCCCATCTGTGCTTATCTCAGCCCTGCACATGTGGGAGATTACAGACCATCTCCTCCAGGTATTTCACACTTTATTTACACCCTCGGCCTCCATAATGGAGCGATCCAGGCTGCAGACAATCACAGCAGCAATGCACGGATGATCAGCATTGTTAAGTCTGGGAATAGGTGGTGACTTGCGTGCATGTGTGCATGGCATTGTATCAACAGAAGGAATGTAGACCACCTCTATGACTAATAAGTGCTTGCTCTCCAGGTGCTTTTGGAAATATGTATTTTGTGCAGTACACACAAATAGGTAATATTGTAAGGTTTACCTCAGCTATGCATTTTACACACTACACTGCACATACAAAAAACAGACAAGGTTTTATGCTCATTTTCCTTAAAATTCATTTTCAACACAATAGGTTGGCACTCCATTTTACAATGTGAGTTCTGATATTGTATCTACTGTTGCATCTGTTTCTTTGACTAAGGGGCTGTTCATAGAGAATGTGTTTTTGCATTCCACTGAGAAGGTTTTCCATTGTTTTCTATACTCGCTCCTGTCTCTTGCGGTGTTTTGCACGACACTGCATTGTAAAAACATGGTGCTCAAGTTTAAAAAAGTGAACTTTTAAAAAATGTGTATTTAGACCTTATTTGTTTTCATTCCACTGTCCTTTATCTCACTTGTTAAAGTAAAAATGCACTTTGTGTGAATGGCCAATTTGTTTTAAACACTGATTCATACAGTAACAAACAATTGACTCTCTTTATAGGTGAGTAATTGAATTATTCGCTCAACTCTCTCAACAAATTGACTGTCTTTATGAGTGAGTCATTGAATCAAATGAATTGAATTCAAGCTATTTATTCACAATACTAATTTATTCAGTAGTGTCATTACTGTCTGCTGCTTGGAGACATAACGGCAGATCTACTGTGGCTCCTTTTTTACACTATTTTCACGAGCGGAGGAAAAATACACAAAGTAGCTGACAATTTTGTCTAAAATGCAAATGTTAGTCAATTAAAAGATTGGTTCACTTTAAAATTAAAATTACTCCAAACTTTACTCACCCTCAAGCCATCCTAGCTGTATATGACTTTATTTTCTCTAATGAGCACAATCGTAGTCATATTAATAAATATTATGGTTCATCCAAGCTTTATAATGGCAGTGAATGGGACCAATAAATGTGAAGCTGAGTATGAAGTGCATCCATCCAATATAAACATACTCCACACCTTACACCAGACCACCTTCCATTTTCAACTTAGGAAGAAAGCAACGTCAGTTATGCTTGTTTCGTAAGTTAAATACGGAAGGCGTAGGATGTAGTGTAAGCATTTTAAACAGCGAGCGGTGTAACACTTTCTTCTTAAGTTGAATACGGAAGGCGGCCTGGTGGAAGCTAGATATTTTACTTTATAACTTGTTAGATATGGATATTTTTTTTACACAAATGCATTGCTTAGCTTCAGAAGGGCTTTATTAACTCCCATGTGGAGTACACGTTTATCGTGGATGAATGCACTTTCTTCAGCTTCACACTCGTTGGTCCCGTTCACTGCCATTATTAAGCCTGGATGCGTCAGGATATTTATTAATATAACTCTGATTATGTTCATCAGAAAGAAGAAAGTCATATACACCTAGGATGGCTTGAGGGTGAGTAAATCTTAAGGTAATTTTCATTTTAAAATGAACTAATCCTTTAACATTAGCTTTTTACTGAACTGTTGTGAGGACTGTCAAACGATTAATCACGATTAATCGTTTGACCACACTACGGTCCTCTAACTTAGTGGTTCTCAACCCTGGTTAGACATTCAAAAATGTGCACTGTTGAGAACCACTGCGGTGGTTTCAATTTTCCAAAGGTTAGTATTTTCAGTGATTACTGCAAGGCTGCAATGGCAAAAGGTCATGCTATAAAATAATGAGGAGTGCATCTACAAGATAACTGTAGCTTTTTTCACAAATTAATGTCTTCATTCAAGTGTACATGAATAAGGTCATCCTGAGTCCACTCTGAATGTTACGACCTGGAGTTTAACTCAAAATCAACATTTGGACAGTCTCGACGGCGCTCTTGAATTAAGGATTCATTAAGCTTAATAACCTTCCAGTGGTTGTCCACTGGTAAGCTAACAAAGAGGCATAATTGAGAAAGGCCTTTGGATTAGAATGTGATTTCATTCAAAGTGACAAAATGAGTTTTGCAAGTGCTAATCTTCCTTTTGTGCTCGGGAATATTTGCTACAGAAGGGAGACAAGTTAATGAGCACTCAAGCATAGATGTGCAGAAGAATTTTCCTGAACGAATTCTGGCCCGGCATATTTGGTCAGCAAACAAAATAATTTAACACACTAAAAATATGGTAATCTACCCTGCGTTTGATTGGCTGTGTAGCAAATACAGTCACGGAAATTAAAGAAACTATTTCATTTGAATCACTCAAATTGCAAATTCAGGCTAGCGCTCCGTTAAAGACACCAGTGGATGCTTATTTCGTCTGTAGAGAGCCAAAAGGGGCCAGTTATTCAGCAAGGATAGAGAATATTACTTTTGAAAAGCGTTCAGGCAGCATAATATCCTGGGGTTGCGTCCTAAATACAACCTTGTACCCATACTGGCCAGGGAAATTTATAGGATTAGATCTATCTTTTAATTTGTTAAAGTAATTTGGTTAGTTAACGACTCCACAGTGATGGCATGAGCCAAGCCTTGCTCCGTCAGGAGAAAAAGATGAGCACTAATGATTTCACACTTCCTGAGGGCTATGTCAAAATGGAGCAATCACAAACATTTTGCTAATAATTTCCATTAATCACAGAAATGGCCTTGTTTATGATTTCGCTCTGGCTAAGAATAACACAATATATGAAGCAGCTTTTACTAGCAGCCAGGCTGTAAAAGTACAAGACACAAAAGCCTTTTGACTGACACTTCATAAGATGTAGGATAAATCATGCTGTTATGAATGAGCATCTTAAAAGATGGTCTCTCGGCTGACCCGCTGTTCACGCCTCTTTATGCAAAATCAGGGGTGCCTTTGTTCCTTTGTGTCCATATGTTGGCAGAGTTTGACGGGAGGAAAATCTTTTGAGGTTTCCCTGCCAGGAGAAACCGCTGCAACTGGCTGCACTGCTGGAGACAGAAACAACTGGTGCAACTGGCATCCGCTCTGTTTGCTGCTTAGAATACTAACGAGTGTCAACGTGCCTCAACCCTGAGCCCTAAACAGTGTTAGGATTGTTCCACTGGAATACATCAGGATCTCTGTGTCCGGCCCCTGGACAAAAGCACCTGAAATACATGCCACAGCTCTACCTCTAATAGATTTTTTCCCTGTTTCTTTCAACATGTAAAATCTATTTGAGAAAACAGTTTTCTGCCCAGCACCCTCCTGAGGTGACAGTGAAAGTTGTAAGACTGTGTTTAACAATATAGATGGCTTAGGAGATCAAAAACTGGCAAATAATATATATTTTGCAGGCATGTTAAAGAATGTTGGTATTATCTGGTATCTATCAGCAGGTTCGCTTGCATCTTCATCTATTTTCCATAAATGTGGGAAATGGTCTGTACTGCCTCAACTGTAATAGTGACTAACACACAAATACAAATTGTGTTTTATGTATTTCTATATTTTTTTACAGTTCTATTTGCTGTTTATATGTTTACTATTTTTAAACAAAATGTTTGTGGGGTGGGAGGTGTTTAATTTAAACTAATACATTTGATTATTACAATAAATTAATGCACAACATTTTTTTCAACTGTTATTACAATACCCGGAGACTACAGCACTCTTTGACATTAATTCACTCAGTTTAGGGATAAACTGTACATTTCTTACTATGATGTATATTTTAGACTAATTTGGGAACATTAAAGTTTGACAGCAAAAACAACAACAAAAACACTGAGTTACAGGCGCTGAAACGAAACACTTCGCGGTTCTCGCGCTCTTTTGGATTATGTTGATTAAGTCTCAATGACGACGAGTGACAGCTGGAACAACCGAAATTAGGAAAATGCACATCGACACCGAAAAAAAGACCGACTTTCACAAGACAGACGCCAAAAAACATCGGAACAGTTTGGCCACATCTTCCTCGAAATCTAAAGAGCGCTTTGGATAAAAGTAAACAAACAAAAAAAACGAGTGTGCTGCTCACCTGTGTCTTCAGAGGTTCACCCTGTTCAATGATGCTGATGAAAGGTATTTCCAAAAACGAGGACATGAACTCCACTTGTATGAGCTCCTCGTGGCTCTGAGGGAACGCGAGCACAGCTGAGACTCCCTGAACAACGATATCCTGACACACGCACCTGAACATGGACTCCGGGTCTCCATTGAGTGGTTCTCGGGACAATACTTCCAAGCTCAAATTGTACGGCAAGAAGTTGTTTCCACTTTGCCGGAGGTGGACCAGGGCGCGGTTGAGGGCGCCCTGTATCCTGGACTGCTGGCGGGTCGGCAGGAGCGCACCCAAGCGCACTGTGTGCCCAATGCGTGCCAGGATGTGACAGGGCTGGGGATGCAGATGACACGGGTAAATAAACATCTGGAGAGCGACCTGGAGCCCGACATGAAGGTATGCCAAGAATCTGGAGAGCACTAAATTCATCCTGCTCCTTTCGCAACTGGATTGAGGTTTCGTCACAAGATGGCATCGCTCTATTCTTGTCCAATTGTTCTTGTCCTTAATGGTTTTACGCGCACGCGGATGCAGCCCCGGTTAAAATGCAAGTAGTGCAACCATTCCATCTACTCCAAGTGTTGAAGGCGAGAAGTGCTGTACGCGCCGTTGAGGGAGGAGGTGCTGTGCCAATGGAGATCTTCTCAGCATCACAGAGCTCGGAGGCAGATCAGTTGTGGCCACGCCAGGTTCGGTGGAAGATCAAATTATGAATGAATTAAGCTTTCTCAAAGGTCACTTATGAAACATAATACCTTCAAATCATCACTTCATGGAAAAGTAAAGAGGCAGTCAGAAATGTTTGCTTATTAAAAAAGTTATATAAATAATTAAATGAACGGTATTTTTTTCATATTTATTTTAATATCATTAAAATTACAATTTAAGACCACTTTTCAGAATTTTAGTTTTTATTGTATGTGGAGAGGGTCGCCCCCTTTTGGCCGCCGCCATGTTGACATCACATGACCAGTTGTGCCATGCAATTGAACAAGTTACTGCTATTAAAAATGACTGGAATAATAATACATTTATTTTATATTGCGCTTTCAGTCTGTGCTTTTTACATCGAATAAAGCACGAACACACAATGGTCACAGCCACCACTGCAAAATTCCATCTGCATACCAGCACAAAAAACACTGTTCAAAATTGTTAAAGAGAATAAATCCAAGAATGTCCATTAAATTGGTAATAAAGGAACAGATTCTATTTAGTAAAGGACCTGATAGACGTCAGTTTAAAGTCCAAAACCACTGGTTCTATTGGGATGATTAAGAGCCAGTACATACAAAGCTAAATCAAAAACTGACACAGTGCACCTTTAAATTGAAATTGCAGGTGCACAATCCTTTACGCTCCAGAGGCTGCCAAGCTAAATATTTTTCACAGTTAATGATTTCAGTGTAGTCTTGAAGAGATGAAGAGGTGACTAAGGCAGTAATTGCATTGTGAATTCAGACGGTTTGGCATAGTTCAAGGACAATACCCCATTCATAAATTATTTAATTAAATAATAATTGTATGGAAACATGGATGCTCTGTTCGGTATAATTCAATTACAGTGGCCTTTGTTTGCTATAGAACAGTAATCCAAATATATTAACTTGTCACTCTCTTTGAGCACAATTTTTTATTTTTTTATTTTGTTCATCAAAAATGAGTTACAATACAATCCTTTGATTTAGCCAGACCATTAGTTTATTTCAAGTAATTTTACATTTTAACATCCCAAGGCCCTCTTAACAGAACTTTTCAATTTAGTGCTGTAGCTACCGGAGGCATTTTTCCACAACCGGGTGGTTAATATGTTGCAATAAGCTCGTTAAAATATGCTTTTCTCCTTTAGTAATTAAACAGAAAATGCATATACCGTAAACTGCTCATTACACAATGCTTCCTTAACAGGATTGGAGTCTAAAGAAAATAATGCACATATGCTGTCAACTGAGGAAAGAATGAACATGTGCCCTTTTCACCTCTGTGAATAAACAAGAAATTAGAACAATGGTAGTTCATATGTTAGATGAAAATAGTTATTTTCTAAAACATTGTCATTTTATCATTACTCATCTGATCCTACATATTTCCAGTGCATTTCTCCTTTCATGCATATAGTTCATTTCCTGTCTGACAAGAAACATTAGTACCCCAATGCATGAAACAGTTTTTAAGCAATTACTTGTGCATTTTGGAAAGCTTCGCACCCTCAAATCCATTTGCTGGTAATAATAGCTTGGATGTCAAAGACTAATTGAGGATTAGAGACCACTGACTGAGTAAAAAGCATATGAACCATGTCAAAATTCAGCAGCATGTCCTCAACAGAACTTCTGACAGTTTATGTGCTACAGACATCACATAAAAATGATGGTTTACTCTATATGTCCCATATTACAGTGTTTCAAAAACAAATAATATATATCATTTAATCTTTTTTCCTGTTCTAAACCACATCTCAATAGTTTTGCCTGAAGAACGTCACCAAAAACCATTTGCTTTTCTGTTTAATGGGTGTGTACGATGATGTCCATCTGATGTCTGACACCAACATGTAACCACTGATGCTTGCTTGATTGTTTTTTTCAGCTCCAGTGCATACAGACAAACATTTCAGGATATTTCAGAGATGCAGGTGATTTTGAGGGTGAATCAAAATTTCACAAGACACCTACGCAACTGTCCTGTCCTGACACATGGATGGCTCTACTTGATTTTCAGCGGAGGCATGCGATTGTCTTTTACTCACCTTCAAGCAGACTCACACGGTGCAAATAAATATTCATATATGTCCTTCTGATTTTCTTCCAGACAGCTCAAATACCCTTAAAAGAAAAGGCTTTCTTTAGAACCTTTAAGGGTTCAATCAGGTGCTTCATATATAGAACTTTTTAGTGGTTCCCATGGGATCATTTTATGGATTTAGTTTTAAATGATTAATTAATTTTGTTCCCATTTTTTTTTCTTTAAATTGTATGAATTAAACAGCTGGTAAACATAATTTATCACTGTAATAAATAAATAACTCCTTAAACATAAAAGTATTAAGCAATCATTTAAAGGATTAGTTCACTTCAGAATTCAAATTTCCTGATATTTCACTCACCCCCATGTCATCCAAGATGTTTATGTCTTTCTTTCTTCAGTTGAAAATAAATTGAGGGAAACATTCCAGGATTTTTCTCCATATAGTGGACTTCAACGGCTACCAATGGGTTGAAGGTTCAAATTGCAGTTTCAATGCAGCTACAAAGGACTCCCAGCTGAGGAAAAAGGGTCTGATCTAGTATTTCGCCCTACTGCGGAACTTCCGCCTACGTCATGAGTGACCTTTCCAACGTGATTACGTAATGCGTGGTGCATCGCAGTGCAGTGCAAGATGAGCATTTGTGGTTAAAAGTTTTTTTATTTATTTTTTTAAAATGGCAGATTGTTTCACTAGCCAAAACCCATATTCCTCAGCTGGGATCATGTAGAGCCCTTTGAAGCGGCATTGAAACTGTAATTTGAACCTTCAACCCATTGGTAGCCATTGAAGTCCACTATATGGAGAAAAATCCTGTAATGTTTTCCTCAAAAACCTTAATTTCCTTTCAACTGAAGAAAGAAAGACAAGAACATTTTGGATCACATGGGAGTGGTAAATTATCAGGAAATTTGAATTTTGAAGTGAACTAATCCTTTAAGTTCTTCCTTATATAGAACCTTTTGGCATAATGAAGTCAAGAATCAGAGGGTTCCATATAGAACACCACTGAACCTTTTTAAAGAGTGTATCTCCAGAGCCTCCCTATAGTCAATTGTATTCAACTTGGTTTAATGTTTAAATTAATGGATTACACTTTAATCATAAAACCAATTAAAACATGTTTATCTCAGAGGGATTACACCCACCTTATGTGAGCGCCCATATAGATAATCCTCCTCAGTCTCTCCCTATGACTGTTATTGTGACATACGCATACATTAGGCATTCCTGCATTTACACTGTTTGAAATGCAACAGTTGAGTCAATGAGTTCTGAAATTGAATTTTGAGAGGTACCTAGAAAAAGCCTTTGAGCAGAAGCTCTGCAATTACAGCATGGATAAATGTAGCATCAGTGCTGTTTCCATCGAACCACATGTCACAGCACTCCATAATCTACCATAATGCTCTATAGAACAACTCTTACAGGACAGCAGTGCTTTTAAATATCTCTGTGCGGCATCTACATTCTCAGCACATCCTACTTGACTAATTTCAGCACAATCTTTTGTGTCCACTAGACAGTTCAGCCGCATGCCGGATACGGTGAACCATCAGGACATGCTGTGCGAGAGGGAAGGAGCTAAAATAGATAATTCTATTAAAACCTGAAGTGCTATATATTCATAAATTACAAGAGAATTTGCTGGAGGCAAAGCAGTTGACTTTCCTTACTGTGCTAAAATGAAGATATTCATTCCTGATTTTGGAAAGCTTGCCACATCTTTCAATTTAAACAAATGACTGTGTGAAAACGGGAACATCGTAAACCTTTTACATCCTCTGACTTGTGTTGGAGATGAAGAGTAATTTAGGCTTCAATTATGGTCAGAATGCATAAATAGTAAGTGCAAGCCGGTTCACAGCGGGAGGGTATCTATATGAAACCTCATTTATTTTGGTCAAACCCCTTTCTGTTTTATCAGACTGAGCAAACATGGTTCAGATAAAAACTAATGAGTTTCATGCAGTTAATTAACTTAACAACATATCATTAAGTTGTAAAGTACTGTGATTACACATTTGCTAGTCTCTAAGAAGTTGAAAGAGTTTGTGAAAACTCACACCGTTTAGTAGTGCACTTTTTGAAAATATCAAACATAACATGATCAGAAAGCACTGCAGAACTAACGTTGGTTTAATAGGGCTTTACTTTTTTTTTTCTGAAACACAAGTGTCATTGCATTAAAGTTTAATGAGGGATAAGATTCTGTTTTGCATTGCATATTTCCCTACATGCACTATGTAAATCCATACATCTCACCCTGCTGCTGGGTAGGTTAGTATTGCTGAGTTGGATTTATTTTTACCATGGTTCAGACATACTTATCATATCCACAGAGACAAGCCCTCACTGTTTGTGTGTAGGCTGTGCGTATGTCATAGTTTAGAGCCACCATCATTTAAAATAACCTGTTTGCTTCCCCTCTTTTTCCCTGTAAAAGTGCAGGGAGCTGGAGGAAAGGCTATATTGATTTAGTTACCGTACCACAAGGACAATGTTGGGACAGAAAACCTGGTTTACCCCGTCAATGATAAGTGAATTATCACAGGGATACTATTTATTCATGTGTACAGGCACTGTGTAGTGGCTAAAGGCTCTCTTCATTTGCTGATTGTGTTTAGGGATCGCAGTCCTAGTCTGGATTTGGCAGGTCATTGCTGTTTGTGTTCTAAGGTTACAATTATACAGTTTTTTTTTAATTATGACGAAATAACCCAGCTAATGGAGGCATTAACTCTGTTCCAAAACCCAAAGAGTTGTTCCTTCTAAAGCAGAAGCCTTAAAGGGATAATTCACCTGAAACTGAAAATGATCCCATGACTTACTCACCCTCAATCCATCCTAGGTGTAAATGACTTATTATAGTTAATATAGCTACTTATTATAGTTAAAGTTTTAAATACAGATATTTGTCTTACAAAAACCCATCACTTCCCTTCAGAAGGCCATTATTAACCCCCGCAGCCGTATGGGTTATTTTTTTAAGGATGGATGCACTTTTTTGGGCTTCAAAATCTCACCCCACATTCACTACCATTATAAAGCTTGGAAGAGCAAGATATTTTTAAATATATCTCCAATTGTGTTCATCTGAAAAAAGACACATCTAGGATGGCTTGAGGGTGAGTAAATCTTGGGATAATTTTCATTTTTGGGCGAACTATCCCTTTGATTGTAAAGAACCTTCATAAGTGACTGATTTGAAATGCCCTGCTTCACATGCCATGCAACTATGGCTCCACACCAGAAACACAACTCAAGTGTCAGTAAAAAAAATATTTCTTAAAGGAATTAATACTTTTAAATAAGCAAGGATATATTCAATTGATCAAAGTGACCAAAAGCATTTATAATGTTAGAAAAGTCTTCAAATTCCATTTCATTACATAAAAAGTAAAAGTTTCTGTAAAATATCAAGCAGAATAATTGTTTTCAATATTGCTAATAATAAGAAATGTTTCTTGAGCACCCAATCAGCATATTGGAATGATTTCTGAAGGATCATGCGACACTGAGTAATAGTTCCACTTTGCCCTCACAGGAACAAATTACATTAAAATATATTCAAATAGAAAACAGTTATTTTAAATTGCAATAATATTTCACAGTATTACGGTTGTATTGTATTTTGATCAAATAAATGCAGCCTTGGCAGTATAAGACTCCTTTCAAAAACATTAACAAATCCTACTGACCACAAACTTTTTAGTAGCGTATATTGTATATTATTTAATCTCAGTTGTTAACGGCTCACCAGACATGAATAAATGTTCAGTGTGTTCGGCACGGTATTGCTTCAGAAGAGGTTTACATATAACATTCGAGTCACACAGACTACTTTATAATGCTTTTGTCCGTTCTTCATTACAGATTTATGCTGCTTTTGCTCAATTGCATGAAAAAGAACATACATTATTCAAAATGTGTCGAATATTGCATCAAGCAGGAAAGTCATAATAGTTTTGGGGATACATAAGGGTGAATAAATGATGATTAAATTTTCATTTTTTGTGGTGAACCATACCTTTAAAACCATTCATTGGCGCATATCTGAGAGCCTGCCCTTTGGATCCAGAGGTAATTGAGGTCGGTGGTAGTAGCCTACGTGTGAATACAGAAGCTCCGCGGCACATGAATCTTGGAATTTTGCTGAACCTTCCCGGTCTTATCATCCTCGTTTCCTCTAATAGGTCATCCCTCAGTGATCTCATCAAATTGAGAAGCAAAGCATATGTAGCTTTTGAGATGATTAGCCTGCCAAGCATTTCATTAACCTAACCTAAGTGATTAAAAGGGGCAGATCCATTGATCCCCTTTGTGGTTCATGCATTATTACTTGGAGACCGTCTCCATGCAAGAACTCTGATTTCCCTCCCCTTCATGTAAGGATTTGCAGTCACTGACCTTTGCAGATCTGGAGGTGTTGAGAACGGCCAGAGCGTTCATGCAGAACACTGGCACGAGACTAGAGACGTGGTCTAGTCATGCCTGCTGCTCTGCTTCCCCGACCTTTCATACCCCCATCTCCAGTCCTTGGCTCTTGTGAGATCACAGAGAGGTGAGATGCTTCGTTCTAATAAATCGCAAAGAGAAAAAAAGGAATCTGCTCTGTGCCATATTATGCAGCCTTATGCAAGTATAAACCAAAAGCAGAACAATAATATGCTTTGACAGTGCTTGACATAAGCCTTTTTCATAGAGTGCTGAGAAGCTAATGAGTGGTATAAGAGGACTGAAAAGAGCACATAATAATGGATGCTGTCTGCTTTAATGCTTTTCAGGTGTGTTCGGCGTCTAGCTTTCAGGCCGGAGTCTGGTTGGCAATATAAAGAAAACCGGAGAGCTATAGAATTTTATGACATGCATCAGTCTCCTCTTGAATAATAGTGAAGCCGGAAAGCTTCAGTTCTTTGGAAATATTTCCAGATGTTTAACTTATTTATGCTCGTTCGCTGATGCTAAGAACATGCTGAATCCCATAGGAACATGGCGATTGTTTCTTTTTATACAAGACTGCTTCATACACATAAGCTGTGAAAAAAACATATATCAACGGTTCACTTGTTAAAATACAATATAACTACCAATATATGTATAAATAAATGTACATCATATTACTTTACATTATTCCATTTGAATTATTCTTTCTTATAATTATATCTCATTTATATTGCTCATTTTATATTCAAATGGATAACAATGTGTTTAAAATACCAACAACTTATATAATATTAAAAATGTAAATTATATTGTTTATCATAATCGAAGTGATGACAAATTGATACATGGACATAAAATGTAAACTATCCTACTACAGGTATGAAAAGTCAGTTGATTACTCCACAAAATATGAATCAAGCATTGCTATCTCATGCTTTTAGGTCAGCAAATTTAATAAAGTTGGACTGCTACATCTGATTACATTTCTTATTAATGATGATCAAGCGCCAGATACATCACAAGGCTGGTATATCACACTCCATCTTGATTTTTCTTCTCCCACTAATGCTTTCTGAAATCAAATTAGGAACAACCTGATTAATCTCACCCATTATTTCTCTTTCATAATTTCATGCACTTGGAAAAACCTGGAGTTGTCCCAAGAATCCATGCAGCTTCATTAATGAAAGTACAAAAATATAAAAATTGTTTTGGTAAAGTATTTCAGGAGCCTGAAAAATTAAATGAGTAAAATGTGGTCACAGGGCCAAATTGAATGAATGAATACTTTATTTCAACCTGAACCTCTGCCAAAATGTTACAAATGAACAGATTTACCAATTTACCAAAGCAATTTTAATAATGGTTTCTGTTCCAAAAAAGGAATCAATCATGAATTTTGCAACATCCACTTTTTATGATGGCACAGGACCGGAAGTAGGGCTCATAAAGATTGTGTTTGATCTCATTGAGTGTTTTTATTTAACACATAAACATCTTAAGAGCCTATCACCGCTCTTACTCTATGCCCAGAGACCAGAGCAAGAACTCTGCAGAGAGCGCTTGGCTGTTTTTCTATCACCGCTCTGCTCCCAATGCCCAAGTTCAGGCAGTACATTAAACAAGTCCTTCAAATTTTCATGAGTCAAATGTTTCCGTGTATTTTACTGCCCTAAGATGTACCATTTGTCCATTACATCCTTAAATATCATCAGTCTGTGCATTACCACTAAATCATCTGAACTGCCTACTCATCCAAAAGGAAACTCAAATGACTTGAATCACTGCCTCACCCAACTCTGGCATCATAGCCAAGTTTAACTGATGGCACGAAATCAGACACATCATGAACCTGGCAAAAAAATCATCGTGCTTCTGTGACCTTTCAGAAGCAAGATCAACAGAACTGAAATGTTTTAGAAAGACTGACCCTGCTTTAACACCTTGTATTCCAGGAAAAGCTTGCAGAGAAATTGTTTTGTTATTCTGTTTTTATGTCGTTGCACATCTTGACTTTATTTCCAAGAAATATACAATTACAGTAAATGGGGTACTTTTTATGACAAAGGCTTGAACAAAGGCAACTAAAACATTCTGCAAAATAAAGCCTACTTTCATCTCCTTTTATGTTACACTAAAGAAAGTCATATATATTTATATTGCCAAAAATAAAAAATTGGGGTTGGTAAGATTTTTTTTTTTTTTTAAATGTTTTTGAAAGTCTACTACTACTACTTTATTTGATCTAAAATACAATACAGTAATATTGTGAAATATTTTTTATTATTTGAAAAAAAAGTGTTTTATATTTTAAAATGTAATTTATGTGATGTTAAAGCTGAATTTTGAGTTATGTCGCATGATCATTGAGAAATCATTCTAATATTTGTGCTGCTTAATATTTTTGTGGAAACTGTGACATTTTTTTCACAATTCTTTAATGAATAGAAAGCTCAAAAGAACTTTTTGCAGCTTTATAAATGTCTTTACTGACACTTTTGATCAACTTACTGTATCCTTGCTGAATAAAAATATTAATTTCTTAAAAAAAAAAATCTTACTGATCCCAGACAGAAGTGTATATTAAAAACACATTTACCCAAAATATATTTTTAGAAATAAATATCGAAAATGTCCAATCAAAAATTGGAAAACATGTCTGTAAAGCTGTTTACAAAATAAATATATTCTGGGGAAAAAACATTTTTGCTCTAGGAAAAGCAGAAATTCTTTAAGTGTAATGACTGTGTAAGACAAAGTGTAAGTGTAAGACAAAACAGATAAAGTAAGTCAAGAAGAAAGACAGTGAAGGAAATTTCATGGAACAGGATTTTTAATGCTCAGTATGCTAGGTGAACAAGTACACAGGTTACAAGCATGCACAGACTTCCTAAGATAAGCACCTTAAAGTATATGAATAAATTTCAATGTTCTCTTTGATGTCACTGCATCTTTGGGGTAAACATTGTTTGCATGCCTCAGCAGGGTTGTTTCAGTAGGAATTCTTAACATGCAGCAGCCTTTTTTTTATGCTTTATGTGTTTGTTATGCTTGGCATTGCCCACACCACGTCACAGTCTCCCAATCCTTTGGTGATTAGGTCGTTGATATGGGCTGCTTAATGACAACACCTGAGAGGTTTAGATTTAAGCTCCTGACAGTGGTGAGGGATGGATGAAGAGATCGAGAGGAGCAATTCCTCAACAGAGTGCTGCGTCAGGGGATTGAACTGCCAAGGACGGTCAAACGCTCACCAACAATACCAAGGCGTTGATGTATAATGTCAAACTTATAATATTAATCCAAAGGTTTGGTAACCTTTTTAATGGGTTTGGCTCATTTATGTCTTTACAAAGAAGATTAACTTCATAGAAAATGAATCTCAGGAGATAAATAGAAATACTTTATGCTCCCGGAGGATAAATTCAATGAAACGTTTTAGTAAGACAAACCACATCCTACGAATTTAAATATCTTGAACCATTCTGTATGCATATATATATATATATATATATATATATATATATATATATATATATATACACACACACACACACACACATATGTTTATATTTATATACACATGCATATAAACATATATTTTTTATATATAATATAATTTTTTTTTAAATTGTAGACTTTTAAAAGGGTATCTGAAATAATAAAATAAATTAAATATTATCAATATTGATGTATCGATACTGAAATATCTGAAACGCCTAAAACACAAATTTTCAGCAGAATAGATACATGATACCAGCTGCATCTTCTTGCTCTCTCTTTTCTCCCCTCACTCACTCGTTTTATTTTCACCAGATGAATATATTCGGTATAACAGGGCTTGAATTGTGGCGTGGGATTGCATGTATTGCACCTAATTTTACTCATTCATGCAGATTTTGTGCACACACCTAAAGTATGCACACATAAAGCCACCTATCAGTACTGAATTTAGCTATTTTTCACTGCTTATTGTGCTTAAACAGTCAAATACAGACAAAATAATGCCAAAATGTCGGTCTTGGCGAGCATTCACGTAAACACAGTTAGTCATGTTTTAAGTGAAAGTAAATAGTTGAGAGGGTAAATGTATGTGTAAGTATAATGGATCCGTGCAAGTGACAACAGCCTAATTATGAGATAATATTTAAAATATCTATGTAGCATTTTTTCCCTATGGCATTGATGTCAGAATTGTGGCCAGTGAAATTGTGAAAGTGGCTAGTAACTTTGAATAATACTAGCAATAGTGGCTGGTGAGCAAAAAAATTAATGTCAGTGTGTATGTGTGGGCGGGTATTCCCTACGTTATGGGGACCAAATGTAATACTAGTAAATTTTGATCTTGTGGGGACATTTTTTAAGGAAACAAGCTTACAAATCATACAGAATTATCTTTTTTGAAAATCTAAAATAGCAGAACATTTTCTGTGATGGGTAGGTTTAAGGGTAGGGGTAGTGTAGGGAGACAGAATATACAGTTTTTACAGTATAAAAACCATTACGCCTATGGAATGTCCCCATAAAAAATGAAAACACAACGTGTGTGTGTGTACACACACACACACATTTCTCTGTGATGAGAAACCAGAATTAAGAGGCCATATACTTCAGTGTCACATGATCCTTAAGAAATCATTCGAATATGCTTATTAGCTGCTCAAAAAACATTATCAATATTGAATGAAATTATGCTGCTTAATATTTTACTTTATATTTAATACTTTTATATTTAATATTTTACTAAAAAACTACTCATGGTTCCTGTAGCATTTTGGATGGACTCAAACAGTAAAACTGTCATAGGAAACAAATATTCTAAATTATTTTATATTTTCAGAAAGTGTGCATTTACCCAAGTCGGAAAATTGAGTTTTTAAACAATGTATTGTTATCTCAATACATTCTTACAGAACTCTATGCAGCAGAAGACAGAATGTACCATTACAATGTGCATTCTGAATTGTTTTTAATTTCAAGAAGAAAAACATATATTGTGTCCTTTTGTGTGCTCATTACAATATACACTTGCATTACAAGCGAAACAATTGTTATCAGTAGAGAGAAATATACACATGTTGGTAGCGTTTTCTGGCAACACGAGTTAATTAATAATACAGAGCAGCAGCGGAAGGAGGCAGGCAGTGTAATTTGAGTTTAATCTCTAATGTGAGGAAATGACATTCAGAGTTATTCTTACCTCAGTGTTTCCGTCCGCCTTCAACAGGAAGCTCAGGACTTACTGATATTAAGTCTTTCGTTTCTAAATGACTTAGAGCCTTACGTTATTATTATCAAATATTGATGGACCATATTAAAACAAGAATATAGCTAAAATAATAAAATCTCTGAACAACCCCTTCGGTTACAGGAAGCAGGAAGAGGAACTCCTTAAGAGAAACATACGTCAGAGCAGCATGAAAAATTTTCCAGACGGTTTGATATGCTTGAGGAAAGATGTAACTTTTTTTTTCTTTGATCCGAGAATAACTTTAGTGTTGACAAGCGGGTAATGGTTTTAGGTTTGACTATGACAAAATGAACTCACGTCTTGCTTTCATATTGTGCCATTGGCTTTGGTTTTTCCCTCAGCTTCGTATGAGTTACCGTAGCAAGGATTACTGTCTCAGTGGTTGACAGTAAAATATTTCAACCAGACTTACTGTATTGTCGACTACGGATTCAAACCTGATACTAGAGAGCTATTGCAGAGAACCTGATGCAATTGTTTTGGGCCTGTCAAACTAAACAGAGAATCAAACGTCACTGTAAATGCCTTGTAGGATCTTCTCAGATTACGATGTCGCCATAGAGGACTTGAGAACAATGAATTGCAAATAAAACATTTTCCTACAAATAATAAAAAAATGATGATAATTTGCTTATCCACTCCCTGCTGGCAGAGATAAATCAGACATGTGAATGTTAAGCAGAAGAGGATATAGACCCTGGAATAACTGTTTAGTTATCCATGGCAGATCCACAGCGGTTTGTTGTCTCATGTGCTGAGCGAAACAAATCGCTGCATAATATGCAGTGGAGGATAGCAGCGGTAAATCTGAGGCTTTGAGAGAATGATGAACACACATATGAGTGTTCACAGTCTCAACGGAGGAAGCTGCAAAGTGCATCCTGGGGGTTTGCCTCTAAACGCCCACTGTGCCCTCCATTAGCAATGAATCGTAGTTAGTGTTCATTAGATGCCTTTCCGCGGATTGGTGGTAGCCGCTGTCTTGTGCATTGATCATGATGTGTTTGGGAGCTGCTACCTATAGTCATGCCCATGAGAGTTGTAAATGTGACTCTGGGTAAAATCGATCGACCAAATGATTTCTTTACTAATCCTGAGTTGGGTGCCAAGTAAAGAGAAACAAAAAGGAGACATGTAGAGGTTAAAAGGTAAAATCTAAACAAAACCTTTTGTTTTAGACCAGACTGAAGTGAAGGAAAAATCTTTTCAATAGGTTGTCAATAGAGACAGATTCAACAGGATGGTGTAGTTACAACACCTTACCAGCCAAATTTTACCCCTTTGACTACAACCATCTACAATAGAGTGGTGGAACTATGACAGAAGAGAGTTAGCATTTTAGCACTTCTGGTTCCTTCTTCCCAAAGTCAATGGGTTTTTTAATGGGTTTTTTGGGTTAAATGGCTATGGTTTGCACCGCTCAAGATACTTTCATGCTTTATTCTACGACATAAAATACATCATTGTTAATGTACCCCTGATTTTTAAAGCTGTTACATGACGGTTGGTAACAAGTGGCTGACAGAGGTTTTCGGTGACACTAAACGTCATCATGATGAAGCTCAGTCCACTTTTACAGCCTCGTTATGCTTATAACTGCACTCTTACAAACTAATCTATATCAAACCTTCAGGGGAAATGTCTTTAGATAAAGACTGAAAGAGTTGTCAGAAGCCTAGTGGTGATGATGTTGAAATCGTGCAACTGTGGTGTAGTTCACTTACAACCTGCCTTTTACCTTTTGCTTTTGGCGACTGCAGTTCGGCTTTAAAATTCACAAAAGTTGTGTTCAGCTGTGAAAATTAACTTGATGGACAAAACCCCAAATGACACACTTCTATGTACTTTGGGTTTTGTGGACTTTACAATTCCTTCAATGTAGCCGTGTCCGTTAAGTCCACGAGACCGTATGGTGTTCCGTCCATGATTTTAAGTTTCAGAAGGGTAAGCACTTCAGCTGAGTCCGCAAGTCTGCGAGCTATACGCAGAGGACTTTACCCGGCAGTCAAAACAACACAGTCTATATATGCCCTACCTCATAAAGTTATTCCCCCAAAACCAGTTCAGTGCAAATCCCACCCTGCAGACAGTTTCTTTAGGATCACTGTGATTGACACGACCAATGAAATGATTAGAAACAGCTGTGGGGTGGAGTTTGCACTTAACTGATATGGGGGGGAAAATATGGCCTCAGAAACTGGGCTGAAGGAGTTCACTAGTTGGGAACAGTATAAGCTAGTACTTCATGTAACCATTGCATTGATCTTAAACAGTCTTTTTACAGCAGATTTTGTTCACATATCAACTTATGCAGCCTAATATTATTTAATATTGTTACAGTAAACAAACATATTTTAACTTACTTTTCACAGCATCTGTAAAATCCTCAGCACAGTATTCCTGTTTCTTTGCTCATTTTGAGTTAGACATGACCAAATTCACTCATTTTTTAACCCAACGTTCACACTGATATAATGCAAGTTGTTGACATTGGTATCGGATCAGTCCAAATTGCAAATGCATTTTTCAGTGTGGTTTGAGAACAGATTAAACAGTTGATTAAAAATCTGATAGAATCACATTGGACATCACTATTGTGTTTCTTCATTTTTCTTCTTAATTTCTCCAGTTTGGAACAAAAGAGGAATGATGTGTTTTCTAAGTAGATGCTTGCGTGTAGCACAGTGAAGTAAAAGTTTCACGAAATGAAAACTCTCAAAGATCATTAGGCAGGCGATAACTTGAAAACATCTGCAATTGGATAAGTCTGGATTAGTCCAATTCATGAATGAATTTGTAAACAGATTAACCACAATGTTCACAATAAATATGCTAAATGGGTGAATAGTTGACGAATCAAACGGCTCTCATTTTGGAACTTTTTTTTTTGTAAATGCAGAAAATTTAAGTATTATGCTTTAGAATGTAGTGAAAGTTCCCCAAAATTAAAATACTGTATAGATATGGTAACAATAAAAAAAAATGAACAAACAAACACATTAATGTCCACCATAGTTCCCTACGGAATGTGTGTATCAAAAGCATCTGTTAACTTTTGTGTTAAAGTGTCAGATAACCTTCACCACGGAAGAGGTCAGACACAATAATCAAACACTAGTGCACCATCACTCACGAGAGAGAATACATTTGAATATAATGATGCATGAAATTACAGATTTATTTATAGAAGGACTCGTAGTGTCTAAATGCCATTTCGTTTGAATAGAGGCTAAACTAATGTGCTCTACACCGTGATACAAGATGAATTACCAGTAGCATACAGTAGATCAACGTTATGAGCGATGCTGATTGTTTAATAAATCTCCTCAGTGACTGGTTATGCTGCTTTTGTTATTGACACTTTACGGTTGACATTTTTCAGTGCACTAAAAATCACGCTTAGATACTCTTGATGAAGATGGTGAACTCTATCATTGAAAACCCACATCAGTGTCAAGTCAATAACAGCAGTTTTGATGGCCACTAAAATCAATTACTGCAGTACCAGACTGATGTGAAGACTAGTCCCTATATCTGCCAGAGGAATATTCACAAGCTGTTACTGATGTCTCTCAGCTGCTCACAACCCTGCTGTCCATATATATGATATGAGGGACGTAATTCAGTTATAGAGATAAAAGCCTCAATGATTTGATCACATGCCTCCTCCTTGGATGATATAAAGATGTTCGGGTCCGCCAAAGGTGCTTACGCAGCAAAACTCAGTTATGCAATACATTTTGATCATCTTGCACTGTCAGACCAATGTCAGGACCTATTTCATTAGCTTAATTTTCATATTCCAATGCTGCCATGTTCCTGAAGCAAATGATGAATTGCTTGAGATCTTTGAGAAGTGATTTCTACAGCCCCTCGAGGATCAACTGAATGACAGATATAGAGGAACAAGGGTGTTTCTGACAGCTTATTACGTTCGCAAGCAGGGGTCTAATAAGGTAAACAAAAGAAGGCCTGCATATTTAGTGAACGGGCATGAATGCCGAAAATACCAGATGTTATCCACTTAATTTATTCCTGATTAGACAACGAGTGGGAGGACTCATGAAATGAATGTAAAACTGCTATTGTTATTCATGTTATGGAACGTCTCCACAACAATGAGGCTGAACTGGCAGGAATGAAGTGTAAAGTAGAGATAAGTTTCGAACATGCTCAGAATATTTGGAAGAGGTCAACATAAACAAGCATAAGTCAAGGTTTGATTGTCATACAAGCATTTATCAGACTCTTAAAAGACACTACGAATATATATATGCAGTGGTTATGGAAAGTATTCAGACCCCTTTAAATTTTTCACTCTTTGTTATATTGTAGCCATTTGCTAAAATCATTTAAGTTCATTTTTTTCCCTCATTAATGTACACACAGCACCCCATACTGACAGAAAAATTCTTGACATCTTTGCAGATTTACTAAAAAAGAAAAATTTAAATATCACATGGTCCCAAGTATTCAGACCCTTTGCTCAGTATTTAGTAGAAGCACCCTTTTGATCTAATACAGCCATGAGTCTTTTTGGGAAAGATGCAACAAGTTTTTAACACCTGGATTTGGGGATCCTCTGCCATTCCTCCTTGCAGATCCTCTCCAGTTCTGTCAGGTTGGATGGTAAATGATGGTGGACAGCCATTTTTAGGTCTCTCCAGAGATGCTCAATTGGGTTTAAGTCAGGGCTCTGGCTGGGCCATTCCAGAACGGTCATGGAGTTGTTGTGAAGCCACTCCTTCGTTATTTTAGCTGTGTGCTTAGGGTCATTGTCTTGTTGGAAGGTAAACCTTCGGCCCAGTCTGAGGTCCTGAGCACTCTGGAGAAGGTTTTCATCCAGGATATCCCTGTACTTGGCCGCATTCATCTTTCCCTTGATTGCAACCAGTCTTCCTGTTTGCAGCTGAAAACACCCCCACAGCATCATACTGCCACCACAATGCTTCACTGTTGGGACTGTATTGGACAGGTGATGAGCAGTGCCTGGTTTTCTCAACACATCTCACTTAGAAATAAGGCCAAAAAGTTCTATCTTGGTCTCATCAGACCAGAGAATCTTATTTCTCACCATCTTGGAGTCCTTCAGGTGTTTTTTGTTTTTTTTCAGCAAACTCCATGCGGGCTTTCATGTGTCTTGCACTGAGGAGAGGCTTCTGTCGGGCCACTCTGCCATAAAGCCCCAACTGGTGGAGGGCTGCAGTAATAGTTGACTTTCTAAAACTTTCTCCCATCTCCTGACTGCATCTCTGGAGCTCAGCCACAGTGATCTTTGGGTTCTTCTTTACCTCTCTCACCAAGACTCTTCTCCCTGATAGCTCAGTTTGGCCGGATGGTCAGCTCTAGAAAGGGTTCTGATCATCCCAAACGTCTTCCATTCAAGGATTATGGAGGCCACTGTGTTTTTCGGAACCTTAAGTGCAGCAGAAATTTTTTATAACCTTGGTCAGATCTGTGCCTTGCCACAATTCTGTCTCTGAGCTCTTCAGGCAGTTCCTTTGACCTCATGATTCTCATTTGCTCTGACATGCACTGTGAGCTGTAAGGTCTTATATAGACAGATGTGTGGCTTTCCTATTCAAGTCCAATCAGTATAAATCAAACACAGCTGGACTCAAATGAAGGTATAGAATCATCTCAAGGATGATCAGAAGAAATGGAGAGCACCCGAGTTAAATATATGAGTGTCACAGCAAAGGGTCTGAATACTTAGGACCAGGTGATATTTCAGTTTTTCTTTTTTAATAAATGTCAAGAATTCTGTGTTTTTCTGTCAATATGGGGTGCTGTGTGTACATTAATGAGGAAAAAAATGAACTTAAATGATTTTAGCAAATGGCTGCAATATAACAAAGAGTGAAAAATTTAAGGGGGTCTGAATACTTTCCGTACCCACTGTATATATACATATACATAATATGTAAATATGTGCACCGTATGCTTTTGTCTATGTGTGGGTATCTGTCTGCAGTATGTGTATGTGTGCAGAGAGAGAGAGAGAGAGAGAGAGAGAGAGAGAGAGAGAGAGAGAATTTCCATATAGACAACACGTAATTTAGTAGGAAAAACATGGAAATGGTTAGTCATTTTATCATATTGTTTGTCATTTGTTTGCTTGGTCAGTGGGTTATGATTGATTCGCTGTTGTAGGCTGGCTCTGGACCTTTGAAATAACTGAAATAACCTGCTCTGAACTACTTCATAGTTGTGTGTTGACTGGAAATCAATGTCTCAAGGTATTAAAGGCCTCCTTGGTGTTTGAAGTCAGACGAGGCCCCCTAGTGGATGAGTGAGGGACACATAGCTACTAATTACTCACTCTATGCAGACTTACCTGTAGTGATTGTATAATCCCTTATTTGATGTTGAATAGATTGTTAAGTGGACCTTTTTAATATCCGTATGTGATGTTACATTCTTTACAAAGAAGAAGCCCCAAGAGAATGCACTGCACAACACCAAATGTCACATATAAAAGATTCAAGAATTTGTCCAGCAACCGTGTGGAATTATATTTAGAACCAGATACAGATCACGAACCAGAGACATTTCAAAGACCTGTATCATGTCCCTTTTCTTTAACAAAAGCCCTTAGCCTTCAGAAAAACCAATTAAATTAGGGTGGTTTTTCAAAAGGGGAAACTACTCTCTTTGCTGCAGCCATCCTCTAAGGTCATACATAACATAGCACCATAACTTCATTCTTTTGGATTTATCTTCTGCTTTCAACTGTCAACATCCAAGCTGGAAGAAATATCTGAGTCAGCTCTTTGATTTATACTCCACCTGGAACACAGGTCCTACCAAGTCAGATGGATAACTCACCCTTCACAGCCTGCATCCACAGGGATACTGTACTTCAACACCAGAACACAGAACACTGATCCATTTTCCAATATTATTCTGATATCTCTATATCCCACCCTCTGTTTCTTCATCTGGAATCTCAGAAAGAATCTCTACATGCCGTTCTGACATATCAGCCTGGATGATTAACTCAAGACTGCAGCTCTGATTCCTTTATAGCCGGGGTGTCCTTTATATTTCCGCCAGAGGTCATACAGTCAATGCAGTTATTTCAAAGCTCACTTTCATTGACCACATTATGACAGCTGCCGGGTCCTACCACTTTATGCTCCATAATATAATGAAAATGAGGCCAACTGTAGACATTTATACATTAACCCAACTAATAGAATACATCAATATCTTAAGTAGCTAACATAGAAAATCTATCTTATAGGGAGTTTGGGGAAAAAAAGGTTCCACTTTATATTAGGTGGCTTTAACTACTATGTACTTACATTTAAATTAATTATTTGATACAATGCACATATTATGTACCTACATGTTTTTACATTATACTTATATTTTAAAAAAAGACCTGCATGTAATTACATCCAGGGCTGGGTAGGTTACTTTTAAAATGTATTTCACTACAGATTACAAAATACATGCTTTAAAAAGTAATTTGTAACATATTTTGTTACATTACTCAAGTTTAGTAACTTAATCTAAATACTTTAGAATACTTTGGAATACTAATAAGTGTGGAACAAACACAAAAAAGGTAATTGCAAGTTTTTATCTCACAATTCTGACTTTTTCCCTTAGAATTGCGTGATATAAAATTGCAATTGTGAGTTATAAAGTCAGAATTATGAGATATAAACTCGCAATATTGAGAAAAGTCAAAAGTATGAGATATAAACTTCAATATTGAGAAAAGTCTGACTTTATAACTTTAAATCTCTCAATTCTGAGAAAAAGAAGTCAGAATTGTGAAATGCAAACTCACAATTGTGAGGGGAAAAAACAAATTGTGAGAAAAAGTTGCAGTGACGAGTGAATTATAAAATGACTCACAAACAACTATCACAAAACATGAAAGAAGTCGTGGACCATACGGGTCATGACAGGACAGTTAAGTTAAGTTGACTGTTGGGCAATTTTTTTTTTATAAATTCAGTCATTTTGTCTTGTTCAGGACAGTATAACAAATTTTTTATGATCCCTCTTGAAAGTATTAAAATGTTGATGAAACTTAACTCTGCTTTTTCAGAATGTCAGGGTCAGAGAATCACCAATTGCTATTTAAATGACATTAAAATTCAAAGTAATCACTAAATACTTTTCAGATGTAACTGTAATCTGATTACCACCCATTTAAAATGTAACTGTAATGAAATACAGTTACTCAAATTTTGCATTTTAAATACGTAACTAAGTTACTTCGTTACTCCCCAACCCTGATTACATCTGTAATCAATGTCTGTAATTACATTTGTAATTGCGCTGTTGACTCATCCCTTACACCTTATCCCATACCCCTATCACACATCAGTAGCAGCAAAAGTGTTTTGCAATACAATATGAACACAATAAGTACTTTTTTTTTTGATGTGAGTACATAGTAGTTAAGGCCACCTAATATAAAGTAGGACCATTTTTTTCAAGTTTTAACTAGATCAATATACATTTTATATACACATAAACTTTTTATGTCATTATATCCACCCTTTTAAAGTAGCTATATTTTAGAAACACTCAGAAAAAAAGTCAAAACAGCAGATTGAAAAAACATCTATTTTTTATTCTTGTGAAAATGTATTTTAATAATATATTTTAGATGGAATCTATATACTACATTTTTAAATATACATATTAATATATTTACTACAAACATATTTTCTTGATACATTTTTTGTATATTTGGGGAAAATAAAACTATTTAAAACTGTTTATCCATATGGGATTGAGCATTCTCAAGTATCTATCCTGGCAATTAATGTGATTTGTGCATATTATTGAGTCAATTAAAAAAAAAATGATTTTGTTTTTGTTCTCAAATTAATAAACGATGCACAATTGAGAAGGAACCCGCCAGAGGGCAGCATATAACAAAAATCCAGAGGTGGCCAGAGGTGCTGCACTGTTATCAAAGCCTGAGCAAATATTACTCTTAGATGTAGTTGTTACCGTACTTGGCAAACTGATGAGTAATTTGTGAAAAATAATAATTATAATTCGTCAGTTTTACACATTATATAGGCCTACGAATTATTTAGGCTACTATAATATTGCTATGAACGTGAAAGGAGAAAGGAGAGATAAGGAGTAACCTTGGGAAGTGTCTCTACTCATGTGATTGGCTGACAGTTCGTCTGTGTCTTTAGTTCCACTATAAAAGGTCTGCTAACGGCACTTTCATATTGTATTAGCTTGGAATATTGCGCTCCATAAGGATCTACAACTCATCATGATTTTTACGCAATGGATTAACACATCTGGATTCTACCACCTATAAATTCTGACAAGTTATCCTGTCTGGCTTTAGATTATCTGATTATCATCTGTTTCAAGAGGACTTTTTTCTTCTACTGGACACTTTTTTGCGCACACTGTACACCATGGCAAATACTTGCTTACAGTTCACGGGTTTTGTGATGGGTTTTCTTGGATGGATTGGGCTCATCATCGCCACTGCCACTAATGAATGGGTAGTCACTTGTAAATATAACATGAACACCTGTAAGAAGATGGATGAACTGGAGGCCAAAGGATTGTGGGCAGACTGTGTGATCTCAACTGCTCTGTATCACTGCATCACACTCACGCAGATTCTCGAGTTACCAGGTGCGTGTGAAACAATAAACTGATAATAGTTTCTTTTAAGTTTTTTATTATTATTATTTAACACATAAGCAAAAGGATCAAATTACCTAACGATGTTTATATATAAAAAATAGTTATTAAATAAAATGAAAAATATAAAATATGAAATAAATATTCTAATAGGTTATTTGATCATTATAATACATTAATAAAGTGTATATATTTTTTTAAATAATTAAATACTATAATGTATCGAATAAAACTAGTTAAATTATCTGAATATTTTATATCTGCAAAACTAACTTTTTCTTCCTCCACTATTTTCTTTTGACATATATTTTACTCGTAAATAAATAATTAATTACAATATAATTAACTGCATTTTTGTATTATTATATTGACTGTATACCATGAAATGGAGAATAAAATGAATCTGTTCTTTTTTTAAGCGTACATCCAGACGTCTCGAGCGCTGATGGTCACAGCGTCGATTCTCGGATTGCCTGCAGTCGCGCTCGTGCTCATGTCCATGTCCTGTATTAACCTCGGAAGTGAACCAGAAAGCGCCAAGAACAAACGATCAGTGTTCGGTGGAATCCTAATACTGCTGACTTGTAAGCATGTATTTGTATTTGTTACGCTCAGAAGAAGTAGGCTACACTTACTAACATATCCACTCATTATTTTGTAAATTTATTTAGATGTGTTGGCCTACTATTCCCATAGAGAAAGCTCACAATTTCTTATAATTGGACTTAGATTTCTCCCTCCTCCTCCCAGAGGACCCATTTTCTCATCATTAAATTGGCCTTGAACATGTAATAGCCAGATTTCCTTTGGATAAGTATCTGTAATCAATAGTTTAACCCTTTGGATGTGTCTTTCTAGCTCTCCCGCTTACATTATGGTCTTAATACAAAATATCTGTATCTTTTTTTCCTCAGCTTTTTGTGGCATCGTCTCCACTGTGTGGTTTCCCATTGGGGCCCATCACGAGAGAGGTTTGATGTCCTTTGGCTTCTCCCTGTATTCGGGCTGGGTGGGAACTGCACTTTGTTTTTTGGGAGGCTGTATGATCACCTGCTGTTCCGTGGACACCCCTGCTGCATACACTGACAACAACCGATTCTACTACTCCAAACAAGGCCCTGCCCATTCTGGCCCTGCCTCCACTAACCACGCCAAAAGTGCTCACGTGTGAGCTTCGGGATTACTACTCAGATCAGATTTCTACTCTTTTTCCTCTCTTTCTCCACTGTTTCTTGTTTCAACCACGTCTCTATCTACAGTGGTGACTCTTTGGATAGTTATGGTACAGCTGAACCCTTTGACTCAGAAGCAGGGTCAGTCGACCAGACAGTCGCTGGTGAAGTAACTGCACTGAAGGATTTATTGTTCAAAGGGTCTTCAGTACAATGTGCCATTTTAGGTCCTATTTCTGTAGTGGGAAATGAGTTTTTGCATTGTTATATGAATACTAACAGTATTACCAATGTTGTCTTTTTTTTTATTCTAAATCTTTCCGTTTATTTCAGTGTGACTTCGTACAGCTGTCTTTTCTTTTTTCAGAATAGCTTCTCAAACCAAATTGCACCAAAATTGGACCAAAGCAGTAACTATTTAGCAATTTTATTTATTGTAATACTTGTATTTTATATGTTTTTTGTAATAAACAATGTTGTCCATGTGAAAATACCTGTGAAAGTGTTTTTTTGATTATAGGTAATGTCATTTTTATAAATAAAACCCTCTATGCTGGTAAAATGAACTGCATTGCTCTCCCCGGGACTGTATATTAGCACATGGCGTCTGCTGTCAGATGTCCAGGCAGGTGCATTGCATCATCCTTAAACCTCTCATTCATTCTCACTAAAAGCACTCGAGACGCACATACAATTCAGACACCCAAGACATGTACGTGTATCGATTTCTTTTTCTCCAATGAGAAGTCCCATTACGACTTATGGGCCACAATGACTGGCAGACAGCACTGATTAAAGGTTAACGGTTGCAGTCAGCCTTAAAGGAAGATTTATGCTCTGGTCGTGGTGAGTCTCCGTCTTTGTTCTCTGATTGGGGTCCTTCCTGGAACACATGTCGTAGTTACAGTGGGCACACAGTCAAAAATGCCTGGATACTGAGGATATAAGCAACATGTGAATGTTTTTGTACATTATGTGAAAAAACAGCAAAAGATTTATCCTATGAAGGGTTCTTTTTAGTTGTCAAATATTGCTTCTTATTTGTAGGTCTTATCCGTTCAGTCTTTGGTTAGAGGTAGTTTGGAGTGGAGGAAAATCAATGAAAACTTGCATTGGTCTCTACAGTACCCCCCCCCCCCCCAAATATGCTGCAAAGAGACAGAAAAGGCAGAGATTGACCTGAACTAGAAGGAAACAGGAAGTTGAAATTTTATGATGTTGCTTAGAGAGAAAGGGTTTAGCACTTCCTTGTTAAAGGGTCATGTAACACATTTTCTGAGACATTAAAATGATGTTGAACATGATAGAAATTATTTGAAGAGGAAAGTAGGTAATTTAGGAATTTTGGAGCTATTTTAGTAATCCGGTGTCATGAACAACATGGAACACACACATAAATAGGACAGCCTAATGATTCTATTGGCTGAAAGGCCCTTTAACGTGTAATCAGTGCCTAATCATATTGTTGTATGTAATGTAAATATGTTAATATCTATGTAAATATGACTATAATAACATTTGAAGTTATGTTACTTATGATCTCACAAAGCTATAGACTGTGAAATTAAATATTTCTCATTCTTTAACTGCTTAGCATACTAGCTTAACATAGCTTTATACATCTATCATTTTTGATCATTCGTTAACAGGCAAATAATAAAATGTGAAACTAAATTTTTTATATATTTAATATATTATATTTAATGTAAAATATGTTTAATAAGATCACCTGTTTTAATAAGCAGGTTAGTGCTAACATCAGAGAACTGTCAGCATACAAAATACAATTGACCCTTCGCAAACAGTTTGATTGACAGGCGATCTGACCAATCATAACTCTGAATCCGCCATTTTGTCCGACAAAGCAGTCAGAGGAGTTAGTAGATTAACGTTGGTGAACTAGAACTTGAAAAATTGTGTGTACTCACGTCTTTCCACGCTTGAAACAACATTCATTCTGATGTCCGATATGTCCGAACACAAGAGCCACTATACGGTATTTATTGTTTAAACTTCTTTAAAAAATTACAATATTTTAAATATGAAACTGTTTCATATGTCTGTCAATGCGTTGTCAGCGTCCACTTTGCTCCGGGATGTATTTTTCACTGCGTGAGAACATGATGTGTGGCATGAGAGCGCATCGCTCGTCGGACAAAGCAACAGTAACTAAAGGGGGCGGGTCTTTGCAAAGGGTCAATTACAAAAGGCTATCCCCAAATACAAACACATTTGTGAGAGGGGACCCGATTGTTCATGACACCAGATTTGTAATTTGATGAGAACTAATTAATGTGGGGCATTTCATGTCCCTTTAATGTTCTTTATATAATTTGTGAAAAAAAGGTGTATCTTCATTTGAACAAACATATCTTCAATGACTAGTTGATCAAAGTAGTCACACTGTAATGTGGAAATACAGAAACCCTGATACACTAGCTTTAGCTCGTCTGTTTTTTCCTTGGAAAACTGATTCTACTGAACATAAAAATGACAGAATTGTACATTTGGTATCTGATACTCCAGTAAAAATTGTTGCTGATTAAAATATCTCAGTATGACACTGACCTTGAACTGACCAGAAAAATCTGCAATTTCCTGAATGTTCTGGAAAGACCAAATCGCGTCTTACAGGAAATGTCTGATTATTTGTGTGGTGAGTGAATATCACCTTTTGCATAAAGATTAACTTTAACACAAGTATAAGGATGTGAGAATTAAAGCAACTACTGGGTATTGCATAAGCATAAAAGTGCATATTATTTACATGTGTTTTTACACATATCAGGAAAATATAGCCATTTACCACACAGCATCAACGTATTTACCGTCTTCCTCACATCCAGGATTAGCACCAGGATATTTTGCATCAGGAAAAGGGGAGGCTTCCCCCCCAAACAGGTGACATACAATTTAAGGACATTACATTTACATTTGATTCAGGCTGATGACAGATGACACAAATGACGTCCTATGAATGCCTCATAGGAATAACACTTATGAAGACCCTCCCACAAAAGGAGTGTGCTTCAGGTTGTGTCGATGTCTGCACCATACAGACAGACGGGTCTGAACTGTATGAATTGAACATAACAACATGCTTTGAGATCTCCAAACCATATTGTACCACATCGACCACCATTGCAGAAATGATAATGGAACAGTACGTCTCGATCTGTTCATCTCATTCCTCTGCATAGCCAGCGGCGCCCCTCCTAGTATGACCATGTTTGTTTTGTGCTCAGGTATGACCCTCGGATCGCTGTTATTCTAGGCCCAGCGCTCCTCCCCACAGGAAACAGAGCAGGCCTGCACCGCTTACACAAGCCACCCATGTGAGGATTTTTATTACCTCTGATTTCGGGTTGTGTGAGACAGCCTTAATAAGCGAAAGGAAAACCAAGAGTCACGCTTATCTGATCTGCAATAAATGACTTTCATTGTTGCATGGAAGCAATATTAACATCTCATTACACAGTGCAACGGGAGAGCAAAACCACAAGTAGAAGAAACAATAAATAGATTCTTTTAAAAAATCATTGAAACCAGAATACATCCACTTCATACCAAAATATACAGCAGAAACAAAGATCAGATTTGCAAGGGAAGCCAATCTCCACATTTCCTGAACAAATACCGAACAAACTATGATAGCAGGAAAGATAGTTCACAAAGTACAAACACTGTACCTTTTCTCAGAGACAAATAACAAATAGTAGCTGACTTTAAAAGCAACAGTGGAAACATTTTTTGATTTTATTTTTCCAGATAGATTTTTAATAAAATATTTCTGTATGTAGATTTTAATCTTTCTTAAAGGGGTAGTTCAACCACAAATTAAAATTCTGCCATCATGTACTCATCCTCATGTCCCCAAATCTGACTTCTGCCTAACACAAAAGAAGATATTTTTAATTTTTCTTTTTTGTCAGTGGGGTCCAAAACAACATCATTGGACCCCATTGACTTCCATTCTATGGTCAAAAACCCTGAGGCATTTTTCAAAATATTTTACAGGTTTGCATCGACATGAGGGTGAATAAATGATGACAAAATATTCATTTTTGAGTGAAGTATTCCTTGCCCTTCTTAAGCCTATTATGTTCTAATATTAAACTAAATCAAAACTACTAAATCAAAACCCAAACATCTCCAGTTATGTTTTTTAGTCTAGAAAGAGGCCATTAAAAATATATGCTTTCACCACTTTTCTTCAGAAGTTCTACTGAACCGTAAGAGAACCCACAAAAAACACCACCGGCGGTGGCTACGCTACCCCATCGGAGAACCTGAAGGTATGAAATGCCTGTAAAAAAATACTTCTCTTCGATATCTCACGTCTTCACACTGTTATATGGTACTCTACTCTACAGAAGTAAAATTGTGTCTTTTGTCAGATACAGTAAACGAAGGATGCAGACTTTGGCTTGCTTTGTAAACAGAGGCCACTCAGGACGAGGAGGGTTCGAGGAGTGTACGGTGGGCAGGCTGCTACCCTCGTCTCTCAGAATGCTACATTTGAGAGTTACATCAAGTCTTTCGACGGTCACCACACATGCAAATACTCACGAACATAATTTACTCTGCTCCCTGTACGTCTGAACATGCTACACATTCAGCAAAATGCCACGGCGACAAAGAATCACATCATAGACCAGATGCAAGGAACAAAACCAACCCAGGCCCCAAAATGTAGCTCTATACACTGTGAGAGCGAATGGGACTAATTTATGGCAACTCAATTTTTTGTTTTTTGTAATTGCTTAAAAATATTGGTCACATACACCAGAAGGGAAACACATATAAATCAATATGTCATGATGCGCTCAGTGCATGTAGGTCTTCCACATGTATTGATTTGAGGCCTGGCTTGGTTGTTGTTGTTTTTTTGTTTTTGGCTGGCAGAGCTGTAGCACAGATAGAGTTGGATTGGACAGATAGGTTAAACGCCACGTGAATTATGGGAGGAGGGAACAGCAGAGGAGCACATCCAGAAAAAAGAAAATTAACAACACGCTCTCCACCACATGCAAAATTCCCTCCCTTACCCTCTGTTTTCCTAAATCACTTCTCCTTTTTTTTTTTTCAACGGACACACTGACCAGCCGAGAGACACAAATCGTACTGAGGTCACACCGTCGGTATATACACAGAGCGGCCTGCTTGCAAGGATGAAGCGGAGTCACTGGCACATGGGATGAATGGACGGTCGGTTGTGACACGTGACGGCTGACAGGCACCTTCAGCGGGAAAACAAACCCATGGATATGTCGACATCAACAGAAATGACAAACAAACAAGCATGGACGTCTTGATGGTCATATTTAAAGCACACACTGACAGATGAAGGCACTATTGCAAGCAAAGTCCAATTACTATTTGTGACAACCTACAGTCCAAACCTCACTTGGGCTAGATGTTTGAGCAGAAGAGAATGGGGCGTAACTATTTATCACTTCATTCCCCATCGTATTTTATGGCTATCGTCTATCTTTGCTTTTCAAACTAACCTTTTTGTATGCGATAATAAAACTGATTAAGAAAAACAGCTGCTTACTGAAATAACAAGTGTTTAAAGGCTTCACATGGGAATTTTTCAGCTGGTTTTATATCGACCCCACATAAAGACAGTGTTGAGGCTAATAGAGCGGAAGTGGCCTGTGAACAGACATCGTCCTGACAGGTGAAAGATGCTCGTATTGGGTAAAGCTGAAGGACTGTGATAATAACTAACAGGGCAGTAATCAACTACACGCCGGATAATAAATTTCATGCTAGTTACTGTAATTTGGTCGGAGGGGACTGTTGCTTTCAAGTGAAACATTACATTATACATATTTAAGTGCTGAGGAGTTCACTAACATGATTATAATGAATGAATTGATTTAAAACTGTTAAATTAATTTAAAAACAAACAAATATTTGGACTTTTTAGGTGCAATGTGGTCAAAAAATAATAATCAAAAGCCTCCTAAATGTTAAATCCCACCTTAAACGTTCTCATTATCCTATCAGTAGTAGAAAAATGGCTGCAAATTAAGGAATAAGAGTAAAATAAAAACTCATTGCAGCGACATAACAACCTAGCCCAAGGGTTCTGCAGTTGTTGGCAGACGAGTACATTCAGATTACATTCTCATTCCAAAGGATCGTCCAAATCATCGTCGACTACCAGCGCCTCAAAGCCCGGACTGGGTTTACCAGCTTTGCTTTTGGCCCTGTTGTGTGAGGAGGAAGAGGAGGTCCTGTGGTTGTCCACCCTGTCCAGGCCGTCAGGCTGAGGCTCGCTCTGCTCCTGGTGTTGCTGTTTCTGGTGCCCACCTTTGCCCTCATGGGAGCCCCAGTTTTGGTACGGCACTCCGTCTCCAGAAGGGTACAGATCATCATCCACTGCAACGCTGTCGTCCACGCCCATGTCGTAGCGCTGGTATGTGCTAGCGTGGGCTTCCTCCTCGCGTGCCGTGATCTCTAGAGTGCTGTTCCACATGCCATAGCCAAAGTAGATCAAAACCCCTGCAGAGAGGAACACACAGAGACAACACAAACAGTGCACACGTGCATAAGCTAATGCACTAATGTAAGTGATCACTGTCTTCCCTTACTCATCAAAAATTTAACTCGGTTCTTGTTGACAAATGAAACATCAAGAAACACAGCAAGTGATAGGCAGGGATGACATTAGCCTCATATAAGAGAGAGAAATGTCTGGGTCATTCCTGTCATGCAATAGTTTTCAGCTGTAAATTTTATTGTGAAATCAATATGATTGTGTTAAGGAAGAGTTTCTTTAAAAAGGGTTCACTATACTTTCAGAAAGTTTATTATTTACACAATGGCAAAAAATGAACAGGACTGAACCTAACAGGATGAAAATCAACACCTTAGCCTTTTGATTTTTATAACTATCTTTTGAAGCTGTGATATTATCATAGAGATTTCAGAAACATTCCACCAAAACAGGATGGAAAGTAAAAGGGAGACAAACCAACTCATATCACAATAAATAAATAAATAAATAAATAACAGAATTCATTAAAATTAATTTGTGGTCATTTCAGATGGTTTTCCTGCTGTTTCACACCAAAATATGATTTCATCACTTCCTATAGGATGATATCATTAGGGAACTTACTTTTTTAGGAATGTTACAGTGAAAAACAGTAAAAAATATATCGAGAACACAAAAACAATACATTGATTACCTAATTGAAATAAACTCAATTTTAAATTGGTTTAAATTGTTTTAATTGGTTAAAGAAAAAAATTAAGAAACATTATATTATTTACAATTCTATAAAATTCAGTTCATGATCATATGAAACTACTCTACTGTTCATTGATCAATTTTTAAATTAAGGTTTTTGAAGGTTTTTGAAATAATTCTCTTATGCTCACAAAAAGGCTGCATTTATTTGTTGAAAAAACACAGTAAAAACTGCAATATTGTGAAATGTTATTACAATTTAAAATAAATATTTCGTATTTTAAAACATATTTTATTCCTGTGATGGTATAAACCTGAATTTTCAGCATCATTACGTCAGTCTTCAGTGTCACATGATCCTTTAGAAATAACTTAATTGTCTGTTTATTAGCACTTATAAAGCACATATTATTCTGCATGACCATATTCTACATCCCATAATCCTACCCAATACCTAAACTTAACAACTACCTTACTAACTATTAATAAGTAGTAATCAGGAGTTTATTGAGGCAAAATTAGTAGTTCATAGTGAGAACTGGACCCTAAACCAAACTGTGACCCAAAAAACATTTTTTATAATCATCAATGTTGAAAACAGTTGTGCTGATTAATATTTTTGTAGAAAACTAGATAAATAATTTTCAGGAGTCTAAAATTGTTTGAAAAAAAATCTTCTGTAACAAATTTAAATGCCTTCACACACATTTGATGAATCTAAATTAATGTATTAATTTCTTTCAATAAAAAAAACAACAAAAAATTTACTGACCCCAAACCTTTGAACGGTAGTGAAACCGGCCTGCATATCAGGAATGACCCATGTAAATAAGATGCTGCCTGTGTCCCAAAAAATATTGAAACTCACCCACAAAGCACCATACGCCAAAACGGATCCATGTGATGGTGGAGAGCTTGAGCATGAGGTAAACGTTTACAAGCATGGCAGAGGCCGGGACGAAGGGAACGCAGGGAGCCATGTAGGGCAGGCGCTTGGGGTTCTCCGGCTGCTGAATGATGATGAAGATCAAGAGCGTGATGATTAGCAGCAGCAGCACCAGCAGCAGCACGGCCCACCACTGGCCATCAGCGATCTGACCTGACCCGAATATGATGAGGGAGCAGAAGCAGAAGTTGAGGATGAAGAGCAGAATGACACAGCGAGTGACGGTGCGGCCGGTAGCCACAGTGGGCCGGTCCATCTTGCCTGGCAGGCCGAGCCGAATGCGCATGGTGTAATAGCGAGGCCCCAGCAGCTTCTTCAGCTTCAGCAGGTACGCGCTGTCTGTCTCATCTGACTCAATGCCTGTGGACATGTCCACAGTGCCGTAGTTGGGGTGACTGGCGGTGTAGGTGGACTTGTCAGGCTTACCAATCAGCATCTCGTTGTCTCCCAGAGACGGCAGGTTCTTGGCTCCGCAGGTGTTTGTGGGAGCTCCTCCATAATCATCACCCTCACTGACCGGCGAGCAGGCTTCTTTCTCGCACTCGGCCAGGACTCCCTCCTTACGCTTCGCGCTCTGCTCAGAGAGGAAGTTGACAAATCCATGGATGTCTCCTTCGGGCTGGTAACGCAGCAGTAGCACACACACAGACACTAGCGTGTAGGCTAGCAGAGTGCCAATGGACATCATCTCGATCAGGTCCCTCAGACTGACGAGCAAAGCCAAGAGAGCAGAGAGGAATCCCGACACCACACAGGCCACTGCAGGAGTCTCTGTGTACGTGCTCACATGGGCCAGGAACCTGCAACATACAGATTTTGTACATGACATCTGCAATCCTCCAATCACAAGAAGTCAGAGCTTTATACAGGTGTAAATGGGGTTCAAACCGAATTTGGTGGTCAGAAACGAATGACCACACTGTATTTGAAGTGTGAAGCTAATCCCTCCCTGAAAGGACAGACTAAAAATAAATATCCTATTTGAAAGAATTTTGTATTTAATGCACTTTAATTGTGCGGAAGTAGTACTGAGGTCCAACTAAAGATATTCTTAAGAATATTTGATTATGCTAAAGTGGAACTATTTCAAGTATACTTTAGGTACACTTTAAATATCTTGCATTTAAATACTGTTTTCAGTTCATACAATCCTTATCAATATTGGCATTAAAACACATTTTAGGCTTAATATTAAGAAATGTGGACTGTGTACTAGTAGTACTCCAAATAAGGTTTAATTATAATTTTATAAAATTATTATGATTATAAAAGTCTCAAGTTTCTATTTTACAGTCCTGTTCCCCATGTACATACTATGTTCTTATTACAGAAATGATAATAACTGGGTAATAAACAGGTACTAACCCTGAACCTACACCTAAACCTAACCTTAACCCCTTTAGTTACCTTATATTACTCAGTATTTTAATTGGCAAGTACACTGTAAGTACATGTAAGTACAAGCAAGAGTAAAATATTCGGTTACACTTTATTTTAAGATGTATTTGTTACACTGTAATTATACATTTATGTACTAAGTAATATTAAGTAACTACATGTACTTACTATAGGGTTAGGATTAGGGTTTCGGTTGGTTTAGGGTTAGTTGCATGTAATTATGCATAATTTATAGTTATTACTATAGTAACAACATGTAACATATGTAACAATGACACTGTAAAATAAAGTGTTACCAAATATTCTAACTATTCTTAGTATGAAATAAATGTTTTTTAAATATATTACTTTTTTACTAAGGTACTTGACTGTCAATCAACAACTAAAGCAACTGTTTTAAACTTTGTAAGATATGTTTGGCTAGAAAATTACTGTTGGATTAAAAATTTTGGAAAAGTGCATTTATACAGTAATGTTCAAAAGATTGGGTCAGTAAGATTTTTTTTTTTCAGCAAGGATGCGCTAAACTGATTAAATGTGAGAGTAAACAGTTATGTGAACAGTTATTTTAAATTGTAATAACATTTCACAATATTACTGTTTAATGATCTGTACTTTTGATCAAATGAATGCAGCCTTGGTGAGCATAACAGACTTATTTCAAAATCTTTTAAACCCAAAACTTTCGAATAGTAGTGTATGTAGTGGCAGATTATGTGAAGTACAGCTGAGATTCATTTATTGCAGGTACTCCGCTAAAAAAGGTTTTCCACTCAAAACATCACATTTACAGTAAGATTAAATTGTCAGTGTATTTGTAGTCGTTTACGTTTTCATGCTTTTAAAAGGGAACACTCCCTTTGAAATCCAGTTTTAAATCCAATTGTAAATGGCAGTTCTGAACAACTTCTGAACATCTGTGACAGGTGTACTGACGTTAATATCAAGTGTAAACAAGGTGAATCATCCAAACATTCATTTTATCAAAGAAGTCTTACCACATACCCGTTATACTGGCTTTGATTTTAAATGTCAGGGCCCTGAGTAGCATTTCTTTTGAGACTGCATGATGGCAGGAGCTTACTCCTCCAACAGAGAATGATATTTAAATGCCATTTTTAATCATTTGAAATGTATAATGGAGACAGATGTATTAGGAAGCATCATTTTCTTGACCTTGTGGTTACTTTTTTTGTGAGTACCTGAAGAGCAAACCATCTCCTGCCATGGCGTAGATGACTCTCGGCATTGGGAAGAGAGAGCCCAACAAACTGACTGTCAGTCCTGCAATGGAGCCGATGGCCACTATGTATTTGGCAGTTTGAAAGCCATGTAGAGAAAACATTTCCATCAAAGGAGCATCTGTGTCAATTTCAGTGTAAGGGACCATCAGGGTGAGGATCACACTCACCTGTGAGAGAGGAAGAAACAGAGTGGGATTCATTGACCTTACAATTAAACAGTTTTTGTTGCTGTGCCTTTAAGAAATGCCCCCATAATAAATACGCCATTCAAGCCGTTCGAATCAGACTGAAATGATCAGGAACACTGTTAAAAAAAAAAAAACAGTTTTCTCATTTCTGGAACCTTTGGAACGATATGCAAAGGTTTGACAGACTTTGACTGAATTTTATTCTTATCATTACTTTTTTCTGGTGTTTAGGACTAATAGAATTTATCCTGAAGTTTCTGAACACCAAACAGGCATCATCGATGTGTTCATGCTTTCAAATATCTGCCTTTATAAAGTTGCAAATGTACAAGATGTTTTTGCAGTTTAGTTTCAATAAATGTTCTATTTTTGCTGGGTAGGAAGCAGTGAGTTCTAATAGTTACAATCTGTTTTCAAAGTACATTAGACTCTTTTATAACAAAAGATCAAGGATGCTTTGATTAACCATAATGACACATTTAATGCATTTCAGAAAATGCAACATCTTCATCTGAAACACCAACACACACATATGCACACAGACACATACAGACAGAGAATCAAAGTGCCTGGGCTAAAATTAGCCTCCACGACAACAAAATGAGATCTGGAGGGGCGAGCGATGTTAATTATCAAGTTTGCTCCTCATCAGACAGTCCTGTAGGTGTGAAAATGAAGAGCCATTTTAGTAAAGGCAATTTTGGTCCAGCTAAAACCAAAACAGACGTGAGAACAAATGGAGACAGATAAAGAAGATCAAATAGCTGAAAACAGAGAAAATAGAAATAAAATGTATAGAATATTTTGTTCTGAGATACAGGAAAGAGGTCTGTTGGTGAGTTAACACCCATTGCGTTACTATGACAACCTCCTACAGACAGACAGCATAGCACGGTGATAACGCCGGAGAGCTTTTAATAAATTCAGACATGCTGCATGAAGAGAATAACCAATGACTGTCTGTGAACAAAGAAAGGAACAAAGAAAAGTTATGCTACAGTAGATGATCATTTGGCATGCATCATTTATATTCTTATATGGAGAAGTTTAAGTATGAATAGACTGTGAATAACATATCAAACTTAATAAAACCTTTATCACCTGACTCAAGTCAGTCACACTCAAGTATTAACTCAAGTATTGTTGGGGAAAGCTATTTTTAAAAGTAATGCAATATAATATGGGGTAGTCGTGGCCTAGTGGTGAGGGAGTTGGGCTTGTAATCTGAAGGTTGTCGGTTCGATTCCCACGCCGGCAGGAATTGAAAGTGGGGATTGTGAATAAACAGCACTCTCTCCACCTTTGATACCATGACTAAGGTGGCCTTGAGCAAGGCACCTAACCCCTAATTGCTCCCCTTGTAAGTCGCTTTGGATAAAAGCGTCTGCTAAATAATGAAAAATTTAATATTGTGTTACTCCCTAAAAAAGAAACTAATTGCGTTAATAAGAAACTTTTTATGGAAAGTAATGCGTTACATTACTTTTGCGTTACTTACACTAACCTGGGCTCTGCTTGCATTTTCCAAAAAGTTCTATTTTTGGAAAATGTAAATGCCCTTTCACACCAAAAGTGAAATGAATAAGCTGATCACAAATGTGATGTTTTTAAAAAGTAATTTTTGCTTATTAGTATGTTTGAATTGGACCATCAAAGGTCAGCAGCAAAGACATTAGTTAATAAAATGAGATTAAATACATAAAGTATATTTGTTTAATTTATTTAATTATTGCAGGCTTGTACAATATTCTGAGATTGCATTTCACCATTTTTATTCATTTTGAGGAATACTGACTCTGTTTTTGTGCAAGTGAGACGAGTAAATGCTCACATTTGGTCTAGAGCTACAATAACCGTCATGTTAACACACAACGCCTCTACACTTATTCTCAATTTCTCCCAACATGGCAACAGAAGAGTTGTCAGTCAATAGATGGGAAAACAGTAACTTGCATTGCTTATATGAAAAAGTAACTCAGATATTTTGTTGTAAGTATAAAAGTAATGCGTTACTTTACTAGTTACTTGAAAAAAAGTAATCTGATTACATCTCAAGTTACTTGTAATGCGTTACACCCAACACAATAGTATTAACAGTGTAATTTATTTTTTTAACTAATTAAATTGAGTGTTACCTAGACAATCTAAATAGCCAAAAGAGGCAACATGAACAATTTTCAGGTTTAAATGAAATCCCAGCTTTTCAATGTGGTCTCAGACTTTGTGTATGGAGAAAAGAACCCAAAAATAGCGCACAAATGGTTAATGCTATATACTCACAGAGACATAGGCAGTGAGGCAGGTGACCAGAGAGGCAGTGATGGCATAGGGGATGGATGTGTTGGGACTTTTGGCTTCTTCTCCCGTGGTGGCTATAATGTCAAACCCAATAAAGGCATAGAAGCAAGTGGCTGCACCCTGCATGACCTGTTGGACAGAGTGGTTGATTATAGCTACAAGACAGTGTAATTTCCTCCTCATTGTTTATACTGAGAGTCACTAACTGCACTAACGGACTGAACTTCAATAATTGATTTGAAATGTACTTTACCCCTGACCAGCCATAAGGCAGGAATCGTCCGTCGTCCCAGTTGCTTACACTGACGAAGAACAGGCCAGCAATCATAATGAACACCCACACCACCAGATTGATGACATTCAGCACATTGTTGAACCCGACAGAATTCTTTACTCCAAGAGCAACTATCACCGTGACCAGGATGGCTATGACCAGGGCCAAGAAGTCCGGATACGACTGCTCCCCTTTTCCTGAGAAGTGATCAAGGAGGAATTCATATAACATGGATTTTGAAACTTAAAAAAGAAATGTGTTGAGTGAATTTTGAAGCTGTCATTACAAAATGTTGTCCGAAAGGTTTAATGAGCTTAAAAAGCATTTAAGTTTTATGGTTATTTATTTAGACAAGTAGTTTAAATAGTTTACAATCTATGCAATGGATAGATAGATAGATAGATAGATAGATAGATAGATAGATAGATAGATAGATAGATAAATAGATAGATAGATAGATAGATAGATAGATAGATAGATAGATAGATAGATAGATAGATAGATAGATAGATAGATAGATAGATAGATAGATAGATAGATAGATAGATAGATAGATAGATAGATAGATTGATTAATTGATTGAGAGACAGACAGACTGATAGTTAGATAGATAGATGTCTCTCAAATGACAGTAGTGAGTTTAGACAGCTTTTTTTCACAACATGACAACAGACAGTCCTCTGTTGACCCTTCAATGCAGTCATGAATAAATCATGTATTTCTAAAAATATTCAGCATACTAACTAGGCCTTAAGCGGAAATGACTATGAACCATAATGTGGCACTAGATGTGTGCAGAGAGACACAGATGGAGGGATATTAGACTCTCAGAGAAAGGATGTTGGTACAAGAAAAAGAAGAGATTTTACTGCTGTTGACCAAATAAGATTATGTATTTTGGCACAAAATGCCATTTGTTTTCTGGGTCAGACACAATAGTCTATATGTAATGTCTGTCTGCAAACCAAACATGCTGTGCTGGAAGCAAATATCATAATTTCTTGTGCACCGAACACCCTCATTTCATCTCCATCTGAGGAGCTACAGATATATAGTGTGTCTTTTTGAGAGCTCAAAGTTGTTGTAGGACAGGGGTTTTGATGCCAAGGACCCCAACATATCCCCTTGTGAGGGACCCCCTTCCTAAAATATGAAGGAAGCTATACATTTTGATGTATAAAACCCATTATACACTGTAAAAAAGGCCGCGATTTTAACGGTAAAAGACTGTAAAAATTCTGTGGAGAACAGTTAATTGGTTAACAGAAAGTTTCCGTACTATATACGGTGAACATACTGTAATAGATCTAACCTTATATTTAATGTATAATACCATTAAATTTACATTTTACAAATTTACAATTTACAATTGACATTCCCAGAATTCCTTTCGCTGAAATAACTGTTTCTTCTTAGCTTTTCTTAGTTTTTTCTTATCAGTTATGTACATTAGGGTTTTATGTTACATCTAATGTTGTTAAATTAATGTTTATTGCATTTTATAAATTTCAAGTGTGTTACCATGTGGTGTTTAGTGTTTGTGTGAATGACACCTTGCGCACCTTCTATATAGCAGTATTGTCCTTCTTGTCAATTTATTACAAAGGTACAAAACAGATATTAGTATTTCAATAGTAAATTGTAAATGATAAAATTAACATTATATCAGATAATAAAATGTGTTTTGTTACTGTAAATTTCTCTTAAATCTGTAAAACATAAAATGTTGCTACCATATTTTTTTACAGTAAATTTCTGTCAGCCACGGCTGCCAGTTTTTTACCGTAAAGCATACAATGCAAGGAAAAAGTATTACAAAAAAAACAATAAATAATCTTATTTTGAATACTGTACTGAAACCAACTATTCAAAAAATATTAAAATATCATTTGTAAAATGTTTTTAAACATTTTCTTAAAGGTATTATTCATTAAAGTGCATAATCAAGTAATTACATAATCAGCATTCAAAAATATTTAGAAAAACATGTTAAGATAATATATGTTAATATATGTTAAGAATATGTTAAGATCTAGAATTTGCTTCAGATCATATCTGCTTTGAAAACATTTCTGTCTTAATTTTAATAGCAAATGTTTAATATATAAAAGTGCTTATTTTTCCTCTTCAGAAATGTAACTGTAGTAGCTGTTTCACAGTGCAACAGAAGCTAAGAGAGGTTTCTTTTTTTAATAAGCGTTCTTCACATTGTCATAATCACCAGACCATTGACTGCTAAAGTTAGAGGTGCCTTTTCTTTTCTGCAGCACTATTAACTCCAATCTATTGATAAATTAAGCCTACTAGCCTACTGTAACTTGTGTTGAAATTACAGTGGATGTGTGTCAAGACTATTAGTGTGTCAGTTCCAAATTCTTTCTTTGAAAACTGCCACACTCAGTGACATGAACTCAATAAGATTTAATAATAGGCTGTCAAGTTTTTTCTTGTAAAATAAAAATGGTTTCCTTGTCGCAGTATTGAGATTAATGGAGGTCCCAGACATTGATGGTTATGTTCTAAACATAAAAATAACATAATGTCTAAAGCTCATGTCACTCACCCAGGCCATTGAGTGTTCCTATGTGGTTGATCATGAAGCCACTGATGCTGTGATTGGCCAGCGAGTCAAACATGCTGCTGAGTGCACTGGCTCCCGCTGCTGTACCAATCAGATACTCCAAAATCAGATTCCAGCCAATGAAAAAAGCCACAAATTCGCCCACTGTCACATAGCTGTAAGTATAGGCCGATCCTGTGGTTTTAGGCACTCGCACACCAAATTCAGCATAGCACACCCCTGTGGAGAGATAACAAAGATTACTGTAACACCTGTACTCCTAAAGGTTATCAATAAAAGTACGCACGTCTCTAACTGGTTCCTGAGATGGAATCATTGATTTTTTTTTTATTTTTTTTTTGGCTGGAGTGACAGATCAATTCTCAAATGTCAAACTCATAGAATCCCAGAGGGCCAGATAATAGGAGGGAAATCCCTCTTTACAGGCTGGATCCCTGTAAAACCTACTCCAGTGGAAAAAGATAAGGATTATCTGTTTTTACAAACAGAACCAAAATGTACTTTCTAACATCAGTGCTATAGAGCAGTACACAACCCGTGACATAATGTGATGTATTCCTGAATAAAACATGATAAAATATATAGGACAGCACTTGAATTTATTCACTGAGAAATGATTGGATGGTGAAAAGTGACTGTTTCATACCAGAATGGAGCCAGATTGAATTAAAGTTCACTAAAACAATGCAAAAAAAAAAAAAAAATAGCTATTTGACTTTTGGTTAACATTAAACGCTGAACACCATCAGAAAAGAAAACGTATTACAGAGATGAGCAAGTTCATTTGATTAAAGATTATGAGGAGAAATAATCTTTGTAACAGAGGAATCAAAAACAATAAAACAAGGAACATGCATTAGGGAAAGTAAATAGGGTTCATTTCAATTTCATATTGACTTATACTGTAAGTTATCTGTTTCTTGAGACAGGTTAAAGATTTGATTGCGATTCTAATTTTATATGTGTTCATTTCATGTGTTCATAATGTAACTTCTTCATAATGTTACAATTTTTTTTAATTTGTAATAATATTTCACAATATTGCTGTTTTACTATATTTTTGACCAAATAACACAGTAGATGCCTGTCGCGGTTTAAACAAACTCCTCGGAAAAGAAGCTCCTTTCTTTTTAAAAATTCTCGTTTTGGACTTCTAATTTGTGACGGGTGATTTGTTTTGCTCTATCCTCTGCACTTTCACGTTCATCAATACGTCAAGCATGGGGTCAGAGTTCACTCTTTGGCCGGAACTAGACATTGCATAATGTTATACCGGAAGCCAGTGATAGTATAAAGTTATAAATATGGATATTTTTCTCACAAAAATGCATCTCTTCACTTCAGAAGGCCTTTATTAACCCACTGGAGCCATATGGATTACTTTTATGATTAATGGATGCGTTTTTTTGTGCTTCAAAATCTAAGTTACAATTCACTCCCATTATAAAACTTGGAAGAGCCAGGATATTTTTTTAAAAATAGCTCCGACTGTATTTGGCTGAAAGAAGAACGTCATATACACCTAGGATGGTTTGATGGTGAGCAAATTAGGGGATACTTTTCATTTTGGGGTGAACTATCCCTTTAAGAATTTTTTTCCTTTGAAATATTTTACTTTAAATAAAGATTAGATTTTTGTGAACATTTTGAAAGAAAGACAAAGATTTTTTTCATGGTTTTGCTAATGTTTACCAAGGTTAGTGTCAATATTAGTGGAGGACCCTGTATATCTAATGGCGATGTGGAATGATAATGACGAAAGCTATCAAAACTCTGTTTGTTTCCATGAGTGGACGGGTCAGTTGCATGGAAAAAATATTCCTTTCTTTTTCCCCTCCATTTTTATTTTTGGGTTTTTTATGTTGGTATCCACAGGGAAAACTAAATGGATTTTTCCTCCAACTCTATTTTGGCTGCTGCATGCTGTGCACAGCTTCAACCTGTAAACCTAATGAGCCAGTTCACCATGCGTCATCACTACACGTCAGGAGGCATATAGTTATACATGTGTTCACTCTGCTTAAGCCTGACTCAGGATCAGTGAATAAAAAATTATGTTATCCACAGTACAATAACATTACCTAGGCCATGTTTCACTGGGGGCAGGTTTACAGGAAGATAATAGACCTCTTTTTTTCTGTGTTTTTCTCTATTGTGTCAGATTAGCTAGAACAGGAAGTCGGGGCGGCACTCACCTGACAGGATGGAGGCCACAGCAGCGATGATGAAAGACACAATGACCCCAGGACCCGCCATTTCCTTAGCCACCAGTCCAGAAACCACGTACATGCCCGTGCCTACACAGCTTCCCACTCCCAGAGACACAAGGTCCACGGTAGAGAGAACGCGGGCGAGTTTGGTGCCGTGAGCCCCCGTGCCACCCGTGCTCTCCAGCATGGACTCCACCGGCTTCGTGCGCAGAACACGGGACTGGAAGGCAAACCAGGTGGCCCCCCATTGAATCCGCCGTGGATCCAGTTTGGCAAAGAGCCCACTCATCCTGGAGCCTGGTTATGGTTCAAAGGGCTTCAAGAGATGGGGCTGATACTCTGAGGAGGATGGAGGGTCTGAAGAAGCTCTGGGTCTTGCAGTATAGGGGGTCACACAGAAACCAGCTGAGAAGTTCACTGTCTTTCAGAGGAGCATCATTACCAGATGTTTCCACATGACCAGTGAGAGTAAAGGTGAAGCAACGCTGTGAACAAAATGAAATGACGACAGTGTGATCATTATTAATCTTGACAGTCATGCTTACTTATGCTTTCCTTATGCTGCTATAAAACCTGTTTCAAATAAATGCTTTTTTAAACTACATGTTCATCAAAGAAATAATATATCATGGTTTTCACAAACTGTTTTCAACATTGATAATAATAAGAAATGTTTCTTAAGCAGCAAATCAGCATATTAGAATGATTTCAGAAGGATCATGTGATACTGATGACTGGAGTAATGATCCTGAAAATTCAGCTTTGAAAATCACAGGAATATATTACATTTTAAAACACATTAAACACATTTTTTTTAATTGTACAAATATTTTGCAATTTTACTGTATTTTTGATTAATTAAATGCTGTCTTGGTGAGCATACGATTCCTTCAGAAACATTAAAAATCTTACTGATCCCAAACTTTTGAATGGTAAAGTAAATGTACATATTCAATAAAAATATTAATATTTAATAATAAAACATATAGATGTAATTAAATAACATTCATGGGATTTTTAAATAAATATTAATGTATCTAATATATATTGTGCTGTTATACATTTCTTGAACACAAACTTGTATATTACAACTACCTACAAAATGATGTATTTTGCGCGTGCCTATTCATAAAAAAAGTTTAAACGGCTCTTCCAAAACCAACGGGAGATGCATTTTCTGTTGTTCACCTTTTGAAGCATATCGAAGGCCCTTGACTGATTAAACATTTGTCGTGGTAAAAGCTTCTTCATGGTAGCCTAAAGGAAATGTGCTGGCATATTCACAAGAGATACATTTATACCGCCTGATTAAATACTAACGCAAGAGGCAAGAGCCCCTTCTTCCCATCAGCCATTCACTGATCTTTGTAAAAGAAAGGCCTGTTAGCTTAGTTTAACAGATGAACGAATGCTTTCTACAACATAAAGCATGTAGCACAATATCTCACTGCCATTGTGGGGCACAAAAAAGCAGATAAGAACTCAGTCATGGGTATCTCTCTCTGACTAAAAGACACTTTCTCAGAGAAATTATCAAGCGAATCATTTATATGTTAACAATATGTCTCATTCAATTCAAGATCTGAATATTATTATCAGATTTTCACATAACCAAACTGTTTATGGCATCTGTGTCCATCATTCAAATAAGAGACCTTCGTTTATAAATACAATACACTTTCATCAGTGTCTGGTAAGTGTAGTGATGATTCATGAGTCATTCATTTCCAGTCCATCCCAATAAAACAATTCAAAACGATTAAGCTTCCGTAGGTGGTACTAAATGTAATGGCTGTTTGTACGAGTTTGTTGATTTGATATCTTGAGGGCCTCTTGATAGATGAAGATAACATTAAGACCCATGTTGAACACCAGTAAAATGTGCTGATGAGTCCTGGTGTGCAGCCAAATAGGAACAAACAAAGAACCAAACCCAGTCTGTTCAGTCATGCTCTCATCGGCTTCATTTCCTATCTGACATTCTTTCTCTTCTGATCGTTTCTCTCTCAACCACATTTTTTACACCTTATTTTATAGTCCTTTCCTCTTCTCTTTCACCACTTGCCCTGTACCTTCCCTTTTAACTCATCAATCCTGTCACTTTGAAAGATTTTGATGGTTTCTCTCAGCTGTAATGATTCTCTCTCTCTTTTATCCCATGTCTAACTGTCTGAAGGAAGACAGAGACAGATCGCAGTGAAGTCTGTCCATCACAGTGATTCAAGCACATGGCTCCTGACCAGGATAATGATTGTCACAGGTTTACAACCACACAACAGGCCACAGAGGCTGGGTCTGTCTTCTCTACCGATCTTGGCTTTACCTAAATGTATATGATAGATTGTGGTTTCAAGCAAACAATAAACTAAGATGATGTCCTGCAAAATGTAAAAGTAAAGGATATTTGAAGTTCATATGCCAGACCACAATGTGCAGTTTAAAGCTAAACAGTAACATGATGCTGTTTGTCCCTTTAGAGTAGTAGAAGAGTAAATATTCAAACCTTTCCAATGACCTTATGACTCACACATGTATAACAGTGGCCTGGGGTGCAACACAGAGCATTGATATTATTCAAAGAGACAAGATTAAGTCATAAAGAACCTACTGCACATATACAGCTCTGCCTGTACATAATACTTTCCGCATGTGTTTTAACGGAAACATAAAATAAAATGTATGCAAGCAGAAAAGCATGGCACAAGTACATGTGAATGGCAAATATATTCTATGTCAACTCTGAAGAACTTTATTTTTATGAGTTTCTAACATTCCCCCTAATATTCTAATATTTTTTACAAGATACTTACAATATAAGTGCTTAAATTTGGCTTATGTCCTCCAAAAATCAGTAATATTTTTTTTGTTGTTGTTTTGGACAAATCATTGTGTTAAATATTATTATCTGTAGAAAAACTGCAAAGTTTTGTTAAATTCATTACTCCAGTGGTTAATCGCGTGATCCTTCTGAAATCATTCTAATATGCTAATTTGGTGCTCAAGAAACATTTCTTTTTATTATCAACGTTGAAAACAGTAGTGCAACTTAATATAAATATATTAATATAATACTTAATACTAATATTAATATTTTTTGTAAGAAAATGCTTCATGATATTTTTTTTCAGAATTCCTTAATGAATAGAAAGTTTAAAAAAATATTTGAAATAAAAATCTTTTGTAACTTTTGTAACAAATGTCTTTTACTGCATTTTTGATCAATGTAATGCATCCTTGCTGAGTAAAATATTCATTTTTTTTTTTAAATCTTTTGAACGGTAGTGTATATGACAAGAAGCCCATATTCAAAATTTTGCTATGACATTCATGCTGTATAAGCAATTATATCATTTTATGAGACAGCCAGAAAACACAAACCAAACAGGTGGAGCCCCAGGTGGATGTCAAGTTCACCTGAATCAGTCATGTCTGCCATTTAGGAATCAAGATAATTGGGTAATTGTGCGTTGTGATTGGTAAGGGAGGAAGTGATGGAAAGTGTTTGGCCATCTGCAGGCAATGTGAGAAAAATTGATTTCCATTGTGAGATCATTGTGTGGGAAAAGAGAGGGGGCGTATTCTACAGCTTTAGTCGAGGAGGTCTGATTGATTGAACCATTGCCAACGTGCATCTGATACAACCCTGCCTACTTGTCATTATTCATATTTGAAGAATAAAAAGCATCATATAAATGATTCTCCTCACTGCTTTAACTGTACAACCTTATGTATAATAAATGTTCACTTTTTTGTTCAGTTTCCAATTGAAGTTGATTCAACTGATAGTATTTGCAGTTGCGTTTCTTCGAAAACACATACGCCATCATCACTAAACCCTGAATAAAACTTTGGGACTTGGTCTATCCACATCCTAATAAAAAATTCAGGAGATTTTTATTTAGCTCAAACACACTGACACATGGTCTAGTCATAAGAAATATGACATTTGCTCTGTCATATAGTGAAACATATTTGATATAGAGCTGTTTTCAAAGCTTTCCTTTTATTGGTTATATGTTCGTTTTCATGCTATAGAGATTTTAATGTAGCCAATTCAGACAACAGTCTTGACGAGCTTTTCTTTCTCAGGTTTTATTTGAAATCACTGATATAACAATGACAGATCAAGAAAATGACACCCCAACTACTCACCTGCCTTTCACACTACATAGTTCTCTTGCTAATAACAGGGTGAATTTACAAATCAATTCAAGTTTTCTCATCTTCATCGTTTCACCTTGTGTGACACTGATGTTGCCTGTATTCAGAATCAGAGATGGAAATCCTCAACTTCACAGTTCTATTGCTTTATACTTTAACCTCAGAGTACAATATACAGCAAAACACAGCCGAGCTACGGCTGCAGCAGATGGTGTGCAGAAATGGTGGTCAGAACTGCATTGCTCATATTACATAGAAGGATTCAGACTGCATGTAGTTTTTAATTGCACAGCCCTGCCAATATACACCCTGGCAGAGGGAACGACAGAGAGATTGTTCTGTCCTGAAACAGTTATTTACTGTTTTAAAATACCAGGATTAGGATGCCAGTCCATGATGGTAGGATTACAGACTTTTGTTTTAAATGTGACTGAAACTGCAGCACTGTTTAGAATCTAAAATGATCAAATTACAGATGATAAATAATGATATACTGCCATTCAAAGGTTGCATGCTTGCCAAAGCTGCATTTATTTGATCAGTAAAAACAGTTCTATTGTGAAATATTATTACAGTTTAAAATAGTGTGACGGTAAAGCTGAATTTCAAGCATCATTACTCCAGGATTCAGTGTCACATGATCCTTCAGAAATCATAATGCTGATTTGCTGCTCAAAAAACATTTCTTATTTTTACTAATGTTGAAAACCGTTTAATATTTGTATAAATTATGTCTTTACTGTCACTTTTGTTCAATTTAAAAGGATAGTTCACCCCAAAAAAATGAAAATTTTGTCATTACTTACCCTCAAGTGGTTCTAAAACTGTCAGAGTTTCTTTCTTCTGTTCAACACAAAAGAAGATATTTTAAATAATGTGGGTAACCAGACAGTTGACAGCAGCCATTGACTTCCATAGTAGGAAAAAAGATACTATGGAAGTCAATGGGTGCCATCAACTGTTTGATTACCAAAATTCTTTAAAATTTTTGTGTTTAACAGAAGAAAGAAACTCATACAGATTTGGAACAACATGAGGGTGAGTAAATAATGGCATTTTGGGGTGAACTATCCCTTTAATGCATCCTTGCTTGAATAAAAATATTTATTAATTAAATAAAATCTTCTGAATACTCCTGTTCTATACAACTAAACCACTTACATAAAGTGTAATGATGCTCCGTTTAATTCCACCAAATCTGACTTGCTCTGAACTTTCTTTTTGGCATGAATATACAAATATAAACATCACCTTAAAATCACCTCACACCTCACCCCAAAACAAACGCATGCAAACAAAAGCCTAAATGTAGAAAGTTTGACAACACTTGTCTTCATCCACACACAGTCAGACTTTTCCTCAGGGCAGTGTAGAGCAGCTCTTCCCTTCTTCTTGCTCTCCCTGCACTACTCTCCTCCCCCTCCTCCTCTAGGGCGCTGCACTGTTACATAAACTGGCTGCTGAGTGGAGTGAATCTGCCTGGCACAAACACTAACACCATTTCAGGCCATCAGATTTATAACTCACATAAGTACCAGGGCACATTCAGAACCAAATTAAACCAAATATATAAATGCAGAACTCTAAAACGACTGTTTTTGCCGCATAATGTTCCTAACTGTTTTGACATAGCAACAATATGGTATTAATCAGTCAGATTAACAACAAACACTCCAGTAAGGAACTGCGTGATGCGTATAACAAGATTTGAAACATACAAACATTAAAACTTTACTTTCGTACAACACAAAATGGTTCCTAAATTGTTGCCAGGCAGTTTAATCTACCAATACTTCACTTAGAAGAAAGCTTTTAGGAAATGAGTATTTATATATATATATATATATATATATATATATATATATATATATGTAGCAGTCCAAACTGTATTATATGTCTCGTGCTCAGATGCAGTGCTGCAGGTGGTCCTAATTGACGGAAAGCCTGTAATTGTATTACAGCATGTGCGCAAACAGTACGAGTGACATCACGATTGTGGCAGGAGCTTAATGGGAGCAAGCACAAGTCCGGCTCATTGAGAAAAAAGCAAGTCATACCCATGAACTCAGGAGTAAGAGTCAAAAAAAATATACCTTACTGTAGAGTGGAAATTTGAATTTAAACAGGACTATAAATGTAATTTTGCGGTAAAGCAATACAAATTATTGTTTTGAAGTAAAAGTAATTACCTTATATACTTGTACTTTTATGAAAAAATTTCCCAGAAGTCCCCTGCATTATGTAATAACATTGATTATCTTTTATTGAAATAATAATTTATTTTTGGTATCAATTATCCACAATAATGTTTATTATTACATTTCACGTTCTTTAAAGTGCATTACTACTTACACCTACATCTTCTGCCTTTGTGATACGATGACATTTGAATGGCATAAAATTAAAACGATTCAGTATGATACAGTACATAAAAATACGGGTGGGGTGCAGCGTAATAAAAACATGAGTGCGAAGCGTAAAAAAATACAGGACTCAATAAATCAGAATAAATAAGCACTATAAAAAACTGAATCAATAACCCCAACAAATACATAAAGATTGATTATTCAATAAAACAGCAGAGAACAAATTGCCATATAATGGAACAACAGGATGATTTCTGTTTAACCCTTTAAAAATCATTCACAAGCAAAATTACTAATGATCTTCTAAAGAGGTGGCAAACATGAATCTCTATACAACTAGTTCAAAGGAAGAGATTGTGCATATTAGATGTCAAACAGATTAAAAGTGTCGTTACCAACTATTTTTAAGTAGTATTATACTAAAAGAAACAAAATAATGTATAAATCAGGACGTGTGTGTTTCAGCACCACGGTCAGCGCCGCTGTATTTTACACGCCCGGTTATAAACAAAGCAGCATCCATGAGTGACTGCCATCATGTCATTGGAGATTAACCTCGTTTCACTGCCTAGAGCTCCGCCACAGACACATTCACAGGCGGTGGAATCAAAAGAGGCCATTGCTTGCCTAAAAACCCCATTCATTAATAATGAAGACATGCCTTTTGCCTTTCTATTGCATAAAAAGCATGTTATTGAAATGTAGACGTTCACATGATAGCGATCTCACACCGCCCCTCCCGTGAAACAACCAGCTGATACTAAAACAAAATGTTTCTTCTCTTCTCGTTTTTTTAAGCACCAACGTGGGTTTTAACTCATTACTGACATGGGTTTAAAAGATTAAAAAGTTAACTGCGAAAACATATCGCTGCTTAAAAACAACATTAATTTAATCGTAATTTAATAGATATTAAAGAATCGTTGCTGCTGATTTTTACAGTTTTTGCGCCTGTAAACTGTGCTGAATGGGGCTGAATGGGGCTGAATGGGGTCTTGTGTACATCCTGACCTAGTGTCCTGGTTTGGTCAACACTTACCTTCCAGGCTGCTGCCGCTGTCCAGCTGTGCCGATGCTGATGTGCGGTGCTGCGGCTCACAGCAGCGCGGTACGGTGGCGTAGTCCAAAGGCAGGTGGATCCCAAGCAGGATGCATTTCCGTTTGCGTATCATATAATGCTTATTATTTACATTAACAATGCTTTATCATAACTCAAAGCAGCACTGAAGGCGAAAAAATCATCATTGTAAGGATTAAGGTCGTCGCAGGGAGGGATACTTCACTGATGCTGCAAAAGGGACGTATACGCTCGAGTAGTAACGCAGGGGTTAAATTACTCAGACGCTGCCTCCACGTGATAAGCGAGCAAATTCATTATTTATTATCGTCGTCTACGTCAATGACGTTATGATATCATTGCGTGAGAACATCGAGCCCTTTTTGCGACAGGCGAAATTAATGATCCGTCATCATTCCGCATCAAAAGCATGACGGGAAGGGAACAGGAAGCGCGATCGCTGCATCCATTGAAAAGATGCACAATCCGGGAGATGAAAAGTGACATGCTACTATTTTTCCTAAACTAAAAGTGCTGTTTGTTACAACCTTCTCTCTACAGGAAGCGTTGTAAAGCTAATAAATTACAAAAAGTGAATTTAAGTTTAAAACTATGTGTTTATTTTTGTACGTTTTGAATTTCGTATAAATGTTTTTTTTAATGCTATCCGTGAAATCTCCATTTAGCTTTAAACATTTTATTTCAAAATGTTACAAGAAATAACAGCAAATAAAATCGGAATCAAATGCAGAAATCTCACAAAAACATTAAAGAGTTAGTTCACCCAAAAATGAAAATTATCCTCATGTCCTTCTACACCCGAAAGACCTTCGTTCTTCATCTTCGGAACACAAATGAAGATATTTTTGATGAAATCTGAAGGCTCAGTGAGTCCTCTATTGTCAGCAAAACATAACACTTTCAGATGCCCAGAAAGATACTAAATCATATTTAAAACAGTTCATGTGAGTTCAGTGGTTCAACCTTGATATTATAAAGTGACGAGAATACGTTTTGTGTGCGAAAAAACAAAAAAATGAATTTTCAACAATATCTAGTGATGTTAGCCGATTTCAAAACACTACTTCATAAAGCTTTATGAATCTTTTGTTTCGAATCAGTGGTTCGGAGCGCCAAAGTCACGTGATTTCAGTAAACGAGGCTTCGTTACATCATAAGAGATTTGAAATTTCAATAGTTCAAGTGAGTTTGTCAGTTCGATACTCAATCCGAACCACTGACTCGAATCAAATGATTCATAAAGCTTCATGAAGTAGTGTTTTGAAATCGGCTGAAATCGTGTGTTTTGAAACCCCCCATCACTATATGTTGTTGAAAAGTCGATTTTTATTTTTTTTTTTTTTTGGCACACAAAAAGTATTCAAATTATTCTAAGTATAAAATTTTAATTGTCTTGCTGGCAATAGAGGCCTCACTGAGCCATCGGATTTCATCATGTCATTAAAGACAGAATTTTCATTTTTGGGTGAACTAACCCTTTAAGATATTTTGATGAAATCCAAGAGGTTTTCTTATCTCCCATAGAAAGCAATGAAATTACCACATGTAAGTTCCAGAGAAGTAGTAAACACATCATTAAAATAGTCAATGTGACCGCAGTGGTTCAACCTTAATGAGAATGCTTTTTGTGCGCAAAAACAAAACAAAAATAATTACTTTATTCAACAATTTCTTCTCTACCCTGTTAGTCTCATATGAGGTTGACTCAGTGCCGTGCTTCCGTGTTTCCGTCCGAAATGTTGTTCACGTGAGCAGCACGACGCATGCATGTGATGCCAACACAGAGTCGGCATTCAGATGTAAACATGGAAGTGCTCCACTGCGTAGGAAAAATTGTTGAATAAAGTCGTTATTTTTGTTTTATTTTTTGTGCACAAAAAGTATTCTCGTCGCTTCATAACATTAAGTTTGAACTGCTGTAGTCACATAGACTATTTTAACAATGTCTTTACTACTTTTCTGGACCTTGAATTGGGTAATTTCATTGATTTCATCAGAGAAATCTTGAAACATTGCCTACTGCTCAGTTACAGACACGAGTTTCCTTGTGCAGGTTTTGGTCTCAGCTTTTTTGTCCTGGTTAAAATGTCAAATCCTTTACAGTTTTCAAACCATGTGTGTATGTGATGAGTCTTTCTCAGCAGAGATTTTTTTTTTGGGGGGGGGGGGGTCCTCTTCCCAGCTTTCAGCCTCTGGCCCAATCCCTCTGTCCTGACTGTCACAAATAACATGACTGAGGGCATCTCAGAATTGTTTTGCCCAAAACATTCTTTATTATAAAACAAGTATGTCAGTTTGATTCAGCTCGAGATGCGTCGTATATTGTATGCCAATCAATATGGAATCAATGTTTCTAATGTGTACAGAGATTGTTGTACAAGATAATGAAAATGTAATCTTGCTGTACCAAAAAAAATCTAATGAGCACAGATAAAATATCTTCCCTCCCTCTTCTCACAGGGAAGTGTCAGTTTCATAAAATCAATAACAGTCAAATTAACCGTCATTTTCTGTGCTGCCAAACCATATTCAGTCATGAAGTCATGACAGTTTTCAAACTCTGTCAGATGTTTCATTTGGAGGAAGCTGAACTGAGCTTTACGATCTTGCCGCTAATTGGCAGCGTTCAATGTCACCCGTGGTCCTGTTTCTCTTTGAGGTACAGACTAACCTCAGGAGTGAGACCCTGTAGCCTGCTCATTATCATTAGTGCGTAGCCCTGATTGCTCAGATGGTGTCAGGCACGCCCGCACCAAGGGATTTTAATGCCAAGCCTCCTGTGATGAAGAACAAGAAGAACCCTGGCTATGCATGCAAGCGGGGGATAGGCCAACCAGCAGAAATGACCGACCTTTCAAAAAGGTGATGAAGCCATATAAGGAGAGTGCAGATCCTTTCCTGGACAAAAGTAGGATGGTCATTATGGTCAACTTTTTTCACCAAGACATTAACTTTTTTGCTCACCTGTCACTGTGGCTAGTGTTTTTCCAAAGTTTCTAGCCACTCAGGATTTTCACATGCCACAATTTTGACATCGGTACAATAATGAAAAAGTGCCTTTTATATATTTTAAATATTATCTCATAATTTGGCAGCAGGTATATGAAGTTGCTGTCACTTTAAGACGTGACGCACTGATCCATTATACTGTTACACATGTGTTTTTTTCTCTACCGTTTACATTCACTTACAACATGACTGACTGTGTTTACGCGAATGCCTGCAAAGACAGGCATTTTGACAACATTTTGTGTGTATATGACTGTTTAAGCGCTATGTGCAGCGAAAAAGAACTTAGTTTAGTACTGAGAGGCTGCTTTATGTGAGGGAATGAGTAAAATTATGCACAATTCTCGCAATCCGGAGCAAATGAAACAAGTGAGTGAGGGGAGGCGGGTTAGTGCATCAACTCGCTGTCAGAGAGAAGCGAGAGTGAGAAAGCGCAGCTAGTATCATGTATCTATTCTGCTGAAAATGAGTATTGGAAGGGTTTCAGATATTTCAGTATCGATATGTACTGAAAAATCTGAGATTACAAAAAACTGATTGACAAAACAACAAATTAAGACAACTAAATATTTTTTTAATTTAATTAAACCCTTCCAGTGGTTTGCTTTTCTACATTTAGCAGTACAGTGTGTCTCTTTCTGGGTCTTCAGTAGGTCTTAAAATACAGGAATCTTATGTTAGTTGAGTGTAATGGTGAGCAGTATTGTCTGCAGCAGCAACAGAAATGTTCCCAATGTGAATCCAAAGGATCTGTAGCTTGTCTTTAAACCCCATCAATTACATACATTTTATTTGTGCCTGATCTGCATGACTTAAGCAGTGGTCAACTGGCATGCTCGCTCTCTTTGTCCATCATACCAGAGTTTGATATTGCTGTGATCTCATGAGAGTGACAGGTTGTAAAAAAAAATAATAATAATGTGCACAAACAACTTATCTATGATAAGAACTGCAATATTCCATAAAAAATTAGGAATCCTCAATTTTGATTTCATGGTGGCAAATGAAAACAACAAATAAAATCATGAAACAACATTAGAATTATTCTCCATATGCAAAAAATATGTATTATATCACTATTTAAAGAGTTTTGTGAGCACTTGTCATCTCAATCAGCTTTCAAAGCAACTCTGTCAGAAAATGTAATATTTTTCCACCTTAATCACATGTTGTACAGTGGAGCAATTTTTTTTTCTTCAGTTGTGGCCACCTCAATAAACATATCAAAAATGGCAAGATTTATCACACAACTATTTACAGAAACTGTTAACAGTGTCCTCCTGTGTTGACGCAAGGTGAGGACACAACTTTGATAGGTGTTTTTTATGGAAATTATCATTATTCAGTATTTATGTTTTGTATTGTTTGATTTATTACAGATCCCTGCCTTTCAATTTATATTTTTGAATTTTTTGCATTTTGAAACACTTTGTTTGGTAGTTTTACATTGTGACCTTACGCTGAGGACAGGATAAATTACATGTATTTAGTATAGAACATGTATTTAAAATATAACTATAGAAATTATTTAAAAATAAAAGCCTGAATATACATACAAACACACTCAATATTGATTAATAACACTAAATTATAAATGATATAAAAGTTACATCTCCAAACAACCATTATTGCACCATATATTCCGCATCTTTTTTATTTTCTTTCACACAGATTCGGTGGACAGTTACAAAGAGCTCCATTGCATTGCATCTCTGTGTGCACATCTGATGGCACACTGTCTGCAACACATTACTGTTGAAGCAATTTATGGCTGTCCATAATACTACAGAATGGAATATTATGAGTTTCTTGGTAATTTTAATCTATTCTACAAAGTATAATTGCACTCTTTATAATTATGTCATTAGTCTCTTATTGAGTGGCTGAGTGCAGTTCTCCTTCTGGGTTTTCTTACAGTAAATAAGATCACATCTACAGATTGAGTGTTGCATTTGTAAGACCGTTTTCAGTAACAAGTAATGGGACTTGTTTGGTACACCACTGACTCCACAATCCACCTACTGGCCTGTCTCTATGAAATCCATTAAAATACAATAAATTGTTCCCAATGATTTCATGCTGCATTCCCACCTGTACACTCTCCAGCACTCTGGGAATAGCAGCAGACTGAGTGACATGATATGTGGCCAAGTATAGTGTCCCATACTCAGATTTTCCGTTTTTGCTGAGGCGCCCGGGAACTGATTGGGGGTTAGATTCCTTGCTCAAGGGCACCTCAGTTGTGGGTAATGAGAATGGAAGAGAGTGCTGTTCATTCCCTCCCCCACCTACATTTCCTGCAAGAACCCACAACCTAACCATTAGGCCACAATTGCATACTGGTTACCACCAGCGACAGGAGGAAATAGCCAGGAATTTGCTACTGCATTGATTTACCAAATCACAAATTCTTCCACCTCAACTTCTAGACACCAACTCTGAGTGGTGCATTACAACTTCTGTCATGAGGAGCATTCAGCAGAAGCCATCTAGAAGCAAGGAGTGGAACAAAAAGATTAATAAAGAAGCCCAAATCCACTCATTATGTGCCAATTAAATAGTATAAAAAAGCCATACAAAATATCTACATTTGGAGTGGACAACTGTTGCAAACACTTCAAAGCACTGTTGCTTAAATGGTTTTCCTTCTACTTTTATCTGTCTTTTTGAAACCTGTGTCACTGGGGATCTCTCTACGGAGAAGGGCCTTTGCGCTGTTTCTCTCTTAGTGTCAAGAGGGAATTCGTCAAGTCTGCTGTGATTGGATCTTTTTCATCAGTCATCCAGTGGGAGGGCCAAGCTCCTATCAGTAAAGCAGGGCACCATCTGGCACTAAAGTCATCCAGACTGAAGTAGGATGGGGGCTCATAAGGAGGGCTAATTAATGGAAACACTGTAATTGGCAGGATAGTCAGAAAGGCAACGATACCTCCCATCCTTTGAGCGATACAAAACAGCCTCTCATACACTTACAGGGCATTACTACTATGTAAAAATGAAGATACAAATGTAATTTAGACAGAAGATGTGTTTCTGCAATAGAAGATTTGGACAACACTGCATCTTTATATAACTATAAAAGTCATGAATGGTGTATTTTAGTCTTTTTTCTTTAATAGCTAAAGTGTAGACTGAAAGAAAAAAATGCTCTGAGTTGTATATGAGCAGGAAGTTAGTTCAAAGAAGCAGTTTTTATAAGAGAAGTGGCTTTTGAAAGTTGAAATGTTTTGATGAAGGCGTTTAATTGTCCGTGGCTGATTACTGTTGACACACTGAAAGCCTCTAGGTGTACTTAAGTGGTAGAATCATTACCAAAATGTAAACTTGCACAAAGAGGACTGTCTGCTACAAAATGAATGTAAACAATCGGAATTACACAGAGGAAATAGTTCTCTCAACCAAATCATCAGAAATTTGAATAAACACAGCCAATCACATCCACACTAGCATAACACATATTGTATAATATATATATATATATATATATATATATATATATATATATATATATATATATATATATATATATGCGTAATACATCATTTTTCATTAAATACATCATTTTTACAGGACGTTTTTATGGTAAATGCTCTGAATGATGTGTTTATTTTCCTATTTTATTAGTCTTGCATGCCTTGGTGTCATTATAAAAGATGTTCCTGGCCTATTGTTTGGATGACTCAGATGAAACAGAATGATATTGGATATATTACCCATAATGCCTGCCAAAACAGGCTTAGACTTCAAAGCCGGTGGACAGAAAAGCAAGACTATGTTTTAAATCTTTATTTCTCATCTTTTCTCCCCTATTTTGACTTTTTTTCTTTGTTTTAATTGCTTTCAATTCTTTGGTAAATCCTGATGATCTCAATGCGGTTTCCATAGTAACTCTAGCTGCAGTGTATGAATGCCATTGTAGTTGCTGTGGGAACAGAAGTCGACTCACCTCAAAAAGAGATAGTGATTATATGCATGAAACTTCATCCCTTTTATTAGAACTTACTGAGGACACACACACACACACACACACACACACACACACACATTGTCTATAGCAGGAAATGTAACCTGAATCTGAATCTACTCTGTAGATACTGTATATTAGTTTTATTCGGCAAAATGATCTCTTTTGTGAAAGCACTGGCCAGTAAATTGTGTATTCAAAAGCCAATATGCAGTATATAAACACGTTTGGTGTAGAAGCAAAATTCCCTGTTATTGAGACTGTAAGTGGTAAGTAGGTGTAAAAAGTATCTTGTATACTAAGTTCCTGTTTACACCTACACAGCTGTCCAAGCAGATTTACTTTTGGGCTTTAGCCAGGTCCGATTCCCTCTTACAGGCCCATTCGACTGCCGTCCACATGGCATAACCATCCTGTTACTTCCAAGTCAACTGGAATGAACACTCCATTATGTTAGTGTCTAACCACCATGCAAGTTTCTCCCACTCTTAAATAATGCAATATCTATTAAGAATTCATTTAGCCAGACTTCATTTGTCAGACTTTTGCATTTAATATTCACAATATTATGGTTGTGAAGATTTATTGTGTAATTAAAGATGGCAGGGATTGGCGACATGGAAAGTCTCTTACTGTATAACTCATGCCATACACAGCATTACTCAATCATCTATGGGAGGACAACATGAATTATGTACAAATCATGTGCTCCGCGCTCTGGCCCACAATTCACTGCTACTCTTTTATATGTAAAACATGCAAATATCAGTGTTTGTCAAGAGCCAAATGTCCCTATGATGAGATAAATAGAGAAAATAGATCCTTCAAGTGGATACAATATGTAATGTCCAACATCAGAGTGAACTTGCAGACAAAAATGTTTTACATAAAATTTTTTCTTTCTCTGTCTTCTTTAATACTTCTTGCTGTAACATGTATGTTCAGTTTTGGTTTTCTTTCACTGTGTTCTATTCCTTTTCTGAGTTCCTCTTTGATTGTTAATTAGTCCTTCACACCTGTTTCTGTTCAGTTTGATTACCCTCTCCGTGTTTTTAAACCCTGTGTTTCCTTAGTTTCCTTGTCTGGTATCTTCCAAGTTTTATGTGGTTGTTTATTATTCTTTCCTCTGGTTTAAGACATAAGACTAGTCCCAGACAAAAATGCATGTTTGAGCTGTTTTAACTGAAAGCAACTTGCATTGATGTATATTTTAAAATATGTCAGTGCCATTGATCCACACCAGTAATGTTTTTTTTTTCTCATGCATGTTTATAAAAGCTACTTAAATGTCCTAATTTAACTAAGGCCTATTTCTGGCTGAATCTAAGCCCTGTCTGTGAAACCAGGCCCTCGTGTTCTCCTACATGCTCTATGTGTGGATTTACTATTAAAGACTGTCTATTGTATCTCTATTGTCTTGGGCTCATTCATGATGCCACAGTTTGTGACACATTCACAAACACTGCGCAAAAATTTGCAGAGATTACAATGTTCACATGAAGGCCTGATTATAACAATGAAATTCAAATAGTATTGGTATTATTGGTATGTTAAAAATATAGAATATTTTCACATTTTTACACAAGTGTGTTTGTAAAAGAGGGGTTGGTAACCTTTGGTTTATAGCATCTGCTCAACCTAGAATATAACATCCACATGCAAACTACAGATCAGGAAATCCAAATAAAACATCTTACGTCAAATAAAAATAATACAAACGTATGTTACTAAAATCTTTTGGTGGCCCTATTATGCAAAATACACTTTTACATGGTGTTTGTATATAATTGTGTGTTGGCAGTGTGTGTACACAACCACCCTATAATGATAAAAAATCCACGCACTCCTTTTTTAATCCCCAAAAAATCTCATAGAACAAACCATTTTCATTTTCTGTACAATGTGATTTCCTATTGTACAGGCCCTGTCCATGAGCTTTGTGTATTTTTGACATAACCTTGTGTGTATTTGACAGTTTCAACACAAAGAGACATGAAAGAGAAGTTAGTTTAATCACACGCACAATTTACTATTTCGTTCCCTCGATTTGCTAAATCATGCGTACAATTTAGTAAATCGAGGAAACGAATTAGTAAATTGTGCGCATGATTTAGCCTACTATTTTTTTTTCTGCACGTTATGTGCGGGGCTCTGTAGTTTTGTTAGTATTTGGCAGAGTTTTTGATGCAGCCAGGAGCTGTTTATGGAAGCAATGACCTGGAAAGGGGGCGGGGAGCAGCAGCTCATTTGCATTTAAAAACACATGCACAGATAAAAATGGGTGTAAACAACATGGTATAATAAATAATCTGTGAGGTATTCTGAGCCAAAATTTCACAGACACATTCTGGGGACACCTAAGACTTAAATTACATCTTGAGAAAGGGGGCATATTAGGTCCCCTTTAAAAAATAATGTTAACCTATTCAAATATATTCTGAAAAGAAAAGAAAACGTATAAAGTATGGGTTGATCATTTCTTTTCTTTTTTTTTTTTTTTTTGACTGCTATCATATTGGAACAGAGAGAACGAAGTAACAACAACAAAAACATCAGCACCTGCCGTCTATAAACACTGCACCGGTCAAACAGGAAATTAAACTAGCTAAGTAAACTCAGGTAATGTTAACACCAGCCTCTCCCAACCAGAAATGCAAGCAATATGACAATATTGAACATATGCTTCTCACACAGCAACACACTAATTCAACAGTGATTTTCCTCTTTTTGTCAGTGAACACTAAATAATACTCTGAAAGTTATTAAACACTAAGCAAAGATTCACAGATTTTTTAATGGGTCTATTATTTGAAAATCATTTAGCATAGAGAATTGAAAGCACAGGTCAGATAGAGCATCCTGTGCTTTGAGAATAATCTCAGTGCTGTCCTTGAATAAGCTCCAAACATGTTGCCAATTATATCTGGTATCAAAGGTCACTGGTGCACAGGGTAAAAATAAAAAAAATAAAATAAAATGAAAATAGAAAGAGAAGGAAACAGACTGAGAATGGCATAAAAACATAGTGTCTGAGCTGCAAATCATTATTTTACCAGAGCATTTTTGCCATGTTGGAGTCATGAATAATGAGTCTGAAAAAGCGTTTTGGTCTGCAGGAGAGTATGGGCAGCTGTTACATTATATAAATAGTCAGTTTACAAGAGACGAAGAGAGATTTAAAAGAAAAAGGAGAGAATAGAGAGGGGAAAGAGAGATTTCTATTTAATGTCATCTTGCTAACAAGACCCTGCATGTCCATTATTCATCCCTTATTGTGAAGTTTACATAGATCCTTTTCTTCAGCCTAACAGAAGAAACAATTAAACTGAAGCAGACAATGGATGTTTAATGACTCTTATGAGCAGAAATAAATATAACCCTACAGTGGAAGATAAATCCTGCCTGCTAACCCTGATGACTGAACATTATATAGCTGTTTACAAAGCAATTTTCAAAGTTCAACATTTCATTTATAACTGGATTACTGCCTGTGTGAAACAAACTCTTATATTAGAGCTTTAAATAATTAGTCACATATGGAAACACTTTCACTTTCAGCTCAAACATAATTTCTCTTGCATCAAAAATGGTTAATTTAATATTTAGGTTGACCTCTGCTCCATCAACTTTGCCCAAGGCTTGTCATCTGCTCATCACAAATATTTTCCATGACTATCCCTATTGTGCCCTTCATTGCTTTCACAATGAGACCCACTGCCACAGAGGCTCTTGTGAGTCGTGACCACCTGCAATCTGAATCTGCTTTATTCGGCACCATATGTTTGTGTTAGCACAGCTGGCTTTCTATGGCCAGGGACGTGCACCTCTTCTTCAAGTTGGGTCAAATCTCCAGAACCTCCAGCTGTATCTGAACTCCACAGTGCCCATCAGCTACTGTCCTCATGTTACTACTGCCTCATCCTCAGGCCTGAAACAACCTGATATGTGACCTTTCATATCAAAACAACATGTGCTTTTTACAACAGATGCAACACCGATTCAAGAGATCTGTTTGTAACTGCACACCATCTGGGCCTAAAAAGCTGCATATTCTGATGAAATAAAAACAATTGCAAGAGATATACAATCTCAAATATTTTGTTAGATTATAGTAAAGAGGTTCTAGTTTTTCCTGATTTTACATTGTACATCAAATTACGACCCAAAAACTATAATAAACTGATGTAAAAAAAAAAAAAAAACATCATTTGGTCAAATTACTGAATTTAGAAAAGTTGATATTATATAAGACCATTAAAGCCCTGGGTATACTTTGTTTTTTTACACGTACGTTAATGTATGCACACAGTTGAACGCACAGCCTTGGAAAGTATACATCATTTGACTCGTACGCATACACAGGCGTTTGATGCATACGCCGTTTTGATCAGTCTCTTGCCACGAGTTACAAAACGTGTAAACATCTTTGTATTCTTTCATGCTAGAGTTGTACAAATGAGTGTACTTTCTAACCTCTTTGCTCAATCTCTTGTCTATGTAGACCTCAATTCTCTCTGTAGCTTGCATACGTTCCGGTCTGTTCTTCATATGGATAAACTAATTACTGCAAAAAAATTATAAAGTTAAAAATTATAAAAATAAAAATAAAATTAAAAAGTATGCACGGTTACATAAACCCGGCGGTGTGGTTACAGTATGCGCGTACTCTTCTGCTGACAAAATTCGCATCTCGCAGGCTGTATGCTGACCTTCCCATACGGGTAAAAGTGAACTATACTTTGGGCTTCAGTATGATGAGAAACTTAAAATATTATTAAACAGCAAGAATTTATAATGGTGAGGGTCCAACCAACTGGCTGCTGCCATCAGGACTTATGATTTAATAAATAGTTCATATAATATCCAGAATAATAGATATTTTAGCTTTGTCTAGTGTTTTTGAGTATTTTGTAGAAAAAGTATGTTTCAAGTCACCATAAGCATGATTAGTGTTCTCCTTAGTGAAGTTTCTTCAAGTGTATACAGCTTGTTTTGATTTATGGAAGTAACTAAAACCTTTTTAGTTTGGTTAAACTGATACACTAGTTAGTTTATGATTGAACTTCAGTTAATACAACATATTATAAAATAATTTGATCATAAATTGAATATACTAAAAACAATTCCTGAAGCTTTTTGTCTACAGTTTTGTTCAGTTTTCTCAACTTTTTACAATGTACAAACTGTAAAAAAACATAGAAAATCTGTAGAAAAAAAAACTGTAGAAATCTTATAAATATTTATTTTATTCTAAATCTATAAGCAATGGACGAACTGCAATGTACCAGCCTTGAACGCATTCTAGATTTATTAATATTATATCCTTCATACCAAATGATACATCCATTTCCTGCTAAATAAAGTTTGATTTATGTCCAACACAAAAGATATGGAAAGCACTTATTCCTTTATTGATTTATTGAAGTACAATGTGCAGTTTTATGGTTAGTTGCATTTTTTGCAGTTTGCATTGTTTTTTGCTGCTTTCCTGCAATCCTATCAATAAATTTCAAAGTAGTTGATTGGGTCAAAAAATTTCAAGCAACTGCCCTTGAAATGAATGGGAATCCTGGCAAATAGCTTTTTTCAGGTATTATAGACTTCCTTGCAAAGATCCTATGTGTTAGTTGTTCATAGTTGAGCCTAATGCCAGACAGCGAGACTCGTGATGAAGATTGATGTCTCAAAGCTGGCTGGAAGGAGATGCGATATTTCCTTGCCTTGTTCAGGAGATGAAATGAAAATAAACACACCATTGGGGAGTTAATAATGTGGAGCAGTGCTGATAATCACAGGAAAAGGAACTGAGTATCACTTTTTCTGATTGCCATGTGAGGAAAAAGAATATAGTGCAAATAGAACCGTGAGAATGGAAGATCGTACTCTATAGAGATTGTGAAAGACTTACGCCACCACCGTAGATGATTGGCTGGTTAAGTGATGATAGAAATAGAGGAAGAGACAAAGAGGGAAACAGAAAGAAAGTGATCTAGAGAGTGAGAGACAGAAGGAGTGAGATATGGGCGTCAGAATAAAAAAAAAAAGCTATCATGTCATTAGGAAAAATTTAGTTGCTTTGGCTATCTCTTTCCTCTGAGGCTTTACTATGAGTTGATTTAAACTAGAAGAGTCTAGTCTATAGTTAAACACAACTGGGTTGAAGGAATGGTTGCACACAGGAGGGAAAAATAATGCCACATGCAAACAATAAACTGGACATAATCGTGTTATGATAAAAAATTAAAGTGTTTAAAATTTATGAAATGATTAAAAATTATATATATAAAATTATAAATGATTTTCTTCCTTTTTGTTGTCAATGTCAAATGGCATCTGATGACATCCTTGAAAGAACATGATTAATACTACACAAGTTATTAAAAAAAATACCCATACAACTAAAATGATGACCCAATATATATATATATATATTATATATATATATATATATATATATATATATATATTATATATATATATATATATATATATATATATATATTATATATATATATATATATATATATATATATATATATATATATATATCACGACGACTACATTTAAATATATTATAAATAAACATTCTAGTAGTTTGGGACATCATAAAATAATATTAACAGACACAATGTTTCTTGTATGGTAAACAAAACTATGTTCGGTTGCCACTTAAAGTCCCATTTTAAATTTGGGTCTTGAGGCACTGGTTTAACATGTCAAAAGCAGCCAGTAAATATAGACGCTTAAAAGAACTAAACTAAAAAAAAAATTAAAAGCTGATAACAGAGTGAGAAGCCCGGATACTCTCAGCTATCAGAAGAAAAAATGTCTGCCTTTTGTGGAATAAACACAAGATTAGAGCCATCCAACAGTCATTCATCACAGCAAACAATAGGCACACTGAGAACAGTTAATTGAGCAACGATGGACCATTTGTGAAACCGTATAAAGAATTCTCCAAACACAGCGAACATATCTTCAGACATGCGTGAGCTACGTTACATAACGCCTGACTTCTTGCACTGTCAGAGGCTTTGTTGGAGACATGTGGACCTCTTTAACCCTTATCATGAATTGAGTCATTGTTTGAATCAAGGATACAGCCCTTGTCATAGTTCTGATGAAGGGAGTAGATCCAGACAAGGCCAGCACAAAGGGCTGTAATGTCAACTCGAGAGGAAAGGAGGATGGGAATAAGGCTGTGGAGGCTGGAGAGAGGGATAAAAACATAGCAGGCTGCCAGAGAGAGAGAGTGTTACAGTGTGATGAAAAGACCTGAAAACATCTGCTTGTTATTGAGGCCTTGAAACTGAGTCTATATGCCATTGTTTTATTTCTTTAAAAAGAACTGAAGGCCTAAAGCCTTGATCGTGATGAACCGCACAAAAAGTCTACACAATGTTTCATTAAATAAACCAATGTTGCAGATGAAGGAATGCCATTTCGTTTTACTACGGAGCTACATGTTCTTTTCATTTAGAGGTCATATGATTTAGATTTTGCTATTGTGGGTGAGATATTGTGATTGAAACTGACTCATGAATATGCATAAACTCACCTTCACACACACACTGGTATTTTTATTATCATGGAGACATTCCATAGACATAATGATTTTTATACTGTAGAAACTATATATTCTACCCCCTAACACAAACCCCATCACAGAAAACTTTCCTCATTAACACATTTTATAAAAATATAATTTCGTATAATTTATAAGCTGCTTTCCTCATGGAGACCAAAAAATATCCCTACAAGGTCAAAAATTACTGGTATTACTGTTCTTGTGGGGACATTTTGACATCCTCACAATATAGGGAATACTAGGTACACACACAAACAGAGAGAGAGAGAGAAAGAGAGAGAGAGACTTCCCTCACATTTTACATATAAAAACACAGGAAGGTGATTTCCTTCAAAACTTAACACACGCAAAAACACACATATAAATTAAATTAAGCAAATAATTAATATAACTATTAATAAATGAATATAAATTATAAAGTTATGTGCAGTAATAGCTGGAAATTATACAGTTATTATAATTATATAACAAACATATACAAAAATACTTTTGCTGAAAACACTTTTGCCACATGGCAAAACATAATGGATTGGTTTTGTAATTTTACATTTACATTTTACATTTTTCTGTCATTATAGCAATATTCAACAAAACATAATCTGTGTTAGCTAAATTATTTTACTATAAATAATTCAATTTAATTTATTTAAGTTTAAAAAGTTGACAAGTAGAATTCACACCCAGATGCCACATAAAAAATCATGTAAATGATAATAAATAATAAAATAATATAATGTATGTTGATCCAATAGGGCAAATGCATGCTAAAAATGTTAGAAATTTTTAGAAAAAATACTGCAAATACTCAACAGTAAAGAAAAAATACTTTAAATATTTCAGTAAATGCCTGTATGTTTTTCTATATTGTCTTTGTATATTTTCTTCCCTGTGTACTATCCTGTGCAAACACAGCTAACAGTTTTTGCTGTTAAAAAGGCCATCCTTATTGTTGAACCAACACACACACACACACACACACACACACACAAACACAGGTTTGTTTTGTTATCAAAGTAAGGACATTCCATAGTCGTAATGGTTTTTATACTGTACAAACTGTACATTCTGTCCCCCAACACTCACCCTAAACCTACCTATCACATAAGACATTCTGCATTTTTACATTTTTAATAAAAAATTGTTTAGTATGTTTTTAAAGCTTTTTTAAATATGAGGACTCATGAAATGTCCTCATAAAACATGTTTACGTCATAATACCAGTGTAATACCCATGTCATAATACAAATATGTGTCCTCATAAATCATGAAAAAAAGCGCACATACACACAGGCAAACAGCTGATAACAAATTCTTACAGAGAACATAGAGTCCTTTCTGTTAAACATATTGTAAGAGTTAGTCGCTTCTTAATCTCCAGGTGGTCAAATCCACTGAGAAAACAGATTTTTTTTTTATTTTCGAGAAATAAAAAAAGCTGACGACAGACAAAGACAACAGCCCCTGTGATTTGAGCGAACAAAACAGACATTGGATTGCACTCTTCAAAGTTCCCCCGAAGACTCAAGTAAAAATATCACATCTGCATATTTAAAAGTAACAATAGTCTGAATCGTCTAGAAAACAGCATGTAGGCTTGCCTTGTTTAGGACTCAAAAGCGTCACATTTCACAAAGTAAACATGTCCACTCTTTTATCATGCATTATCAGAGATCACATTTCAAACACGTCCTTGTATGCTGGAGGATCAACTGAAAACACTGTACTAAGGGCATGATCCAATCAGAATGAGGCCACAGGTATACACAACGACACACAATGCTTTCTTACCACATATATTTATTTCTTTACCACCAATATTATTCATCTATTCATAGAGCATCATGTACCAATTTCTGAGCATACAAACTAGTGTTGACAATGTTGGAGTCGTAGAGTGAATGAATGTGTCATAAGCAAGATAAATGAGCCCTCTGCCTCCATTTACCCAAATGCTCTTTTGTTCTTTAAGCTCTCTGATGCATGAGGCACTTCATCTCTTTTTTCCAGCCGCACATCATTTGCTGTAGACTGTGTGAGAGAGAGAGCTAGACTGCTTCAAAATGGCGGAAAGGCGCGGTCAATTGAATTTACAAAAACGTATTTCATCAAGGAAATTTTGAAAAGTTAAATGACAGTGAAGCTGCTACAAACAGATATGTACACAATACAAAATACTAATAATACATAGTTAAATACATTGAAACTATGTAATGGTCCAAGATCATTTTTAAATAAATAAATGTACATATAAAAATAAATACAACACAGTTCAAAGGTTTGGGGCTGGTAAGAATTTTGATGTTTTTTAAATGTTTATTATGCTCACCAAGGCTGCATTTATTTGACCAAAAATATAGTAAAAAAAAAACCAGAAACATTGTGAAATATTATTAGAACTAATGTAATTTATTCAAGTTATTGTAAAGCTGAATTTTCAGCATCATTACTCCAGTCTTCAGCGTTACATAATCCTTCAGAAATCATTATCATGTAATATGCTGATTTGGTGCTCAAGAAACATTTATTATCATTATTATTATTATTATTATTATTACTAGTAGTAGTAGTAGTAGTAGTAGTAGTAGTATTAATGTTGAAAACAGTTTTGTTGCTTTTTTTGTGGAAACCATGATACATTTTTTCAGGATTCTTTAATGATGATGAATGAAAGATCAAAAGAAAAGCATTTATTTGAAATTACATTTTTTGTAATATTATAAATGTCCATACTGCCATTGTTGATCAGGTTATTCTGTCATTGCTGAACAACAACAAAAAAATCTTTCTGACCCCAAACATTTTAATGGTATTTTAATGTATGTATTCAGAGCTGTATTTGTACAGAACAAAGTGTTTTTGAATCAAGAAACTCAATTCAATGTTATATTTCAGAGAAAAGTTAGTGTGTGGGGCTGAATATCACCGTGTTTGGCTTGGCAGTAAATCTGCAAATAAAATGACAAAGTGATGAAGTGTGCTAAGGCCACTTATTGTTGGAAAAAGTAGGTAGTTCCTAGAAAATCTCATTTTGAAAAAAATAAAAAATACTAAAGAAGTGTCTAAATTATCTACAGCGTTTAAATAGTTACTCCTCAATGGAGAATTGTTTATTTACAATCTCAGTTTTTTGTGAATAGAGATTGACTTTCTAATTACGCGTCATTCCATGTGATTAAATCTTGTAAACAGATCTTTGGTGAAAAAGACACGATCAAGGGTTGAATGAATGTGAGTCATCGCAAATAAATGAGCTTCACCAGAGCTCCACACCCTTGTGCAGAGGGAAAAATATTCCCATATACTGCATTTTATCTATGTGACAATGAATGTGCACTGACATGAAGTCACCTAGACACATCTGAATGTCCAAGCAGGCCAAGTGCCGGGGTGGAGCCGGAGTGTACCGCCTGTGCAAACTACATCTATACTGAGAGTGCTGGGAAAATTAGTGGGAGAAATGTGGCTGCACACCAGGAAAAACACTCCCCTACTGCTCAACATGAGAATAACAGCCTACAAATTCAAAACAATTGAGTGTGTGTACATCGCAATCTCAAGCAAAGGTGAACTGTGTGAGAATGTGTTATGGCACAGGGTTAAAAGATAGATAAGTTAAAGTAGTCTGAACTTTATTCTGTGCCTCTATCGTCTGAACTGTCTATAAAGCCATTGCATAAAAAAAATATATGAAAGGATTTGTAAATGTTGATGCACCTGTGAACACATTTAGTCATTTTCCTCTCCTAAGACTCATCTGAAGCGTTGTAACAATCACCCACACAAAATGAGGGAGTACAATAAGAGACTATTTTAGAATGAATTGATTCAGGATGTTGAATAGTGTCTTAAACAGCCCCAGTAATGCTGTAAGTCTATAAACACGATTGAAACCTACAATTTTTGTCCATTTAGGCACTGTGCTAATGCCAGCCTTCCAGTCCTGGCATAGCCTGAGAACAGTTTGTGGTCTGCAGAAATTGCTTAAGGTTGTCTGTGTGCATTCAGCACTCTTCGGCCAGGTCACGACCGTTCAGGATGGACAGGGCACTTCCTGCCCAGAAGGCGGCAAAGATTTATGAATATAACTGGACAGATTTACAGATTTCTAATATTTGGATCGTTTTAATCCAAATTAATGTCATCATTCTGGTGTTTAGAGACAAATACTGGCTTGATTTGATCTCTGCTAGACTTATCTCCACCATATTTTGGATGAACACTGAGGCATTTGTAAATGGTCATAAGAGTAAAATGGCTGATCTTACAGGTTGCAGAAATTAACAGCAGCCAAATGAGTAATTTAATAAAAAAGATGATAAATCTATTCTGTCTTTTTAGAGTTACTAAACAATACTGGCTCTTGACCTCATCACAGTGTTGTTTCTTGTCATCTTGGAGATCCCTACACAAGTCCTCACTAAGTATAATATTCTAACAAAAGCTCAGTCAATAATAGTCATCATACACCTATCCTGCTGAAGTAAACGTTGGGCAGAAACAAACTCATACATGTCTAATTTTATATACAAATGTGTTTTGGGGAAAAGTTGTAATACAAATATTCATGGGAATATTGTTAAATTATTTTGTGTCAGCCCAACAGACGTAAACATATGCTCCTGATGTTCTGATAAAAAATATGTCTTTATTGTATGCTTTGAACATTCACAGTAATTTTGCAGAGGTGTTTACTAAGCAAGCTAATGGTTACAGGCAAACTCCACAATATCGTTCTAAAAAGCCATTTTTAAGATTCATCAGCACTCACAACTGTGGAACATATAGTCTCACAGAAATGCACACACAATGAAATGGCACAAAAAAATAATTGCTCGGACCCAGGAGGTCAGCATTTTTCTTTCAACGCATAGAAAGCCTTGATTTACACTAATAACATACACTTAGGTGTTCTAACTGACAGTTCCCCCAAACAACAGTGTTGCATAATGTGTAAAAATCATGTGTGTGTTTTCTTAGAAAGAAAAATCTCAATTACACAGAGTGCAATTCTCCAGCCCGGGCGCACAGAACACAAAGCCCAGAGTAGATAGAAATCTCAAGGTAGGAACATAAGAACGGTGTTCATTTCAAGTGCAAAACAAGCACAGGTTTCACAGCTGGTGCACATTAGAGTGGGACGTGGTGAATCAAAGGGAGGAAAAATGAGAGGGTGGGCACTGGACCATTGTGCAGATGGATAAGCGCCTATGCCAACAGAATGTTCCCAAACTAACATTCCTTCTAAAAATACACACCGCGGTGATGGAGCGCCTGAGCGCCGCACACCAGTGACGCGTGAGGAGTCAGACATAAAGCTGAGCTACCGCTAAAAACAAAGTCCTGAAAAGGTTCGCTACTTTGATCATCCAGTTACAAAGATCAGAACACCACTGGAGCAAAACAGCAGTTGAAGGGGTTTGAGTTTCGCGAGAACAAACTCGATCTATCTCCATCTTCAGGCCTCCAGGAGGAGCAGCTTTGATCTGCCTGCTCTGCATGTTTCAGTAGAGATGACCAACGGTGAGGGAAAACAGTGGAATCGGGGCATGGGGCCAGAATAAGCAGGTCTGCTGGGGAGCTTGGTCAAGATCTTACATATTTATTGCATTATAGGGCATCCCAGGCCCTCCTTGCATGTCTCACAAGTACTGTAGAAAAGCATGTTTTGAGTAGTAGGGACACTTCCTGCCAGGTGACAATACATATCAACAAATGATGAACATCCCATCAGACACACAACTATCCTAGAAATGTGAGCCATGTTTTAGAGCTCCTAAATTTAAAAGAGCATACAACAACCAAGAGGAAAGGTTTTCGCAGCACATGTACTGCTTGGTGATTCAGTGACCTTATGACAAGCCAGGGGTGGGCAGCTCTAGCCCTTGAGATTTGCTCTCCTACAGAGTTTTGCTCCAACCCTAATCAAACACACCTGAACAAGCTAATCAAGGTTTTCAGGATTGCTAGAAAGCTACAGGCATGGGAGTTTGATCAGGGTTGGAGGTAATCTCTGCAGAAAAAGACGGCTAGAGTTAACCACCCCTGCCCTAGACTGCACTGATGGTCCAGTGAAGCATATTTATGATGCATAGGGAATACAAGGAGAGAGACAGGCTTGTAGCTGAAGAAAAAGAACACAAACTGAACACAAGAAAATTTTACTGAAGAATAGTTTGCAGTTTCATGAACAGAAGCCAGCTTCAACTCTCACAAGGACTTGGCGCTCTGCGCACATTCACGTTTCCACAACAATTATACTCTAACAGAGTCCACTAACTATGCCATTACTTCAGATTCTGATTGGCTAAGAAAAATAGAAAACATCGTAATCTTCCGCACATGGACTGATAGTCAGAAGCATATCTCCATCCATCACGATGCTGACGCTCGAACCCTGCACAGGATGTTCTGTTGAGTCATGAAAAGGCGTCTGCAGGTCTCAAGCTGAGTGCCAGTTGTCCACCAGTACCCATAAAGGACCTGCACAGAACACTGAGCGCACATACAAAGATACACATGAGTCACAGCTTCTTCAAGGCTGAAGTTGGCCCAGGCTTTAACTAGAACAGGAAATATTCTCAAAACATAGTGATAAGTTGTACTTTTCTCTCAGTGAGAGATACAGAAAATATTCTTCATTATTCTCTAGTGTTTGAATATGAACAGGAAAATAAATGATTAAATGCTTTAACCTACGTTGACAAAGTCATTGAAATAATTTAATATTTAGAAGGATAAAAATTGATTAATAAGTTGATTATAAATCACTATATATATATATATATATATATATATATAGAAGCAGCAGTGGATTCTAGAATCCAACCCTTCACTATATATGATTGCATTAGTCTGGTCTCAACAAAGGCACAAGGAAGAGACAGATAACTTGAAATCAAATAAATGCATGATTTTAATCATATATGATTTGTCTATATTCTTCAAGCAGCCACTGGTATTTTCCATAAACATGTGTATTTTAGCATAAGTATCCTTTAGCATTGCAAATAAATGTATTTCTGCCTTATAAGATGATCAGAATCCCCTACCAGATTGCCAGGAAGTTATTTCAAACACATGCTGATGTCTGAAAGTTAGTTTTTAGCTGAAAATTGTTTAAAATGTCTTAAATGCTCAAGTTAGCCGTTAACCTGATATAATAACATGGGAAATGAGCAGTGGTGTTGACCTTCTCCTGACTCCGGTAAACTCCACCTTTGTTCATAACCACTCCTCAAGCCCCAGTTGGCCCGCTTTGGGCCAAGGTATTCGGCAGGCCAAAAAACCCTGGCTGTTGACACAGAGGAAGACTGATCAAGCCCTGTAAGTGACAGGGGAAGCGCGACTAGCCCTGGCATTTGCTAGCACACTCGCTTTTGGCCCAACAGTGGAAACACGGCTGTTGTAAGTTGACCTAGTTTCCTAGTGTGTGCTAGTTTGTTTCCATAGTTACTAATTAATTTCACCTGCATTTCATTTAGCTTCCTTTGTTTGTGTATTTAAGCCTTAGTTCACTTTCTTCCGGTTCTTTACAGACTCACTTATGTTGGATGTGGTTGTGATTTGTTTCTCCTTAGTGCTGGATTTGTGATTTAAAAACTGTGCTTGTGTTCCACATCATCGTGCGCTTCATTACAGCCACACAAAAAAAGTAATACAAATAACTCACAAAAGAGGAACAGATAATTAGTAGCACATAATACAACATAAAATGTTACACAAAAAATGTAAAAAAACAAAAAACAAAAAAACATTTCATCGAATATGAGCTGAATGTGATAAGGCATTAAAACTATATTTTTTATTACTAATAGTATTAAAATATTATTAAAGATTAATATTTTTAAGTCACAATACGTGTTTAACCAAATGAAGCACTCCGTACGGCAGTTCTCCTTAACATAAATAAATACATACAAATAAAATTGAAGTATATTTTACAAATAAACTATATATATTTATTAATATATTATTAATATATTAAGATATATTTATTAAAGAAGGTGAAGATTGTAACTTCTGTCATAAAGAATTAGATGGAGGTAATGGATGGAGGTAATAAAGGCAGATTCCATTGGGATGTCCAATTCAAAAGCCTCATTCAAACACATCTGTTCAAAGCAGTACCCCAGAGTCAGGCGGGATTACACCCCAAACAAAGAATTCCTGACGTTTCTAATTCAATTATGGGATTTCAGCCCTCGATCTCACTCTCTCACTCATTCTAATGAAACCTTCATGAAAGATCAGAAATATGCAACAAAAAAATAAAACGGCACAACAGTCCAATTGTCGTAAAGCCTTTAGCAGTCTGGGTTTCATATTCCCAAACTCCCATGCTCGAAGATGTTTTACAAATACTGATGCAAACAGTCCGATTGTTTTCACACTTGACTGATGTTTATTATTCAGCGTCGACAGTGATGAGGTTCCCAACAACGGCAGGAACAGTGAGAGATGTTTAGTCAGTTCATTCCGCAGCTGTCCGGAATATTCCAGCTGGCCTCTTTTTCCATGACTAATCATTATCTACACCATTAATATGAAGCACACTGCACTGTAAGTCACAGCACATACTGGGAACTGATCTTTTATTTTGTTTTCATGGTTTAGGAACAATGTCCTGGCTCAAACCTGAAAGAAAAGTAGTTGCTCAACACCCTCTCAATTCTCAACCTTTAGCTCTTTTTTGTGTGCACAGGCTGCTGCAGTGAGAAGGATATCCTTTATCATTTCAAAACATTTTTGATGTGTCTGGAAACTTCCAATCACCAGAGCATGTGCTTGCTGTACTGTGTAGAAAAGGGGTCCTAGTTCTTAGAATTAAGCATTTTGCGGGGACTGAAAATATACTCATGAGACTACAATGTACAGAAAGCTTCATTGCAAACACATCACCTACTGGATGAAAACACCTCCACAGACAAACTGCAGACAACATTATTTCCCCCTCTGTTCCAAAACACCTTTCTTAGAAGAAGCAGCCATGTGCTCAAGCGGAAAAAGTTGTTTTATCCCTTTGAATTGCTCTGATTTGCCAAGAAGATTCTTTTGATGTAGACATATGCCCATTTGGTTAAATGGTCTCATCCTGGCCCTTATAAAACTCGTCTGCCATGTATTCACCCTCATGTTGTTCCAAACCTGTATATCTTTCTTTCTTCTGTGGAACAAAAAAGAAGAAATTTTGAATACCGTTTTAAAATGGCATTTTAAAATGAAAAAGATTCGTTTCAGAAATGACCTCCGTGTACACTACACGACCGAAAACGCATGTCACATGACCGTTCATGCACACTGGGCATGTGCGTACAAGTGTAAACAGTTGCCACTTGCACATATAGGTAGCTGCAGTATTAAAAAATAAAGAGTTTAACTGCACAATGGCTGCTAAAAATGACAACAAAGCTAGCAAACATTGCAGTTCAGCCTCCATGTTATTGTTTACATGGTCGTCAAAAATACACAGAGCGAACGTGGGCAGCCATGCCATCAAACAAGTCTCCGTTTTGGTGCGTTCATACTGAAACGCAACCCGGTGTTTTCAAACTAAAATGGGGACTGCAGTGTTTTCGAAAGTTTCTGTTTTTAGAGATTCAAAAACGCAGGCATAGTGTAAACGACAGGCGTAACCGTAGCAAAACTTACTACTACTGTTCTAGTGTAAATGCACCCTAAGTGAAAATGATTATCAGAAAAGAAAACAATTTTGGGTGTGGACTTGGTTCTGTCCAGCGGTTGTTGATTGAATGGAGGCAGATCTGTATGCGAGTTTGCAGACAACCGTAAAAAAGGAGTGGAGTTTAGGTGGGTGAAATGATTGGAGAAGTCATACATGCATCACCAGAAGAGTGATGTCTTTAAGTCTTATCTAATTTAGAAAAAAGCCACCTTCACTCAAATAACCACTTAAAGATAAGCAGATTATCATCAGCAATAACTGTAGAATTTGAAACATGTCTGGCTTTAATTAAACTGGGGATTATATTCTGAATCACAAAAAAAAAACACAAAGTCATTTGTCTCTCTTTAAACAAGGGGAAAGTCTCTAACCGCCACACTGTGAAGCTTAACTGTTATATGAAAATGATGGAACATTCTGTTTCTATAATCATAACCGACGTATCTGATGATCCGTTCACATGACGCTTCCCGAGCGATTACCTTTCGCAGATAAAGTGATGACGTTCTGTCAAGGCCAAGCAAAAATATCAAACACTCCCACGAGAGCAGCGGCCTTCAACCTGGGTGTACTGTATTCCGGAGCTGTTATTTTCTTAACTCTGCACAACTCGGCTCTTCAAACAAGCACAGAGCATAACATGTGCGGTTGATTTTGCCTCCATGAGGAACATTTCATTCACTCTGAGTCCAAACAGAGTCCGAAAGGCAGTCCTAGCTAGTTTAAGTAGAAAAATAGTCTTACATACCACATTAAGCAGTCTTACGTAAGATGCCCTTAGAAAGTTACAGGCTATTCCTCACCTGCATTTCACAGCACTGCCAAATGTAAGAATTACTGATGTAGTTTGAACTTGGACCCTCTTCAAAGAGATTAGAGGTTTTACCTGAGAAAACGTTGAAATATTCCATGTTTAATCACGCTCGTGGGTTTTATATTTATTTTTTTCTCTGCTCAGATGGAGAATTACTCCAGGATATTCACAGGAGATGTTCAACCCTGTCAGCACTTTCTCCACACACTCCATCATTCTGTAAACATGAAAATCATAAAATTATGAAAGAAAAACACGTCTCATGGAGAAAAAAATCCAACTAGCCAATATAAAGTCTCAGAGATAATCTTCACATGATTGGTTGATGAAAATGGCTCCGTTGAACTACAAGCTTTTATCTCTTTCTACGCACAAATCTGCCTTCCACACGCCAAAGTGGCTTCCAAACGTAGGAGTTTTGCTGCTGCAGTGTTTTCTCTTTCACTCAGTGTTGTTATTGACCTTTTTTGCAAACAGAAGCCCAAACCACTTCATGTGAGTGAACCACAGCTTAGACTACCACTCTGTAGGGATCATTCCAAGGAGTAGCCTGTGAAAGCAACAGTAGAAATATGTTCTATAAATCCAGGATTAATAGAAGATGAGACCCCTCACACCAAAATCAATCTGTGATATTTGGAGCAAATGCTTCTCAGTTGCTGATGGTTTATAGACTGTCTATCAGAAACAAAAATGAGAGAAACCGCTCTGTGTATAACCTGAAATTGAGGAAATCATGGCTTATTATTGCTCTCCAGGGGCCTCATTTATGAAGTGTTGCGTAGAAACCGTCCAACATTTGATCTTACGATCATTTCTCAAATGTGCGTACATGTGATTCAGAGAATGAGCATGCACACAAAAAAAAGTGCGTGCACCTCTCTTCCAGATGGGAAATTTATAAATCGCAGCTGAATGGTGTCAGATCTTCACCTTGTAAACGCCACCTATTCATCTCTTTAACAAAAGAGCACCAGTCAATGTCCAAATCCTTTACTTGAGAATAGTGAACAGCGAGATTTGCTTAGATTTCGATACCTGCAGTACTTCGACTCTCTGCCACAAGAAAAAGTCTGCTTAGACCCTGACATGGCGCTAAGCACTTTTCTATGTCAAAGACCGTTTTTATAAATATGAACGTTTCTGTGTATTTTAGCAAACACTCTCTCCAAGATTAAATCTGTGCGTATGCACGTTTTTATAAATTCCATTTGATTTATGGCAGATTTATCAAGATGAACAGACAAAATACCAATTATTTTAGTTCAGTTTGTCTAGAATGAGAAGCTTTAGGAAAATTGGGGTTGTGGGATGGAGTGATGTTGTACGAACCAGCACTCAAAGCTTCCTTTGAGCTATTAGAGAAATTCTGTCCATCTGTTTTCAATACAGACACACTTCCATCACCCCCTTCTGTCTATACCTTTTTCTTCCCTCTGAAGCCATGCTTATTGATTTGCTGGAGAACACAGAGCCACATGTGCTTGAAGGGCATCTTATGAAAGCATACCAGTGCTTCTGAAATACGGCTTACAGTCACAGAGAATAAAAAGACTATATTTATAGATGCACCGATATTAAAATTCTGATTCATAGTAATTTGGGTGATAATTATTTTTTTCATTATGACTGAAAATGAATAAATTAAATAAAAATACCCCCAAAAAAGTAAATTTAGGCATCAATATAATGGACAGTAAAAATGGATTATATTTAATAGTGTTATTAAACTTATTCAACTTTTGAGTACGATGAGGGCGAAATTAATCCAACTGTAAAATTAGAGGAAATGAGCGTTAAGTATCTAATATTACAACTTAAGAAACTTTATAAATTCTATCATACTGTATATAAATCATCCAATAATTAGAATGGCACAAATATATTGTGAATCCTTTAATATCCATTAATTGAAATAAAGCTGCATTAAGATAAAAATATTTTTATAAATATTAGAGGAAAAACTAAAATTTGAAAATAAGCATTAGAATTATTTTAATTAATTTGGAAAAAACGAGTAAGACCCATGCCTCCAAAGGAAATACCTGGAGGCTTCTTTAAACAGGAGCTGCCATAGAGTTCACGAGGATCACATTGTACTACTGTTGAACGTACAGCTGAAGATCCAGTCTGAGCCGCTCTCAGCCCATGAAATCATTCTCTCCAGAACATCCTGACAAATAAAGCCTCTCGCCCTCTGAGGTGTTTATACACCTGCACAGACAGCAGAGAAAAGAAAAAGGATTTTACATTAGCTTAAGAATGTCTTGAAGATATAACTCAAATATAACAATGATTTGATTAAGCCCTTCATATAAGTGTTGTATTTAAAAGAAAAACAGTTCTCAGTGTGGTAAGAATTATACATGTGCTTGGTCAGGTGGGCAGCAACATCTCAAATGAGGCTTAAAGGAATAGTTCCCCCAAAAATGAAAATTATCCCATGATCTACTCACCTTCAAGCCATCCCAGGTGTGACTATCTTCTTTCAGACAAACACAATCGGAGTTATTTAAAATAATAATATCCTTGCTCTTCAAAACTTTATAACGGGAGTGAATGGCGCTCCTGACTTTGAAGTCCAAAAATGTGCCAGGTCCAGGTCTGCGCAATTTGGTCTGCGCAAATCGACTTGCACCAAAAAAGTAACTTCTTAAGTAATGTATGTTCAAAGGATGTAGGAGTAGAGTAAGCTAGACGACTTCTCTTCTCTTATATTAAAAATCCTCCAATATTTCTCTTTAAAAATTCTCATTTTAGACTTTTTTTGAATTGGTGACCGGTGCGCTTCCACGTTCGTCATTGTGTCATGCCAGAAGCCACACTTTTGGTGTAAATAGATTTGCAGAGGCCGTCTGCTGGAAGCTTGTTGTTTTGGTTTATAAAGATATAAATATGGACATTTTTCAAACAAAAGCCCATCACTTTGCTTCAGAAGGCTTTTATAAACCCCCTGAAGCCATGTGGATATCTTTTATGATGGATGGATGCACTTTTTTGGACTTCAAAATCAGGAGTGTCATTCTCTACCATTATGAAGCTTGGAAGAGCTGGGATATTTTTAATATATATAACTCCGATTGTGTTCATCTGAAAGAAGATAGCCATACCTGTATGGCTTGAGGGTGAGTAAATTATGGGATAAATTTCATTTTTGGGTGAACTATCCCTTTAAACTGTATTTTAACATACAAACATACATGAACAACAGAAAACCCTTTGAAAACCTTTTCTCAATCTGAATACCTATCTAGGGTGGAGCATTGATGTTTTGCCATTCCCTTTTTTTCTCCAAAAAATAGATTCAACAAAGAGAGAAGGGAAATTTGTGTTAAACCTGATGATTATGTTCTCCAGCATAATTTGACATAATCCAAAGAACATTCTCAGTGGAAGAAGAACATCTGGCCATCTGTACAATAGGATATTAACAAGGTCACTGTGCTTAATGGTTATTTGATTAATGACCTAGGAAGTAATTTTAATCTTTCTTTTAATTTCACACCATTTTACGTTTAAAATGCCATAAAATTCTTTTCCACATTTAAATAAAAAAAATAAATCACATATGTTCAAATTTGAAACCTCATACTTTTGCCATATATAAAAAACAACCTTGTTTTTAGCTGTCATACTTATCATCTGGTGCTTCACCTTTCATGCTTCCTGGTAGCACACTTCAAACGGAGCCTAATGAGGGGGTGAGGGAAGTGTCAAGTCTGTTATAAGCCCAGGGGACATGTAAGCCTTCGCCCCCGCATATAGACACACACACTGTCCAGATAAAAGAACAACGCCCCAAGCTAACCAAGTGGATTCTGCTTTTAAATAGCACTATCAGATGTATAACAGATCTATCGACTCATCCTCCCATTTACCACATTTTATCTTTCGAGAACTTGATACTCCTTGGTTGATGATCTACCACCCACTGCTCTTGACCCAAGACCAAAGTGGGCCAGAATGGAAATCAGCAGAGGATCAGTGAACTCTATAGTACATGCTTGAAAATTAAAATTCCAAAAGGGGGGTGCCATATAAAAAACATTTTTGGTTGCCCAAAGAACCTTTCTGTGAACCATTTTTTTCTTAGTGTGAGGAACATTTTAATAATCTAAAGAGCCTTTTTCACTATGAAGAGCATTTTGTGCAATGGAAAGGTTCAATGATGATAAAGGTTCTTCATTGAATCATAATACAGAACCTTTATTTTTAAAAGTGTAAGACCCTTACATGTTTTTGTGTGTGTGTTTCAGAGTAATTTTAAAAGAATGGGTAAAGTCATGTGCTCGACATGACTCACTGGTTGAAAAATGAAAACAATGTTAAAAGAATTGATCATCAGGGGAAAATGACAGCAAAAAAAATCACTCCCTAAAATAAGGCCAGATTAATAACATTATAATACAATATATAATAAGTGCAACATAACACACTGAAATAATTGAGACAATCTGAACTTATGGAACATAATAATAAAAAAAAGAGACAAGATTCATTAGATAAAGAAGATAATAATGTCACTTGTATGTTGTTTATTCTTCCAAACAAACAATTATGTCTATTAGATAAACATTTCTGAATTGTTTTCATGCTCTAATGAAATCACTGTTTTATTTTCTCATACACAAATCCACTTCAACTCAACTAGATCTGAAAGCCAGTGTGTTCCAACACTCTTGTTCCTCACAATGAAATATGAGGACAAGCGCCAAGTCTTACATTATACCGTATAGTAGTTTTGTGGCAAAAAGCCTAGGAATTTGCTTACTCAAGCACCAGCGTATCTGCAGTGTCCTTTCCAAAGAAACCATACGCAGTTATTAGGAGACTGACAAGTGAAAGCAACATGACTAAATGTGTTCTTATGCACCACAGGAATGTGCAGGATATGAGTTTAATCCTCCAGTAAGCTATGTTTTAATAAAAGGGGCATTTTCATATAGCGGCGTACTGCGATTCCCTTGGTTCATCTTTATACACTATATTGTCTGTTGCTTTATTCTGACAACACAGTTTCAAACAAATCCAGAGCAGTTGCTAAAATCAGCCAAGGCACTAGCATAAAAATAATCTCAGAAATATTGTCTAATTATCATTATCAGCAAAATCCCAGAAAATATAGAAGTATAAAAATATCATTTTTTTTAATCAATATCACATAATGCATTTATTTGATCAAAAACAGTCCAAAACAGTATATTGTGAAATATTATTACAAATTTAAATAACTATTTTATATTTTAATGTATTTTTATATTTTCATATAATCTGTTCCTGTGATGGCAAAGCGGAATTGTCAGTTGTCATTAGGCAACCCAGTCTTCAGTGTCACATGGTCCTTCAGAGGACATTCTGATTTGGTGCTCAAGAAACATTTCCTACATTCATATTTTTTTAAACAATTGTGCTGCTTGAATCAGGATGAATACAGTGATCAGAAGAACAGCATCTATTCAATATTGAATTTTTGTAACAATGTTTAAACGCTTCAGACACTTTTGATCAGTTTAATGGTTCATTGTTACATAAAAGTATTATCACTGGTCTGTAACAGGATGAATGAGGGTTTTTTTTTATTATTATTATTGTTACTGGATTGCTTTAGGTTTTAGTCTTACTCAGATGTTCTTGTTTCCTGTAAAACAAAGTACCTCCTCCACTCTTCAGGGTGACTGGAGTTTAAAATCACGGATGACTCAGATGGCAGGTGGTTTTAAGAGTGGGGTCAAGGTCAGCGTTATTCTCTAACAGAATATACAGGGAATCCGTTCCATTAATTTAATGACCCTCAAAGTCCTAACTAGCTTTTAAAAAGACAACTACACTACACTAAAAACAAACATCGAATGTCTTTTTAAACCAACCCTTCGCTGGTCTGGCTTGCTCATTTTGGGTTTTGGGCACTTGTCAGACTAGTAGACCAGCTACACTGTACACCTAAATAAGTTTTCAAAACTCAAAAAATTTGAGTCATAACTTGAGCATAACTTTTATTTTGTACTCAAACATTTTAATTGTTCTTAACTTGAAATGTTTGAGTACACTAATTCATACATGTAATTAAAAAATTATGTAACCTCAATGTGAACACTTATTACTGTAAACGTAGCTAGCTACAACAAGCGGATTCAGAAAATGCTAATTTGCTAACATGTTAACAATAGTATGGTAAAGCACTTGTTGAATGAGTGCAGCAAAATAAAGTATTTAACATACTTGCTCTCAAACCAAGCCATGTGCACCACTTGTCAACATGATGGTACAGTAGCTCTCCAAAAACACACATTAACAGAAACTCTTCTACATTAGCATAAAAAACATTAATCACTACTAAATCTCCCACTTAAAATTAACCTTGCACAAAAAAATAATGATTAAAATTATATAACACTTTTTATATAATATCATTTTTAGCAATTACTCTCCCTTTCGAGTGCTGTGGGCAAAGCATGCTGGAAAATAGAAATTCCAGCCCAGTGTCAGTTCATCTTAAGTTGGTCTAAATTAAAAGAAATAAGTTCATAAAACTCAAAACAATAAAACAGTTCAGTTTACTTAAAATATATCAGTTCTGTGAACTTGAAAGAAAAAGAAAGTGCTAAATACCATTGATTAACTAAAACGTGCACACGATTTACTATTTTTACTATTAATCGTTTCACACGATTTAGTAAATCAAGGTAACGAATTAGTAAATCGTGCACAGGATTTAATTTTTTTCTTGCATCTCATGTGCGGGGCTCCTCATCTACATTTTAGAGTTTGAACTTTGTTGCAAAAGGTAAAAACAGAAAATGTTTTGATAACTAACTAAAAATCTAAAACATTTTAATCTATCTAGAGCACCAGAGTGTAATCAGATACCTTAGATCTAAAGTCCTTGTTATAATGGATACAAACTGCCACATCTCTATATAATACACATTTGTTTACAAAGAAAGAAACCACAAAAACACTCATATATTAAATTTGATTCAATTTTGTGAGAACAACCATCACAGTTTGATGTTTCCAACAATGAAACAAGGACCAAGAAACAAATGATTCTTTTCCATCTGGAAGCAATGTGCAGCGGTACATATGAGGACCAACGAGAATCACCCCTGGATTTGTGCACCATTAAAACTAATGGATGTGGTGGATCTTTTTTTTTTTTTTGCACACACATGTACATATAAGACCATATGGACACAAAGGCTACATCTGCATTGAATCTACGTCTTATTATGGCCTCTAGAATGTACGTTCTTATTTCAGAGTTGAGAAATGTAAACAGAGCACTTCAATTCACAATCTGTCTCTGAAATGTATAGCAGAATACAATTTCTATATAGGAACCATTTGTCAATGCCTTAGGGCTCCTGTTAGCAGACACATATGTAAACAGGAATACGGTTCAAAGAAAATAGTAAGATAACTTTCACATCTCAGTTTCTTAATCAAAAGCAGGCCGGGCAAATCTGGAGCGGTAGTTTTACTGTGCTTTACTGACATCTAGTGGCTACAGTAATTTAGAAAAATGAAAATACAGGAGACCACTCTGAGAAGTTAAAGGGGAGTTGCAAGAATAGAATGTCATAACTTGTGCCAAATATGCTAAAATGTACAGAAAATAAATCACATAAAACAACGTATCAAAGACTTAGAGCTTAGTTATCATCAAGGCTTGAAACATGAAGGACAGCTGTAGTATAAAAAAAACAAAAATCATAATCAGAAGCACATTATTGAAAGCTGAAAAGCTTGCCAACTTCAGACTGACATGCAAAATGACATTTTTGTTTCAGCCTTCAAAGCTGGTACATTTCAACAAAATACCAGAGCACTGACTACGTTGTTGGCAGCATCTGGGCAGCATTTAAGACAGGGTCACAGTGGCTACAGAACAACTAAGCAATTGTCATTTCTGTGGATTAAAATTTTCGGGGGTATTTTGCTCTTTTTGAAGAATTTTTGACAACTGGGATTCTTTATGAGTCAGCCGTTCATTGCGGCCACCCACACTGGCAAAACAAACACTGCTAATCCGTATGAAATGTCATATTTGTAGCTATGTAAAGCTTTGGCTGTAATTGCTTTTTTTGTTGTTTTTGCCCACTGTTTTTCCTGATACATGACATTCTATAGGAAGTGCTTTAGAAAATGGGTCTGTAGTACAATGAGAGACCCCCCACCCCCTTTCGTGATTTGCATGAAAGATTAAGCGGCACAACCATTTTCAACATTGATAATAATTGACACTGAAGGATGGAGTAATGATGCTGAAAATTCAGCTTTGCCATCATAAAATTAAATTGCATTTCTATTTTAAACTATAGTTAAAGAGTTAAATATATTTCATTCATAATGTTTAAAAAGTGTTTTACTCCATTTTAGTTCTTGCTGAGCATAAGAGACATCTTAAAAACATTTAAAGGCACAATATGTAAGATCTTTGGATTAAAATAGCCAAGAACCACTAGAACTGAGTTACATTTTTTTTACTTCTGCACTTACATTTTCCCAATGTTTCCAAGAACGTTTAAATCCAGAGAAATAAGTCATTTTTACATTAGGAGACAAACCGTGTCCGTGCTTCACTTAACGACATCATACCCGTGTTGCCCTCGATTTCTGGTTATATTTTGTAGAAACCATGGAAACACCAGAAATGCTAGAATATATTATGTTTTATTAGACAAGGGAACAACTGTTTGGATACATTTATAGACAAAACTAATCAGTCGTTCTTATTATTTGAATCTGGTTTTCTTGATTTACTGCGAGTAGCATGTTTTACCATGACCAATATCGATCCATCTTACTACAGCATGCAACAAGTGTCTCTTAGCAGCCGCCGTGTGAACGCACATAGTAAGGTTATAACATTTTCAACGCACTCAAATGTATCCAATATGATAGGCAGCTACCATATAATATGATAGACCAAACTCTAGCAGTGAAAAACTACATAGTGTGCCTTCAGGACTGACCCCAATGAGAGGTTTCACTGAACATTTTTTAAAAAAAAAATAAAAAAAATAAGAAAGAAAGAACACAAAAGCTTATACGTTTCTCAGTTGTTTATTATAATTGCTCCCCTCATATCCCAATCTGTGGTTTCTTACAATTATCATTCAACTAGCCATTTGAAAAACACTGAACACTATTATTTCTACTGCTTGTCTGATTAAGCATATCCTTACAGTCTGCACTGGTAATGACCCGCGTTTATGTCCAACTCATAGGTCAAGCTGCTGAATTTAAGAAAAGAACCAATATGCATCCATTAAAAAAAAAAAAAGCAAGCATGAACACTAATGATTTGCAGATAGAGACGGAGAGGTATTTTACAGGGATATTTAGGACCAATACTACAAACAGCAAAATAACTGAACACTGGAAACCTGAGAGACTCGCTGAGTTTGATATGCCAACGGGAAATCTTTTCAATACTGTACAGTCATACAATACTTTCCACCTATTTGAGCTCTCAGATCTACAGACACTTTTTATACGAGAGCTAGATTAATAAAACTAGTTGAAACAGAACATCGCAAGATGACCCCCAACAAAGCTGAAAATACCTCTTAAGAAAAACATTCTGCCCAACCAAGAGTTGTTTTCATTGCCGATTCATCCTACAGTAAACAAATTAACAAAAAAAAAAATCTGAATCAAAACTAACACCAAGAGGAACCCAAATGCAAAGATACAATAGCAACGCTCCTCATTTCTACATCAAAAAAAGGAATTTCAGAGTAAATAAAAATGCTTTTTACTACAAAATACTAGATTTTTATGAGCCAAATGCAAACTGTGCCCTTAAAGTGGGGGGAACTAATAAAGCCATTATACCAGTAAACAAGCCAGGTGGCATGTAAGATGCTATAGAGCGTGAACTCTAAAGAAAGTGTTGGTATTGAAGCCCTTTAGTGCACACACTGTGCCTGTCCAGAAGTACAAAAAATAAGCTAATTTATGCAGCATAAAAATTTGTTGTATAGCAAAGCTACTGTAAACAGAGTTTGTTACAGAGGGCATTCATTACTGCTGAATCACAGCAGGTTAGCCAGTGCAAAGCTCAAAGGCCCTTCTTATAACTATCTTCCCTTACTACGAAAAAGATGTAACAAAGGTATTGGGTTATTGCTTTGCTACCAAAATAAGTGTTAATTATGGAAGGACAAATGCTGTAAAAAACTAAAGAAAAGCTGGAAAGTTCAGGTGGAGTAAAACTACATAGAATTACTTAAAAAAAAAAAAAATGCGATTCAGCTCAACTACATTATATTTGGTCATTTGTTCTGGATTAAATGTCAGTAAAATTTAGTCCGTTTTCTGCCTTAGGATCGCTAGTTGCCGGTCACCCCAACAAGTGCCAAGCTGTCAGAGCGACATTCAGACAAACCCTAGCCTACCTGAGACACACAGGCTTTGGCACGAATGTAGATGTACCAAATGCCGGCAAACTAGTCAGTGAGATTCATAGAGGTAATCTTCTATGGCTGTTGCCTGATTTGCAACAGTTTAAGGCCCGTTGGCATGAATAAAAAGGTTTCTGCAATAAGTAGAGCTTTAAAAAACTATTCTCATTTTTAATGAATGATAAAAGTGCATCTGTATAATGAAAAAGGAATGAATGAGGGGAAAATAATAAAGAACAAGCGTGCAGGAAACCCTTTGTGATATGAAATATCCTGATTAGACAACACCTCATGAGACAGGTCAAAAGGTCCAGCATCTTTACTGTTTAACACAAATGATTCTAGGTGGTTTGTGAAGGCTGTGGCTTTGGTGACTTTTAGAACTAAAATGTAATATTTGTGGTATAGAGGCCCTCACTCAACCAGCCCGTTCTGTTCATTATGAGCTCATGGGCTTGATGGCAATGGGACACTCCTCCCCCATGGCAGCCAACACAGAGACCTACAAGAGGGAAAGAAGTCACAAAAATCAACTCTTTTGAAATGACATGGGAAAACACTAGGACTACCTTTAAAGGGTTAGTTCAACCAAGAATGAAATTTCCCTCAATTACTAACCCTTATGTCGTTCCAAACCTACAAGACCTTGGTTAATCTTCAGAAGACAAATTAAGGTTTGATGAAATCAATGGAGGGAGCGACAAAAACACTGAGCAAACACAAAAATTACGACTTTATTCAACAATTTCCCCTCTACCCTGTCAGTCTCTTACTGAGTGTGACGTAGAACAAGGAAGCTCTGCGATGTGTCTTCAATGTATACTGCGTATGAGAATGACAGGATAGAAGGAAAAAAAATGTCATCATTTTTGTTTTTTTGCACAAAATGCATTCTCATCGCTTCAAACATTGAGATTAAACCACTTTAAATGATGTCAACTACTTTTCTGGACCTTGAATGTGGTAATTTTGTTGCTTTCTATGGGAGAAAAACACCTCAGATTTAATCAAAAATCTCAATTTGTGTTCTGAAGATGAAAGTCTTACAGGTTTGGCCCGACATGACGGTGAGTTCAGTGGTTTAACCTTAATATTATAAATCGACGAGAACACTTTGTGCGCCAAAGAAACAAAACGACTTTAACAATACTTTGAGATATCCGATTTCAAAACACTGCTTCTAAGCTTTAAGAATCTTTTGTTTCGAATCAGTGGTTCTGAGCGCCAAAGTCACGTAATTTCAATAAACAAAGCTTCATTACGTCATGAATAGTTCATGTGATTTTGGCAGTTTGATATGCGAACCAAACTGAAAGTTAATTACCTTGCTGGCAATGGAGGCCTCACTAACACACCAGATTTTATCAAAAATATCTTAATTTGTGTTTGAAGATGAACGAAGGTCTTACGGGTGTAGAACGGCATGAGGGTGAATCAATGACAATTTTTATTTTTGGGTGAACTAACCCTTTATAGTCACCATGAAATGGAAATTCACCATATCTATTTTCTAAATGCATTTTATGTGTATTATGAATGAATCATCCATGGTAGTATGCATTTCATTTAGGAGAGAGAGAGAAAAAAAAAGGAAACTCAAATTCTTCAGATATTCTGATGTTCACACCATGTCCATTACTAAATGATGACCTGGGATGTTCCGTTCAAATCCTCCGACTCAGGATATATGCATTTCTAATGCAAATGTATCCATGTAATTGGAGTAATCAATAGACAAAACTACAATACAAGAAGCAACAGTCATTTTGCAAATGTCTTAATATACGTTTAGTTTATGGAGTGGAACTAAGTTATTTAACTTTAAACTACCATATGTCTTGTTAATTTCTCGTTTTAATGTAAGAATAACCCATTAAGAATTGAACAATTGACTAAGGGTTTCACTTAAATCAATCAAGCCTCTTCATCTAAAAAGGCTATTTAGATTTTAACTAGCTCACAGAATAAAAAAAAACAAATTTTGGAAACATGTAACAGCTACAAACCAGAAATTCATCCCCAGATTCAAATTTGCTCTCTATTTCTTTGCCCAAATCCCCTTCAGGCAGCTTGAGGTCCTCACGCAAATCGCCATTATCCTTCAGCAGGGAAAGGTAGCCATCGGTAATGCCAACCAGCTGTCCAAAAGGAAAGGCAGAAAAGGCATATTATTCCAAAAACCCACAGAATAGATAAATATATGTAGGCATGTTTTGTGTAGTGCAAGTCCCTGAAGGCAAGAGTTTGGTACAAATCACAATCACATTCATTAGACTCCACATATGTGAACATGGCTGATGAACAGTGATAGCGAGGCCTAAGGTTGGTTACGGGTTGAACTTACTTGATAGTCCAGTCTCTTGATATTAGGAACATCCATGTTGTGGGTGGAGGGACAGATATCTTCATTTTTCTTTCCAGTAAATATATCAATACCAACCAAGTGCACCTAAATTGAAAATTAATCCAATGCGTTCAGGAGTTAGCGATTACATGTTACGGATTCAATAAAATTCAATGCATTATGAAATGTGGCCTTCAAGGCCTTGGCAGTGAGTTTATTAATTTGATACCTTGGCGTGTCCATGCTTGCCAGTCTTGGAAGTAGACATCTCCACAATCTTGCATGGACGTCCCTTTAGCACCACAAAGCCATTCTTGCGCAGAGCACTGCACTGCATGGGGAAAGTAAGAGAAGCCCCAGCATCTCCACTGGTGAAATCAGTATCAAGATCAGCCATGATGGATTAATCAAAGATTCTGTAAGCAGAGGAAAACAGAATAAATTACCACACATATCAGATAGTAATACTGCGTTATTTTGATATGTACCATGTTATTTGCATGGTACCATATGGTCAAAGGTAGTACCACGTTACACGTACAAACATATTACATTTTGGTAATTTTTAAAGAAATAGTTAAATTCTCTTTTCTTCCGTGGAACATTAAATGTGTGAGAAATTACACCAGGCGTCAATGATAACCAAAACTCGTGCTCAACAGAGGAAAGTCATACAGGTTTGGGTCGACACGAGGCGAGGGTGAGGAAATGACGAATTTTTCGTTTTGGGGTGAACTATCCCTTTAAGAGTGGTGAAACATTCGCACATATGCTAAAATAACGATAAAACATCCATTTGTCTGTTAATGTGTAAGTATTACGAAAGCACGTTAAAGCTAAAAACAGCATTTGAGCCGTTTAGGTGTTCTTAATAGACCGTAACTTAAACGTGACTACGAACTCAATGCCAACGTTGTAAATACGTACAAACCTACCACTTATTAGCCAACAACTACAAACAACCACGGCCTGGACACCGACAAAAAGCGCGCAAAGTTAAATTTCGCCGAATCTGACGCAGTCGGAGCCGTTTTAATGTTTGAGCTGGATGAATGACTCACTTTAGAGCTGCACGCAAAGTTAACCGGAACTAATGAGTTGAACGACTCATTTAAAGACAGATTATTAGCTCACAAACATATAAACCTTGTTTTTGCTCGGGAACAAAATCTTATCATGGCACATCGTTCGTAAATGAGTCAACGGAGATGTTCGCATCGAAATCAAGAACTTTTGTCAGGCCGTTATGCTGCTCTTCCTAGCTTTGCACCAGCTTGACACACATGCAAAATAAAATAACTCCACACCCAGACGCTCTGATCACACAATCGACCGCTTCAGGACACCGTCTCGAATCGTCAAATCCTCTTCCAGAGTTGTATTCACACACTGTGCTGTATTCAGAGGATTCGCTTATAAATTTTGCGATGCTGTAGCAGAGAGCATTGAAAACGCCAGTCATTCCCTTCCAACAAAAGACGGAGAGATCTGCGCATGCGCGTGCACCTTTACAGCAACGAGATTCTCGTGCACGAGGAGAAACTGCCCCAGCTGCGTAGTGCTCAAATTTAAGCACAAAAACAATTATGAACCGAACCGAACAATTCATGGAAGAGTAAAATTTTAAAAGTCAACGCACAAAAATATCAAACCATTGTTTTGGTTTTTTGCCAACAAGTGTTGGCAATTGATAAAATACGTTAAGTACATTTATCATTGGAAACACGTGGCAGCTTGCTTCGACCTGTCATGTCTGAAACGTACCCTTGTCCTGAGCACAGTTAAACCTATTAAAACCAACTTTCATTGTATAATTGAATGTATGCCAGTATTATGTTTCTCATCATACTAAGTATGATGATATTGGAGCTTATATTGGAGTTTATTATTAGTTCTGAAGGACTATAAAAGTACTCTTTTCAACAATGATAATAATTTCTGAAGGATTGTGTGACACAGATCTTGTGATTTCATTTAAAATAAGTCTATATTAAAACACAACAGTTGTATTAAACTGTTTCACAATATTACTGTGTTTTACCGTATTTTTTGATCAAATAAATGCCTTGGTGAGTAAATAGAGACTTACCAACCCCAAACTTTTAAACAAAAAAGTAAACATAACATTCGTTGCGTCTTCGCAATAAGTGACTTTGACACTCGTCAAACTTCCATGAAGTATAACTTTAAAGACTGACCATAACAACAGATTAAAATACACAGCAAAGGGTTTCAGCACCATTGTGTTTTCAAAGGCCTTAATTTTTTCCATCATTTAGCAGACGCTTTTATCCAAAGCGACTTACAAGGGGAGCAATTAGGGGTTAGGTGTCTTGCTCAAGGGCACTTTAGTCATGGTATCGAAGGTGGAGAGAGTGCTGTTTATTCACAATCCCCACTTTCAATTCCTGCCGGCGTGGGAATCGAACCTGCAACCTTCAGATTACAAGCCCGACTCCCTCACCACTAGGCCACTACCACCCTAGCCTTAATATCATTTAATATAAAAAAAAAATATTCAGCAAAAGTATAAAATAATTGCTATGTTCTGACAGTTTTGGGATTTTTAGATAAAGTAAAGCAAATAATAATGTTTGTTTTAAGTTGGAATGGTTTACTTTAAAATATGGATAATTTTATAATGGAAAAATACACAAATATAATACAACCATTGTAACTCTGGAACAAAAGGTAAGAAATTCTTACATTTTGTCTTTGAATATTTAATTTTAAATATATATCATATAACTCCCATTTTAATTATGTAATGCATCGAAGTTTGTATATCCTTTGATTTATGTCTCACAAATCAGAGGTGACATCAAATTCTCTCCATATTAAACTGAAAGGACAAATCACTTTAAATTTGCCACAAAATCACAAATTAAATACACTGAAAAACCTTTAAAAATTGGGAATATAAAAATAATATACAATCATCTAAATTCAACATCAGCTGCGCCAAGGCCAGTGCATGTCTATATTGTGCACCATCTCTCACGATTATGCTGTTAATCTCTTCACTTCTAGCCTACTTATTTCCTGTCAAATGATGAGTTCTGCATGAGGCTCAGTGGAATATACAGCAGATCAGTTCTGTCATAGCAGTTAAGATCTGTCACTGCAGCAACATCGTTCATTCAACAGTTCGCATAGACTAACGGTCCTCCTTCAGGCCTCCGTAGAGCTCTTGAGCTGCACCATCTCAGCCTCTTCTTGAGGTTTGGAAGGAGGGGCTCCATGTTTGCGGTGGAAAACCGCTGCTATCTCCTCAAAAGTCTTTCCTTTTGTTTCAGGTACACGCAAATAGATAAAAACAGTGAAACCGAACAGGAGTACTGCAAAAATGACGAAGACATAGCTCCCACAAAGACTCTATAGGGACCAAAGCAAAGTTAGCGTTATTCTTATTTTGAAGACCTTATGTAGTGATGGCATGTAATGAATACTGCATAATTGTAAAGATGCAGGGAACTCTTACCTCTAAATAAGGGAAAAACATGCCAATAATGAAATTGCATGTCCAGTTGCAACACCCAGCTAATGCTATGGCTGCTGGACGTGGCCCCTGACTGAAGATCTCCGCCACAATGAACCATGGGATTGGTCCAGGCCCGATCTCAAAGAAAGACACGAACAAGAATATGGCCGTCATGCTGAGGTAGCTCATCCATGAGTAAACATCCTGAAAAGCAGAATAAAGAGAGAGAATTATAACACAGAACAGCAACTTAGTCTCTTGACAATATCAGATACTCTAGCTCCTGAATTTGGAGTTTTCTCCATTTTATCAATGTTGGCTCTATTTCATATTTAAAAATGCAAATCACACCTGAAATGCCAGGCCCACTGTCATGGCCACTGCACAGCAGCACATTCCTGCCAACCCAACCAGAGTAAGAGTTCGTCTGCCCATTCTGTCCACCAAGAACACCTGTAGAACACGCATGCAAACACATGAATCACAAGAATTATCTATGGCTGCCTGTACGCTTAAAGACTTCTTGAAGGTACAGTACATTCAGACCCCCAGTTTCACAGACGAGGCTTAAGCCTCTCAGACTAAAATGCATGTTTGAGCTGTCTTAACTGAAAGTAACTTGCATTGACATTTCTTAAAATACGTCAGTGCCACTGTTGTGCCATATACTGACATCTAGTGGTTTTGAACTGCTGAACCAACACATGCTATATAGGTTGTAGTGATATTTGTATATTTATCCATATGTATTGTAATAGGTTTTATTATTAATTTATTAATTAACCAAAATATTTTATATAACTACTGTTAAAAATCTAAATTAAGCCCCTGGTTACTACGATAAACTTAAAAGTATTTGGCTGGTCATGTGATCGCAACATGGAGGCCTTCATGAGGCAACCCTTTCTGTATATTTTTTAAGCTGTTTTTATTTTACTTCTATGGAAGATTGTTTCAGCCACAAATTTATATCACACAGTTCCTATTTCTTTTCTGACTTTCCTCTCACAATTACGAGTTTGTTTCTCACAATTCTGACTTTTTTCTCATTTCTGAATTTATATCACAATTCTGACTTTTTTCATGAGAATTGTGAATTTATATCTCAAAATTCTGACTTTTTTCTCACAATTGCAAGTTTATATCTCACAATTCTGAATTTTTTTTAACACAATTGTGAATTTAACTCACAATTCTGACCTTTTTCCTCACAATTTCAAGTTTATATCTCACAATTCTGATTTTTTCCCCTCATATTTGTGAATTTATATCTCAAATTTCTGACTTTTTTTCTCACAATTGCGAGTTTATATCACATTTCAAACTTTTTTCTAAATATTCGAAGTTTAACTCACAATTCTGACGCAATATAATTTTTCTCAGAATTGTTAGATATAAACTCGCAATTGTGAGTTTTAAAGTTTTAAAGTTTAAAATTGCGATATGAACTCGTGGCAGAATCTCAGTGAGATTATATTTAACCCATATTTTTCAAAATGACAATTTCTTTACAGCTTAAACCTTTTTGAGGAAAAAAAAAAAAGCTCTTCAAATGACTTTGTCTAAAAGCATTGTGCTTTCATGCACCAGATTCATCAAAACTTCTGAATGGATTATTTGATTTAGAGTAGCTATTGACTAATCACTCAAAACTGTTTTCACTTGCAGGCTGCCCTTGAACTAGCAGAGATAAACACTGCAAAGTCCCCGATAACATATGGCTGCTCTCCAGCTCTATGAGCCGACAGACCTCTCCAGATCCAGCAGTTATTATAACTTATTATACAATCCGTTCACAAGATTCAAGGTGAGGTGCTGCTGGGTTGTATTACGTAGCATAGTATGTAAAACATGAGCATGATCGATAATATCAGAATTTTTTTTTTATAAATCTAACCGAAATAGATGACAAATTTTGATCATAGTGCTAATGAATGTTGTTCTGCCTTTCAATTGAAAGCTGTTGTCTAAAGAAACATTATCTGAATTGAGTTGGAATTATCTAAAATATCAGTCTGGAGATACTGTCAAAAAGCATTAAAGGAAAGTAAGACCCAAGAGGCAACAGCACCCTGCTGTTTCTAAGAGACGAGAGCCTGTTCCTCAGCAGCCAGTGTTTGCCTTTAAATTAGTGTCTGTTTACCGACGCAAGGGTGAAAATGATGTTTATAACTCCCACTCCAATAGTGGCATACACAGGCTGACCGACCCCCGCAGTCTGGAAGATCGAAGTAGAGTAATAAAAGATCTAGAAAAAACACAAAGATCAAATATTACTGTTGTCTAATAGTAATGTGGTCCATAAAACTTCAATCGAAATGTTTTTATCAATAAAATGAGAGCAGGTTGATTGAGCGTACAGCGTTGATCCCTGAGAACTGCTGGGAAAAATGCATCATGAGGGCCACAAAGAGCTGCTGGCGGTACACAGAGGAACGGACCAGCCGCAGGATGGACATTTTTGCCTCTTTCATGACCTCCTCCTTCTCTGCCTGCATCTCTGCTATGTCCTTTGAGGTGTCGTAATCTCCCTTCAGTCTTTTCAGATCTATAGAAGGAAAAAGGACCCAAAAACTGAGCATCAACATTTTGTCCGATCTTTGCGGAAGTTCAGAATTAAGGTCTGTTGACACCAAGAACAATAACTATATTTTAAAAAAAAATCACTTAACTCTAAGAGAATAGTGGAGTCCACATCACAACTCTAATGACAACGACACAGGAACAATAGGCCATTGCTGGAATCCCTTTTTTTTTCACAATATTTTGAAGGAACTTTTTTTTAGCGGGTGAACCATAAAAACATTGAATGTCTATTGGTGTAGACGCTAATATTGTTGTCATTATAGTGTTCATTCTTGCTGTGAAAGTGGCCCTTCAGGACAGTGTTTGCCCATACATGCCCTAATGTATTAGGTAATAAATCATAGACCTGGTTTCACAGACAGGGCTTAGATTAAGCCAGGACTATGCCTTAGTTCAGTTAAACCATTTAAGTAACTTTTATAAATGTGCCATAGAAAAAAAAACATTACTGGTGTGCATCTTGAAACAAAACAATGGCACTGACATATTTTAAGATATGTCAATGCAAGTGTCAAGTCCTTTATTTTGTAATTTTGCCTGGGTCATGTTTCCTGCTTCGTATTTGTCATGTGCTTCCCTTGCGAATGTGTCATGTTCTGATTGGTTGTTTTTGATCATGTGTCACTCATTGGTTCATTGTTTGTTCTCAGGTGTTTCTTAGTTATTAGTCGGTATGATAGTCTATATATAGCCCTCATGTTAACATTGTTTACTGCTGTCAACCCGGAAATGAAATATGCCATTTATTACTCACCATCACAAATTAAGATATTTTTGATGAAATCTGATGGCTCAGTGAGGCCTCTATTGCCAGCAACGTCAACCTCTTAAGATCCAGAAAGCTACTAAAGATATATTTAAAACAGTTCATGCGAGTACAGTGGATCTACCTTAATATTAGAAAGTGACGAGAATACTTTTTGTGCGCCATAAATAAATAAATAAACACGACTTTTCAACTATATAGTGATGGCGATTTCAAAACGCTGCTTCAAAGCTTTACGAATCTTTTGTTTCGAATCAATAGTTCGAATCGCGGAAACAGCCGCGTTTACTGAAATCACGTGACTTTGGAGCTCCGAACCACTGATTCGAAACAAAAGATTCATAAAGCTTAGAAGCTTCATGAATCAGTGTTTTGAAATCTGTCAACAATCACTAGATATTGTTAAAAGTTATTTTTTTGCGCACAAAACGCATTCTCGTCGCTTTACAATATTAAGGTAGAACCACTGAACTCATTTGAACCGTTTTAAAAATGTCTTTAGTAGTTTTCAGGATCTTGAAAGGTTCGTGACATTGCTGACAATAGAGGCCTCACTGAGCCATCGGATTTCATCAAAATATCTTAATCTTTCCGAAGATGAACGAAGGTCTTCCGGGTGTAGAACGACATGAGGGTGAGCATTTAATGACATTATTTTCATTTTTGGGTGAACTAACCCTTTAAGTTCGATTAGAGAACCGGCTCAAAAGAACTATTTGTTTATATCATGAATCGAACATTACTAGTTTTAAGTTATCGTTTTGTTTGAGTTCACTTCGAGTTAAATAAAATGCACTTGGGTTCTCACTACGCTCACCTCAGTGGACTTCCATTACAGCAAGTTGCTTTCCGTTAAAACCGCTGAAACATGCATTTTGGGACTATGCTTAAACCTTGTCTGTGAAATGGGTAGATAATGTTACAAGAACAAAGTCATAAAGTTGAAATATTGCAAATATAGCCAAAGTTGTAAATTTAGTGTAATATGACTTGAAAGTATTTTGAGAGGGAAAAATATGTAGGCTATAATAGGATAAGCTTGTCTCAGTGGCACAAAGCAGCTTCAACAATGCAGAAAATGAGTGTGGAGGATTTGGAATGACTAGCATGTGCTAAGATTTTTTTAACAAAGAAATACATTTGGCAAATCAGCTCAAGAGTTTTCATTAGTATCCGGCAGCGGTTCTGAACAGTAGGAAATTGAATTTATTAAGGAGAAATAACCAGACGGACATTCAGGAAATTGCCTGTTTTTTTGCAATCCGTAACAGCAGCCAGGCGCTGGTCAACTCCACTGTGATGTTACTTTCCTTATTCTCATAATATTGTGACTTCAATCTGACAACTTTATCCTTGTAATTTTGGCTTTTTATTCTCAAAACATTACCACTTTTATTTCAATGTTGTGATTTTATTCTCTAAACTTTGACTAAAGTTTAAACCTATGATGAGATTATTTTTGACTTTGTTCTTGAGATATTTAACATTGCACCAAAACGATCTCTCTTAACAATACAAATTGCGTATTTAAGCATACAGCGTGCAGGAGGAAAGAGAAGCCTTTGGCACGTACTCTTGCGTGCTTCTTCCACTTTGCCCTGTTTGATATAGAGGTATCGAGGACTCTCTGGACACAGGAGCAGCAGCAGACTCTGCAGGATGGCAGGAGCTCCAGAAAGACCCAGCAGCACGTGCCACATGTCGTCATTTCCCAGCAGGAAGTCCAGACCAATGACCTGTAGATAACAAGGACACCTGCACACATCTTACAGCTTCTAATAAAAGCCTGAAAAAGAATAACTAACAAAGATCAAATAACTTCAATAAAAGCTTGATTTTTTTCAAAGTGATGAGAGCAGATCATGTAACCCTAGACTTCATAACTTTAAAGTACAAATTCATATTAATGCTATTATAAAGCATCACCTTTTTTTTTAAAATCAATTGGTTTAGGTGATTGTTAAACTGATTTTCCATGGAAGGCTCTTTTAATACAATTAAATATTCAGTTCCCCCTATGAAGCTTTGAATCTTTATGTATTTGTGGATTAAATATATTATAAAAGTGGCACTCACTTGACTAATAAGGATGCCAATTACAATAGCCAGCTGGTGGAGCGCTCCCATAGCCCCTCTGAACTTCACTGGAGAAATCTCTCCGATGTACAGGGGCACCAGGCCAGATGACAGACCTGTAACACACGTCACATATGAACCAAAGTGTGCAGTCACACTATCCCAGATCATTTTTGGTTCCCAGAACATTTTTTTATGGTTTGTTTTTAGTTAGCCAGGAAAGTTTTCTTAATGTTCCCAGAATGTTAGTTTTTAGTTTGTATAACGTTAATCTAACATTCTCATAACATTACTATAATGTTGCCAGAATGTTAGTTTTTGGTTCCCAAAAGGTTATTTTGTTCAGTTTTTTTTTTTTTTTTGGTTAGCCAGGAATGTTTTCTTAACTTTCCCAGAATGTTAGGTTTTGGTTTGTAGAACGTTATTCTAACATTAATCTAATGTTCTCATAATGTTACTACAAGGTTCTCAGAACATTAGTTTTTGGTTCCCAGAGGTTATTTTGTTAAGGTTTGTTTTTGGTTAGCCAGGAAAGTTTTCTTAATATTTTTTGGTTAGCCAAGAGAACTTTAGTTTTTTAGAATGTTTTTGTAATGTTAATCTAACATTCCTTTAACGTTACTGAAACGTAAGTTTTTGGTTCTCAGAGGTTATTTAGATAAGGTTTGTTTTCGGGTTAGCCAGGAAAGTTTTCTTAACGTTATTGTAACGTTAGTTTTTTTGTTTGTGTAACGTTATTCTAATGTTAATCTAACATTCTCATTACATTATTATAACATTCCCAGAACGTTAGTTTTTGGTTCCCAGAACATTGTTTAGTATAGGTTTTTTGTTTTTGTTTTGTAACTTTTTTGTTGTTATAAAAACAAGCAAACGCCTAGCCCAGAATGTAACAAATTACTTTCCATAAAAAGTAACACAATTAGTTATTTTTTTGGAGTAACACAATATTGTAATAATAATATAATTTACACATATAATAAACAATATTTACTTTTACATGTAACTTTCCCCAGCACTGGATATTCTAAACAGCTCGCTGTACAGCACCTCTCATCTGATATCGTATAAATCTTTGTAATTATTATTATTAGACCGAGGTTGTTATTATTAAAAAACCTCCTTCTTGCTACTTCTTGTTTTTTAATACATTTAAAATAAATTGTAATTTAAAAAAAATATATTTATTATTTTGCATCAGTTACTTTGATTTTTTTTTTTTATCCTTTCTCTCAGGATTCTCTGAAAAGGCAACGCTTACCACAGTAGAGTCCCATGATGGCGCGCCCTGCTATCACCATGAAGTAAGATGTGCCCATCTTAGCCAACCCCATGAGCAGCCCAGCCGTTATGGCAAGGACATTTATTGCAAGCATGCCTTTGATCCTGTAAATCAATTTTATACAGAAAGGACAACAGATGAGTCACAAACATTCTATTGTATCTGAACATATAAAACTTAATTCTTTCAAGATAAATGAAGCTTAAACTATTTCTTGCAATTAAAGTCCTAAAGCGGTTTCATTTTTATTGCAAATAATAATTCACAAGTTCACAGATACTCCACCTTCCACGGAAGTCGCTAACAAAGCTCACTAGAAAGGAGGACACCATGCCTCCAATGGCGAAGATGGCCACAGACAAAGACCAGTACATGACCACAGAAGGATCAGAAGGTTCTTGTTCTGTGGAGTTTCCTCCATCTCTAAGGTCCAGTTCCTTATAGACTCCAAGAGATCTTGCATAGTGTCTCTCAATGACCTACAACACAAATAACACACTGCCATAACATATCCTGTCCTGATACGAACAATAGTCCTTTCTCTTGAAGATGTAATCTCAAGCAGATAAATCCATATCATTCTGGCTCAGAATGCATTTGGGAGTGTGAAGATTGTAAGGATGGTGTGACGACTGACCTTCTGTGGGGCATTGATGACGCCCAGGCTGTATCCCATCTGCAGAGAGCCAAGTGCGGCTGTGAACACTGCCAGAGCGAGTGTGCCTGTTAACTGCTGCGAGACAGGAAAACAGGAACCGTTTACACACACACGCATAAAAGCTCATCTCCTGTATTGATTTATTCTTTAGTACAGCGCCAATAGAAATTAGGGTAACTCTTTACAATAAGGTTTCATTTATTAACATTAGTTAATATGTGAACAATGCTTCTACTTAATCTTAACTAATGTTAATCTCAATATTTACTAATACATTTAGTTAATGCACAGAGAATTAACATGAAAAATGATTAATAAATGCTGTAAAAAATATGCTGCTCATTGTTTGTTAACATTAGTTAATGCTTAGTCTAATATGAACTAAGACCTTATAAAAATAAGCATAAATAACTACTACCATTACATATTCTGCTCTGTAATCTATAATTAAGTTCAGAACCTTTAATAAATAAGGAACTGAATGTAAAAATAGTGCTTTTGAACTAAAAAAAAAAACAACTAAATTTTTATGTTTTTTTTTTTCAATAATGTGTGGTATTATTCAGGTATTCTTCTGTTTGAACAAACATGACTTTAGTACAATGAATATGATTATATAAAGTTGGATCAACATTTCACGCAGTATAACTTAGGTGATATGACAACAAAAAAATGAATATCCTTGTAACATATCTCAAATGTAGATAAATCTATTTTGTGTAAATACATCAGTAATACCGGAGTAAACAAAACTAAAGCTCTAGGTAGTCTGAAAATCTCTGGTGATATTAATTTAATAGTGTGTGTTGTTCATATTACACAGCTACAATTTTCTACTATAGAAACAATAACAATGCTCAATTTCAAGCAGCCTCACCAAATGTGTGTATAGAGCAGATACGCATAGTTCATTCACATTGTAAATGCCCTCTTATGTAAATAAACCTTGATAAAAACAGAATGACCAGCCTCTTGTAGCATATAACATCTAAAAACTGCAGCATGTCTTAAAGTACTAAAATTCCCAGTTTGTAGTTTGGATTTATGTTCAAAACCAGAATCCATATTCTAGTCATCATGGTTATTCATTTATCCATTTACAACTAAATGGTTGTTTATTTTGTCAAATCTCAGTGACATTAATTGTAAACCCCAAAACAAATCACAGCATGGATAACATCTGCATTCACTACCCTGCATCATCTCTGCAGTCTCATTCATAGAAGAGTACATTCAAACCATTACACACACACACAAAAAAATTAATTAAACATGCAAATCCCTTATTTCACTCCAGTTGGCATGATCAACCTAATATTCACACACACTCAAATCAAACTGCATTCTCTTGATCCATTTGAATTCATGAAAACGGATTAAATAAATTTACCTTCTCCATTTTGCATGAAGTGTCAGCAAAAGCCGCTCTTGGTCGTTAATAGTGGCTCCAAGGTTCTCGCCGCTTTCCCAATACTCGGTAAATGATCAATCCTGTCACTGAAGGATCATGCTGCACACGTGTGCTGTGCTGGAGACCTTCTGCCCTGATCTGCTAATGATGTCCATGTCTCAACACTGTTTACAGCGTGCTTCAGGAAAATCATTTTCCCACTTAATACCAGACTGTTATTTCACTTCTAACTGGTGAAAATGACTGACATGACGACTTTCATAATTTTAAGGGATTTTTCTAACTGTTTGTGGTGCAAACATTGAAGAATATCAGGTATCGGCATTGCAAGATTGGTGCTTTTTTTTGCATAGCACACCAAAATGGCAGGAAAAGATGTATGTGCTTGTGCAAGAAGAGTTAATGTATTACATCTATCAGTGCAAAGTTCTCAGCACTCAGTGATACCGGTGCTTTCATGAGCTCTGTAAAAACAGAGGGAGGGACACAAAGACACAAGCCAAAAAAAGGTACTTATGTTTATTTTTTTCTTATCATAAAATAAAAAAACAAACCAAAAAGAGGAGGACATAGTGCTTCTATCACCGTAAAAGAACTGAAAATCTTGTTTACAGCTTCTGAAAGAACGACGATCATTAAAAATGTATTAAGACAGAAACATTAAGTAACCATTCTTGAGTGTCAAATAAAGCAGTTAATTAAGAGAGCTCAGTGAGGTTCTTTCCTAGCACTGGCCAAACACAGTGTTTCACACAGCATACATACATCAGCAGGACATTATTGCTAAAAACCTCTCATTCCTTCACCATTAAAATATCTTCTTTTGCTATGTAAGAGATGTGAAAGAAATATAAATATCTATATAGTGTGCAAACATCAAGTGACTTTGAGAACATCTAAAGCGTTTAACTGAGGACAAAGGCAAACATACAAAAAAAAAAAAGTAATAAACTGAAAAAAGATCTAATTAACAATACAAAAACAATACATTATGGTTAAGATCTGTTGACCTACTGTAGCAGTTCTGTAACTACTATTATACCAGGAAGTTAAGATCAACATTTGTGATATTTTTAGTCCAAGAAAGAGAATTTTGAATACCACATAATTGCCAGATAAAAACCATTTTCTTCCCTTTTTTGAATGTTTTGAGGCTCAAGTTATTTCGACTGATTGTTGCAAAATAAAAGTGCGAAAAGCCACAGCTTAATACATCAATGCAGAGTCTTTTGAAATGTCGAGAAGAGAGACTTACACCCCAAAATTATGGCTGAAAAGTAAAAGTTATGGCGTACAAATACTAAATGCAAAAATAGAAAATCAATGTGCCTTTAATGGTTGATTTCACACAGGTTATCTTGTGCTAGGCACTATAAAGAAATCTAAGTAATCATCAATTCTCAATTGTCACTGAAATACAGGTGCTTTTATCTTTTTTTATTTTATTTTAATTATTATTTTGTTGTTCTCAGATATCATGTTGCTCTGACATAAACATTGCACCACATCTGATCCAGTGTCTACACAAACATGCAACCAGTGAGGGGGAGCGTTTTCTTCCACGCGCATCTATATTTCGTGATCCCGTTTCATCATGTTTCAAACATTCCAAAAAAGGACCAGAGAAGTTCAATTCAAAACATGGTTTGCAACTAAAAAAATCCATCCGTGATCTGTTCAACTCCGTCTTTCCAATCTCAAAGCTATAAAACAAACTAAACTATATTTTGATACAGTACTTTTGATAAATGTACAGTTTATGGATCTTGTTGACAATATACAAATGAGCACCAGTGTTATTTCTTTCTTTTGAGCATGTCGTTCTCTTTTGAGAAATAGGACAAAAACGGGTATCACAGATATTTGTGAAACTGGCAGAAATGTTTGCCAATATCGTAAAGTGTAACATCAAGAGACTAAAGCTTGGTCTTAGCCTGAGTGCTTGCTAATGTTATCCCCACATCTTTTAAATACTGTCCAATTCTTTACAATCATGCAACTGACTAAAATTCATTGGAAACTGAAAAAAGTCAATCAAAACCAATGGAAAACCAGGGACAGGAACGTAAAGGGGTGGATCCTAAGAGAACAGGCTTTACCAGAGGCCACAAATAAGGTCTAAAACGGAGTTCAAGTTAATCAGCTCCCTCTTCTGGGAACTGCGTGCCACTGCAGGTGACGTCAGATACTGCACCTCCAAGAGCCGTGTGCAGAGAGCCAGTGCTCTCCTTACGGGACTTCTCCAGGCTCTCTAATATATATTTTTTAATGTTTTTCAGACCAAAGTGTCAATGTACCGTGCGCTCACAGATGCAATGCTGACAGGAAGAAGGCTCCACAGTTTTGGGTCTGCAGGAGCTTCACCAGTTCATCAAAGAGTTCCTGTTCAGCGTCATGAAGAACACTTGACTGCTACCGCCAGATCGGACCGAGGCGAAGAACACCTGCAGAACAAAATGAGAACTATTAGCTTGCTAAAAATGGTCTAAGCTGTTTTAGATAATAACATTTACATTTGGAAATGATCTAAAACAACAATACCAGTCTACAGTATGAGGACGCTGAAGAGCCTAACCTTGTCGTTCCTCTCGCAGAGGAACTTGAGTCTCTGAGCTCTCTTGTGCATGAAAACACCATCCAGGTGGCCCGTTTCAACAGAGCGGATCTCAATGGCTTTCTCTCCCCAGCCCATGATCTGGTTGGAGTGGATATAAGCTGCAAAACAGAAGATCTTATTGAGTTCTCATGGATACTAGACAATCTTTGTAGCAAAAAGCAAAAGTAAAAAGTTAATGCACACATTAGGAGCAGTGAAGACAAATACACCCGGAGCAGAGGACAAACAATATACCAAAGTTACCAATAAAGGCGATATACCATAGTTCTCAGATGTGAATAACTATTATTTTACTTTTAAAAAAAAAGAAAAGAAAGAAAGACTTAATATAGTCAGATACTAAAACACCCTGTTGGCGATTATTATTCTGTTGTTTTATTTCATGATATTTTGGGGAATGGTAGATCAAAGGGATAGTCCCACTAATAAATTCAAAATTAGAAACACAAAATGCATAATGTCCAAGCAGCTCTTTTACATATAATAACATGTAAATGTTAACCATGACATCAAGTGAGACTTTTACTGAAATAATAACTCGTAATGAAAGAGCAGGGATACGGCAAAAAGCTACAGATGTTTTTCATAATATTGCTGTATTAAAAAGAACATTTGGACATTCTGTTCAACATTAATCGCTCAGCTACCTGTATAAAGTTGGATAAACAAGAATATCCAACTTTACTCATAAACGCTGTATAAAAACAACATATACATTATAGCAAACCTCAACTTCTTGATTGTTTATATCATTGCAAAATGTAAACTATATTGTTGCCCGGCTCTAATCTGATGAATGCAACTATAAGGCATGAAGATATTAAGATAAACATTAACATTATGATGTGTATTGTGAAAAGCACTAGAAAAAGGTCACGTCATACAAGTTTAGAACAACACGAGTAAGTAAGGGGTGAGTGAATAGAACTATCCTACAATACAGTCCTTACAAACAGCAAAACAGTTCCATTAGTCTATTTTTCCACCACCCCACAGTCGATTAGCAAGCACTGCATGGGAATGGCCCTAAAAATGAACAATTCTGTCCGTGAACACTACTAATAATCATAACAGCCTGCCAAACATGAGCTCTGCTCAAACACTCCCCCATTGAGATTATTATACATGATAAAGCGTGCCAAAAGCCCTACATCCTCCAACTAATGTTACTCAAACCAGCTCACACACACATAACCATGTTCATACTTTTCAAAAATGAGAAGTTGAAGTTGAGTTCGAATGCTTTTGAACTCTGGGTGAACTACTTTTATCTCCTCCCACAAGGCAGAGGATTGTGTGGCGGCCCTTTGTTGTTTTCATGCACTTCTGTTGGCGGCGTATCCCTCAAGCTCTGCCCATGTGCTGGCAAGAACAATCTAACACAAACAGACACTGCGGTAGAGGCCAATCAGATATCAGTGCCACCGTGAATGTGGAATCAGGGTGATATTAGTCGGCAAAATATATACGTACTACGTTTTTGTAAGTACTTCCAGAAGATAAATATACGTTAAATTGAATAAGAGTCATTCTTTGGTCACTATGGCTTCTTGTACAGCTGGGATGGGTTACTACTGTATGTTTTTATTGAAACACACAGACGTACCAACAGAGGTGGGCATCTCTCCCCACTGCAAGACCACGTCCTTGGTGATTCTGCCGTAAGTGTTGACGTAAACGCCCTCATCTTCATAACACAGCAGCATCTCCATGCCATCAGTCTTAGGAAGCACCACGATGGCATGAGGGGTAACACTGCTCTGAATCTAAGAGGGAGAAGAAAGGGTTATTTGCAGATCATGCTGCAGTGCTTAAAGAGACCATTAGAGGGCCACGCAATTAATTTACATTTATTCATTGCAAAAAGAATAGTATTAAGCCATGGCTCATTTACAATGGACAAGTGAGGGAGTGTCACACCAAAATATTCATTCACTGGAAAGATCTTTATATAAACTAAAATCATAAATGTGTTCAGCATGTGTACCAGCTCTACAGCGCCCCACAATTTTCCAATGTAAATCTGTTAAAAAAAAAATGGAACTGCAAGCTATGTTCAAAGAGTCGGTTCAAATCTGATTATTTGTGCATCCCTTTGGAATCTGATCTAAAATTATTGACAATTGTTGACTAAGTTATACACATTGTATATTGCAACTGTCCCATGCAGCTCTATCGTTTTCCGGAATATCCAAGTAGTGCTCACTGCAGAGTTCTCTGGATCTCAAGGGTGGAGCTTAACCTGTTTAATGGGTGGAGAGATAGGGTTATGGGTAGGGTTAGGGTGTGGTTGGGGGACACAGCTCCACCCATCATGGCCAGTAGATCAAGAGAGCGAGAAGCTAGAGCTGGAGGTTATGGCTCTGCAGGGAGTTGCCTCTCTGAATATCTGCATTGGTTTCTTTGGCAATGACGCTGCATTGGTAGGTATACACCAAAAACAACAACCACAACCAGTTTGCAATAAAGATGTCAGTGTTTACAACATGACGATATGCAGCTGGTGTGCTGTACTACTGTGTCTTATGAGGCAGTTGCAGAAACGTTGGTGGTTGGTACGCGTGGCTTTATTTGTGCTGTCGTATCCGCCGATTTCAAATATTGTTATTTTCTGCTTGTCCGGCTCTTTGCAACAACGCATCATTGTTTCTGAGGCGACTTTAAACATATTTCCTATAACAACGTCTGATGTTTACATTTATAAACCATTCGCTTCAGTAATGTGTATATTAGTCTGCATCAGCTCAGTAACTAGTTAGAATTTCTGTTCTTCCATATCAAGGTGTATATAAGGAATATCATATCAAATGAATCAAAGTATAATTCTATGTGTGTGTCGTGTCAACTTGTCGTGTCACCCTCAGGGTGAATTATGCGAGGACACTAAACCTCTGCCAAAAAGTGTCTGCATGTGTTCAATGATTAGCTTACAATATGAAGCTTACAGACTGTTTATCCTAAACAAGCACTTTAACCCAGAATCTAGCCCCACCTAAATTTACAGTCAGGAGCCACTCCTGATATTATTTAATAAAAAAAAGCACCTCTTTGGCAGCTACGATTTAACATATATTCATGTATATTTAAGCAAAGAATATTTCAATTGAAAACATTAATTCACATTTACAAGCATTATACATATACATATATAATATTATATTATATTTTATTATTTATTATTTATATTATTATTATATTATTAATATATATATATATATATATATATATATATATATATATATATATATATATATATATATATATATAGCCATTATTTGATCAATATCTACAGAACTTGAGCATCTAAATAGCATCTGTCTTGCTTCAAGGTTCCTGAAATCTTTCTTACATTTCTCACACTTTCAAGTGCTGTGAAGGGAATATAACGTGTGGAGGCACGTTATTTCACCAAGATTAGACCACAAACCCCAAGAGCAAAACTGCCAAGGGAACCTCTGAACCAATCAAGAGGATGTTGCCCATGACCGGCTCCCCTACCCAGAAGCACAACTAAATTGTGTTTTTACAGATGCCAAACCACAGCCTAGACTAAAACCTAAGGTCTAAACAGCTGCATTTAAAACAAATAATTTTAAATTATTTGTTTTGTAAATTTGTTGATTGTAAAAATAAATCCATTTAAAATAAATATATATATCTATGAGGTTAATTACAAAAACATCACTTACATGTGATGGTATGTAGATGTCATAAGGGTTTCCAGAATCCACATCTATGACGTGAAAGCCAACACTAGAGCCATAGATGACTTTTAACCTCTGACCCTCTTCTACAGTCAGGTCCACCAGCTGAGGCCTGTGCTGCAGTTCTGTGAACGACTGCGAGAAAAGAGAGAAAGAGATACAGATATAGAGATGGATACAGAGTCTGGGGAACTGACTGAACAGGCAGTTATTGCATGTAAACCTTTAAGGCATTTTATTTCATTTACAAATTATTCCATCACATGTTAGTTAAATGCCAAGAAAGCAAGCATGAAAGAAATACACAGAGGGAAAAAGCAAATGAAAAATGAGGAAATACTTTTACACCATTATACCTTGAAAGCCATGAATTTATGGTACGGCTTGGGGGCCCATGCGTAAATCTCTACCGAGTTCTTCAGTGCAATCACCAGGAATTTGATTCTCTCGTATTTCACTGAAAACAAAGTAAATCAGCTTTCAGTTACCTGCAGCTCAGTACCTGGCACCACCACTGCAATTCTCCATGCTGTTAGAAGTGCGCAGAATGCCAATCTTCTCGAAGAATCTCAATTAGCCTACTCTCCTGTCTCAGACTTAACAGTCTCTGCTCTAACAGGGAAGCTTAGACCCTGCATTATGGACATCTGTCTCATCACACTCAGAAAAGAGACTCGCATCGTCTAATATGCTGCTAATATTTACATTAATATTGTTGCTAGTAAATAAAAACAAAATAATGAGACATTTAAATACAGACTCGCATTGTCTCAAGCTACTAATATTTATATTCCTGTAGTGTTGCTAAAATAATAATATATATAAAAAAATGAATACAGGCTCAGAACATCTAATACGCTGTTAGTAACTACAAAAATATGTAAAGTCGCTAATAAAATATAAATGCAAGAATTTATACTTAAATACAGGCTCACCCTTATCTAATATGCTGCTAATATATAATGTTGTTAATAAAATATAAATCTCATATTTCAATTGTTTGTTGTTGATAACAGTCACTTATATTTATCATACAACACTGACATTTAAAAGAAAAAACTCAGTGCTCTTAACCGTTATTCTTCATTACTGAATTGAACACTTTTTTTTTTTTTAAATAATTTACTTTCTGCTACAGTTTTAATCTAATTTATTAAAATGTGCATTAATAATTAAATATAGGAGATTTATTTGGATATTAGCTGTTACAATACATTATGGAGATTTCCAAATTGATATTTCACAGACATTGATATAAAATAATTCTGACAACCCTAGTAGAGATGGTTCACTTACCAACTTTATAGTGAATGCAGCCCTCCAGATCCCCAACAGTGATCCAACCCTGTTTCTTCTCCACCTCTGGATCATTGTGCAGTATCCTGTTTCTCAGCCATGACAAGTAGTAGACACGTAGTTTGTTTTTCTTCCCTGAAAACATCAATAACGAGAGCTGACAAGTTAATAAAACATGACATATCCCCAAAGACACAAAGAGCTGCCATCAGCCTTTGGTTTAACACTTTTTTTCTTAGGCTTAAAAAGCTCTATCTTGTGCTTAAAAATGTGAACTAAATTCCCATCTGACTGCAGTATATAACACTGAAATACCAAGCTCTTTTTGTACTGAGACAAACCTGATATGGTGACCAGAACATTTAGACCCTCCAGCACTTCCATCTGTTGGAAGCGTCGGCGAGTGATGAGGTTATATACCTTGCCCTGACCGCTGCGGTCCAGCAGCATTAGACCGTTCTCAGTGCCCACCAAGAGGTTCACACCTGAGCGTCCACAAACATGAAACACTTATGTGAATTTGATTCTGACTCAAGAAATTATCAGAAGAGGAATTGCAAGGCAGTTGCAGCAAAAAAAAACAAAAACAAAAAGACAAATATCAGAGAGAGTGTGATGTACCCCATAGAGCAGCACACAGGATCTCCGAGTTGAAGCGCTTCTTGTATTTACGGATCTCTGGTGTGTCGCTGTGAGGTCTGATGTTAGTGGGGTTGACATTGACGACAGAGATCTTCCGAGCCTCGTTCAGTTTGGCCTGCTCCTGACGCAACAACTCATTAGCAAACATTGCTGCAGAGGTGAGAAGACAAGAAAACACATACGATATGAAAGAGGAAATTTCGTTCGTAAACAATTTTCGGGCAAAAACAAACCCAGCAGGAGGAAGCAAAATTATGCTATAATGCTCTTATCTCATTCAAAGCCCAGCATAAGCCTATTTTAAAGCCCATTTTATCCAAAATATAGTGCTATCCAAATTACTAATGTTCTTCCTTTCATTGTTGCAGGTGGTGTTAAGATGTGGTTGTTTGTGATGTGTATTTACCGGCCGCTGAGCTCTCATCGTTGTCGTCTGTGGGGGAGGTTTGATACACACGTGGATCCACAAAAGGAGTGAAAGAAGCTTTTGAACCACTGCCAAGGCCAAACTGATAAAAAAAAAATAGAAAAATAGAAAAACACCCAATCAGCTCCAGTAAAATTATTTAATAGCAGGCGTTCTGGGTTTGGGGCTAAAAATACAACAGAAGTGCAATTCCTCTGTTTAGATAATAGATGTGTCAGAAAATTTGGGTTTTGTGACTCAGCAGGGAATTTTACTTTCACACGTGACTATGAATCAGCAAATAACGCTTGTGACAGTTATGAAAATGTTTTCTTCACATTTTTAGGCCATTTGGCCTCATTTTAATGATAGTTATAGTAAAATTATTGGTAGACAAGGGCAGGACAGGACTGGGAAACAACGCAAGCCAGTTTCAATAGCTTGGCCTGGCTAAATATATCAGATTCTTACCGCTCTTAAATGTTATCTACCTCATCCATAGAGTCCAGGTCCTGGGAATTAAGGCCTGTTGGAGTTCCTGATGGGGAGTGGCTTTGCTGCACCAGGTCTGGTAGGTTCCCGTGGCCTGCGAAACCATTGCTCTCGCCGTGGCCCAAGCGCTGCCTCTCATTGGTCTATACAGAATATCAAACAATTTGAAAGTGAGACATTTGAGAAGCAAGAGCAAGCAAGCATAACATCTAATGTGTATACCATGGCATCTCACCTCTCTCATTTTCAGGGTACCATCTTTAGAGTCATCATTGTAGGAGTCACCGAAGGACTCATCATGGCTGCTCGTGAACGACTCGTTTCCCTGAACAGAGGGCCTGATGGAGATAAATACGGGAAACTTGAATTTTGCAGATTTGTGTTAAAACGGCATTCATTTCAGTGTTCCTTTATTGATAGATGTAGAAAGATAATAAGAAGTGATAGGATAAAGTGTGCTGAAGGGGATCAAGAAAGCCCACATAAACACGTGCCCCAGACCACAGCTCTGACAAAAAAAAATTAATTTTGAGGAACAAGATAGAACTGATTGTGCGTGTACTTACATGATCCTGGGAATGTCGCTGACTGGCACAGTGCCGTCATGCCCCACAGTCCCGTCCTCATCCTCACTGCTCTCAGTATCCTCACTGGAGGAGGAGTAGTCGGTCAGTTTAAGGGGCGGCCGGTTGATCTCATCTATTCTCAACTCCCTCAGTTCTTTAGCCAAGGCAGTCAGATCCTGAAAGACAGACAAAGATTCATATAACAAACTAGAATAGTGACACTAGTAACTTCAGTAGTGTGGCAGTAACTCAGTTGTGGATATAGTGCAGCTTTTGTCGACATTACATTACTGTTTTTTTTGTACTGTGGACACAGCTAAATCCAAGTGTTAGAAGGTCAGATTTTTTTTTGTGAATCAATTCATTCTGATGGTTCAAGGAAGGTTTTTTCTTGAAAATCTTTGGTCAACCAATTTATTATAATGAATCTCTTCATTTTTATCATACATTCTGATGAAGCAATTCATTTTAGTGAATCAGTTCATTCTGATGGTTCAAAAAAATTTAAATGGTTGAAAAAGGTTCTCACGGATTCATTTAAGTAACCACACAGTAATCCTATAGCTTTTAGAGTTTAACAGCTTTAATATTTGAGTATCTTTAGCACGGTTTCAAAGTCGCTCCACTAATACTGGTGATAAAGGTCACTAAACTGAAAAGTTTGATTCTCGCTCAGCAGGCGCACAATCCTTATTAGAGGTTTGCTCAAAAAGAAGATTCAATTGCAAAGAAAGGACAGTAATAGTATGACTGTGAATAATAAAACAAACTTGAGAATGACCCATTCACAATTTCCCCTACAACAGAAAGACAACATTTATAAAATAAACTGCAAAGATTTTGGAGCTTTAACGCAAAGGTCATCTGTGCTCAGTTTGCAATCCCAGCTCTAGGCCCAACATGAAAATGCCCCTTTGTGAACTTTAGTTGCTATGGAAACAGCAAGGCTCCTAACAAACAGCTGGGGTTATTTGCACTGGGGTGAAGAATCGGAGCCAAGTGGGGAGAATGACACACACCCACACATAGAGTCCATTGACAAAGCCACTGGCAATCCGGCTTGGTGAGAAAGCTGAGAGGGTGAAAGAGGACAAGCTTTTCTCAAGTCAGCATTGCTATTGAGATTAGCAGGCAAGAATTCCCACAGTCCTATGCCAAGCAACCTTTAGATTGAGAGGGACAGAGAGAAAGATGGATGGGAATGTTACCAACCCTTACTTTGGCTTTCCAGCCCTGATTGTGGTCCAGGTGACAGAACAGAAAAAGAACAGTGGAGGGAGAGAAAGAAAACACAAGAGAGACGTGCAGAAAGAGAGCACTGAAGCTGGTTAATACACGATTGTACGTCAGTTAATTATGTAGACAGGTCTAGTCCTCTGATCAAACATTCATCACGCCTCACAGACATTTCTCAATTTGCTAAACAGTTTCTTCAAGTCAAAGCCAAAATGGCTCACACTGAAACAAACCAGTTTCATAAAAAGTAGTAAAAAAAAAAAAAAAAAAAAAAAAAATAATAATAATAGTAAGATTTGGTCCTTCATGCAGATGTTGGAGAGCATGTTGCTAGCAACATCAAGGTCATTGGTTTGATTCCCTACCAATAAAATATATACAGTGGGTACAGAAAGTATTCAGACCCCCTCAAATTGTGAATACTTAGGACAATGTGATATTTCAGTTTTTCTTTTTTAATAAATCTGCAAAAATGTCAAGAATTGTGTTTTTCTGTCAATATGGGGTGCTGTGTGCACATTAATGTGGAAAAAAATTAACTTAAATGATTTTAGCAAATGGCTGCAATATAACAAAGAGTGAAAAATTTAAGGGGGTCTGAATACTTTCCGTACCCACTGTACCTTGAATGTAATGCAAGTTACTTCAGATAAAACTGTCAGCCAAAACCATCAGTGTAAAATGTATATTAAATGTTAAATAGAAAGAACAGTGTAACTTACAGAAAAAAAAACAAAAAAACATTGTAATATTAATACAACTGATAGTTATTGCAAGCAAAAGCCAATTGTAAAAATCAGATTTTGGCCCAGTGTGTCCAGAGCTTTAGCCAAGACTTTTCATTTCAGATATTTCTAATCTAATAGCTTTGATCGTTCCCTAGTGGAAAACTGGCAGTCTGAACAAATGTTACCACTGGGACATTGTAAATCTCCAACCTATAAAACAGCTGTTGTTTAGTCTACAAGCGTGTTTGGAGGTCACATCTACATTCAAAGAGAACTGAAAGCACCTTCAAGCAAATGCTAAATAAAAAAGACAAGTCAAAGTAGGAAGTTCAAACAGTAGTGTGCATATTGAGACAGGTAATGAAGTATGGTTAGATAACATTTGAGGGCCGATGGGATGAAACTCACCGTAGGTCAGTAAAATGAATAAATATTAAACCTTTAATTTTCAACCTTTCTCAAAGGTTGTTTGATTTATTTGATTAGCAGAGCTGACCACATGCCACCTTGCAAGAGAAAAAGAGCTCCTCCATCATCAACGGGCAATGCACCCAGAAGCACCCAGCAATGGACTACACTGACTGCTAAGGCTTACACAAATACAGAGGCCATCCAGGTGGGGTGTTGGGTCATCTGATGGGGCTCAGAAACAAGACCGGGCAGAACAAACAAACAAATGGCAGAGGGGCTTTCATGATGTCACTGATGAGTAAGAGCCAGTAAGTTGGGGATGGGAGGCGCTTAAGAAATGTGGAGTACTGATTGAACAAGTGGTTAATTTTAATTGGGCAGTTTGGGCGTTTAATGGGCAGTTGCATAATTTACATATATTGGTTTTGGAATAGCACTTAGTAACTAAAACATTGTGCCAGTACGTTTTATTTTATTTGAGGATTAAGAATACAGTTAAAAAAAAAAGCTATTTACATCTATTTATAATGAACTCACCGTAGGTCGACTGGGTTTGTTCACCTCTCTGCTCTCCTCCAGACTGGGCTTGGAAGTCTCCTGTAATGCCACTGGAGATCCTTCTGATTTACCAGAGCCTGGAAAACACATAACTGGATGTAACCAAATGTTCAAGACGGGAGGACATTGAGAGTAAAAGTTTAAGAAAAACCCACACTGGTTGACCCTTAGTCTGATTATTGTGGAGGAAATACACTACAAGACAATTTGTTCTCAAACAGTGTGATAACACTGAGAGTAAACAAAAACATACGAAAGGCTCAACAGCTGGCCTGTGATATTCTTTACTTACAAATACATCTACGGGACTGGACCAGAATATCTAAACAATTCAAGTGCACAAAACAGGCAAACAATGTATACAGCACGTCATACTAGACATTCACTTCACTCTCTGGAGGACGAGCGCAGCACTGCACATCTGACATGGTCAACAGATTGGAACAGGAACAAAAGGATCACAGCAAAAACAACCAGGATGAAGTCTGAAAGAGTGCCAGCTCCTTCAGTCCTGTGGAGGATGTCCACCCACCCACAATCACTATGATTTAAATGACTATGTTCAAACTGTAGTGAAGACGGTGGCATGCTGGCTCAAAACAAAAGTCTAGTCACCTTAATTTATATAGCGCTTTAGACAATACAGATTGTTTCAAAGCAGCTGCACAGTAATCAACAGGAAAACACCGACCAGTTAGACAAAGTTCAAATATAAGACAAATTCTGCTGTAAACCAGGTGTAAAAAAAATAGTGTCAATTTTCAGCTCATGTCAATTTAGTGTTGATTCAGTTATGTTCAATAACTGCATATTTTCAATGAGAGCACCACGTTTTTAAAATGCCAGCAGCGTGCTGAGGCGCTGAGTATCTATTTCACACTTTTTGACCAGTTGTCGAGTTGAAGAATGTTCAACTTTGGGTAAAAAAAACGCAGCACTCATGACTGTCACTTTTTACACAATCACAGTGGATGAGGGGCAGGACAAATACCACACTGACCAACCGCCAAATCCTGCTTGAACAACAGTAACAAACAAGCAAATGGGACAAAATAGTTTAAAATAAGAGCCACAGCAAATACTTTGCATTGTATCGATATTTTTATATAGACAATACAGAAAAGATCTGTGAAATGATATACTGGTAACACTTCTGCGAATATTCTGTATCTTAGCAAGCAAAGCGTCTCAATTGGAAAAAAAAATGCTGCACTGCCGAAGCGCTCTCAATCGTCCACAGCTAGGTGTTTGCAGCAGAACACCTGGTGTTTTCAGCCGGCTCAAAACGCTTTTTGACTGTTACATTAAAAACATTATGCGTCAAAGTAATGCGTGATTTCCACTATACAGAAACTCAAGGTGAATCTAAAATTAAATTAAAGCAAAAAAAGGCGCTACTCTTCGGAAATGTCATTTAGAAAAAATAAAGAGCAGTCTCACCTCTCGGCTGGTTCCTCTCACTGGATCCAGGCTGGGAGCCGCCCTGAGAGCTGGGTGTGCTGGAGCTGGATGAGCTATTACTGCTGGTTCTTTGCAGAGCCACGTCTAAAGACAAATCTGTCCTCCTCAGGTCTGGATTACTGGAGAGATCAAGATACAGTCAGAGCTTGAATATACCAACACAGAGCAACACCTCCGGCATGTGATCTGACAGACAGCTGACCTGGTGCGGATGAGCTGAGGGGCCGCTCGCCCCCCTCCACCGGACTCTCCGTTCCCAGGAGAGTTCTTCCTCATCAGAGCTGGGGAGATAGAAGTAGTCCGCTGGGGCACCTGGGTAGTACCGCACAACTTTAATCAAACACACAAATGACCAAACGTCAGAGACGAGGGATCATAGCATGATTACTACAATCAGTTGCTTTGAAAACAAAAATAGACTGCATGTTTCAATAATAGTCTTGAATAATTTAGATGAAACACCAATTCAACTTTCATGGATTTACTTTACACAAACACTACCATTGAAAACTTTGGGGTCATTACTAACATTAAGTAAAAACATTTGTTACATTTAAAAAGATTTCCATTTCAAATAAACACTTTTTTTTCAACCTTTATATTCAAAGAATCGTGAAAAGCAAAATGTATGATGGTTTCCACAAAAATATTAAGCAGCACAAGTGTTTTCAACATTGATAATAATGAGAAATGTTTCTTGAGCACCAAATCAGCATATTACTATGATTTCTGAAGGATCTTGTGACAGTGAAGACTAGAGTAATGATGCTGAAAATTCACCTTTGTCATTACAAGAATAAATTACATTTAAAAATATATTACTTTATAATTTTAAATTTAAATACATTCAGCCTTAAAAGCAACTTTTTTTCATTAACATTAAAAAGAAACAAACTGAACCCAAATTTCTTAATGGTAGCATATTTGCCAAAAATATCAAAACTTTATCTCTTCAGGTATAAAACTTTGAAAAGAGGGAAAACGTGCCTCAGTGCACCTGTTGATTACAGTAATAATCCTGACCTTGGGAGGAATGTCTTCTTCCCTCAGCCAGGGGGAACTGCGGTCAGGTTTTTCTTCACGGCTGGCCATGCGAGGGGCCGGAGGGGGCATCTCCGAAGTTGGGTCTGAGTTTTGCCGTGGCATCTCTGGCCGATGGGACACCAGGCTCTCTTGGAACGCTGAAACGCCCTTGGCAGATTGATCATGCAAGGACTGAGAGACTGACAGAGAAGAGCTATGGGACCTCACTGGAACCAAATGAGCCATCTAAGAGGAGCAAGAAACCGTTAAGTGCTTAGATCAGGATTCTGACACTTCTTCACCAATTAATTTTCATGACCTTTACAGTCATTTGTGATTACCGGATAAGGATGTTTTAGAAACTATTTTGTAATCATTTAGAGATTGCTGTTTGGATTTCAATGGGTATGTCAGGTGCTAATCTTTTGAAAAATAACATAGCTTACAAATAATAAAAAAAAATGGATAATCATTTTGAAGATTTACCAAGGATTACATTCAACAGTGTTATTAAATGAATGTTTTTAAAGATTTACAAAGGTAATCTAAATGTAAAAACGGAGGAAGTGAAAATGACATTAAATATCCAATATTAACACCAATAAATAAATAAGTATAATACTACTGATATACTGTGCATCCCTATTAAGAATGAGTGTTTAAACCTGAGGCTCCACAGGGCGATGTATAGGAGGGGTCCGTGCCGGCTGCATACCCCCACTGCTAAAGGACTCGGAGCGCGGCGGGAGAGAAGGGTCGGAGATACGGTTAGCCACTTTATGCTGCAGAGCAGGAGAGCTTTGGCGGTTCAGTTTAGACCGTTCCTCAACCTTCATGAATGATAAAAAGCCATATAAGAACAAGCCACAATGTTTATTCCAGCCACCACCAAACAAACAAGAAAAAACTAGCAAGACCCTTGCAAGATATTTGAGAAATGCACCAGCCAACATTATGCAAGTTAAAAAGTAGAAACTATCACAACATCTGAATGAGAAAAGCAATCTATTCAGCTAGAAGCTGAATTAGCCGTTGCATGTTGATCGGGTCATTCATACAACAATCAGTTAGAGCAGACCAGCACCTTCTATAAGCACAGAGACTGAAGACCTTTGAGAGGTGAAAGGAAATATTCCAACTAAGTTTAATGGATAAAGAATCTGCTTTGGCAATAGAAAAAGCCAATATATGAGACACTGCTTGGCAACTAGATGACAAGATTTCAGTTCCTATCCAATTTGTAAGTCATCAAGGTAATCATTAACATTTAATTCGACCTGGATCTGTATTCAGGAGATGTGGAATGTGTCTGAAAGTCTGAATATGTAAAGAACTTTCAGTGTCTCACAACTTGAGGGCTTTTTGTTTGCACCAACAGATCCTTTCAAAGAACTAGACAGACATTGGTTAACCATCTTAGTGCCTCAGAAATGCGGATTCCTATTGGGAAGGAAGCTTGTCAAATTCAAAAAGAAAGGGGTTGTTAGTGTGGAGATGGATGGCAGTTGGCTCAGAGAAATGATTACACTACATCTAGAGTCACAGTTCAGGTTAATTAAAAGGCATTCAAAATGGCAACTAAATGACACATCATAGGTTTTTTTAAAAGCATTTTTTAAAATCTAACCATATGTACTAATCGGGCGAAATGCAACAAGATAGGTGTGTTTTCAATGAACATGAAACTACAGCGGGACTGAAACAATCACAGCCAATAAGAGGATATTTGATTTGTAGTATACAGTAAAGCGCAGCAGGAATGAACTGTGTTACTCAGAGACATTTTAATTAGAGCTCAATTTGTCAAAGTTCTTAAAAGTGGCCAGAGAAAAGTTGGTCAGTAAAATTAAGCTATATTCAGATGAAATTTACAGTACACTACAATCTGGAAACGAGTTAGAGTTTTTGCACTTCCAATTCCATCATTCCAAAGAAAAAGTTTTTTTTTGGTTAAAATCCTGAAATAGACAATCTCAAGATAATTTCATGTTTTATTCTATTACATAAAATGTTTATAGCGTAACTTTAGCTTTTTACTTTTAATTCATAAAAAGTTGTTCATTTGTGAAAGGAAAAAAAAATAGTTGGTCATAGAGCTTATTCTCTGCAATAATCCAAAGGTCAATGGGAAAATTTATATTGTCGAGAGAATCGCAGAAAAGCCAACTACTGGGTTGACATATAAAATGACGTCATCCCTGAAGGATTCAGTTATGTCAGAGGTGTCCAAACTCAGTCCTGGAGGGCTGCTGTCCAGCAGAGTTTAGGTCAAACCAGCTCCAAAACACCTGCCTGGAAGTTTCTATATGCCTAGTTAGATCATGATTAGCTGGTTCAGGTGTGATTAATTAGGGTTGGAGCTAAACTCTGCAGGACAGCAGCCCTCCAGGACCAAGTTTGGACACCCCCGAGTTATGTGAACTTGGAATAATTATAGACTAGTGAGATTTTACAGTGGGCAGGGCTACTCTGAACAATGCCACAGAAATAAAAACTAACGATCGAAAGAATGTGCTGTTGCTCTGCGCTTGTTGCGGCTGGCTAGGATATGGTACAAAGAAACAAAACTCGCTCAACTTTCAAGGAGTACTTCCTGAACACTTCCCAAAATCTAAACACTTTCCAATATACAAAATACAGGGGGTATTTTTCAGAATAAATATTAGATCTTTAATTTTCAACCTTTCTCAAAAGTTGTTTGAATTATTTGATAAGCAGAGCTGACCACAAGCCACCTTGCAAAAGAAAAAGAGGAGCTCCATCACCAACGGGCAATGCACCCAGAAGCACCCATCAATGAACTGCACTGACTGCTAAGGCTTACACAAATACAGAGGCCATCCAGGCAGGGTGTTGGGTCATCTGATGGGGCTCAGAAACAAGACCAGGGTCAAACAAATGGCAGAGGGGCTTTCATGATGTCACTGATGAGTAAGAGCCAGTAAGATGGGGATGGGAGGCGCTTAAGAAATGTGGAGTACTGATTGAACAAGTGGTTAATTTTAATTGGGCAGTTTGGGCGTTTAATGGGCAGTTGCATAATTTACATATATTGGTTTTTGGAATAGCACTTAGAACAAACCGGAACATTTTTTTAGTTACTATTTTATTTGAGGATTAAGAGAACAAATCAATAATAATATATAATAGTTTCAAAAAAACAAACAAACAAAAAACTATTTACATCTATTTACAATGATCGGGGACAAACTCAATTGATGATGGGCCTGATCGTCATCATGTTGGAGAAGAATGGGGAGTCTACAGGGGACAAATTGGGGCTGGCTAAGGACGAACGACGGCTACCTGGGGATGGCGACCTAGAGGTGGCTTGGCTTCCTTTGGGTGAGTTTCGAGGGGAGAGCCCCATCCACCGCAACACAGCACTGAGTGGCTCAGCCTTGTTGGACTTTTTATTGAGCTTGCGGTTCAAGTTAAAAAAGCCCTCGCGTTCACAAGACTTGGAGCGCCAGATGGGCAGGTCTAACCTCTGCCTGAACTGCTCCACAGATGAAGACAGGTCCTGAGCAGAGGCGGAGCGATTCACACGACCCATTTTATCTGAAGTGAATGCTGCGAGAGGCACGGCCCACTCCCACTCCCATTGTGGCACCATCAGGAGCTGCTTGGGTGTTACAGAATTTGAACGCTTCTCTTTAGCCATCATCTGTCTAAGGGAATGCTCTGGGGCTGACTGGGACAGCAAGCTGTCCTCAAATGTATTCAGACACTCCTGGTTAACGGCAATTTGCGGGACCAGACCACCGCCTACATCTAGTTTACAGAAAGGTGAGAACTTGGCTGAAACTAGTTCTAGGTCTTGCGAACTAACCACTTTAGTGATCACTGGGTTGGGTTTGCATCCGCGGACCTCCTGCCCAGCCTTCTGGAAGGCCCTAAGCTGGCGCACCTGCTGGCTAATGTTCTCTCGACTCTCTTGTTTGCCTGAGACATGGAAGCTGGGCGGCTGCTGCTGTTGCTTCTGCTGCTGTAAATGCTGCGTGATCTGTTTGCTTAAAGGGGGAAGCAGTTTAGAGTGGGCTGGGGGGGTCCGGTGGGGGGGGCGCTGCTGACATGAGGGGGATGAGGAAGGCTTGAGGTCTTTGATCTGTTTTAGGGGCCGGCCACGAACCTGAAACAGTGAGTCAAGAGTTATTTTGTTAAACAGTTTAAAAACAACAACAACAACAACAAAAAAAAAACAGTCAGGCCAAGCACATACTACAAGATTGAAGCTCATATCGATTTCACACTAAAGTCTTAAAGTCTGCAATGTCGAATGTGGAATGTCAAACTGGCTAGGCGAGCCTCTCCTTACATGTTTTTACATCTTCCTCTCCTCTTCTTTTTTTTTTTTTTTTGAAAGAATCAACCCCTGTGTTAAAAGTGCATTCAGTCATTCTTTAGCTAGATTTCGTGTCGCTATTCTTTGTATACTTTAAATACCATTGGTGTTAGACACTACACTGCCACTTATAAATGTGGACCATCTTGTCTCTGAGTTTTATCTATATTACTCTGATACTTATTCACTTACCGGTCCAACACAAACAAAAAAACACTACTCAGGATTTTCAATGTAGACCAAATTTCTTCGACGTTCAGTCTAACACCATGAATCAGGTTATTTCAACATGTGAGAGGGTGACTGGCACAATACAAAATTAAACACTATTTTAACTATTATGACTACAGTCTTCATCTAATCACTCTTCACAAAAACAGAATGTGTCAAACCTTTTAAATTAGAACCAAAATACGGAACGTGACTTTACATTTATGCATTTAACAGACGCTTTCATCCAAAGCGACTTAAATAGGAACAAAGCATTCAAAGAGCCAATCATTATTCAATCATTATAGTACAAATGCAAGATTTATTAGACAACTAGTTTAGGAAACTAGAGAAATGCAGAGGATTTTTTTTTGTCATTGTGCACATACGTATGCGTACTTTTATACACATGTACACACATTTGACATCTGTGATTAGTAGTTTGTGCAACAACATTCTGTCTTGTAATATGTGCTTGGCCTAGGAAAGCAAAGAAAATCAGAACACTGATAAAAAATAAAAGATTGTAGATTACATCACATAAAGACATTAAATACGGTTTCCTTCGGTTATATACAGTATAAAGTTCTAAAAAGACTGAAGACTGTGGTGGCCATTTTGCTGATAAGTTAGGATAAAACAAGAGAGTTAATCTGTCCAGTTTCATTTTGCTGAATCAGCACCAGTGGTGTTAGACTTTCAATAAAAGTTTCCAGACTGCTGACCCTGAAAAGTGTGCTTTTCTGCAGCGCAACACAGTGTCCTAACCAAATGCAATGCGTTTCCAGTGACAAGCAATTTGTTTGTCTGCACAGTATGTGAAACAGTGCGTGACGGGAAGTCAATAAGATGATATTTGACGTTTAATGCACAGTTATTAAGAGCAGGACTTTAGACCAATCAGATTTCTTTGAGGGTAGGAGACTCCCTGCTACCAATTGCTTGTCATGGTCACAGCTGGTCAGGACAAAAAATAAAGTTTTGCATACAAGAACTTGTTCCTTAATCACATCATCCCTGGAGTGAAGCAGCGCTGCGATGCTGGAAACAGGACAAATTCAGTATAATTTCGGGTTTGTTTACCTCTTTGGCCCAGGCAGGTTTGTCACTGGGGTTGACGGCATCTTTGAAGTGGTAGAGTTGCTTCTTCTCTCCAGGTCTGTTGTCTTGTTGTTGTTGCTGCTGTTGTTGTTGAAGAGAGACAAGGTAAGCCCTCTCCTGCTGGAGCTGTCTTTGCAATCTCTCCGCCTGTCTCTGCTCCTCCAGCTGTTTACGTTTATACTCCTGAAGACAGAGAGATGATGATAGTTTAAATAACTATTCTGAGATGTCACACAAGAGCCTTGCAATAAACGACTTAATCTGTACCACAAGCACAATGACCATACACTGGCACACAAACACACAAAAACATGCAGATGCTGGATTCATTTAAGGGGTATATGTTGCTCAAGACAAACGGGAGCACAATATCCTGGTGAACTGCCATTCAATGCCAGGCATATATTCTTGGATGGTGCGAGATCCACAACAGAAGAAAAGAAAAAGAGATAAAAGTGCCACAACTCTCCTTTAAAAATACAGATCTGAAGCTATAGAACAGAGCTACCTGGAACAAAGTCCTCTGCACAGTTTTGCAGTCTTTTAACATTTAATTGTTTCCTCTGTCTCCCTTGTGGCTTCAATGAAAAGCAAGTTTATTGCATCTTTCTGGCCTCCGCTATACTTCAAAACTCCCATGAGAGCAGAGAAAGAAGGGAACACTTGCTATGGTCTGCACCACTCCCGGTTACTTAAAATGCATCAAAGCATGTTGGGATTTCATAGGAACAAATGTTTTAATTTGCTAAGGATATAAAAAAAAAAAAAGAAAAAAAAAAAAAAAGCTTTGCTCTGCTGACATTTGCCCATCAGCTTGATAAATTATTTGCACACAATACACAAATAATGGCTGGTTGTTTTCTTGTGCGTCTGTTGGGACATTATAACAGTAATAAGATAATAGGAATAACAAGGACTTCCAGCATTAACATAATATGTGTATAATAAAATGTAATCATGAATACACATCAAAATCACTATTAATCTGTATTTAACTGATTCACATCATATACGGTGCATGACCATGGCAGAGTAGAGACACAGGTGGCTTCTCAAAGAAAAAAATTAAAATTTAGATACTTTTTTTTTTTTTTTTTACCACAAATGCTCATCTTGCACTGCTCTGTGATCCGCCACACATTGCTTTATCATGTTGGAAAGGTCACGCGTGACGTAGGCCAAAGTTCCGCAGTAGGGCGAAAAACTCTCATCTCATTTTCTCAACTTCAAAATCGTCCGACATCGTTGTTTTACCTTTTTTGTAAAGCCCGCTCAGCTTAGTCTTTCACATTCACTTTGTAGACACCAGTACTTTCACCAGTATTGCGCTTTCCAACGCAATTACGTAATGCATGGAGCATCGCAGAGCAGTGCAAGACGAGCATTTGTGATTAAAAAGTATCTAAATTTTTAGTTTTTAGAAAATGACCAATCATTTTGCTATACAAGACCCTTATTCATCAGCTGGGATCATATAGAGCCCTTTGAAGCTGCACTCAAACTGCAGTTTGGACCTTCATCCCATAACTGTTGAAGTTCACTATATGGACAAAACTCCAGGAATGTTTTCCTCAAAAACCTTAACTTCTTTTCAACTGTAGAAAAACACGAACATCTTGGATGACATGGGGGGTAAGTAAATTATAAAGAAATTTAAATTCTGAAGTGCACTAATCCTTTAAGTCTGTTATTTCTCACATATTACAGGCACAAACAAATACAAAACAAAAATGACACCAAAACATCAATGCAAAATAAAATATAACTGATTCTGTAAGCACAAAAGGAGGCCTAAAGGCCAACAGAGATATAATTTGGGTCAGCACAGCAGTGGGTCAGGGGAGAGGAGGGACAGGGTTTAGGGCTACAGCAAGGCAAGTTTCTTCTCTTGGTTACCAGTAGGAGCGCCTGCTCTTGCAAGAGCTGTTGCTGCAAGATCTCGAGCTGTCTCTGTTCCTCCTCCAACTGACGACGGATATACTCCTACAGACCAGCCACGACGCAACAGACAGAAAGACAGGAAAACACAGAAGAGTGAGTTTATCCGTTTCTAAAGGATTTAGAGTGAAAGTGTGACAAGGAGAATATCAGAGAAGATGATAAAGAAGTGTTAGATGAATGACAGAACAATAGCTAGCCATAGTGAAATATTAATCTAAACGACAGATCTTGCTCTGCGTCCGTATATGCCTACTTCCAAACAATATACAGTAGTAGGAGAAAAACAGTAAGTCTGAATTCATAGTATTCATAAAACCGTTGATGAAAAGTACCCGGATGACTACTTCCAGTAATTCTCTGAAGTGCGCATACTATGGACACTTCACTATCCCATGAAAACACGGGTAGGTAACGTTACAATGACAACATCCAAATTTCATTCTCACAACACATTCATACTAAATAGAACATGCCTTTTTAACAGTTAAGTAAGTTTCACATTAAATGTAGTACCTACAATATAGATTTTAGGCGCAGCAAACTAGCTAGCTATAACCATAGAACAATTGATGGATAAAATGATAGCAAGCTAGCTAGATCTATACACAGAACAATAGCTTGCTAGCTACAACAACCATAAAACAATAGAAGGACAAAATGATAGCTAGCTAGCTAGATCCATAGACAGAACAATAGCTTGCTAGAACAATATATGGATAAAATGATATCTAGATCTATAAACAACAATAGCTAGCTAACTAGCTAGCTAACTAGCTAGCTAAAGAAACCATAGGGGAAAAAATGGCATCTAGCTAGGTTAAAAGATATATAGCTAAACAGAACCTTAGCTAAAATGATTGCTTGATAGACTGACAGCTATATGGCTAGCTAGACCATAGAATAGAAAAACGCTAACTAGTTGCCATTTTGATCAAGGGAGGGTGTGAATGTGTGGAGAGAGAGAGAGAGAGAAAAAGAAAGAGCACACTGGGAGTTCGTACATCAGCATGCCTGAAGCAGTGTGCCTGAGAGTACAAAAATAGGTGGGAGAGAATATTGATAGTGAGAGCAGAGAGAGGGGAGTGTAATCGCTGTGTCCTCAAGAGCAACTGTGAGACGACGACGATGATGATGATGATGGAGAAACCTTTTCAGCACGAGTGGTGTGTGAGCGAGAGTGCAGGTCAGAGCTCTGGAAAACTGCGGGCATTAACAGAGCCATTCTTAGAAACATACCGACAGCTCAGCAAGGTAATTAACCTCACCCACACGAATGAAGATATTCTCATCTATTTATCAAGTCAGTGACTCAGCCATCCCTTCATACATCATGAAATGTGTGGGGGAATGGTTCAAGGTCATGTGGCCACACACACAATCCCAGTTAAGGATGTTAGATGGTTAATCAACGTGGAGCAGATAAAGAGAAAAGCTGTGCTCTCATTTCCCGTGTCTTATCTGGCTCTCCACAGAACCTTTTCGTTACGGAGGCATTCACAGGGTTACTTTAACAACAATTAACTTTCATTAATTGAGTGTGTAGTTGGTTTCCAGCTGTATCATCGGAGCAGTGCTGTGAGAAACTGTGTGTGTACCTGCTCCCTTTCGGCCTGTCTCCTCTCCTCCTCTCGACGGACTTGCTCCTCATAGCGATGCCTCTTGTCTCTCTCCTGCTTCTTCCTTTGCTCACGCTCATGCCGCTGTTGCTGTAAGACACGCGCGCGCACACACACACACACACCCAATCAATCATGCAGTTGAATAACCTGTTGAGTCTTTACATAGCAACAATTTAGTCGCTGAAAAACAGCATTTTCTCTTCTATGTCCTGTGGTTTAATTTGTAGCGAGGCTCTGGTAAAACTCAACTGTGTCGCTTGTTAATGTGTGATGCAATTGGGACATTAAATTGCCAATTCAGCCAGACCAGCTGATGCCCTTAATAATCCACACCTGTAGATTAGAGCTAGGTGACACAGCCTTCTGCCTTTTGATAACAAGTCTACATACATTTCCAGAGCCATCACTTCAACCAAAAAATTAATAAAAATAAGGGCAAAAAGCAAAATAAAATACATAAATAAAATGACGGTTACAGTAAACTCAGATCGGCTTGCACACACACTATAGCGTACCTCTTCTAGCATGCGCCTCTGTTCTTTTTGTTCCTCGATGCGTTTCTGTCTCTCTGCTAGTAGTTGGTGTTTGTGGTCCTCGTTCTGCAGTTGTTCCAGCTGCTGTCTACGCAGGGCGTCTGATCGTTCCTTATTGGCCAGCTGCAGGCGTAAGAAATCCCGCCTTAGAGTAGACTCTCCTGGTATGTTGATGATGGAGCTGTATGGAGATGGATTATTGGACATTTCGATCAGCTTTGTCCCATATACCCACAGACATCCAATTCACTCATAATTGTATTCCCACCATAAAACCCAACCACCTCATGCAGCTTGTACCTGGGTTCTCCTATGTCATGCTCCTCATCCTCCTCTTCACTCCCACTGTACTCGTACTCAGTCTCATCTGCAGGTGTGAAAATGTCCTACAGTCACATTTCAGACATGCAAAACCCTGCCTGATGGGATCCCTGTCAGGTACCTTGACATTCTGTGTCCTTAAAAGCATCTGTCAGCTTTTAAACTGCCAATATTCTATGATTTTGTAGCTTTTCCCTGAAGTGCACTCATGATGTTTAAGGTTTCTAGCACCAGTCACAAACATAATTTAGTTTTTAATGACCATTTTCCACTCTCTCTCTCTCTGCCATTTAAAATTTCATTAGCTGTACTACCATACCTTTAAGAGAAAAATAGTATAAAATGCTATTTATTCATGTGATAGTAAAGCTGAATTTTCAGCATCATTACTCGTCTTATGCGTCACACGATCCATCAGAAATTATTCTAATATGCTGATTTGCTGCTCAAGTAACATTTCTTATTATCAATATTGACATGAGTTGCTTAATATTTTTAATAAATGTACATCTTTTTTTTTTACATTTAACTCTGACACACCCTGGATTAGATATAAATCTTCTTAAAGTGTTCTCTTTTCAACATCATTTATAACAGCACAGCAACATCCTTCATTTTCAACCTATATTTTGAGACAACGTCAAAATGGCCATTTGGAGAAGGGCAAAACTGCTAAACTCATATAATATAACTCCGAGCAGCAATTTAAGGTGCTATAAGGGGGGGTGAGGCAAGCTAAATGGAAAATGAGGAATGGAGGTCATGTGTTATGTGATAAATGCTAAATGTCAGACTCAGCAGGAGATAAAGTATCTGGGGTGAGGGAATTTTCTCAGCTCTGTGCTGCACATGCCGGTTCCATCTTCATGGTACAAGAAGGTCATTTGTTTTAGTGTGTTCAGCAAAGTGCGCATCAAAAACATGAGCAGCACACAAAACGAGACATATCTAATATGTCTGATAAGGCTCACCTCTCTCGCCTCTCTTCTTCTTTGTTCGGTCGATGTGGTCCTTGAGCTGGATGCGGATTTGCCTCTCATTGGGCAGATCTCGAAGGAATGGATGTTTGAGGAGGTTCTCTGTGCTGGGCCTCTGGATGTGGTTCTTCACCAGACAGCTTTCGATGAATGACTGAAACTTTTTAGACCTGCATATATGAGAAAGTGCTTGAGGGGAATGCTGCAGGCTTATGTTCTCTCTTTATTTTTGTCTCTTTGTTTTGTCTGTCAAGCATCTGGCAAGAATATCCGGTAAGGTTAGGCATTTCCAGGCACGTTGAGGAATCATGATATATCAGTCGCTGTTAACAAACAAAAATCTGTCTATCTAGTGTGACAAGCAACCTTTCTCAAGGCATTTGTGCTTGAACAGGCTGACATACCAAATGAAGATCACACGTGACAGATGAAGTGAACAGTGAAGAAGTGTTCAGGACTTCTTTTTGATTAATAGTAGATTGGACAGAGTGTTTGTGAGATCTTGTTTGGTCTTGCAGAAGCTCTGGACCGGGGGTCTGTCCTTGTGACCTTAGTGAACAAAGAGAAAGGGCACTCACCATTTCTTGGACTTGAGCCTGGGAGCTGGGTTTCTAGGGATGAGAAACAGGGCTCTCATTGGATGCATGTCACAAAGGGCTGTGGAGAAAGAGAGGAGAACGTTAACACTGGATGCGTTGTGGTGACTAACACGGTCAAGCACATCTGAGCACAGGACAAATATCCATGAGTGATTATATGCTGAAACGTACTTTCTAAAGCTAAAACATTATTACTTCTCTCTGAAATACTTCTTTTCAGCGTTCTCACAATGACACCCACTCAAAAAGATAGCTACTAAAAGTTTTTAAATAAAGGCTTAATTCACACTGCAGTTAAACTTTCAGCCCAAACTTTCCCTTCACATGTGATGCCAATCTTGTGCAGGATTTACCCTCAGGGTGGAAAATAAAATAGAATGAATATCATACAAATATACATCATATAATAAAATTATAAACATAATTACATTTATACATTTCAGACAACGGAAGTTAAAATGTAAAATTCAAATGCTTAAAATGTAATGCATAAACTAACATTAAATATATACAACGATATTTGTTGATTAGATGAATATGCCAGTGTTTGTGTTTTTTTTTTTTTTTTTTTGAGGTTTGTCAGTTTTGCAGCATTGCCTGTTCAGGGAAGTGAATGATATGAGCCATATTTAAAAAGGTAATGTTAACACAGGCAATCTGTTATCAGTAATCTGTTATGTTATCTTTGTGTTGACCTGACACTATTACATATACATGATTAGCCCGGTAGGCAAATTGCAGGGGGCAATAGATCTCCCAATATTAAGTGACAATTCCTTACACACTTTGCACTCCACACAGTTGCAAAGAACCTATGTGAGCGCTATCGGACGAAAGTCATTTACTAAACTAAACTAGTTAATCTAATATTTTGAATAGCTCTTTTGTGCATCTAATTTTGTTGTTGTTTACAGGCATGGCACAATGTTATTAAGAGCGAAGTTTTAGAGATTGTTTTTAAATGTGCGATAAAGACAAATCATTCAACAGATTGCCATAAATGAGTCAGACTGTTTGCACTAACAATGGTTTGAGAGAAACTGTCAGGCAGCCAGACTTCCAAAGAAGACAAACTAAAGCTTTTCACATGGATTTGTTGTTTGCACACTTGGTTACATTTAGAAACCATAAAGAAGGGAATCTGGAATAGATACAGCCAGAAAGGGCAGCTGTTTGAGCAACATTGGTTGGGTTGGGGTGGTTATGTCAACACCCTCAAATCAACTTAACAAGATGTTTCCTATAGAAGAGGGTGTTGAGGATAAAAGAAAATGATACGACTTGTCAGAACAGGTCTTAAAATTAATCTTACTTTAGTATTGACTTTGTATTTTGTTTTTCTCTTGCAATCTAAGTACTTTGTTTTTGATAATTTAAAATTAGATTATAATTGAAATGGTTTTTAGTACAATGATTTTTTTTAACAAATGAATTTATATACACACATTTATATATACGTGTGTGTGTGTGTGTGTGTGTGTAGTCGTTTTGGCTATACTTGTGAGGACCAAATGTCCTCACTTATACTGTAAAATACTTTCTCAACCCACTAGTGAGGACACTGACTGGTCCTCACTAGTGTAACCAGATGCATTTAAATTTAAGACACATCTAACTCATTTTCAACATGCTTGTGAAGTACAACAGCTAGCTTTCAACAAAACAAAAATATATTTTATAGCATTCTATTAGAAATATCTAGGCCCAGTTTCACAGGTCAGTGCAAGTTGCTTTCAGTTAAAACGGCTACAATATGCATTTTAGTCTGGGACTTGGTTAAGCCTCATCTGTGAAACCGTTTAATAGAGGCTCCTCCAACACTATAGCTATCTGACTTGTTCTATATTCGCTCAATGGCGAGTGAGAAATATGGAGTTAATATCAACCTGTTTTTGATGAAAAAGAAATCAAATCAAATGTGAATAAAATGCTCTCAAGAAAATGTGTAACTGAAATTACGTTCACAACTACTGTGAATTTATAGAGCTACATAATCTAACATAAGGGCCAAGAAATTATTGCAGTGTATGTATTCTAGCAGACTGTTTTGTGTTATTATATCCTGAGCATTTATTTTATAACAGCTGCAATTATCCAAATTGAGACTTGATGGCCCGACATGCTGTGAGATTTAAATGATCAGAAAAAAAACCCTTATAAAAAGGTAAACAAAATTTGTGACACTTCCTTTGACCAGTTAAGGGCAATTTGCCCAAACAACACCCTTAATGGTCACAATACAGTAATCCATAAACACTCATTGCTTGATTCAGTTTGCACCACTTAGGACATTATTAGATTTCTAATGTAAATGAATGACAGGCATTTACAGAAAGGGCAGCTGTTTGAGCAACATTGGTGGGGTGGTTATGTCAACACCCTCAATCAACTTAACATGTTTTCTATAGAAGTAATTTTAAGACCTGTTCTGACAAGTCGTATCGTTTCATCTCACTTTTGTATTGACTTTGTATTTTGTTTTTCTCTTGCAATCCAAGTAATTTGTTTTTGATAATTTAAAATTAGATTATAATTTAAATGGTTTTTACTACAATGATTTTTTTTAGCAAATGAATTTATATATACGTGTGTGTGTGTGTGTGTCTGTGTGTAGTTGTTTTGGCTATACTTGTGAGGACCAAATGTCCTGTGAAATCCTTTCTCAACCCACTAGTGAGGACACTGACTGGTCCTCACTAGTGTAACCAGATGCATTTAAATTTAAGACACATCTAACTCATTTTCAACATGCTTGTGAAGTACAACAGCTAGCTTTCAACAAAACAAAAATATATTTTATAGCATTCTATTAGAAATATCTAGGCCCAGTTTCACAGGTCAGTGCAAGTTGCTTTCAGTTAAAACGGTTCACACACATCTAACTCATTTTCAACATGCTTGTACATCAGCAAGCTTTTAACAAATCAACAATATTAAAGGATTGTGTTGCTTGACTAGAGACAGATGCCAAGTATTAGATTACATGGGCAAGTAAAAGCGACTTCACCAGCACAGAATGATCACGGTTTGAGGGTACAATGTCTTTCAGCCTGGCAGCAGGGTTGGCAAGCTGATTCCAAACTAGAGGACGGTCGAGCTTAGCGAGTTTGACCAGCAATGTCACTTTTGGACACAGATCTGTTGCTACATACAGAGGGCCAATATGCCAGTGCCAACAAAAATACATGCACAAACACACACACACATTTCCATTTGTTGTCAACCGTCACAACGGTGAGTCATCTCTCCAATGGACTACATTAAAAAAAAAAAAATAAAAGGAAAAAAAGGCAGATCTGTCCTCAAGTGCACTGCCCAGCAGCTTTCTGTCCCCTGGCCAAAGCAGTACCACCCTGCCAGGGCACCTTCCTACAGGATTTTTCCCCTCTCCAGCCAGGACAAGATCACTACAGTCTGCCTGCCCTTTGCCTGTCCGTCACTGCTCAGCCATCTGTGAGACAGCCTTCGACTGAGAGCAGCTCACACGGCTGGTCCAGGATGGAGCAAAGAACTTACATATCTAACAGGTGCAAGGAAGACATCTGTGACATTCACATATGCTTCAGCCAATGCCATAATGCAACACGACTCAACAAATGGCCCGTTTTTGTATACGTTGGCTTGAATCCATCAAGTTTTAAATGAAAAATGAAATTAAGTTACTTTTTATTTGTTATTTAATTCAGTGTTGGCATTGCTTCAGGGTTATTTAACAAAACGTAAACTTTTTAAGCTAAATTTCTTCAAAAATTATGAAGATCATGCTTTTATGCCTATGAGCTATCCAAAATGAAGTAGCCCCGTCTCAATATAACTTTGGATGATGTATACCTCTGCTATGATAAACCGCAATATACACAAGTGAAGCAGTGAATCGTTTTACTTACGTGGAGCTCCTTCGGCCATTTCAATGGCTGTGATTCCCAACGACCACAGGTCACTCTGAAACACAAGAGAGGAAACTTCACGTAAGATAGGTCACAAAAATTCAAGATTTCACAGAAAAAAAAGTTTGTAGACATTAGATGACATATTCACCAAGTAAAAAAAGTAGCTAGCTTCAAATGCATCTGTATACCACGGTGTAAACTCTACAACGTCACAGTAGTTAATGTAATTTCAGTTACACATTTTCTTCACACTGAACTGATTTTCATTTTTTTTATCCCATCAAAAACCACTTAATATTAACTCCACATTTCACACTCGCCTTTGAATGAATACAGAACAAATCAGATAGCTATAGTGTTGGAGGAGACTCTACAAAACAAACTCGATATTTCTAATGGAATGCTACAAAATCTGTTTTTCAACATGTAATTTTCAAAGAGATTTTTGCCCAGTGCACCGGTTAATTCCTGAACCTGTTGACAGGTGTGACACAAAGTCATAATTCACTTCAGAACCACAGTGACTGACACCTCCCAGATTCCCTTCTTTATTGTTATTCTCTAGAGAAAAATGTAACCTCAAGTTTGCAAACAACAAACCTGATGAAAACCTGTAGTTTCTCTTCTATGGAAGTCTGACAGATTCTCAAACTATTGTCAGTACAAACAGTCTGATGTATTTCATTGTAACCGGTTGAATGATTCGCTTACATTGCACCTAACACAAAATTAAGCCAGCATGAAAATAAACAGCTTTAAATCTAATTCCCCTCTCAAAACTGATAATCTCTTGACTGTATCGATCAAATGAAATCATAAAATCCCATTTTTAAATTAAGATTTAGGGTGGAAAAAGAAAAACTAATTACAGTAAAAACATTTAATTATAATCTAATTTTAATGAGAATTTAAACATAACATTATTCCCCATTACAAAAAGTATTTTTCCTCAGAATTGTGAGGTTGTCAGGTAGCAAAATAATTTGGACCTTTTCTTTCTTTAATGCCCATTTAATTTCTTAGTTATTATGTCAATGTAGAAAAAATTGGGAACAGGGTTGCAAAAAAAAATCTTAATCTCAAATAAAATAGAATGAAACGGCTAATTCAACTATTTTTGAAAGTCCTTTCACACAGTATTTGTTGAAAAAGGAAAATCCATTGCTAACAGAAGAAGGCCAAACCAAATACAGTACACACTTTTATCATAAGTGCTGTGCATCAAGTCTCTGACATGTCAGCAATTTGATATGACAATATAAATGCAATGCGGCAGGGAGAAAACCACTGCACACAGATGACATTTCATACTGCAATAAAATCACTTTCTCAACATTTGTCTGAGCTTTCAGCTTAACCAGGGCTGAATTTTTAAACATGCATTGAAACAGACTAAAGCCTAATGCTAGAAAGAAACAGGCCAATATTTCCCTGGACAGGGAAGGGGAGGACATTTGCTTATCCTGTTACTGTGACATTATCAAAGCTGCCAGCCGTCGCACGGATCACTGTATTAGCCGGAGTGATTCGTGGATAATGGTGACTAAATTGTTTCCGAGGCGAGTTTATTTGATTTTGATTGCATATCCTCACAAGAGTATTGAATAAATTGAGGATCCGTGATCAATACTCTCCTACCGGCTAAATCACTTCAGACCAATTCGAAATAAGAGCATTCTGTTGTTGTAGAGCAGCATCTCCATCGGCAGCAGCACTTCCACATCCAAAACACATTTGTGTGTTTTCTCATGGTGTGAAACACTTGATTATCACTTCAAGACCATGTAGTATATCATATGATACAGATTATACATGTCTGAGTGAGGAAAGCTTACCTTATAGTCATACGTGGCTTCAGGATTCTCATCACACGCAATGACCTCTGGTGCCATCCAATAAGGGGTGCCGATGAAAGTGTTCCTGCGGCTCACGGTGCGGTCCAACTGTGCACTCACACCGAAGTCCACTGGGATTCAGATGAAACAGACACAGAGGAAACCAGTCTGATCAGTGTTCTAACCAGGTGTTAAAAACCATCTTTGTTCTGACAAGTGAAAGGACATTTTGTCAGTCACTAAGTTTCTATTTCTGCTGTGTCAACGTGCGGTCACATTTACTGTCGTTTGACAAAATTTCACAGGCGAAATCCCGTAATTTCAAAAGGAATCCACAAAGACGTGTGTAGCAGGTGGGCAAAAAACTTCACTTCACAAAAAATTTCACATGGGCCAAGGCTACAGCTGCTGCAACTTTGATTGGTGCCAAACATTCTGTCAAGAAAGTTGACTTCCTGTGAAGTACTGGATTACATAAAAAGCCTGTTTAACTAGTCATGCTAAATTAAACCAAAAGATGCAATGAAATGTGAACGCCTATGCTTTCAGGTAATTGCAGTGCCAGGACACACGAATGGGGCGGGAGCATTCATAATTCTTGTGAGAGCCAAATATTCTAAGGGTTCTATATTCTAGCTGAGCTAGATTAATGTGACCGTTAACAGATTGAAGTTGAATCAGAATTTGCATCTGGGTTCATTACCCCAGTGAAGGTGGTTCGTTTTCTGACAAATGTTGCAAATGGAGCAAATGGAAACCAAATTGACTACATTTGAATGCATTGCATTGCTGACCATGTCCGGGTTTCTCGAAGTCAACATAGTTTACCGTCACTCACACAGCCGCTGTATTAGAAACACCCTCATAACAGTGTTAACTATTTTTTTGTAATTTGATGAAAAAGTAATACAATACTAAGTATGGTATTATAAATGTACATGCATTAAAAAAAAAAAAAAAAAAAAAACTTTACTATGCTGATCACAGCCCATGAAAAGAGTCCATTAATTCTCAGCCACACTTTGACATATGTATCATATTTACTTTGTTATTCCTTTTTAATTCAAAACATTCACAAACTTGTTACCTATATCATGAAATATTATATATATAAATATTATAATATAATATATAATTAATATAATATAATTTATATAATATATGATCGTTCAAACACCTTTTAATTATCGTGCAAGTTGATATAACGTGCAATGAGTTTGCACCGCAATTCAGATCTGTCAGATTTATATCACCATTTACATTAGATTTACCTCAATAAATTCATCCATTTTCCCCGAAATACATAAAAGTAAGTGGCCAGTGATCTGGGAGAAGAATAAAGTAAACTTTATTGGTTCATACACAATGTGTATCTGACATGAATAAAACATTGTCAAATTATAATTGAAAGGATTTTTAAAAAATCGCAGCTTCCACAGACATATGGAATTTTAATTAAACTATAAAGGTCTTTTTTATATAGCCTAGTATATATATGTATTATACAGCTCCATCTGAATGTCTGAAACCTCCAATAAACATTATCCAGTTAAAAACACTGAATAGATGATAAATAAATGTATTAAAAGCGTGAAAGCGCGTTTGAATTTAGCAGTGATACACTGAACGTTCTAATCACACCGATGTGATTGTATACGCATTAAAGGGTTAAAATCAATCCAGTTTCAGTGGTGGTGGTGGGGACAAATTGAAATCGAGGGGGCACAAATCAGATCTGAGGGTGCAATGCCCCCCTTTGTTCCCTTGTGGCGCCGGGGGTGGGTAATCGGCCTCTCCTCACATTGCAAAATGTAATGAGATAAAAACAAATGTACTCAGGGCAGATAGAGACAAAAAGATTTGCTTCGAAAATCTTCTTTCATAAGCCGAAACATTCGGCCTTGAGCATATTTAGGAAATCTGCTAGAATAGCACTGTCAACTAAAGAATGATCAATAATTTACCCCACACTGGCTTATTGATTTACCTCTGATCCACCCTACTCTGTTTCACACTCAATGATAATTTCCTCACTGAGTTCTAAAGGGGGCGCCGCTAAAGGACAACAGCGCATTAGCATTGCTGGGCCGTGCTTCTCTCGCATTCCTTTGCTTTGAAACCTCCTCTGCACAGTCACAGCGAGGACTGTGAATGCTATGTAAAGTTATCTGAGCCTCAGGGCTGCGATCTTACCTAGTTTGACCTCAGCGTTCTCTGTTAGCAGCACGTTCTGGCCTTTGATGTCTCTGTGGATGACTTTGTGATGGTGGAGATGAGTGAGCCCCTGGCAGAGAGACAACATGAATTAGGAGAGAAAAAGTAGGATAGTAGAATGGCAGAATCTTTCATTCACAAATTAGGTTGGGCATGAGTACCGTTGATTAAAACACTAAATAGGTTTCACCAAAGTTTTACATTTAAAACCTAAAACATTTTGTGAAGTGTTTTTTTTCCCTGAACAGTTCATGTTGCAATAACATACACCTAGTGAAAAATAAATATACCAAAATGTATTTGAAATACATTTATTTCATGCCAAGTGTACTGCAAGTACATTATGATACATGCACTTAATATAAATACCCTGAAATTGTACTTTTGGTATACTAAATTGATATATTGGAACAACTAATTTTGTACTTAGTTATCCTTAAGTAGTGCTGAGGTCCAAGTATAGTTATACTTAAGTGTGCTAAAATGTAACCATTGCAAGTATACTCTAGGTACACTTTAAATCTCTTGCATTTAAAGACTAATATTATACAGTGATCATACTATCCTTACTAATAATGATATTAAAACATTTTAGGCTTACTATTAAGAAATGTGCACTGAGCAATAAAGAAGTCCTCCAAATAAAGTTAAATTATAATATTTATATCAGAAAGTCTCAAACGATATGTCAGTAAATATACTGTTGTATATTATAAGTGTATAATATAAGTGAGTTGTAGTATACTTACTATGAAAAAAATACATTTTGGTGCAGGTACATTTTTTTTCGCTAGGGACATTAAGCATGCCTTGAAAATATAGTTGACAAACTGTTGACAGAAAATCTTTATTATATAAAGATCCTCAAGTAGTTCTAAGTACTTTTCTTCTTCTTCTGTGGAACACAAAGAGATTCATGCTCTATATTTAAAGTCTTTTGAATGCATGCCATATACACTGCCTTTCAAAAGACCCCAAACTTTTGAATGCTAGTGTAATTGATTAGAGTGCTGAAATACACTTTGAATACAAGACGAAATGTACGGTTTACTTTCTTGGTGTTTTCTATCATTTATTTTTTCTATACAAATGCGACAAAAAAAAAAAAAAAAAAAAAAATCTCCTTTTGTGTTCCAGAGTAAAAAATAACAGGATATAGGTTAGACTTATTCCCCCATTTTGTTATCTACATAACACTTTTTAGGGCTGTAAGGTTTTTTTTCCTGGTCAAAAGTAGTGATCTATAGTCATCAGCTGGTCTATGTGGTTGCCCAGGTGGAATATCAGCCAGAAGACCGGGTAAACTACCTTAGCCAAGTTGGTTTAGACTGGTAAATCACCTAAGCCGATTTTTCCAGCAGGGAAAACTAAATAAAGCACAAAGACTTGAGTAGTTACCCTGAGGATCTCTCTGCTAATGTAGGCGGTCCAGTCTTCCCTCAGCGAGTTGCCCTTGGTGTTCTTGATCAGGTCTGTCACCGAGCCTGCGCCACAGAACTCCATCACCAGCTGTAGAAGAGACGACAAGTCACGTCTTGCAAAATCAAAACATTTTTGTTGTCTTTCACACAGTTCCTTAAAGACCATTAAATTGAAATGAGATTTATGGCTTTTAGTCTATATCTATGATAGCTTGGAGTCATATATACTGAGCAAGAAAGACACTTTCAACTGCTTTTTTTCCCCAGTAAATTTCTTATTATGTGTAAATATTAGTATGAACTAGGGTTGGCGATAGGCGATGCCATCATCCATTGCCGATGGCTGACAGACATCCCGATGTTGAACGGTAGCACCATTTTACTAGTTTCTACTTGAAGTGAGCAGCACGCCAAAACAGCTTGCGGAACACACCACAAGTATTCGGGATTGTTTGTGGTAATGATATTTCAGCGCCATATCCTCTAGTATTTTTATCCAAAGCCAAACGAGTGAGTTCCCCCTTTCTCCAGACGTGCGCCACATTAGCGTTGCGTGTCCACTGGTGTGGAGCAGAGCGAATGTTTTTATGTCATTCCAAAGGAAGTTGATCTTAACGCTCAAACGCGAATAATATTGGTGACTCATCTCGGACTACACAAAATCTTGACCAATTAAATGCTCTTTAGAATGAGAACATCACTTCCCCTAATATTACTCTTCAACTTCAATATGTTCCATTTCAATAGGAAATATGTAAACAAGAAAGAAAACAAAGGGTCTTAAAACACTTTCAATGTCTCAGCCTCCCTGAACATCACATCAGTGCAGTTGTCCCATTTAATCTTATTTTGCCCTTGTTTGCTATTTGCTTATCAAAAATATATTAGAACAACCTACCTAAACTGCAAACAATCCCAAACAAAACCCGAACAAACAAACAGCACAATTGGAATTGCCTGCTTTAATCAGCCCATTACTTTTTCATGGGATTCATGGGATTACGCCCCATTGAGCACTGGGTGGTTTTTATTATATATTAAGACAGAGAAAGGAAAGTCCCTCAGATCATTAAGATAACATGATAAATATTGCAGCATTCAACACAAACACCCAAGTTGGGACATTCAAATGGAGGGCATAAATCTTTGAGCATTGCTCAACCGCAGGCTGGGAAAGAGAGAGAGAGAGAGAGTGTGTGTGAGTGTGTGTGTGGAAGCTGTCCATTAATATGCATGTGGATGCTGGGATAAATGTAGCAGACAGGAGGAAAGGCCTGTCACCATCGTCATGCGCTGAAGATCTGATCCTCTCCTAACAGTCCATGTCTCTCAGACCCAGGATGTGCAGTGTTTAAAAGGCTGCATCACTCAGGTTTAATTGGATCTAATTTGGCCACAACTTGCTGGCAAGCACAGGAGATCAGCCGGGACTTTCACTTTAATATCTGATGTGAATCGCATTTAAATCTCGAAGTGCATGCCTTGTCTGACCGCACAAAACACCAACAAAAACAAACCACATTATTTGGAAGAATTAGTTATAAATCAAGATTAGTAATGCTTCTGCTTGAAAATGGTGGGAAATGTGAACGTTTGCTGAAATAGGGACATATTAAAGAAATTGAGTTTACATGTAGAATATAGTTTGAGGCATTCCTAGAAAGCCTAGTGATTCTGTTTGAAAACTGAGAGAATTTTACGCCACAGAATGAGATGAATAGAAAGAACGCAATAATACTTCATTCAAACTATAACTCAAGTGACTGTCAAATCCAATTTGTGTTTCTGAAACGTCTATGGAAACTTAATTGAAGTAAAAGTGCATCTCTTTTTTTTTCCAGCCGTCATAATTATTTGTACTAAGGGGATGGGTAATTCCTCAGATGCAAAAGTTGATATTGCTGTAATACAGATAAGCCCATATTACAGTAGGAGCGTGTTAGTTAATCACTGCCCATTAATCTTTGCCCGTTTGTTTTCCCAGGTGGAGGCAGTGAACTCTTACGGAGGAAAACTGGATTTGTTCTCATGAAAAGGGCAACTGACAAACAACCACAATACACCGTTAAAGTACAGAAATCTGTGAAAATTTGTTTTGAGAAACATTATGAAGCCCTCACATTTAAACACCTAACTAAAGGAATTTACTCGGCATATAAGCTATATTTAGTTGGACGCAAATTAAAATAAAAAATACTACACAATACATAGGGTTTGATCGTTTAAAACATTAAAATACATCTTTCCAGGACCAAAAAAAAAATATTCCATCATGAAACTGAAGCTGTGATACAAGCAACTCATTAAATAGTTAAAATAAGCTACAGTCGGTAGAACTGTTAACTATCAAGCGATGCTACAAGGTTACTTGCTACAAAATAGCTAGTTACTGCAACAGCAACAATATTTAGAAAACAAATACCTCTATAATGCTATGCTGCTTACGGTTTGTTACTCAAAACCAAATGAACATAATACACCAGTTGTGGGTATGGAAATTGCTGCCAAAATGTAGCTAGGCAGCTTAGCTGATCCTCAGACCCTCCGATTTATCCTTATTCTGTTGTAATTGGAAGTGACTTGTGCTTCTAGCTCCTCTAATCGCACTTCAGCGGAGAGTGTCCTGTCTAGTCACGAGCCCTTGAGCACAGCCCTCAGGTTCAAATACTCTATGTTAGAGATGTGTGCTCAACCACACAACAGCCACTCAAGCTGGCTGCCTCTGGAAATGGCCTTCAGTTAAATAAGGAAACACTTTACATTATTCAGTTCTCTGAAACTAAACATTTGCTTCTGAGGCCAGAATGCCTTAAGAAATGTGAAGTTCAATCAAGGATAAATCCATTGTTGTATGAACAGTTGAAGTTAAGCTTAGTAATATAGAGGTCTAAGCAAATCATAATCCACTTATGACATTAAAAAAAACCCATCGACACAAATAAACATCATGTGCTGCTTGACCTCTTTAATACTTTATGAATCACAAGAAACTGTCTGGGATGCTATAAATGAGGAAGAATGAGATCAATTGAGTACTGCTGAGGCGGCTGTGTTTTGGATGATGGTGCTTCTCTATTTTAAGAAACAGAATCATTTCCACAGACTAATCACACCAAACTGTATGTGATTGTATTATGAATATATATGTGCACACACACACCATAAATACATAGGAGCATGTACACATACATATATACACACACATATACACACCAATTTTGTGTAGGAAGCAGCAATTTAAAAAAAATGCAAAAAAGTCCCTATGATTAATATAACCTACTGATGATCAGCTTAAAATAAAAAGTACTACAAAATCCTTACACAGCAGATGTAGAAAACACATCAGAAAATTATTAGTAATCAGAAGTTATAAAAAGATTTATAAAGTATTTGTCCATGACCTAATTAATGTTCATTAGCTACACCTTTATTTTGTGACACCATGAAATAGGTCACCCTCACGTCTGTTAACCAACAAGAATTTTTAGTCAACCTTACTTTTTGAACCAGCACTCTAACAGCTAGTCCAGTACTAACCAGCAATAATCTGCCCAGAGTAACGTGGAAATTGCATGCTAGTGTAAGCTGGTGTTTTTCCAAAAGGGCAGGCTTTCATTGCCTTACGTCCTCTTCATCAGTCGGAATAGAATGTGCAATGTGCTGCAAACTAATCTTTGTGCGCTTGGACAAAACTGAGGGAGTAATTTATAGGCTTCAAGCTTAATTTGAAGTTCACAGCACTAACTGCTTTTAAGGCCAAGTTGGTGCAAGCAATCGTAAAATAGAAAGCGCTTATGCAAAAGCAGCACTGAAGCTCAGAGTTCCAGAGTGAATGGACTCCCTTGGAAACATGCACGCCAACTACCTGACAAGCAGGCCAAAATTGAATGTGAGTTTCAGTCACTTGGTCATGCTAAGAGCTTCTTTCCCAATCTGTATGTCTTTCTGATTTTGATTGACAGGTCAGAGGGAATATTGAAGAGGTTTGTGGCCCTCGAGTCTTGCAGCAGTGGGAATGTCACCGTTCATGTGAAAGGTCTGCCCATTCAAGAGCTGCCACTCAACGCTGAGATGCGTCACAAATGCTTTTCATTTCCTGCGATGTCTATCTTTATTGGTGGAGCGTTCCATCTGCGTGCCCCTGTGTGTCCCTGCAGCCGCTGATAAACAACACAAATTACCCTGCCACTATCAGACCTGTCCAGTCTTTCTACTGAGGAAGACAAGGGAAATGGTCAGAGGGGGGGGAAGAAAGTTTGTATGAGAGGAAAATATTGACAGGAGAAGAAGAAAGTAGAGTGGAAGATAGACTGAAAGAATAAGTCTAGACAGCAGACATAGAGAAAAGCCTTTCTGACCTTACACACATACATACATATATATATATATATATATATATATATATATATATATATATATATATATATATATATATATATATATATATACGTGTGTGTGTACAACGTGTGTGTGTGTGTGTGTGTGTGTGTGTGTGTATATATATATATATATATATATATATATATATATATATATATATATATATATATATATATATACACATATATATGTGTGTATATATATATATATATATATATATATATATATATATATATATATATATATATATATATACACACACACACATACACACAATCACATATACATAATACACATATACATACATATATACATATATATATATATATACATATATATATATATATATGTGTGTGTGTGTGTGTGTGTGTGTGTGTGTGTATGTATGTATATGTATATATGTATGTATATGTGTATTATGTATATGTGATTGTGTGTGTATGTGTGTGTGTGTATATATATATACACACACACACGTTGCATTGGTCGAACATTACGATCACACAACTGTGATGAAAAACTGATGAGTACATAAAAATCAAGAGACATTCTGTTACTTTATAAAGTCCTTAACTTTTCCAAGCACAGAGCACCATTAACTCTCCATGACAATAAGTCTGTAGGCGAGATAACGGTGCTTTGATTCCTGTTCATCAATGTTCATTCAAGGCCCATTTAACATACACTTCCCCACGGGCCCATAAAAGACCACGTACACACAGGGCAGTGTGTGTGAAGCACAGATGGATACACTCCCTCCATTTCCACTGGCACATTGAGGCACAGTACTCACCCACAGCTGGTCGTCCACACCGGGAGGGTTCTTTTTAATGAAGGCACCATAGTAGGTGGCGATGTTCCTGTGGTGAGAGTATTTCTTCAGCATGTTGATCTCAGCTTTGATCTCCTCCTCTTCCTCCTGTCAAGACAAATGCAGCAAGGGATCATGGGATAGCTCACACTCCGCACTCTCTAAAGTAAAGCTCGAGGCCTGTGGGACCACTCTGGTGACCTATAATAAGGTCTGATGGCCCACTTACAGATGCAGGTACTTTTACATGAAGTAGAGAGTAGGAAGGAGGGGAGAGAGCACAGGATTAGCTCTTGGCCCAAAGAATTACATCTTGACTGGAGTGTCCCTCTGGGAGCCCCTCTGGACCCCCACTCAATGATCTCTTCTCAAGAACATGCTGGATGCTGCTGATGAACAGCAATTTGAGCTAATGACAACTCTCTTCATCTGCTCTCTCATTCACTACAGGTCAAACAGTAATTTCCAGGAACAACCCATCCTGATGATTACAGAGTTCCCACTCGACCAAAGAATTTCCATGACTTATCTATGCATTTGTGTTTACTGGATACGGATTTTAAAAGTCATGCACAAAAAAAATCCAATTTCAAACCAATTAATTATTAGGCATGAATGATATTTGTACCATATTTATTTCTTGACATTGCAGATTTAATTTATTGTTATTGTTGATATTACATATTGAATAATGTTTATTTCCTCTATTTTTGCATTTAATTTACCTTTACTGTCATGTAATTTGTGTTGTCGAAAGTACTGACTTCGGTACAAAGTCGGTACTGAAATTTCAAAAATGTGATGCCAGTATTTCCCCGTAGCATTTTGAGAGCTGTTGAGCCGATTCTTAAACGCCTCTGATTGGCCATTGAGTTCACGTGCTCAACAGATATGTCTGTGATTGGCTACAATGCTAGTATCTTCACATTTTTAAAATTTCAGTACCGACTTTGTATTAATAAGTTAATCTTTAAAAACACTAATTTAATAACACTGCTAAATTTAATTTATACAGCACATTGTGATGCCTAAAATCAGTGTTTAATATATATATATATATATATATATATATATATATATATATATATATATATATAAAATTTTAAAATTCTCTGCTTATTCCACTTTTGCGTAGAGTCCATGCAATAAGGTGAATTATAAAATGTGTCTCAAAACCTACTATACTGCCAACCCAGACAGTGTTTTGGAGCATCACAGGCCTTTTACAAACACTCAAAATGATGTCTAGGAAGGCAGCCAAATAGGTTTTATAACCACCACCACCACAGTGCATCGTACATAGTAAAAGGGAAGACTGTTCGTCCTACAAAACAATGATTCTTGTATCGTGCTAATCAAGTGTTATTCACCCTGAAATAACAGGGGGCAACCACAGGCCATACAGTAAATACAATGGTGGCCAGTGAAATCATAACAGCTTGTGAACTGAATTCGTTATGGCATTTTAAATTCTACAACAGCTTATTAAATGCTAAATTGACTTTAGATTAAAAATAAAAAGAGAGATTGGAAAAATCTGCGTTAAAAAGAGCAGACGTGACTGAAATACTGCAAGTGATTAAAAAAATTATGCCCAATTCATAAGCTATCAATGGAGCCAAATAACTGCCATTTCAAAAAACTCTACTTTAAAAACACAGAAATCATAGCCTGATCTTTCCTGCTCTATTATAAAGCGGGATGCTAAAAGGTTCTTAGGAAGACGTCTAAATCATCCAGAGAACTAATGAAGGTAAAAACTAAGCTTAGAGGATATATGGATTTAATAAAACGTCAAAAATAAGGCCAACTAAGCCTAAAATAAACCTGCAGATCTTAGCTGAGGACTCTTCAAGAGGTTTTTGACATCTTGTCAGTGAAAGACCTTCAGAGTATATTTAAAGAGGTCAAGATAGAAAATACAATGGAAAAGAAACTCACCCCTGTGACATCCATGCACTTGATAGCAGCCAGTTGTCCTGTTTTGACATGACGACCCTGAAGAGAAACAAACATATGGTTGGGTTTAGGAAAAGATTCAGAACTTGGTATATTATTGCGACTTCTTCACGCCTGTGAAACAAACAAACAATCCACACCTAAATATTCAATTAATATATTTACAGTATCATATTATTCTAACTTTGGACATAAAAAAACAAGCAATAATTTCAACCCAAGATCACAAATTATGTCCTTAGAGAAGAGTGCTACGCTGGAATACAAGCAAAAAATATGAAATACTAAAATGAGGCTGTTTTTGTGAACATTTTTAATGGTTAAGCATTTTTGTGTTTTTATCTAAACAAATACACCCTGAGAAAATGTCTCACAGATAAACTATTGTTCTATAATTGGCAATTAATTACAGTAAAAGAGAGGCTTTGTTGACATTAATAGAGTAGGTTACACCCAAAACTAATTTGATTACTCCTCTAAAAGGTAATAAAACTCAACGAGCACGTTTGTTTTGTTAAAAATTTTGTTCTCTTAACCACGTTTTTTTTAAAAATAGCTGGACCTAATACCTCATTCCATCACCATGCGATTTCTGTCTATTTAAAGGCACTGAAATACATCTGTTTAAAGATAAAGGAATTTAAGGCATGTTAAGTCTGACTTGATATCTATACTGTTCTTCAGTTTAAGTATAAACATTTGCACTAGGTACAATGCAGTTCAAAAGTTTAGAGTCTGCAATATTCTTTAATACTTATTGTAATTAGTTTCACAAAGGCGGCATTTATTTGATCAAAAATACAGTAAGAACAGTAACATTATGAAATACTATTACAATTTAGAAGATTTGTTTCCTAAATTAATATATTTTAAAGTAAGAAGTAAAAAGTAAGAAAGTAAGACATATATTCCTATGACAGCAAAGCTGAAAACTGGAGTAATGATGCTGAAAATTCAGTGTCACATCATCCTTCAGAAATCATTCTAATTTGCTGGTTTGGTTCTCAAGAAAGATTTATAATTTTAAGGGATGAATTTCAATGTAAACTGTGACATCATTTATTCATATACTCTCATATTTTTCCAAACCTGTATGAGTTTTGACTTGCATTGCATTTTTTTCCCTCCCATGAAAGTCAATGACTACCGTTAACTGTTTGGTTACCAACATTCTTTGAAATATCTTCTTTTGTGTTGAACAGAAGAATGAAACTCATGTGATGACACTTTAATTTCTGGGGAACTATCCCTTCAAACATTATTGACGTCATTAGTTTAATTGTTCAAAACCTTTTTATTGCTTGTCTTTAAACGCTTGTTTTAAATGAACTTTAAATATTTCACATTTATTATTGATATATACATTTATTTAAAAAAAAAAAAAAAAACTATAAAGTTTAAACAGTATAAGTTTCCCTCAAGTATCTGTTCTCCACTTTGAATTGCTATTATAAACGCACAGAGACAACTGGTAGTTGACTGTACTGACTCTTTATCATGGTCATATTTCTCACTTTAATAGCTACAAAGCAACTCATTGGCTCAGTATCATTAAATCACCCATAGAACCTTGTTAGTCTAAGCACAGGTCAACAATGAAATATGCACACGCAACTCCAAAAATCACAATCACATGGAGGTTTACAGTCGAGGTGGTCTGTCGCTGAGTCACAAGGAGGTTTTGTTCATAATTAAGGTAATTGGAGTTCAAGTTGTGTCAGAACAGTTAAACCCAGATTTCACTGTTGACTAGAAGTACTTTTTTGTTTTTTACACAGAGAAAAAAAAAAAGCACTGGCTTCCCTAATACAGGAATATGTGGTATATCTTCATCCCCCCTTTGCTGATTAACACGTTAGACCAAGATTCACAACTAACATCACATCAACTGGGAGTTTGGGTAGAACTGGTTTTTAGGTATGAACTGAAATGAATAAAAAAAAATTCAAATTGGCATAAGTTGAGTAGTTTGCACCACTGGAACATTACGGTTGTCAAATATCCAATGTTTAGTTGCTTACATTTTATCTAACACTCATTCACCATTAAACACTAAAGCACCATGCTGGTATTTTTGAGAACAGCAAAGCCCGCCTTCTTTGATTTGATTGGCCATCTCAATCAATTTTTAAAAGTTTGTGTCAAATATTATCAAATAGACATCACAAATGTCTAACCTTTGGATCTCAGAATCGGAATGGAAAAAATGTAGACTTTTGTTTTGATAGAATACAGTCATTGAAGACGTCCTTTGAAGTTAAAGGCAGATGTTTATGTTGCAAGTCACAGACTGGACTGATGAAACGCATAGCTACATTACAGTTACAGCGTGAAAAATTATTTAAACCTATAACATTTTTATTTCAAAATTCTGACTTTTTCTCTTGCATTTTCGTGTATATATGTCCCAGTTCGGATGTAACTCGCAATTGTGAGTAATGAGAAATGAGATTCTCCCAATTCTGTTTTTCCTTTTAAGAATTGTGACATATAAACTCAGATTTGCAAGGGAAAAAAGTCAGAATTGTGAGATATAAACTTGAAATTAACTTTATTCCATGGCTTCCATTGACTGCTTTTGCAGAATTGCAATTTTCCACCCACAAAAAATACATCTCCATTTGCAAACACAAAACAGACCAATTGGGGGAGGCAATAATTTGCCCTCCTCAATGTCTATGGTAGTTATGGGCCTGCTTCCTGTTAAAACAATGTGTCTGGCCTTGTGTCGCCTCAACTATCTGACACGTCCTCTTCCTGATGTACCAGCATTGTGACATCCTTCTCCACGGCATTAGCCAATCGACAGGCGGCACTCATATTAATTAAATCTCAACAGCTATTACCTTGACACTTAGCAACACGCCCCCCTCCTCCCCACCTTGCTTCAGACACCAGACAGATAGAGGGATAGAGATGGCATAGAGGAAGTAAACAGAGGTATCAAAGAGGAAGATATCTTGACAGTTTAATGTCAGGAGGAAAGGAAATCAGAATAGCTCTTTAGAAATGCTTAGCCTGAGATGCAGAATTCATCATAACAAGATGACTGTCCTTGACTATTTATTGTAAGTCCAAAAGAGATTGTCAGGCCAATGACAAGACCACCTTAGAGGCCCCATTAATGGCCAAATATTCAACTCATGCACAGTCCCTTACCATAGCATAATAACTGTAGCTTCACATACACACACACACACATAGAGAGAGAGCAGATGGGCAAGACAGTGCCGCTTTTCAAGGCCTCAGTGAATAGATTCGGCTGTCATTCAAATGAAAAATCCAATCCTCTTTTCTTCCAAATTGAACATGGAGAGTTATTTTACCATCAGCAGGTGTTCAGCCATTGATTTCAATCCAGAACCTCAAGAACATGCCATCTACAACTAAACAAAGACACTATAAACTCTTGACAGAACCGGTTTCATCTCAGTAATACAAAATATTCTCACCTCATAGACACCGAATTGCTCTGCATTGCATTATATGTGAGCTTCATGAAGTCAGCACAGAGTCTGTGCTTTCATAATCGCAATTCCATTCAGCCATTGGTCTTTGTGACCTAGATCTGCAGTAACAGCCCGCATGAATGAGGATTATTGGATTTAAAAACATATCTTATGAATGCTGTATACTTGAGTATATTCCTAGCGCTCTGACTCCTAATGGCATCGCTCAACACTAGGTTACAAACAGGAATAATAATAGAATCGCTCGCTCTCTGCCAGAGTAAACAGAGCAGGAATGAAAGAGGGCGATGAAGATTAATAGCACTCGTTCCGCGAGGCTCCGTAACACATGGGTCTGCTTCCTCCGATCCTACTCCTGAAATTACCACAAACTTCAAAAGCTAATAGAAATAACAGACTATACGAATATGATAATTATTCAGATCTCTGAAACATGGCATCAATGTAGCATGGCAATACCATCACTGAATCATCGTACCACCACGGTTCTGATGACATTCCTGACATCAGCACAAAAATAAAATATGATGCATGTTACATCAACTGCATCAGTGTGAATGTTACCGGAGCTACAGCATTACCTTCATACAGTTACGGAGTACATAAATAGCTCCCATAACAACCGTGTAAGTGGGTGTTTACAGGCTCTGCTTGATGAGTGGATGACTTACATGTTTCTCCTTTGTCCTCCTGTACTTGCTTTGAATTTTCCTTGTCAGCTTGGTAAAATTATTGACATAAATGAGGTTGATGAAATTGCAAGAATGATTGTGAAAGTCTTGGTAAATATGGGCTGAAAATTACTACAGCAAGTGTCATGTTTTCACTTATTTGCCATTATTTTCCAGTGAAAGCGTTCATGAAATGTACCGTCCAGTACAATTATAATATTTGTATAGTTTCCAGCTATTTTTGCAAATATTTTTGTAAAGATAATGATCGATGAAAAAAATAAATAGTATTTAAAATATTGGTAGCACTTTATTTTACAGTCCGCATGTATATACTACGTACGTATTATAGCAATTGCAATAACTGCGTTATAACTAGGTGCTAACAATGAACCGAGCGCTAAACCTAGACATGTAGTTTCCTTATGTTACCAGTACCTTCTTGAGTAAGTACACTGTAAGTACATATACTATAAAATACAGTGTAACCAAAATATTTATAGTAAAAAAAATAATTACGATTATATAATAAACATTTATATATTTATGTGGCTAAAATGATGAAAAATACATGCATAGAGATAATATAGATATAGAAGTTCAACATTCAGATTCCCTAATTAGCAACGGAGACCCGATATTGAATTTGTCATTATGAGGCTGCCACAACATGTCAGATTTCCAGCTCACTTCTGCAGTTTCAGTGACAGCCAATTGCAATTTGCCTACAGCGCAAGTGAAGGCATCTGCAGACAAATGTTGCAGTTCTACAGTCTCACAGCCTTATTCTGCAGCATTACATGTTTGAGTTAGCGCGGGGACAACAGACAAAGGGCTCCAGAGGTGAGATGACAGGAATCGCCCGCAGTGTCAGGGAAACAACTGGGTTTAATGAGATAGCGCGACTGTTTGAGATGTAAGAGAAGCGTGCATCTCTCCTCACTCCATTCCTACTGAAACCAATTCGCTAGTGGCTTCTCCGCATGGCTGCAGAGGCGCAGTGCAAGGTGAGCTTTCCTGATAAGACTAAATTGACTCTTTGAGCTCTCTTTCGACTGGCCCCCAAACTGCCGCCACCGCCAAATCGCACCAGTGCAAACTTCTGACCTCTCAGGTAAGCACAAACTAAAAAACATTTTATAGATACTATGAACAGATCCACTATTGGAAAATAAAGCCGCCTGCCTATATTTTGCTAATATTGAGCATTTAAACACTGCCAAGCTTATTCAGTGTTTGCAGCAGTGCTGAGCGGGGGAAAAGCGTGCACACCAGCCTGCTCCAATCTGTCATTTCACAGCAGCTGATCAGCAAAACACTCCACAAAGTAATAAAGTGCCACATAAGGGTTGCAAAAAGCCAGTCAAAACATTCTGAGCTACACACCAATGAGAGGAAAGTTACACCACATCCAAAGACTGTGGTTTACCATACACTGTGAGGAGTAAGCAGAACTGAGAGGGATATTCTAATTTATGCTCTATGGGAGCTGAGCGGCAAGAGCTTTGTGGGATCGATGGTGGAGTACAGCAAGCGCGTCAAAGTTGAGAAGTGATCAATGTCATGCAAATGAGTTTCAGTGCACACCGTCACACATTTCTAGATTTAAATTCAGATTTCAAATTCAGTTTGGATGTTTTCAATGTGGCTACACTGTGGCTGGGTAAACAAAAATGTATTAAACTGACATTGTATATCCAAAAATAGATTTTTCTGATAATTGAAAAAATATTTTGGTAGGGCTGCACAATTGGACCAAAATCAAAGCTGGAGAATCTCACGCAGCCAAAATGGCAATTGACAGTAATAATGTTCGGAGTCAGACCGATGGAGACTCAGGAAGAATGAATTTAGAATGAATCTGGATGTTTCTGAATAGTTAGTGGATAAATTTATGTAGTTGTTGTGGAGTTGATTCAACTGATCGACTAGCATGTGCCGTCATGTTAATCTTTTGTGCAAATCCAACATTGAATCGACCATCGTTTGAGAAGCAGTCCAACGTAAAATGACAACACGGCAACAACACAACTAGTAAGTAACACTACAACTACAACAACTCTTCTTCTTCTCTAAAGCAGCCCAACATGGCCTCACCCCCTTTGTTGTGAGCTCCTGTGGGCAGGGTTTATGTAAATTTTGGGGTTTGTGATGTCACCAACCCAGGAAGAAGCTTGTTGTAATCCCTATACCAGCCACTTGTTGTAGTCCTTAAAAAGCGATTTCTGTAAAAAAAAAAAAAAAAAAAATACCTCCCTTTGCTTTGAACTTTGTAACTTTGCAAATGTTGTTTATGTTCAAACAGCAACATTACACACTGACTAAAAAGTTAAAAAAAAAAGTGAATCAATCAAGAATGCCTTTAAACCAAACCATTTCTCTGCAAAAAAATAAATATTTTGCAGAACAACTGTAAAATTACATTACTAATGAAAGACCAGAGTGACCTTTGTGGGAGAGTAAACTTTAAAAAAAATAAGTCTCCAGGAGTCAGAGGCAACACTGATTAGAATGACAGAAATTCAAAACAATAAACACTTCAATAAATACAAAAGCAGTAAACACTTCAGCAGCAGCTGCTGATTATAATTCAATATATGTCATTATTTAAAAAAAAAAAAAAAAACACTTCAGCATAAAAACATCTCATTTCTAGTCTCCAAGTATTGCTGTAGAATCAATAAAGCTAAACAAGTTGAAAAGTCCACTGACGTTCACTGGACAAGTTTTAATGAACGCTGGGAATGCAATCACTCTTTTCCGTCACCCTCAAACAACCCCTCATGGGATTCGAGCATCATCCAAGAGTGCTAAGAAATAAAGCCATGGCAAATAATTGAACACAATGTTTTTTTTGTTTTTTTTCTCCCAGCTTGCAATCAGCCTATAATCAGTGGGTCTGTCTCTCTTCTGCATACCAATTCAATTACAAAGCCCATTGAGGGCCATTAAAATGCAAGCGGCTCCCCATACAGTAGCCTAGCAACAATTACAGTAAGCAGTGCAGTCCACCGGAGGATAAGAACTGCTGATTGCTCCTCTTTTGCTCATCTAGGCTGATAAACAGAGCTCATGGAACGCTGCCCTGCTGGCCAGTTGGCACAGTTTGCTCTGAGCTAAATTAAGTTCAGACAGTTTGTAGACACTTTGAAATGTTGTCATCTAAGCCACTGCTGAAGAAAACTGAAAACAACGACAATGTTTCATTTCTCATTCAGCCAAATGGTTACTTTACAAGCTTTTTCTATGCAATATTAAAGGGTTAGTTCCCTCAAAAGTGAAAACTCTGTCATTTATTACTGACCCTCAAACCTGTAAAACCTTCGCTCATCTTAGGGAACACAAATTAAGATATTTTTGATGAAATCCATGAGCTATCTGGCTTCGGATAGACAATAACCACTTTCAAGACCCAGAAAGATAGTAAAGACCTTGTTAAAATAGTCTATGTGACTAGAGTCTGCGTTCTGATGTAGAACACGAAAGCGCTGCACTGTATTTACTACGTCAACTGCGTAGGAGACTGACACGGAAGAGAAGAAATTGTTGAATAAAGTCATTATGTGCGTTTGCTTTTTGCGCACAAAGTATTCTCATTGCTTCATCACATCAAGTCTGAACCACTGTAGTCATACTGACTATTTTAACCATGTCTTTACTACCTTTCTGGGCCTTGAAAGTGGTTGTTGTGTTGCACTCTATCGGAGGCCAGAAAGCTCACGGACTTCATTAAATATTTTAATGCGTTTTCCGAAGATGAACGAAGGTCTTACGGGTTTGGAGCAACATTAGGGTAAGTAATTAATGACAATTCTCATTTTTGGGTGAACTAACCCTTCAGATAATTTTTCTCAGCACATCTCCACAGGAGAATGTGTCCATTTTGCAATTAATTCCACTGGGATTTCAATTAAATCCACTGGGCAAATGAAGGGAGTGTGTTTGAGCTGCTGTGTTCAAATCCATATCTCTCCGCTTAGATCGGAGTAAGACAAATTTATTCTTTATCAAATTAAATTCTGTGCTGCTCCAACCGCTGTTTGACTCCTGAGCTGCAAACACTCAGAAGAGAAAGACAAAGAGGACAGCAAATCAAATTCTCTCTTTTCCTTCAAAGCACATCTTAAGTTTTATATGAAAAGGCTCATACTGGACAGTTTATTAATCCCCCTCAACTCTCAAATGAAAAAAAAATCTTTTGAAATTTTAAAAGGCAGCCTTGAAAATTCATTCAAAGCTCAAATCCATGTCTTGTGGGAATATTGTATCAGGCAAGCAATGACGAGAGATTTTGAAAGCACAATAAAGTGAAAAACAGCGGCCAGAATTCCCAAACACACTGAATAACGAAGTGGGGTAATATACAATAAATAATACACGATACTTGGAGACTCCAAAACGCTTCCTCATACTGTGAGCTTCATTCCAGCACAACATCCATCCCCCATGACCTACATGGAGGAGAAATGTGGGTAATGCGCATCTCTGCAAGCCATGTATATGTGTGTTAATACATTATTGGCTGCTAATATGGGCTACTTCGTTTCCCAGGAGAGGGAGGAAAAAGCAGAGCCACAGTGAGTGAGCAATGGAGGGATGGGGAAATGAAACAAAACGCCAGAGAAAAGAGCAGCAGGGTAGATGAAAATGATTGGCCTGCAGGCCACACTACCATCTCGGTGAGGAACGACAGTGTTACAAGGTCACAATCCGTCTCTGCACATCTCCGAACACAAATCAGTACAGCAAACAGCAATGCAGCTAGACCCTGTTCTGCCACCGCACATCAGCACAGCGCATGGACAAATGAAGTTCTGGGACGTGATTGGCCCGGACAACATGCAGGACTACAAGACACCGATTAGTGTCGGTGTCCAAATTCTCGTATTTTCAAAGTATCCCAGGGAATCAACTGAGAACTGAGGAGCGAGTGTGGAGACTATGAGACAGAAGGAGTCATGAAATGATACTTTGGTCATTTCATCGCCACCCTTGCTATTATAGTCTAAGAAATGCAAAGCGTTTCTATAGAGAGAGCTGGTCAGTGGGCTGATGATGTCATAATGGGGGCTCTAAACCGATCTAAACCGATGAATTTAGATGGGATGCAACCAATGCGATACTGAGAAGACAGTCACGAACAAACAGGGCTGCTCTGAATCAAATCACATATTTTATTATACAATCGCAAAAATATTTGACCATGATATTGTATCATCAACTTTAGTTTGTTGTATCATTAATTTGTTAGCTTTATTTACTACATTTTTAATATTTACTTAATATATGTATATATTTAATAATAAATAAGGAAATATAATCATTTTAATTTACTTTACTATATTTATTTATACTACTCATTCATTAATTACCTTCAATTTAATTATGACGAAAGGGAAAAAAATTAAAAAGTAAAAGTAAAAAGTTAAATTGAATTAAAGAAACGCTTAATTTGGATGCAATTATATCATAATCATCAGTGTATAGAATAGGCCATGATGGTTTATACAGTACTGACTTTGTACTAAAAAACAAAAACGCCGCAAATCTTTCATAAATAACCATCTCATTTGTCTCAAAGGAAGGTCAAACAAAGCTATAAACGCTGTAGCCATGAAACTTATTCCCTCACACCCTGTAAATAATGGGTTTGCAAATAATCCCATTTAAAATAATGGCTTTATTCCGCTGTGATTCTGACAGTTCGCCTTGAAACAGGAGGAAAATTAAAAAAAAAAAAAGAAGTCCAAAACAAAAAAAGGATCGATGGAATAATTCAGTGGGCGCTGAGAGTGTTCTGGCGTTAATGGAGAGAGTCAGTCAAGCATGCAAAGTAATTACAGTGAGGCCGGCAGAGCAGGAGCATCCGCCTGGTGACACTGCACATTAGAGCTGCCGCACAGGAAGCCACTGACAAACAGCCTGTCAGTCAGGAAGAGCCAATCAGATTGCACTGGAGGAAATAGTGATGGCATTTGGAGTCATTCAAAATGCCACTCCTTGACACACACACAAACTCTTCGAGGTTTAAGGTTAGGGACTGCCCTTCCAGAGGACACACGTAGCAACGCATTCACATATTGCACTTAGTGTAAATGGTATCCATCGCTATTTCCACTTAGTGCCTTTATTTTAAAGAAGTCTCTTTAGCTCACAAAGGCTGCATTTATTTGATTAAATACAGTAAAAACAGTAATATTGTCAAATAACGATATAAAATAAGCAATAATTTACTCCCGTTATAGCAAAGCTGAATGTTCATAATACATATTTTTGTGGAACAGGATTTTTTTTAGTAGAATGTTTGAATCTGAATTTATTTGAAACATATTTTTTAACATTATAAATGTTTTTGCTGTCACTTTTGATCAATTTAATGCATTCTTACTGAATACATTTGTTTGTTTGTTTCCGAAAAGCAAAAGGGCCTCAAAGAAAAGCTCTCTTACACCAAAAACAAGAGCAAAGGAAATTCATCTGAAGGGCTTAAAAACTGCCCTGAAGTCAGACTGCAGTGCCGAATCTTGGTCATACCATCTCAGGTACTGGCAGGTATTTTTGAGGATTATTTCCATACCAACACGTAGCTGGCCAAAGCTGGGCTCAGCATTGTGCTGCCAAAAGACACAAAACATGCAGGCTGTTTTTCTCTGGCCAAAAATCAGAATTTGAAAGGAAAAACAAAAAAAAAAAAATTAAAGAAAAGAAAGAAAAAAAATCCAAACCAAACCAAACGAGAGACAACGCTCTGGATAAACAAATCAATTATGTAAAACTGCTGGACACAAATGGGGGGGGGGGGGGATCACTTTTCCCAGCTCTACTTTCTCTGCAGAGCAGCTTTAATTAAAAAGAGAAAAGGCAATTAAAACTGCAGCGCAAACAGCTTATGGCTGCTCAGTGGGGTCACTGTCTGTCCCCTTTTCTCTCAGTGTTACCTCATCATCGGTTTGGATCTTCTCTGCCTTCAGCCAGCTAAGGCTTTCCATTCTCCACACCTTTCTCCCTCTCTCTCCCGCCGGAGAGCGGATCAATAGAAATGGGATTTATACATCATGCCTATGTGATGGATGCCTCGGCGTTAAGAGGATGGCCACATCACCCACACACCTCTCTGCCCTTCGCTCCACACAACAGAGAAGGTTCTCAGCATGCTCTAATATACCTTAGTCAGAGTAGAAGCAATATATAATTTGACGTGAATGAAAACCAATACATCCTTGTGCTCATTTCCTGCTATTTAAATTTAAATTAATGAATGTATAAGCAAATATAGTGCATATATGCAGTGAAATGCTTCCATCCAGAGTTCATTTCTCTTGTGAACTAACATGCTGTGGACACTAAACGACTTGCCTGAGGTAAATGTAATGCTACGCGAGATATTATTCTCAAGGTGATGAGAATAGATGATGGATAGATGGCCTGTTGTTCTTCTGTGCTTTTTCCTGTTGTGGCGGTTAGCAAACAGCATTACCGTACACGCCCCCTTCTGGATTGGAGAGCGTATAGCCTGTGACTGACTGTATGTACCGAACTGCGACGTTCCGGGACGAATACATGTACCATTACATCCCTTATATATATACATGCACACCATTTCATCAAAATAAATTAAAAAAAAACAACAATAATTCCTCCCCTCCAGCAATCTGTCACTCATATGAGATTGCAGCAGTACAACAATCCAATCAGTTCCTGATGGTCAAAATCCAAACGGACAAAGTCCTGTCCTACATTTTTTGATAAGCGGTTTCACCCGGATATATATCACAAGGAAAGGGAACTTCTGTTGCATGCGGATTTTAATTTTTAAGCAGGACAACAACTGTATAAACATGGTGCTCCAATTCCTTCCCTACAAAATTTCTTTACCTGAGCTTGACTGGATAGTTTCATTGGATATATACCACCTCAAATTTGCCTGAATATTCCATAGTCTTTTATTGTGATTTTCTGGACCTGTTGCATTGTGCTATGCTGCACGTCACTAAACAAACAGATCAGACAATGAGTTGCTCACACAATCGGTATCAATTGGTTCTCAGCAGGAATAAACAAGCCAAATGCCAGCCGCTTGTTGGAGCTGGTTGCTACGGCAATAGTCATGTTTGTATTGATTTATTGCTCTGCCCATTGTCTGCCAAAGTACTACAAGGACTGGCCAGTTGTGAGGGTATGAAACATTGTTATGACTTAAGGATTTGTGAAACGCATGGTCAAATCCTAATGAAATCCATTTTGAAGGCAAAAATGTTAAACGTGTTTTGCATGTGCCATTTGTCAAGTGATGTACTCGCAGACTTCTTTTGACATTTACAATAGGATCATCTTCTTGCGGGACTTTAGATGCTCCATTTTTCATCCACAGCAGCAGGAAAATGAACACTGAGCAAGGCGCATTTTTGACTTAGCATGCTGCTGGACATCCATAGGGACAGGTGTGCAATTGACAGCATTTACAGAAGCCGGATCTGACCTGGAACAACAACTAGGACAAATAACCAAACCCACTTTCTATATAAGAGACCCAAGGGACCTTGAAATGGTGGATAGGATGACATCTCCTCCTCACTACAAGCAATCCCAGAAGTGACTCTTTTCCTCTTAAGCAGTGTTGGAGATTATATCAAGTGATGTAATCATGCTCCGCCCTTCAGTTGTCATCTGTAGCCCCTCTGAAGCTGGAGAACCAGGAAAGGGCCCAAGTGGCTTTTGAAGGCTCATTCGCACCTATCCAGTGACACTTCATTCAATGTTTTTTGGTATTTATACCAAGCACGCCCACGCTGTAGATGGAGCAAACAAATGATGTTCATAAATGTTACTTTTGCAAAATAAGCTCTTGTATATTGTGAATACAGACATCGCGAAAGGGCGAGTGCCTGTAATCTCATTGGCCATGGCCTCACTTACAAAACTATTTTTGTAAAATGACTGCTACTATATAATAAAAAATATATAAATTTTAATTTCAGGTCATATACAAACAATAATTATTTTAGTCAAAAACTAAAAGGACCATTATAAAAATACATAACATTTTCTCTGAATATAAATATAACATTACTTAAAAGTAGGGTAGGCATGTTTCAGAGAGGATAGCAATAGTAAGCTAGCTTTGAAAGCATAAGATCCCACCCTCCCTTCAAAGTACCCTCCTCCAAAACACATGAACGTGTACAGCAGGGCGTAAAAAGCGTCATGAGAGACTGTGTTCATGTGATGTCTGCATACACAGGGTGCGCAGAGGTATAAAAATTACACGTTGACACACAGGTGACATTGTATCATTGCATTCGGACAAACATTTTATGGTCCTACGCCTTAGACAAATATATATTATATATTATTTATCTCACACACACACACACACATTTAGACCACTTAACTTAGTTAACGCTATCAGCATAACAAAAAAATGTTTCTGGAACGAATCACCTACCCGGTCTTAAAATACACAGACATTTTCTATTGGGATTTGGTAAAGCTTACATTTAACAGTGTTTAAGTGAGTGTTAGATGATGGCAAATTTAGTCTAAATGTAAAAGCAAATATTTAATATAGACTGATGTGTACAATATTGACTGATACTGCCAAGTTAAAATCGTCGAATTGTCTGATATATGATATGGTTACAATACCAATTCTTATTCTATATTATTCTATTAAACTATTCATTCTATAAGTTCTCCTACTTTACTCCTCTTACATTAAACCGCTTTGAGGATAATAGCTTTCACTTTTTTGAGGATAAACTGTTTTTCTATGACACAGAGCAACATGACAAACTTGAAACACACACAAACATATTGTGGTTAGCTTCTATTTACAGCATAATTCAATCCTCTTTCCTGGTCAGAGAGCAACATCGAGCCAGGCTAATCCAGGAGGAACTCAAGGTCTGCTGGGAGCTGAACCCCTTCAGTACTCTATACCATCAGGGTCAGAAGCAGACAACAAAATGCTGACATTACACACATTTTAAGCGCTGATGTTAGAGAAAAATGTTTAAAATAGATTTAGATATGGTCAAATGAATTAAAAGGAACAGAGTATTGCACATTTATCTTTACCTTAACTGTTTAATAAAGCTTAGCAAAACTTAGAGAGCAGGTATTTCAATTCTGTGAGAGTCACAGGGCAGATTTCTTGCTGCTGTACACGGCAACATTCAGCTTTAAAAACACAAGGGAAGGGTGAACAGGAAATTCCTGATGAGACAGATTTGGCGTTGTCACAGAATCCTCCCATTATCCCAAACCTTACAGACACCAGACATGACCATACTACCAAAAACGGCTCAGCAGTGAGACCCTTTCTTGGCATGTAATGAATGCCGCTTGCAGAGGGAAAGCTTTTCCTTCGTGACTGTTTAGCTATGCACTCTTGTGTCTGGACCTCATGTCAGAAGCCTCTGAGAAAGACAGGCTGCAGCTGAGGTTCCTATGCACTACCCTGCCAGGAGGCCTGTCAAAACAACCAACATGATGTCTGCAGGTGAGAGGAGAGAAAGGTGGGGAGAGGTGGCCTGCTCAGACAGATGAGGGAGAACGCAAGAGGCAGGCTGAGAAAAGCAATGACATGCTCCGGCAGTCCTGGGAGGTCAATGGAATGATGGAATACATTTACATAGCAGAGGCGCTCTGCCCTAGGAGAAGAGTGAAGGAGAGAAACGGGACAGGAGAAAAACAGAAAAGTGGTGAACCAAAAGCAGCACGGAAAAAGAAATTCAGTTTGTGAGCTTAAAATCTAAATTTAATGTGCTAAAAAACAGCGAAAGTGAAATAATCAGGCAAACACCTAATTCTATTGGGTCGTCTTTGCCGGCTGCACTTGAAATTGAATATACTGTAGTCTGATTCCCAAAAATAAAATTAAAAAAATGGCCCTGATTCTATTAAAAGAATAGTTTACTCCGAATTATTTACATCCATTACTGACTCACCTTCATCTTGTTCCAAACTCTTATGGCTGGTTCACACCAAGGACAATAACTACAATGATTTAATAATCATTCTAATTCTATGAGAATAAGAAAGTCCACACCCACAACTAAAACAGAAGAACGATATCATTGGAATTACTTTCAGAATGATTTTTTTCCAGATGTTGAATTCTAAAAACATTAACAGCCAATCAGAATCCATCCTTCTTTAAAAAGCCTAAGCATTTAAAAGCATCAGACGACCGACTGCAACACACAACAAATTGAACATTTTCATTCGTTGGTGTGGATGCTAATATAATTTTTGTTATTGTTATCGTTTTTGGTATAAACTGGCCTTTACAGGCTGTAAGGCTTAAACGGGACCTATTATGCAAAAAAGAGCTTGTGTAAGGTGTTTGAACACAGATGTGTGTCCACAGTGTATGTAAACAACCAGGGGGTGGGGTCTAGATCCAACTCTTGCCCAACTCTTGATCCACTTTACATATCCCTAAACCTACCCGTCTCCGCCCCCTGGATCTTGTGCGTTCTGCTGTGAGGGGCTACTGAGTAGGTCTGGTGATGATCTGCCGTGTTAAATACTGCCCTAAGTAAGCCACAGCAGTCTGCCATTTCCATTTACTCGCTGTGCAATAAAATAAAATAATAATAATAATAATAATAATAATAATAATAATAATAATAATAAAAACATTACAAATGTTGTTATTGGATGTACCAAGAACATAAGGGTCTCCAAAGACTCTGTATCTGAGCCACGGAGGACACCGAGGTTAAATTTCAATTATGAAGGAGATGTGCAGAAGAAAGTCGGTAAAGTGTGATATATTTGCGCAAATCAATTTACACTGAACTGCTTCACAAAAAAAGGTCAGTTCAATGTTGGATTTGCACAAAAGTTTAAATAGACGGTACATGCTAGGTCAATGAGTTGAATCAACTTAACTCCACGGCAACTACGAACAATTAATTTATCCACAAACAATTCAGAAACGTCCAGTAGTATTCTAGAAAGTTGTAACTTTTCCCGAGTCTCTCCATCAGTGTCCGGCTCCAGTTAACAATGTAAGGCTGAACTCTGTTACTGACAATTTGTGGCATTTTGGCTGCGTGAGATTCTCCAGCTTTGTTGTTGCTGAGTGTGAGCTGTTAAAGTTCTGTCCTCTTCTGGAAAGGGGATCAGGAGTAGCAGCTCATATGCATTTAAATGCACACACAAAAACAGTGAGTTTTTGCTCACATGCAAATAGGGGCAAATTTGACAAGCTATAATAAATGATCTGTGGGGCATTTTGAGCTGAAACTTCAGAGACACATTCTGGAGACACCAGAGACAAATATTACATTTTGTGAAAAGGGGCATAACAGGTCCCCTTTAAGAAGGTGATAATAAGCACAATGAGAATTGTTCAAATGACTCGTGCACTATGTTTCAAGTTCTATGAAGCCATACTATATCTTTATGTGAGAGAAACCAACTGAAATTTGAAATGATAGGTCTATTCTAAATTCTAGCATTCCAAACCTTTGTCTATAGAACAAAAGGTCAGTGGGGTCCAGTGTTTTAGACCTCAGTGACTTTCATTGTATATAAAAAAATTGTTTTAAAAAAATATATTCCTTTCGGTTTCACAAAATACAGGGTTGGAAGGATATGAGAGAGTAAATTATGGCAATTTTCATTTTTGATTGAACAAACCTCCGTAGTGGCTCTCAAATCAAATGCCAGGAGTTATCAGTATAAATCATTCTAGGAAAATTCTCAGGATCCACTCCATGCAAAAAACAATTCAACTGAAAACACTGTGGAACAGACTGTGCTGTTATGACGTTAAAGGCCAGAAAAATATGAAGATTAACAGAGACTGAAGCAAAAGGAAAGTAAAAAGGCAAGTGTCATCAGTCGATCGGGGGTCAAATCTGCAGGCATGGTGGTTATCGGAGGGCTTGAAGAGGCCAGACCTAAATAGCTTTTTAAAGACAGTGAATATTGATGGGAAAAGACGGGCAAAGAAGAGGAAGAGGAGGAGGGGGACATGGAGGTTATTGACATCAAACTCTGCTAATTGAACCTTGGTTGGCGATAAGGGAACTGGAATGGCAAGACCGTTAAAAAAGCCTCAGGGGAGGCAGGAAATTTCTGGGTTAATGGGCATCAAATCTGATGTGGCCTTCAGTGCCAGGTGGGTTAGTGCACCCAAGACACACCCGCCATCTCCAATCATCTACACGCATCTATATCAAGCATCCAAAGCTGATGGTGTGCATCCAGAGTCTATGCTACAATTCACAGATTACAGGGTTCCCACACCTTTTACCAGAGAATTTTTTTTCAAATGACCTCACCAGCTGCTTTTGATTTCTGGATAAGAATTCTAAACTCCTTTTACAGAGATTGCACTCACAAAACTCATTTCTATCCAGTTAAGTATTTTACAACTGAACATAAAAATAAACAAATGAATCTTTACCCATTATCTTTACCCATAGCTTCCTTTATACAGCAGCTAACACGCATCAAAATTCACAACACAAACCGTTTCCTCTCACCATTCTCACACTCTCAGATCTTTATGCCTGGCCATGAATGCTGCAATTCAGACAGTGTGAACAGAAAGCTATACACAACGCTGGCTGTCATCTCTCTCACAAGTTGTCGACTAAAAAGTTCGAATTTACTGTACATCTCAGTCATGAGATGTCATTAATCACGTTACAAAGCCCCGCATACAGCACAGAAGCCCGCCTGTGTTTAACTCATTATACAATTCAGCCGAGCCAAGACTTACAGTCGCCAGCCTGACCCGACCTTGGCCAGAGAAGAAGCGCCTAGTGTATTTCATTCAGAACCAGGATCAGATTTGTGGTTTTTATTATGGTTGAGTGTAGAATCTAGAGAGAAAAATCTAATCTAATCAAGATCAGTACAAAAATATCCTTTAAACTCTGGCTAAAGGCATGATATTCACAACAGTATTCTGGTTATTTGACCCACAAGGACGAAGGGCTGTTAATTTATGACCTTAATGTGTGTAATGAAGGCGAGAGTCAGTCTTGATGCATTTTTAATGTAATTCCATTTGACCTGGATTAGTGTTATGATTAAAAGTGCATGGTACGAAGCTTAAAATTGCAATTTATTAAAATTACTCCATAGTGTCTGTGAGACTGGTGCCAGAAAGGTTGTACCTCTGCTTTGCTATGCAAGAGAGCAGTGTGAGGTTTCCTGCAATCCAGTATTTCACACCTCCCATCTGGCTTTTGGGGGTTGGGGGGGGGGGGGAGTTTGCTTTGAAGTCTTGAATCATTCTACGCAGAACGAATATAGAAGCTCTGATGGCCAATAACATGAAGTGTTCTTCCCTGGTCACGACTCTCCTCACGTCATAATGCTTAACTTATTTTCAGTACATTCAAACACAAGCACTCAAACAAATGCTCTTTTGCGTAATGAGATTTAGCCAGGAAAGCATATCGATTGCCGTGATGACGTGTGTTTCCGCTCCACAGTTTTGTCCGAATTGTTCTTACAGTCTTAAGAGAAACATCGAAACCCTGTCTCTGAGACACGACTGCTGAGTCCGGCCACAGGAACTGCATAGTGGTTAGATTTAGTTTTTTTAAAAAAATCACAAATAACTGACTGGGAAAGTTCAGAATAACATACTACAACCACCCAACTATCACTATTTTTTTTTTTTTTTGCTGTATGTACTATATAAACTATGCAAAGTACACAAATTTTCCGCATGCATGGATTAAATCAAAGGTTCTCCCACTCGCGGGCCTCAGCAAACTTTCAAGGGGACTCAATATGACAAAATGTAGAATTAAAAGTAAGGTGTAACTTTAATTTAGGGTCCAATTCTCACTGTTAACTAATTGCTTCTTCTAAATGAACATATTCTACATCACTTAATCCCACCCAATACCTAAACTTACCTAGATCTTACTAACTATTAATAAGCAGTAATTAGGAGTTTATTTAGGCAAAAGTCATAGTTAACACTGAGAATTGGACCCTAAACTAAAGTGTGACTAAAAGTAATTTAAAAAGTGGCATTAAAATAAGCCAAAACAAAAAATTCTAAATAGTTCATTTTAATTCAGTCCCTCGACAAGTTTTTTTTACTTAAAAACTTGGATATACAGAATGATGTAGTCTAATTTTAAAAGTGTGATTCACAGGGAATCTTACAAAATCTAATCTACAGGATTAAGAATGCAAAACACGAAGATGAAGATGGCAAATTAAACACCATATCATACTACTGTTAGAAATGTTGTTTCACTACATACAGTTCCACATATTTTTAAGTGAATACACAAATCATAAACAAGAAACTCAGCACAACCAGAGCCGATTAGAACATAATCAATGATTTCTAACATTTAATATTTGAAGCAAGACTTCAGGCTAATTGAAGATCATGCTGGCTCAGCTATGATGCTACAGAAAATAGAAATCAAGCAAAAATGTCGACAAAACATCCTGTCACTCATAGCTGCGGCTTACACAAAGGAATAAAATTGTAAATGAAAGCACTGAAATGTGTGTAATTTCTTGAAGCATTACTTAAATCATTATAACTGTTGAAAATAATGAAATCGGTATTGACATGGGTGACTTTTCTGCTGACATGTAAATTTGGTGGGTTTTCCGTTTAATGATCAGTCAGCAGCATATGATTTGTAGTTTTCCTGCAAATGAGAGTCTGAGAGTCTAGTTCACAAAACAATAATGAAATCATCACTATTGGAAAAAACAAGTCCCACAGACTTGTCTGTGTCTTTCAATTTGAGAGCCTGTGACTGGGAGTGGGACAGTCCAAACGCCCATCTTCACTCTTCACTGAAGCACAGACTCCAGTCACAATCCAGCAACTCTTAATAAGAACAGAGCTTTTCAGTTTAGATACAGCACTGAAATGAAGTGACAAAGTCCCCATGACTTTGTGATGCATAAAGGGCTTTTAAATACACAGTCATGGGTGTAAAGCACACAGTTTAGTAAATCAAATGACGTATCAAGGTTCTCCCCTTATGTCGACAGCCAAAAGCAAAAATCAAAGTCAGCAAATGTCTTTCTGGCATATTTTAATAGCAACGTCAGCATAAAAAGTGATCCAATGCATCCATATAAAGACAAAAAAAATAGAGCCAAGACATTCATTGAGAAACCCAGACTTTCACCAGACTGTTCCTCAAGGTCAGCTGCTTCTGTTCCAGTCTGGCCTGTGGTTTTGCTTTCTAAATTAACCATTACACAGCATGAAAACACAAGGACGAGAGATATTGTAATTATGTATTACATGTGCGTACAGGAATGAGAAACAAAACAAAAAACAAATTTATGAACACCCTTAAAATATTTAAATTTTAAAAAGTAAAATTGTGTGAGTGCAATTAGTGCCGTTTCTCATACTATTGTCAAACTGTTTAAGAATATTCATTTATGCATGAAACAATAAAAACAATTTGTATCATACAATTATGCTTTTTAAATACTTCAGCTTGTTTTAAGAATGTTTAGACAAAAAAAAAAAAAAAAAAAAAAAAAAATACAGATTAAAAACATTCCGCTAGTTAGCAAAGCTTCCTTTCAAAATAAGCTAGCAATTGCTTTATCTTCTGGAAAGTTTGAGACAAACAACAGGGTAGACATGTCTTCTTGAACTGCTCTTAACATGATGTACGCAGGGGAAGCGCTGTGCAGGACTGGTGACTACTTGAGCAACAACAAACCTCATGTGACACATTAAAACAAAATAAACCCACGTGAGTCACCAAGTAGGGAAATCGTTTCCTCTCCTCTGACTGGAGAAGCGCAAAAGTCTGGCCTTGTCCTTCTCTAGCTTTTCCATCATAACACGCACACAAACGCCACCAAACAATCTCCTAAATATTTGATTAGCCGCCGCCTCAGCTTTCTTTAGAGAAGTAAAAGTGCCATGTCATGAACAGCAGGAATTCTGTCTCACTGTACTCCGCAGTGTTGGAGGGTAACCAAATAGAAGTAGGAAAATGTTTTCAAAATACTAACTGTAGTTTTTTCAGTAAAAGGCTTTTCTAACCAGTAGTGATGTAACATGTTAAAGCTCTTTCAACATTTTATAACATCACATGTTAGCCTATTGCACTTAAAGCTGTAGAGCAAGCTGGATAAGAAGATCCAATTCAATCTTGTGAATCATTTGAATGATTCATGTAAATTAACCGATTAAAAAAAAAAAGATTCAAAATGAGTATGTTGAGATGATCAACAATGTTTTCTACTCCATTATATAAATGTTATAAAATAAAGTCTGCTATATAAATTAGAATATACAGTACACTAAAAAAAAATATATTTAAAAATGGACAAACCCAACCCATGGGTTAATAAATTACTTCTAAAACTTTAATGGTTGGGTGTGTCCATATTTGACCCAAAATTGGGTTGAAACACCCCAGCACTTTAAGAGTGTAAATATAGTTTTTAATATGACTGATTAAATCATAAGTTATATAATTGCATACTTCCATATTGTAGAACCCTTCAAAAGCCTCAATTTACTGTAGCCATTTCAAAACCGTATTTGAAAAAAATAAGCTCAAAAGAGCTTGTGAACATTCTTTCAAGAGAGCCAGATATCAAATTTAGAGCTTTAAAGTACATCCATGCTGCTTGCCGGCAAAGGTGGGGCTATCAGATTAGACCAAAGGAAAGATAAATGCATACAATCTCCTTGATCCATACTTCCAAATTGGCAAAAGAAAGCAGTCGATGACGAAGGATATGGATAAAATGATTACATATTAATTTTTAATCTTCCCCTAATCTTCAGGGCAATATGCAATCTAGCTTTTTAAATAATAATAAAGCATGCTGGGGGAGCAGGTGGAACACACTGCCATAAGGAAGATGAATACATGCGTTCTTTATTCCATAAGGCCTCTGCCTAATTCCTGGACAACAATGCATTAGTTCACCATTACTGTCAATTAAAATACGACTCATGAGTTATAGGCACCAATAGGAAATATAAGCTTTTCTCATTCATGACTAGGAAATGTTTTTCTATAGTAGGCGGAGAAGGAAACTCGCATGCCAACAAGAAGCACTGCCTCATGCCCGAGCGCTTAGAGCACTGCAGGCAAACGCCAGGATGCACACCATCTGTCATTCAGGGGACCTGTTGGTGAGGGGTAGAGGAGCTCCGGCTGTTTAAAACTACTTCTTCCTCTTCCAGTCATGCATTTCCATGAATGGGCAAATAGCAGAGCACAACAGTGATAGTGAGCTGCTTTAATTACAGTAGCAGTGGGGCAATCGGCAGCTTAATCACCCCTCATCATCACAGGCCTGCCTCGAACACCACGGATGCCTCATTTGCCTTCGCCCCCCCTAAGGAGCTGCCGCCAACAAATTCTAGTTGTACACAAACGAAACCAAAGCAGCAAAACCAACATTCTTCCTCCACCTCCTTTTTGGTTCATCCATGTCTTCGTTGTTCTCCACCGCCTCTCCATGTTATCCATGTGGCATGAATTATGTAGAGGGTAAGAATCGTAATTAACAAGGCTTCCCCGCACGAGCTCATCATTCCCTCTAGCCGAGTTTTAGCAACAGGCAACATACAAGCAAATATGTGTGTTAGAGCAGAACCTCAGCCCTGAAAAGCCCCATAAAATATTCAACGGACTCTGAAGAAGAGCTTTAAATTATTCAGATTTAACAATCTTTTCTATCTTTGGAACTTTTAGTGAATCGACATCGCTATATATAAAAGTAGTAGCGTGTTTAACCACATGAGAACAAAGTCGGAGGAAGAAAAAGAGGAATATGTAATAGAACGACAGATGTTCTGCTTCTGAGAAGTGTGGAATAAAGGGAATTAACTTACAAAGGGGAGGACAGAATGAGAACGAGATTAAATGTGGTTTTTTGAAGTGCAAGATTGATGGTTGTAGGCCAGAGCTAATAAATCTAACTGCAATTTTTTTATCCCCCATGATGATATAAATAAAATGAGACTGTGTGGTCTAATGGTGATACATCCTTCTAGATAAAGAGAGAGGGGAAAATAAAGGAGAAATCCACCTAGAAGCTCTTTTAGGAACATCATCATCATCTCATAGGTCAGGCCTTTTAAATTGTAGTTTTTCATAAACATTTACATACACTACTAGTCAAAAGCTGATCTACTTTATTATAACCATTTTCACTTTTCAAAAGAAAAAAGAAAAAATAGAAGTACTAAATAAATAAACAAAATGGTACCCTTTAGAGCAAAAGGTTATAAATGATGCATAATCTTTTTTTAACAACAAGATTTTTCAAAGTACAAATCACACCAGTTGATTATGAACTAATAAAAGCTGCATGCTTAATAATCATAAAGGAATGAAAAAAATGTAGTTTAAATAGTTTTAGACTGAGTATATGAAATCCACACCGCTGGACATGTGAAGTTAACTAAAGAATTTTATATTAGCCAGTCATATTCAGTCAAAGCTGTCCAAACTTTTGACTGGTAGTGTTAAACGAAATCAAATGATAGGACGGGAGTTCATTTCACAGTGCTCTACTTTCTCTGTGTGTCATTTCTTTTAGATATGAACACGTTTCTAAACCTGCTATAATTACCCGATGCTTAATCGCACAATTATGTGCAACCGTTTATAACCGTTTATATATTGCAGAACACACTTCCCAATATGGGCACGGTCCTGGTCAAAAAAATGCCATTCTTTGAGCATTCTCCAGTGGACCATTCAGTTGGTGGTTAGGAAAGGAGACTTGTTTTGTTTTAAGAGTTGGTTTCTGCCAGGAACAAGTATAGACATTAAAAACCACACCCCATCATTTGATGCATGTTCATCATCATCCCATGGTTGAAACCGTTGGGTCTAGTCCTTTCCTCTTCTTGTTACTTTCCAGTGATTCCGGTTTTTGGCACACTGGAAGGTATCCTGGGCCATGCATTGACACCAGTCGGTGGTATCGTCCATCCAGGCGCGTGCGGGCCGGCCTTGTTTGTTCTTGGCGTCCATGTTTGATGATCCGATTGTTATCCATGCGGCATATATGTCCAAATAGCATCAGCTTTTGCCGTCGGATCAGGTCGATGACGGTGGTGATGCATGTTAAACATTTGAAATATGAACATAAAAATGTTCATTTCCATTGCAAGTATATCTAAAATGAACCATCTAAATATTCAGGCATGTTTAGCCTCAAAATGAGAGGGCAACAAAGGACATTATGACTAGTACATAGCAATTGTTGTAAATCTGCAACTGATGTAAATCTGGAACGTTATTATAACCAGCAAGTGTGGAAACTTCCGAAAACACAAAAACAGACACTTATTTCAAAATGAAGCATGTGAATGTTTGTTTCATCCATGATTCATCAAGAATCATACCAGAGCAGGGCTGGTTTCAAAAACATTAGCGTCGAGTCACAATATTATTGTTTCAACAGACTTAGAAAATCATATGACCGCTTGTGCGTTATAGTGTAATATTAGATAATGCTGATCTAATTGAAATATATCATTGTGAAACAAGCTTTGGCTCATATTCATTAGCTGAGACACTGTACACAGATGTTAATGGAGAGATCAAGTGACCTGTGGGTGATTGCTAATGGAAGTTGAATACTGAAAGCCTGTCAGCAGCTTTTAAATTGACTTTTAACTAGGATGTTGAACAAAGTTGGGCCTAGACTAGAGGGTAAAACAAAACTGTTAATTGCTAATTGCAGGCCTGAATCATGGTCAAACTCTGGAAGTATCCAATCAATCATTGTAATTTTGCCTAAGAATTAATTGTCAAAATATTGTGAATAATGATTTAATTTTCCACTTAAATTGTATTGTGTGTGCATTAGACTTTCACTGTAAGAACCCATGTAAAATCACATTGAAATTGGATTCATACAACAAAAAAAAAAATTAGGAATCTCTCTCAAGACTAAATAAATATACATTAAAAAAGTATAAATTTAAAAAAGTCCATTTCTATATTTGCTTACAATTTCCTTATTGGGATGACAAAATGTGACTGAAAATTAACGTTTAATTATATTGGTTCTCAAATAAACAGGATTACATTAAATAATTGCAACAGCAATATTATTAATGTATTAAATACAGTACTCATTCAGAATTTTTTTTTTTTTTTTACTTGCTACAAGTTATAAAATTATTAAATCTAATATTTAACTTTTTGAATGAAGATTGTTGCTGTAGTAATATAATTTGCTGCTGAAAATAGTGAAATTTCACTGGCTGAATCAGAACATAAGGAGAAAGAGAATACATTGGTTTCGGTCTTTGGATAAACTGATCTAATTATTCAACAACGGGTACACCATGCCGTCACTGTTGTGAAATCAGTACCAAAGTCTCTTAGTCACGTTTACTGCAGACATCACCCTACAGACCCGAAACCAACCGAGACATACAAGCCAAGTAAGAATCTGAGCTGAGTCACCATCAATAACATAACACAGCATAACACACCAATAGGGCAAAAGCGTTCAGTTCTGGTAATGTCGCTCCACCCAGGATCATGACTGTATGAACGGTGCCATTGAGCTCTGAAGTGATTTCATCTCATGAGTCAATGCGATGTGATGTGGTTTATTTCAACTTCAATGGGCATTATTCTGACCCGTTTCAAAGGCTCTTATGTGCATGGGGAAAGAGGAATTGTAAAACTGCATTATAACGGTCAAAAAAAAAAAAAAAAAACTATTTAAAAAAAATTCAAGGCTGGAATTTTATCTAGACTGCTCACAAACAGATGTAAATGAGATTCAGAAAGTCAACAAAATCCACACCATCTCAAAATCTAAAGTTCAATGGGGAAAAAAAAGTGACTTTCCTTTAAATAAGATTTAGAGATAAGACAAAAACAGCAAACATTTGACATGCATGCATTAATCTGATAAGACAGAAATGAAGAGTAAAAAAGGGGAAAAAAAATTCAAGAGCTCAAGAGGGACGAGTTGAGAGCTTTTCTACACAGGTCTTCAGAGCAGGTGCCTCTGCTCAGACAAGGTGTCTCTACCGCATAAGACATTTAGATAGAGATATTTTTATCCAGCAGCAGAGCCAAAAATAGGTCAATGTCATCCAAAATAACTTGAGAGCACCAGGATTCTGCTCTCAGATGAGCCCCTGCAGTTACTGATGCATTTTCATAAGTGCCCACATCTCTTTTTGTCTAAAGTGCTTCTTCTCCCGAAACAAAAGTTGTACTGTCCCAAGCAGAGCTGAAATCTTGATGCACACAAACTCCATGACATCAAGCAAACCTCAGTTCTCCTTCAAGGATCCTATGCCAAGTGGGGCCCTGATCCCTTCTTTTGTGTCCTACTTTGGACAGGGAAGCAGGCCTGAGTGGACAGCACTGTTGAGAGCTATGCAAAAGGGTATGAGGGTGCTTGTGAGCACCCATTAAAGTCACGGAATGAGACATGCAACCCTAGATGTCTTATCTTGATATTATGTTTGGGCCAAAAATGGGACAAATTATGTATGCCAAGTTAGCCTGACTGTACTGGAATAAGAGGAGACTCTAAAATCAAAGAAATAATTTAACAAATTATCATCATTAGCCTAACTCATGATGAATTGCTGTCCCATTTTCAGTTTTTTTATTATTGAGACCACTAACTACGGCTGTCCTGGTGTGCTTGAGCTAAGAGAAAAAGGAGGCATGGTATCAGCTACCAAATATTAAACCGAACCCATGCTAAGCAGCATGGAATTCAGCTATATCAGTTCCTGTCTGACCAACCACATGAGCAACCAGGACATGTGTGGGTCTCAGATAAAGAGATAGACAGAGATGGAGCAAGGGGAAAAAGGGACATGGTGTCATAATAAACTTGATGTGATGGAATGGAATTAGTGACCCACATAAAAATTCAGCCTCAGTGAAGGAAAGGTGGTGACAGTCGGACCTGAGGGAAACGTCTACGAACCTGTCTTTCCAAGAACTGGAGGAGCTGCTGCTGCTCTATTATGAATGAGATGAGGAAAGGTGCTCACTGGTGGTTTGAAGTGTCTCACTAGGCAGATTTTGCATTGACTGGATGTGGACCGAAATGACCGTCAGCCCAAATTACACACACCTGAACCAAATCAAGGTCTTTAGGATTACTAGAAACATCCATAAAGGGGTGTTGGAGCCAAACTCTTATGGATTTTGGCCCTCCAGGTACAGGATTGGACATCCCTGATGGTTCTATGAACAGGTCCGAATCCCTCTCACAGTGCCTCTAAATCATGATGCCATTCTTACTTTCAAGCCCTAAATAGATGGGCCAATGATCTTTTGCAGTTACTACCATAAAAATAAGGACTGAATGAACTTCACTTCCACTAGGCCTTGTCTATTAACAGCCAGGGTAAAATAATTCCCCCTGCTATATAGATCCAGAGCAAGAGATACTAATGATGGTGTAGAAAGTAGTAGCTAAAGTGGATTTGGTGTGCTTGTAATACACCAACCCAAGTTCATCCTCGCACACCTGTTCAATCAGACCTGCTCTACATGTCTGAGATGTGAAGGGCAAACTGGAACGACAGAGGAGAGACTCACTAAGCAACCAGAAAGAAGCAGAGCGACTTGCTCCACAAATCTGAAACGTGTGTGTCTGTCTGCAGCTTTAAGGCAAAGAGACACATGTACATCAGACACTCTCTTATCACATTCCACCCACTAAAGACTTCTTTTCGGCTCTATCTGCTAACTCCGGCACGGAGCCAGATCTCATCTCTCTTCCTCTACTACTTCCCCCTCTATCTCATGGCCACCCCTCTCGTCATTCTTGTCTCCTCCTCCCCAGCATATGTCCTGGTTCCGCAGCATGGAGCAGATTTGTGGCCACATGCTGTTCTGGTGGGCTGTGCAAAGACCTGATCTGACTGAACCGTTTAATACTCTATCAGGAGATCCCTAGCTCAGTTTTGGTCTACAAGGAGAGTTCACCCAAAAATCGAACTCTCTTTCGTGGAACCAAAAATGAGATGTTAAGCAGAATGTTGATGCAGTTCTCTTTTAAAGCCAATGGTGTCCATGTCACGCAGGTTGGAACTGCCGTAGCCTCACTAGACCCCTTGCATAAGGGAAACATTAGTCCATATGACTTATACACTATACAAGTCTTTTTAAATGTCATTGGTTGACTCCTGCAACCACAATCACAAGGGTTTGGAAAGAAACGTGGATCATTAAAATGATGAAATAAATGGCTCAGTGGGCTTAGATGGACTGGACATGCCAAATTGGTCGTAGGTGTGAATGTGTGTGAGTCCCAAGCCATACAGTATAATGGGGAGGGCTGGGGAAAGACCTGGCAACCTAACACGAAAAAAAACTACCAAGAAAATTCATGGACAGTCTCTCGCAAGAAATAGCCATAGAATCACCTAGAGTCAGACACATCTGAAATGGTAATATATAACCCCAGACAGACATTCAGACATACATCACATTTCCTTTGTTTTTGGCTTCCAAAAATGTTATGGAAAAAAATTCAATAAAAGTTTCTTACCTTGTACACCTGACCATACGTGCCATTGCCCACTAGTTCCACTAGCTCAAATATTCCTGCAGGGTCCTAAAGAGAGCAGAGTTTATGGTCAGCAAAAGTAAAAACACACAGAGAGCAATAATACTTTGATAGCATAATGAAGGCATTTGTGACATTTCTTTTTTCGTAACTCATTTTACGTAATGTGCTGCATCTACAGTGAAAAAGTATTATTCAAAAAAAAAAGGCACTTGATTTTATCCATCGTGAGCTAACTGCAGATGGGGCATGGACTTAATGTAAAGAGTATGTTAGTAGAGGAAGGGTTGGGAAAAAAAAAAAAAAAAAAAAATCACCCAGAAAGGAGAGTTGAAGCAGAGCAATTTTTTTATTTATATAAATGTGCACTGATGAATCATTCACAATAACAACAGGAATGTGTATAAGTAAATAAACTGTGATTCCATGCTGACTTTAATAAACAGCACAATGTTTCCAGCAGCAAGTTAATTGCTTCTCAGCTCACACAAACACAAAAACCCCTGGTGTCCTCCATCACACAACTGTTGCTGTGTACTATCTCTCATGACCAGCACCCAACCAAGTGTGAGATTCAAATCCAACACTCAATCTAACACCTGAATAAAGAAACGGTAAATAAAGGAGTCAACGCAGACAGAAAGCACAGGCCATTTCGATGCCATTCCTCACCGAAACACCACCTGCTTGAGTTTGTGACCCTACACATAAAGAGCCTGCTCACAATTACCAATCTCTGTCCATCAGAAAGCTGTTACGATAAAACTGTGAAAAGGGAGAGATATCCTTCGAGATGACATTGCTCAAAGGACAACACCAGAATTGTGTGTATGAATTTTTTCTGTTAACGCTCCAGTGAGAACTACTGACAGATTTCAAACTCAGACAAGAATCAATCATCACATTGACGACTCATTTTCTTGACCACATATACCCTGTTCTTAATAGTTAAGATGCAAAGAGGAATACAACATTCCCCATTATGGCCAATCCCAAACTATGTTCCAGTTGTCCAATAATATCCAGCTCGAATTCACAGAATATCATTCGGCCATCTTTCCAATCATAGGGGCTGCATATGGCATTTACAATTAACATTGTTCACAAAGACCACCACTAAATTGTTATGCACTGCTATTTTGCATTATTTCTAAATGCAAGAATAATATGCACCGATGCAACTTATATGCGTTTTTTCCTCAACACCACAATTTTGCCCAAGAACAACTTATATTCAGGTGCTATTTATTATCCAGAAAATACTGTAAAAACATTTTATTATCATACACAATTTAATACAATATACTCAATCTGCATGACTCAACGTTGTCTGTTTGAGGATGTTGCAGGCCATTCCAAATAAACATATTTTGTCAAGTTAAGCAAATTTCTACATTATACCCCCCCGCTCAGAGTGCAGGAAACATTACACAATACGTAGAAATTTTACGAATCAAAACACAGCTTATAATAAATTCACACAAAAAGCTGATGGTGAATACATGGTTTGGCTCTCTGGGGAGTTATGTCTTGTCCTTATGCTGACTGGCAAAAAAACAAAAATGCAAGCTGCAGTGTAGTTCACACAAGCTGCCAACTGTAGACAGTCACACAACAACACTTGTGAAACTAAACGTTTAATTGATCGGAAATGTGGCTTGTCTTTTAGCCGAGACTGTGAGACCACTGGGAAAGCAGTGCCACAACACATCCTTTAATACGTGAGAGAGAGTGGTTAGATACCGTACAAATGCCTAACAATGCTTTTATCAGCATGTTACCAGTCTACACTCTCTATTCTGGCAACACTTAAATCCACATCAATAGACATGACAATTCAGTCAACCGGTTAAACCTCTTTCTTGTTGAGTTGTTTGTCTTTTCTTTCATTTTTTTTTTAATCAAACCAAACAGCTAGACATAATATTGATGATTATTGCTACAACCAAAAATCAGTATATGGCATTTTTTTTCTTTTTAAAATTGCACCATTTATACAGAGTAATATTAGCCGTTCAAGCTAGTATCCCTCAGGGTAAAAACTGGATCTGTCAATTCTGAGTGACTGCTGGCTGTTCCCATAACATTAAAGGAAAACAATTGAGTTCATGGTCATTCCCGAACTCCATTTCACGCCAAGGTGGTCTCAACAAAGAAAGCTTAGTTGAAATTGCTTCAACAACCTTCATTGTCAATGCTGAAAGATGTCTGTCTGTCCAATGGGTTCATGGGGCCATTTGTAGCAGAAGCTCTTAAGCAGATCATAATCCCAAATCGAACCATATCAAAAGGCATGGGGGATAAAAGTCAGCTGTGATCACATGACACTGACTGCTGAGGATGAGTAGACCAAGCAGGGGTGAGCACGAACCCACTTCAAGCTCTCAGACCCACACTCATTACTTTCTCTAAATTTAGATGACAACTCGCCATGACTGACCAAGAATTAATGTTTAAAAACAGCAAAGTGTAAACTAACTATCAAATGTTTTGAATGCCGACAAAGCGTTTTAATGATTTAAATGGAAACATTTTTGCCATCATGGATATTTACATGATTTGCAAAAGATGACATTTAAAAAAAAAACATTAAATAACTTTAGTATAACGTTGCTGTCCGATTAATCTATTGTGGTTTATGGCTTCATTTTACAGCTGGTATCTTGACTACTTTCCTTACTCAGCCCTTCTCTTCACAGAGGTCTCATGGCTCTTTCCCCCTCTCCTTCACCTCAGTCATCTCATGCTGGGCCTGTTCTTTGTCTGACAAGTCTGGCAGGACGGCCCTTTTCTCCGGCTGCATCAGCAGACATGCCAGTCACTGTGTCTATGGAAATGTGTTTCACTCTTTATTTCTCCTTCTTGTTTCTCAGAAGGATGCACATTCCCCCTAAATACCTTCCTGTCTTGGTTCACCTGAAAATGAGGGTCAACCTGCAAACTGTCAGTGAGTGTGATGGGCAGAGAGGAGTTAACAACCTTGCACATCACTCAGGTTTCTGTTGTTCAAGCAAACATGAGCAGAATACCGTGTTATGGTTCCCACCGTCAGACTGACCTGCCTGACAGAAAACTAACATGGCAGCACTATGCTGAGTGGAAGGAAAAGATGGCCTGAGAGGTTTATTTATAGAGGCAGAGGCAAAACTGAAAACAACGGACACAGTTGCTGCAACTCAAGGAAAACCAGTAGCAACCGTTATAGTTAAATATTAGCCTATGCAAATTTGCATACTTTTCCCCCACTTCTTTCCTGATTTTTTCAAGGGGAGGGTCTATGAGTGGGTAAATGTATGTTTTTTTCAGATCTTTCAATCTAATGGATAAAACAAGTTGCGAAATTTACTTATGAATGTAAAATGTCTTCAAAATCACAAATGGTGAGAGAACGTTGTGCTTGGTATGTTTTTCGTATTCAAACCAAACTTGGTGCTTCAGCCGACAAAGTTTGAATCCCGTTAAACATTACAGGAAGGACACTAGTCAGGATTTAAGCATTAGGTCAGTAGATGAAAAGTAGGCAGTCTTTTGTGGTTGCTTGAACACTTTCGACCACAAGAGTGTCTACACTATGAAAGAATCCGGTCGAATGAGTTTTCAGCCACCTCTGGAAGTGGTCGAATTTGGACAAGCTCAAAACGTTTTTGACCCCGTTCACACCCGTATTTATCGTCGTCCACTTGTGATCTGATAGACCAAAATCGCATCTTAATACCAGGTGTAAACAGGGCCCAAGTCTTACAGGTTTGGAACAACGTGAGGGTGAGTAAATAATGACGGTATTCATTCTCACTTTAGACTTTCTAACTCTCTTTAAAGCATCATACATCCGTAGAGTTTATAGGGAAGGGGTGCAGCTGATTTTAAACATTCAGAGCAGCTGTTCGGGGTGTCCACAATCTCCCTCTTTTCCCTCTTCATTTTCTGGATGATCAGTCTGCTTGACTCTGGCTCTGGATTACAATAGGCGTTGTTTGCTCCAAACATTTCATAATGCCTGACTTCCTCTGCCACACACACACACAAATCTATCTGTCTACATCCATATTTGATATGCCACAACAGGAAAGAGCTCAGGCCCAGGAACATGTGAGCACAACACATTTATTCATGTGATACATGCAGATTATATATAGTCTGCATGTAGTTCATATTTTGCTATAACAGCAGATATAGCTCCATGGCTAGCGGTATGTTATTTACATGTGACGAGTGACAAAATAAGCTAAAATACAGAGTGGGATGTGTTCCAAGTCAACACAAGTAAAAGTTTATAAAACAAACAGCCCTGAAAAACAACTGTATTATTTTTAGCTGGACATTCAATTTTAGTAAGGTGTTTTTTTGTTGTTTGTTTGTTTTTTGAAAAATCACGTCGGATTTAATATTTTATGGATGCAAACAAATTGAAGTCCACCCAAAAATGAATCTTCATGGTGTTCCAAACCCATAATACTTAAGATAATCTTCATAATTAGTAAACTTCATCTTTATACACTTTTTGAAGCATTAAGAGTTTTGTTGAAATGGACCTTTAATCTCTCAGGTTAAAAAAAACAATGCATTTAAACTTTCTAGTGACGGTTTAAACATATGGAAAATCTGAAATTCCAAAGCAATTAAATTTTATGCAAGCATGTTTAGACAAATATTGGTTATTAAAGATTCCTGTGTTGAGCACCTGATGAATGCACAACCTGCCTCCAGGTCTCAGGACTCATTTCTTGTTTTCAAACATCTGACGCACCATATAATAATGCTGTCTGTTTGGGGTAGGAGGATCAAGCCATGTTTCAGCCTTCACAGGCCAATGAGTCATGCAGAAGGCAAATGAAGAAGAAGGTTCCGACATCAATACACGGCACCCCGAGAGAGCGAAGTCCGCTGAACCGCTGATCAATACCGCAGTGATAACAAAAACCTTTGGCTCTGAAATCCCATCTCGTTCGCCAAAGCTCGCTCCCAATCAAGGGAGGCAGGTATCCATTTGTGCGAACATCCTATACTGCCAAACCCAATGAACACAACCAGAAGAAGTCTGGAGTGCTACCAGCGTGCCAAAGCAACACTCTTACATTAGTGAATTAAGAGTAGTGCTGAAAGTTCTTTGTAACCGCAAAAAAAAAGAATGAAAATGAACAGAAAATGAAATTATCGGTGCAAACCGTTTAACGTTATATTATACCCCATTTTAAACATTAAACATTAGTACTTAAATCAATCAGTATTTTATTTTTAATACTTACGTTCATTTTTAAAAATCAAGAACTTTTACTCAAGCAAATTTGAAAAGGAGTACTTTTCACGTGATGTGTACTTCAGTGTCACATATCCAATGAGAAGAGCTAAACTAAAATGAGAAATGAGTATTCAGACTGAAACAGCACATTTGCAGTTAAATTATAATTCAACAATGTTTTTGCAATAACAGGACGATGTAGTAAGTGACAATCAGTCACAGTAGACACGTTTGAGACTCATGTGACTACCAGATGTAAACAAAGTCTTGATTTGGAATCTTAATTCCAAAACAGGCCATTTTAAACAGATGTTCCAGTCTATTAAACATACCTGAAAAAGGGTATACATCTAGATCATTTAAACTAAATGAAAATCCACATTTGCTCTTCTGTGTACAGACAGGAAATGGGTCAGCGGACGTCTGCTGGAGGGCAGAGTGGCGGAGAGATGGAGGATGGGAGAGGAGATTCAGAACAGCTAACACTGTGGGGCACGGGCTAACTGCAGACACAAAACCCCTAAACCCACAAGCACTTTCAACTACAGCACTAGCATCCCCTGCAAAGTGTGAGACGGCTCTACACACCCCTCGATACGATACGTGACTCGATACGGCTTTGGTAGAACAGGCAGTTCAGCCCATCCTCAGCAACTAAGCATTTTCTTTTCTTGGTGCGCCATATATATAAAAATAATGTTGTACAAGATGTCCTCAGGATAAATGGCCTAGAATGGAATGCAGCTGACGTGCCAGGGTGTGACAGCAAGTGACTAACAACACAAACAACAGACGCTCAAAACAGCACACCCGCACGCCCAGGGTGGACACCAGACCCCACGAGGTCACCCGCAGATTCTTCTGTCACTGCGGCTCTTTGAGGAGCGCAGGTATGTTCTCGTCATCTCTCCTGTTTCGCACATGGAGAGCAGAGTGTACGGAAGTCATTTGAGGGGGAGGCAGACGGTGCACCACCTGGCCCTTACAGTGCCCAGCAATATTCCTTCAATCCACTGAACTGCTGAATGAAAGGAAAGCACACAGAGGCTCAAACTGAGAGGATGTGTAAATGAAAGCAGGATCTTGAGGAATAACTCAGAGCCATGAAAAGAATCCCAGCAAGCATCACAGCTCTATTCAAGCCATTTCATTATAAATGTGTCTGTGACATTAGAGAGTCCACTATAAAAGGATAAATAAATAAATAAAATAAAATATATACATATATATAATTTATCCTTTTATAGTGGACTCTCTAATGTATGCATGTATGTATATATATAAAAACCCACAGATGGCAAGTACTTTGTGTGATATGTTGGTTTAAATTGGTCATTTCATTATTTTCAAAAAAGTTTTTTAAACACCCTACCCTTCAAAAAAAATGTTTTTAATGTTTTTAAAAGAAGCTGAAAATAATTTATTAGATCAATAATACAGTAAAAAAAACAGTAATACTGACATATACTACTAAAGTTTATAATAAATGTTGTCTATTTTAATACATTTAAAAATGAAATTTAATCCCGTGATGGATTTTCAGATGAATTTTCAGCATTACTCGTCTTCAGTGTGACATGATCCTTCAGAAATCATTCTAAAATGCTGATTTTGTGCTGAAGAAACATTTTATATTATTATCAATGTTGAAAAGAGTTGTGCTGCTTAGTCTTTTACATAAAATTTTTTACAGTCTTTACATTAAATTTTACATAAATTTTATTACATATTTCTTTCAAATAAACAGCATTTTGCAACAAAATGTAGGTTTTTACAGTCACTTTCAATTCAACCCACACTTGCTTTGATAAAAAAAAAAACTCTTACTGACCTCAAACTTTGAAACAGTAGTGAATTAAAAATGGGTAAACTATTTTTATCAATTCATAAATATAATTAATTTGAGGATTTGAACCACATAACATTTTACAAAATGAACTAGCCTAGCCAAAAAGGTAAAATTATCTGATATTGCAGTTATTAACCTTGACAAACAATGCTGAGGGTCTGCTGCAGTTGTCCTCTCATTTCCTGTTTTGTTTTCTGCATGTTGGTCGCACCACATGACATTAATATTGGGGGGGGAATCAAATATTCAAAGCAAGTAAAAAAAAAAAAAAAAAAAAATTAAAATATACCTTACTTTTCTTTTTATTCTTTAATTTTTTATACATTTTTTACAGCATCACCCGTTTTTCAAAAAATGTATTTTTTCATAAAATAACATATTCCGCTTAAAAGAACTTAACCTTGAGTCTTGATACGTCTGACTGAACAGAACCTCTTTCTAAACCTGCAGGCCCGTCAAACCCACAATAAATCATACCTCGTCTGCGTCACACACAGCCTCATTAACATGGGTGAACCAAGGTCATTCTGATGACCCGCATCAAAACCAAGCCTAATAACACAGGCGCCGTACACGACCCCGTCAACAAAGCAGGGTCCTCTCTACTTATGTTTGGAGCTAAAAATGGCCAGACAACAAACAGAAAGGGCATGGATCTCACTGCAGGGTTTGTGGTCGGAGCACAGAAGCTCATTTTCAGATGTCGTCCCTCAGGACTAGGTGAGGCTGACCAGGTGATGCCAAACAACGCTCCCATGTATGTGGGACACAGACCTCGGCTTCTGCGCCAGAGAGAGAGTTTATGAATGGCCCATCTGAGCATGTGCTGCACTGAAATGTTTCCCCACTACTGCACATGTCAGCGCTCTGCTTCTGGGTGACCTATTTCCCTTCTCGCTCAAACAACACTCAACAACATGAGAAAAGCACACTCAATGGACTGTATTTAAATGAACAGGAAGATTAAAGCAAAGGACTGATTCCCAGGTGCACGTCTGACATTTTAAATACAAACATCTAGCGAGGGACGGCAAAAACAAGGTTGCATCAGCATGTGAATGTCTGTTTAGTCTAAAGCACAAACCAAGACAAAGCATTAGGAGTGTTTTTAAAAATAATCTGCATTTGCTCCGCTGATAGACATGAGCAACTCACTTCTTCAATAGAATGGCGTGAAATAACCTCGCTTCAGTGAAGGGCAGAGTGCGGGGCTAGTATAAAACAGAGATTAACACTTAACCAAATCCCATTCAAAATGTGAACGACATCTGGGGCGCCATGTGATCTGTAGTGTCAAAGCATGTACGTGCAAACAGATCCGTGTGTGAGAAGGCAGCGAAGGTGCAGCTAATGCACCAGACACAATGGATGGTCAAATCAAATGCACTCAAATGGCTATCTGCAGTAATCTTTCCATCCCACGCGCTACTTAGCCTCACGAGCGGAGAAAGGAGAGCACTTCACGGGCATCCCTTTAGCCCATTAGATCCTACAGTACACAGGGTAATTGGTTTATGACTGCTGTGAAACTGTGCCGCCATATGGGCATCCTTAAACTGCCTTTTCACTTATATCTTGCCCAATTTACTTCTTGCACACATTCATCACAAAACATACATATTTACATGCCACCGATATTCATTTACACGCGAATTGGTGTTTTGGGGGCCTGACAATGCAAACAATTGAAGAAGGGTTTTAAAGTGTACGTTTTTGAAAACAATATCGTCATTATCGGTAGCATCATCATCTCCGTGTAAACTACAAAAATGCAAATTGTGAAAACGGTCATACACATGCATATTATGTGTTCAACGCATAGGCGCGTAGTGTTCCTTTACAAAGTGACATCGCCAACTACTGGCCTGGCATGCATAATACAGCATTTTCAGTGGTTTTTCACAGATTCGTGTGAACGGAGATCGTTTTGACAATGCTGTTGTCTGTATGCAAAAAATTTAAAGGACAAACTGTTTTTAGTACATGCTTGTTGTGTAAACATACACTTAATTGTATGCCTTAATCAGATGTGTGGATCCAATGTTATCCAGTTATCTCCATGTGTGCTCCTTTGGAACCAAACCCATGCCCTAGGCCGTGCTGATGGCATGTTCTACCAGTTGAGCTACAGGACAATGCACATATGCGCTCACACTAATTAGACAGACTGACACAGTTTTTATAATCCGAGGAGTGACGCATAAAAACGGAGCCTTGTTAGGAAGTAACCCAGTTTATCCACTCAGAAGTTGCAGGAAAACATGCTGCGAGTAATTTGGTAGCATTAGAAGGATTTGAGCGTTTATAAAGCCATGCATATGGCACACAGTTTCCCGGCTGGACACAGATAGACCCTGCGACAACACACAGCAAGTTCAATTTTATTTCCATTGAACAAACAGTGGAATAAAAGAACAGATGGGTAAATTATGTGATGCTTTTTCTTTTCTGTTTGAAACCTATTACTTCTATTACTAAATCGTACTATTTTTAAATACAATTACAATGCTATTGATTCAAACATGCAATTGTCCCTTCACAAAGACCCGCCCCCTTTAGTTACTGTTGCTTGGTCCGACAAGCCATGTGCTCTCACAGAGGACACTGACAACGCGTCAACAGACATATTTAATATATCGTATTTTTTGTAAAGAAGTTTAAACAATAAATACTGTATAGTGGCTCTTTAATGTGTCGTGATAGATCGCTGTAACTCCTTCAAGCGCCTCGTGAACCGATCATCTCTTCATACTAGTTAATTTATAGTATCAAATAAACATGAATGAACATCAGAAGGAATGTTGTTTCAAGCGCGGAAAGACGTGAATACACAATTTTTCAAGTTCAAGTTCAACTCCCCTGACTGCTTTGTCAGACAAAATGGCGGGTTCAGGGTTATGATTGGTCAGATCGCCTGTCAATCAAACTGTTTGTGTAGTGTCAATTGCTCTGCGGTGATGGATGCGTTTTCAATTTCTGTACCAGAATTAAATCGCTTGTGATGTTTTTGTGGGGTAAAGCAAAAAATGTCTAGGTGGTGTAACAGTCCAAACCAATTAAACATTGAATTAAGTTTGTTTTAAAATTATTATTCATTTTTCAAAGTCAGTGTACAATAACCAACATGCAGGAAGCCATTTTGTTGTCATGTGACAAGAATATTTTGACCTTTTTATGAAAAGGCATGTTTTACTCAGGTCAAATGTTTTATTAAAACCATCTACAAAACCTCCTCAAAAATCTTGATGTTCATGACTCATATTTGACACGTTTATAAAAACAAAAAATACACTGAAAAATGTGTTTTAAAACTTGGAAAATAATGACTTCGCTATACTCGTACTGTACTATATGTATTCAATGTGCAGAGAAAATATTCTAGTAATGAAGATTGCAATCAATTTTCGCTTCAAAAATGTAATAAAACAACAAAGCCACAGGCATTTCCCTTCACCTCATCGCGGATATTCATATTTTTCATTAATTCACAAAACTCGGAGAAGCAGGCATGCGTGTAGGGCTACTTTAGTAGGACAGACTAGCACAACATGTACATTACACAAACAATGCCTGCATATAAGACTGCGATATCATGATCATCGGGGTGTATTTATCAACCTGATCAGTTCATTGACATTTTCTGCAATAATCTGTGATAAGTTACACAAAACAGTTATTTGATCTGATAAATGCACCCGTGGATCACAGCTCCTTACCGACTGAACAAGAAATTTCTGATGGGAATTTAAAAAAAAAGCATTGCTGCTGTTCGTTAGTTTGTGTCATTCAATTTCTACTATTGTAGTGATTGTTGCACCTGCCATTACAGCGCAACTGCAACACCAAAACACATCAATGAGCATCTTCAATAAAGGACACACAACTTACCCTCAACGCGGAGAGGTCTATTTCATCCAGACTCCGAGCCGGAGAATCGCTCGCCATATTAAAGACGAAAGAAAACCGGAATTACACGGAGAAACAAAGAAATATTGTTGAATAGATCTCAGACAGCCGTCCACTGATCTCCTACGGCAGCGCGTGCAAATCTCGTCTCGCTGATCGCTCGTGCTTTTCTACAATCCGTCGTTTAGCTGTGGATTCCACCGATGCTTTCGCTAGACCTCAGTTAGATTTCACCCTCGCAAACAGAAACATCGTGTGTTTTGAGGACAGCATGTTTTTCAAGAGCAACACATCTTTCAGTCTCTAACACTGTCGCCGAAATCTCAATGCCGCTGTCTTGAGAGTAGCATCAATCAGACATGTGGGCGTGGTTAAGAGAAGGGGCGGGGCCTGCTTCACTAGTACCGCCCATTTATTGGTTCCACTGTAAAGTTCCTACTGATGCAGGAAACATTCCTTCAAGTTTCTCTTCTGTTGAACCCGAGCCTTTCCCTATAATTATCTTTATGTGCCCGTTATGTCATCCTTTATGATCATGAAGGAAGAACAATGTGGATTTACTTTAAATTGTAACAAATAGGCCTAGATTTAGATAATGCAATAAGTTTAGCATGTTTAGGACGATGATACATACATGTAGGAAATAAATAGAAACATTTGCTAATTTAGTTGTTATAGTACAAAATGTAAAATATTAAAAGAAGGGTAAATTGGCCCCCTATCTGGGGTAAGAAGCCCCTCCTGGATAAACTTTTACAGAATATATAAATTACTTTTGACATAATTCTTATTCATATTAATATATTTAAGTTCAAATACTAAATCAACTATTATGTTTAAAATTTTATGTTGACAATTTAGTAACCAATAATTGAATAACCAATAACAGACAAAGCAGAATCCCAGTAAAAGAGAATTATCTAAATTATTCTATAACTTGCGTACAGTCATATAAATATTCACACATTTCACTGCCCATATTTTAACTGAAGATATGTCATAATGGAAACACTGTGAAATCAGTCTGAAGTCTGGAATGTACATCTATTTAAAATAAATATTAAATAATAACCCCATTAATTACAATAAGTATTACATTTAAAAAATAATAACACAAGAACATGCCACTTGGGGTCTTCTGTGCCAATTCTGGGGGGAGGGGGGGGGCTGATTTGATCTTTTTACTTCAAAATAAAAACTATAATGTTTACAACACAATTTATAAATTTATATTGAAGTGTCCACAAGTCCTTCTTTAACAAGTAGACACACACGTAAAAAAAAAAAAAATACATTCAACATAATACAATGTCATAGATCACTATTTTCCAGAGATACAAAATTAGATCAATTAACCTCAAAGCTGTTTCGGCAAACTAAATCTCACAAATGTTGATAATCAGATGAAATGACAAAATGAAAAATAGCATAGCCATTCATCAAATATGCTGGCATGCCATCTATGGTCATGCACGAGAAAAAACACTGGTGGCGGGGGAAGGGGTCATCTTGCCCCAGGGGTCATTCTCCACGCTACCCAAATTTTTGGCAATAATTGCAGCATTGAAGCACTATTAAAAGAACACATACTTTACATAGCCTACAAATGAATACAGCTGAATACATTCTCAGGAATACACTGGTGAACCCTTTCATAGGCAGTTAACAGTAATCATGGGTGGTTCTTCTTTGGAATATTAAAAAGGATTTAAAAGCATGTTTACCTGACAGATCTACTTGGATGAGCCCCAAATAACTGTCATCGCTTCAAGGCACATTCAGTTTACCGCAAATTCACAGTTCCCAAGTAACGAAAGAAATGAATGAGTGAATAAGAAGTCTTAATGATGATAACATCCAAATCATCTTAAACATATGTTTAGATCTGGGGTGTTATAAAACTCAATGTTATAAAAAAGAAAAAAAAATTCCATTATCTTTTGAAGAAGTGTAACAATAAACTAAAAGTATTAAAGCATTACACTCCTGATAATACAGGTCGATTTCTCTCATTTTAATCTTGTTGTTTCTATTTCAAGCAATACTTAATAAGCTCATCCCATTACCCTCATTTTCATCTGAACTACTCCAATCTGCCACAACCACCCTGTAATTCAGCCGCACGTTTGTGTTTCCTTGGAAACTTGACCTATATAATTTTTTAATCTGCTGCTTAGGAACTCAGATTCCATGTCATATTATTGCTCCCTCAACAGTGCTAAGACATGCCTTCTTTCTTGTTCTTGCTTTCCTCTTTTATCGCAGTCGTATAGCATGCCTGTCAAGAGACAAATCATGTTCATTCTTGACTGAAATTACAGAAAATGGTCTGTCGCTCAGAAAAATCATCTGTCAAAACATATTTCACAAATGCCTAGGAACCAAGACTCAATGTTACCACATGATTGTTTTAAGAGAAGTTGCTGAACACCACTGATAAACTGCTGAAAACAAATTATTTTCTCACACTATTAGTTTTAAACGGTGTTGTCAGGGTCTATTTGTGATTAAACAAAACATTTGTAAATTAACATATCTTGTAGTACATGAGAAGATCACATAAAATACAGAGACTCTTCTCTACTGATGCTGGTGTTTAAAGATGCAGATCCTGAATTCAGCTCCTCTCAGTGTTGCCCAGTCTGCGCTTTTCCCAAGGAACTGGGCTACTTTAACACTGTTGCCGTGGGTTGAAGAGACCCCAAACAACATGATATTGAAGGATGCGAATTTTACCAGGGGAACCCCGACCAAAAATGTGGATTTTTCACCTCAAATGCGTGTTTTACTGGGGACAACCCCACTCAATGTGATTGGGCTAGTTTGGGGATAGGGTGACTCCCTGACTCCTCTGGAGTTTTTCTAATAAGTCTGTATTAAAATTCCATGGATTCCTTTTACTATTGCCTATTCAAAACAACTGCTCGGCAACTACTGCACACAAGTGTAGCCAGGTTACTTTGCTAAGGTTAAAGGTCACCGTTTGCTTTAAATGTCAGTAAAGTGCTAGCCAGATGAGAGTCCCTCATTGTGTTTTGATGCAAGTAGATCATTTTCGTAATGCCAAAATATTTGTTTCCAAACAGCACGAGCCTTCAAATCCTTCACATTTATTTGAGTTCGCCTTTTTGTATTTATGTCTTTTTAATGCATTCAGTTTAGAGTTAAACAGGCCGGATTACATTTTACATTTAGCCATTTGTAAATGCTTTAATCCAAATGGACTCACATTGAGTTAATACTACAACAAAAGCAATTCATTTATTTGCAGGTCCACCAACTGGGGTTGATTCCCAGGGCTGTTGCCCCCTAGTGGCTGCACGGTGTGGGGGACATAAAAGGGCAGATTTTAGAGACTTCAAACTCTCTTTGCTGTGTTAACCCTAATGAATCATGAAAAAAAGTGCAATGTGTTTAGTCTAAAAGCAATTATCTCAATTTGCATCAGAGGCAAGTATGAAAGCTAGAATATTCCAGTTGGTTACTGCGCCACATCTGTGCAGGAAGTGTTGTTGTAATAAGTCTAGCAAGTATTTGTTGTGCAATAGGTGCCCCAGAGGTGCTTCTTCAGTAGAAATTCTCTTTCCATACATGAATCAGACTGGTTTGTCTTTTGCTATTTTTCTATTTTGCTATAACACTCAAAGGCTGCTATAGGAATCGAGTGTGAACAGAAAGAGCATTTGGTCAGTCCACGGACAACAAGAAAGCCTTTCAACTCCACGTGATGCACTGAAAGAGCTTCTTATGACCAAATGTGCATAATCCTTTAGCCAGCAATACATAAAAAAAACAACATACAATGTGTGCACTGATGACACAGAAGAGTGATTTGTGCTGGTCTGAGAAGAAAGACATTCCATATAAAAGAGAGTCTGAAGAATCCTAGTCAAAGGGGCATGAGATATTTGCATGTCTCTTATATCAGCTCAACTCAAAGCTTGATTCTGTGCAGTGTTGCCATGTCCACTTTTTATACAATAAGTGCTTTGGCCTTGTTTTGATCATGAAATCACAGGTTGTTAATTTTTTTGGGCTCATTTCCATTCATGCACTCGGGCACAATAAAGTTTTCCCATTCTATACATTGTATCGAATTTGAATATTAATGTGTTCTTGGAGCATCATGTAATGAAAAAAGAAGTGTAGCAATGGGAGTAATAATTGGCAACATTTTTATATATTCGTCCCCTACTCACTTGTTGTGTCTCCCAAAATGCCTGATTTGCATGCTTTAAGTCCTGGTGTCCACTACAGTGCAAATCGATGTCCTGTTTCTTAATAGAAAGTCATATTCAGATTTGAACTCCCATAACAATTTCCTGAGATGTTGATTTATGACAAACAATTTGAAAATGAGTCAATGATAGTTACAAAATATAATCATATTTCCATTATATATTATTATATTTATAAAATCTAGCAAAGGGAACATTCTCTCCAGCTCAATCACTTTCCTCGGCAGAGCTGGATCATGAAATAATAAAATAGCGGAAACAGATTTGCCACCATTCCCTTCTTTTGTCTCGCACATTGTGTGGAGCTCGTGTCGAGGCGCTACAACCATTAGAGTTACACAAATTTCTAGCTGCAATGGCACACTGCAGTCAGCTTGTGTATTCAGCAGCGTCAGTATGCAGCACTTAGCTCTTGGCAGTGGGCCCTCAGGGACACATCTATAGGTGATATCTACCGTAGGCAGCATGTACAGCCCTGGAATCTGCTACAGTCTTGATCTGCCCTTTCAGACTGTCCACTGATGACAGTGAAAAATGCAGCTGGTTTAGACTCGACTCTACGATCGATTCCTGTCCATAAAGAGCCTGTTCAGATGAGATAGGTAAAGAGTTGCTATAAAAAAACTTACATTAGCAGTTCTGTGGGGAGAGTGTATCTCTGCTTGGGGATAATGGCGGTATTCAAAGCAATGTCGAGTTTATTTACAGTACACTACTCACTGTATGTTTGATTATGCACTATAGTCCACCAGGTGGCGCTGTGAGTGATTAGATCAATGGTGGTCAAAACGGAAAATGCCACAGGGCAGAATATGGACTAGTTGCACGTGGTCGCCATGTTAGATTTCCGATCAGCGAGTGTACGCATAGATACTTCCGGTTTTGATTTATGCCAGTGCAGACTGCCAGAGAAAGTCTCTTATAGTTGTTTTTAGAATTTGTTTCATCACTTAAAAGACTACATATATATATATTATATAAAATGCCTTGTGAACATTCACACGTTTGCCCTCTGATAGGCTATAGTTTATCTCCATAAATACTATTTTCTCAATCTGTGCATTTTTCACTTACCTAGGCTACATTAATTGCTCCATCAATATGATAAATACATATTTTCCGTTTTTTTTGCATCATCTTTTTAGATAAAAACAAGGGTTGTAAAAACACTGCGATTCATTTATATTTTTAACTGTAGTTAACACAAACAGTTTAATATAGGTAGGGCTAAGTTTTTTCCCCTGCTTATAGACCAGAAAGATAATGATTTACAGATGCTCTTTCTTGTCTCACTTGAACTAAATAAATACAGTAATTAATAGCGAAAGAGCGAAATACAAACACTAAAAATTATATGCATTTACATCGGCTACTAAATAACACAGCGATAATAATGTTATCAATTAAAGTTACTAAAGCACAGAGTCCATATCATATTCCCATGTTTATTTATGTCTCTGATGAGGATTGATACTTCGGTTGACAATAGCAAATATTAGATCATCATGAGGGATCACCGCTGAGCCTGAACCTCAAAATCAACAGGAGAAAGATTGAAAGATCGCATTTCTCCACGTAACTCGTTGAATTAACGCACAGAGGTACACAGTAATATAAGAAGGATGTTTTCTTTCGTATCTGATAGACCACTATTTTCTCTTTAATTTATCTTCCCTTTAATAAAAAAAAAACATTAATTATATCTCGCCAAGTTTCAAATTTAAGTTTCTTCTTGCACCAAATGCAAGCGTCGCTAAGACTAGAAGGGCACGAGCGGAAGTAACCGTGCGCACACTCACATCGCCGCAGCTCACCGGCGCCATCTTGGGCAGTCCATAGTTCTGCTCGTGAGATTACACGCCCACTGAACAGTCAAATGAGTGTTTTCGAGAATGTTGTCAAGATTATTACTGAATATTGACCTTGAATTCTCTGTGTTGCTTTCATAAGGCAGTATTTCTTATTGTATAATTTTAGAAGCAAGTGTTTAGTGTTCTACATAGCAAAGAAAATCGTTTGGGAGAACGTGAGGGTGAGTAAATGATGACAAAATTTTCATTTCACACGAACTATCCCTTTAACTAACCAAGTTTTTTTAGGCATATTTGAAGAATCAATGTGAAGCTAAATCAAAAAGCTTGCTGACAGTAATTGTCAGAAAAGATGTGTTTGGGACAGCTTCATAATAACAACCAAAAAGAGCCATTCAAATGGCTTGGCTATTTTAAACAATATTAACTAATACAAAATGTCATCAAATAGTTTATTACTTGATATTCCTGTTGACTTCTTTACAGTTACAGCACTGTAATTATACGTTAAGTTTGTTTTTCTGTTGAACACCCTTGAGTGCCAATTGATTTATGTCAGAGTGGCACATTCCACGAGGAGCAGAAACTGCGTCAGGCAGATAAACTAGAATGATGTTTCATCTAAGCCTTTTTTTGACCTCTTCAAATTCACAAATACTTCCTGATCAACTGCTTAGCATTACGTCTGGAGGGAATACACCTGTGCATTATCTGGAACCAATATTATGGAACATTCTGGAATGTTATTCTGCCCCCTGGCTGTAAATGTGAACTTTAAAACAGCATTGCAATGTTACAGTGAATCATCATACAACACATCATAGAACTGAGGTGAGACACACTGTGTGAAGCGAGTCTCGATCAACATGAAAGAAGTAAATTATGTAGGCTACACATACTGATTGGTTGGATTTAACTGATAGGATTTAAAGATTTTGTCATTTGTCCCAGGCAAAGATAATATGAGCTTTTAATTTCAGAAAAATGAGACAAAACCGTGGATGATTATTCGTTTAGCTGAGAGGGAAGATTATCTAAAACCCGAGAGAAGCCTCAGCCTGTTTAGTTCAATTGAAATTAAATGTTATTTGTTTTACACCTTTAAACTGTGCTATTATAATAGAGATGCTTTTCAAAAATGAAATCTGACTGTAATCTACAAAAATACCTGGTCTGTGTACCATGGAACCAAGAACCAACAAGAGCGAACTTCCAGGAGTCTGCTTCTGACAAGCCTTGGAGTTTGATATTATATTTCAAAGTTATTCATTTAGAGAAAAATGATTGATTAAAAAAAAGACAATAATAAGCACACACCTAGGGCTGGAATGGGGTGGAGCACTTTCACTTTCTCTCTCTCTCTCTCTCTCTCATATACACTGATCAAGCATAACATTATGACCACCTTCCTAATAATGTGTTGGTCACCCGTTTAATGCCAAAACAGCCCTGACCTGTCAATATGTGGACTCCACTAGACCACTGCGAGGTTTGTTCAGCACTTCCCACAAATGCCAACACCAATCATCATCAAATCATTCCTGAACCATTTTTCGTTGTGGCAGGGAGCATTATCCTGCTGAAAGAGGCCACAGCCACCAGGGAATGCCGTTTCCATGAAAGGGTGTACATGGTCTTCTACAATGCTTAGGTTGGTGGTATGTGTCAAAGTAACATCCACATGGATGGCAGGATCCAAGGTTTCCCAGCAGAACATTGCCCAAAGCATCACACCGCCTCTGCCGGCCTTCTACCCATGGTGAATCCTGGTGCCATGTGTTCTCCATGTAAGCGATGTACACGCACATGGCCATCCACGTGATGTAAAAGAAAACGTGATTCATTAGACCAGGCCACCTTTTTCCATCGCTCCATGGTCCAGTTCTGATGTTCATGTCCCCACTCTTGGCGCTTTCAGCGGTGGACAGGGGTCAGCATGGGCACCCTGACTGGTCTGCAGCCCCATATTCAACAAACTGTGATGCACTCTGTATTCTGACACCTTTCTATCAGAACTAGCATTAACTTCTTGAGCAATTTGAGCTACAGTAGCTCGTCTGTTGGATCGGACCACACAGGCTTGCTTCGCTCTCCACATGTATCAGTGAGCCTTGGCCGCCCATGACCCTGTCACCGGTTCACCACTGTTCCTTCTTTAGACCACTTTTGATACTGACCACCGTAGACTAGGAACACCCCACAAGAGCTGCAGTTTTGGAGCTTCTCTGACCCAGTCGTCTAGCCATCATATTTTGGTCCAATTTCGTGCAAAATGCCTGATCGGTGTATATAGTCAGTCACTGGCCACTTTATTAGTTACACCTTGGACCCACTTTTGCCTTAATTCTTTGTGACAACAAGGTGCTAGAGACATTCCTCAGTCGTAAATACAACAGGGTTCTTCTTCTTCGAGCAGGTTTGGCATCACGGCATTTGTTTCCAGGCGGGCCATTAAAGAATGCGACACGCGTCACTCCCGGACATCCTGTAGAATTCAACCAACCAGATGACGACTTCGAAACTCCTGAAGTCTTTAAAGGTAAGTGTGCCATATGCACCAGACGTTCAACCAACGGTCCATGGTTGTGACATCTAAGACTGAGACTAGGTCGATTTTGTCATGATAGCATCATGCGTTTGCTGCAGATTTGTCGGCTGTACTTCCATGATGTGAATCTCCTGTTCTACCACCACATCCCAAAGGTGCTCTATTGCAGCGGTCCCCAACCTTTTTTGCGCCACGGACCGGTTTAATATCAGACAATATTTTCACGGACCGGCCTTTAAGGTGTGGAGGATAAAAACAACAAAATAAAATGATACGACCAGCATAAAAACTGGGGTATTTTTTAAATATTATAATAAACGTGAATCCAATGTGTAGGCTTACTCGCAACTTTATTAGCAGCGTCCTCGTAACATCGCGCCAACAACATAACATGAGTAACATCCTCTCTGCCCCCTAACGCTCTCTGGCGGGCTTGGTGCGTGTAAATCACCTGTTGCGATGAATCCATATTTCAAGTAGGACTCCTGGTATTGTCTGTTAAATGTAGCTTTCTTTTTCTTGGAAATCGTACGCTCTTCTTCTGTCTCCTCACTGGGCCGTTTCCCCTTCGCAAAGAAGCTTTCCAGAGACGTTTGTTTTTTTACTCATTTTGCTAGCTTGTGTGTTTATTTTTAGCGGTAACGTATCACGTGACCTAAACAAGCGTTGCTATGCGCCAAGAGTGAGTCATAGACGGATGTAACGGAGAGAATTTGAAGTTGAGATGCTGACTCGCGATCTTCGCAGTAGTGAACGCGCCAGAGAGAAATGCACATTTCATACACACATGCACATTTCATACTAATTACATAAGTCAGTTTTTTTATTATTTTTTTTTAAATAAGTTATTTTTTCCTTCTGTGCGGCCTGGTACCAAATGACTCGCGGACCGGGGGTTGGGAACCTCTGCTCTATTGGATTGAGATCTGGGAACATTGCAGAAACATAGCCATTATGTTAAGATGGTGTCTTAAAGGATTTGTTCACTTCAGAATTAAAATTTCTTGATAATTTACTCACCCCCATGTCATCAAAGATGTTTATGTCTTTCGTTGTGGACTTCCACCTACATCACGTGTGGCTTTTCCAACGTGATTACGTTATGCGTGTCACATTGCAGACCAGCGCAAGACAAGCATATACATTTTTTTATTTTTATTTTTTTTAGAAAATGACCAATAGTTTCACTAGACAAGACCCTTATTCTTCGCCTGGGATCATATGGAGCCCTTTGAAGCAGATCTTGGATGACATGGGAGTGAGTAAATTATCAGAAAATTAATTCTGAAGTGAACTGAACTAGTACGACCCACTAGCGGTTAATCAAGCGATAGTTAATCTTACTTTTTGGTATCAAATTAAATCATCGTTTTATGTAACTGACTTGTAAGGCAAGTCTTGGCAGCAACAGTGATTGTGGAGACCTTTTGAATGTAGTGAACTCATTGCTATGTATCAAGAAATCAGCTTGAGATGAGCTTTGTGACATGGCACATCCTGTTGGAAGTAGCCATCAGAAGATGGGTACACTGGTGATAAAGGGATGGACATGGTCAGCAATGTGGCTGTGGTGTTTAAATGATGCTCAGTTGGTACTAAGGTGCCAAAGTGTGCCAAGAAAATATCCCCACACTGTGTCTAAAATGCAAATTACTCGATATTACATTAACTTCTTGTTTATTCAAGTGTTTTACATAAGCAACATCATACTGTCAGTCATGCTGTTGGTCTTAATATCAACACTTTTGCTTGATTTTGCTTAATTAGAAAGCTTCCAGACTGTACAAAGATGTATATTGTATCACCGCAGACTTCAGTGGCAGTACTGTATTTGTTTGAATTATGAGAATAATGAGCAGTGCAAAAATGCATAATTATTAACATATGGCCACTGCATACTTGTGAACATAAATACAAATTTGCCAGAGACTGCATTTCTCATTTCAGAAGAGGACAATCTGTTTAATGAGCCGGTTCACAATACTAGAGAACTACAGTATTCAGTAATTGAGACAGTGATCCTGTTTTCAAATGACACATGTGGTTAGTGAGGCATGACAGCTCATGAGCAGATAACTCTTGAAGAAACCAAATGCTCATGGTCTGGATGTGTTGAGCAGATGGAGGCTTTTAGACCATCAATGATAAGAAGCCATTAAGGTCACAGAGATAGATAATCTATCAACTTTTTTTACTCTTGATTTCAATACCTCCGAACATGATTCCACTCAGAGGATGTCATTAACGTTAGCCGTTCTTTATCAGGTGTCTCCTCCAATGAAGTACTTTTGGGGATGAGCCAGTGGCCAGATTTGCATTTAAATTGCTTCATAATGATCGTGTTTCAAGACTTCCAGGTTTGGGCACAGATCAGAGCCTGTTCCCCTTGCGAAACGACAACGCTAAAACTAATGTTCACAAGGCTTCAACTCATATTTAAACCTCTGTCTAAGCTGGTGGTGCCTAAAGGGCATGTTTTGATTGGATTTTGGTGTTAAAATGGAAAGAAAGACAACATTAGAATATGTTTTAAGATCAGCTATTACAATAAAACACCCAAAGGAAACCATTCACAAAAATTTTTACTTAAGAGTTTTTGTATTTATTTGAAACTTATTGAGTCCAAATTTCTACAAATGTATATAAATGTATTCTCGAAATGGAGCTAGGTGTAAATACAGCTTGCTGTCAATTTCACAAATAATATAAGTAGAAACAACTTGCCGGGAATTAAATGTACTAGAAAAGGTGGTACAGAAGCCATTTCTCCCTGAGAGCTCCATGTTATTCAATCGGGTTTGGCTTTGCTGTTAGCAAAGAATTCAGAGAAGATGCAGCAAGCTTGAATGTATGTTCAAAAAGAGAGCAAACAACATTCTTAAGTATTCCATTTTAACAGATTTAGACGTTATGCAAAATTATTTTATTGCCAACATGAAACACAAAATTAAAATGGACCCCATTTGCTTTCACAGTGCATATATCAGCTCTTATTGTGAAAGATTCAGCTGTGTGTTTCATAGTTCACAGAAAAAAATGCTTGTATTTTAGGCACCATTATTGTTTATAATGCCCATTGTTTGATTACAGATGGATAAAATTCCCATCGAGTATCCAGTTTTACTCAGAAATGTCTCATTATGGCAGTAATATTGGTTGCAAATATTCACACACAACCGTTCAAAAGGTAGGGGTCAGTAAGATTCGAAAAATTCAGCAGGGATACACTAAATTGATAAAGACATTTATAATGTTACAAAAGACTTTTATTTCAAATAGACATTTTGAAAACTTTCTATTCATCAAAGAATCCTGAAAAAAAGTATCAAGGTTTCCACAAATATTCAGCAGCACAACTGTTTTCAACATTGATAAGAAGTGTTTAAGCACTACATCGGCATAATAGAATGATTTCTGAAGGATCATGTGACACTGGAGTAATGATGCTGAAAATTCAGCTTTTCCATCACTGGAATAAATTATATTTTAAAATTCAACACAATATCATTGTTTGTACTCAATTTTTAATTAAATAATTTAAGCCTAGGTAAGCATACGAGATTAAAAATCTTGCCGACCCCAAACTTTGAATGGTAGTGTATTCCCGTACAGTACTCTTTATTTGAGAGGAAAAAACATAAAAATCACAAAAGGGTTTTGTGAAAATACCATCAAATATATGGTTAAAAAAAAGGTAATTGCAGAAAATGGCTGACCTGATGATATTCAAACACCAAGGGACCATGTGAAAATGGCAACAAGCATTGACTAGTGAAAATCGACCTGTGCCACATTTGTGAAGGGGAAAATATAGGATTGGACACCACATGTCGATGTTTGGTGTTGAGAAGCAACAATTTCCTTCAGTTACTCAGCACTTTAATTCACAGACAGATTGTCTGGTCTCCCCAGAGCCCCGACACTTAGACACAGGCAGTGAAGCTGGACCGTAAAAGCCTCTGCAGACTCGGCCTAAGAACAGGTTCACCAGACAGAAAACACATATCACTGTACTCAGCCTGTCATGGATGCGCTTCCACTGGGGACGGCGTGCTGAAGAATGGGCTGGAGTGACAAAATTATATCTGACAGGGCTCCACTCTCCATTTTGCCCTTCATTTTGAGTGGTGCCTTAACAAATGAGCCAGCTCTGGCAATAAAAATCAAATGTACATTAGAATTATACTTAGTTAAAAGCCCTTCTGTTTGGCATCTCAGAGAGAAGACTTTCATTTATACATTAAAAACACAAAAATGTGTGCTGATAATCACTGTGCTTATAAAATATCATTATGTACATTTAAAACATTGATAAAAGGTACAAAACAATACAAAGCTGTCCATTTCTTTCATGATAAAGGACAGGCAGTTTGTCCTAATATCCTTTGCTCCTTCATATCGGTTGGTGTGGTGTTTCGCAAGCAAAGTTTCATCTCCCACAGTGGAGTTTTGTATCCTCTTAATGCTGGAAGCAGATTGTCTTTTTTTTGGTTCTGATTTGGCACCATCAGGTCCAGATCTCAGTTGGCACCATGGCTTCTTTGGTGCCTACAGAGGGCATGAGGTTCTCCTCACAGAGAAAGTCCAGTGGGAACTGGACCAAGAAGCCCCTAATCTTCCTCAGCAGCTCCTGAGCTTTAACAGGGTCCTCTTTATCAAGACCTGGTTTGGACTGGAAACTCAAGAGCTCCTGTTTGTTCCGGACCAGACCGGAGGGCAGACAGCGAAAAACCTGCAATGTCATCACATCCAAAGTCTTTAATTTTTTGCTGTTCACATTGTATTTGGCAATTCAGCACAGATTTGGTCATTTTATGGACATTTTATAGGCAAAAGTGCACCAGAGCTGATATTGTTAACTAAAATGATTAAAAACATTAAAGCTGTAGTTTAATAAAATTACCACAACAAAGTAAATTGAAGCTAAATCTAAATATTAAAAAATGAAAAATGCATATTACAAAATTAACAAAAATTAAATTGAAAACTGAAAATAAAATTAGCATTAAAATGTGAAACTAATATTACAGTGGTCTATTATTATGCAAATATAGGTTACTGATGGTGATGGCATTGTAGAAAAGCGCAGACATATTGGACATTAATTGATTCATTTATTCTGCAAATAATAATGGGAGGTTACTATAATAAAGAGAGATGTTGTTACTAAACCCTTATATAAAATAAAAATACTAGGGCTGTCATGATTCCTCGATTAAATTGGAGTACTCGATTAAAAAATCCTCAATTGCAATTTATTTGAGTCAATTACTTGACAAAAACAAGGAAGTGATGAATTCTGCTGACGAGAATCCATGAACCGCATTATTAGACGGTTTTCTAAGGCTGCACGATATATTAAAAACATTTAAAAAGCATAAAGCATAGTACTATTGTGAATTCACAAAGGATGCTATTAAATTAAACAAATATATGCACTCTGTCTTTAATAGCCTTTATATGCATGCGTGCTGGTTAGGTGCATCTCAGAGTGGCTCCCCATGAACTCGGTCTCTAGTATTGGTTTCCAATAACGTGCATTTCATAAAGCAAAGTCTAACATGCTTTGTGTTTCATAGAGATTCGTGTTGCACTGTTATGGATCACCAGGAAGCTCACGTGACTAAATATTAAAGATTAAGTGGACATTTGTATCAAATGTTGTTTAGCCAATAACAATCAAGTATTTGATTGTGCTGTAAAATGAAGTGTAACAACAACAATCATCAGGCCGTTGGTGTCCTCTGCAGGAATTTGTTCATTGGATCATTTTGTTTGTGTTAATAAAAATAGACCTAATTACTCTATTAATCTTAAAAGTAATCGACCAGTTACTCGATTACTAAAATAATCACTAGACATTCCTGAAAACTCAAACTATTAACTAAAGCTTCCTAATTGTATGTGTATGTCTGAAGCATTTGGTTGTGTGGATATTTAATGAAATCGCCAGCCTACAACGATGACTAACAATAAGAATCTCTCATTCCATTAAGCCTCATTATTACTGGCCTGCCATGAGACTGCCAAACAGCCAGCTGAGCATGAGAGCTTCAGTAGTGATTGAGAGCAATCCCTATTTGACAAATGACCAAGCAACACCTCTAAATCATAATTCAAATGTTCCATGTAATATGAAGATGGAAAGTAGCCATCATTTATTCCATTACATGCCCAGGAGCGAAAGACACAAGGAATCACACGCACCTTCTCGTAGATGGTGGCGTTCCGACCCGAGACGCTCATCCAGACGTCTTTGTAGAATCCGTTACTGATGGGGTCACTGACATCAATGGTTGGATCAGTAAAGGCACCAAGAATGGTTCTGGTTTATGCAAAGACAAAGACTTTTAGCTGTGATTCAGTTGTGTTGCTAACACTTGGATGGTTTCCGTCAGATCTTACTTGAAGCATTCCAGTCTCAGCTGCAGCGCAAACTTGCCAGCCTGGTACTCTTGACCATCCATCACTGATGCTGTTGTTTCAGAGTCCTCAAAAATCACAGCTACCTCGCTGTCCCTCTTCCCCAACATGCTGCGGTCGTTGATGTTGGCAGAGCCTGTAAAAAAATATAAAAGGAATTAAAAAGAGACAAGAAAAAAAAGAAACAATAACTAGACGGGTTATGCTGATGACGCTAACAAATTAATAAAGCATTTTAAAATGATAAAATAAAATAATACATTTTTAGTTTAAGATTTGAAAAAATTATTACAAAAAATCCTGCTAAAATACTATTAAATATGCCTAGTAGCATTACAAAAAGCAAGTCTGAACTGTATTATAAATTGCAATAACTATGAAAAAGACAATGTGCATGACTACGGGCTTGCTAAAAGGGAACGCAAAGCGATCTTGCTTAATCTAAAATATCAAGACAAATAATAATCACAGACAAGAAAACAAGATTTTTTTTAATACTCTGCGATTCAATTTGTTTTATTGTTTTATAAGTGATTGGATCTTGGGCATTTAATTCAATAGCACACAAATCTTCCACCTACAGAATCAGAGATAACTCAATTTCACTATGTGGCTAAATGTTCCCATCTGCCTCCTTCTGATCTATGGCTTTCCTCATTGGATTTCTTGTATCTTCTGCAGAAATCTAAAGCTGTATCTGAAATGACAACTCACTTATCTTTTATGAGTTTCTTCCGCTCCTCGTACAAAGTATTATTTGAATTTTTTTTTTTTTTTTTTTTTACAGATGTGATATGTCTTTCAGTCATGGTAAGAGAACAGAGTCATGGTGATAGGGCTTAGCTTAGATCTGCAGAGCAAACGTTAATACCGCACATCTGGCCGTGCAGTCATGTGTAAAATACACAGACCACAATTTTTTCCTCATTAAAACTCATTTCTTTTGGACACAAAAGTCTGTTGACCTCATTCCAAATACATTATTTTAGGGAAATGACAAATGAGTGGACAAATGTGAAAACCAGCTATTTAGCTGCTAAATCAGTGATTGTATGAGTCCGTAGGGCCTTACCATCTATTCTTCAAAATCAAATTATGTACCACATTGTTCCACAAGGGGGAGTATAAGGCTCTAGCCATAAAGAAATTATGCACTTGCTCAATGACTTGCTCAAAACTTAGAGAGAATCAAAAAAACACCCTAATTATTTGTTTTTGCAAACTGTAATAATGTTAACTTACCAATAATGACAGTGTTGTCATCAGCAATGAGCAATTTGCTATGAACATAGATGAGTTCAGTCACCAGTCTGCCTTCCAGCTCTGCATGAGTCCTCAGACCACAAATCGAGATGTAGTTCATCCATTGGTCATCCACTGTGGGGGTGTCAAAAGAGAATCGGGTGAAATTCAGACTGTACAACACTGCCCAGAAAAAAAGCAATTTAGACCATTCTAAAAGAGAGTATTTTCTGTGTCATGGATCCATAAACTTTTTTTTTTTTTGTCAGCCGAACCAATTTGACGCAAATTATTTAGTAACCCCTGAGATTTTAACCCATGCAAGCTGTTTGTTTGGAATGTTCACTCAGACTGTTGGGGAAAATAAATGTGATGTTATTCCCAATAATAAAAGCTGAAAACAGATAACACCAACTCATCTGGGTTACTGAATTCAGCATTATATTATACATATATATACACATATACACACACATATATACATATATATATACATATATATACATATATATATATATATATATATATATATATATATATATATAAAAAACAGGCTGACAGATTTGCCATTTTAAATCTTAAGCAGGTCAGAGGAACACTGGGAGTTCTATGAATTTAGCACAACAGCTTCATAAATTTCACCCCAACTCAATACTTGCACAAGCAGACAAGCAATTACAATAAGTCCTAAATACAGTACTTCTGTAACCATTTAGCACATTTCGAAACACATGATCACTAGTCTTACATGTTGCAATGTTGTGGTAAACCAAAGAAGAGAACTCCCTGCCACCAGAGAGTCAGGCTCACATTAAACTATGTCACAGTCACATCATCATATCGCTCCTTCCCAAACATCCGAGAGTGGGAGAGAAAATCAGACTTACTTTCTTTCTTCAGTTGAGTGATTATGGAGTACTCTCCTCTGTTCATGGTCCTAAAAACAGACATTCAAGCCATGATTAGGTAGAGAACTAATGGTTTTTCAAATGTTATCGTAACATTATAGCAACTCATCTCAATGACTTGGCATTATTCTCTTGGTTACCATGGTATATTCCAAAAAGAAAGCTTATGAACCAGAAACATGTAGCAGAGAGCTGCGGCAAATGTATTAAAAAAAAACAACAACAACTTGTAAATAAACCTTGCAGCACTTTTCCATGTTTAATGCGACACTGAAGCACAGCTTATTTCCATTTATTTTCCAGACGAGTGAAACGAGCATTTAACACTTGGCTGTGCCTCTTACGTGTGTAATGGAATGAATTGGTAAGCTGGCATTGGAAACAAAGGCGCACTGTCTAACGCGGGTCATTATCCTCACATCAGCGCCATTTACAATTCTCCTTGCCAAATTCCTCCTTTCATCCAAATGATATGCAGAGAGCGTGATTGGAAGGTTATCGTGGAGATGAGGATGAATATGCCCGACTGCAGGATGAAAGCAGGTTTGTCTCTTAGATCAGGGCTGCTCGCGCTTCCTCTCTGATAGAGCTGAAAGAAGCTGTGAAGCTGTTTAGCGTGTTGTCAGACTCATTAAAGCTTAATCAGGGGAGGAGAGGAGAGAATGTGTCTGAGTTCACTAAAGAGGAAGCGTTAACTGCGTCAGTGGGAAACCAGCTACTGCTGTGAACTTATGAATGACACTGCAGAAACTGAAACAGACAGTCAAGCCATGCTCAGTGTACATGACACATTTGGTTTGCAAGAAAACATGGACCACATGGTGTTTAACATTTACATGACCTAATCAAATTCTGATGAAAACAATCAAGTCTCATCCAACATTACTTCTCATTCTTTAACTATGAAATGCAACAGTACAAAAATTTAAACGTGTTGCGAATACAGTTTCATGTTAAACTATAAATTGAAGAAAAAAAATTAGATACTGTCCAAAAGTTAAGGGTTGGTAAGAATTTGGTTACTGTGCCATAGAACAGATCAAATTCAGTGCTTTTGTTTGTTTTGTTCATACATCCTTTCAAAAATTTTATGCTGCTGTCTGTAATGAATATGTTCAGATTTGGATATTGCTCTCAAAACATCCCGTGTTAAAGACTCACGGATGGATAACCAAAGCAAGTTTGCACCATTACTATAAAAACCAATGTGAACATGCAATTTGAGTGTCTGCCATTTGAACAGAAAAAAAAGATCTGGTCTGGCCATATATAACTTCTGAACAGTTAGTTTAAATATTTCAATAATCATAAAAATCCCCATGCAGTGAAAAATTATTCTGTTTATGAAATGAGCTATTGTGATAACCTTGCATCACCTTGCCTAAAATGTGCTTTTATACTTTCTAACCTTCTAAGCTTTAATACTCTATCTAACCAAAATAAAATAAAGCCTCAGGCTCTTGAGGCTTGTTGCCCATCTCTTTGTGGTGAAATCAAAACAAATCAGCAAGAAACTCACAGAAGAAAAAAAAACTAAATATTGAGCTTTTTTATTTATTTCATATGATAAAAGGTGCAATAGGTTATTCTCGACAGAAACATTTTTTGTTATACTAGCTGAAAGTCATATCCTGATAGGGATCACTGTTAGGTCTAAATGTATTTTTATATACGGTTACGGTTAGAATGTAACGGATTGCCATCTCTTAATTACAGTAGTTTTTGCGGGAATGCAGCATAAGCTTGTTTTGTAAAAGGTGGCTGCTGTTTGTTTGCGCTGCTCTGTGACTGAGGTCTGTCTATATAAACTCTGCATAACATAACATGAAACGCTCTGATGATGTATGATGTCTGCGTGAATGCAGCTGTATGTGTGCACCTTCATGTGTTTTGGAGAAGGCGTGGATTTGGAGAGCACTCTGAAGGGAGAGTTGTTATGTTAGGATGTTATGATTTGAAAACTAGCTCGCTATTGCTAGCCTCTCCGAAAATGTCCTACAGCACCTTTAAATAACATAACATGACTAAGGGAGCTGTTTTGCTGAATATTATCACGATTGCAAATGTTACATTGAATTTATAGTTCAATAAACAAGCAGTTAATATTAAGCATCTTATATTTTAGACACAATATTGACTATTTTTGTTTCACTGAAGAAAATAGTTCTAAAGAAAAACAACATTCGGCGTGGTTTTTTGTTACCAATTGATTCAGTGTTTTGAACGAATCATTTGAATGAATGACTCACTCATTAAGACGGACACTTGCCGCCACCTACTGGCGGTTGAGTTTCATGTTTAAAAGTATCATTGCATTTTTTCTTTTTTGTATATTCAAAAAATTATTTAAAACATCAATCTCTGACAGAACACTGATGAGAATAATGCTTCAGAAAATTATATTTACACGGCAAAAATCCCAACTTTTTTACTCAGACAAGTGATTGAGAGACTTACTTGTCAGAAGGACAAGCCTCAAATTCGCAGCCCTGAGATATATTTTTTTTTATTTTGTGTGTGTGTCACCTGTGCCGCACTTTCTTTACTCAAAGACAAGTGCACAGAAACTATTTCATTCCTACCTGTAGTTGAAATGCATAACAGCCTGGAGTGCATTTCCTCCACCTGTGGTAATGTCTCCCTCAAATCCAGGCAGCAGGGGAGTCACCACATACACACGGAACTTTTTATTCTCCCTGTGACAAATTACAACAAAAATCAATCACTCATACACCTGTGTAAACACACATATGCTTATTCTTAATCCATTAACCCTCACTCCCACTGAACATTAATGGTAAAACATTCTTTCCAACCCATTTCTCTTTACCAGCATATCCTTGCGTTCAATCGGTGTGCTGCCTCCATAATTATAAAGTCATTACGAATGGCTCTTCTCCCAGAGAGCTCTTTAAGCACATGCCAACATTGTTACAGCACTCACAACAGCGCAGTATTTCAGTATAGTGGGCGACGCCTGGAATGACTAAATGAAGAGTGGCGCACCCACAGACCATGTCTGGCTCACATCAGTGCAGTGGCAGGTGCTAGCTTCTCATTAGCCGTCAGTGCGCATTAAAGACAGGCCTGTCTCTGCAGCTGAGCCAGCGTGCATGACAGCAGCGCTGAGAGACTTGTGTCTCCTGTAAATCAGATACTTCACAGGGAACGGCAGTTTCCAGGACTCAATTAGCATGGGAGAACGTGGTACTTTACTGTTGATCTCACATGCTTTTCACTGAAGAAGTGAAGCCATACTAATATGTCTGGGTAATATTGATTTATACAAGCAGGATGGATTTGTTTACAAGTGTTGATGCATGTGTAGGGGTGTCAAGCACCTATTTTTGTGTGGGGCAGAAAAAGAACCCAACATGATAATCTGGCTGTACAATTTTTTAAGCATGTAAGGGGACCTACACAATTCGATTGCAATTATAGTTGAACAATTAAAAAGGTTTGATTGAAGTACAGGCTAAAATATATAGTTACAATTAATGTGCAAGATTATTGCTTTTTTTTTTTTGATAAGAAAAAATCTGATTGAATCAGTTTGAATAGGCATGATGCTTCTTGTTCTTGCACATCTCCACTAAGCTCCACTGGTCCAGTGAATGGTGATGAATTACAATCAGTGTTAATGCATTAGGATTCTCACACTTACTTGTGAGCTCTGATTATTCGCTCAATAATGGCATCACCAATCTTGTTGTAAACATGTTTGTTATCAGCACAGCTGATAAAGAACTGGTTCTGAAACAAAAAAATGAAACCGGAACAATCAATTCAGTTAATCGGGCATATTACAGCGTCGGGAGAATACTTGGATATTTTACTTCTGCAAGGTTGTGACTTGGGCAAATAATGGAACATTTCTGTAATCACATATGTTATTTATGGCATTAATTTTATACAGAGGGTCTCCCTTTTGAAAAAAACCTACAAAACAGACTCCACTAATGGGTCATTATTTTGTCACTGCTTTGCTTTGATTGCAACATTCTTTAATTAAATAATAAATAAGGTCTATTTTTTTTTGCTTTACTGAATGTGCCAAAACAACAACTTTTAGATTTTTCTTTTTTAAAAAAAACAAACATCTAATTTACCCACTTAACTATAGTATCCAAGATTTTGTTCTTCGCAAATAAAATCACATCCTCAGATGCAGAGCTAAAGAAAACAATTTTCTTCTTTTCTTTCATCGTTATTTTTATTCTCTTAAAATGGACCTATTATGTAAAATTCTAGTAGTCTGCTCCAAAAAAAAAAAAATAATAAAGTACAAAATGCTCTGTTATTGGATGTACCAATGAACATAAGAGTCCTCATAGACTCTCAGCATCTGAGCCACTGAGGACACCATAGTTGAATTTCATTTATGAATGAAATGTGCCGAATAAAGTTGGTAGTGTGATATATTTGCGCAAATCATTTTACGCCGGACTGCTTCACAAACAAGTGTCCGTTCAACGTTGGATTTGCACAAAAGTTTAACTTGAGTTGAATCAACTCCACAGCAACTACATAAATTTATCCACTAACCATTCAGAAACGTCTAGTTACATTCTAAAAGTTGTAACTTTTTCCTGAATCTCTCCATCAGTGTCTGACTCCAGTCTGAACAATGTAAGCCTGAACACCGCTATTGACAATTTCTGGCATTTTGGCTGTGTGAGATTCTCCAGTTTTGTTGTTGTGAAGTATCCAAAGCACGAGCTGTTAAAGCTCCGCCCTCTTCTGGAAAGGGGGCTGGGAGCAGCAGCTCAGGGACATGCAAAACAAATTACGTTTAAAGGAACACACAAAAACTGTGTGGGGTTTTTTTTTAAACCCAGATAGGGGCAAATTAGACAAGCTATAATAAATGATCTGTGGAGTATTTTGAGCTGAAACTTCAGAGACACATTCTGGAGACACCAGAGACTTATATTACATCTTGTGAAAAGGGACATAATAAGTTTCCCATAATAGGGGCATGATAGGTTTCATTAATTTGTTTTTACTTGATGAATATCCAAGACATAGTTCTTCAAGAATTTCCACTGAATCATTTTTGGCACCTCCCATGATATGCTCTGATAACCGCTGCTGTATGCCGTTCATCAATATTAAGAAGCAACTGAAAATGTCAACAGTGTTTAATAACAAATTGTACAACAATGGTTGTAAACACATTTGAAGCATATCAGTGAATGCTCACAGACAGCGTGAAAGTGGGAGATTGTGTACCTCAATGTAGATGAAGTGCTTGCTCTTGGCAATGACCTGAATATAGGCATTATGGATGGACTCCTCATGGTGCTTGATTCCCGCCGACCAGTCTGCTGCCGACCGCAGAACCTGAGAGACCATTCACATTTATGGGCATTTATGGCAAAGTAATTTGGTGCTTATTCAAGGTATCCATTTTTTTTCTCAGCAAGCATATTTGTGTTCCCTGGAAATCAAACGCATGATGTTTCTGGCATCATGCTCTAATAGTTACATGTACAGCAAATGATGCTTTCTCACCTGGACTTTGGTCTGGATAGAGTCTGGCACTTGGTACTTTAGATCATTGCCTGTGCTGTGAGATTTGGGCAGTAAAAATGGGTAGGAGAGTGATCTGTACTTTGGCTTCATTATCTAAAGGAGCAAAAAGTCTTTACTGTGACAGAATCGAATAATGCTTCATCAAATGTCAGAGCTTAAAGTTACACTGAAGAAGTTCACAAAGGAAATTCAGAAGCTTGTCAAGCATAAATGAAGTGTAAATTGTGTGGGTCACGGCTCAAGCACAGGGGTGGTAAATTTCTCACCTTGGTGAAGTTCCAGCGTTGTATAAAATGCCTGGCCACATCCCTGGCAGCTTTCCCATGCACCACTGAGGAGATGTCATGCCAGGGCATTCTGGGGGTTGTGTACCTGTCAATAAAATCTATAGTCGAGCACAGTGTTAAAAAGCAGGATTGTGAACATCCGAAATCCACTGAAAAGACTCCGTTTAATAACACAATTAACCTTGGAAAACCCGGATTAATGATCATTGAAATGAAGAAAACAAAAGCAGCCAGGCATTAAACGTGTTGCTCACCATCAAAAGGCTTGTCCAGCTGAACCCAGTCTTTGTAGACGAAGTTGCAGTAGTCTTTGCCGTGCCAGAAGCGTGTATTTCCCATCAGCTCTCCCACTCCTGTCTGAAGACTGTGCACTGAGCCACTCTCTGCACACACAGGACATACAAAACTGATCAAAACACAAAAGATCTTTTGTAGTAAATGAGTTGCTTTCAAATCTACTAATTATACAAATAAACACAATATCTAAGAATAAAGGATATGAAATAACTATAGAAAATAAAACAAAAAATAGTGTCTGAATTAAAACAAAAGAGTTCATAAATAGTTTAAATATATACGTGATTTCCTTGTAATATATATTTTTTTTATTTCGACTAAAAATAAAAGATTATTCTAATTTTTCACTAAGGTCTCTTTTGAACCCTACTGTATATGCTGAAATATGTACATGTTGCAAATGAAAAGGTTACTAAAACAGATTACTGTTAGAAATAATTAAATGCCTGACATCAGACCAAACAAACATGATTGCTGACACATTTGGGCCATTATTTTCCATGTCAAACATACAAGACATTGATTGCCACTGCACGTGTAGTAATATTTTAGATTTATTCACAGTAAAAGGATCACACCATAATCTAAAACTGACTAAATAGTGGGAAAGAAAGGATTGGTTATCTTAACAGCAAATGAATGTGACTTTGGTGTAAGAATCAGTAACAAATGAAATCTATGATAAGGTCAAAGTAATTTCTTAGTCTTAAGCCAGTCTCAAATACACTTAATCCTCTCTCAGACAGACTGCAAACCGATCTATATGTGTCTTCCATGGCAGGGAGAACAAACAGAGAGAGCTATACCAAGAAAACGATGGGGCACTCGCCCGAGCCGGGGCAGGGTGTCTAGAGCTACACCTACAGTACTATCAGCCAGAGAGGATAAGCATCACTGCACAACCAACAGAGAGGAAAAATATAGAGACAAGATCCACACTGACTGACACTGACAAGTAACAGAAATTTTGACCTTTTTGCACAACTTACTGATCCAGATATTCTAGAGATATAACAGAATTTGGATAGGGAATATTTGCAAATGTATACATAAACACACACACATATATATGTGATGTATATCTTATTATTAAAATATCATATTACTATATGATGTACTTTTCTAACTACTCACTGACATTAATAGCTCAGGTGATTAAAAAAGTTTGGGATGTGAAACTGAATGGCCATCAGCAAAAGTTACAGCAGAATCCAATCCCATGTATTGTAACTACTGTAATTGGAAAAAAAAAATTTGACCAGCACATGGAGGAAATGGTTGTTGAGGTCACAGAGGAATTAGTCATTGGCAGACTCAGAACTTCACACAAATGAACCAAGCACAGTTTGTATTGTGAAATAATTTTTCGCAGGTTAGTTCCAGTAGAATCTCTTACTGTTTGTGCTGTCGATACTACTGATGCTGTCAGCATGGTGAAGGCCACGTTGGATGTGACGGTAAAGGCTGAAACGTGTCTTGCGAGTACGGCCGATGCCTTTTAATTTGGGCAGGTCCACTGAGTCACCAACCATCGACCGGCTGCTGGAGGACACTTTTTTCCTGGGTGTGGATGAATCCAGTCCCTGAGTCCCAAAACAGACATAATTCCACTTCATTAAAACTAGCAGAAACCTTTAATCACAGTCTTTCATTTCAAACTTCGAAGCCAAAAATTAAAGTTATAGGTGTGTCATTCTTGGGTGTGTCACAAATAATGCAGCCAAATAAAGCATGCTTGTATGGGCAGGATGAGGGTGTCTAACCTGCTCCATGGCCTGAGCAACAGAACGTGTTACACTTCCCACGTCTGTCAGTCGGTGTTCACGGTCATCCCAGCGGCCATACGCCAGGTCAATTCCCCCAACAAAAGCAACTGATTGGTCGATGACTACAATCTTCTCGTGGTGTGCCCATAAGTAGACAGAGGAGGACATGTGATCAGGGTGTCTCATCACCTTTAATAGGGAAGAACAGTTATAATCAATAAAATGTCACAAGATATGCAAAAGCAGATAAAAGTCACACACAACTTACCTTTATGTTTGGGTGAAGGTGCATTAGTGTTCTTTTGCTGTATTCACTATTGATGCCAAGTGCCAGCTCCACTTCCTTATACAGCATAACAAAGATCCTTACTCCTTGTTGCTAAAAGTAAATAAAAAATAAATAAATTAAATTCTTTAAGTAAATAGGTTAATAAATAAATAAATAAATACTTGTATATTCCACTTCACATTCATGTTCAATTTTTAGCACAAGAATAATGTTAAGAAGACTTACAGCCTTGCGTTTCAAAATGCCGTCGAGCCTCCAGCGATTTCCTTCCACCACAGGTCTCTTCAGAAAGATCTCAGGGCTCAGCCTGCACATTATAAACACAATCATATAGCAAATACAACATAATGCTCAAGCACATCTTTAACGTCTACATGAAATCAAAATGGTCATAACTTACTTTCTTAATGCAGATTCCTGCTCTCACTGTGCACATCATTATTATAAACAATTAAAAAAAATACATCTAAAATATATAATTTCATTAAAAATGTAAATAAATAATGTGTCTTTAAAGCATAACTGCTCTGCTGTTTAAAATACAACCAAGTGTCAAAGCGTCAATTGTTTTAAGAAGGGAATATTCATACGTCTTATTTAACTACAAAGGGAATGGTTGTAATAGTCAAAGTCAAACTTAACTGCAAATTCATATTTAGATCTGGCTCCATTTTATAATGAATGCAAATAAAATGGTTTTCATGCAAACTTAAATCAATGTTTGAATATTTCATATTCTACAAGTACAAGTACATCAAAAACACAGCGATTTCTCATATAACCACCCACTCCCTCACACATACACACACAAGATTAGACCATTGAATCTATTCCAGGAGTGATATTTTTGTAATAAGGAAGGCTGAAACTCGACTCTAGTGAAGAAAGAGATACCGGTCTTGCTGTATAACATACACCTCCCACTCAGAGCCGCTGATCCATGGCCACAGATTCTGCATATGTGCACGTAATGTCTACTCTTCTGCAATGCTACTACAGAGCATTACCAAACATAAAATACCATTTCATATCAGATTAAAGTACATTTTTCATTCGTGGAAGATCAAAATCAACCCAGTCATGCTTTCTGTCACTGTTTGACAGTTAACTGGCTCTTTTCTTCCATCACCATTTCACACTAAACAAAAACTGAACCACTAGGCTATCCCAATTTAAACTTATACAAAGAACTGTGAAAAAAGAAATTCCTTCTCTAGTCTCGATTTGTCTCACTTACATGAGCATGGACTGCCACTGGTGGTCCCTTAAACAAATACATACATGTCATGTGCTTTCTCCAATCATAGCTGATATGCACACACAGCTACACATAAACTATTTATCGGTTGATTTCCAAGAAAAATGTAAACACTGTGACTCTGGAGTCATCAAAACATTGTTCTGTTTGTTGAAGCGATCTGTCCAGCCTGTGATAGCAACATTGACTCAACCAATAGTGAGAGTTGGGCCGAGACTATCTGTCTGCCTGAACATGTTTTATTCCTGGAGGGTAAACCCTGAGTACATACCACCAGTCTGTAATGAAGATCTCCTCTTTGGCCTCCTCCAGTGCATTTGCAACGTCCTCCATGTAGGTTTTGCCATTCACATACCTGGACAATTAAATTTATTTTTCTTAGTTGTCAGATATCACAGAGTAGAGGATCAAAAAGAAAGTTAAACATGACATAGTTTTTTTGTCTTAAATGGAAAGTTCATTCAAAAATGAAAATTCTGTCATTGTTTACTCACCGTCATGTCATTAAAAAGCTCTATGACTGTGTGACTGTATAACAACATTGGACCCCATTGTCTTTCATTGCATGAACACACACAGAAAAAAAAAAAAAACATTGTGACCTGAAAGTCATACAGGTCTGAAATGACATGAGGGTGAGTAAATGATGACAAAGTGTTAATTTTTGGGCAAACTCTTAGATTAAATATACCATTTAGAGGGTATGTTCTCCTCCTCTCTTGCAAAAGATCCAAAGCGGTGGGTCCTTAAAAAGGCCTTGCCATGTTTCCGGACAAAGCTTTCAATGGCCTTCCCCCACCACAGTGAATGTCTGTAGCTATTAAATTTCAGCACTAGTTTCCTGCACACACAAACAAACACAAATTGTCTACAAGCTAAGAGAGACATTTACAGTGCACCCGAAAAGTATTCACAGCGCTTCTCTTTTTCAACATTTTGTTATGTTACAGCCTTATTCCAAAAGCGATTAAATTCATTATTTTCCTCAAAATTCTACAAACAATACCCCATAATGACAACATGAAAGAAGTTTGTTTGAAATCTTTGCAAATGTATTTAAAATAAAATAAAAAAACAGAAAAAAATATATATATATCACATCTACATAAGTATTCACAGCCTTTGCCATGACAATCAAAATTGAGCTCAGGTGCATCCTGTTTCCTCTGATCATCCTTGAGATGTTTCTGCAACTTGATTGGAGTCCACCTGTGGTAAAATCAGTTGATTGGACATGATTTGGAAAGGCACACACCTGTCTGTATAAGATTGTACAGTTAACAGTGCATGTTAAAGCACAAACCAAGCCATGAAGCCAAGTTTGGAACCACCAGGACTCTTCCTTGAGCAGGCCACACGGCCAAATGAAGCGATCGGGGGAGAAGGGCTTTACTCAGGGAGGAGACCAAGAACCCGATGGTCACTCTGACAGATCTCCAGCGTTTCTCTGTGGAGAGAGGAGAAACTTCCAGAAGAACAATCATCTCAGTATGCACTCCGCCAATCAGGCGTGTAAGGTAGAGTGGCCAGACGGAAGCCAAACCTCTGTAAAAGGCACATGACAGCCCGCCTGGAGGACTCTCAGACCATGAGAAACTAAATTCTCTGGTCTGATGAAACAAAGATTAAACTCTTTGGCCTGAATAGCAAGTGTCATGTCTGGAGGAAATCAGGCACCGTTCATCACTTGACCAATACCATCCCTACAGTGAAGCATGATGGTGGCAGCATCATACTGTGGGGATGTTTTTCAGCGGCAGGAACTGGGAGAATAATCAGGATCAAGGTAGTAATGTACAGAGACATCCTTGATGAAAACCTGCTCCAGAGCACTCTGTACTTCAGACTGGGACAAAGGTTCATCTTTCAACAGGACAACAACCCGTAAGCACACAGCCTAGTTAACAAAGGAGTGGCTACAGCACAACTGAATGTCCTTGAGTGGCCAAGCCAAAGCCCAGACTTGAACCCGATTGAACATCTCTGGAGAGAGCACCGACGCTCCACATCCAACCTGATGGAGCTTGAGAGGTCCTGCAAAGAAGAATGGGAGAAACTGCCCAAAAATAGGTGTGCCAAGCTTGTAGCATCATACTCAAAAAGACTTGAGGCTGTAATTGGTGCCAAAGGAGCTTCAACAAAGTATTGAGCAAAGGCTGTGAAAACTTATGTACATGTGATTTTATTTATTTTTTTTAATAAATTTAAGATCTCAAACAAACTTACTCCACGTTGTCATTATGGGGTATTGTTTGTAGAATTTTGAATTTAATTAATGAATTTATTGAATCTATTTATTTTTTTGGAATAAGGCTGTGACATAAAATGTGGAAAAAGTGAAGCGCAGTGAATTCTTTCCGGATACATTGTATAAGTGACATTAAATTTGAGATTAAGTGAACACACCTGGACAGGTTCTCAATGCTGACTCCATGCTTGGTCTCAGTGTATTTGGAGTCCATTTTGATGCTGAATTCATTGTCAACCAGCAGGACAAATGAAATTGCACCAGTGTCAGGCTTCATGTACAGCAGAAAAGAGTCCTTCACAATAAGCCACCTAGACAGAGTGCACAAAAGATTTCATCATTAGACTCCATCACAACCATGAGGTCAAACCTAACCTAAAGTATGATTCTCTAAAGTATTATTATACCAAGGGCAGTGGAAGGCAGCGATATAGTGTCAGTTTAATCAGAGAACGAAAGTAGCACAGTATCAGTGGAGCAGAGATAAACAGCTTGCTAGACTCAAAGAGACTGGATGGTGTGTGTGGGTGCCCGCTCTATCTGGATTGTGTGTTTTCAACAACTGATAACACTGCTTTAAAGAGTGCCTCACAAATGTTAAAGCTCAAATTGAAGAGCATGGCCTCACTGCATTTCATCTGCTCTTGTGGTTTCCTTGAAGAATTCAGCAGAATTTTTTTTGTTTTATGAATAAATACCTCTTGGACCAGCGGTAGCAGACTTCATTGCGGCCACAGCAGTTCATGCCTGGGATACGGTGACCTCCTGATCTTTTATAAACAATGCCTTCTCTGAAAGATACAGGTTTGTATGAGTAAGTTAAAGGGTGAATACCATGAAATCCATTAAAAACATTACGTCATATTTCAGATAATAAAGGAGATAATAGATTATATGTTGCAAAAATTAAACATTTTTGGAGCATCACATTTTCTCCCATTGTGATATTTTCATGACAAGCACATCCCCACCCAAATTCTCACGAATTCTGGTATTTATACATCATGGGAACATTTGTGATTTGTCAAACATCCTGACACATGGTAATTTGGTCATTTGTAGCACATTAAAGAATTTGTGATTAATATGCTTAATTGAAACTACTGTCACGTTGTAAAAAGAAATAAAAAAAATTCAAAGAGCCTAAATAAATACAATTTCATTTACAATCCAATATATGCCATATTAAAATTAAAAGACTGATCAGTGTGAGGAAATCATAAAACAGTAAAGCAAAAAGAGTGTGTCCTCACAAGCCTTTAGGGCCCAAGTCCTGAATGAAGGACAACTGGCTTACATCAATAAACTCCATCTGGAAAAGAGAAACAATTCAGCTTAAAACCAGTGAGACAGAGACGCAGCTTCAATTAAAAGAAGTTACACTAAATCCTCAGCTATATTGACCCTCTGAGGGTATTAAAAAGGAAGAGAACGAACGAAGGAATTTGAGAGAGAGGGAGAGTTACGGATGTCCTTGATTAAAGCCGTTGGAATTGCACTGAGCTGAGAGAAAAGGCTGCACATTAACACGCTCAGGACACGCAGTCTCCATCTGTAATATCGATCCTCACGCTGCTGCTTCATTAAAGATAACTCAACGCGAGTTCCATCAGGGCCTGAACTCTATAATCAAGCGTGAGCTTACGGTGGCGTAGTATTTTCGGTACATTGCCATCCTCAGCAGCTTGTTAAGGTAGTCTTCCAGTTGTTTCTGCAAAAAGAAAAACACATTTGTAAGATGGTTTTAAAAGTTTGATTCTGTTTTGTACCATAATAGATAATAAAAAATCTCAAAAAGTAAAAATGGCGTTCAAAGTCTCATAAAAATACATATTTTTGGTGATGGCATTTAAACCTAAAATATGAAATCTAACTTTCAATTATTTTACCAATGTCAATTTTCATCAAAAAGAACATTTTTTTCCGAAGTCTTACGGGTTTTTAACAACATGAAAGTGAGTAATTAATGACAGAATTTTCATCTTGGGGTGAACTAACCCTTTAAATTTCTACAAAGAAAATGAACCGCAAATATACTTCATAAACTCAGGCCATTGAAAAAGTCAGCAATATTGAGCTTTATTCAACAGCTGGACAGTAGATTATGAGAATATTCTCATGTAACTCACATTTATGATATGACAAGCAGAGTATTGTTGTACATGGTCAGACACCACTAAATCATTTTAGTGAAGTTGTGTGGGAGAGACCTGACCACACGCTCGCACACCTTGTGATGACCCAGATTACGTCATGCTCAACACTGTCTGTGATTACTTCGTCATGTGATCGAGGGTTGATGATGCAGTAAGCATGTTGAAGTGACTCACCCTCCGACTAGACACTTGCTCCTCTCGAGCCAACTCATCTCTGCCTCCCCGAGGCAGTGCAGGCATCTGCCTCACCTCACTCCTCTTTATGCTCTTCCTTCTCTCAGTATGGCTAAAAGACAGAGATATCACAGTCAGACAGATAAAGAGGAATAAAAATAGCAAAGAGTAAATGATGAGAATGAGTAGCCATGAAACCCAAAGCAAAAAACTAAAGAGTACAGGGGAGAACAAAAAAAGAAAAGAAATTTGACAGAGAAAAACAACAGGAAAAAAGGAGTGCAGAGGAAGTGAGAATGATAGCTTCTATAAGAATGAGAAGAGTATTAACTAATCTGCTTCCTCTACACCTCATATTAAGAACTGTCTAGGGCCATTGAATCGCAAGTGGTCGTCTGAGACGCATTACCGCTTACACCAACTAGTAATGTGCATCTCTAACACATCTCCTGTAACCACTTGTGATCAGGAGTGAATTTAAAACAGCACTGTTGAGACCTTAAAAGGCACAGTGAGAAGAAAATCCTACTGAAAGAGATGTTCCAAATGAAAGTGAGCAACTAAGTCCCTTCAGGAAGGGCTTTTTCACAAGGCCGTTAGAATAAGGTAGAAGAAAGTAGTTGCAGACTTATGATAAAATGATCCTGAGTGGAGCATTCTCATGATTTAACTTAAAATCTGAGGAAATTTATTTGAGATACCTGGGATTTTAGGAGGCAAGAGACCCCAGGTGAATAGGGTAAAAAAAAAAAAAAGAATTATTATTAGATTCCCCCATACTTCTCCAGCTGATTGATTACATTAAGAACTGCAAACATTTATTATATTACAAGTTCTGAAATATTATGTTTAAATATGCAAATGAAGAATTATCTAATTAAATATGTACTAATTTGCATACATTTCTAGAAAAAATTTGAATATTGGATGAAGTCAAGTTCAAAATTATTGGGGTTTTTTTGTCTCTCATGATCACCAAGCCTGCTTTTATTTTTTTCCAAAATACAGTAAAATAGTAACATTGTGAAATGTTACAACAATTTAAAATAACTATAATAATTTTAAATTATTTTAATTTAAAATAAAATAAATAAAGCTGAATTTTTTCAGTAGCCATTACTCCAGTCTTCAGTTTAACATGAACCTTCAGAAATCATTGATATGTTGATTTGATGCTCAAGGAACATTTCTTTTTATTATCTATGTCAAAAACAGTTAATATTTTTGTGGAAACTCTAATGCGTTTTTTAAGAATTCTAATAAAAAAAGTCTTTACTGTCACTTTTGATCAACTTATTTAGTGCCACGTTTGGACTGTACAACAGGTATAAACACTTCATTTAGTGAGTTTATCTGTAGGGCAGGGGTCTGACCTTCGGGTGGGCAGTGGGATCCTCATAAGGGTCTTGTATCGCAGAAGCTCTCTGTGAAGCTCCATGAAGTGCTTTTCTTTTCTCTTGACTATCCAGGTGAAGTTCCCATGTTTGAGCTCTATCTTAAACACCGCTGGCATTGCCTGTGGACACAGCAGTGATGTGAGATCTGTGACATCATTTAACCTTTTAACTAGTGTGTGCTCCACAGACCTTGGACACGCCTCTGTGTTTGGAGATTTTGAAGCGGTCCGGGGCCCTGGTGAAGCGTTCCACATCTAGGATCTTGGCAGTGATCGGGGCAGCGGTCAGGTAGACCTGCACTTCGGTCTCTTTAAAACCAATTGTCCTGTACACGGCAGAGAAAGGGATACAGGAAGCTCCTGTAGGAAAACAACATTGCGGAGTGAGGCATGCCTGCGGGGAATGTGAGCTCCAGTGTGTGTGTGCTGAATACTTGTTGTGACGTGTTGCATCATGTTACACACTTATCCTCACATCACTCCCTCTTACACACTTCCCGTAGTCCAGACGCCTGATTAGACAGACCAACTGTAACCCTTTTAAACATTATTGGCAAAATAAATCCTGTTTCTCCAGTCTCACCTGTATCTAGTCATTTTGATAACTAAATAGATGAATCCAGCATACTGATATAGCTTCCAAATCTTAATTTATTACAAAGTAAACCTTCATCAGGCATGGTTTTCAAACAGTAGGTCATACCCAGATTTAAAATACAAAGCAGCCAATGAGAAAATCATTACAACTATAGCCAGTCACATACTGGGACTGAAAAAGTGACAACCTACTTCAACAATCAAATACAATTATCCAAAATACATGGATTACACACTATGCTCCCAATGACAGACAAACAGACCATAGACAACAAGCCTTATTATCTAGTATTATAGTATTATATAGTATTATAGTAACCTAGTATTATCTCCAATAACCCCTATAAAACTGATGTGACTAATAATAATCACTTACCTGAGGGGCTGAACTCACAGTCCACCTCTTCAGGTTCATCCTCAGCATCTGAAAACCCCAGATCCCTGGTGTCCAGGTTTTCCACAGTGTCACTCATGTCTGCTTTTATCAGATTGAGTTACTTCGTATGGGCTCAATGAAACATTTAGCACTCCTCAGCCTGAAGGGCCAGCATTGCCTGTTTGAACAAACACAACACACACACGTCCAGTCAATACCCTAAAGAAACGGTACCCAACTACTGTAGAAGGAAAAAAAATTAAATATAACCCAAAACATAACAAAATAATCATACATAATTAGAATTGCAAATCATGTTTACCAACTTCTAAAAAGGAAGGAGAAAATGTTTTAAATATTTTTTGCTGTCAATGACAAAGCTGTGCTTGCATCCAATCAAACTCTAGTTTTGGGCCAAACTCAACCGTGACTTGGCAGAAGCTAGTAAAATTAGGTAGATTCCATCACAGACGGGGTGTGAGACGTGCACTCATTCTTGGAAATCATGAATATTAAATACTGATTCATTAGCAATGAGGATAAAGTTGGTTTGTGCAAACAATAATTTGTTTTTGTAGTGAATCATTGCCTGCCAAGTGCATAAAATTGAAACTCAATTTCCCATGATGAATAACTCCAGTATTGTGTTCTCACCACTTGATGTCCAATTTCAATTTTGGGTCCTGAAGCTAAACCAGCTCTAATCGAATTACGTTTGACTAGTTGGAAAAGCAATCAATATGTCTTTCATATTCTTTTTTTATTAAGAAATTAACATGTATCATGTTTCCATTGTGCTTGGTATATTTCTGTGGAATCATAATGTAATTAAATTTCTTTTAGTCTCAAAAGCCTTTGTAATTATAATATATATTATATTATATTATATTATATTATATTTATTACATTATATTATATTATTTATTCAAAAAGGACACATTAAATTGGTCAAAAATAACAGTAAATATGTCTATTTACAACAAGTGCTATTCTTTTCAACTTTAGGCCTATTATACTACTACTTTCCAAAAATTTATGCAGTACAATTGTTTCAACAATGATAATAATATATGCTTTTTAGGCACCAAATCAGCATATAAGAAAGATTTCTGAAGGATCATGTGACACTGAAGTAATGACTGCTGGAAATTCAGCTTTGCAAGCACAGGAATAAATTACATTTTTACATATTTTAGGTCAAATAAATGCAGGCTTTTGGCAAAAAAAGAGAATAGGTGACACATTTTACAAATTGTGCAGTCTTGGCTTTTACAAACAGGAAATGAAAGATCCATGCTGACCCCCTAGTTTGCTCAATTCTATTTAAAGCATTTCCTCTTTCGATCAGGCCAAAGGTCAGAGGTCAAATGTCTTCTCCTATGGAGCAGTCCCTTCAGTGAATATTAATACACACAAGATCAGATCAGTGTCATTCTCTCACAAAAACGGCAATTAAAAAGGAAGCCACATCCTGTTTTTGGCAATAGCACTAGGAGCAAAACCAAGAAAATTCCCCAAACATTACAGGAATCACACTGTAATTGCTTTCAGAAATACAAAATTCAAGAAGCCGTTCATTGCTAATGCCTTTATATTCATTTAATATTAATTTGCCAGTTAGTGGCATGATCAAGAGATTGAATATGAATTCAGATCTCTGAAGGTGACAGGATTGGTGACCCATCTGAAACTATAAACATACAAATTGGGAGGTGAGATGATGCCACAACAGTGATCATAAGCTACTGAAGCCATTCAAAATATTGCAAAATCATCACCAACTGAGTTAAAAAGGGATGTGCGTCAGAATGGAGGAGCGGCTGAATCACGCACGTTACAACACAATTCACACTGACATGTTCAATTAAACTAAATGTAACCACTAACACTATTTTTCAAGCCTTTCACACAACATAGTCACCATTTGTGTTCTTAAAACAAAAATGTCATTATTAGAGAAAATAAGAGGAAACACACAGGGCTGCTCTCTCGATTTCTCTCACAAAGACCTTAGTTGCTTTTCTTTAGACTGCAGTAATTTTGCTGCCAAGTACATGTTCTCTCTATAACAACACCACAAAACCTTCCATTAAACATAATGGAACATTTTCTCCTCTCTTTGGTTGGTTGAAGTGGGCTGCAGAGTACAGATACTAGCCAGTCTGATCACATAATGGCATTTAAAATGTGTGAAAGAGAAATAATGTGTCCTAAAGAGAAGCTGAAACGTCTGAACTTCCCATCTTACGTAAGACGAGGTGTGGTTCTTTGAAAACCCTATAATCTGAACTCGATATGACATCAACTTTTCCAGTCCAGCAACCTTTGGAGGCTTCTGCTTAAAATGGAGAAACAATCCTAACTCTCTAGAGAGAAAATCCTGAAATCCATTCACAAACAAAGAGAGAACACTGGTATGTTTCAAATCATCTCACAATATTTATATTGAAAATTCTTCGCTACAATATCACTGTTCACCAAAGATATTAATCAGGACTATCTTTCAGCCAACATGAATTCCATTTGGAATTGAATTCCATTTACTTTCTCTGTGTACTTTCCTGGTCTTCCAGTGAATGATTTATTGCTGCAAATGGCTTCAAGTGGAAAAATGTTTGTCTTTGTAATATCAAATTTAAATATAATAACTTCCTTTTTCAGCTGACTTCATTTTGGCTCCACAGTTTATACAGTAGGCATTATTTTAGAATGTTCCTATTAAACTCAGTCCATCCCCATTCTTTTATAGAATTCCAATTTTCCCCAATCAAATCAACAACAGCACTGAAATACCACACATAACAGTAAAATAGATTGACCTAAAAAAAAAAAATACGTCTATGGTGGCCGAGTTTACTGTAAACATACAGGAGGACGGTCTAGGTAGTGGGTAGTCTAAACAATAGTGTACTGGAAGAGAGATCCATAATGGAAGGACTCATTCACTCTCTCTGTGTATAGATGAACATTTATGAGAGTGGAGTCTCATGCTTGTCTTCCACCTGTGCACTGACCTTTAGAGGCAGCTTTAAAGGGTTGTGCAGGTCAGAGAGGGGCAGGGAATCAGATGCTTCAGTTATCACTCCGTTGGTAAAATATTGCAT